>OU612001.1:5025000-6275000 GCA_914767915.1 Agriopis aurantiaria | reverse complement strand
TGGAAGTATTCTCACGGTCAATTGTAAATAGTAGGTGCCGTGGTTTAGATAGTCACCAAAGAAAGTGGTCTATTTTATTATGGAAACAGACGTGGTTTTCACACATTTTATATAATATTACACTGGAATTACTCACGTAAGATTAAGTTGGTTACTCCGACGACTCGGATGACGACTGGTTCTTACGTGAGTAATTCCAGAGTAATATAAATAAAAAGTGGTCTATGCTTCCCACATAAATTCTTTAAATCAACCATGTAAGTAGTAGGTGAACGGATATTTAACCGCGCCGCATTCAAGGGAATTTATAATTATCACAGCTTAGCTAATAAATAAATAAATATTTGGGATATTTTGGCATACACGGTCATTTAACCCCAAACTAAGCAAAGCTTGTGATATGGCTGCCAGAGACTGATATACATATATATATAGTTTTAAATACATACTTAAATAGATATTAACAACCAGATATAGAACAAATACAAATTTTCATCACATAAATGTTTGTCCTAGGTGGGAATCGAACCCACGCCCCCAAGCTCAGAATTTAGGTTCACTACCAACTGGACCAGTGGGCTATCTCGGCCTAATAGTCGGCCTGTATATAGTAATCAACGCATAAGCATTGCCATTCAGCATGGTAATGCCGCCAGCATGCTGGGTACGCTACCAACTGATATTGGGCTTGGGCATTTGGATTGTCTTTATACCTTCAACATTCTATGGGAAGTCTAACCGTTTTTGTAGTGTTAGCTTTTTTTTTTAGGTAATAAACGTAATTGCCCTTATAAAAAGCTACCATACCATACTATAAAAGTTACCATAAGCCAAGTGGCCCATTAGCTTGTTATAAAAAATATTAATTCGTAGTCTTGAATGCGGGACGTTCAGTGTAAAGACGTAACAGATAAGACATTGCTTTAGAATTGCTAAAATTTTACCCAGGGTAAGACTAAAGATTGCTATACACAAAGAGACAAAAATTCGTGCAAACGAGCAGATCATTTCGATTTCAGCTTCATTTCAAACTTGTTTAATGGTTCCCTAAATTAATATTTCTTCTATGGTTATTTTACAATTAGGTGTTATAAGGTCGGTGCATAAATATTCAGGCTACAAAAATTATGCGTAAGATGTGTACTAGTATGTGGCAGCTTTTTTTTTTTTTTTAATTATTCTTCACATTTTTAATAGTGATTTAAAATAAGTATATCTTTGTTTTATTTATAATAGACTAGCTGCGAGCCGCGGTTTCAACCGCGTAGTGTTGAAAAATGGTGATGGTGATGATGATGATGATGAAAGTTACCTATGTCATTCTCCGACCCTTGAACTGTAAAAAATGCAAAAAATCATCCGATCCGTTGCTCTGTTGCTGCGTGAAAGAGGAACAAACAAATCACCAAAAAAAAAAACACACTTTCGAATTTATAATATTAGTATGATACTCTTGTGATAAAAGTTTTCGTGAGGTAGTCAACATTATACTGAAAATCTATAAATGAAACATATGTTCATTACCCTGCCCTGAATTAACACCAACTTCTCTACATTTTGTTTTCTCAAGCATAAAGTTATTTATAACTATATAATATTTACTTGAACATGAATAACCCAAACTTACTATAACTTGAACAAGTACTTAGTAAACTAGAAATTTCACAAATACGTCATGTAGAACAATGTCTAGGGCTTTGAGGAGTTTGCATGATTGTAATAATCTTGCAAATTACAGAGGCTTATCCCTCAGATTACACAAACAAGGGAGATATGGTACGGAAGCGTGGCGAATGCGAACGCATCAGGCCTAAATCAGACTTGATTGTATCCTGAAAAACACACCATTCCTAATATATAAGCTTCTTAGTGTTGAGTATTGGCGCAAATTTGCTAGATCGGTTTTTTATCGCATACATTTCTGCTCATTTTTCTATCGGACTGTCAGAGAGGGCACAAAAATTTATACCGCTTTATGGTTGATAATCATTCCGAAACCCCATACGAAGCGCTTTGATTCCACTTTTATTGTGTGGACTGCTAGTCTCTGGAATGCGCTGCCTGAATGGGTTTTCCTCGATTGTTACAATCTAGGTGTCTTCAAATCACGGGTGAATCGGTTTCTTCTTTGCAAGCGTGCTCCAACGTAGACCGCATCATCGATTAACATCAGGCTATATTATGACGGTTAAAAGCAAGCCTATTATAAAACAAAAATATACTTAATACAAGTTCATGGGTAACGTCGCGTGGCGAAGCTACTCTGGGTAATCATAAATTCCAATCATGAATCTAAATATTTTTATGGCAGCCAAATATTGAAATGTTCGGCGTAAACAAAACCTTAATAAGGTAAACAAAATGGGTAAACGAATATATTTTCCAAATTAAAGTCACAGTGAATACTGACATAAAAACAAAAAAAACAGCTCATCATTTCAGCCATAGGACGTCCACTGTTGGACATAGACCTCCCCCATCGATCTCCAAAAGGGCCGGTTAAAAGCGGCTTCTGCTTGCGGTCTATTATAGGTCGTTCGTCCATCTTATGGGTTGGACGTCTTATATACGCTGCAATATTACTTTGCAATGCTCATAAATAGTATACGAGACTTTCTGATACTTAAATCATCGTTCACATTACAGATGCGTTTTCACGCGTTCAATGCGAGCTACGATGCCACAGCCACATACACAGTTAGTAGATAAACATTAAACTTATAGCACCCCTCTGTTTGCGTTGGGAGTTAAAAAGACTCAACGAGTCGAATCAAACCCTCCATAGTATGTTTTGGTTTTCTCGTCGGTTAAAAACAAAAGTCTATCAAAATAAAACAAAACGCTAACCATTACCCAAACGACACCATCCGAAAATAACCACTCCTAAGTAATTATCTGTACCACGTTCAGGATAAGTGCCTCGAGAGATCGTTGACCTAAATTTTTGGAGCTCCCAGAGACTCTTAACACACATGCTGGTACCACCGTGTGGTGAATTTTAAAAAGGACTTACTAAATAAACTTAATAAACTGCCGATTCTATCTTTTGCAAAGCGGTATTTTCTTAAAACTTGTACAACTTTGTGCAAGTTATTTCAAGCTATGTCACAAATCGAATTTTTTTATACCTCCAAATATTTCCAAGTCTCTTTCATTCAGCGTGGCTCATGCCACCGGCATGCTGGGTACGCTGCCAACTATCAGTGGGCTTGATGAGCATTTATAACATCTAAGATAAGATACATCTATATGAAAAGACCATGTTGCACAATAGAAACAAATCAGAATAATAGAATAAATAAAATAGAATAAAATAGAACAGATAGAATCAACATCTAAGATAAGATACATCTATATGAAAAGACCATGTTGCACAATAGAAACAGATTAGAATAATAGAATAAATAAAATAGAATAATAAAATAGAACAGATAGAATCTGATGAAACTATTATCTAGGTTATTAACAGGCGGCCTTGTCGATCCACGCAACCGCGAGCAAGGAAAGGAAACAAAATCGGTTTGCTCAGTAAAGAGTTAAGCGGTTATACATAAATATACAAAGTTATATATGCTATAAATAATATAGAGAACACCGTCACTTAACATCGGGGAGTAGTAATCGTACGCTTCATAAAAAATTTAAGAAAAATAGACATGATGTAACGTCGTGGTTGAATAAGAATTCTCAAATATTTCTCGGCAAGAATATCGATTTATAAGAAATAACTTTTTTAAATTAATGATATTTTTTTATTTTTTTTGGAATTTTGTTTTCATATCATCATCATCATCATCAGTCGGAAGACGTCCACTGCTGAACATAGGCCTCCCCCTTTAACCTCCACACTGAACGACAGCCCGCCTTTTGCATCCACTGGATACCCGCGACTCTCACAATGTCGTCGGTCCATCTAGTGGGAGGCCTCCCTACGCTGTTGTATGTTTTCATATGTAAGATTATAATTTAAACAACTCTGAAAATAAAAAAAAATAAAAAAATTCCGCAAACAAACACGGTTCAGTACAATTACAACTACATGAAATGAAAGTTTACGGTTACTACATAAAAAAAAAACTTAATAGCACGAAATTAGCCTGCTACTGTTAGCGTACTTTAAAATTATATATATAAATCATAAATATTAATTACCATTTATTTTAAATCAAACTTTTATAATATATTCCAATCGGAAATTTCATGCGATGGAAAAACAGCATCAAATATGTTAATATAATACAAAATTGTATAAAAGGGAAAAAACACAAAAGCAAAAAGCAAAGTAATAATTTTTATTCCCAGTTCCATATCCTTTATTATGGGAAACTAAAATAAATGATAAAGAATAAGAATAAGAAAAAAAAGAAGGATAATAAAATAAAACAATAAAGTTTTTTTTTTTTAAACAAGAACAGACTTAAAATACTGTACGTACCTACCTACATGTACAAACATAAACTAAAGTAGAAAAGTGTTAGTACAACAGAGATTGAAAGTCCTCCTCAAAACTTTTGCTGAAGTGAACCACAAACCACATGGTCATCTGTGTATATATTTTTGGAATTTGGATTTTTTTTTCAAAAAACGCTGAATCAATATCTATAAAGTTTTTATAAGACCATTTCTAAAGTATGATCTACCAAACAAAAAAATAATCATCAAAATCAATTAATAATTGACGGAGTAATCGCGTAACAAACATACAAAAAAAAACATACAGTCGAATTGATAACTTCCTCCTTTCGTCGGTTAGAAAAGGTATACTTTTCAAGTTTTGGTACTCCAAACTTAAACTTAAAAGTGTCGAATCAAGTTACAAGACTTCACTTTTTCTTTACTTACGTTTTGTTATCAGTAAGGAAGTCCCAAAGTCCTGCCACGGTCACAATCACTTCAAATCACTGTTTATATAAAACCGCGTGTGAACTCGTAGCGGCACTACGGAGCTACGAGCGTAGCAGGCTACGAACAGAGCGCAACTGAGCGTAGCAGGCCTACGAGCTACGAAGAACGACTGAGTTTAGGGTGATCGATGGGTCTCGAAGCTTGGCTTGGTCCCATGATATATTTGTGGGCTAAATTAATAATAGTGAATCCCGGGCGTCTTTGGGCTTGGTTGTGTAATGTGTACGCCACATTTTGTACAAGCTTTGTACGTAATATTGACGAATAGTTGTTCTACGACAAACGTTATTGTCTGTCTTTGAAAGATGTAGACTACATATTTCAAAGAAAGCCAACCAAGTAATAAGTTTTAAGGACACTTTTTTTTGTCAGATCATGCCTGATGTTAGGCGAAGACGCGGACTGGTGTGAACCACGCTCGAAAGACAAAGCTTGTGTGACTTCTTGCTGTCTAATAACTTATATTAGTCTCAGACTTTGTTATTTTTAGCAATGAAAACTACGAGAAATTTACCTGTCTCACGCAATATTTTACCCTATATATTTTTAGCCTATGTCACTCTCCAGCCCTTGAAAACCCATGAATAAATATCAAGTCGATCCGTTGCTCTGTTGCTGTGTGAAAGAGGAACAAACAAACCAACAAACTTTTCACATTTATAATATTAGTATGATATAATATACTTGAATCAAATATATTATATTGGCATGTCTAAATTATTTTGTCAAGTGCCACTAATGTAACGCGTGTCATTTGTTCGCCATAGCTGCACAAGAGCATTAAAACAGTTTTAATCCGATTTACGTTTGACCACCAATTCGCCCGAACTAAACCGTTAACCGTTTTGCATTTAACCTCACGCTAGCACCTGCCTGTTATTTTTGCCCCAAATAAAGCTTACTCCACATACAATGTTTTGGCCCAAATATTCTAATTCCACGTTAAATCCTTCACCAGGTATTTTATTCCCGTCACATGTCATTTGCATGCATGAATATTCAAACACCGGAATCGAGAGGACGTGAACAATAGAAAGAGGTTTATTTATTTTATCCTTTATTTATTATTTTAGTAGCTGCGCCCCGCGGTTTCACCCGCGTTATATACTTCCTTAAAGGAACCTCTTTGGTAGTGACAGCAAAGCAATCTTCTTTGACTTAATGATAATTTCTTTTTTTTGTCTATGATGTAATATGTCAATGTATAAGACTTCAACTCTTGCCGTTCCATAATATTAAAACCGTAGAGGGAGAAATATACTGAATCTATGATTAAAACCAAACAGATAAACAGGCGGTATGGCCTTAAAAGCTTAGCCTGGCTGATGGGCGAATAAAAAAAAAATTGCCGTTCCATATAAAATTTATGGTAAAATGAATTTACTATACAATTTATTTTTCGTCAATGTTCCCAATATATCAATACTTATTCTGCTATTCGGGGCGGAGAGGAATCCAAAAAATCAAAGATCATGAAAATCGGTCCAGCCGTTCTGGAGTTATTAATGGAGCAACTAACCCGACTTTGTTTTATATATATAGATTTTATTACGCACCTACCTTTCGGGGCAACCTTGTCGGGGCATCGGGCTGAATACGGGATGTGAAGTAAAACTGTTTTGAGTAACAGATTCATCAGGTTTAGTGTCAAGTTTTGTACGTGTATGTTTGTTGGGATCCACTTTAATGTACAAGAGCCGCAATGAAAACGTAAAGAAAACATTTCATTACCGGTGCAATGGTACTTTCAGTGGTACACAGACAAAAACTTATTCCGTGGTTCCATAACTGGAGCTAGGAAAAATTTGAAACTTCAGAGTTTGGGAAAATTAGACATTTAAGAGCTTGGTAAAATTTTACATTTCGGATGTTGAGAAAATTGGACATTTAAGAGCTTCGAAAATTAGACTTATCATAGCTTGGAAAATGTAACATTTAAGAGCTTGGAAATATGTGACATTTTAACCCAGCCTAGCTCCACATATCTCCAGTGGATTCTTGATCTTACGATTACCTCATAAATGAGATACCTACCTTCTGCGGTGTTTCCGAGGAGCTATACAACGCGGGGTTATTCAAAAGACGAGTTAAAAGATTCTTAAAGGGTCGGCAATGTAGTTGCAGTTTCTTCTGGTGTTATAAGTATACATAGGCGACGGTAACTGCTTACGGCAGCCATTCTCCTTGTTTGCTTATGGCATGAAAAAACAAATGACAAATATAACAACTCAAAAAAACAAAGAAAAGTAAATTAAAATCTCGTAATTAATCACATAATTTAAGTGCCACCATTTAATTCCAGAGGTCAACCACCCCTCCGTGATAAACATTCCGCAATCTATCAAAGTCAAAGAACGTGATTGTGTTTGAGAAAAATCCTCATCTTAACTGAACAATTTATTTTATTTACATAACCAAGTAGGTATTTTATCGAATTTGACGACCTCAACTGTCAATTTGACGATCGATAAAAGAACGGTACTTGCACGTGGATATTTTTTTCTCGGATTGCTATACCTGGCGGTATATTATTGTACCATGGTGTTTAGAAAACAATTATTGCTATCAAGTTAGACGTTCTTTTGACGACATAGGATTCAAATTAGTAACCGACTTCAAAAAGGAGAACAAATAAACCGATTCGAATGTTATTTATAAATGCATTCAAATCGGTTATTATCGGATTATTTGAAAACCGGTTACCCTTCGGTAGTTTATAGTGATTTTTGATCAAAATTTGACCAGTGTAGTAGTAAGTTGTGGGCTCTTTGCCGAATAGATCGAAGATTTTTTATATATATTTTAAACTGACTTGTAGTGAATTTTGTATAATACCTAAAATAGATGTGTTTTTCAACGATCTTAGCTACGACGATAAGACCCTTCTTAATACTTATCACATCTAAAAACAATGTCTAAGCCATTTTCGCAATTTTCCAATTCCAATTCAACGCGCGGTCTTTGAACTCGAGAAACTTAATTGATTCCGGTCGGCTGTCCAAGTTTGGCAATAATAGTTGTTTGAAGGTCGTTTCCGTTTCCTTTTGTATTATGACAGATACAGAAAAATAAGTACCTGATATTTATTAAAAGAAAAAAATCAATTAAAATACGAGCCAAAATGAGAACCTTCCTCCTTTTTCGAAGTCGATTAAAAACAAAAACCCCGTCAGCAAAATGAACCTATGACTCTCCGGACATAAAAAAGAACCAAAAAACAAAATCGGTCAAGCTGTATAGAACTTTAGTACAGGGTTTTATATTTTATATAGTATGGAGTATAAAATCGCAAAAACACCTAGCTCACAACATTGGAAACATGCACAAACACGAATCAAATATTAGTTAAATGAGACAACCAAAACTTGGGTAGTATGAAACATACTATTTACAATAATACGACAAATAATGGACTTAATGGACTTCCGCAAAGTAACGCCTGATTCAATCAACAATAATACAAAAGAAAAATCAATGATAGATACTTGTAAAAACGATAATAATAATAATAATAATTAATAGGTAACGATAGATGAACATGTAATATTTGTAATATGCGTGTTGGCAAAAGATATTTCACGAATCACATCTTAACGAACTCTAGCAGGCTTATTTGAGTGATATGAGAACTTATTCTAAGTATGATGATGGTTTTAACTACATAATTATTCTGTTATCTTTGAACATTTAAAAAAAAAAAATTGTGAAAATTTACCATTCTGTCAGTTGTATATATATAGACTGCCCATAGTATAAATTAAAGTCGCTTTCCGCGTCTGTCTGTCTGTATGGCCGCTAACTTCTCCTAAACCACGCAATGGATTTGATGCGGTTTTCACCGTCAGTTAGATAAAGTTCCACGGAAGGTTTATATATATAACTAGCGACCCGCCCCGGCTTCGCACGTAAATTACACCCGTGCAAAGCCGTGGACAGGCGGGTCGCTAGTTCTAAATAATTATCAATTTAAAAATAGCAACGTTAAAATTAGGAAAATACGGTATATGGGCAGTCTAAATTGTTTTTCTAAATTGATAGTATAATATGATAGTATGATAGTATAATTGATATGAATCGTTAGTCTAAATTGACCACTCTGTCATAAATAATAAATGTATTTCTTAATTTATTGAGTAGATATTAATTTATTTAGTCTATTGTTTATTTTAGTAATTCTACTTCTATCTTTTTATGCACATGTATTTAGCGTTTATATAATGTACTCTGTTTTTATAAGTAGAAACTTGTAAATGGCTTCTTCGTCTCCTGCAAATTATTAACTTTGGTATTTATGGCCGTTAGTTTCTCTAAGACTATTTTTCGACTAAAATAAAAACTAGCGTCGAGACAAACAAACGTGTCAACGTCCTCAGAATATCCGTACCCAAACAAATCAAGCCGCACCTATTTACGTACCATAACTTACTTTCCACGTAAAGAAAGCAGTTCTACTGATTACAATACATCTGGCATAAAGCCAGATTCCTCAGAAAAGGCTCTTAATAACTGAACAAAAAACTACTCGACCCTTAACTGAGCTTTATTGAAGGTAAAAAATTACTTTATTTGCCGAAGAGGGGAGTAAAGGAGTAACTTTTCTCTATACTTCGTAAACTAGTCACATGGATGTTAGTGAAGAATAGACTAGTTAACTCTAGAGAATAAGTTTCTAGCTCATAATCATGAAATACAGAGACGTCAGTAAAGGGTTAAAAATCTCAAAGGAAGGACATACGCTTATTCAAACATTAGCTCAGTATTTGTACTAGAAATTAGTGCCATCTATCAAAATATTTATTAACTAGGTACATCGCATCGCTTTCAAGTATGACAATCACTTACCAACGAAGATATGCGACTGATTTCCCCATAGCGAGCGATATACTTATACCTACTTGGGCTCAACATAAGGCTGGTCCTTACTATCTTTTACAAATAAATTTACAAGTTTACACGGAACAATTGTACTTAGCCGAAAAGGGGTCATTTTATTTATTAATATGAACAACTTTTACTCGAAGGGACCAACCCTGAAGTCCCGATAAAAAGTCTGCACGACACTCAACAAAACGCGGTCTGTGCTGTTCCTTAAAAAAATACATTCATACTCAACGAAATATAATATGGCAGCTGATATTTTTACGCATTTTCAGTGTTACCTACTTTCGGATTCGTACCACCGTTCTGTGTACCTGTATAAGCAATGGGGTAAACTCTTTTGTCGCACATAAATTCGTAAATTCATAGTCATACATTATCCAGTGATGTATTTGGAAAATTGTTGTTTTCTAGCCCTGTGAGAGAATAAATTATTTATTCATCGAAGCTCGAAAACGACCTACTTCAGTTTGTTTGCTTAATACGCAAAGAAAACATCGAATGACGAGTTCTGATGTTTATGTTAGGAATAGTTGCTGTCTATTATTGGAGCGAAAATTACTGATTGGTTTGAACGATGTGAAATCACTGTTGTCATTATTAAGCTCAGCATTTCTGTGCCACAAATCGCCTAGAGCAGGGTCTAGAGCAGCCATTTCAAATATACGGCCCGTGGACCGCATGTATAACTATGAGTACCTAATATTTAATAAAAAGTTACTTGTATATTTATAAGTAATGCTGACGTGTTTCTGGCTCAACGCATAAGCATTGCTATTCAGCATGGTAATGCCGCCAGCATGCTGGGTAGGCTGCCAACTGATAGTGGGCTTGAGCATTTGGATTGTCTATAGACCTTCAACGGTATATGGGCAGTATGGGCACCATTAAAACGTAATATTTTAGGTCAATCGATCATCTTGTTACAATCTGTTTTTCAATAAACATTCCAGACTAATTATGCAAAATAACATTATATATATTTAATTTATATATATATTTATTTTTTAAATATTTTTTTACTAAAATAATGAACTAACCGTTTTTCTTTTTACCAACATCAGAAAATAAATATCCTATAGACTAGTACTTAGGAGTATTTACTGCTTCGGCTCACACTAATATGCTTCTAATGGCTCTTAAGCGGCCTTGACTTACCCGTCTCGATGTAATTATCGAAGGCACATTTAAAATACATAATACGTAAGTATACAGTACAGCTCTATCATAGGAGGCAAGAATAACAATATTTTTATGTTTTGCATCTACCGTTTTTGTATTACGAACTAACTCGGTTGAAAAAAAACTTAAAAAGCGGTAGCATGTGCGCTTCACATTCTGACGGCACCAGTTCGATCCACGGCCCTACCAAAACTTATCTAGTACCTAAATAAATTATCTGCAGTTTCAATGCCATCGCTCAAAAATGTCCAAGAATCTCAATAGTTCAAAGACATGACATTCACCAACACGCACTGGGCCAATACGGTGGAATAGCGCCTACACTCTGAGAAAAGACCCGTGTCCCAAAAGCGGAAACATGAAAGGCTGATGATAATGATGATGATTCTGATGTTGAATACAATAACCTCTTGTTATCTTAGTTCCAGCTTTTCGTATCTAGTCATGTGTGTATAGTGCTTAGTGTTCATGAAGATTCTGATAAGACAAAACAAAATAAAATCAGCTTATAGTCATTACGGAAGCAATTCAGTTTTATGGAGGTAAAATGGTGATGCCTAAAGTTTGGAACAATGAAAACAGAATCGAGAGCAGAGAGATAAATTCGTTGGCAAGATCATTGACCGATTAATGTTGATCTTTGATTATTCTATACTGCGTTGAGATGAAAAGTTTGATAGGTAAGTTTTATGTGTAGGTACGTAGTTTCTTATTTTGTTAGATGTAAACTACTTAGGAAACATTATTTGTTACACTCCTACTCAATAAAATAATAACAATCAAAATCAATTTACAATCGACGATGATATCACAACACAAACAAGTCGGTTTAAAATGGTAATAAATTAATGGTGAAAAAATATTTTACTAAACAAGCTTTTAGCTTTAGCAAAGAAAATATAATCCGCCATTTTGGAGCGGCAGCCATATTGAGTTTAGTGTGATGACATTTTATCTTTTTCTACTCTTCAAGCCCTTTCATTTGATACCCATATTAACAGGGTTGACCAAAAATATACACCATCCGCCATCTTAAGGCAGCGGCCATTTTGAAAATATTGCATATATTATTGTATTGTCATCATAACTAAAAGTGTATGCAAAATTTCAGCAAAATCGGTGAGGAGGAACGGTTCAGTCGACATTGGAGAACTGGTTCTTAGTGTTTTGTTTTATATTCCCTTTTCAAAATGTCAAACTCGATCGTCAAAAGACGTAAACTAAGACTTTTCCACGTTTATTAATGAGGAGGACTGTGACGACAGCACGCCTCGATTATATTTGGCCACCAAACCCTACTCCGACTGTCATAGCCTCTTAGTCACGTGTCTCACCCCTGTCTGTTTGAATCCCATGGTAATTCTGACGTGGATTAGTACAAAACTAAAACAGTAACGGAACGGAGATGAAATTATTATGACACGTGGTACAGTTTTGGGATGATTGATTAAAACTTGTGGAATACTCGTACAGTACAGACTCGTACAGACGTATAAGACTATGTAAGTCTTATACGCCTATGACAGACAATTCAAACAGTATCTGTGAGATGCTAAGGACAGTTTCTCTGGAGACTATTATAATATAAACCAATACAAGAGGGGCTAATCGTCCACTAGTGCAGATGTGGGTTACAAATTTATAGATTGGTGTCGTCGCTGTTGTACTGAATTTTTATTACAAGCTTTTTTCAACGTGCCTTGTTAGTTTGGGTCATATCTTGCAACTGAATTTTAAAATCTAATTAGCTGAAAATTTGGATACATGTTCAATTTGGATGACAATGCATGGTTAGCTAAATGACGTCATTCTAAATTCAATATGGTGGACTCCCAAAGATGGCGGACCAGTGATTTTTTATGCATGATATGGGTATCAAAATAAAAGGTTTTGCTGAGAAGAATATGAAAAATAAGATGATGTAACACTAAATTCAATATGGTGGACGCCTAAAAGCTTGTTGTTAAAATGTTTTTTTACAAACTAATAATTTTAGCAGCAAGGTTTCCAGAACCATATTACATAATCAAAAGAAGATTTAAAAAAAAAGTTAAATGGTAGTCGAATGAATTGAATGATTTGAATGATTCATACAATTAATTTAGATTTGGCTAACTAGATTCTATCTTGAAGCTTTATGATTACGATTCCACCGCTGACTCCCATACTCTGCTAGCTTCTCCCATTCCCCGTGCTCGATGTTGAATGAGGTCAGGTCACGCTTGACGCAGTCTCTAGAGCAAAGCAAAGGCCGCCCAATAATCACATTGCATAGTATGCAACAATAAAAAAAAACAATGTTTTCCGCCAAAATAAACCTTTATCAATATTTAAAAAAAACATTAAAACGATTTCAATTGTTTTTCTTAAACGAATAATCATTAGCTATATATTAGATAATTAGTTTTTTTAATGTTATGTTGTGCGAAAGAGATAGATCTGGTCGTTGAGCGCGGCCCCTAATTTTAAATTTAGACATTATCTTTCCCAAGTAAGAAAAAACAAATTTACTTTGAACAATGTAGGTATAAGTGAACGTATTTTTATCATTGCAGAAAACTTTTCAAGCTATTTCCGTTACGGAATATCCTGGCTTACTATTTATAGGTTTAGTTTAGTGCTAGTTTGTTAATATATTTTTTTAAGTAGTTGTAGATATTTATTTTTCTAAGTGCACAATTATAATTTTTGCATGCCAATAAATTTTACTGTACTTATAAAAAAAACTAAGCGATATTTATCTCAAAACACTTGAACTTTTCGAGATAAGGTACTAACACAAAACCGTGTATGTAGAAGCATTGTTATGTGAGTATTCTCATTACTTAGCAAGCGAATTAATCAACTGGCGTCGTTTGATTTTCGAGGTGGAAGGGGTGTTTTACGAGAGCGTCTGAACAGCCATGTCAATAAAACAAGCATTCTTATTTTATTACTAGCTGTGAACAGCTGAAGAGTATGCTAGTTTTAAGCATGCTAATAATCGTGTTATTTTACTACACTATTTTTCTAGAATGGTTCGTGAAGCGTTTGAATTCAGAAAACATCGCAATTTCAACTGGGAAAATGAATTTGAGTTAGCTGCGTCGTGGAATCCCATAGTAAGCAAGTGTACAAACCGCGGTATAGGTACTAGGACATTTACCGATACCGACAACCCTGCGATTTTTAAGATCAAGTTAGGGAAGAAGAACAAAACACCCGCTCTTCTCGCCGGACTCACCTGCAGTTTTCAGGCAGCTCATGACTACGCCATTGTAATATGGTCGAAACGTCGAGCGAAAGGTACCTACTTTTACCTAAATAAAATAATGCGCGATAAAGTCCCGATAAACATTTATTATAATTATATGCTATTTTATGTCTGTCAGTACCTTTACCCCCGCAAATAACTAGGACAGCGGTGCCTGCCCTTACTGCACTTAGAATAAATAATTATTTCTATGCCCGCTATTTTCATAGGTAGGTAGGTATGTGTCAAAATACTTTCCCAAAGCGACCTCTGTGAAGTTTTAACAAGTCCATAGCTATGCTCCAACAGTCTCCTTAAGTTCCTTGATATCAAAGTTCACAAGTTCGTAGCTTAGATCTTTGGAAATTCAGTTCTTGTATTGTAACCCCAAAACTTGAAGCTATTGTGACGCCTTGAAAGAGGCTAGACTCAAACTAATTTTAGTTTAGAATAATTTACAAGGCTTGTACATACCTACCTACCTATTTAAATAAACCCACTACAAAAAGCTCTTTTTCTCAATGTAAGTTTTTGTCCTCGTAGCTCTGTGGCCTTACGGCAACCTGTTTTAAGCGATTATGTTTAGGTGATGCGAAAGTTTGCACGACCGCAAACCGTATCTCGGCGCGTTAAGGTTCACGTTCGTGTCTCTTTTTACCTCGGGCTACTCCTGGCTGGTTTACATATTATATCTTCAACCCATCGAGTCTCGGCGTATCTTGCGAAACTTTTTCTGGGTCTCCACTCCAGAATATATTGATTCTGTGGCATATATGACAGTCCCACTGCCACTTCAGCTTGCTAATACGCTAAGTTATATCAGGATTTTGGTGCCAACGTGAAAAAAATATGTCGCCCCAATGCATTATTTTCCTAAGCTCATGTATTTTCAAGTGTTATGTGTAATATTGGTGAATTATTATATAAGTGGTCATGGACGTGCTGGAGTGTGGGGAAGTGATAAAACGTGGTAAACATGTATTTTCGTGTTGTTTCCAAAACTCCATAGAAGCCTTTTGTAAGCTTCCACCACTAACTAGGACATTAATTTGACTTGACCGTGACTTACTTTGTTTGACTATGACTGTGACTATGACTTGTGTGACTATATTTGATTAAACTTGAAAATATTTCAATAGGTACTTGACAATTAGTCGCATATATTTTTTTTAAAGTAACAGCTATTAACACCTTTTTCTCATAATACTTTAAAGCTTTCAAAGACTTAAAACATCCTTCGATCATTTCAGCGAAATGATTTTTATCAACATTTCGAGCCACAACTTTCAGGAGAAGTCCTGCGGGACGAGTTCGTCCATTAAAATTACTTTGGAACTCCAATACCCAAATGTCTACGTAGTAATGCTGTGGTAGCGAACCTTTTGCAATTGGTGGTTTTAGTTTTTCATAAACTTCTAAGTAAGTATTTAATTAAAATTTTAAAGTTACAGTCGCCGTAATAATTATAATTTTAGCTATAATAATAAACATTTTAGATAAATAGATAGAAACTCTTTATTGTGTACACCAGAAATAAAAATAACAAACAAATAGAAAACATTTACTAGCTAGCGCCACAAGTGGCGGCTTGCTAAGAGCTTATCGCTAAGAGCAATCTCTTCCAGGCAATCATTTTATGGAAAGATTAGCTATATTTATACTAATTTTAGCTATAATAATACAAATTTTACTACTACTAACGTGTTTGTTTTTCTGTTTCTTCCTCTTTCACACAGCAACAATAAGTAACAAATCGGCTGTTTTTTTTTTGCAAAGATAGCTGGAGGACCTTAAAGTGATGTAGTTTTTTTTTTTTTTTTAATCTCGGTAAAATCTATGGCTCCTGAAAGAATGTTCACGCGAGTAAAACCGCTTGACGCAGCTAGTGTGGCATACATCTACTAATTTATAAAAAAATACCTGACATTTATTCTGGAAAACGACCGCATGCTTTACTTATAATGCATGCTCATAAAAATCTGTAATTCATTGACGAATCAAAAACCTAAGAAAGTAAATTTATGTGAAGCTAAATTACACAATCAACGATAAGTACGTATAATATTCCGACAAACCTAAAAACTTATATATGTTTGTGCAGTTAGGGGTCGAATTTTTAGGACCGTGGGTGCCGGCCGCTCTCGAAATGTATAGGGACCTAGCCAAACGTTTGGTGAAAGGAATGCTGGCGCCTACTTTGCAAAAAAATTGCAACAAATTTGTGCCATTCAGTATACTTGCCACTTTTCCTTGGGTACATATGTTTTAAGTAGTTTTAGCTTTTAGTTCATTTGAGGGTCCTGTCACATTTTTTTACGAAAAAAGCATCGAAAACTGGATTTTTAGTATAATTTTTCTTACAACTAATAAGATCTGTAGAATATTCAGTTGCTGTATTAAATAGATCTGTATTTTTTATTGAATGTAGTTTCTTCAGATTTTGGTATCCAACATATCCATTTGTTACCTCCATTTTACAAAAGTAGTTTTTCGTAAAAAATTTGGAGGGAGAGTTTGAGAATGGATTTCGTTAAATTACTGTCATAAAATAAAATATGTTATGGTTTACTTATTTTATTTGAAAATTACGGCTTTATTTATTTGTTTTATGCCCGAAAATTTTAATAGGCTCTTAATAAGCAAATATCTAATAAAGATGCTAATTAACGAACTTATTATCAGTTAAATAAATAAATTAAATGAGTTAAATATTTATCACAGTTAGTAAAGCGGGCCGCAGTTTGGCTATCACTGTTAAACTTTAACAGAAAAACTTTGGGTTGATCGTATATCATCTGAGAACGCTAAAAGGTACGAAAATTATTATTTTCTTCAAAGAAAATTTAAGATTGATTTATGATGTTAACTTGAAAACGAAAGGAAAAAGTACTAGGTACCTAATATAAAAAGCAGAAAATACGGCAACACAAATATATCTTTACTTAAAATTCGATTAAACATACGTAAGTACCTACCCACGCACATTCGTGTTAATAAATTCTAAACTACAAACAAACTGTTTCATATTCACAAGCTTTCGTCAGAGAAAATGATAAAAGCGGAATAGAAAAACTTGCTCTTAAACTTTTCCTTTTCGCTCGAAACACCTTAGTATGAAATAGAATAGTCAATGCAGAAGGCAGGGTCCTGTATCAAAATTGTAAAAAAAAAGATACTTTATAGTGAGAGTTCACAGTGTCAGTCTGTTAGTTACACCCGATTGCCACAGGTACTAAAAATCTATCAACTTTACACAGGGCTACATGAAACGGTTAACTATTAAGCCAAAAGCAGGTCATGATACAAACCTATTTATGATCAACTTTTCTACAAGACACACTCGCACTGGAAAATTACAAGAAATGTATGGAACATCATACATTTCCGTTAACTAAAACTACTTTAAATAAAAAGAAAAGAAAGAAAATGCTAAACTAAAAGCCCCTTGGTGGAAGAGAAAGTCAATGCTAAAGCTAAATTTTTGGCCAAAGTACCTACGCGCCAGCATTCCGGTCATAAGTCGCCTTTTCCATACGATCAGATCCTTACATAATTCAAAAGCAATAGACACCTCCACAGAACAGAGTAGTATATATTTATATATATATATTTTAAACGGAATTTTTTTCTCTTCTGTGGACACCACGGTCGCGATCACAAAATAAAATTAGGTTTCATAATACTTTTTATAGGGTTCCGTACCCGAAAGGTAAAAACCACCCTACGCTGCCTGTCTGTCTGTCCGTCTGTCTGTCTGTCTGTCCTACCTTTTAACGGCCGTATCTTTCGAACTGTGACTATTTTATTGGAAAACACGAACTTGGAAACGAGAAAACTTTAGACAGAAACATTCTGTTTATAGCAAGGATATGTAAATTCTTGAAACTCTTGAAAAATTACTCTTATTTACACGTCATAACAAGTTTGACAAATCTGTCAAAATTCGTTACTAAACCGACAAAGGAACGGGCACAAATCTTAAAAAGTGCCCTAGTATATGTTCTTTATTACAAATTAAGCATATGATTAACTGATTATGTTACCCATTTGCACAAGTTAAATCAGTGTATTTCTAGCCCCGAAAATTAGAAGTTAGGGTCAGACACACAGGCATTGCTCTAAATATTTTAGTCTTGAGGTCAAACTCGTGTAACTGTCATAAGTTAAATGTCTTAATATCTCTTAATAATCTAATATATTGTAACTGAAGTTTAAATTTTTTTTTAACTAAAATTAATATCCGAAAATAGAGAGTATTTAAACAAACTTCATATTAAGGCAAATTTGATAAATTTTAAGCTATTCTGTCAAAACTGCAGTGCAAGTACCGTTCTTTATCGATCGTCAAGTTCGCTAAAATGCCATAGAATCGATCACAGCGAGTACTAAAAAAATGGCATATTATCGAATTTTACGACCTCAACTGTCAATTTGACGATCGATAAAAGAACGGTACTTGCACCCCAGATCCATGAAAGGCCACGCACAAAAAAAGCTACGTTAAATTTACCACGACAAAAAACTTTAAATGCTTTGACTGAAAAATCGCATTTTGTCAGTTACCCCAATTGAACCTGCAACTGGCGATATATGCGTATTATAAACTAAGTATAATAATAAATAATCTTAGGTTTTCGAGATTATTATAGATTGAGATTAAACACTCAACGAATTATTATACATTTATTTTAATTTCCGACGTTTCGTACAGTTTGCAGTGTTCGTGGTCAAGCAAAACTCTGATACTGCAGTGTCCGAAACATCAGAAATTAAAATAATGCAAAATACACGCGATAAAATAATCATAATTTAAAAAACCGATAAAAAAAGTTTATACGCAATTTCGTTCCAAGAGGTAATATGTCCTAGACGTAATTATTAATATATATTTAGGTATGTATTTAAAACTATATATGTATGTATATCAGTCTCTGGCAGCCATATCACAAGCTTTGCTTAGTTTGGGGTCAGATGACCGCGTGTGCAAAAATTTCCCGAAAATATATCCCGAAAAATAAACATACATTAAAAATGAGCACGTCCTTTTTGAAGTCGGGTAAAAATTCCTTAAAAATTTCATTTCATTTTTTTTTTTTTTTTTTTTTCATGGAATATAACTTTTAGAAGTAAGTTACAAAAGATGGAGTATTTTGCAAGATTAACTACAGTCTCTCATGACGACGTAAATTTGTTCTGTAAAACGTATTTATTGAAGAGAAATGTCCCTCCAAACACCGTAATCCGTGTCACTCCACCCATTACTACACGTTGTGTCTAGAGTCTAGACGATAGCACCCTACAATTTTATTGCAATTGTTAGTAGTTTATATTGCGATGATACCTATACATTTAACAGCAATCGAGCGGAATATAAAGCATCCTAAGAGAAGCATTGCGCTTCTACTGTCCAAACATGGATATCATTATTAAATTGCCGCTGACGGCATTCGGCTGCCGAAGAATGCGTCTGACAGTTGTAAAAAGCTTAACGAAAACAATAAGTTCTGATCACTAGCTTATTGAACATAAGATTATAGCTGGTAGCCAATATACTAACAGTAAGAAAATTTTCATTCTAAGTTACAAAATTGTTTACAAAGTTTACAATGTTTTTGCACCTGTCAAACGCTTTCTCTCAGCGGCCAGGTCGAGATCTACCAGTTGTTCCATAATTATAGGTTTAATATCTAAGTATTACCAAGCGCGAAAGCTTAGTTTACTTATCTTTTGACTGTGACTTGTTTTGACGATTTTTAATCAAACTTGAACATAACTACTAATACGTATACTTTAATAACGTCCATCGTCCAAATGCCCAAATGCCCGGACATTTGATGGACTTGATTAAAATATATAACCGAGAATGAAAATAATAATAATAATTTTGTAAAGATCTTATAAATTTTTTTTAAGGCGCGGTCTGATCACGATTTCAAATTCATTTTTTACCCGCTCACGCCATGATCTATTTGGTATCTAAAACGGCTTTGTTTAGAGTTGAAAATCGTATTTCATCATATTTGATGATGATGATGACTTTGTGCTTGTGTTTTTATTATTTTGAGGGTTTTTATTTAATTTATCAAAATATATAAATGAGTTTAAACAATTAACTGGTTAAAGTTTTAAAAGACTAGTCTGGCTATACAATTCAGACAAAAAAATTTGTTGTTATCGCTGAAAATTCAGAGTACTTCAATCCAGAAGCTAATTTTATGATATGTTTATTTTATTAATGTTTATTGCATATTATAATATGTTTTTATAAGAATCTAGATAATTTTTCAAAATTTTATTCTGTGCAGATTATTACGAAGGGGTTTTTTCTACTTGTGTTTTTTTTTTATCTGATTAGTTAATTTTGTCACATCACACTAAGCGTTTAAAAACTCTTCTTTTGGTTAATTTTGCGATTGTACCGCGCCTTAATGTCAAAAAAATAGTCTTGCATTTGACCGCCAACTCGCCTGATGTTAAGCGATGATGCGGTCTACAATGGAGCACGCTTGCCTAGAAGTAATTTTTAAACGAAATTGTTTAAAGCATTCCGTTGCATCAAACCAAAGATCAAACAAAGGATTTTTTTAACAACTCTGAGTACACAAAGTACTGTTCACATCACGTGGAACTCATAAAGACTTAATAAGTCGTTTTGTTATATCTGCAGACACGCTGCCGTGGCCGGCGCTTATGAGAAAAGTTTCTGTCAGTGTCTGTTTCGTATCAACGTGCGAATTCGTATCGCCAGTTTGTTAGATTAGGCAGGGACAGATGGAAACATTGATTTTATGGACGAGAACTGCCTCATTACCCAACCCTCGAAGGAAAAAAAAGACGGAGACAGCACCGCAATATAGAAAGTGCCGATCCACCCGTAAGCACAAAAGCCTCACGCACACATTTACACCATGTTTTGCCGATCGGCCGCCACATCGCAGCAACTCCTAAATTCTATAAAACGATATTATTCTATAAAAGTATATGATAAAACATCTACTCCCACTAAATTACGCCGCTGCCATTACTATGCTTCATACGCGATTTCTTTCTCTCAGGTCTCCGTCTTTTTTTCCTCTGAGACAAAACCTACTTTTCAATCTGTCTTCTATCTTCTACCTTTAACTTATCTCTAGCTATTCTCAAAATAATAACGTGTGTGTCTTAACATCAACTTGAGGCGTGGGAGCCCATTGAGAAACGAGCCAAGAAGCTCATTAGCAATGACTCCCTAGTTCAAGCTTTAAGGTTTTAAGTCTTGAGCTGAGTTTCTGTCGGCTAGAGTGCATCGGACCTGCTTGACTTTTCTATCGGATGACCAGGACGGGCATGAAAAGACCCCCTCCTCTTTCGGTTGCACATGATACTCCACAAGAACCGTTTTATTGGAATAAAAAATAGCCTAAGCAGTTTAGCATGTATATGCTATCATTATGCAAAATTTAATCCAAATCTGATGAGTATGGATACGGAGTTGAGTGAGGAAAAACAAACACAGTTGCACACTTTCGCATATAAAAACTTAGGGTGATATTACACGCTGCGTTATTTAGCTTTTGAATTATCGCAAAAAAGAATAAAATTTTGGCTGTTTAATATATTATACAAGTTTTATTGTTCAGTAAAATCCCTTCTCCGGTCTTAAAAATGCGAATTAAAACTGCACTGCAATAAAACGTTACGAGTTTGGTCATAAACTGGTCAATTTGACAGTGGCATAGAAAATAACAGTCCAAAATATTATGATGACGTATTTTATGGCTGCCAAATATGCTTACAGAACAAGGGAGTCAAACGCTAGCCCATAAATAAAGCTCAGCTTACGACAAAGATTATATGGCATCGAAGGTAGGTATTTACGTTAAAATGCATCAGTATTTTAGTGACATCTTTAAATTTAATTAAAAGGTTGCATGGCTACCTAACCTAGCGAATAAAATAAAATAATCCAGGGCCCCGATTCTACTAAACAAATTGTTTTTAAATTGTAATTGTTTCAATTTTAATTTTTAAATAATTGCCGATTTAAGAATTTAAATAAATTTATAATAATAGGTGGTATTTTTTTAGTATAAAAAAAATAAAACTGTAAATTTTGAGGCAATTATTTAAAAATTAAAATTGAAACAATTACTATTTAAAACAATTTGTTTAGTAGAATCGGGGCCCAGGTTGCCATGGCTGGTACTTAGAACCATATTTACTATTGGCACCTTATAAAATGATAATTATCACTTGCTCGCCTATCATCAAATAAATAAATAAATATTTTGACTCTAAATTCTAAAATACCTGTGCATTTTGTTTCTCTTTTATTTATTTAATCAAGCCTATTGGCTTGCGTTTGAGCGATGATGCAGTCTACGAAGGAGCGTGCTTACTTAGAGGACACCGATTCTCTCGCGATTTGAAAACACCCAGATTATAACTACCGGGAACACATTCCACAGACTAGCAGTTCGCACAATAAAAGTGAAATCATTTGCATTTATTATATCATAGGAGGATAGGATAAAATACAGCTATCCCATACGATAAGTAAAAAGCCAACCATACGAAATGGCATCTTAGTTATGAACGAAACATTTTTCGTTCATAACCAGGGAAAACATTTTTTCTTCCCTGGGCTCGCTTGAATGGGAGGTCAGATCCCTAAATTTGACCACCCACGTGTACAAAGGGGGCCCTTTGAGTTGGCTCAATCTGCAGAGCCTATTGGCCAAAGAAAATCATGACGCTTGAAAGAAAGCGAAGGACCTTTTATCCACGCACGACCTACATAACTGGCACGCCATAGCGCCAACATGTACATTCATCAAAGAGCGCCAATCACAAGACGTCAAAGTCATCGTCCCATTTTAGATTTCCAATAATGTTTTAGTAAAATCTCATAGCTGAACAGAAAACAGGCATAATATAATATTTGCGTAGGCGTAAGATAATGAAATTAAAA
This sequence comes from Agriopis aurantiaria, assembly GCA_914767915.1. Classification (NCBI taxonomy): domain Eukaryota; kingdom Metazoa; phylum Arthropoda; class Insecta; order Lepidoptera; family Geometridae; genus Agriopis; species Agriopis aurantiaria. Next base: position 6,251,853 of record OU612001.1, on the reverse strand, counting down.
CAAATCTTATGATAACAATAGAGCGTGGGCGGATATTGGAGCACGTGTACTAAACAATGATTACACAGTGTAACAAACACAGTGAAACCAGAACACAATACTAACTGAATTGGGGCTAGAATGAAATAATCTCTGCATGTAAATGGTCTCTACATTATACTCGTAATAAAGTCACAAACATAAGCTGCGACAAGTAAAGTGTTTTTTTTTGCAATATTTTATTTAACGTGCCCTTGTACGTTCCTATGCATGTGTGGGACAAATCTTGCAACTGAATTTTGTCTTGAATTTTAGACCAGTTATCCCCATCCGATTGAACTGATATTTTGCATACACGTTTAGTTTAGATGACAATGCATTGTTAGCTAAATGACGTCATTCTAAATTTAATATAGCGAACTCCCAAATATGGCGGACCAGTTATTTTTATGCACTCCCATATTATGGGAATCAAATAAAAGGGTTTACTGAGAATACGAAAAATAAAATGACGTCACTTAAATTCAATATGGCTGACGCTTAATACCTGGTTTTTAAAAGTTTTTTTGAAATTAATATTTTTTATTAACACTGCACTTCTTCTTCATGTATTAATGACGATGTAAATCTTTGATTGACATAGATAGACTTTTAAACTTATTTAATGGCCTCTTTTGTGGAGTGGGACCAAAAAGTGATTTATTACATTTTATCCCGGTAAACATTTACCGTCTTACTAAAAAAGATTTAAGAACGCTTTAGACATATTGTGTTTAGCAGTTGTTTGACTGTGAAAAATATGTTAAACACATGTCTAAAGCGTTCTTAAATCTTTTGTAGTAAGACGGTTCGTTTCACCTGTCACGGTGTCTGTCTGTAATCAAACCTTCCGAGTTAATACTGAATTACTGACCCATTTTCCGTTTTCCAATTGAGCTGAAGTTTTACATGCATATTATGTAAATTGGATGACAATGCAACATTAAAACAGCAAGAAAGAAAAACAGTCGCAATTTACACAAAGATTTAATATTATGGTATATTTCCAAGACCTAAATATATATAATTATGACATGGGATGATTTTGACATAGATGAAAGAGCTTCATCATCGTTTAAATTTAAAGGTTAAGAATTATAAAAATGGCTTTATTTTTAAGTTTTTCGGGTAGTTATTTTTAAATTTTAGTTTTTTTAGCAACAATTAAAAGCTTGTTTTTAATTTAACACATATTTTTGTTTATTTTTTTAAACTTTAGCTACTTTTACTGTGACATTTGTTTACAACGCAACACGATATTATGACAGCCTTATACCAGGCAGGCTCGAATTTTCTTGTTCTCGAATTTTCCATTGTTCGAAGAACATATTATCTAATAGCTTGTTGAGTACTTCAAGTGACGGCAAGGGGTTGATGGGATGATAATATAGGCGTAGGTTAAATGAAAAGTATAGTTATATTTAAGGTAAATTATTCTAACGAATATAAATTCATATAGGGTATTTGACTGATTTCGCAAACCCATCTTAAATTGTTTATTATATTAAAATAAAGCAATCTTGTCATTAAATCCTCATAATTTTCAGTATTTGTGTTTTAAATAGAAGATCAAAATTTATATTATTAAATTACTGTGTAAACACTCCCTTTGACATTTATGGGGCCACGTGACATAAATGACGTCACACATAAGCAAACGAGTTTTAATTTTGTACTTTTCTGATAATCGGTACTTTATTTTTAAGTTTTAAGTAATTAAATAAAAATAAAACTTCTATGATTACACCGGCATGAATTATATTTATTCAAATACCCTATTAAAGGTGCAAAAATACTGTATATGACTTACTAAAATACCCCCTTTAAAGAAAGACTGAGGCGAATACAAAGATTTAAAATGGCTCACATTATAATCCACATTTTGCATAATTATATTTACGTGCTTTTTGTGTATTGTAGCTAAGTATACATTGTAGTGATTATTGTAGTGAGTATTGTAGTGTATTTTGCATTATATCCTAATCGAGGTAACCTAACTGACAGACTTCGAATCTGTCCTTGTGCAAATGAAGTTACGTTTCCCCACGCTACTCGCGCGACGCCCAACACGCATCATTCGTCTCTTTCGAACACTTGCGCGAGTACATACTTACACGCGAGCTGTGCGCGTCACCGCGCGAGTGGCTATTTACGTTTCAACGCCTACTTGTACTTGCAAGCTACTTCGCATGGTCTGCAACGGGCTTTAGATTGGTTTTTTTTATAGTTAGGATTTAATTTGTTTGTCTTCACATACATTTATAAATGTTTTTTTATTTTTAATTGTAAATTAACTATGAAATATTAATATTTTAAGTAAAAAACACACAAACAGATTAACATGATCTCGAAAGTTTAGAATTTCATGATTGCTTTTGGTCCTCAAATCATCATCAACCATATTCCACCCACTGCTGGGTATAGGTCTCCTCTTTAGCGCGCCATCTTTTCCGGTCCTGTGCTAGTTTCTTCCACTGCTTTCCTGCTGCCTTAGCGATGTCGTCCGACCAGCGGGTTGGTGGTCTGCCCGGTGGTCGCTTTCCGTTCCGCGGCTACCATTCTGTGACTGCTTTGGTCCACCGTCAAATTGTCAAATTGTCTATCGATACTAATAATATTAATAATAATATTAATAATATTATTAATATTTGAAAGATTTGATTGTTTGTTTGTTTGTTTGCATTGAATAGGCTCCGAAACTACTGAACCGATTTGAAAAATTCTTTCACTGTTGAGAAGTTCCACTATCCCCGGGTGACATTGGCTATATACCCACACCCGTGCGAAGCCGGGGCGTGCCGCTAGTATAAGATATAAATAGATTCCATTATATTATTAAACTTAAACCACTCGCATTTCCTTGAAAGTTGTCCCGTATGAGAACAGATTGTTTGTCTACCCTTGACTTAATGAATTAGTTTCACTCCCATTTATTTTATGTAAACAACGCTACGACCTTGCATTGGATCGTGTGTCTAATGAACATAACATACAGGGCTACGCGGAGAGGGTAACCTATGCCGAAAGAAGTCCATTGTGCCCATCATTATAAACAATTTTTATTATGGTACCAACCCTGAAGTCGTGAAAAAAATATTAGATGTTCCATAAATTTTTTCGAGTGTGAATTTCGGTTTTCTATTTTTCTAACAGCTGATGTTTTATTCGCTTTTTTAGAGTTGCTTCCATAGTAAAAGTTATTAATATAGATGGTACTATGGACCCCTTTCGGCTTAGTACACCCTTTCTGCGTAACCCAGTATAACCACAGCTGCATCGTATTACACTAGTGTCGCCGCATTGGCTAGACTACATTACTTATTTGCATACTGTACTCTCAAGGGTGCATTGCAACTTTTTTTGGAAATAGGTTCTACGTTTAGCCACAAACTTTTCTAATGGTAAGCGACGGTGTGTATGAAGTATGAAGAGATCTAAAATAAGTCTATTCAATCTAGTCTAAACAAAATACAATAAGTAACATTAAATACCTAAACTTCTTAGCCTATTGTATAAAAACACGTTAAGTTTAAATAAATAAATCTTCGGGACCATAAGGTGTGTTCGGGACATTTTTTCACACACGGGCATCTGACCCCAAACTAAGCAAAACTTGTACTATGGCTGCCAGAGACTGTCATACATACATACATATATATTTTCAAATACCTATTTAAATAGAATACCCAGATTAGAAAAAACACAAATGTAATAACATGATTATTTGCTCTAACAGGGAATCGAACCCACGCCCCCAAGCGCAGAAGGTAGGTTCACTATCAACTGGGGCACCGGGGCAGTTGCATTTCCCATAGACCGTTGAAAGTCTAGACTAGCTCTAATCCTAATGCTCAAGCCCCCTACCAGTTGACAGCGATCCAGTATACTGGTGGCGTTACCACGCTGAATTTCAATGCCTATACGTTGAGCTTAAAAAACGCTTGTATTTTGGTCACGCGCCGCATTAACCAGGCACTCTGTAATGTTTTTAAAAAATAAGATAACGCTCCCGGTTTCCAAGGACCCAAAGTATTAACCCCAAAAAGCTCAAATATGTATCCACTACCGATGTTAGCATATTAGTGCCGATTGTGCGCTGCTCTGCCGAATTGGCCGCCATGCCAGCTCAATTCTGTGACTTTGAAGATGTGCAGATTGTAGTATCCAGATATAAACAAGGAGTCTGGCAGAGAGACCCATTCTCGGTTAGGATGCTTCATAAATGTGTAACATAATAATTTTGTACCTTTTTATTTATTTTGACGAGGTGTGCAGTCTCTCTGTTGATGTAAAAAATATCATTATCATCTCACAAACTTTTTTAAGATCGAATGAAACATTTTGGCTTATAACAACTATTACCGTGCTGAAGCAATGGTGGCTTATTTGGGAGACCGCTAGACTTGAAAGCGTGAGGTCGCGGGTCTAAATACCGGGCTCCAATGAGCTCTTTGAAGTTTATGGACGGATTTTCATACCACTGACTTTTCAGTGAAGGAAAACATCGTAAGGAAACCTGCGTAATTACGTTCGTAGAAGAAATTCAGAGGCGTATGTGAATCCACCAACCCGCAACTTTCGGGGGTAGGCCATCGTCCAGCAGTGGACTATTAAAAGGCTGATTATGCTATTATGCTACAACTATTACAATTATACTGTGTTTAAAACTGGAAAAATATTGTTTTCTTATTTAATTATTTGGGAATAGGCAATCCCTTAAAGTTAATAAGGTATATATAAATTAATAAGCGTTTCGTTGAAGGTAAAACGCCAGTATCGAACTTCGAAGTAACAAATTATTTATGGGTTCCTAACTCAATCATTCGATAAGTTTTTGTAAGCTTTCAGTCGCTACGTGAGCCGAATAGCTACGATCGTCTTGCAAGTTTGATACCCGCGTAGACGCGTAGCAGTTGCTACGAGGCGCAACGACACGTAAGTAACAAAAACTCATTAGAGATAGTATAGTCATTACATTTGCAATTCTCAAATACAATTTAAAATATGCACATTTTGGCGGATCATGTTTCACAAACGGTACACCAACACACATAATTATCAATTTAAAAAACAGACTTCAAAATTATTAAAAATACGTGATTTTGTGTATTTATGCAGTTATTTTGATTTGAAAACCAAACTACTGATCCGATTTTGATGAAATTACTATGGGACCAATCTGAAAGTATATACTTTCAAATAAAAATAATAATTATGAAATAATAATAATGGAGGCGTCGGGTGTCCAGAATGCTGGCTTTTATTTCGCACAGAAATTGAGCATTGCCATTCAACGTGGCAATACCGCCAGCATTCTGGGGACATTTCCCTCCACTAATGGTCTTTTAGTTTAAGTTTTTATTAGTTATTTTAAGTTTTAGCTTTTAGTTAATATTGTAAGTTATTGTGTTTTTTTTTTTTATTATGTCACGCATAATAAAATAATAAGCCTGAAAAAGAACTTTCCAAATCGATTTCCATATTTAATGACGAAGTTCAGAGGTAGCAAACATTTAAAAAAACAACGGAATTGATCATCCCCTCTTTTTTTTAAATTCGGTTAAAAATAATATGTCAAACCATGGCCCAAATTTATTTTTCATTTTGTAAGTTCTATTCAATTATGCATGCCATGAACGGCATACTTAGATAATTAGGATTCTTATTAATAAGACCACATAATTATGTTTACGATATATTTAGTGTTTTTCAACGTATATAATTATATTCCTTCACTATTTACGCACTTTTGCATTGTTTAAAATCATTGTAAAAAGCAGTAAAAAAATGCCTCATAATGCTTGTCAATATCCTTTTTGGTTTCCACTTTACCTGTATCAAATTATGGCTTATTTACCTATAAGAACCTATCGACACTTTTAAAAAAAAATTGCTTACGGCGCTTAGGCTGTAGCTGAAAAGAGAACTTACCCTACCTTCTTAATCATCATCATCAACCTTTAACTGTCCACTGCTGGACATATGCCTTTCCTAATGCATGCCACTGAGCTCGGTCGGCAGTTCTTTGCATCCAGCTTTTACCCGCCATTATAAGCAGGTCGTCACTCCATCTGGCCACAGGGTGTCCTACACTACGTTTGCTTTAACGTGGTCTCCACTCCAGAACTCGTTTACCCCATTCGATTGGTTTACCTACCTTAAAACACAATAGCTCCTTTTTCAGGCTTTACGATTCCAGGTGAAAGGCAAAGAATTTAAAGATTTTTTTTAAAGGCAATGTTGTTGTTCTAAGAATATAATCTCGTTAACTGTTCTCTAGAGTAAGTAATCTACATTTCCAAGTTATTGAAAATCTTATATGTAATCTTAAGTAGAGATGGGTCAACTCGAGTTGACAACTCGAGGTAACTCGAATTCAGGTTATTTCAAGTCAACTGTTTCGGCGAATCGTACGCGACTCACTCGAGTAACAGCTTGTTACAATTCGAGTTGGCTAGCTCGAGCTAACTCGAAGAAATCTCTTATCAATTCAAATGGATTCTCGAACAGGGCTGGCAGATTACTTCTAGTCAACTCGAGTTGGCTAACTCGAATTACTAATATTTCTACTCGAGCTAATTCGGTTTGGCTTAAACGCAAGTTCGCCCATCTCTAATCTTAAGGACTACTTATTTTGTGAAGTAGGTGTCGAGACGTTCATTAAAATGTATAAGGTTTTTAGCGACGAGAGCGCTGATCGGAAAATGTTACACAAAAATAAAGTCGGTACATACTTTACTTACTTAGTCGTTATAATGTAGACCTTGTTAAGTATTCTGTAGTCGTAGGGAATAATTTCAAAAAAATTTGGCAAATCTACTTATGTCTTCCTCGTAACGGTATTTTTTCCGATTTTTCCGAAGGCACTTAACTAATCTACGCTTTTAAACAAATCAAAATATAAGGACTACTAAGGACAACAAAAATCTAGAGAAAAAAAAGCGATTAAAATATATCCCCCGACCCCCATAAATTAAAAGAAATAAAGTAATACAGTAAGAGGCTTACTAATCCGTCACTTCAGTATCGGCATGTCCAGTAGTCCGGCACTCTACACCCACGGCCCCGCTCTGTCGACCCGCATTTTCCCTTTTCCACAGCCACTACGGCCGCCCGCGCTCTTACCTCCCCCAGATTACTTAGGTAAGATAGTTGTCATAAAGAAATTTGTATGCAAACCCACACTACCCACATATGTAATGCTTTATTTTATTTACCTTGAATTTCCCTATATAATCCAGTAATCCGAATATTTTAACAATTCGGCACCTTCTAGTATTTAAAAGTGTCGGATTAGTCAGACTCTACTGTTATGGTAACATCCTCGACACGGCACGCATTGTCAGGAAGTTCCTCAGTCTGTTGCCCTGACCACCGGCAGTTTGAGCCCTGCCCCACTGTGCGTTCCTACAGATATCCCAGAGCTTTCAGTCTGGCAAAGAAGCCAGCCACCGAATGAGTTATAGTGGGTGAATGCAGCTGGGAATCTTTCAAGTTTTTTTTTTTTATTAATTCAGAAGTCTTAACTCACTCGTTTTCCATCGCACCGCGACGTCGTCGTCTCTAATAGCAATTTCTAGTAGGCTATTGAATTTTTTATAGTATTGTTATATAGTTTTAGAATCTGCTCAAACAGTTTTAGACGATGATAATAAAGTTATATGATTATTTACGGGATATTGACCGTGGTAAGGTTGTGGAATGAGCTCCCGATATTTCGGCGCAGTGTCTTCCCGTGAACATAGTGGTCTTCCCGTGAACATAGTGCATGTAACTGCGCCGAAATATCGGGAGCTCATTCCACAAAAATATCCCATATATAATCATATAACTTTAGTGAACAACCGTGATAGTTTAAAACGATGATAATAAATTTGGCCAGATTAAATAAAACGATACCACTCACATCAAATTCGGTTCAGGTGTTCAGGAGTTATGGTGGAAATAACAAATCAGATCAAAATTAACATAACTAATTTCTGTGGAGTAAAACATAAATAATTGATCCCTCAAGATAGACAGACGACCTAAAAGAGATCGCAGGAAAACGCTGGATGCCGCTGGCCGCTTCCAACCGGCCCTTTTGGAGATCGATGGGGGAGGCCTATGTCCAGCAGTGGACGTCCTATGGCTGAAATTATAATGATGAATTAATCCCTAATAGGTACCTTTCTTGTTCTAGATTGATGAGCGAAAACACACTACAGATTCGTCAAAGTTACGGTATTGACATTGACCTCGTCTATTAGGCAATTATGCCACTGATCTACATTCCTACCCTTGAAATAACTGCCCCAAATCGTGACTACATTAATCATACTCCAAAATACCTTCATGTGCGAACACATCCATTTCCTAAAGCCTTAAAGGTCAAGGGAGCTAGTTTATTAAATGTCTGCTTGTCTGTCTAGGCATTTAATAGAGCGGCTCCATTCCATTTCTTTGAGAAGTCCACTTAATGTTGACTAGGTCGAATGAAAACTAACGGAAAATTATTGGGTAGGGTACATTTTATGGCGTTGTTTTTGTAGCATTTTGAAAAAGGTTTACACTATCCCACTAAGTGACAGAGACAATCTTGTTTTTAACCAATGACTGTTTAAAAAGGGTAATCAATGTTTTTAACTGATTTTAGGAGGCGTACCAAAAGAATTCTTAAATAAATTTCCTTGAGCTTTGTCTTGCTCTATCGGCTAATCTATACCTATACTAATATTATAAACAGGAAAAATTTGATTGTTTGTTTGTTTTTATTTTTTTGTTTGCATTGAATAGGCTACTATTTATTTTATTTATTTTATTTTATTTATTTATTTCAAATTAGCACCGCACAAAAACGATTTACACTAATGACATCAATAACATTTTTAAAAACACAAAATCATAACAAATGTCACAAGATTACCTATAATAAGCAAAATAATAATAATTAAAGAGATTAACTACGAACTACGAAACTACTGAACCAATTTAAAAAATTCTTTCTCTGTTGGGAAGCTACATTATCCCCGAGTAACATAGACTATGTATATATTTTTTTTTAAATAGATTTTTTACACCTAAGATGGGCATCTTACTAAAACTCCAATAATGTAACCCAAGGTGTAAAAAATAAGATCTACAATTATAACTTTGCGTGTTTGACATTTCTAAGACAGGACAACGTCTGTCAGGTCTGCTAGTGAAAGATAAAATTGAATGTATAAGATTAAAATGAGAATGTTTTTGGGGATGCGGTACGGCCCCAGAGGGGATTTCTCAATGAAATCAGTTGTATTCTTCTATCTAAGGTACATTCATACGCCGATTACTCCGAGGTTAGTGAAAAGATTTACGTGCTTCTTTTTTTACCGTTTTCAGGAGGTTTTCAATTTAGTATGTTTTTATGTAGGTGCACCTAATACCTAATAACTATCAAATCTGGGACTAACCCAGATTTGATAGTTTTCGAAAACTTTTTTCGTTTACGTATTGTTCCTTACATTTTAGTAAAGTGCCTCTATCGGAAACGTAGGGAACTAAAATCGGTAGTAATCGGCGGTATAGATTGCTTCACTCTAATACGAAAAAAGTTTTCGAATACTATGAAAACTTGTACCAAGAGTACTGATGTGTGGACCAATTTACGTGGTTCTTTTTTAGTATGTAGAGATATAACGGAGTGGCAAGCTGAAGTGGCAGTGGGCAGGGGACATAGCACGCAGAACAGATGGTCGATGAGGCCGAAAGGTTCTCGAATTTTTCAAAATCATTTATTTCAGGCTACACCACCCATATGAAATGGAACGAATGGAGACCAGGGGCCGGTAAGCGTAGCGTAGGACGTCCATCCACAAGATAGACAGACGACCTAAAAGAAACTACAGGAAAACACTGGATGCAGGCCGCTTCCAACCAGCCCTTTTGGGAATCGATGGGGGAGGTCTATGTTCAGCAGTGGACGTTCTTTGGCTGAAATGATGATGATGGATTGTTACATTTCATTTAGATGTATTTTGTTAGTAGGTAGGTACTACTACTTTTTATTGTCATGTGGGTTTGTATTGTTGCGTTTCGCATCACAGCACTCGAAACGCAACTTTTCGTACAGATGTTAATTATTATGCGTGCTATACGGCGGAAAACTTAAATTTGTGTGAGCAAATAAACATGACACTAAAAACGCAGTATCTTTTAATTACTTCAAAGTTAAATTAAATTAAATAGATGATGGTGTTGTATGCTTGACTTATCCTGAATAAATAACTAACCCTAAAAGATGGTGTTAAATTCATGCTTGCCTAGACGAAAGTGTCAAATTCAATTAGCTAGCTAACCTAGATGATTGTACGAAATTAAACAAACCTTTAAAATATTCTGACAGTCTTTATTGTTACTTTAAGTAGTTAGCAAAATAACAAAATACAGCGTCTTAATAATAACATAACATAAAATTCAGCATTCAAACAGAATAGATAGCAAAGTTGCAAGTACCTATCTTAGCAATAAAAACATATTTAAAATCAAATCGGTGAGTTAACAGAAGAAGCCTCTTAGAAATAATATGAAATTCATGATACAATGAGAAGAACCTTTATCACAGTCAGTGATTTCAATAATTAATGTGACTGAATATCAGAGGAAAAGCTTAGCGAAGTACCTTTAGTACAGTAGAATCAGTCTACTAATGGCGACGTGACGGTCGTCGGTCAGATCGACGACTTGTTAAATTATAATAAGCATGTTTTAAATGTTTATCGGGACTTATCACGTATTATTTAATTTAGGTAAAAATATGTACCTTTCGCTCGATGTTTCGACCATGTTACAATGGCCGTGGTCACGAGCTGACTGAAAACTGCGGGTGAGTCCGGCGAAAAGAGCGGGTGTTTATAATAAGCAGTTTCCAAACTAAACAATGCGTTTGCATCGTTATAAGCTGTTGGTCATTATAACCAGATTCTACTGCGTTTCTATTAATATTTTGCAGCAAAAACAGACTGTAAATTCTGCTACAGACGAAAGACTTAGCCGGGGTGCATCTCTGCGAGAGGGAAAGGGACAAAAGTCTGCGGAAATAATTAAAGCGAGAGTTTTCCGCCGATCAACAGAATGTTTCTAGTAGCTCTAAGCTCTATCATTAGTTGACTAAAGCGAAGAAACAATTACATTATTCTCGGTCAGAGTCTTTTACTCTGACAACTTCGGTAGATAGTGAAAATCTGAATAACAACCTTAAATCCTTGATGCTCAAAAACCTAGCTCAAATGTAGCTAGATTTTTGAGCAACATTGTAGCTGGTAGCTGCCATACTGTGATATATTATAAGAAAATGTTTTCATTCTCCTTTTTACAATGTTATATACTGCCATAGCTTTAAAACCGAGTTAGACGATTTTATAGATCTTATGACTGAATAGAAATGAAGGAATAAACACTGTAACCGCAGCCTCTCGGCGTCGAATGATCGATGTCCGGGTCTGGCCAGTCATTAATCATTCCCTAATGAGATGACATCACGACATTAATACCAGCCGGGGAATTGACGAACTTGATTAGGAAACTTTTCTCGTTATTGCTTTACTTATGTTAACGCTCTGAATCACAGCTTTGCAAACTTTTGGAACATGAAATTTTCAGACTTTAAAAGCTAGACTTTTTTTTAATCATAGGCTTTCGTGTGGCCTCCCGTACGCCTGTACGCCCGGTAAGCGACGATGCGGTCTACGATGGAGCACGCTTGCCTTGAAGAAACCGATTCACTCTTGATTTGAAGACATAGATTCCAACTATCGGAGAACACCCATTCAGGCAGCGCATTCCACAGACTAGCAGTTCAACAATAAAGTGGATTCAAAGCGCTTCGTACAGGTTTTCGGAATATCAGCCATAAAGCGGTGTCTATTTTTCGTGCCCGCTCTGGCAGTTCGATAGAAAAATGGGCAGGAGGGAACTAGATCATGCAGATCTCACACTCTCCGAAATGTAACCGATAAAAAACCAAATGTCACAATTCGTATGTTTTAAGAATAACAAAATAAAAAAGTGCATTTCATTTTTTTTTTAAACGTACTGCAATTATAGTCCCTTTTACTTACTTATTATAATAATCCTTTTCAAATAGCATGGCACTTGACAACAGACTAATTTTCATCATTAGTTTTCATAGTAGCGCTTAGCTACGTTTATGTTTTCGCCGCAGTTCTATGACGTCACATTCAATATTTACCAATAACGTTACATTTTATAGTAGCGTACTGTCAAACCACCTGTCAAGTGCCATGCTATAAGGGCTTTTATAATAAGTAATTAAGACGAAATATGCTTCAAATTTGACAATTCGTCATCACAAATATTCCTTTCATCATCATAAATAGACCTTTAAAATCGATTAATTGACATTATTTCTTTATGTTTGATAAATGTTCTTGAAATATTTTATTCGGATGTGTTCACCGATACACGATTGAAGAAATTTGGATCGATAGAAAAAAATCGTAAACTTTCTAAAAAAACACCCGTTTTTACGTTCCTACGGATTGAATCAACTTCAGTCGAATTCAATAGAAGATATTTTTATCAAAAAAAATTGTGTGTTATCCTAACAATCATTCAAATACTTTAGTGGTCGCAGTTTTTTGTAAAAGCATAAGATTATTTCTAGAAAATAAAGAAATAATAAATATTGAAAATATTTGAAAGCGCGCACGCCGCATTACCGTCATATAAGTGTACGGTTCTCTACCATTACGCCTTAAAAGGCTGGATTAGTGAAAAAGTATTCGTATTGAGCATGAAACCAAAGATATAAACGCTAAGTTCCCTAAATCCAAGATCAACTCTTGGATTTAGCGAACTTAGGTCAAAATACAAACAAAAGGTCAAAAGTTGCGTTCAGTTTTATAGTTCAACAAAGAATTGAGTTTTCTCATTTAGGCTGATAACATTAGGTCTATAAGACACTGTTATAATTAAGATGAGACTTCACTGGAGCCCGCGAACGAGAAAGAGAAAGAGATGCGTATAAAAAAAAAAGAGTAATCGTGGAGTTATCGCACCTAGCATTACGTCGACTGCTGAACATAGGCCTCCCCCTTTAACCTCCACACTGAACGACATCATGCGTCATCATGCGGCATCATGTGTTGCGTCATGATCATTGTCAATTTTGTTTGTAGCAAATCCGCTAGAGGGTAAATCAGCCTATAAAGGAGCCACATATTCGATAAAAAAAAATTGCATCACAAACAAACACAAATCCATTTCAAGGAATCTCCGTAATCTCAATACATCAGCTCATATAATAAAATTATATTTAATGATGTATGTTTTTGAATGAATAAATTACCTTCGTTTGCCATTGAATGATGCATTGAGATTACAAAAGAGAATCGCAATAATGAGGTCATAGACAGATGATCAAAATGTGTCGTTTAGCAACTGGACATTATTGCGCCGATGCTGACGTCATGCGTCATAGCGTATGAACGTTTAGAAAAAACTTACCCTTGCAAGAAAAACCGAAATAATCAATTTAGAATGTTTGACCGTCTATATTTTTGGAAAATTAATAAAAAAAAAAAACATTACATGCTTCAATCAAAAACACCTAAAGCCGCAAATGAGTACAGTTTCATTCAAAATGTCATTATCATCACGGTATAATAAATAATAAATAATAAATATTCGGGACATTTTTGCACACACGGTCATCTGACCCCAAACTAAGCAAAGCTTGTGATATGGCTGCCAGAGACTGATATACATACATATATAGTTTTAAATACATACTTAAATAGATATTAACAACCAGATATAGAACAAACACAAATGTTCATCACACAAATGTTTGTCCTAGATGGGAATCGAACCCACGCCCCTAAGCTTAGAAGGCAGGGTCACTACCAACTAGACCAACGGGCTTTCCTATAACGGGTATGTATGTATTAAAACATTTAGGATTTCACAGTGCATCCATGCAAACTCGCCTTTATCAGAGTCGATTGTTTCGGCTCTAGCTTTCAGGTCGCGTCCCAAACATCTTGTTTATATGTCGCCTAACTGCCATCGACTATAATTGGTATTTAGTACTGTGGCCAAAAACACTTCTTTCTATAAGTAGACCTTTTAAGTAGATAGGTACTTCTTTCAATTATCTTTATGGTCAAGCAACTTTATTTACTTTATGGTAGCTTCATAAAAGAATTAATTGTATTTAGATATTCTTCAAAAGAAGTTAAGTATAGTTGTTCTATCTTTTTGATGAGAAAACATATTAATAAAAATAAAATAAAATTCAAAGTGGTTGAACCTTAATAAAAAATTAAAATTATCTATATAAAATACAAAATAAGCTCTCCGAAGCTCACGCAACCTAACAAACTGACTCAACATGAGTTAAAATATAATTACGTTGAAATATTATCAACATTCTTTACCATTTTAAAATACGAATAAAAACACTCTTCGTCATACATATCACACGTTCAATTTAAAAATTCTGTTTAAAAACTGTCTAAATTCCAGGAAATGCAAGTCAAGTTGTAATTACACTTTAAGCACTAAGAATGCATTTGACAGCTGCGGTAAGAAATTGTGAAAACTTCACGCTAGTTTTCATAAAGCTGCCAGCCAGTGACATATTTAAAAAAAAACGTTTTCATTAAGTAATGTTTTTAAGGTCACATCCCACTACACTGGACCACACCATGACCGTAACTGACCATATTAAAAACTACAATGTTTATTTAATGCCATAGGTGGCAAACAAACAACCGGCCTGCCTGTATGTAAGCAGTCACCATCGCCTTATACTTTTAATACCAGAGGCATCACAACTACGTTGCCGACCCTTTAAGACTATTTATTCGCCTTTTGAAGAACCCCAAGTTGGAGATTCTCTGAAACAGCGCGGAATATAGAACATTCGACATTTTGCAGGTGTCAGGCAAGAAAGATCACGTGAATCGCACAGTGTACGCCGATTTCCACTGATCTATGATATGTGGATGTGTTTTTTTAATGGTTTTTGTATAAATTGATTTGAAACAACGCCCGCTAAGCCGTTGCATCGCCGATTATCACCGTGGAATGTCATAACAGTGAAGTCAAGACTTTATAGCATTTTGGTTCTAGTAGGCGATCTTTTTTAGATGAGATTCCTTGCCATAAACGGGTGACGTGTAACATGAATATGTAATTGAAAAAATTCCCTTAGAATCTATGACCACAGAAAACCGTAACGCGGCCGCGTTACGTTATTTGCTTTGAATTGGCAATGTCAAGTATGATAATACGATGAGGTGAATACGATACGATACGATAACGCACTCTTTTAACGGTCAAAATAACATGGATCAAGCAAAACGCGTTCCGTGTACTTTTGTCAAAAGAATACCTATAGTAACCAATCAGAAGAAGCGTTTGATTCGTTCGACGCATTTAAATTTTGTAACCATGGTTACAGTGTTACTTGTGACCATCGTTACTGTATTATAAAACGTTTATGACATGTTATTGGCATGTTTTGTGGTTTTATACGGAATTATAGCCCTGTCGACTTATTTTGTATCATGTCTATTCATATTATGGTCGGTGTAGTGGGCAGTAGGTAGGTACTTAATATCACTGTAGTTGTTTAATGCATTTTTAGTTTAATTGAGTATTGTTACAATTTGGCTGGTGCATTGTTCGTCAAATCTATTAACACATTATTATTATATCAAGGCACTATTATTTGTACTGTATAATTAATTATATTTGTGTATATATATAAATCATATTTTCTTATACTAATTCTATATACTATTTACATTTGATTGGCTACTTATTTACATGGCACATTTAATTTTTTTCTTCATTAATTCAATTAAAACTTATCATAGGTTATGTAAGTATAAAAAAGTTTATAAAATATATTTTACATGTAGATTATAATTATTCTACAATTTGATTTATCCAAAATGGCACGGGATTGCTACTATAATACTAGTATCTACTAATATACTCGATAAAATTTTTTTTAGCTTGCGACAGCTGCAATGGATTATAAAAAGTTGAACGAAAACTGGAATTTCTGATCACATTTACTAAGCTTTTAAATGTATAATTTTGCTGGTTACTACACTAAAATATTATAAGAAAATGTTTTCATTCAGCTTTTTCCCTATGTTATTGCAACTGTCACAGGTTAAAAAACGTAGACTGAGTATAACTATTACCATTCTTATAAATTGGTCACATTCGAGAAATTTGTTAATCCAATTTCATCGTCAATCAAATTACATGCATTCTCAAAATTTCCCAACAAAATTTAATTATCTAATTAAATACAAGAGATCCTTCCTTTTACAACTTTGACGTCACAACATTGCACAATGTCTGTTTCATTTTCAAAAAAGTTTCAAGTCAACAAGGCACAAACACTTTTGGAACACCGTCCAAGTCACAGAAGAGAGATTACTTCTCTTTTCTGTGGTCCACGCTGTATAAACATGTAAAAATAGTGACATTATTTAACACTAAGTCAAAAAGTTCTATTTAAACCACTTGGTGGCAAATCACTTTAGACAACAAGTTCACTTGCATGACTTGTCATACATTTATAAATAATTTTCTCTTCAATATCCTCACGACCACAATCTTTCTTCGTATTTGGGTTAATAATGCCTCTAAGTTTTGTATCTCCACATTTGATTGCGGCCAAAACATAATCTCTAACTCATAGCCAATGTTTTTAAATACGAAATCAAACGTAACCCATAACCATGGTTTGGTGTTTTTCTTTTTTTATCACATGAAAGTCTGCGTTTGGCCACCAACTGGCAAGTAGGTAAGCGATGATGTAGCACGCAGACTTAAAAAACACAATCATTCTGACCTTGAACAGATCCAGATTCAACAACAGGAACAAGGAAGCCAAGGTAGTTTCTTTCCTTGGCTGTTTGAATCAGAAACGTTAATTCAAAAAGTTTAAGGTTTAAGTTTTAAATATCCAAGGAAAATCCACAATGTATGGGTGATAGTGCGCTGACTTTCTACTTGCCCTGAATCTTGTATGATTTTTTTATTCAAGCAGAACGTATTGTTTCCTCAGTAAAACCTATCCTCTTCAATATCAATATTGCTCTTGTTGTTAGGTTGATTGGAATGTCTTCTGAGAGTTCCGACCGAGTCATATTCATTGGCGATGGCTTTAGGGTACAGTTTCGGAGTAGCCATGGAGTTGTTGTGGTTGTTTGGGTTGGAGATGTTGTTGCTTTTAGATAATAAGATTCCACTCGAGTTACCGATCCCGCTGAACGATGGCTGGCGCTTTGCTTTTCGCGGCTGGAAAGAAAAAATTTTGTCAATACATGCTGTAAAATAGGTCTTAACAGCTGCTAATAAGACACCTACAGTTCATGTTCCCACTGCTGGGGTTTAGGCCTTCTCTCAGAGAGAGGATGGGCCCTAATCCACCATACATGCATTACATGTTGGTGAATGTCATATACCTTTGAACTTTTTGAGGTTCTCGGACATACCAGTTTCCTCACAATGTTTTCCTTCACAGTTTTTGAGCGATGACATTGGAACTAGTGCAGGGTCGAGGATCGAACCAGTTGCCGGCAGATTGTAATCGCACATGCTACCAGTCGGCCATCATCGCACATCACATCATCAGCCAGTAAACGTCAATTGCTGAACAAAAGCCTAGTCTAAGTGAGGGGTGTTGCCATAATCCACACGCTTGGCAGGTGGCTTGAGGATCGCAGTACGTTCACCGTGTACAATTAGGACGCTGCTGCCCAAGTTCCCATCCTCCGGTGGTTCTAGTCGCAGTTTTAGGACATACCTGGGTCCATAGACATACCAGAAGTACTACCTATAATAACGAAAAAATCTAATTCTAAAACACGCGTTTCATCTACAATGATTATGCTTTTCTAATAATATTTTATTAAATTCTCTTTTCATCATAATACATTAAACAATAGAAATCCCTTCGAGAATAACAATATCCCATGATTAATCATAATCCCCTTCCCCGAAACAGCTGACTTTCTAATCCTTTCTATTGTGTTAATCTCGACCCTTCGCTAAAAGCTCTTTCTTTCAAAACAATTTAAGGTTTATCTTTGGGTGCGGTAATCTTCAAGATTAGTGTTTCTTAGGCCTCGTTTCTGGAGATTCGGGGCGTTGAGCAGTGCGTCGTGCGATTAATTGAAACGTATACCCATACTAGTTGCGCCAAGTGGTACACCCGCGTTTAAATTTCCTCAGCAATCGCTTTTTCGGGAATACGAGAATAAATAGATTTCTTTAAACCCCCGGTAATAATTTTCAAACGGCTGAACAGATTTTCTTGAATCAGCAAAGAACACTTTTGATCAAGTCACTGAGAAACTTGCAGCAACACTAATGAACTAACTACCTAATAGTCCAAATGAATAATAATTTTTTTTTTATTAAAAAAAACTACTTCAGGGCTACAATTATGGCTGATGATGAACAGGGCTGATGTACAATTTAAACTAAAAAGTAATAAATACAGTTAAAACAGAGATTGATAGTTCTCATCAAATCTTTTGCTGAAGGGAACCACAAACCAAAACCTCATCTGTGTATATATTTTTTTTTTGTTGATTTTTTTCAAAAATCGCTGGGATCATTTCGGTAAAATTTATATGAGAACCACCTTTGAAATATGACCTACCAAACAAGAAAATAATCATCAAAATCAATTCTTAATTGGCGGAGTAATTGCGTAAAAAAAATACAGTCGACCTCCTCCCGGTTAAAAAGGGCGACAATATCATCTGCAGGGTGAGTTCAACCAAAAGCATCCAGACTGATTTAGACTAAATGCGTTCACACCAGCCACGCCACCTTATATCTCCCTTGTTTGAATGATCTGAGGCCCATAGAGACTCACTTACTTTTTTAAAGAGACTAGGAAATGTATAATTTAGGAAATACGTACCACTTCCTTGAGCGGCACAGTGACGTAGCTGTTCTGCTTGGCAGTGATGTAGTGCGGGCTGGAAGGTACACGCGGTGCTTTTTGCCACGGCAGCCGCCCGCGCCGCTGGCAGAATACCACCACTGCTAGGCACAGGAGACAACCTACCGATAAGGATGGGAAAATTTCAGCTGAGTAGAATATTCGCTGTGTAACTGTTTTTTTTAAAGTTAACCATCCAATCTCAACTCGTCAAACATAATCCTTCGTTGAACAGTAGTGACCAAACGCAAGAATATTTGGAATAATAAGTAATATTATAAAAAAACACCAACACCTATGATATTTCGGAGAGAACTAGCTAGATTTATATTTTTATGTGAAGAAGAATCTAACGACATTTCAAAATCTATCAAGCCGTTTAGGCTACAGAAACTGACATAGAAACATTTCAACACACAAAAATACACGCGAAAAGTAATTTGGGCAGTCCCCACCGTAGGTAAACAATTCGCATACCCCAAACAATGAATGACATAAATTTCGAAACATTCATATAATAACGTAACCAAATTGTATTTTCTCTTCACTTACCCATAACAAAAGCACCAACAATGCATCCAATAATAGTCCCGATGGAAAGAGACTCGTGGCCGGACATCGTTACAAAAGATGCCATCTCTACGTTCTGACTGTAAGCTGGCAACGCGTACAGTTCTGGAACAAGACAGAAGTTATAACTTCATACATTATCATCTCCTTACTGAAGTAAATAAGGAGACAGTAGACATAACTTTGTATGACCCTGGTTTCGGGATCTACAACTTTAGTATCCATATCGAAGGCCGATTAAAAGACATAATTCGTGCGGGTCACAGCTATTGTCACAGAAAAGTGAAGGGTTTTGTCTGTAGAGGGAAGGTTTTTTTTATGTGATTATTTTTTTTAATGAAAGGAAATGGGTATTTTAGCTCAGCAGTGGACTTCTTGTAAGACTTCAAATTTCGAAATATTAACTCTACTCTAGAGCCAGTTCAGCATTTAGTCTAGGCGTACTGCCATCATCCATAGCAGCAATTTTCTTTTAACCTATACTGTCCCACTGCCGGAAAAGTCTCCACCATTTACACCTCCTACCATTCTCTCTGGAAAAAGTATTTAAAGTTACCGTTGTCAATATCTTCGTTGTCGCTGCGGCAGCGGGCAGCCTGCAGCTGAGCCCCGAGGCAGGCGCCAGACTCGCAGCTGCGTTGTCTTACTCGCTCGCCGTTCTCGCAGGGACCCCACGGACCCCAGTCGCCCCAGCCAGCTTCTGAATCTGTAATAGGTACAATCATGGTACATAGTTGTATAACACAATAAAGTTTCGTTTAAGAGGAAACTCCTTCACTGTCTGTTACAATAACAAGGCGTTCGTAAAGTTATTATCTTAATCCAAAAAATGGCCCTTAAAGTGCACTTATCATTTATACGGGCATCTGACAGACCGTTTAACTTAGGAGGTGACTAATTAGTGATGAAACTAATTATGTTTGTTTTAATAATACCTGCACAGTTAGTGACACAGGCACGTCTCTCGAGTGCAGCGGCCGCGTCGGTGCAACCTTCAGGTGAGAGGCACTTCCTCGTGCGGGAGCGATGTCCCGGCGCGCTGATAGAGTTTCTGCTCGAACAACTGCCGCCGCATTCGCTCCATTCAGTCCAGCATGACCATTCTCCTGGGGAAGAAACATCTAGAGATAATGACCATGGCCATTATATGCGATATCCATAATAGGTGTATTGTAGGTTTCTTTGGCGGACCGAAAAAGGACGGGGGGATTTTGAGAAATTTCGACTACTTGATTCCACGCGATCGATTGTAGTGTATGCATGTGAACGTTCACATGCGCCAACGTTTCACCACTACGCCGCTTTTTGCTTAAGATGTATTGTGTGCCAGTCACTAAACAAAGAAAATATTAGACCTCCATGAAGACCTTGAAATAATCAAGAAAGAAGGTGATGAAAAGAGCATTGTTTACTAAAGGGCCTGCCAATATCAAGTTCAGAAAAAAATAATTGAACCGAAGTATCAGTCAGCGCTGTGCCAAAACATCCATACAAGAGGATAGTGTATATTCTCTGCCTGACTTAATACGTACACACATGGAGGCATATGGTTGTTTTATTACAACTGAGATAAACTGTTTTGTTAGAACTGATGATTTAGTGATAAGACGAGAGTGCTACACTTGCCCATAAATAGTTTTAGTTTTACAGTACTCGTCAGTGGCGAAAGAAAACATTTCACGCATCACCTTTGAAGTAACCGACTCGCGACGTATCCGCACGCACCGCTCTTGACGTGCATGGATGACGACGGAGTAATTCACGCCTTTCCATCCGCGTCAGCAATGTTGCTGAGCATGGAACCTCAGCTTTATAGCTCGACAAGCTGTCAGTTTATGCCACTCACCATCACAAGTATGCGTATTACAAGCGCGGAGCATCTCCGCTGTACCAGCACACGGAGGCCGCCGGCACTTGCGTGTCCTCGCCTGCTGCCCTCCACCACACACTGCTGAGCACGCCCCCCACGTGCCCCACTCTTCCCACCCAGTCTCCTCTTCAGGGGGTGTATTACTGCAGGTGCCTCGGGAGTTGCAGAAGCGTTCTTCTTCACGTGCTATGGACAGCTGTTAACAAATTAGCAAAAATCATTTAGCTTATTAACATTTTACCTAAAAAAAAGGTAGATTTTCGTACAGCAACAATGGTATTGTAGAAACCGCAGAGATAGGCTTGTTTGCTCAAGCTGTGTTTTATACACATCATTAGAATATCCATCTTTTTCAGGTTTATTAGGTAAACATATGAATAGGGAAGGAAAGAGCCCCAAGGGGCGTAGCCAAACAAGATGGACAGACCAAGTGTAAAAAAAGCTTGGCACCAAAATCTATGACGTAATACCAGACAGGGGACTGTCAGAGACGGAAGCAGTGTTTTCGCCACCTACTATAATAGATTAGGAAGCACAGCCTATAAGTAAAACTACTGCATGGATCGGAAGTATCACGACGCCAGCCAGCTGTGAGTGAATGAGACATGGCATGGCGAAAGAGGTGAATATTTGAGAAGGTTGCGTTTTCAACCTAATATTATTGAATGGCGTTTATTAGAATAAGTTTGACTTCTAACTTAGTGTGTACACCAAAATACTAACCTTTATTTGTTCCGGAGAGGGGGCTTTGCACAAGAATTTGAATCTCTTTTCAGTGTAGCTACCATCCGATGAGTTACCTGAAAATATTTTTTTATTCAACTGATCAATATGTGACTTATGAACTGTTTTATTCAATTACAATTACAAATAAAACTTCCGTTTAATATTGACAAAAGATACTACTATCCACTATCTACTGCAATTAAAGATTACTGACATACCTAGCAGTATTTTTTTTACTAGAAAGAAAGAAAGAAAATAAATTTTATTCGACACCTTTACAAAAACTTATATCTAAAGGATACAATCAGTGTCGAATGGGTCCGTCTCAGCATTAGTGCTGAAAGTCAAGGACTATCAGCGCCGGATAGGAATAGATGTTTGATGTTGAACACAAGGCGACCAACCCAATTTACTAGGCCTCAAGTATCTAGACTTACTTCTCAATCTTGGATCCATCGTAATTGGGACCACCGTACTCGGCTGCAAGGTTGAAGCAAATAACATAGTAAATTCACCAGGTATCTGCACCTTGGTCATCCAAGCTGTTGCGTTAATTAATTCAATGTCACAGACTTACTTTTCTAGCCTGGAATTGTTGCAGCCAAGGTCGCTGTGTACGGATGCAAGATTGAAACTGCTGGGGATAAGAAACTTACCAGGTATCTGCACCCAAGGTGTCCAAGCAGTGGCCTTCCTGAGCTCGCAAGGCCGCATGTCGCAGACCTGCTTCTCTATCTTAGAGCCCTCGCAGTCGAGTCCACCGTGAGCCGGTATAGGGTTTGTGCAGGTGCGTCGCCGCTCGCGCCAGCCTGCCGCCGCACCACACCCCGCGCCGCCTGCGCTTGTGCATGTGCTCCACGGACCCCAAGCAGACCAACCGCCGTCTACTGGAGCCAAGGCTGGGTCTGGACAAAACAAAAAGTTATTAGGAACATTCATTGCTATATACAGAAAAGCAAAATACCACTAACTGACTGACTCATCATAAAATCTCAAAAACTGCTTGGCAGGTAGATTCAACTGGTGGGTCAAAAAGGGGTCGAAAGTTTATATTTAAATCCATGCGAACGAAGTAGCGGGCATCAGCTAATAGTATTCTACATATCTCCTGATATACAATCGAATAGAAAATTGAATGAAATCGAATTTGCTAATGAGATTTTTCTTTATAGTCTTGATTTCCTATTATGATACTAGTTGTTCCTACGAATATACTTTGCGTTTTATGAAGCACCAATCTGTTATGTTGATGAGCAGCAATACGAGAATTTTCGATACATGGTGCGAGCGCATAAATTTCTACATGTGGTCGACTCAACAACCGACATCTGCGTATGAAGAAATGATGCTTTACTCATCATCAACTCAAAGTTGTCGTTAAGGTTTACTAAGACGACTGTGCATGGGTACCCTATGCTAAAATGGAGTAATAATTAAAATCTGTGGCCAGTTCCAGAATTGGCTGTGCTTTTAATAGCTACATATAAAGGCTAGCTTGTAATCTAGGCTTATACAAACGTCTTATTTTTTTAATTTTATAATAGACTTGCGTTTAGACCGTCACCTCGCTTGATGTTAAGCGATAACAGGGTCCACGATGGAGCACGCTTGCTTAGAAGAAACCGATTCACTCACGACTTGAAGACTAGATTGTGACCATCGGTGAACACCCTTTCAGGAAGCGCCCTTCAGTTGCTGTGAGCTGTACAGTTTGCTACTGAAAACCAGTTAACAACATACCTGGGCAAGGTGGTAGATTAGCGCAGTACACGTCATCGACGTCTAGTCCCACACAGACTCTGCCTCCAAATCTTGGTTCAGGCGAAGTGCAGCTCCTTCTCCGTGATTTGACTGCGATGCCGCATGACGCTGAGCACTCTGACCAGCCAGACCAGCTCGACCAGCCGCCGTGAACGGTGCAATTAGCTACTGATATGCTCACACCTGCGTTATAAAAGAACAAATTTAATTCAATGTTTCAATTGTTTTGTTTGATAGCATCGTTGATGTAATTTATGACTGGATGGAAGGTCACGAAAAAATTCACATCGATGTGCAGCCACGTTTAGATTATACTTAAATTAGCATATAGGAGCTAACAAGATTAGAAAAGATTTTAAAATGTTAATAAATTCAGTTTATAAATATCCACAATGTAGCAGTCTGGCCGTTTTAAGCTGTAAATTAATCTAATCCTATATTACAACAATGAGTAGAACATAACTAGTTCAATCATTTTTATTTATTTATGTAATAAGTAACTCCACCGACACAGGGGTCTGTGACTTTAGTTATACATAACTACAATTTTGTTAACTTAAACGAATTTGCTTAAGCTATACACAATACCTTGTTGATAACTTTTAGGTCATTGTTTATAGGGGTCAATAATAACTGCTAAATTTAATACAAGTACACTTTTTTAATATTACAGTTTATCCTCGGTATAGCTATTAGGATTGAAAAAAAACTTAGAAAGTTTTGGAATTTGGCATTTTACTATTTGTATTTTGGAGAAATTTTATTCACAGCAAATTGTTGATACCAAAGTTATTTGAAGTTCCAACTATAGGGAAGCTCAGAATTATTTACCTTGACAACTCTGGCCACCATTAGTCGGTTTCGGATTGTCGCAAGTGCGCTTCTTGCACATGCACATGTCAGGCTTGTCTCCATACTCCGAATGCGAAGAGCCGTCCTGCATGCATGGCTCCCATTCTGACCAGGACGACCAGCCTCCATCCACTGGAAACAAAGAAACGTTTTTATTATTTAACAGACTTAGTTCGGTCCAAATTGAAATAAATTTTTTTTGAATTATAGTCTTGAGAAAGCGCAATGAGAGATACATAATTATGTATAAAATACGATATTATATGTCTGCCTGCATCTCTGGCGTCATCCTCACCCACAGAAGCACACTTTCTGATAGCCAAACTAATCTTACCGGAAGTGTCTTGAGGCGGGCAGACAAGAGTTGACTGCACAAAGCTCGGGTCCCGCACCCTGTTGCCAGCGCGTGTGCATATCTCTCTAGCGTCATCCCATCCGCAGTGCGGGTCGCCGGCCGCCACACAGCCCGTGCGAGACTGGTAGCGGGAACAACGCTCGGCGCCAATCCGGAGCACGCCACTCGTACTACCAATGTATACTGACATCTGCGGGAAAAGTGGAGTATTCTATTTAAGTTAAGCTTAAAAAATCACAAAATAAAAACATTTTTGACAGATATATTCATCCGCCAAGCGCATGCAAACATTCCTGTCTACTGTAAATTCCAGATTGATTTGTCCAGTAAAATTTCCATTTCTTAAAGCAAATTTTCCAGAGAAACAAGCACGGAGCAAAAATTAATAACGTAGTATTTTAATTACCTGCTAGACAAAGAGCGCACTGTATAGCAAAGTATGACGTCGAGCCTTGCGCGCTCTATACAAATGCTACACTAACACATTCTCTGCGGGAAAGGGACAGAGCATCTCCTCTTGATCCCATCAAAAACTTTAAACGCTTATAATAATATATCTCAGTCATTTATCAGCCAATTTTAATAACTTTTTCAGGATATATAATGGTATTTATCCTTCCCTAAGCCTGTTATTAATAAATGAAGCACCAGCCAGCCTATGAAGGCAACAACTTGCTCTTCCCTTCACTCAAAAAGTTAAGTAAAACATGTGAAGAGATACTACAAAAAGTAGCAAAAGCACTCACGGTTTCCTTCACAAATCGCATGCTCAGCACATCATAGCCCCCTTTCTCGTCCCACAGCCTCCATTTCTCCACCAAACAGGCTCCATCAAGCTTCGGCAGAACCGATATCTTCAGCACATTCCCATCGGTCGTCGATATGTAGAGAACGTACTGCTTGTCTATGTTCTTGGCACTAGTGACGTCAACAGTGACATGGGTGAAACGCTCTGACGTCACGCGGTAGCTTGGAGCGCCTGATATGGGCTTGATTGGCTCATTCATGAGATGATAGCGGTTGTATTCTATTGGTTCTTGGAGTCTGAAAAGGCGTAAAAATTTTGAATCTATGACAAGAGAAAAATAAATCCGAGGCAACTGGACTGATTATTTATTCTATTGTCTTATAAAAAAATCTAACCAAAATAAAAACAATCACCGAAAACAAAATTTAAATGTGTTCGAAATTAAGGACGTTATAAGCATTTTAATGTCTTTAAAAGATGCTTTAAAGTGGGAAAACTTGAGTGTGGGATGCAAAAGACACCTTGGTGGCGTAAACCATTTCAAATACGACAAGAAACTCCGAGCATAGCTCTTTTCATTGCCCGCTGTGTGACTCTTAAGTTTTTCAAAAGGCCTGCAGTTAAGGACCATGTCTCAGTACCATGTGTCAACACTGGCAACACACTGGTTGAATACCCTTGTCTTTAGGCACTGTGGTATTTTTGACTAAAAGATGTCACCCATTTTTCTGAACGCTGCTTATCCGAGTTGAATTCTTCAGGCGACCTCTTTGCCTAAGTTGGATCTACCTGGCGCTAGCCGACTGTTTGATGCTAATTGAAGAAGTTCTTACCTAGATTCCAACTGGCCGCAACGGAACCTGTTCCTGGCTTGACTACTCGGATTCCTGGGTTCCCAAGTAGAGGAAGGGGAGTCCTGCACCTTGAATTGTCCTTCGAATGCTGCGTGGATGTCAGTCATGTTGTAGATGCAAACTGCACTACCAGCTATGCTGTTTCTGTTAAAAAATAATAAGGACATCAAAATCTTAGTCTATCTTCCTTGGTAGAACATAGAATCGATACCTAGAATCAAAATTAAGACCAAGATTTAAGAGGACAAAAGTCTTGACTTGTTACCTGTGTATGTGGTACTATCACAATATTTCAACTTGCCTTTTTTTTCTTATTTAGTAAAAGACTTGGGTTTCATAGTTACGTTTACTAGAGTTTAGTAGTCGAGGCGCAGCGGGTTAATTTTAAACTTAGACTAAACCGGAAATTTGACTTCTCTGATGCCGCAATATCCCCTAGATTCTTTATTGCGTTAGGTGTGATAATCTAAGTTGCACTAGCAGCGATTTTACTCGCTATCCTCTAGGGAGTTTTAAAGGAATAAAAAGTATCTGTGTTATATTCCATGGCATAAAACAATACCAAATTTCATATAAATTCGTTCAGCTGTTACAAAGTTGAATGCAGACAAATATACACACTTGCATTATAACACAAATACTTTTTCATTTATAGTATGTGTGATATGTTCAATGACAGATAGCTCCATTCAACAGCTATCTATCAC
Organism: Agriopis aurantiaria; assembly: GCA_914767915.1. NCBI lineage: Eukaryota > Metazoa > Arthropoda > Insecta > Lepidoptera > Geometridae > Agriopis > Agriopis aurantiaria. The sequence goes on along the minus strand of OU612001.1, from coordinate 6,224,428 downwards.
AATCAAAAGCAATCATCTACTTACATAGGAGTGGTGAAAGTAGCCACTAGAATCTTTTCCTGCGACAGATACTCGACGCTTTGCACCTCGTCATAGTAGAACGGTACAACTCCTGGCACGGAGCAGATAAGTCGCGCCGTGAGGAAAGTACTCCAGTTGTCGTTCATCATCAGAAGGCGGCCGGAGTCATTCTTGCAGACGCGGGATATGCGGGAGTACACCATCTATATAGAGATAGTAAGATTTTATAGTCACCAAGCTAGACGTTTGACAATGCTTGTGATAAATACTTGATGATATAGTCAAAAATGGCAAACTTGAGGGTGGAAAGAATTAATAAAGAAGCATTGAGAACTTGAGATTTAAAGATTGCCATTTTCGGAGGACATGTGAGGTAAGAATGTCTATGTCCTTTCTTTCCAAATTAACTCTAACAGCCAATTAGAAACAACACCGCAGGAAAAAAGTTTCTCCATTTGGTATGCTAGTTCGACTTAAGGTATTATATAGTAAAAGTTTCAATTGAATTGTTAATTAAATATTTATATTTTATTAACTTTTAACTAAAAGATTATGGGTAACCTACTCACATTGCCACAATTCATATGTTCCACAGCGATCTCCCTGTACACAAAGTAGACAAAATAGTCATCTTCGAAGCTCCCCACGAACTGCGGTTCATTCAGCATCTTCAGGTCATACTGCGCAGTGCGAAGTGTACCCATGTCCCGAACTGACGCACCGCGATTCCTAGGGAAGGGAAACCAAAAGGAATACTTAAACACCTAATTGGAACGGCAACTGCTTTCTTTCACACGATATCAATTTCATTAAAACCCTAGGAAAAGGAGCTTTTAGAAAATCTGATACGCCAATTTAGAAACTTTACCCTAGCTTAAGCTTCTTATATTTTTTGACGAAAAAGGCTACGAAAACTGGATATTTGGCGTGCTGAGTCTATCAAATAGATAGATGTATGGAAAATTCAATTTCTGTAATAAATAATAATACGTATTCTATTTAAAAAAAAAAAAAAAAAGTTGCCCAACATACCTGGCTATAGCAAAGTCAGAACTGCTGAAGTCAGTAGGCGTTCCGACGTAGTACTCCCCGCTGTCAGCTATCACGGACGTCACGTTGGAGTGAGGGTTGTGAGGGCAGTGAGCCACTCCGCTCATGTATTCAGATACTGTGTTTAGTGACTCGATCTGGAACAAGTTAGTTAAATAAAAAAATTCAGAAGCTTAATTTCCAAGAATGAAACGCAGGCTTTGTCTGAACTTCTAAACCACATCAATCTAACAATCTATAGCTACTTACTCGGTCAAGTTTTTTTTTGTTCTAACAGCTACTTTAAAAGCAAGCTCTGACAAACCTTAGTTTTATTTGTGCTAGGTTTTAGAGATAGATCTACATTTGGTTCCTTTGGCCACCAAATCGCCTGGTGATGAGGTAAGCGACCGTGTGACCAAGAATGGAACACATTGATCGTTTTTAAACGTCAGAAATTAGCTGCATCAGCAGGAATAATAAAGTGAAATATTAAAAGACATATTTTCAAAAATACTAAAAATCTTGGACCGAGTATCAATGGGGGCTAGAACTGTCACATTATTCGTTGTATTATTTTCTCGTTCTACCCACATTTTTCGGTATAATTAGTAATAAACTTCCGGCACTCTGATGTAACTACATCGTCTTGCGAAACATAACGATAGTCTTGGATGTTTTATTGTGAAGAGGTTCAATGATTAATGAAATCCTTTTTTGATGGAATAAACTGTATGTTGAGGGTAGTCTCATTTAAATTTGACGAAAATACTCCACCTTGAAAGTTTGACAACTATGGGATAAATCCCGTTTATTGAACTAAGCGTGAAGTCGGTTGTTTGTTTAAGTATTAATTTTGAAATATGAGTAAAAGTAATAGCTACCTCTCTCCAACTGCAAGCGGGGCTGTACGCATGCGTGCCACATGCGAAAAGCTTGTGTCCGTGCGACAACAACACTTTGATGTAGTTGTGACAGTCCTCTTCCGTCTGCCCCTTGTCCTGGCATAGCTTGGCCTTGTCGGGCGAGGCGGGCCAGTCGGCTTGCTCCAAGCGGTGCAAGTCTCGGAGCGACAGCCGGTAAAGCGCATCTCTGGAAAGACGGAAATACACAGGTCAATATATATGGGCGTACTACCTCCAATCACATAATTATCATTCAATTCTTGAAGATAAAAATGGAGAGGAAATTAAAGAAAAAAAATTAATGCCTAGAATATATCGCGGCTATCTCACTCGCACATTTGATGGGGGTTTTAAGATAAAAAATTATTCTACATTAAAAAAATGTGTTCATACATGTGTGTGGTTTTTCATGTGTAAACATCTTGAAAAATTTACCTAACAGCCCATAGTGGATTTTTAGGTCTCTTAGACCAGACCAAAGGAGGTACGAGGGGATTTGGGCCGCGCGTTGTGCGATTTGCGCTTTGCCCTTTGCCGCTCTTTACTCAAGATGTGAGCAAAGTTAGCTTATACCATAGCAGGAATTCGTTTTCAATGTGACGTTTTTACAGCCTGATAATTTTGCTATACTGTCGTTTTGCTACCAAGACATATTGCGAAATGGTCTTTGTGATACGCCAACACAAACAGCAAAATAACTGTTTTTGAAATGCAATCGTATCATAAGCAAAGATCGTGATTTGCAACGGTTGCAATGGATAACTGTCCTCGAATAACTCCAATACGGCGTGCGAAAGTGTAATTCTACACTTGCAATCTGCACAATCAACTATCACATTACAATACAACACTTGTAATTGATAGACATACCTACCTACAGATATACACGGTAATTAGGCTAGTAATATAAAATATATGTAGTTGTAATATACAATATTTATTGAATCAGGCGTTACTTTGCGGAAGTTCGCTTTCAAAGATTTTTCTAAGACGAATCTCTAGAGACGATCACTCGTTTTTCATTGTCATTATCAACCACAAGACGTCCACTGCTGAACATAGGCATCTTAAATCTCCACACTGCACGACAGCCTGCCATCTGCATCCACTAGATGCCCGCGACTCTCACAATGTCGTCAGTCGGTCCATCTAGTGGGAGGCCTACGTACGCTGCGTCTTCCGGTTCGTGGACTCCACTCAAGAATACCTATTTCTTCCGCATCGGTTATCGGTTCTTCGAGCGACTTGGCCTGCCCATTGCCATTCCAACTTGCAAATTTTAATAGCTATGTATGATGACTATGGTTCTTTGGCGAATATCCACGTCCGAATTCTATCGCGCAAAGAAACTCCGAGAATACCTCTCCATTGCCCACTGTCTGGCTCAGTTTTTCCAAAAGGTCAACAGTTAAGGACCACGTCTCAGTACCGAGTTGGAAACTTCAGGCGACCTCTTTGCCTAAGTTGGACTTACCTAACTGTAACTGTGTAACTGTCGTTTTTACATGCTTTATATTATATCTTCACTTGTAACTATCGGAGAGTGTGCATAGGATCAGTATGATCTAATTCCCTCTTGCCCATTTTACTATCGGACTGAGAGTGGGTACGAAAAGCGTTTCATGCTTAGAATAACTACTCAGAGAAGGTAGATTTCCAAACAACGTCTTCTCAAAACGTAAGCTACAAATTCGCTTTGTAGCTTACGTTTCGATTGGTATTTTAAACGATTTAAGCAAGAAAATTAATGGATTACCTATGGAATGTCACACCATAACTCTTATGCTGCTTTTCTGATTTGTTGAGGGACGATTTCACCGCGCAAATTGTCATAGTAAAATTTTTATATTTTTTTAGAGCCATATGGGACACCATTTGAATGGCTTAAATTTTGCGAATGTTGGTTTCTTTGTGTAGTTATTCTAAGGTTTCATGGTTGATATTCCGAAAACCCGTACGAAGCTATTTGATTCCACTTTATTGTGCTAACTGCTAGTCTGTGGAATGCGCTGCCTGAATGGGTATTCCCCAGTCGTTACAATCTGCGTGTCTTCAAATCGCGAGTGAATCGGTTTCTTCTAGGCAAGCATGCTCGCGTGCAAACAAGCACTAGGCACTCTGGTATAGTAAGAATTGTAAGACATAAGTGTCTATTATGTCTACTGTGACATAAGTAAGTAGTAACTATGAGAGAAACTTCCAACTAGTATTTCGTTTAATTTGCTTCTTAGCACCTAAGTACTAGGTATATAATTTGCGAGCTATTAAACCAACTATTCGAAACGAACCCACATTCGTTGCGTAGTAGTTGAGCATAAATAACACCTAGGTAACAAAACAACTACTTAACTACGTTCTTAACTTAATATAGACAGGCTATTTAATGGCGGGTTTTCTAACTCCCGTTACGCAAAGTTGCACTTACCTACTAGGCCGAGATCAAAGTACGCGTTTAAATATAATTATATAACTTATTCAACAAAATATTATTTAAAACTATTTCTTTGCCAAATCTTCTGTAGTGTATTTTCGCTTCAACTTCAAGATACAGGAATTTGGGATCAATTATTTTTGTTTTATCTACAGAAATTTGTCAATCATGCTAATTTAACCTAACCTGAAACAAAATTCAACTAATTATATAATTTTTAGGGTTTCGTACCTCAAAAGAAAAAATGGAACCCTTATGTTGGCTTATAGGATCACTTTGTTGTCCGTCTGTCTGTCTGTCAAGACTTTTTTTCTCAGAAACTCGTAAAGGTATCAAGTTGAAATTTATATAAAATACTCGAGTCTACGGGATCTTTCGGTTGTGAAAAAATCTAACTTGTAAGTTGACGCGATCAAAAGATATGACCGTTTATATGTCGCATATTTTGCGATTACACAATGGAATCAAAAGCTCAAAGGGTACTTCCCGCTGACCTAGAATCATGAAATTTGGCAAGAGGCAAGGTCTAGGCGTAGGTAGTCCTCCCACTAGATGGACCGACGACATTGTGAGAGTCACGTTGCATCCAGTGGATGCAAAAGGCAGGCTGTCGTTCAGTGTGGAGGTTAAAGGGGGAGGCCTATGTTCAGCAGTGGACGTCTTCTGGCTGATGATGAAGGTCTCACAGCACTAAAACCCAGACCCAGAGCAAATATTTAAATCCATCATTCAAGCATCTACCCGGCCGAGAATCGAACCCGTACCCGGGACTTCTAACTCATAAGGCAAACTCGCTACCACTAAGCCATACCAGTCTTCAAAGTCATTAGAGTTATTGCGTCGAATAGTCGTCAGAGCCAAAGAAACCGTTAATATCGATACGCTCCGGAAATTATAAATATACAAATGATTTATGCTCCGTCCGATACATAATGTATTACAATATCATTAATTCACCCCGAGGTAAATTGAGGCTCAATAAGGGACCATTGAAGGCTAAATAAGGCATGGATATTACTTTACATAGCATTTTATTGAGGGTCTCTCCCCAAATGGAATGATCATCGGACTTTCGGAAAAGTTATGTAAGTCGATGGTCTTTAAACGGGGATTTTAATGTTGTCCGCCTTTATTTGTGGAGAAGATTTTACACTCTACGTAAGGTTGAGACAACAGAGCTAAAGTGAGGCCACTAAAAGAATAAGTCGGACAGTTGCCATAACATAACATTGTAAACATCGGAACGAAAACAGTAAATTCTGATCACTTTTACTAGGTTTTTTAAAGTAACATTTTAGCTGGTACATTAAAATATTAAAAAAAATGTTTTTATTTATGTACTTTTACAATGTTACTAGAGATTAATGTCCCACGACACGTGTCGTTAGAAATGTAGAAGTCGAGGTAGCGACACTGCGACATCGAGTGGTATCGCACGACAAGTCTGACAATGTCGGGCGATTTCTTACTCATACTTAGTTTGTTGTACATCAGAAACATCAATGTTACTGAAGATGAACACACATTTTTTACATATACTTTCTTTTTCTTCTTCTCTCTGTTATGACTTTAATGCGATGTTATATTACAACATGCAACATGCTAGAATATATACCTATTATGTGGACGAAAAAATCGAATATTCGGTAAACGGCAGATTCTAGAAATTACAGATTCTGGAAAGGGCTGATTCTTGAAATGGCAGATGTATATTGTACAGTGAGCCGCGAGACAAGGTATCTGGCGATGTCGCCCGACTTCACCTGACATCTATCGACACGAGTGACACAGTGACACGTGTTGCGGGACTTTTTTATACGGCGCGGCAGCGGCGCGGCGGTGCTTTGCGAGACTTGCGAACTTTATCGTTCTTATAAGTGTTATCCTTCTTGATTGCAAGCGAATCGGTTCATCTACATAGGCAAGCGTGCTTCATCGTAAACCGCTCAGGCGAGTTGGTGGACAAGCGCAAGCCAAATTTTATTTTTTTTTAAAGTATTTTGTGACTTTTTTTTTCCGTTATTATTTCAGTTCAGAAAGTTCTGTTAGATAATCAGTGCTATACCAATGGGCCCCAAACTAGACGAGGCCTGTATCTTGGTGGCCCGGTTCAATCGGGTTACAAAAATTGCTTACGCGCGACTACGTGATAAGTATACATTATTTAAAATACTAAATGATCTATTTATGAAAATGATTTATTTTTGCAACTGAGTGGACGAGGCAAGCCAGTCGCTCGCCTGATGTAAAGCTTCACGCTTGTCCACAACAGTTCAATGCAACTAGAATTTAGATCTAAAAATTTTCAAAAACTAGGAAGCCCGTTTTCAAATATTTTTTTTCGTAACGACGTGCGACCGTATGTATTACAGTGATTAAAAACAATTTTGGTATGGTAGTAAAGCTGTCAAAAACAATGGAAAAAATGACGAAATTTATGACTAAAGGCCCTATTCTACGATGCTCTTACTCATCTACTATATCCAACAAAAAATGTGAATATCGTAAACAAAGAGTTCAAATTACAAACAGAGGATGCTAATTCTTACTACATATTTCAATTCCCCTTCAGCCGTTCAGCTTATAAAATAGTATTCAAATATTTATCCCATGGGTATTGTATTGAGTTATACAACAGCTATGGTCAATGCAGTCACAATATCAACCACGATAAAACCAAATAAAACACAATTCAAAGATCACATAGGAAATCGTCATTACATAACTTCACTACGTCCACATTGCATTATCTACCTTGAGCTGCAAGAAATAGTAGCGTTTTTTGTACCTAGCCCAAGAAACACTTGGGCAAACAAAACCTAATAGTTGGGCCGAAGTTTGTCGTGTTGTCATAATGTGGCAAACACCGAGTTCTCTACTTTTGATCTGTGCCGCTAGTTTACAATAACGATCCAAATCCATGCATAATAACTGTAAATAGATGTGTGAATGTGCATTGTCATCTTGAGCTACATATTATGAAAGTATATACGGGCGATATAAACACACACCGCTACTTGTACTAATATGTATTCTGTGACACTGCAAACAAGTTCAAACCTCATTTTGTTTATATAACAAACTAGCAGACCTGACAGACGTTGTCCTGTCTTAGAACTGTCAAACACGCAAAGTCAAAATTACAAATCTTATTTTTTACACCTTGGGTTACATTATTGGAGTTTTAGTAAGGATCCCTATTTAAAAAAAAAAAATATAGCCTATGTTACCCGGGGATAGTGTAGCTTTCCAACAGTGAAAGAAATTTTCAAATCGGTTCAGTAGTTTCGGAGCCTATTCAATGCAAACAAACAAACAAACAAACAAACAATCAAATCTTTCCTCTTTATAATATTAGTATAGACTAGCTGACCTGACAGACGTTGTCCTGTCTTAGAGCTGTCAAACACGCAAAGTAAAAACTCTAAGTCTTATTTTTTTACACCTTGGGTTACATTATAGCTTTGCTTAGTTTGGGGTCAGATGACCGTGTGTGCAAAAATGTCCCGAATATTTATTTATTTATTTATTTATTATTGGAGTTTTAGCACAGATATACACATCTGTGGAGTTTTAGTAACGATCCCCATTTAACGCCGTCACACACAGTCACAGTCACGTCGTATTTTTTTATATATTGGTAATATGAGACGCAGGTTTTGCGTATGCGAGTGACATTTGTAGTTTTATTATGATTTGTCGCTTTATAAAATAGGGCCCTGACTTCTATTAGGTATATTATTTTATACTGTTAGTTCCCATGCAAGTTCGATAATGAAACAGACTACCAATACTTTCCCATCCATTTATGGCAATTGAACAAAGTTCGATTGTCTGTCTGTAGGGAAACGTACCTAGTTCACATCCGGCAGCCATCTGAACGTAGAGGTCAGCAGGTTTCCGTAGAGATCTAGTTGAATCAGACAAATCTGGGGCCTTACGGCTAGCTGTTTAAAGCAATCCAGTTTAAGTGATGAAAAAATGTTGCACGACCGCAAGCCGTATATGAGCGCGTTAAGGTTCACGTTCGCGTGATTTTCCGAACTGCGCTGTTTTAACGTTAGTTTGATACCGCGCAAGCAGTTGGCCGTAAGGCCCCTGGCTCGTCGATTAGCTACACTTGGGTCAGTGCAGTCCCTCGCGGTTTTTGCGATTTCCAGGGAAAACGCCATTAGATACGATAGTTTTCTTTACAGAAAGCATGACCATGCACTGGGGTGAAAGGATTTTCATCTCCCATTCTTCTACTCTACTATACGTAGATATACTACTATGTGCGCAATGGCGGGCGTATTTTTAACTGACTTCAAAAAAGGACGGTTCTCAATTCTATTGTATTTTTTTTTCTCCACAAATTCGTGTATTCTTTCATTGAAATATATTAGTGTTTCCGTTGCAAAATCATATCCAACCTCATAATGTTACACGTTTGTTGCCTTTACCGAAATCGATTCACCTTTTGAGTGATAAAAAGTAAGAAACAGACAGACAGAACATACGATTAATCTCTAATTTATAATAACAGTGTGAAGTGTAGTGTCATGTGTGATAAGATTACAATGCCACAAGGTTAATGTACGACCGACGGTCATCATTATCATATACAGCCTTCTAAAGAAAAAGAATCATAAATAAGCAATTTTCTTTCTTCCTTTCAAATCCTGTGACGTCACTCATGGGGAGCGGCCCCTACGATGACGCACATGGCCTGGTAGAGCGAAGGTGGCCGGGCGGTACATAGGCGCTTTACAATCTGACGGCACCCGGTTCGATCCTCGGCTCTGCACCAACGACTTATTTAGTACTTAAAATAAATTATGTGCAGTTTCGATGCCATCGCTCAACAACGGTGAAGGAAAACATCGTGGGGAAACCGGTATGTCCAAGAACCTCAAAAGTTCCAAAACACAATTATGACAGTAACCAACATGCACTGGGCCAGCATGGTGGATTAGGGGATTATCTGTTCTGAGAGAAGGCCTGAGTCCCAGAAGTGGAAGTATTATATCTTCTGTGATGATAGGCTGAAATGATGATGATGGTGACATCGCCCGCTATAAGAATCAAATTGGATAAAAATGCAAAATAAAAGAGAAATCCGCTTAGCGAATTATAATTTCATGCATTCCAAACGCCATACACGGGAACTGTCAATTCTCAGATAAAATGCCTTCAAACAGGTGGTCGGTAACTTAACTGTTCTTATCTGCGTTGACTGCATTCTGCAACTCCGTTTTGTCGGATTTTCGTTCAATTAAAAAAACGTCCAGCTAATTAAAACGACTGCATTACCGTACATTCCGTTATGAATCTGCCTGGCTGCAGTGATAACTACTATCTTATCTACAGGGCTATACAAAACGGTTACACTTAGCCGAAAGGAGGTCATTGTACTAAATCTAATCAAGTTAGATAGATATGACGTGTACATTAAGTTTGCTTATTATTTTTTGTAGTAGGCTTACATTTGGCCGCCAACTCGCCTGATGTTAAGCGATGATGCGGTCTACGATGTAGCACGCTTGCCTAGAAGAACCCGATTCACTCGTGATTTGAAGACCAGATTGTAGCTGTCGGGGAACACCAATTCAGGCAGTTCAATCCACAGACTAGCAGTTCGCTCAATAAAAGTGGAATCAAAGCGCTTCGTGCGGGTTGTCGGAATATCGACCATAAAGCGGTGTCAATTTTACGTGCCCGCTCTGGCAGTCCGTTTGAAAAATGGGCAGGAGGGAATTAAAAGCATGCAGATCCGATGCACACTCCGAAATGAATTCGATAAAAAATCGATAGACTAGCAACTTTGCGCCGATGCTCAAGACTAAGACGCTTAGTTTTAGTGCTATTTATTCATCATCATCATCATCAGCCAGAAGTCGTCCACTGCTGAACATATGCCTCCCCCTTTAACCTCCACACTGAACGACAGCCTGCCATCTGTGTTATTTATTTTCCTAAATCAATTAGGTACATTCTAGTTTGATAAGAATATAATATATTCCACTACTACTAAGTTTTAGTCGCAAGTCATCGCTGTAGGATTTCTCTCGCAATGACTTGTGCTCGTAATGAACAACTTTCAGTATCACCAATCATGATATCGCGAAAAAATCACCGTATTAGAAAAATTACATGCAAACTCGTTGTTTTGCAAACACAAGATGATGGGTCCAATGCCAAATTCAAGAAAGTAGTATCCTAAGTATACCATCTTTAGATCAACTTAAGAAATACCGACAACCTAATTTAAATCCTATGACGTTATAATAATGTCTAATTTACCTGGTAACAAATGTAGACTAAAGGCATCATCTATCATTATCAGCCTATTATGTTCCCACTGCTGGGACACAGAGAGTGACTGAGACTGAGAGAGGATGGGCCCTAATCCACCATGCTGGCCCACCATGTTGGTGAGAGTCATATGTCTTTGAACTTTTCAGGTTCTTTCCTGGGCAAGTGCCTTTATTTTTTTCAGGTTCTTGGACATACCGGTTTCCTCACGATCATGATCACGAGACTACGCATGGATTACTTTAGTGGCTGACTTTTTTTATGTCATAGTTGGTAATCTAGCAGTCGGGTTGCCTGATGGTAAGTAGATAGTATGGTTTTAGTCTCCAGTGGGTGCTGTCACTTTATCACGGACTCGAATCTATAGTTTTAAATATTATATTATTTTTATTTTTTGTTAGTTTTTTTGCGTATAATTGATTTACAAAAATTACAGGTGTCGTGTAGAAATAATAGTTCGCCGTTATATTGACTTGCGGCATGCAAATTTTGTACTTACATACTATGGAAACGATTTAACATTAAAATCAATCAAACAATGCCTCACTTAAAATATACAAACACAAATTTATAAATTAGATAGAAAATGAACAGATTATTTTTGTTATAAGTACAACCTATTTGGCACTTATATTATAGTTGAGGATTAAGCAAATATATTAAATTTGAGTGTAAAACAGCTGTTATTTATTAGCAATTTCAGGGTTTGTCCCATAGTAAAAATTGTTCATGATTATGGCTACAATGACCTCCTTTCAGCTTAGTAACACAGTCTCGTGTAACCCTGTATATCATAGGGTGACAGGCAGGTGAATGACTCAAGTTGTTTGTACAAGTTATTAGGCTGGTCGTATACGAGTCTTATCAACATTAACGTTGTCATGATAACACTAAATTACTTCTCCTTATGGTTAATGATTTATGTTGCTCTAAATTTGTTAGACGCGAGCTTAGAGCAACGCGGCCACAGAGTCGACCCGCCCGGAGGAGAGACGTCATGCAATACAATATTTTACACATTTCCGATCGATTAATATTAATTAATATTTCTGTTTTTTGCGGGACGATCCACGCATGCTCTAAAACTTCGTTCTATAGCTATAAACGCACACATATATAAATAGAGCACACATATACACAGGTACATAATTTTAGGGTATATACTTAGCCGAAAGTCTCATCGCCTTTCGGCTAAGTTTACCCCTTCTAGTCCCTTCTAGTCTTCATTATGAACAACTTTTACTGTGGGACCAACCCCAAAAACGCGAAAAAAATATTATCCACACTCAATTAAATGTATGGAACTGCTAATTGGCCCATAGTAGGTAAAGATTGTTTATAATGATGAGTACAATGGCCTTCTTTCGGCTAAATACTTATAACACTATATTGTGTACGTATATAACGTACATAGCCCCTTGGACTTGCACTTTGATAGACGAATGCTTGTGCTTGGCGACTCCCTTCAGTGTTACTCTAAGATCGCTACAGCGAGTAATATTACGTCACCCTTCTCAGAAATGTATGAGACATCTCTAACAGTGCCATGTGTGGATTCTAATGTTATTTAAATCAATAGACGAAGAAGGTACGCTTTCTGGCCTATGCGAGCTATTGAGTAACTATCTACAAGTGAAATCGGGAAAAGCAAAAAAATTACCAACATAAAACAGAGATATAGACTGGAATTCCAAGCAGCTGGTAGTGCACTGCTCTCGCTTTCCATTAAGTATCTGTTTCTACAGGGTTATACGGAACGGTGATACTAAAGCCGAAAGGTGGTCAGTATACTCAACATTATGAACAATTTTACTTTGGGACCAACCCTGAAATCGCGGAAAAAAATCGGCTGTTCTATACAATAAAATTAAAAGACGTCGAGTAAAATGACCTGCAAATGCCGAATGTAGGTCATAATACTCGTCAATATGAACAAGTTTTAATATGGGACTAACCATGACATCCTTAAAATCTGTCTCTTAAAAAATACATCTCACACACATAAACACAGTCACCCAACGGATTGTATGAAACAGCAGATATTTTTTCGAGGTTTCAGTCCATGTCCCACTGTAAAATTTGTTCATAATGATGAGTACAGTAACCCTCTTTAGGCGTTAGTACCCCCGTCCCGCGTAACCCTGTATAATTCATCCAATCAAATAGTAATGAAGGAAGTCTCTCAGATCGGAAGTCTGTGAATAGTCACGACTCTGGGGTGCAAGTATCGTTCTTTTAGCGATCGTCAAATTGACAGTTGAGGTCGTCAAATTCGATAATATGCCATTTTTTCAGTACTCGCTGTGATCGATTCTATGGCATTTTAGCGAATTTGACGATCGATAAAGAACGGTACTTGCACTGCTGGTCCGGTAAAAGTACCTACTTAGAGGTAAACACAGTCCGGTACGATATCCTATAGGAAATAATTATGTATAGTACGTACAAAACAAGGTAAATTAGCTATAGATTTCCATAAGTACTAGCGATCTTACATAGTCATCCAAAAGAGTTTTTTTACCCGACTGCACAAGAAGAATGGTAATGTTTTTCGAGTGTATATCTGGAGTTTCTTTGGCAATGCAGGTTAATGGATTTCAACATGTGAGGTGTCATTTGAATCGTTTTTAGTAGTAGTGACATAGGACAAGAATTCAAGATGGCGTCCGTGAAAAAAAAATACTGGGAGAATTAATAAGTAAACTTTGCTAAATAGGTCAATATTGCCATCATCATCTTGAGTTCACAGAAGAGATTTCAAAAATATATAACACTACTATGAAATATGTGTGTATGTATATGTGTTAACACACCTTTGTTTACTCGTTTGCTAAGAATGTATGATTTTAACCGTATGTATACCTATAACTTACATACCTCTTTATTAAGGAAGAGCGGTATTAACCGGGAAGTAAATTATTCAAATTAGTAGGTATCTTCATATCTACATAAGGACAGTAAAGACGCATATATAATATGTAAATTCCTTCTTCGATGACGCAGATTATATAAGACAAAGCCCTTATCGATGTAAATGTATCAAGCCAAGCAAAGCTACAAGATTCCTTAAATACGCACTTATCCTATCTAAGATAAAGCAAGCAGTATTGCAATAAAGCCCCATATTAAAGTTTTGTTCCACATTCAATATGATTTTAAAAGTTAAACAGGTACATGTGTACAGGTACATTTATCCATTACCATTCTTAGGGCCGCTTGCATAACGTTCCGTCTTAATTGTATTTAGTTAAATAAATTGAAACTGTCTAAATTCATTTAGCTATACGCATTTAGGATTCCGTCGTAAGAAACGCTTACCAATATTGTGTTCCGTTCGACGCACTGAGTGATATGTCAAGCACGGTCAAGAACACTAAAATTAGGATAAACTTTTGCGTAAAAAGGAATATTAGCTTGTCAATGTCAAATTGTCACACAAATGAACCCAAAATTGATGACAGTACTTATCTGGCTGATCAGCTGATCATCCAATACGACGCTAAATAGCTCTTTGATGTAGAAATGTATTTTATCTAAGATTTAGCTTAGCTAAATGGCCATTCCGAACTTCGACCAAAATAAAATGAATGGACAGGCCCAGTAGAAGCGTGTTTTTGAAGATAACAAAATGAGCGCCGGCTCTCATTTCGTTTCAGTCGGTATCTAGCCGTAGGAAGTGCAACACGTGTCTATTGTTACGTGATAACGAAACATCTGACAAAATTATGCATTCATATGCTTTCCCGAAGTGTAAATACACAAATAAAACCGGGATCTATTTTTGTAACAAATATACTGTACATTTTTATAATTAGGTGTTGAAATACTTGTCCGACGGTTTTGACTCGTTTTTACTGAGCAATTTCAATGGTTAGGGCCCGTCCATTCATTTTAATTTAGGCGAAGATTCCGAAGCGTTTAACTTTGACAGATTGTAAAACATGTTAAGGAGCAAAAATTAATTTGTGCAAGATACTAATCGTGATTAGTCACCTAAATGCATTTAATCGGTCCCATAATGTCCGTTTAGGGATCGTTAATCAAGCCGCCCTTAGTCATTTTAAATTACTAAAATGTTGCTACATGCTAGCAAAATAGCTAAAAATTATCTCAAAAACATAATCAGACTTATCAGACCACAATTTCTGCATCTTGGCAAATAGAGTTGCATATTTTCTGCAACACGCAACCCGCCAGAAAGTAACAGCTAAGCGCCGATTAAAATTGCAAAGCAAATTCGTCGCCAATGCAAACTAAGGTCCAAAGGTATAAATAGTGCTCACCTTGCGCCCACGATCACCTGGTCCCTTGCCACATCGAACAGCAGTTGCGAAAATGATTTAGCGTCCTTATCTTCGAATATATCGGTGTTAGACGCCAGCAGATCTGCGGATTTGAATATTCTATTAGCCTGAACCTGTCGAACATTGCAGGTCGTTGGTGGACAGTGGCGCCTTTCAAGGATTTCTCAATGCGGACAAATTATGCGGCTGCAATTCTAGCTTTACGATAGCAATTGCATAAGAATTAGAACATACTCGTACAAAGTAAATAAGGGGCGGGGCGTTTTTTTTTTGTAAAGTAATATAATATAAGGCTTGCGTTTGACCGTCAACT
Source organism: Agriopis aurantiaria (assembly GCA_914767915.1). Lineage (NCBI taxonomy): Eukaryota > Metazoa > Arthropoda > Insecta > Lepidoptera > Geometridae > Agriopis > Agriopis aurantiaria. The sequence continues at coordinate 6,209,131 of OU612001.1, read as the reverse complement.
CGCCTGATGTAAAGCGATGATGCGGTCTACGGTGGAGAACGCTTGCCTTGAAGAAACCACTTTGTGTGCGTGCGCCTGTTTACTTCCGTTGTATACAGCTACTTTCTGTACCTATTCTGCGACGACACGTAAGGCTTCAAAACCATAGGATATTTAAATTAACTTTTTCTAATAGGAATGTGTTTGATGACTACCAACAATCATAGCCAATTTGCATCCAATTATCTTCTGGAAATCCCTGACCATGCTAATTAACTCTTACCTACCAAATTTAAATAGTAAGTAATATTGCAATGAAGCTTAATTCTGTATTCTAAATAATTATCAATTTAAAAATAAAATTACTTTAAAATTTGTAAAATACGGTATATGGGCAGTCTAAATTGTTTTTGTAGTGTTAGTATATTAGCTTGTATTTTGTTTAGTTAAAAAGACACTAGCCCAGTGAATAAAAGAAAAGTTAAATACGCAATTTCGTTTGTTTGGATGAAAATAGTTTGGTTTAATGAAAACAATTGGAAAATGTGTTTACTTGGATGAGTCAAAATCAGTTCAGTATCTACTGATCTGATTTTGATGAAATTTCTATGTAACCAATTTGAAAGTATATGCTTTTAAATAAATAAAAAATCCTAATAGTTTTATAAATAACGGAGTTCTGAGGTACCAAAAATTTATAAAAAAACACAAAATTAAGAACCCCTCCTTTTCTGAGGTCGGTTAAAAGAGCTTAAAATCCCTCGAATAGTGTTTGGCACGCCTATTTCTAGCCAGTCAATTAAATAAACCTCATGGAGCCCATAAGGAAACTATAAATCACACAAAAATAAAAAATGTAAAAACCAAACGCACATTGCTTAAATCGTTTATAAATTGACAGGCAAACAGCGTCGCACTCGAAACTAAACGCAAAAACATTAATGCTTAAGAACTCCATTTAAAATTCTATGCACGTCACTTGGCTAACCTAAGCTCTAATTTAAATACGTAATAGTACGTAAAAAAAATTGTGTATGTTAAATTAAGCCGTTTAGGTACTTAGGTACAAACTTACTTTTTACGGAGTCAAACATAAAACTTAAATGTAAACAAGATTAAAGTCATTGTTGGCTTTATGTTATACTAGCTGCGCCTCGCGGTTTCGCCCGCGTGGTGATGAAAAACAGTGATGATGATGTAGCCTTGTGTTGATTTAGGACATAAGCTATCTATATTCCAAATGTCATTCAAATCCGTCCAGCTCTTTCTGCGTGAAGGAGTAACCAATAAGTATGTAAGAGTGTTCGTAAACTTTCGCATTTATTATATTAGTAATCGTTGACAAAAAAAAACCATTTGAGAAAGAGCATGGATTCCAGAGTGCATGGAACTAAACTACAAATTAAAAAATTAAGAAGACACCTTTAATGCAAGTAATGACTTTTTCTTGTAGCACAATCCATTCCTTGGACTTTAGATCGACATAACACAACTCTTTTAGAAAAAAAAGAGAAAGATAATTAATTCTAGAGTTTTTAAACTAAATAAGTAATTTGCCCATTGTAGTTTTATTTTCACACAGAACACACATTAAAAGTCAAAATGGACAAACATCGCTTTGGTAATGCAAACACAAATAGTCGGATAAATGGAGGTTTCGCGGCAAATATTTGTTCCTTTTACGACTGTTAATTAAACTTTTGAAGCTGTTCTTAGTGTTCTGACCTTCATAGTGGAGGAAGTCGTTCATTATGTTTGATGGATGACCCATTAGACGCCCGAGGAGGAAATTAAGGCAGCCAGAGAATTCTTAATAATCAAGAACTACAATTGATATCGTTCCGAATGACAAATACATATTCCTAGTTTCATGAAAAATCGCAAAATCGCGAAAGTAACGCCTATTGAACACACAACAATAACATCACTTAATATCAGGAGAGATAATAAATATTATTAAAAAAAAAAAAAAAAAAACGGCTTTACAACTTTTACACACTTAGCAAAAACAGTTCAACTCATATGCAACTGTCTTTTCTTCTAGGTACATAAAAGAGTACCTTTAAAATAATCACTAAAATACAAAGCTCACCTCAAGCTTCCACTGAGTAACTAACCTCCATACAAAGTACATTCAGATTGCTGGCACACACGTGGTTATCATACAACTCGTTGTTGACAGCAAATGGTACACAGCGCAGATTTATCTCTTCTTCCGAGAATCATGTGTGAAGACTACGGACTACAACATTCGTTGACCTTGTGTTTTGTTACACTTTTGAGTCACTACACTACTAGGAAATGTGCTAAATACCTATAAACTTGAAAAAATTGCAATGAGCTTTTTAAAGAATAATTTTCCTATTGTAAGCCCTTGTAAACCAACTAACAAGAAAGCCCGTCAATAATTTTGAGCCAAATTACGATTAATTAGATACCTAGCTTCAATTGGATGAGCCGTGTTTTAAAATCTAGCCTGTTAGAAGGTAATAGATAAGTTCGTAATAACATCGTTAATTTTTGAAGCACTTACACCGTCATCGCCTATCCACGCTCTACTAAAGTAGAGATACGCTTCTGTGCACAGATGATGTAGATTTTTTAATCTGTGCACATAAAAAAATGCATACAGCACCGCCAATATGCAGCGATACATTTTACGCAAAATTAAAGACCTACTTTTGCGGTAAATTTATAAATTTAAGTTACATAGTTACATACAACGTTTATTAAACCCATGAGCCAATTTAATTAAACTAACCTTGTCGATTTATTATCCTGAAATCATCTTCTGGTAATTCTCCTTTGCTGAGAGCGCTAATAAATAATATGGTCGCAACTTTGTGTATCGTTGACCACATCTTTGCTAGCGTTGATTTTGACGTATCTGAGAAAGAAAAGAAATACAAATTAACACAATTTTTTTAAATATTCATCGATGAAATTAACGCTTACTTTTTTAAACAACGCAATAGAAAATCTCTTCATGATTACAAAAACTAAAATGAAACTTTTTTGATTTATGGAATTTAGAAAGAAGTTAGGTTCGAAAATCTAAGAAAGAGTTTGTTAAAAAAAATTTTTTCATTGCAACCAGCCAAAGTTGCCAAAATAGTGAAATCTCTTTGATTGCATGGTTGAGCTGAGTTTTGTGAAAATTATACATGGTTTTATTACATACTAGCTGAATCCCGCTACTTCGTACGCGTAGAGCTCAGCCTTCGGCCTCGCTACTAAACCTATATGCTATAAACCTCACGGAGCCCGAGACCTTTCCAACGAATGCAAAACCGTGGAAATCAGTTCGTGCGTTCTGGAGTTATAGCGTCAGGAAGGAAAACCCGACTTATTTTTATATAGTAGATTATTATAATTAAACATATAAAATTATACAAGTGAATGATTAGAAGTAAACGCCGAGACAATGATGCTTTTTATCTGCTGTGCGTCGTCTAATGAAGCTTATTTGCTGTTTTTCAGCTATGCTCCGTCATTATAACACTTTCTCATATCATGGTTCTAAAATAAGAATAAATTCATTGTTTTGCCTGTAGGCAAATGTTGTGTAAGGCAGCCATCCTCTCTCCCACACAGCGTTCAGTGTAGGAAGATACACTTTCTTAATCATCTTGATTAGGTACTTAAGTTATGATAAATGGAAGAGATTCATTCTTTGTGAGCTTTTCTGAAATTGATACATTTGATACAAATACTTAGTGGGCGAGAAAGAAAAGCTTGAAAATGTAGAATATCACATTAAGGCGAAATGGTAGAGAACCGTACACTTGTATGACGGTAATGCGGCGTGTGCGCTTTCAAATATTTTCAATATTTATTTTTTCAAACAATCATACGCTTTTACAAAAAATTGCGACCACTAAAGTATTTGAATGATTGTTAGGATAACACACAACATTATTTGATAAAAATATATTCTATAGAATGTGAATGAAGTTGATTCAATCCTTTGAAGGGAACGTAAAAACGGGTGTTTTATAGGAAAGTTTACGATTTTTTTCATAGATTGAGATAGAGAGAGAGATTAGATGTAACATTTAGTCTAAATAAATAAAAAATTACAAATTAAAACTATTCAACAGTCAAAACAAAACTACTAAATTCAGAACAATACGGTCAACAAACTCCAAAAATTCGTAGCCTATCAATTCACAAAATGGCTACTCCGTTTCTCTAAGTACATGATTCCTGCCATTACTGAGTCCATTTCTAACTGTCTTAAAACCAATTAAGCCGAATTAGAAGTAATAAAACAACATCAGACCATCGATTTTGTAGCTAAACTGGTTGGTGCCACGGATGTCTGTATGATATATTGATTGGTCATACTTTAAAGTTGAAACCACAGGTATCTAGGTAGTGATAGAACTGAGTCGGTTTTTAATTTATTGGCTAAATCCAATTCAAAAGCCAACTTCAATTACAAATGTAACTGAAGTTCTACAGAATAGTTTACAAATTAAACCTTAAACATTGTTTTCAAAAATGACTATTACTACAATCATCATCATCATCATCATCTCAGCCGTAGGACGTCCACTGCTGGACATAGACCTCCCCCATCGATCTCCAAAAGGGCCGGTTGGAAGCGGCCTGCATCCAGCGTTTCCCTGCGGTCTCTTTTAGGTCGTCTGTCCATCTTGTGGGTGGACGTCCTACGCTGCGCTTACCAGTCCGTGGTCTCCATTCCAGAACCTTTCGGCCCCATCGGCAATCTGTTCTGCGTGATATGTGCCCTGCCCACTGCCATTTTAACTTACTAATCCGGTGGACTATGTCGGTGACTTTCGTTCGTCTACGGATCTCCTCATTTCGGATTCGATCTCGTAGAGAAACCCCGAGCATAGCCCTCTCCATAGCTCGTTGTGCGACTTTGAGCTTGCTTATGAGGCCCATAGTGAGAGACCACGTTTCAGTGCCGTATGTCATCACTGGTAACACACACTGGTCGAAGACTTTCGTCTTAAGGTACTGAGGTATTTTGGACGAGAAGACGTTGCGTAGTTTACCGAACGCTGCCCAGCCGAGTTGGATTCGCCGATTGACCTCTTTCTTGAACCAACTACCTAGTTCGACTGTTTGTCCTAGGTAGACGTACGCGTCAACAACTTCAAGAACTGAGTTCCCAACTGATACTGGGGCGGGCACAACATGGATATTTATTACTACAATACTATAATTTAATTCGACAATATTTTTTTGTTTCTAAAATAATAATGTTGTGCGATATCTTCGCTGATTGTGGATCGATTTTAATAATGATTTTTAAATGAATAGGCTTATTATTTCTTTACTACAAAATTTAATTTAAAGAAAATGTTCCAAATATTAGAGTAATAGGTAAAAGGTAATAAGTGGATTATTATCTATTATTGAATTTCAATTACTTATTTTTTTTTTTATAAATAACCCGCTTGCGTTTTACCAAAATCGGTCTACGATGGAGCACACTTGCCTAGAAGAAGCCGATTCACTCGTGATTTGAAGACACCCAGATTGTAACCATCGGGGAACATTCAGGCAGCACATTCCACAGACTAGCAGTTAGTACAATAAATGTGGAATCAAAGCGCTTCGTACAAGTTTGGTATTCATTTCAGTTCCTGACAAAAACAAGTTATAATAGTCTCGTTAATACCTAAAAATATTGCAAACATGCGTATGTGTGCTTAATTTCAAGTAAATAGCTTTTGCAATTCCTGTTTAAATGGGTATGACAAACTTACACACACTTGTACAGACATTGAAGTCTCACCACTTCATAATCATCGTCGCCAGTGCGTCGTGGTGTTACTTGTTTTTCAACCACGAAGAGAAGGTTGAGGCAAGAGGTTGTGTATATAATGTTACAATTTTTCTCCAAACGGCTATTTATTTAAAACACTGTTTTAAACTATCACGGTTGTTCACTAAAGTTATATGATTATATACGGGATATTTACCGTGGTAAGGTTGTGGAATGAGCTCCCGATATTTCGGCGCAGTTACATGCACCATGTTCACGGGAAGACTGAAGAATGCGGGTGGTTGGAGAACAGTTAAAAAGTTAGGTGCAGACATAACGATCTACCCTCTTTCTTAGTCTTTTGCTACGGTTATCACTGGAACTCGAACTCGAACCTAAGTCCCGACAAAACACACTCACTCCACAACCTTACCACGGTAAATATCCCGTAAATAATCATATAACTTTGGCTATTTATTTATTTAGCTTTACTGGATCTCTTTCAACACGTTTTTGTTGCGTTATTCTTAGTCGTTTATAAAAATCCGTCCAACGCAGCGATTTAAGGGTTATAAATTATTTTTTGAATTGGTTGCGACTCTTTTATTTAAAATCTATACTTATAACAAACCAAATTAACTACCTGACCATACAAATAAGTTAAACCAATTGAGCCATCCATAATCCCCTTTACATTAGGTACCTATTGCAAGCGGCGGAGACTATTACCAGCTGTCATTAAAGCATTCAAGAAACAGAATTTTTAATCAATCGAATAAGCATTAACGAGTTAATGTAAAGAATAAAACGGTGATTGTGTTGTCATCAGTCTACTGACAACCGTTAAGTAGAATGTTAAGCGCCACGACCAGAATTAGATAGGGATTTGACACACTGATAGACAAATGGACGCGGATTGACGGCAGGCTTGATAATGTGGGCTTAAAGAATAAACCAGTTCGGTAGTCGCGGGATTAGTGTTGGCGGTAGAGCTGGTTGAAGCTCACTCAGTTTAAACGATTTGCTGATTTATACTCGGTCTAAAAGCCATTTTTTTACTATGTCATTCCAGAACAGTTATTAGTTCTCAGCAAAAGTAAATTTGAATTATTTGACGAGTCAAGCATACTATTCTGAAGATATGACAGATTACAATGAAAAAAAACTGTATCAAAATAAATACAGAAGAATTCCGACATAGTTTTTTTTTTTAATTCAATTATTATTACTTTTACAGCCGATAATGTACCAAATTTGTATAATTGTGTCGTACTAATTTTAAATTTTGATTTTTGTCCTGTATATGACGTCATCAAGTGTATATATTAGCTATATACCCAAGACGCGAAATAATTGAATTGGATGGAATTGAAAAAGACAACCGCTGGACGACGCTGCAACGAGTTCTACAGTGGAGACCACGTTTCATCAAATGTAGAGTAGGACGTCCCGCAGCCAGGTGGAGCGACGACCTGAAGAGACGGCTGGTTGCAAGTGGATGTCTAAAGTAGAAGATCGTGCCGTGCGGCGTTATTTAGAAGAGGCCTACGAGTAGTGGACTAACATCAATTAGGCTGATGATGATGAGTAGTTACAAGATAGGTCACTATTTTTTCATTTTATTATGTGCTTTAGGTCTACTCGAAAATCTATTAAAATAATAAGAGGGCATGTGCCACCGTATTGATCACAACATCAATTCAACTCCGATTGAACATCAAAAATATATATTGAAATAAAAAAAAAGTTTGTGGAAATCTGTTTCCATAATTTTACTATTTTAAGGAACTTTAAAAATACTCTTTTCAATACTCAATAAGTTTATAACTATGTAAATATGCATCCAGGCCTTAAATAACATGTTTGATGATGAATGATGATGATAATGATGTAATGTTTCGGTACATCTTAAATTACAAGTAGTACATATTATGACCCTGTAAGGGTATTGGCAACACAAAGAACGGAACGATCTATGTGTACATCGTTCAAATTAACCTTGAAAAATTCGTTCAGAATGTAGTAACATTTGGATTATAAGAAGTTATAGAATGAGATTTTATTTTATTTTATTAAATATTTTTTTTAATTTCTAACGTTCCCAGCTTATGTTTGTACTTGCTTTCGCCTTTAAAAATCCAGACCGGGTTTTACGAAGCCCAAACCGATTACCAGAAATTTTACGTAATAACGCTGCTGAACAAAATGTCTAAATTTTTATGACCCTAGTCTCTGATTATCTAATTTCCCTTTGAATGTGGTGTGTTAAAATGTATCCATCACAAATACCTATCAAAGCCATCAGTCATTATGTGGATAGATTACTAGGAAGTTACTTCGTCAGTGGGTAAGCAATTAAGCAAATGGACCGTAATTCAATTCAAACAGTTTTACCTAAATTGGTAGAAATTAATGAATGTAAATTGCAAACATCAGCTTGATTGTATTCCTGGTTGATGAGGTGTCTAGACTGCTTGAAAATCAAACTGCACCGATTAATATATCTATACCTATATATAAAAATTAATCCTGATAGCTTGGTCACGCCATGACTTGACAACGACTTTACTGATTTCATTAATCTTTTTTTTTTTAAGTTTCTCATACTTCGTAGAAGGTTCTCACGGAGCAAAAATTAAGAAGATTGCGCATAAAATTGGAAAATTTCAGAAAGCTTAACGACAATTTTATTTTTTTGCGTTTGACAGTTCTAAGGCAGGTCAACGTCTGTTGGGTCAGCTAGTATATAATATACTAGCAACGCACCCCGGCTTCGCACGGGTGTAAGTCTTATTATTTTACACCTTGGGTTACATTATTGGAGTTTTAGTAAGGATCCCTATTTTTTTTTAAAATATAATATAGCCTATGTCACCCGGGGATAGTGTAGCTTCCCAACAGTGAAAGAATTTTTCAAATCGGTTCAGTAGTCCCCCCTATTTAACCCCCGACGAAAACAGAATCGATTTTTATTATGTTTTTGAAGATAAAACTTCTTTGGCCACGTTGGACACTTTTTAGGGTGACCTAAAAGCAGCGAAGTGTTTTCATATTATTGAATAATCTTTTATTGATATAGGCTTGCGTTTGACTACCACCTCGCCTGATATAAAATTATAGTAAATCGTCCATAATGTTTAAGAATGTTCATAGTGCTTCGCAGCAACCCACCAATTTGCAAAATGTCATTAATTAACCGATGACTCCAAACTAGGTGAAATTAGATCACCGTCCAATGTCATTGTACAATCTGTGAGGCTGGTGTCTAATTGATTTAGTAGTTTAGGAGTAGTAGTAGTTGAATATTGTTAACGACGAAGCAATTAAAGAGCTAATAGGTATCACGATTGTAGGCTCGTGCGTGATTAGAAAGTAGACATAGTTACGTTGTTCAACTGCAAATAAAAGATTTGTCTAATAACATCTAATTTCCTCTGAGAATAACATGGTAATCTGGCGCAATCGGCTACCGAATTGGTGTTGTTTTATTATCTTATAAAAAAGATGTCTATAAGCAAAGCCAATCACCGTAAACAAAATTAAAATGTGTTTAAAATTAAGGAAGATATAAGCATTATAAAGCAGTGGACAAGACTGGCACATGGACCGGAAAAGACGGCGCGCTGAAGAGGAGACCTATACCCAGCAGTAGGTGGAAAATGATTGATGATGATGAAGCATTTTAAAGTCTCACTAGGCACAAAGTGGACTATACTTACTAATGACGTCACTTGTAAATACGCCATACAAACTCATACATACTTACACTTTGCGGGCAAAGGACAGAATATCTATTCCTAATCCGACACCTGCAACCGACTTTAAATGCACAGGTCTCAGAACTTTATTAGCGGATTCTTCAGTAATTATACTCAATTCACTAAGCCTGTTATTTTTACAAATCAAATACCTGTCCGATATCCTATTGTCTGGTTTTAAACACGCGTATATTAGCGTCATTATCATCATCATCATCATTTCAGCCTATCATGTTCTCACTGCTCGGACACAGGCCTTCTCTCAGAGAGAGGATGTATGTCATTAATAGGTATGTCATTGAACTTTTGAGGTTCGTGGACATACCGGTTTCCTCACGGTGTTTTCCTTCGCTGATTATTTGAGTGACGGCATAGAAACTGCTCATAATTTCTTTAAGTAAGTACTAAATAAGTCATATTAGCGTTTCATGAAGCTAACTAACGAATTATGTAAACAAATCTTAGAAGTCTATTTTAAATTGCTTCTAATTATTGTTTCGATTTGAAACAAATTAATAAAAACGTATATATAAATAAGTAACTTTACATTTATAAAAAAGCACTCTGATTCCACTTATATTTTGCAAACCACTAGACTGGAGAATACGCTGCCAGAATGGGTGCTCCCAATTAGGTAAAAATATTTTAGCTCCCAATAGTTACATTCGCAGCTCTTCCGTAATCCAAAGATACACTTTTTCAGCTAACCTTTTTCGAGCGGGCCAATCCTAGGCGCGAATTGAATGAATGACTTTTGAGTCTCCTTTGTCTGTGGGCCATTCAAAGCCGTTACAGAGTTGAATGCGGACCAAGTCGCGAATGAATCTGTTTCTTCTAAGCAAACATGTCTCATAGTAGACCGTATCACCGCCAAACAGCAAGCCAGAAAAAAAAATTGCAGTCTCCTAAAATTGCGAACTTTTAAATACCTATTCTATGTTTTCTTAATCTTGGAGTATTTATCTGAAACTAAATATAATTTAGTAGTTAATCTATTTATGTATCTATCTAAGCAATTCGCTTACTTTTAAGACCAGGTTGAAGCTATTAAGGAATTAAATGATAATAAGCCGCCTTTTATGGAAACTAATACATAGGCATGGTTGGTATGATGTTATTTTATTACATTTCGTACACCTTTAAGCACCCGGCCAGTATTTTTAATTAAAGTTAAAGTTAGATTGTTGAAACTACTGAACCGATTTGAAAAATTCTTTCACTGTTGTGAAGCTACTCTATCCCCGGGTGACATAGGCTATAATCTATACCCGTGCGAAGCTGGGGCGGACCGCTAGTTTTTTATAAAATGGACATTTCGTTAAAAAAAAATCGCAGGAGACCGTTTTGTTAATTGTCTTGTCAGATTTATGGCGCAGGAGACCCTTATTGCCCTTAAGTTTTTCGTAAAACTTCGATTTGTAATACGAATTCACTGTAGGTCCAGCACAAACACTGTTACAGATCAAATTTATATTATAACAACATTCAAACCGTCGACCTCTTTGTAGATAAAACATCGTTTATATAACTCAAACGTCCGCTCTATCTCAAGTAGGTTCAATGGCTTCGACCTAAATATCGAGAGCTCGTTAATATCATAACGAAATAGATACCTTTTTATTTGTCCGCTTCCGTACTAGGGCGTAGGTGTTGGTCGAACCTTGGGCAAATACGATTATAAATTGATAACTTGATAAGATGTTCTAATTTTGATTATTGATTTATGACAGCTTCTGTTAGTGGTATTTTCGACGCGAATCCTTGAAATTGATAAGGTGCGGTAAATCGCAAAGTTGGTTGCAGTTTTTTGTTGTAAAAGGTTGTAAAACTTTCAAGTGCATTACTGCAGTGGCGGGCGTGAAAAGAGGCATGTATGGAGTCCATAAATGCCTTCAAAAATCATTAGGATGAACCTGAAAATGTGGCCGAGGCGTACTCGAGGCCGGTATTATTATGGCATTATTATTTATATTGGTATTATTACGGTATTATGTGAATCCAAAAATGCTTAGTTTCCGCCAATGCTTAGAAAGTCCTTTTTCAACCAGCACGTAGTTACATATATATCAGTAATCTTTCCTTATGTAACAAAGGTGAGCATTAAGAAATGATTTATGAAAAATCATCCCGTAAGGAGGATTAATAGAGGATGAAAGTTTCTATGGAAGATTCATCATTTTTTAAAGGGAGAAACGCGGTAACTGGCCTTCCCGGTACCAGGCAGAATAATAAAAAAAACTGTCTCATGAGAACATGCTAGTAGAAAAAAAAAACATAGTAATAGGCTTGCGTTTGACCGCCAACTCTCCGGATGTTAAACGATGGTGCTGTCTACGATGGAGCATGCTTGCCTAGAAGAAACCGATTCAATCGTGATTTGAAAACAACCAGATTGTAACGAGTCGTAATCGAGTCCTAAAGGGTCGGCAACGTATTTGTAATGCCTCTGGTGTTACAAGTATCCATAGGCGACGGTGACTGCTTACCATCAGGCAGCCCGTCAGCAAGTTTGCCACCTATGGCATAAAAAAAATAAAAAATAAAAATCGGGGAACCCCTTTCAGGCAGCGCATTCCACAGACTAGCATATTTTTAGACTATTATACTTATTTCAGCTATTATTAAACGTAGAAAAGTAAACAACTAGGGTCAGTGAAATCAACGAAATGGACCGCACAATGACGGCCGGCGCTTCACACATTTTGTTGCCTTCCTCTTAAAAAAGTGTAATTATGTAACTTTCTCTTACTATCTTTCAACCTCTTCGTTATATCGCCTCAGGTGCAGCTTGTTTATTTTAAAAAGTAAATAATTTGTTGACTATAGATAATGATAAAATGCTAAGCACGACTCCAAGATCGACCTATATTGATACAACAAGTGTAAAGTACGTATTATTAGTAACTGGTAGTAAACTTCTTAACTGATAAGGTATCGGAGGCTTATCTCATATGAATTACTCAATACACAATGTGGTTTTTTGTGTCATCATATACGATTAATTCGTGTCGCATAAATCAGTTTTTTACCGTTAAAATTAGTTTTTCTTTTTTGGTTTCCTTCCGTACAAAAAGAAAACTACTCGAATTTAAGTTCATCAAGTACACAATTGTTTTGCTACGCATGCTGTGTTTATAACTAGAATAGAAATAACATAAATTAAAGAGATGTCATCAATCCATTTAAACCTTTTTTTAATGCGTTAATCTTTAATGTGTACCTATATCCAGTTTTGTGAACCTTCCAATAATAAAATAAACTGGATTTGCTAACCATTTATTTATATAGAGTTAGTTTTTAAGAATGTTGCTGTTGTCGTGTAGCTAAAACAGAGCTTATATTGGTTTGGAAGTTAGCAGCACTTTTTTTGTTTTAAAACAATTACCTCCTATTTGATTTGTTTACAGCATACCTGCATATTTAATTGGTACTTAAAACACAAAGTACAACTGTAAAAACTACTTTCCTGTTGTGAACATAGTTCTTTTCTATCCTAATTTATATATACATATATATATATATATAAAATATGTAGAAGTAGGTATACTTTTATAATGTTTTATACTTATAGATAAATTTGATATAAGACCTAAGTATCTGTCTGGCTATTTTGGGCCAGAAAAACTTTACCTACAGATACTATACACTTAAGGAAACTGACGTGGATTTCATAAATGTGTTTTGTTAGCCACCACCATTTTGATTTGTTTTGTAACCGACTTAACCTTACGTGAGTGATTACCACATATAAACAAAATTTTGATGCACTCCGTTCAGTTTACTTGATTACAGGCTTTGTCCCCGAGCGTATACTTGTGATAACAAATCCAGAGCTACGTGCCCAATGTCATGTCGACCGCTATGAACACTAGAACATAGCTAAGTAGTAAACCTACGCCTAGCGCAGAACTGAATCAGCGTGTATTGCATTAAGTTCCATAAAAGCTAGAAATGAAATTGAACTAAGTTTAGGCCTAAGCAGTGGTCGCATTGGACTTACGAAGCGAAATGCATTTCCCTTCAAACCTTGCGAACTTTTAACTGACTGTCCAAGAAGGAGGGTAATGTTTTTGGATTGTATGTAAGCATGTAAGTATGTTTCTAGGTTCTTGTAGTTGTTGTTGCTTATGACCGATTTTGACGAGTGAGGTGTCGTTGGATTCCTTTACGAACCGGAACGGCGTTCCGGTGCGTTCCGGTCCATTTCGAGCACTGGGCCCAAGATATTTTTACCTGTAGATGTTGTGCCCAAAGACTATATCTTGTGCCCATCATCATATTGACTAGACCCATTCAAGGTGATTGCCGTGATTGTTACAGCCGATCTTAGTCAAGCACTGAGTGTCCTAGTACATCGCCGCTAATTAAAAATTTATGTCGTCAACTTGGGTTGCATTGCATAAATTTACGCGGTTATGGCAAACAGTAAAAAACTCATTATTTTTGGTTATAAATAGTAGAGTATAAATAAGTTTAATGTAATTTTGGAAACGTTATTGGTAAAACTTTTCTTGATAGAATAGAATAATAAAAAAGTAGATTGAAATATGGGTCCATAAAGTCTGTAAACTCTACATTGTACATTCTAAGCTAAGTATATTATAATTAAAAAAGATCGAAAAAGTACTCAAAGACCAAAAGCAATAATAATCCATGAAATGTTTTGATATCCTTTCATTTTAATTTCAATTTGTCTGAGGATTTTGCCGCCATACGATAATGAGACATACACACCATACCAAAGAGAATATAACCGCTAACACTGAAGAGGTGGAACTTCCATAGAGAAAAATATTCTCCTCCTAAGACTCCTTTAATGAAGAGAGACGCCTATAACGACAAGCTTATAGAGTAGGATAGAAAACGCAGAAGTTTGATTTTGCACCCGTTTCATACATTCGAAATTTGTATTGAAGTTGCGCGCAAGACCTCACAATATTGTTCTTGCTCTCTAAAGTAGGTTCCTATCCGCGACAAACTACCACCGGTGCGACTCCCTCATACTAGGTATTGTTATTGTGTATGGAATGGAACAATGCCATCTCAGAGTGTTGTCGATAGTGAGTAATACTGTAGCCTAGTCTGTGGCAGGGCAAACAAGAGGCCACTGTTCCAGGAACTATGGACCAATCGTTGAACTTGTCACGTATGTATGATGAAGTCTGCAGTGTCTGGCTGCGCGCTTTTTAGGGTTTCGTACCAAAAGAGTGTAAACGGGACCCTATTACTAAGCCTAAGCTGGGTGGGTTGGCAATCTGAGTAACAACAAATCATGAGTGATATCTAATGTTACGGCGGATTAACTAAGAAATAATAATGTCAAAAATTAAAAGGAGTTAGCCCACACAATAAAGTAACGTTAAAAAAATTGTATAATAACAAAAAATCAAACAATAGCCGTTTCTTTCTATAGAAAGAAACGGCTATATCGAATACGACTGCACTAAACACATAAAGTTTTTTGAGCAATTTCAAGCATTTTTACACCAGGATTTGAAAGCAGGAAACAATTTTTATAACAAATCTAGACTCAAAAGTTAAGGTCACGAACCAGTGAGGCCATTAAAAAACAAAGCTCACTCATGCGTGAGGTAGGTACCCCTCGAAGGAACCTCGTTAACGTGATGACGACAGTAAACGATTTACGGTATTTTATTTAACTACCACATTGTATAGAACAATACTCGTTTGAGTAAAACTTTTGGTATGATTTACGGTTACCACTATTATAGAGAAGCGAAGAATGATTTTTATGTTCATATCGTAAGTACCTACTACCGAATTTAATACTTTCGATTTATATTTCGAAATTAGTTTTATTTTTGGAATGCAGAGAGCTTTAAAGTCTTCTTTCCGGTAAGCTCACTAGATGACGTTCAAATGAGACACAGCTGTTAGCATCTTTTTATAAAAAAATCGTTTCTTTTCACAAAAAAAGAGAAGTAAAAAAAAATTATTTTGTTTCTTTTTCATTCAATTCGTGACGTAACAATTTTTATTCCAGAACAAGAATAGTTAAATTAGAGCTGTAAGTCCCAGCTACGATTTTCATCCCTCACCTAAACTACAGTAGCACTTAGTTGTACCTAAATACCATTCGCGGTCACCCTTGCTTAACTTCGGTGATTTGGATCAAAATCGCGGTACGCCACTGGGTGCTACGGATGAAAGTGTAAAAATCAAAATAACAAAATTGTTTATACAATGTTGTACTTACATGAATTCATCTGTACTATTTTATTACCAACTTTTGAATATACATGACTTCATCAACAAGATTAAGCAAAATAGGTCATTTGATTTGAAAAACAAAGTAAATCCATATTTTAATCAGTGTGTATGCCAATTAGTTTGATTAGAACTCGCGTACCTAATCTTTCGAGCCAACATGCCATTTCTGGGTCACCAAACGCTCACGCAAAAATTTCAAGTCAAAGTGCCCTGTTGAATTGTTGATAAACATTGGCCCGCTGATATAAGTAAAGGCGTAAATGAGAGGTCAAGGTACCGTAGCACTCCGCAGCAAACCACTCGTGGCAGTTGGCAATCTAGACGTATTTAAATAAACGATTTAGTAGACAGAAACGGTAGCGTTTCAAATAAAACCGGCCAAGTGCAAGTCGGGTTCGCACACTGATGATGAAGTTCCGTACCACCACATAGCCTGTTAGCTACTAAAGTACAAAAAAGTAGTATTTTAGACTAGCTGCACTCCGCGGTTTCACCTACGTGGACAATCCCACAGATGCTCTGTTTTTGAATTGTCGTATGATATTTCTCACGAAAATATCATGCGAAATCTTGCAAAATGATTGACTTGCGTACGAAATCCGATCCCAAATACAAGTAGCATTTTTGGAATAATCATATCACTCGCTAACGCAACGTGCGGTTTGAACCATTCGAATTTTCTTTCTATTAATAGAAATGCGAATGCGAGTGATTTAAAAATCAAGCCCCTGGCACCGTTAAAATTTACAGAGTAAAAAGTATCATAATATTAAGTATAGTAAGGATAATAAACGCAGGCATTTATCTATAACTGAAAGAAAGAAAAACTAGTACTAGGCTGGTTGCACAGCTGTGCGGGAGACCCGCGCGGGTCGCCCGTATTACGAGATACGGGATCTACGCGGAGGCAAGTCCCGTACGGAACAACCCGCGTCGCTGTGAAACGATGTTCTAGCGGCTCACGCATGTCTCCGCTCCGGGAGCCCGTACGGGCGACCCGCGTGGGTCTCTAGTTCTTGATAACAATAGTTTTTAGTCATTGGCGGATCCAGGCGGAAACACTAGCAATTCATTCATTCGACTCAATTTTACGATTTAATTCCTTCGAACCGTGTCAGAATGCCCCCCCACCCCCCACCCCCCCCCCCCACCCCCAAATTAAATCCTGGATCCGCCCCTGTTTTTAGTCATCTGTAGTTTTAAATATCTTTGGTCACACACTTGTACGGCATACTTACCTATTCACTACGTTATCTGACCTTCAGAAACCACATGTGATATGATAATGTTGCACACAATTTACCTACATTATAACAACTAGAAATCTAGGTACCTACTTTACAATCCTAGAGAGATAAGAGAATTTATTTTTAACTAAAATTAATTAAAATTGGAATTATTTAAAAACTTGTGCAAACACTTAAAGAAATCAAATGGGCATAGATTTTTAATGCAAGATAATAATTTCAGTCACATAAACAAGTAAATTTCAAAAAGTGAGAAACCTGACGATCAAACAAAATATATAATTGCTTCAATTGCTTCAAGCGAAGAGTGAATAGAGTCCTCAAAGGTAGGCAACGCACCGCCAATGCCCCGGGTATTGTAGGTGTCCATAGGCGACGGTGACCACTTACCATCAGGTGGCCCGTCGCGTGTTTGTCAACTATTATATTTAATAAAAAAAAAAAAAAACGATATAATTTGAAACTAGCGGAGAAAGTCTTACTTTGTTTTCGTAGTTGTATATTTTCTTGGGAATTAAAAAGATAATTTGTTTTAATGTTACAGTTTAAGCTGCCTTAACAAGTATAGATACGATCCTTTATTAACTTGGTCGTGCGTTAAACAAGCTTTCTGAATTTACAGCTGGTTACTTACAATCACAACTTTCACATGCTTAGATATAGATAGCGCTTATTCGTGTGATTTGCTAACAATCACTGGCGAATCAATCAAGAGAATGCGTGATCGCTATTCTATGACGTTCAACTATCTGTGATGAAATATTGCAAGTACTTAAGTATGCTTCGTAATCTATGGTGGTGGGTGAGTTGCCACTATTTATTAGCAAATTATTTTTATTTGAAAGGTCTATTGGGCACTAAAACTGACTCGTATGCCGTGACGGACCTGACGACATATGCCGTCATGTTTCACATCTGCCGGCCTTTTTTTTCGAAATTGGCGATTTCTATAATATATCAATGGCTTACCTTTTTTTCGAAATATTAATGTCTAATAATATATCTTTTGATTCATTCTCCATATCCAAAATATCATAAGATTCTCGAATCTTTCCCCAAATTTAGTTTTTCTCGTCACCACTGGCAACACCATTAGTCTCGTCTAAATTGCATTGCAACACTATTGTAACGATCACGCATTGTGTTCATTGCCCACAATTTGCATTTTATTGCTGCCCAAATTGATGTTTGATGTTGCTGCTCTTTGAAGGTTACTAAGCTTTCCCATGCATGATTAAGTCTGATGATATTTTTATGATATATATTATACTAGATACCTTATACACCGTCCAGGGACGCAAACGTGAAACAGATGCTGAAAGGCATTTTTAGGGTTCCGTGCCCAAAGGATGGCAACGCGACCCTAATACTACCTAAGTCTACGCTGTTTGTCCCACTTTTTAACGGCTGTATCTTCTTAACCGTACTAGTAATAACCAGTTGTATTTTTTTACTGAACACATGTTTAAAAATAAGAATTAAAAAATAAAGCGTGTAGTACACTAAACGTATTTTTGTCTTTATTCTAGTGTAAAAACGGTAATACGGGTCAAATTTGGCATGATTATAGTAAGTACGAAAGTAATTTAACAAAAAATAAACATCAGCCAAATTTAATGTCGGGCGCCTAAAGATCCCTAACCGAATGAAAGCAAACAGTTTTTGGGTGGGGAACCCTCAACGCCCGAGTCCTTCTCGCACTTGGTTGGTGTTTATTTGAAGCTTTATTTCTTGTCGCAATCGATGCAAACGTACTTATACCCCATAAAACAAACGTATTTTTGTATTTTGCTCTAGTGTTATAACGTTAATACGTACAAGCTTGATATAATTATAGTACAAACTCTAAAGTAAAACAACAACAAATACTGGCCAAGTGCGAGTCGGTGACAAATTTCTGTTCACCACCGGTTCTCGTACGATCACCGAAGGGCGCGATCGGTAGCTAGGACCGCCGGATGAGACCGCCTGAGCTTGACGTTTTTGCACTACTTTTTTGTACTTTAGTAGTTGACAATTTATGTTGTGGTACGGAACCCTCAGTGCACGAATCCGACTCGCACTTGGACGGTATTATTTTATCAGAAATGTTTCTGCAAAAATAAAGGTTTAATCCCACTATTTTTGTCATTAGATAATTAGATCTGTACCGCTGCTATAATTATCTACCTTAGAAGGTAACCACAAAACTACTTCCAATGTAAGTAATATTATATGAGTCCAATAAGAGATTCAAGTAGCACTGCTCTTGAGGTTTCGGATCGAATTTCAACCTCCAGTCACGTAAGCCACTGCAATCGCAGTGCCTCGGCTAAAGATAGGCGAAGTACATATCATTAACTGCGGTTAAACTAATGGAATTACTATAGGTATGCTATATCTACCTTGCCAGTTTCTGAGATCTCAGCAAAACGCTCGCCGTTTAATAAATCATCTTTAAAAAAAAGACTTTGACTTATAAAGTTAATATACCAGTACATAGAACAAAATAATTTCTTTACACGGATTTTGAAGTCTACACAAGTTTAGGAAAATAATAAAATGAGGTGACATGTTTTTTTCACGTTGGCGCCAAAGCCGCAAAAACTTTTTTAAACAGTATTTTTTAAGGTGGTACGTTTCACTAATGGCGAAAAATTCTAATTTTAAACAGTTTTTAGGGTTCCGTACCTCAAAAACAAAAAAACGGAACCCTTATAGGATCACTTCGTTGTCCGTCTGTCTGTCCGTCTGTCAAGACCCTTTTTCTCAAGAACGCGTAAAGGTATCAAAATGAAATTTATACTAAATACTTGGGTCTACTGTTTCTTTCGGCTGTAAAAAAATAAAAGTTGTAAGTCAACGCAATCAAAAGATATGAACGTTTATGTCGCATATTTTGCGATTTTACAGGGGAATCAAAACTTATAGGGTACATCCCGTTGACCTAGAATCATGAAATTTTGCAAAAGGCAAGGTCTCATAGCACATAATTATATAGGAATAAATCTGAAAGTTACAAATTAGAAGTTATATCATTTAAAAATAATTATTTTGCTATTACAAACTTACATTTTGTAGTTGGAATGTATGGAATAACCTTATAGTCAACTACAAAGTTAAGTTTGCCTTTCAATATTTCAACTTTAGTTTTTTTTTGGACTCGCGCTCTGAGGGTTCTGTCCAACAGAACCCTCAGAGCATGAGTCCTACTCGTACATGTCCGGTTTTTTTTTTGTTCTTGTATCTAGGCCGAGTAATTATTATAAACGATCGTGATGTTTGCGCAAGTTGATTATTATTCTTTACAAAATCATGTTAGGTTATTATTCTCTAATGCACATTATTACTTACGTTTGTGGATAAATAATTTTTTGCTGTTTCATACGGTTTATTGACAATTAATGTAAGTAATATGGTGCGTTACTGATAAATAGCTGTATCTATATGATAATGTAAGTCAACTAATGATTTTCGCAAATATAGTGTAATTTACGATAATTACCCTGACCTGGCTACAAGGACAAGAAAATTGTTAGAAATTTGAATTTCCCACCATAGGTAAAACGCACCTTAAATAAAAAAAGTTTTTATTACAATTAACTTTTACTCTAGCTTTATCTGACTAATTTAATACCAACTTGTCAAATAGGAAATTATGGTACCGGCACAATAACTAAAACTACAATTTTCAAAACTTCAGATTTAGTAAAAATATTGCCAGTGTTGCCTAAAAACTTACCAAATGTGGGTCATTCAAACAAAGTTGGTTTAAACTTATCACCTCGTTATTTATTTATGTAAATAAGTGTCTACGAACTATGCAAGTATTTACTATGTAACAGTGTCGTAATCATTAATGTATAGCTATTTCATAAAGTAACGTGGGCTAACAACGCATTTACTATGCACTTGGCTTAAGGCTAAATAGCTATTTCGTAAAATAATCAGCATAATCTCTCAGTTTATTAAGTATGTCTGTGAAGTGACCTTTTGTGAAACAAGAATCTTCCATCTACCCACTACTTGCCATGCCAACTAAAAATAAGAATACAACCTAAGCAAAAAATGAGAAGCAAGCGATAAAGTATTAAAAAGAATAAAAAGAAAAAGGCGCGAAGCGACGAGATAAAAAACCCTGTAATAGCAAGTTACGAAACTCGAAATTTTTACTTACCATAAACGTTATGTAGGTGAAGTCGCAACAAAATTCACGTTCCGAAAGCAAACAAGGCCCATTCTGATCCAGGATTACCAGTTCAAAGCTTTGTTTAATTCATCACTAGTTCCAAACAAGGAGAGCAACTTGTCCTGATCACTGTTTATTTATTTGTTGACACACAACAGGCTACAGTCGCGGTAGCATCTGGACTTCACTTTAGCGATTTCACTGACACGATAACTAGTTTAATGTTTTATATCACTGGTTTATTCACAGTAAATGTTCAGAAGAAAAGAAACACTTGCAGGTATACGGGCAGGCAAGGAGGCAAGTGGCTGTGTACGAGAAAAAAACAAAAGTTCTCCACGCGCGCACACAACCTTCGCGGGCGAGGCAGCGCAACAGTGTGGGTGAATGGGCACAAGCGGTACAACAACAATCTACGGCGCACGCACGTACTCCCAGCTTAAACACGGTTGCCAGTCATACGCCGAAAATAAATCTTATCATTGTTATCTACATCGATTATCAGAATTGGCAATGCACTTGGTAAGAAGAAGTCCTCAACCAAATCTGATGACAGAATCATATTAAACGTCTTTGATTTGACTGATAACGCTACCGGACTGTTTTTTTTTTTACATTAAGGAAGATAATAATAATTATAAGCATTTTAATGTCTTGCTAGACAATACACTACGCACTATACTTACATTACTTGTTTTTTTTTTTCTGTCTTGAAACAATAATATTTATTTGCAGCACTAATTTTATTGTTAGTACTTACGCTACACAAACTCAATACTGACACACATTTTTTTGAAAAGAGACAGAAGTATATTCCTAATCCGAAAAAAATCTTGTAGTTTTGAAACGAATTAAATAATTTCTACCAGGACCTACCAGGAGAATTTTAGGACCTATGTTTTTTACAAATCAAACCCCTTTTCTGTAGTCTATTAATTATGCAAAATTAATTAATGGCATCAAAAACCTAATTTTACTATTATGATTTTGGAAAACGTTAATTTAGTTTAATATTTTATTTAATTTAGGTATTATAAATTTGGAAAAATTATAAATTTTTATCAGTACTACTTTCAACGCTAGCTTAATTTTAAAACGCAGTGAAATTACTTTTTTTACTTCAATTACTTTTTTACGCACGAGAATAAAGCGAAAGATAATAAATGATACACGTATCAATCCTATAAATCCAACTTACATTAAAAATTATCTTAATATTTTCTCCACAAAACAAAGGAAACTCGCAACAATGGCAGCACTAAACTCTGGTCGCGTTCCCTCCAAGACGTTTACCGTGTACGTATACAAAATCTCCCTCACACATAGATACCTCGCTTATGATTGGTGAAGACGTCGTCGAGTGCTACCTCCGCCCGCGCATCAACGTCCTTGCGGCCAGCGACCGAGCCTGCTCGAAGCTTTGGTTTCCAAGTTATAGTTAACTCAGGGTCCTAATACTGGTACATAAACTGTGGTTGTGGTTAACTTGCCAGAGTTTTATTACCGTAACACCGGAGCACAGGGGTTCACATGAGATGGGCTCAGATTACCTGACATTCGATTCAAAGATTTGTCTTTAGAATCCCGTATTCGGATAGGACATTATGTCAAAAATAACCATTAACCACAAACAAAAATTGACGATCTGAAACTAAAATTTTATCCTAATAATATTATGAATGTTTGGAAATGGGGCGTATAAACCTATTGTACCTACCACAACCTCAAAAACAGTCTTATTTTAATCTTACATTAAATTTTATCTTACTCTCTCATTAGCCAAGAGAGCGAGATGAATTCATACGAAAATGATTTCGATGATTTGAAAGTGTCCCTAACCATGACATGCAGTACGTAACTATCTTTTCATGTTGGTTGACAACAATGTCACAACAATGGGGAGGCACCTCACTGACATTGCTCAATTTACACCTAGCCCTACTAACATCCCGTGTATTTAGAATAGCAATAACGGAGTTGAACCCAAAGAAACCAAAAAAAACAACATAAATAACACGCTGACATAAATCTATTGGCACCTCATTTATCAAAATTGAACTGCCAACCCAAGCTGATAAAACCAAAATATAAAACTTGCATCTGCACTTACGACCTCATTCTTCTACAAAAATAACAAACACAAACGGTGTTTTTAGCAGCGCGTTTTTCCAGGAACCTACGCAAAAATATAAAGACAATAAATTTGAAGACCGGTAAGATTCGAACCTGCGCCGTAGAAACTCGAAAATCAATAAATATTAATAAAAAAATCGACTACAAAATTCGTAAATAGGGACACAATTTGATTTATTTGGATTTAATAATTTTTCCGGTTATTTTGAATTAAAAACCAAATTACATAACTGATTTTGGTGTCTAAGGGACTAATGTGAACTTTCAAAGAATTTTCCATGAAGGTTTGAAAATGACGGAGTTCTGAGATAACAAACATAAAAAATACAATCGAATTGAGAACCCCCCATTTTCGAAGTCGGTAAAAAATTACTTTCGACTTCGAGTAATTTTTGATGTTAAATTTAGTTTTTTATATTCTTCTTTAAAATGTCGTAGTGCAAACGCCTTTTTCAACGCTGAAAAAAATACCGTTACCGTATAATCGCTCTAAAGAACATAATATTTTGAAAAATACTCACCGACCTTGTTCATCTAGAATTCTAGATAAATAAAATGTTCATCGTTTAAGCTTTTTTCTTCTTTTTGATGCACCATCACTGCTATACAAACACCGTGCATATGTAACCGTTTTAAACGACATAAAAAAATGCAAAAGCAGTTACGACCTTGTACGTAAAAAAATGCTGCCTTTTGCTTAGGTACATCATAGATAAATATATACTAGAAGGTACATGGACTTTCTGTACCTGTGTCAGGAATTCTAATCTATCACTTTGTTGTAGCATCAATATGTAGTATAAGACATTCTACCACCTTAAATTAACGATTTAAACTTACCAACGCTGGTTTTACAGCTAAACCCGCGCTGGTCGCCCGCGCGCATTTGATCATATGATCGATAAATTGATGTTCTCGATATTGTCTTCCTCTTCTTCCTTCGATGAAGGTCGTTATGTCACCGAGGATGCTCCAAGAGGCCTGCAGCAAGATGCTAGTCCTCTTTGGGGACCCCAGGTGGCTGGCTCCGGACCACGCATAAGAGACCGTTCAACGACCTGGGTGTAGAGAAAGCCCGAGCGTCAAGACTCCAACATGGTCGTTATGAAGTTACCATGGCCGCACTCAGTTACTGTAAGTCATTACTAATATTATAAATGCGAAATTGTGTTTGTTTGTTCCTCTTTCGTGCAGCAACAGGTAAACAGAACGGCGTGGTTCAGTTGGAGATCCGGAACGACAGTGAGTGACATAGGATTGACATTGTTATATCGAAAAAAAGGGGGGAATTGTCCGCGCGAATGTAACCACGGGTTTCGCCAACGCTAGTTATCAATAAATTAAATACTTTATAGAGACATTCATTTCCTTGTAATAACAAACGTTAAAATGCCTCCAGTTCATAGCAGGCTCAGGCATAGGGCATCAAAATAACTATTCCAAATTATTATGATGGTAATTATGCCGCGAGCTGATACTTCAAGCTAATTCAGACCGTGGGTGGCATACGAGTAGGGCTACCATTCAATTGTTAGTATCTACTTCAGTAATACACCTACCGTTGCTGAAAAACAGAAGAGCTGGTGGCAAATACACTGTCCACTTGTAATAATGTTTTGTATAAGCCCGGACAGATACTATCAATTCAATTGTTTCACTTCATCAAAACTTGCGTGAGGATATCGTGAGTGCAAAGCCGGTGTTATAATAACTTATAATTCAATTGTTTTCTTTTGAACTATTTGCAGCCTATTGGACTATTCTCTTTGTTTCTTCGCATGAGTCCAACTTCTCAGGATTCCTACTTTTATAACATCCGTACAAGTCTTCGCATAAGTCCAACTTTTATTTTTTGTGTACTTTTATTAGCACTATTCCAACTGGACGGTACAGTCACGCACATATAAAAATTATTTCTGATAGTATTACCACTATTTCTCGTATAAGCACTACACGCATTTTTACGATAAAAATATTTTTTCTTCACCACTTTATTTTTTCTTAACTTCTAATGGAATAACAGGTTAGACTCAGGTCACAACTCATGATGCATGTGTCTGAGGACACATAGCTCGCAGAACAGATGGCCGATGGGGCCGAAAGGTTCGCAAATGGAGACCACGGACTGGTAAGCGCAGCGTAGGCCGTCCACCCACAAGACGACTTAAAAGAGACCGCAGGGAAACGCTGGATGCAGGCCGCTTCCAACCGGCCCTTTTGGAGATCGATGGGAGAGGCCTATATCCAGCAGTGGAAGTCCTACGGCTGTAAGGAGGAACAATTTTTCGACGTGAAACTTGTCTTCGGCAGACGGCAACCCTATTACTTAGGTGTACAAGCATAAGAATGTACTTTACATTTATAATATAAAAACATGTAACCTACGCAATAAACACTTACAAATTATGTAAATTATCGTAACACCAACCTCGAAGCCACACCATATTTGATATTACGGTATAATTTTGCATTTAGTATATTTGCAAATAACACAAAAACATTGATATTGTGAAAAATATGACTTTATTCTGCACCATTTGGAAGGATACATTGTAAGCAGGGCAAATGTTGCGATACGATCAATGGATACAATACATCCTTGTTGGCGAGTTTTTGTCGATTTGCACCAGATATTTTATTGTAGTTGTATTTTAATAGGCTTGCGTATGACCGCCAACTCGCCTAATGTTTAGCGGTAATGCGATCTACGATGGTCAAGAAGGCCACATGTAAAATAGGCTTGAATAAATAAAATTTGATTAAGTACCTATTCATAAAAAATACCTCATGTAATGTTATATCATTGAATCATTGAATGGTTCTTTGGAAATGAAACTAAAGTTTGGTACATAATTTTTTGTTCAAGTGTCCCAATAGCAAAATATGATACAAAAATTAAAGATGGTGGCCGGGAATTAGCATGTGCGCTTTAAAATCAGACAACAGCTGATTCGATCCTCGGCCCTGCACCAATGATTTAATTAGTACCTAAATACTTAAATTATGTCAGTTTCAATGCTACTAAGAATAACGTACTAAGACATAATTATAACATTCAACAACATACATTGTGGATTAGGGTAGGCCCAGCATGGTGGATTAGGATAGAGCCTATCCTCTCTCACTGAGAGAAGGCCTGAGTCCTAGCGGTGTGAAAATAATAAGCTGATAATAATAGATAAATAAAATAAATACCGTTATCGAAGTTTTGACTTTTTGAAAGTATGTCAACTGGGCCCACCCCAAACTGGACCCGCGGGATAAGTTGACTACTATATGCATCTTGTATCTAACGGTCGTTTGAAAATCGATAACATTGGCAATACTGTGGTTGCCAAGAATAAACAAAAGATGCAACATAAACTTTGATCTTTTCTACTATCAATCTTTTGTTCATTATTTGTAATGCAATTGTAAAATTAATAACATAAACAATAATTGATAACGGCAATTATTATTGCAGTGCACCTATCACCCGTCGGCATTTTGTATCTTCACAAATAAACAAAGTAATAATTAAGTGATACAAAACGCAATTTACGTTCTGTCGACGCACCCGCGAAGGCCAAAACAATATTGCTTCAACATGTTTATTAATTTAATGGGTATTTTTATGATATTTACTTCAACTTATTAGCACTTTAATTAACAGCTATTAGTTTAGTATGTAAGTAGTAGAACTAAGGCTGAGTTTAAACAATAAATTGTGAATCAATAGGTTACAGTCCGGCCGCTGAGAATGCACCTGACAATTGTTTTTTTTTTTTTTTTAAATCTTTAACACTAGCTGCGCCCCGCGGTTTCACCCGCGTAGTGATGAAAAATGGTGATGATGATGATGAAGCCTATGTCACTCTCTGGCTCTTGAACAATGACCCATGCAAAAAATCAGGTCGATCCGTTGTTCCGTTGCAGCGTGAAAGAGGAACAAGCATCCATACATCCATACATACAAACTTTCGCGTTTATATTATTAGTAGGATTAACTTTATTTAATTTAACATTGTAAAAAATATCTAATGAAAATATTTTCTTTTAATATTTTACTGTAGTACGTAACTACAATGTACCTCGCTAACGATCAGGCAGGATTCTAATTTTTAGAATCCTTCGCTTGCTCGGTCATCAAAATTGAGCACGCGGTTAAAAAGCAACTTTGCACTCTTGTATAACAAATAACTGTTGTTGTATCGGGGTATAAAAAGAAACGGGTTCTTTTTGACTTTTTGACTTTTTTATTATTTCCTAGTTAATCCGCCATAACATTACATATTCTGTGAAAATTTCAATTGGCCATCTATCGTATTACGGTTCGAAAGATACAGCCGTCAATAAGAAGGACAGACAGACAGACAGACAGACAGACAGGCGGACAGACGGACTGACAGACAGACATCGTAGGTTTAGTAATAGGGTCCCGCTTTTACTCTTTGGGTACGGAACCCTAAAAACTGAATTCGGTTGAGTTAGGAAAAAAACCGTCTGCATAAGAGGTCATAGGATGAATATGGAACAACCCATTGCCATAAATATCCACATGTCATGCTACGCAGTACAAACATAGTCCTCCGAAACTAAGGTGTATGGCATCAAGAATATTATCTGAAGACGAGGTTAAGACCTTGCTCTTCCAATGTGTACACGAGATCCGTATGTGCCACGGATCCGAGATAAGATAAGCAAGGGACCTGCTTAATCTCACCGGTTTATACGACAAACAATGGTGATGGACCATGAGAAAGTACGTACGTAAGGAATGAACACTGCATTGCCAGACAGTATGTCCGTTTGTTGGCACTGTTGGCAGCAAAGATAATAAAACCCGGGTTAGTAGACTTAGTATTAATACAGCGTCCTATACTAGGTCCAAGATTTTTGGGCTCTAACAGATACAGTAGATTCAGATTGTGGACCTTGTTCTCCCTAGAATGAGACGTCGTGGCCATAAAATGGTTAAAAAAAAAAAAGAAAAAAAATCATCGGGACATTTTTGCACACACGGTCATCTGACCCCAAACTAAGTAAGCTTGTAATATGGCTGCTAGAAACTGGAATACTTAAATAGATATTAACTCCAAGATATAGAACAAACACAAATGTTCATCACATGAATGTTTGTCCTAGGTGGGAATCGAACCCACGCCCCCCAGCGCAGAAGGCAGGGTCACTATCACTTAGACCAACGGGGCGCTATCAAAGAAAAACATTATGTGTTCCATCGATCTAACTCATTCACTCACTCGCTGACTCATCACGAAATCTCAAAAACTACTTGACCTACGACGCTGAAATTTGGCATATAGATTACTTATGACACAGACGAAAATACTATATATACCTTTGTCTATGCTTATGGGATGTAGAGGTCCACTAAGAAAAGATTTAGCCAAATAGCCGAATTAAGGGGGGCAAATGGGGACTGAAAGTTTGTATGAAAGTCTAAACGTACAAAGTCGCGGGCAACAACTAGTTCATTATATAGATGCATAACATGAAGATAGGCTAAATTTTACTATAGTCCCACATTTCTACAGCCGCTAATGGTGACTGTACAGACCTGATACAAGATGTAGAAGTAATCCGACACCGATTTGTTACGCTTTGTCTCTCCGACTGTCCTTGATCGTGGTTTAGATTCGTCTCGCGTTCGACGAACATCTTTACATTTTAGTTTTGTTTTGGTAGCGTATTACATCAGTGTATTGCCTTGTTGGCAGAATTGGCTATCGTATTTTATGTGATAAAAACTGATACAAGTAATAAATTCTCAAAAGGAAGTCGTTTGTATAAATTGGACATAAAATCGCAAAAACCAATAGAGCAGCATGATTATTATTTTGATATATCCTAAGAGAGCGCACTCCTTGCAAGCTTGGTGAACGTTCCCTGACCAGCGCTATCTGCTGCAGCTGACAGAACCAAAAAAAATGGACTGAGTATAACGTGACCAGCGTCCCAGCAATGGGAACATGATAGGCTGATGATGATGATAGCGTGACCTAATATAGAAGTGTGATTTAGTTAGGCCACTTATGGCTCGCTAACCAGCCAGAGCTTGCTTTTTCGAAAGTTTCTAACATATATAAAAATTTCATTTAAAAAAAACTGAGCCTTTAAAAACCATATATCTAGGCATTGGCATCGATTCTGATGCACTCTAAACTAAACTAAATATGACAGCACTAAAATTGTTGCCATCTTTCTCTCACGTATTAAAATTAAAAGAGAGGCAGATAATTTTACTCCTGTCAGATTGGTTTAGTTTAGTGAGTGGTATGACAGAATAGGCATCATTATCTTTAAAATAGCAATTTTCGTATTGACGTTTTATCGTTTTGACGAGGAAATTGAAAAGATCTTGTATTTTTAAAAAAAATATTTTGTATTTTTTTGTATTTTGTAAATAATTGATTTTGTTAGATCTCTTCTGTTAAATTAAAGCATAATTATTAACTTGAGAATATTTGCAATATTATTGTAACAAGTACTTATATTTATATATTTTTACTGTTGAAAGAGCTGATAGAAGGATGAATAGATTTTCTTGAATCATAGCTACACTCTCAATCAAGTCAGCTTTTAAACAACATAAATACTAAATCAAAATCGGTTCAGCCGTTTCAGAGCTACAGCCGTTTCAGAGTGATGCCTCAGTGTAAAAAAACCGTTTTTTCCTCCCTACTCAGCGAATTTTTATGTGTTAAAATTTTGCAACTGTATGATAGAGGTAGGCTACAGCGAATGAGCGCGGCCTTAAACAAGGTAAACCCTCAGATCACATCTTCGGCCAGTAAACGTCCACTGCTGCACAAAGGCCTCCCTCTTAGAGAAAAGAATAGAATAGAATAGAATAATACTTTATTGTTCAACTGTGTACAAAGGTCTTAGGCATATTAAGTTATTAGACACAACAGTTGTGTTCATATAGAATATACAATAGAATTACAAACACATATTATATTAAAATACTATACATAAAATATTAACTACAATTAGAGAAGGTTGTTGCCATAATCCCACGCTTGGCAGGCTGCTTGATGATCACAGTACGTTCACCGTGTACTAATAGGACGGCGCTGCCCATCCTTCGGTGGTTCTGGACGCAGTTTTAGGACATACCAAGATCCACACAGTCCAGCTGGGTAAACCCTCGCTAAAGTTATATCACTTCATCTAGTTACCAACTAATGTCATCCGAGTGATACAAACCGGAAAGTGTCTCTGTTACAAGATTCCAAGCCGAAATCGAACCATAACGGCACTTCACGTGCGCGTGGGCAGGTCCTCACATATACTCAACATTGAACATTATTCTTGCTGTTTGTACGTCTGTACGTTCTATAACACCTTTACATGGTTACAGACTTACTTTGCTATTATAACTTTGACTATGGTTTTGATGTTTATGACTTGTTTGACGGTATTTAATAAAACTTCAAAATATTTCAGAACTTGACACTGGCAAATTCGCAAGACATGCGACGCCAAGATAAAAGAGGAACGCAACATTATGGCGTCTTATTTGTGATATTATTGTAAATAACTTGCAAAAGACTAATGCAGTTATTTATTGTGGCCAAAAGAGAGTCTCTTTAATACTCTGCAGGCTACAAAATTATTTAGGATGGTCATGACACGAATCGTTCTAACATTACCTAGGTACGTAGATTCATCAAAATTATTGGCGGATCCATAAATTCCATCGGTTCCATTGGCGGCCATGCCCCCCCCCAAAACATCTAGCAAATCCATACATTCGACTCAATTTTTCGATTTGATTCCTTCGAACCTTGTCAGAATGCCCCCCTTCCCCCCCCCCCCCCCAAATGAAATCCTGGATCCGCCCCTGATCAAAATGTGGTCCACATCCATCCCTTTGCATCTGGAATGAGTATTCCTGGTGGGTTCATTTCAAGCATATCCCCAAACAAAAGCATCTACACAATACAATGCAACACAACCGCAGTACACTACTACTTATTCTGTGTGTGCTATTTTAGTGACAACAGCACCTTTTGTGCAAGTTTTTATCGCGGGCCAGTGTGGTCCGTCGATAAAAAGTACCTCCGTCTGTGGCAGATATGCATTTACAACGTTAACAAAATAATTCTCAAACTTTGTGAACCGAGCACTTTCAATGGGAACATACCTGCTTAATTATGTACAAGCGTGATTGCTTGGAGGAATCAGATTATCAGAACTACACAATATCAATCGACCAACCTGTGAAAAACTGAAAACGTTGAAATTTTACCATCAGGGCATATGATTTCACTCTAGGATTTTGAGTTATTTTCAAAGAATACCATTAGATTTCTACTGCATAATGATTTTGTGTTGTTACTAGCGTAGCCAGGTGTCCCAATTTTAGCGGGACGTCCTGATTTTCAGGTGTCTGTAACCACGCCTGGATTTACCCTTGATCGGGACGCTAAATGTCCTCATTTCGGATAAAACGATGAAACCTTTTTACAATACCCACTCGGAATAAGATTCATTTTTTCTTCGAAAATTTAGAACAAAGTCATTAATTTATTATTATTATCTTTAACCCTAACTATAACTACATTTGGGGAGAAGAAAAACTGTGAATTGCATATAAACACCCACAATGAATTGAATGAAATTAATTGACGGACGGACAGGCAAAAGACAGCGTAGGCTTAGTAAAGGGGTCCCGTTTTTACCCTTTGGGTACGGAACCCTAAAAAGGAATTAAACTATACCTGCACCCATTTTTACCTACAACTGTAACTTGTAGAATATTCAGAAGCTTATTGATTCTTGTATTGACCAATCATCATCATCCAGAAGACGTCCACTGCTGACCATAGGCCTCCCCATTAGACCTCCACACTGAGCGATGGCCTTTCGGAAAAACTCAAGAGTCACATCGCGGGCAATGGAGAGAGCTATGATCGGAGTTTCTTTGCGCGATAGAATCCGGAACGTAGATATTCGCCAAAGAACCTTGTAAAAGTCTTGTATTGGTAATACAATAAAACATATATTATATTATAAACCTTCAAAGGCTTACACATACACGTACAGCGTACGGCGCACTAAACGAATTTTTTTCGCTTCTGTGGTACGTATTGGTATACAGTCTCTAGTAATTTTACTGTCATGTGACATGACTGTTATTTCATCAATTAGCTTTTTAGCCTGGCTCTGGTTCGTGGTGGGCAGACCACACAATGACAACTACCTACTATTTACGTCGATTCGACAATTTCATATCATTATCTGAGTAAGTTTATTTCAGTAGAGTTCCAAGGCAGAGCACTTTTATTAATATGTAAGTATAAGCGTTTTAATTTATGGTTTACTTGTGCAGGTTTTTGTAAATCAGAAAATATTACGATATTTAAACGTCACTGCAAGCGTGTTTGTGTTTGTTTGTTCCTTTTTCATAAAGCTACAGAGCAACAGATCGACATGATTTTGTGATGTGAAATTATTCTTACTCTCCGTGCCTAGTGCGAATTTTTCCAGTTGCGTTGACTTACTCGATCGCAGTTTTATTTTTATTTGGTGATAGGCTTGCGTTTGACCACCAACTCGCCTGGTCTTAGGCGATGATGCGCTCTACGGTGGAGCACGCTTGCCTAGAAGAAACTGATTCACTCTCGACTTGAAGACACCCAGATTGTACTATTTGTATAAAATAAGAATAGCGCCGTTATTATGTATACGCGCCGTTACAAGTAGATAAACTCAATTGGAAAAAAAAAGCCCTCTAGCTATATATATGTAAAAAACATGTCAATTTGTTGCTCTTTCGCTGCGTGAAAAAGGAACAATCAAACAAAACAATACTCTTACAAACAAAATGTACGCTTTCTCATTTATAATAATAATTATTATATTATATATGATACGATTAATGCCTACTGGGAATCGGAATAACATGTTGATGCAACACAAACAATGATCTCATCACAATCGGTGGATATAATGCGCTAACGCAGGTGAAGGATTATCAGTATAATACTTTATGAATATCCTCTCATGCAAGGTATATCTATGTTTATCCGAAACATTATCTATGTAGGATATATTTTATCGTGAAATGTATTCTGTAGTATCTAGCTAAACCCGTTTTTTTTTTCATCCTTCCATAGGTAGGTAAGTACATAGGAATTGTTGTTGCAATTTTTTTTTCTTCATATTTATTCGTTTAAAAAAACTCCTACGCTCTGATCCTACTGGTTAATTCTGTTCGGTAGGTGATAGTTACAAGGTGGAAATCAAATTGTTTTTTCGTTCTGTTTAAATATATTTTTGCTCTGAAAACTGTTAACATTTAAGCAGTTCCAATAATATAATCCATCTTGACCCAATGTATACTTTCGACTACTAATGATTGGAGTTGTAAAGATGATATGCTTTAACTATAGAAACAATTCTGAAAATACTTTCACGTTTAAGTGAAATAACAAGCTGGCGAAGTGAAATCCCCAACAAAAGATAATTGACAAAGTTGCCCATGCGACGTGCTTTCTACGGTACGACCCGGACTCAAAAACTAGGCACCTTAGTATCTACTGGTATTCATAATAGGGTATTGAAAGCGGACAAGACAACAACTGGTACCCGAGTCTGTGCCCAAGCTTCCAAAGGCTGGGCGGTGTAGCCATTTAAATTCCTTAGTCCGCATTATATAAAGATTGTAAGCTCTTTCGCGAAACTACATTTTTATCTATCTATCTCATATAAATATCATATATAAAGGCAATGTGTGTGAGTGTATGTTCCCCATAAAATCTCATTGTTCCCCTTGTTCCCCATGGACTCCGAAAAGGCTAAGCCGATTTTGATGAGATTTTCAGGCAATCTTCAGACTAGCCCAGCGAGTTATCCTGTAAAGTTTGGTAGCGGTCGGATCAACCTTTTTGGTGTTCTAATATTTTCACCGCAGATATCTACTAGTCGACTTACTAGTCGACTTTCTCTACAAAAATAAGTACAAGAATTAAAGTCTACACTTTGATCTTAGCCAAAAGGCCGAGAAGCGATAAAATTTAAGTCTAAACATTGATAATATAATAATACAAAAAAAAACATACAGTCGAATTGATAACCTCCTCTTGAAGTCGGTTAATAATAGAAGAATATAAATGTCATCTAAGTCAAAGGAGGTTGCTATCGCTACCAAGGAGGTTGCTTCAAGGAGGTATATAACGCAGGTGAAACCACGGGGCGCAGCTAGTTAACTATATAGCCAAGGATAGGATAAAACAGATTTACTCAGACTTCGAGCAATTCATAACTGTTTATACTTACAAATAGAACTAAGGAATCTATGTTAGGTTACGTTGTCAACTAGAAAGCTCAGTTTTTTTTTCTTTTCTTTCTCCTTTTGTTTTCCCACGTCTTGTGCATTTGCAAGTGTCTAGTATTGAAATATTTTCAAGCTTTACTAAATATCATCAAACTAGTCATCATCACAGTCAAGAATCAAGCAAAGTAAAGCGTATAGTCAAGTACTTATAGGCATGCCCTAGTAGAGCAGTGAAATATATGCAAGACTAGAGGGTTCCATGACTAATAATTTTGAAATTAGAACACTTTAGCCGATTTATGAATCTGGGCTATTCGTGACTTTGAAATCGTAAATTCTCATAAATAAACTAATTCAAGTGGTATCAATAACTTTCGCGCACTTTCAGTTTCTGTCATTACGTATCTGTTTGCTGCTTGATAGATATTAATAACTGTGTTACTTATAAAAAAAATACGAAATTGAAAAAAAAAACTTTTTAAATATTAGCTTTTAGGCGACCGCCATATTGAATTTAGTGTGATGTCATTTTGTTTTTCGCATTCTTCTCAGCACTCATTCATTTGATACCCATAATATCATGGGGGCGCATAAAACAATAACTGGTCCGCCATCTTCGGGAGTCCGTCATATTGGATTTAATGACGTCACTTATCTAACCATGCATCGTCAACCAAACTAAACGTGTATGCAAAATTTCAGCGCAATCGGTAGGGGGATGACTGTTTTAAAATCCAGGTGCAAGATTTGACCTAACATTAAGACTTGACTTGATTTTGACTTTTTATTATTAAGTTTATTAATCTATCCACATTATTGTACATTTTATAATATAGCTGTTTACTGTTCCTTAATAAATAAAATAAAATAAACATAACAAGACGTTAAATAAAAGCTTGAAAAAAAAACTATATTGCAAATCATTAACTTGTATGTCTTATAAATGATGTGTAGCTTAAATAATAAAAAAAATAAAAAAAATAATAGAATAAAATCATTTATTTCAGGCACGTAAATGACCCATAAAATATAAACTATGTTTATTGATGATCGCTTTTTTAATAAAACAGTAAACCAAGAATACCAATTCATACATTTAGTTTAGATAGATTCAGATTATCTTCCAGAAGAACCTGCGTCGTGACTGAGACCACACGCAACTTGCCTTGACACGGATTCAATAATTATTACAGATACATTGATTGTTTTGTATTGATTGTAAAATATTTATCAATGCCATGATGAATAATTAGAAGCTAACCTCTGTTTCTCCATCAAATCATTGATATAATTATATGTTACCAGGAATGTATGAAACCTAAGAATTTTATCAATTTCTATGAAATGTGTGTGTTGAGTATGGCGAATCGACACTCAGGGCGACTGCAAGAGCTTCTGGCGGGAACACCCACCTCGACTTCAGTTGGTTGGGTTCAAAATGAGCTATGAGCTATGGCTATGAGAAAATGAATAATGAGCATTTCCAATTGATGATTAGGAAATGTGTAGAATTCCTAGAAAATATATTTACCTACCTAATCCAAATTATTGTAATATTGTAATAGTGACTTCTGTTTGGGATTTCTTAAGGCGCGGTACAATCGCAAAACTAACCAAAAGAAGTGTTTTTAAACGCTTAGTGCGATGTGACGAAATGAACTGATTAAATTCAAAAAATACTACACGTAGAAAAACACCTATCAATAATCTTAACCGAATAATTTTTTTATAAATTATCTGGATTATTAAAAAAACATATTACAAATTGTGCAACAAAAATCGCTTCTGAATTGAAGTACTCTGAATTTTCAGCGACAACAACATATTTTTTTTTGTACGAATTGTATAGACAGACCAGTGTTTTACAACTTTGACCAGGTAATTGTTAAAATTCATTTTTATATTCCTATAAATTAAATTAAAACCCTCAAAATAATATAAACACAAGCACAAAGTCATCATCATCATCAAATATGATGATATACGATTTCCAACTTTAAACAAAGCTGCTTTAGATAGCAAGTAGATAATGGCGTGAGAGGGTAAAAAACGAATTTGAAATCGTGATCCGCGCCTTAAGTCATTTCGCATGATATTTTTTGTGCGAAATATCAAACGAGTGATTCAAAAATTGAGCCACAGACCGATCGAGGATGTGACGAGAAACGAGAGCAGATGAATTGCTAACAAAGTGAAAACGCATTCTAAGGGACATGTTTGAAAGCTACAATGAATGCAATCATTGGAACACCAAGTGCACCTATACAAACGATTATTAAATATGATATTTAATATGGAACTGGCGGGACGACTCGCTCGATATGGTAACTTTGCAGCTTTCTACCCTAGAAGGCCACTAAAACTTGACCCCCGGAGAAATTGAAAACTTCAAGATGTTGGCTTTTGAATGTTTAAATGTGTTTTGAATGAAGATGCCAGCGCCACTGTGGAAGGTCAAGGTTTTCTGGTGATGGATTTAGTTTCACTTTGCTTCTGTAAGCCTGAGGCAAAATTTTATGACTCGTAGGTGTTCTGACGTTCCGTTAGCATTGTTGTGATGATAAGTGCTAACATCTTTATTGGTGATAAATCATTTATTGCTTCCAATTGAAGTGATTGGAAATCTCAGCGTGTGTAGAAGTGGGCTGAATGGTCATTTGATGAGCTTACCGGCGTTTTTATGACAAACTAGCTGCGCTCTGTGACTTACCCTGTTTCACTATACAACACTACTACGGAGTACACGGAACGGTCGTACTAAGCGGAAAGGAGGTCCTTGAACTCCTTGATCATTAGTAACAACTTTTACAACAGGTCTGTGTCCTTGTTTATTTTTATTACCTCATAAAAAGCTGATCATAATTAGAAACCATCGACGAAATCAAAATTAAAGTTAGGACTAACTTTAATAATAAATAAATTAGAAGTATTTTAATTTCATGCTAGACAGAGAGTGCACTATTGCACGCTATGACGTCAAGCTGTGCGCACGCCATAGAGATGCTATATTATCACACGCTTTGCGTGAGAGGGATAAAGCATCCGCTATCTATCTCCACCAAAAACTTTAAACGCTTATATCTCAAAAATGTATTAGCCAATTTAAGTTTTTTTTTTTGTATCAGTAATGTATTTAATTATATTCGTCGTTTTGCCTGTTATTTGTAATAAATGAAACAAGACAAAGGCCTATTTTGTCTAAGCTAATTAAGCCGAAAGGAGGCCATTGTACCCACCTGACTAACATTCACCTACTAGCAGATCAACCCTAATAATCTTAATAAAATCAGTTATTCCGTATACCTATCGAAAAATGTATTTTTTCCACTCAACAAAATGTAAGTGTAACAATTGCTATTGTTTCGCAATTGATCCTACAGTATAAAGTTATTCATTATGGTAAGGACAATAATCTCCTTTCGGCTTAGTACCACGGTTCTGTGTAACCGCGACAATTTTTTATTTATTTATAAACTCTTATTCTTGTTCTACAGATAATTTTAAGTAACATCCAAACAGAAAATAGCAATAAATCAATAAAAAAAATCCATACAAATAAATATTACTTAATAAAGGAATTAATTTGACTTGAACATTTTTTCTATCTGTTGATCAAAACGCGGAGGTGTCCGACCATGAAATAACAAAACTTTATGACATCCGTTCTCTAAAATTAATATTTTATTCTCTAATGCTACACTTAATTTGGATAAAAAAGTTTCCTTCAAAACTTGAAAATAGCGTAGGATTGCTTAGACATGATTTTTATTCTGAATATTAACCAAAACATCTTTTATTCTACAAAATTCTAATTTTGTTCATACACAGATGGATGATCAACTACTTTAAAACCATTTCATATCTTTTCAATGACTGACACCAAAATTAGTATGAAATAAAGCTCTTACCAAGCTATCACTCCATTTTAGCCATAAAATACTGAGAACCCAAAACAACAGTATAAATTATAAAACCGCGAGTGAAATATAGAATCTCTAGTTTTTAAAGAACCAGAATTGTCACGATATAAATCTGGAGATTATGCAAGCGGCGCCGGCGCCGGTGCCGAATTTGGTTTTAAATGTGTAGCTAAAGTGACTCCGCACACTTGACACTCTTGTGCTGGCTATAGTTGCATTGAGTGGCAGAATTTAATTATATGCTGACGACTTTTTTCTCTTTTTATTCAATTTTTTTCCAGATGTACTTATTTGAACCTAATTTAACAAACAAATACAATTTTGGCCATTTGAGATTCTTGGCGGTTTTTGCCATACGTATAGTCATGCCCATCATATACCGTTTGGCATATTTTTCAAAGTAATTTCATTTCAATGGAATAACGACACTGATGCATATTGCTCAACTTTTCAATTTACATGAACGATTGAAAACTCTTTTGGTTTTCTTTTTCTTTTTTACCCACAACGGAACGGAGAAGAGATGTATTTGTATGTTAATGTGTGTAAATGTTTGTATTTCTTACGCCATTTTTCTGCAATATGGCTGGACCGATTTGATTGCGGGTTTTTTGAAAGCAGGTTTATTTGCAGTAACTGCTACTTAGCTCTATATTTGATCTAAATATCTCCAACGATTTAAAAGTTCGACCAAACCGGTCGCGATTTATTTTTATTTTTTTTTGTTTTCGTTCTTTTGTTTTGTGCTCACGAGAATACTTGGAAAGGCCAAAATTAGGATGAGTGTGCGGTGGTTCTTAGACGTGTGTACCACACACACGTCTAAGAACCACAGAATGATAGCCGACAACCGATTTCACCTACCTATTTGGCACCCATTTGACGAGATTAAATTTTAAACCGGTTCTAACAAAACTTATTGTTTATTTTATTATAGAAACTGACGTGGTTTTCACACATTTTATTTATATTACACGGGAATTACTCACGTAAGATTAAGCCGGTCACTCCGACTATAGTTTCAACCGCATTAGGCAGTCTTTTTCAAGGTGAATGCGCGCGCGCGGCTGCGTCTCGCTTGGCACTACGGACCGCCGCGTTAATTCCCGTGTAATATAAATAAAATGTTATTGTTTATTGTTGCTTTTTATGGTAGGTATGGAATGATGGCAGGTAAGTATAAAATATAAATTCTACCTATATGGGAACCAGAAGCCGAACAAATTATCTCATCCCATATAACTTCTCCGGCAAGACACAGTTGACTACGATTTTAAATCAATTTGAACATTTCTCATT
This sequence comes from Agriopis aurantiaria, assembly GCA_914767915.1. Taxonomy (NCBI): domain Eukaryota; kingdom Metazoa; phylum Arthropoda; class Insecta; order Lepidoptera; family Geometridae; genus Agriopis; species Agriopis aurantiaria. The sequence goes on along the minus strand of OU612001.1, from coordinate 6,169,369 downwards.
CTTTCAACATTTAAGAGCGTCTCGTCGGTGGAGTAACTTCCAGGCTTCACGATTTTCTGCAGGGTGTTGACCTCTCTGTATGACATGACATCTGTCTTCTTGGTCTAAGAATGATCTCCTCGGCTTCCCGGTTCTCTCTTTCCTCCTACCTGTTCCTCTATAAAGGATTCATTTATTTGTCACTAGCTGCGCCCCACGGTTTCACCCGCGTAGTGATGATGAAAATGGTGATGATGATGATGAAAAGTAGCCTTTGTCACTCTCTAGCTCTTAAACTATACCCATTGCATGCAAAAAATCACGTCGATCCGTTGTTCCATTGCAGCGTGAAAGAGGAACAAACATCCATACATCCATACATACAAACTTTCGCGTTATAACATTATATATAATCTATCTATATATAAAAGCAAAATTCATCCACTCACTCATTAAACATGAAATATCGAAAACCACTTGACATGTGAAGCTGAATTTTGGCAGGTAGATTCCTTATGAGGTGTAGAGGTCTGCTAAGAAAGGATTTTATGAAAGGGCCGAATTAAGGATGGGGTTGAAAGTTTATATGAAAGTCTAGTAACAGCTAGTACATATATATATTATATAGTAGGATATCGTACAAGGTTGTCAAACATATTGACCACAGACCTGACCTGACTGTTCTAATCTTTATACCTACCCTTATACTTAATAGTATTCTTTTCTCATCTCACAAAATCTAATACTTTCTTGGGCTTTACGGCTATCTGTTTTAAGCGATTCTGTTTAGGTGATGAGAAACATTGTGTGACCGCAAACCGTATCTGGTTCGCGTTCGCGTGATTTTCCGAACTACGCTGTTTCAGCGCTAATTCGAGCCCGCGATAAGAGTTAGCCGTAAGGCCCTAGTCTGGTTATCTGTCCAGCTTATCCTTTCTATGCGTTCAATACCACAACATTGCAAATACTTTCTCGGTATTTCTTTGTCATCGTCCACGTCTCACGAACATAACAGTTTTTTTTTTTTTTTTTTTTAATCAGTTATATATTACCGTCCACACTCGAGCACGTTCACGAGTACTTAATAAATAATAATCCATCATTTTTACCCATTAACACAATACACAAGTAAAGGAAAGTCATACAACGAGCCAACATGTTTTTTCTTTGACGATGTACATACAATCAAATAATCAAATAAAATAAAATAATTATATAATCAAAGGTTTTTTCCACGTTGGCGCCAAAACTCATCAATTTGCTATACAATGTTATATTTGCTATAGGCAATGCTGCCAGCATTCTGGCTCCTTTTCCTTCCACCAAGGGATTTTTAGATTAGTCATCCAGTTTAGTATTTTCTTTATATTAATTTTAAGTAATTTAAGGGGTTAATTTTAGTTCCTTCTTGTTTACTAGTACTTTCACACTATACAAATATATGTTTTAATCTTGTAACGGTACATTTACAATTTCAAATAATAAAATTCCCATAAAGTGTCCTTTTAGTTAAATACCTGTCCAATGTAGTAATATAATATATAATATGAATAATAAAATAATATCGCTGGAAAATTATGGATAGTTACGCATACAAATGCTTAATTAAATACACATAAACTGTCTACCTATACCTACCTACTTAATATTAACAAACGTGTGATTTTAGTTGTGAAATAGCAAGCAAAATACCACTAATGTAATTTTAAAGCCACGTTTATAATTATAGGTATACGGGTTGTTCTTAACAGATAGGGGTGTTGATCTACCCATCAAAGTGAACTTCATTGAATTCAAGAAAAAAAAAAAGCCCGATACAAAATGGATAACGTTATCGATATTTTTGTATGAGCGAAGCATAGCCAAGGTTAGAATAGGTACGTGAGTCTTCAGACCAGACTAACTAGGGAGACATGCCTTAGTACAATTATTATTTGTGTTCATATGTCTCCGTATTTCATGCACTTTCAATAGGGCACACTTACTTATTTTTCACACACGCTAAGGGCGGAAGCACGCAGAGATGCCAATAAAGTAACTAATAGTCAACATGCAAAAAAGGGCGGCAAGGCCGTTTGCAGGGTGAGTTCGACTAAAAGCATCAAGCCTGATTTAGGCCAGGTGCGTTCACGCCCGCAACGCCACTTTAGCATGTCTTCCTTGTTTGTCTGATCCGGGAGAAGCACTTACAATTATTATTCTGCCTTTTTCTGCCTGAAGTCCGGGCAAAATCTTTGTACATGTATACCCACCCGCGAACCATTTTCGCGGAGCAACAATTGTTGCCAACTTTTGTCTCTTCTCAATTACTTTAGCCACGGTCAAAGTGAAAATTTTCTTGTCCTTAATTTTTATACATAAAAAACCTTGTTTGAGAATATGCTATTATATGGCTACTAAGGCCAATTATTTTTTATTAGTCTGAGCACGGACTCCGTTTAAAATTCAGCAGATATGCTTGACGATTATAATGTTCGCAAAATATAATAATATTTTATGTACTATCGAATATGCGCCAAGGCATATTGGAAGAACTCCCGCACAGAATAAATTTAGGTGCTGTTTTTAATTTAAAATTTAGACACATATAACAAACATAACATAATATAATTAGGTACTAAATTATTCTTCAAACGTGGACGGAAACGTGTTTGAAACATAGACTTTTTGGGTCTAAGTTAGCACATAATGGGTTAATAGACTAAGGTTTTTTTAGTTTGGTCAATGAGAGAGCATTTCATGAAAAAAAAAAACATTAGTTTAAGGCTTTACCGATACTTTTATATCCACACAAAACAGACAATGAACTTAAATTCAGCGGGCGAATCATACTTACACTATTTCCATTCGTATATTTGCTATGACAGCCGCAATGACGTTGTAAAAAGCTGAATAAAAATATTTTCTTTCAATATTTCACTGAAGTAGTATATCGGGTACCTGCTACAGTTTTAATTATGTTCAATAATTATCATATTAAATAATTGGCAAGAGCGTGTGGAGACACGCATAATATGGTCCTTATCTCTCTGTCCCGCGAGTGTGTCAGGCCAGTTTTTTTGATGCTGATATCGTGGCATGAGTTGAGTTGGATGGGAAAGGCATGAGTAGAAAAAGGAAAAACAGGAAAGAAAATAAAAAAACTGGCTTAGAGCGTGTCGAGACTCGAGACACGCATAATAATATGATTAGGTTCCGATTTCCGTAGCCAAAGTCATATAATTGTGATCACAGTACCTACATATAATCTGGCATCGCATACTATAGGTAAAGCTACTATTTGCCGGGCATATACCCGGGGCAGTTGTTTCACTTGAATCACGCACAACTCCGAGCAGCCAAGTACCAGCTGGAAGCTTTAGATTCGGTACACCGGCGCGTTATGAGGCTGATTGGTAACAACAAAGTTGAATTTCCCATAGACCGATTAAGGCCTATAGATAATCCAAGTCCTAATTTGTAAGTTACATTTAGTAGGTCTAGTAAGAAACCTTACTGATTAAACAGTCATACTCATAAATTCTTCTTTACAAGTTTGTGGTCCGTTTACAGCCCTTCAATTAGTACCGGAAACAAACAAGCTCAGAGCAAGCTGGGGTGTTCGGAATCCTGGAATCCTCTAATGATATTATCTTTTCCCACGAATCCTACGCTACACCTACGCTTTTGGTTGTACCTACAAACCTACATGGTACCTAATAAGAATTTACACTCCATAGTATTTTTTATCGCGTAGTTATAAGTCCGCTTTTGACCACCAACTCACCTGTTGGTAAGCGACAATGTGGTTGAAGATGGAGCTCTTATGCCAAGAGTGTCCGACTAAGAAGAGAAGAAGAAGATGAAACAAGGAAGCCGGTAAGTAGGCGATTCCATTTCTTGGCTATGCACAGACACGCAGAATCAAAATATTTAGTACGTATCGCCCGTGTTTTTATTTGTTTGTGGTAGAAAAGGAAAGGTAGGATATGGACATTTATAACTCCAACGCTCAGCATTGTAAGTACCGTTCTATATCGTTTGTTAAATTCGATAAATGTCATAAAATCGAACATAGCGAGTACTGATCAAATCGCGTTATATCGAACTTGTCGATCTCAACTGTCAAGTTTGACAATCGATAAAAAACGTTACTTGCACTGCATATCAGACAAACAAAGGAAATATTCCTTCAGCAGCATGCCTATGCCTTCTGCCAGCATCAAGTCTGATTTAGGCCTGATGGATTCGCACCCGCCACTCAACTATTCCTTCAGCAGCATGCCTATGCCTTCTGCCAGCATCAAGTCTGATTTAGGCCTGATGGATTCGCACCCGCCACTCAACCTTACCATATCTCCCTTGTTTTATTAGACCTCACTGATCCTAAACATAAAAGAAAAAAAAAAACATTTAAACCTTTAACAGACCCAGTTAGGTAGGTACTGCATTAATCAGTGGATTAATTAAACACGACATTTTAATCACGGAAGAAGTTGGCCGACACAACTTTCATTTTAGCCCATAAAACATACTAGTACCTACCTACGAATACGCAATTTTAAACGCATGGTAGGTAAAGTGACTTATAAACACACTCACGTATTTTTGGTCAAAACTGAACACGCTTTTTAGAGTTCCATAGCAAACAGAACCTTGTCTTACCAAAAAGATAGTCATGGATTAAATTTTTTTTGACTCAAAGTTAAAGAAGTTTCAGAGGTATAGCACTGGAGTGGTTCAAAAGCTATTTATCCAACCGAATGCAAAACGTTAAAGTTGGTAACCAATCTAGTGACCTTTTGCCTATCAATTTTGGTGTCCCGCAGTGTAGTATACTCGGTCCTACCTTGTTCATTCTGTATATAAACGAAATATTAAACTGTAAACTCCCGAATGCAGAAATTATTACGTATGCAGATGACACAGCCCTTATTTTTCATGGGAAAACGTGGGATCAGGTTTACAGCCTAGCGGAAGACGGATTGTCTGTTATTGCCAAAAGCCTGGACAGGAATTTACTAACTTTAAGCACCAAGAAAACTAAGTTCATTGCTTTCACTAAGACTTGTGTTTCCCTACCACCTGCAAACTTAAAGCTACACATCCACTATTGCTCATCTTTTGATATAATATATATTCATCTTCCTCTTGCTCGTGTATATTGCTAGACCGTGTCAATAGTATTAGGTATCTCGGCATAATCATTGATGGCAATCTTTCCTACAAGGATCATATTATAATAAACGTGGCTTCTCGCACACGCAAATTGATATACGTAATGAAAAACCTCCGAGACTGTAACCCCATGCCTCATCATCATCAGCCGGAAGACGTCTACTGCTGAACATAGGCCTCCCCCTTTAACCTCCACACTGAACGACAGCTCGCCTTTTGCATCCACTGGATACCCGCGACTCCCACAATGTCGTCGGTCCATCTAGTGGGAGGCCTACCTACGCTGCGTCTTCCCGTTCGTGGTCTCCACTCCAGAACCTTTCTTCCCCATCGGTTATCGGTTCTTCGAGCGATGTGGCCTCCCCATTGCCACTTCAACTTGCAAATTTTAACAGCTATGTCGGTGACTCTAGTTCTTTGGCGAATATCCACGGCCACTCCACCCCCATGCCTCTCCTGAGGCAAATTTACTTTGCGTTGTGCCAACCAATAATACAGTACTGTGTTCTTGTTTGGGGTAGTGCTGGACAAACTATATTCATGACAGCGGAGAGAGCACAAAGAGCGTTGATAAAGAGACACGCAAACCTTTTCGCTTTCCCACTGACGTACTTTACAGTGAGTTCAAAGTGTTGCGAGCTCGACAACTCTTCCTCTATTATGCTGCCCAAAAAACTAGTAAAAGTTTAAAAACGCATTCAGAATACAATGTTCTAAAAAATAAACGTGCATACTCGTGTAGACTCCCGCTTCCACGAGCTAGTTTGCTGATTGCAAAACGTTGTCCTGCGTACTCTCTTCCGTGTGTATATAACAACATATGCAGAAAAGTTTACCACCACCCCGATCTTACAATATCTGCCTTCAAAATAAACATCAGAGAGTGGCTTCTAGGTTTGTCCTATGAGGAGACCGAGGGAATTATCCATAGCTTATACAGCGAGTAGTAGTTTTTAATAGCAGCATTCCTTTCCTTTTCCACTTTCCATTTTCCTTTCCTTTCATTGTGATGCCGTACATGGTAATTTTTTTAATTTGTTTTCATTTTTATTTGTATTTTGGAAATAGGAATACACCTATTTCAATTTTTTTACTTTTTGTCATTTCGCTACTTTAAAAAAAAACATTCGATCTTTTACACACAATAAAACCTCTGTTACCTTTGCACTCGGGCCCCAAGATACAAGCCTCGTGCTTAGTTTGGGGCTCACCGATTTGTCTCATATACATAAACTCAGAATTTAACTACCCTGTGTTTACTTATTAAGCTGTTTCTTAAAAATTTATGTGTATTCTTTGTTATTGTATACTATTATTTTTCTGTGTAATAATCTAAAGTAATCTTATCTTATCTTATAATTCATATTCACATGTTCAGTGCGACAAAAAGGGCAATGCTCAGCGATTATGTTACGAATTTCTCTGCAGGGCTTAATTTCATCACTAACGCTTGGGACAAAATGAGTAAAAACATTAGAAATACAGAATAAAGAATTGAGATAATATTTTTTCTAAAAATGTGCTAAACACAATCTGTTAAATAAAACAGCTGTTTTCTTTTTTGGACTTACATGGTTATAGTTTCGCCGCAGTAAGTACAAGATATTTATAACTCCTAAAAAATTGGCCTATTATTGTGACAGATAACCATACCTGCTACAAGTAATAATATAAAAAAACATGGCAACAGAATCCTACCATAAGCGTGTTACGACACGCACTTGAAATTTTTACTGCCTAATAAAGAGACAACAAGTGAAGCGAAAACCAACCGGCTCGCCGCGGGGCCCGCAACCCAATTTGCTCCACATCTTTGTTTAATTAAACGGTCATAAATAACGAAATAATTAAGATCTCTTTACATGTAACCGAACTGACGACGATTTGCTGTAACAGTTACACATGCTGACTCTTTACTTTCCAAACTTGAATTTATATATTAGCACACAATTTTATTAGCTTCATCATCACCATCATCATTATTATTATCATCATCATAGCCGATTAGTAGTGAAAAGTGAACAAACAGACAGATAGACAGTTACTTTCGCTTGTAGTTAATACGATTACACAATAACACATCAAATTAAATTAAATCACACCAAATCTAATTTCATCAATGGTTTTATTCATTGAATCTTCCAAATGTTTTCATTCTGTTAGAAGTTTACATGCTCTCGTTTTCTATCTTAAAAAATGTACTTATTTTTATGTAAGAAAAAGAACTCGTATCCATTTTAATATTGATTTATTTTAACGAATCGCATTACACGTGGTGATGATAGTCTGATGATGGAGCCGGAAGGTTGATAGTGGAACTCTTCAATAGTTAAGCGATGGATGTTTTTTTTTTGTATTTAAACTAGGTATCTACTATAATTTTATGTCAACTTCAGATACAAAAGTACTTTTTGTACTAGACCACAGAAAAGAGAAGTAAATAGAACAGAAATGAGAAGGAAAATCTGTTAACAGGCATTATGAGTGAACCTTGATCGCAGACACCGCATCACAGTTGCTAACTGATTTCGAATGACTGACGTTTCGTTTATATGGGTGCAACTGGCTACAACAAAAATGCCTTGACAGACGTTCTATATTAAACAAAAAAAAAACTTTTCTTTGTACTAGACACTAAAGATAATTATATCGTTTACCTGCAGATCCTAGAGCACAAGATTGCAAAAAATTTCATACTGAAGTATAGAATGACGGCACTTACATTCCAGCGACTAATCTCTGCAGTTCCTTCGCAAATTACAGCTATGGCGACAGATCTGTCAAAGATCTCGTTTAAAACGGAATGGCTTAGTTTCCCAGAACGACAGTGCTCACCTACCGTCACCATAAGTGCCGTAATGGCAGTTCTCGGAGCCACTAATGGACCACGTCCGCTGCGCAGCAAATAACCTTTTGCGCCCATCTTTCACTTTGGAAGTTGGAACCAAAATGAATATTCAAAATGTAAGACATGCTCCCATTATCTTGATTTACTTATTTAGGTTTCTACCATAGGAAGTATAAAGCTTTTACCTACATTGGCAGTCTTTGTCTTTGTATTGGCAGTTTTTGTGTTTTGTTTGTTTGTTTGGCAGTGTTTGTTTTTGTCTTATTTAGGTTTCTACCATAGGAAGTATAAAGCTTTTACCTACATTGGCAGTCTTTGTACAAAAAGTACCAGAGACAAGAGAATATCAATTTCGGTTTAAAAAACCGATTTCAAAATCATTACTGTCATTGATTAAAATACACAATTTCGTTTACTTGGATGACATCTTTTCCAATTTCTTTTTAACCAATCTACTAAACCTATTCTAATGAAATTTCTAAGGTTCTAATCTGAAAGTTTATCCAATCAAATACAAAAAGTGTTTTCCAAATCGGTTTATAAATAAATAGCTGTTGCCCGCGACTGTACGCGTAGACTTTCAATCCCCATTTGCCCCTCTTAATTCGCAAAATCCTTTCTTAGCGGACCTCTATATCGCATAAGGGATCTACCTTCCAAATTTCAGCTTCATAGGTCAAATAGTTTTTGAGATTTCGGTTTTTGACTTGTGAGTCATTGAGTGAGCGAATGAGTAGAGCCTCGAAATTCACTCTGCGCGACTAAGGACTTAGCCATAACTCCGCAACGGAAAGGGTACACGAGTTTTTTAATCATCGTCGTGCGGATATTAAGATGTTCTAAAAGGTTAGCTAAGCAGAATAAAAATAAGTAGGTAATCGAGTAATTAAATTAAAATAAAATAGTGCTATAATGTAGCGATACTATACTACCCACCCTGATTTTTAATCCTCAATTTACTTAGCTGTGCACCGCGATTTCACCCGACTGGACATTTCGCCAGGGATACATTTTATCGAAATAAAAAGCTTATATCATCATCCTGTCTTCCAAATATCTGGATGCAAAAATCATATCGATTCGTTTATTTTTATTTTTTATAGATTAAGTAGCAAACATGCTACGGGCTACCTGATGGTAAGTGGTCACCGCTGCCTATAGACACCTACAATACCCGGGGCATTGTCAGTGCGTTGCCTACCTTTGAGGACGCTATTCATCTTTCGTTGTTCTGTTACTGCGTGAAAAATGAACAAAGAAACACTACTTCGATTAAAACTATTTCTACTAAATACTAAAAATTACTACTTAATATTAAAATTACTAATGGCGCCACTTGTCGTATGTGATAAAGTGCGCCCGCTATCTGTCGTAGAGTTGAAGAATTAGAACAATCCACGCTTTGTTGTGAAGTTAAACATCGTAATGATCATTGTCCTAATCTGTTATCTAACGACCTTTTTTTCATACACAAAGCAATGCAACAAGTCTGCAACAAAGTACTTTCTTATTGGAAGTTTTCACAGCGCTCTACCATCACGTCCACTCGTGCAAATCCACAATTTCACATTGCATAACCAAAGAGCACAAAAACCATCTTTTACCCGTTACTCGAACCCGGAACCAAATCTGCGTCGCATCTGACAATTAATGCACATCCACGTGGAACATTAAGATCTTGATAAGTAACAATGTTTTCATACACTGAACGAAATCCTTTCATACCTCGTTAAGCTAATTGTATCTGTCATCATTCCATTCAAGAATAAAAAGATCCCCAAAACCGGTGTTTCACGAATCAACACATCAATGGATCAATACAGGTTGTGACCGCAAGCTCGCGGAACTATTGGCCTGAGTTGGCGGCGCATTCTCAGTCTGGGACAGGTCTCCATGTAAGGAAGACGACCTGGACAGCCTAACTGTAAGCTGCAAAAACATCCCTCTAATTGCAATCGAACGGGAACTACATGACGTTGATGTACGCTTAGAGGGCAAATAAGACATCTGCTAATTGGATGATTTCAAATATAATCACGGGGCTAACATGCATCAAACAAGAAATTTATTTGCACGACTGTGAAAAAGAACTATAATTATAGAAGTATACTTTATTCATTTTCGAGTAACTGCATGAGGTTTTTCAAAAGGGCTGTTAATAGAGTCTTAAAAGGGAAGCAACGTATCTGTGGTGTCCCTGGTGTTACAGGTATATAGGCATTGGTGATCGCTTACCTACCTTATTTGCCACCTATTGTATAAAAAAGTATTTCATAACAGGGAGATCTCGTAATGAATTTATGCTTATTCAGTGACCTTAAATAGATGACATTACCATGGATACAACCTCAGATCAGACAAACAAAGGAGATCTGGTAGAGTGGCATGTCGGGTGCGAACGCATCAGGCCTGATGCTTTTAGTTGAACTTACGTTGAAAACGACCTTGCCATCAATTTTTTGCATATGTAGTCTATTAGTAAGTTCATTGGTGTCACTGCAACTTTCTTAGTGTACGTGAAAAATAAGTAAACGTGTGCAGTATTTGTGGCGGTATAGTGAAAAAAGTGGGTGAAACACGAAGACATTTGCTCTGAGGATACAACCTTACTGGCTCCGAAGTAGAAGCTATAGAAAGAGAAAAGGCTCTGTTCAGGAGCGGAAAAAAGGCTGTGGGTGATAAGAGCCGGGTAGGATTTAGGCTAGGCGAAGAAATGACAGAATGCCAGGCATTAACAGAATGTAACATCTTCAAGTCGAGAGTGAATCGGTTTCTTCTAGGCAAGCGTGCTCAATCGTAGACCGCATCATCGCTTAACATCATGTAAGTTGGATGAAAAGCGCAAGCCTGCTTATTAAAAAAAATACTGAATGATCCCTCATTCAGTATTTTTATTTTTAGTAGGTAAACGAAGATATGGTCAACTCAACAATGAAATAGGTTGACGATATTGCCAACAATTTCAAAACACAAGACCGAAGCAAATGGTATTATGAGAACAAGGCCTATTCTCAGCGGTGGGATGACAAACTCCTAGATGATGACGAGTCAATGCTTACAAATTTCCTTGCAAAGCGTAACAACTCTTTTCTCTTGATATAATTATGTTCAAATTGTAAACACAGGTAAGTGAAACGGCAAAAATATTATTATCTGTATAAATTCCCACGAGCTTTTGTGTCCAGTCCAGTTTTCCATAGTAAAATATTACTTAACTCACACAATTTAATTAACATAGACAGTACCTTTTACTGTTCCGTGATAATAAATAGGTATCATGCTTGTTACATAACGAAGTAAAACACAGGAAATAAGACCTGTGATTATCTCGTTTAGAAGCAATTATTCTTACACTACAAATTATATGTCCACGCTTGGAAAGGAAGATGTTACTTAAAATAATATAGATGGTTACAGTTCACACATCTACAAATCATCTTGTGAACACGTTGAGAAAGAACAGTCCCACAAAGTAAGTGACCAAATGAGAGAACATTTTTTTTTTCAGGAGATGCTCTCAGTTTTGTTCAGAACATGCGACGTAGGCTCCCTCCCGATCCAACTGTACAGCTAAGTTGGTCGCTCCATATAAACGGGCAATGAAAAGACAATCATCGAATTGAGAACGCGGAAATTATGCCAAGGGGAGAATAGTTGGAGGTGTAAACATTGTAAGCATATCTTCTTCTTATATAAAAGGCGATAAGTGTACCTATGGTGCCGAAAAATTCTGGAATGGAAACCATGGACCAGTAAGCACAGCGTAGGACGTCCACCCTCAAGATGGACAGACGACCTAAAAGAGACCGCAGGAAAACGCTGGATGCAGGCCGCTTCCAACCGGCCCTTTTGGAGATCGATGGAGGAGGCCTATATCCAGCAGTGGACGTCCCATGGCTGAAATGTTGATGAAGTGTACCTATGTATGGACCCGGGTATGTCCTAAAACTGCGACCAGATCCACCTGAGGATGAACAGCAGCATCCTATTAGTACACGGTTAACGTACCTATTGCGATCCCCAAGCCACCTGCCAAGCGAGGGAATTATGGCAACTCCTCTCTAACAGGGAGGCCTTCTCTTGTTAAGCCTCCACCACTTTACTGGGGCATGAGTTTGACTTGACCGTGACTTACTTTGCTTGACTCTGACTAGTTTGACGCTTGTTAATACTATGTAAACTTAATTAATATTACGACTGATGGATTCTGTATCCTTGGTCAAGAAGAAGGAAAAAAAGGCGGCCTTTTTGGACGCTAACTGGGTGATGATGTGTGTGATGTGTGATGTAAAATAAACATAATTCCATGAGACGCAAAATATCATTTTGCTATTTTAGACCATTTTCAAGTAGGTAAGGTAGTATCAATAAAATTTCATTGTAACTCGATATTAGGAGCATCATCAGCGTCTATTATTCCTCCCACTGCAGGCCTCATTTCACCATCCACAAACAATACGGTACCGTTACGAAGAGCCTCAGGAGATGATCACAACATTACATTTATATCTCGCATTACTCCTAATGATGAAGTCGAAGCCGAGACACGTACGGAATTACTAGTGGATCAGGCACAAACTAAGGATGTCACCCTATTAAAGTAAAGATTCTTCGTAAATAAATGCAAAAACATTTTGTTTTTTTTTATAAAGAAGCGTGGTAATGCCGCCAGAAAAGATTTCATACTATACTACGAAGATATTAAGATCGTTGGCCGCCAGCATGCTGGGTACGCTGCCTACTGGTTGTGGGCTTGAGCATTTGGATTGTCTTTAGGCCTTCAACGGTCTATGGGCAGTCTGACTGTTTTTGTGGTGTTAGTAGTAGCTTATATTTTATTTAGTTAATAAAGAAATTGCACTTGCCCCTAAAAAAATAAAAAAATAAATTACTAAATGTTATGATAACTAGCTGTCTAGCTGTAACTTTCGTATAAAATTTCAATATATATTTTTGTCCCCCTTAATTCTTCTCTTTCACATAATCCTTTCTTATCGGTCCTCTATACCCCGTAAGGAATCTACCTGCCAAACATTCGAAATTTCGTGATGAGTCAATCTATAGAAAAAGGAAGTTTTAAGGATCCGTAGTACCAAAAGGAGCCCTTATAAGTTCGTTCTGTCCGTCCGTCCAAATCCTTTAGAACCTTCCTTTCCTTCGACTACACAAATCCTTCACATACACAATTATAGTTTTAATATAGAAAAAAAAAAAAAAAAAAAAAAAAAAAAAAAAAAAAAAAAAAAAAAAAAGACACGCTGAAATTCGTTAAAACCAACCGAAGGAACCTAAACTCGAGGGGTTTAGAGCCATTGAAAAGTTCCACTATTGCTCTCCTGGCTCCATTATCAGAGCAGTTTTATGTTACCTAATTATTGCGGATTAACTAAGAAAAAGTAAAAACTAAAGGGTGGTCCCCATACAACAAACGTATTTGTTAACGTATTTTTGTATTACCTCTAATGTAAAAACGGGAATAGTATAGTCATAGTAGTATAGTACACACTCTAAAGTATAACAAAAAATAATAAATAATGGCTAAGTGCGAGTCGATGACAAATTTCTTTTCATTACCAAGCTATAACTATAGTAAACGCATTATCATTTGAGTCGTCGAGCAATAAACGTTATACCATAAGACCTATAAGTGCGAGCAAGATAGACAGATTAAAATCTGTAAGTGCGAGTAAGGTAGGCAGATAATGATTTATGAGCCGATGACTCAGAACCACCGGAGGATGGGCAGCAGCGTCCTATTAGTACACGGTGAACATACTGCGATCCCCAAGCCGCCTGCCAAGCGTGGGTATTATGGCAACACCCCTCTCTACGAGGGAGGCCTTTGTTCAGCAGTGGACGTTTACAGGCTGATGATGATGATGATGACTCAGATGATAATGCGTTTACTATAGTTATTTCGTTACTTGGATGACCTTATCATTCGAACATCAACCTTATCATTTCACCGAATCGAAATGCCATATTTTAGAAATTTTGAAGTCGGTTTTTGAATTTGATGATTATTGTATTTTGTGAGGGTACGGAACCCACAGCGCATGAGACCGACTCGCACTTGGCCGGTTTTTGTACATTTTATGTTTCAGATATTGTCACGACTGGGGGCCCCATTTCTGAAACTAATAGCATTAGACTATTAAATAGGTTGTTCACAAAAGCGAGAGGCCATTTTACTCTTCGTCCGTCTTAATAGCTTTTCTGTATGCAGTCAAGCAAGTCGATACGTAGATACTTTTTGCCACAAACTCCATGGTTTTGTAGGAACGTGATCGGTTCACTAATGGTCCGATGGCGGGCAGCTAAATGAAATCAATGAGTTAAAATCCTCGACAGGAAACCGGAATGGAACAGGCTGTATAGTTTTTGCTGATGGCACTGACCGCACCGTCTTTGTGTGGCTTTAAACAATCATAAGGCAAAAACTAAAATTCTTTAGTTCAAACGCATCAACAACATTTTTATGAGTCTTATCTAATAGACACAAGGTTGTTTAATGTCCATCAAAGGTTTTTCGTCTCGAGGCCTTAACCTTGGTTTACAAGCAACGATAATTACAATGACCGTATGAAGACAAGACATGTTAAAATATCGCTTTACGTTTTCGTCAAAACGGCGAAAGTGGGACGGGTTAACGAGGCAGCTCTCTGTCTATCTATCAGTTGTCTATCTCGGTTACTCGTCTTATGAACGAAAGAGACAATCGAAATACCCAGAAGAAGATAAGTGATAATTATGGAGATGCTAAAGAGACTAATGATAAGACAAACTGTTTTTGTGGGCTACATTGTAAATGTGCGTTCTAAATCCCATTTCAAGAAATAGACCGTACTAACAAGGAAGTGGTAATTTTAAATTATAGTTTAGGCGCTTTTGTTGGACCATTGCTTTTACCGTGATCAGTCTTGCGTGTCGAACATTACCAAGGAACTCTGTTTTGAGATAAGATCTGCCATTTAAATTCAGACAATGTAAATAGTCGAGCATGGTTGCCAAAATCAACGACCTAATTTTCGCACTATTTCGACCCCCAATCTTGAAAATTACTTTTTTTAGAGGTCATGTGCCTTTATTAAAAATACAAGCTAACAATAACACTACAAAAATAAATCGACTGCCCATAGACCGTTGAAGGTCTTGTTTATATAGTGACAGCTATTAAATTAATAGGAGTCTAGAAAATTTCAGAAAAGATAAAAATGGCTTATATAATTATACAAAACGACAGTTTGCATTTGCGAGATCTGACTCCACAGGGAAGATACGCTTCATTCAAAATCTTGATATTTCAGTCGAATAAGCTTCTTATTAAGATAAGGATCAACATGATTGATGTTTCCTTTGATGAATATTTTATCTCTATATTTCCCACTGGTTGGTCACGGCTACCAAACTGTACCATCAAATTTTTATGGTGATAAACCGGTCGGCCAATTTGTAGACTTTAATGCGTGCAGTTTTTGATACAATTCTCAAGTCTGTGTACAAGAGAACGGACAAAGTGCCCAACTTATACGTAGTATTGAGTAAAAGAAAGAAATGAAATTGTAGATAGCAGGCTTTTAGTTTTGTTTAGAAAGTAGCATAGTGGCTCCACCAGTCAACTGTGCAGATAAATTGGTCGCTGTACGTATGGCACAAGAATCAAGTTAGACGCTCCTTCGATTTCAATTTTTTGCGATATTGTCGAGCACGACTTTGGCCGGAAATCGATCGACGCTTCCAAAACCTGCATCATGTTACAATTATTGAATATTTTAACAACTTTTACTACTCAATTCAACTTAAAAATTCTTAGATAGTTGATTATGGCGTTACTTTGCGGAAGCTTTTTAGAGAAAAACAAATGTATGTTTTACTCTACAGAAATTTGTTAGTGATGCTAATTTAACCTAACCTAAAACTAAATAAATTTCAATAGAGTAGTACGTAAATCATTTACCCCTATTTAAAAGGTGATTTTTTCAAGTGGGCATGGATGATTAAATCCGAAACTATGAGGAATAGCTAAAAGTGTCGGTGACTTTGGTTCTTTGGCGAATATCCTCGTTTCGGATTCTATCGCGCAAAGAAACTCCGAGCATAGCTCTCTCCATTGCCCGCTGTGTGACTCTGAGTTTTTCCAAAAGGCCAACAGTTAAGGACCACGTCTCAGTACCATATGTCATCACTGGCAACACACACTGGTCAAAGACCCTTGTCTTTAGGCACTGTGGTATCTTGGACGAGAAGATGTCACGCAATTTCCCGAACGCTGCCCATCCGAGTTGGATTCTTCGGGCGACCTCTTTGCCTAAGTTGGACTTACCTAACTGAACAATCTGTCCAAGATAGGTGTAATGGTCAACAACTTCGAGAGTATCGTTCCCAACGACTACCGGCACGGGTTCAACATGGACATTGGACATGATTTTTGTCTTGTCCATGTTCTATTTAAGACCCACCTGTTGGGAAAGGCTACTGAGGTCGCTGAGCATCGTATTTAGGTCCTCCAACGACTCTGCCATGATGACTATATCATCGTCAAAACGAAGGTGAGTGATGTATTCGCCATCGATGTTGATGCCTAATCCGTTCCAGTCCAAGAGCTTGAAAACGTCCTCCAATGCGTTCGTGAACAGTTTCGGAGAGATAACATCTCCCTCCGTCCAAGGTGTAACGGTCAACAACTTCAAGAGTATCGTTCCTAACGACTACTAACTATGAACACAAATAAACTGTTGATTCGATCGCTACCAAACTTACACAGTATCACTCGCTGCGCTAATCTGAAGATTGTCTAAAAATTACATTAAAATCGGTCCAGCCATTTTGGAGTCCATAGGGAACATTAATTAATACATACATACACACATCGCCTTTTTTATATGTAGATGAGCATAAATTGTATGTGAAGAAGTCATTGAGTAATCAAACCATAAATAGCCCTTTTAATTAACCCAGTCCCAAACCCTGATTAAATTTACCACCGATCCCATAAACACAATACAAAGTTGCTGAGTAGTCGAGCGGCTGTCAAGGCATTGCAAAATCACATCGTTACATTTATTGATGAATGAGGCGTTCTCTAACTATACCACGATTCAATAATATCAGCAGACATCGTCCTAATGCAATACTGCCTACGCACTCCCTTCACTATCTAATGACTAGTGATGCGACTATGTCCGGTCAGTATTTGGTGTCCGTCCATTCTGTCAACTTTTCATCATCATCGTCACTTTTCAAACAAACTCGCGTTTTTGCTTTGCACCAACCTAAAGTTATAGTCGGAGTAATCGGCTTAACCATACGTGAGTAATTTCTATCGAATAAAAACAAAATGGTAAATTTATACCATGAAACCGTCTGATTGTCATAATTATCATCTTCTACATATTCTTAGGTATTCCATTGCGCGCGCTGTCATTTTCGGTCTTGTGCCAGTCTCGTCCACTGACTGCTCTCCTGTTGACCTCACGATGTGTGGTCACGCCTTATCTATCTCACCTATCCCTTTAATATTCGTAGATCATCCAATTTTTATGAATACACATGGTGGTGGGGTCAGCCTGCCTTACTTTAGATAGCCCGTTGGTCCAGTTGGTAGTGAACCTACCTTTTGAGCCTGAGGGCGTGGGTTCGATTCCCACGTAGGACAAACATCTGTGTGATGAACATTTGTGTTTGTTCTATATCTGCTTGTTAATATCTATTTAAGTATGTATTTAAAACTATATATGTATGTATATCAGTCTCTGGCA
Source organism: Agriopis aurantiaria (assembly GCA_914767915.1). NCBI lineage: Eukaryota > Metazoa > Arthropoda > Insecta > Lepidoptera > Geometridae > Agriopis > Agriopis aurantiaria. Next base: position 6,151,627 of record OU612001.1, on the reverse strand, counting down.
GCCATATCACAAGCTTTGCTTAGTTTGGGGTCAGATGACCGTGTGTGCAAAAATGACCCAAAAAAAAAAAAAAAAATTCTCATCCACTTTGCTCTATTCTCATTCTTGACATCATCTTCGGAAACCTTACACTCTCTCATGTCCTTTAGCACAACGTCTTTCCACCTTTTCTTGGGTCTGCTAGACTTTCTTTGAGTTATGCTACCTTATTATGGATGATTCGGATCGTGATCGCGATCGCGTGCCATCTCACTTACGCACGTGGTGCGAGTAAATAGATACGAACGGGATGGCATGCAATCTCGATCCCGATCAAAGAATCATAATAAGGCCCCAGGTCTTGAGTTCATACAAAAATCCCCCGAATTTTTCCCGAATGTTCCAATTTTTCTTTCCCTTAAAATCTTATTCAGACTTTTATGAACATATAAAAAATACGCAAATTCGTCCAGCCGTTCTCAAGTAATGCGTTTACCAACTAACAGCGTTTAATATACATTTTCTGAAGTGTTTCTTATAATGGATATGGAATTCGAATGTTTTAAAAATAGAATCAATAATTTTCTAAAAACATTTATTATATGCCACGTAATTATTATAGTTATCCGGCAAAATAAATATGTTAAATCTCATTTTGATAGCAAGTGAAGGACAAATGAGACGATTGGAGCTAAGGAGGGTGTACCAACTAATTAATTAGCTTCTGAATAGATCTGTAAGAAAAGCAAATGCAACCGACTCTACCTGTATGGATAAATCTTTTTGCATAAGCAAGTATCTTAGAAATGTACTAAGAATTAACAATGATACTGATTTCATATTTTTTTATGAATAAATATCATTTTATAAGATTTTTGATAAAATACAGAACAAAGAGAAACCTTAATACCTCTGAAATTCATATCGGTGCGTAATTTAAGCTAATGATAATGATGGCTAAACCAAACGCTTTTTTTAATCTCACAATCATTCAATAAAAAGAAGGACGGAAAAGGAAACGTCAAAAAAAGTCTAACAAAATATGTCCCGTAAATAATTATAATAAAATAAATTAAAAATATTCGGGACATTTTCACACGCGGTCGCCTGACCCCAAACTAAGCAAAGCTTGTGATATGGCTGCCAGAGACTGATATACATACATGTATAGCTTAAAATACAAACTTAAATAGATATTAACACCCAGATATAGAACAAACACAAATGTTCATCACATAAATGCCTGTCCTAGGTGGGAATCGAACCCACGCCCTCAAGCTCAGAAGGCAGGGTCACTACCAACTGGACCAATGGGCTATCCGCAGGCTATAATGTTTTATTCTCCAATTTTCCATCATTCCAATGTATCAGGTGAATAATTCCAGAGCAGCCTTGACTGATATCTCTATAAGCTCGAGCAGTAAAAGGAAGTAGCAAATTATTGGGTCCTGCCTTGCCCTAGGCGGTAGGCGCCTACCAGCCAGTAGGCCTACTATTTTATTGCGAACACAAAGGCTCTTGGGTACTGAAGTTTTCGCAAAAACAAACAATTTCTTTCGATTTTTATTAGTAATTTTTTTATTGGACATTATTTGTGAGAGTCGCGGACATCCAGTGGATGCAGATGGCAGGCTTTCGTTCAGTGTGGAGATTAAAGGAGGAGGTCTATGTTCAGTAGTGGACGTCGTCTGGCTGGTGATGATGAATTGTGATCTACCGCAATTGTATGAATCGTATTATTTTGTTAAGGTAAAAATAGGTACCTTTAAAACGTGTTCAAATCGTGAAAGTTTAAAAATTACTATTGTATAAATCGTATTGCATAATAAATCAACGTAATAAAAAGTAAATCACAAATACTTATCTATTGAATAGCTAGCGTTGATGTTTATCATAACAATTCTATTATGGTTATGATATAAGTCCAATGCAATGCAATTCAATTTCAGTCATACTACACGCACGTTATTGGCTTGGATTGCAAAATACTAAAGGAAATTACGCAAAATAAGTTCAATTGCATTTTGTTGCTTGATAGATAGGGTCTAGATATTGCGTGATATCTTTAAAAGAACGGCAACGTACAATACAATACTTTATTAATATCCCCATAGTTACAAGTCAAACTTCTCCAGTACACTTTCTACAACGATGTATATAAACTTATATAAACAGTATATATTATGTTAATAATATTATTATGTGTACATAATTCAAATTAAATAATAATCACGTATCTGTGATGCGTGGAGTTATACTAGGTGTCCATAGACAACGGTAATTACTTACCATCAGGCGGCCAGTTAGCTTATTTGCCACCCAATAATTATAGTAAAAATTGTGATTAAACCACTGAGGTAGTATGTAAGTTATGTAACGTAGTACATAGGTACTACCTCAGTGACAAGCTTGTTTGTATTCCTCTCAGCATAACCTTTAATTTGATATCCATAACATGATGGTAGATAAGAAAACTTTGTCCGCCATCTTGGGGTGTCCACCATATTGGATTTAGAATGATGTCAATTAGTTAACCATGCATTGGTGTCGATTCTGTCATACCACTCACTAAACTAAACCTATCTGACAGGACTAAAATTATCTGCCTCTCTTTTCATTTCAGTATGTCAAAAAAGGATGGCAACCATTTTAGAGCTGTCAAATTTGGTTTAGTTTAGAGAATAGTACATCAGAATCGACGTCAATGTGATCCAAAATGCCAAACTAAACGTGTAAGTATGCAAAATTTTAGCTCAATCACACATCAGCAGCTACTGCCGAACAAAGGCTAGGGAAAAGCTAGGCTAGGCTTTGCTAGGCTAAGCTAGGCTTGGGAAGGGATGTTGCCATAAGCCCCACGCTTGGCAGGCGGCTTGGGGATCGCCGTACGTTAACCGTGTACTATTAGGAGGCTGCTGCCAATCCTCCGGTGGTTCTGGTCGCTGTTTTAGGACATACCCGGGTCAACTCGATTGGTTGAGAATAACTGGTCTAAAATTCAGTTGTCCCATACTAACATTAACTAACAGGGCAAGTTAAATAAAATGTTGTAAAAAAACTTGCATAAAACAAAAACAATAAGCTCAAATTCGGGTTTACTAATAGCCTTTGAAGCCAGTGTCCCCCTGGCTTCATTATCAAATCAGCTCGATGGTGCCAAACTATTGTATTGTCATCCTGATTACATATGCTTGCAAAGTTTCAAATCAATACGACAGTGAAAAATTAGTTAAAATCGAATTCGAAAATATGTTTTACTTAGTAAGTTGTAACAAAGGCTTGTAAAAACTGGAAACGATCAAATTATAGGTCAGATATAATTTGCAACTAACCTAAAATTCCTTATGATATTTATGAGTCTTCTATGTAAATAAAAATTATATGGTGTTCGTTGGTAAGGGAAGATTTGGTTATTTTTGTTAAATATAAGAACAAGGGTTTTAGTGAAACAAAAATTGGCAAAGTTGCCCAGTATATTAGAAACTTCGAGAAAAACTGAAAGTGCTTTTTTCTTTAGGACTTTAGTATGTATCAAAATAAATTTTTAAAAAAATTACAGGACAACTTCTTGGGCCTTACGGCCAACTGCTAACGCGGTATTAAACTAATGTTAAATCCGCTCAGTTGGAAAATCACGTGAACGTGAATACCTTAACGCGCCCAGAAACGGTTTGCGGTCGTGTGATTTTCCAACTGAGGTGGCCTTCGGGTGGCATCCAAGATTACCTACAAGCTCTCCGAATTAAATACAATACCACAATCCATAATTTCACAATTACGAAAACAAAAACTAAACAGAATGTAATAGCTCTATAAATTGTACGACTTATGAATGCTTATCAAAGGCCCAGAACACGTTGCAATGGAGGTCAAAGCGGGCATTAAGGCACCTTCATCAACATAATTTAAACTTACCTTTGACTATACCCATGGAAATTGACTTACTTTTAATCTTGTTTTGGATCGTTTCACGTCTTGCTGATAACTTAGATTTTAAGCTATTCTTTTTATACGAGTCCGGAACTAAAGATGACTGGAGTAACAATAGGTGGGTGAATGACTATGATTAATTTGGTTATATTATCTTTGGGGTGAGCGAAGCAAACACAACGATTTTGATATCTTTCTGGGTATTTTTGAGTTCTGTTCTAAAAAAATAATTTTAGTAATTTTTAATACAATTTAAATAACTATGAGATCGCTAAAGTACAAACAATAACACAACAACAGCAATGATGCACGATCGCAGCCAGGGCAATTTTTGGGAAGCTGCTAGGCGCAGGAAAATAGAAAAACTAACAAGGCAAGGCAAAAGAAAATATTGTATTTGTATTTAACTTGCTACAATACATTGCAGCTGTCAGCGTTAATCCGATGGCAAGATACGAAAGATTCCAAATGAAATCATAACCTGCAGAAGTGTGTGAGTGAGTATCTATCAGCGTGAGTGATATTCTAGAAATTTCAATTACCACGAACACTGAATTATCTTATCTGCCAGATAGCCAGTAAGCATGCGAATAGTGAAACTCAGCCCATGTATTATTTATTAAAACTGTATCCATTATGGGCGTCAAATATTTGAGCATTTGCATACGCCAGACTAAACAATTGCCCGTCGGAATGTATTGCTATGGTTTGTCCGGAAACTCAATCGACATGGATAAATCGAGAACGGTAATGGTTTGTTTAAGAAATGTTGTTATCATATTGAGTTTTACCACAGCTCCATCGGTTTCACGTCTGTCGACTTGGTGAACAGTTAGACTTGAATGTTGGTTTCATGGTTTCGCCACAGCTGAGGTTACTGACGACTTTAGCAAGATGCCAGCAGGCTAATGTTCGCCTACGATACGACGGGATTGTCAGCATACTTCAGTGCTGTCTCTTTCGCATATTTATTAATATTTTCACAAAAAACAAAATTTCACTAATTTGTTATAATTATTATAAGAAGAACATTGCAAACGTTTTAAAGTAATTTTTATGTTGATACTATTTATTTTGGCGGAAAAGATAAAAAAAGTTTTTTTCGAATTTTTCGAGTTGTAGCCCACGCCATCCTATGGAATATCACCAGGAAACCAGCTCTATGCTATCTGCGATATTATTCTAAAAGTAATGCCCCAATTTTTTACTGTTTTTATTTTCACTCATTATTTTGTTAACTTCAAAAAGGTGTAAAACGGTAGTTAGTAGTAGCTACAAGAAATAAAAAACCGGACAAGTACGAGTAGAACTCGTGCTCTGAGGGTTCCGTTGGACGGATTCGGATCCGATTTAAACTTGATATCTTTTCGCGTTCTTGAGAAAAAGAGTGTTGACAGACGGACAGACAGACAGACACACGGACAGACAGACGGACAACGAAGTGATCCTATAAGGGTTCCGTTTTTTCCTTTTGAAGTACGTTACCCTAAAAAGAAGCGGGTATTTGTTTAATGTCAAAAATTTTCTGTTGATGCTAAACTATTACCAGGGGGGTTCACTCCGCTGTGCTATTTACCAAACGGCTTTTGCACGGCGAAAAAATATTTCGTTCCATTTCACATATACCAGAGCCACCCCTAAAATACCAAATACATTTTTGTATACTTTTAAACTATTGATATATACCAAACCTGTAATTCAGCTAAGAAGGTTCTAGAGGATTAGGGTGGACAGATAAACAGACGGATCGACGAACTGACAGGACGAACTTATAGGGGTTCATTGTAGTACAACGAAACCCTAAAAATAGAGTTATTATTGTCACCGGATAACATGACGTATGTAAAGCAGTTATTTGCTATTTTAGGGTTGTTCTTACAGTAGACGTTTTTCAGAAAGAAAAGCACAATAATTGCATCTTTTTAGCTTAGCATAACCTCTCCAAATATTTCAGTATATCATAACAGCGATCGCTCCTACCAAACACAACACAACTTTCTTCTTCAGTTATTAGGAAGTCTTAGTATAAAATATACAAGGTTATAAATCAAATGTTTTTTTTACAATATCTCAATCAAAGTTCTTGATCAAAAAGTGAATTCAAACATTAATTAGGTCAGCCCGCCGCCCGTATGAATTAATCATTTCCATTCCAAATTATATGAGATCTACACATAAACCATAGTCGTATAAACCCTATTTGAGATAAATATTTTATTGAGGCCATCAATCAAAATGAGAAATCGTGTTCAGATTCATTACGCCTTCGCAAAGTTATGAAAGATAAACATTAGTTCTGGAAAGCCACTAAGGCTTACCTACTTGGCTCATTTATGCACTTTAATAAACAAACAAATAGTAAATATTCGATCAACACCCACATTCTTCAGTCTTCCCGTGAACGCAAATAGTTGCGCCGAAATATCGGGAGCTCCATCCACAACCTTACCAAGTTAAATATCCCGACTATGGCTAAGATATTTTTACCTGTAGATAGGTTGTGCCCGCCATCATATTGACTAGAGGAATGCAAGGCTGGCTGCCCATCTTCGTTCAGCCATCTCTCAGTCACGCACTCCGAGTTTCCACAGCAAATTGTATTTTTTGTCTTTTTCTAACAACAGATATAGCGTAAAAAGTCTTTCATATTAGAATATTATCCCTTATTTCACAAAATGCACATAAATACGTACGTAGATAAGCTATGCTATGTTATGGTATATGCTGCGTTTAGTCAGTTTTTAAAGCCGTGTTGTTCGCCTATAGCGTCTCTAGTATTACCTCACTGGACTATGGTGAAAAACCGTGCATGATAGTTTAAAACAGCGTTCTCTTTTGATATCATCGACTTACAAAACAGTTTGCTATATACCTAGGGTATACACGGAACGGTGATACTTAGCCAAGAGGAGGTCAATGTACCTACTCAACATTATGAAAAACTTTTACTCTAGGTCCAAACCAGAGAATGCAAAATAAATCAGCAGTTTCAGAGAAAATGCCAATCATAATCAACTAAATGTATGGAACCAAAATAGGTGATATTTTTCGCGAAATAAGACTGGTCCAAAGATGTAGTTATACCGTCATTGAGCAGGGGCTAGATTCTGTTTAGGTGATTGCGAAAAGTTGTGCGACCGTAAACCGTATCTCAGCGCGCAATGCTGTGTTTCAGCGTTGTTTCGAGCCTAAAGTTGCGCGACCGCAAACCGTATCTCAGCGCACACTGTGGTGTTTCAGCATTGTTTCGAGCCTAAAGTTGCGCGACCGCAAACCGTATCTTAGCGCGCACTGCGTTGTTTCAGCGTTGTTTCGAGCCTAAACTTGCGCGACCACAAACCGTATCTCAGCGCGCACTGTGCTGTTTCAGCGTTGTTTCGAGCCGTAAGGCCCCTGGTCTCACGTTAAAAGTTTGTTTATAATGATCAGCTAAGTACCATCGTTCTGTATAACCTTGTATAAAAGTGGTGTCAACGTCTTGGACGTGGATTATTGATTTCTCTGCATTAGGTTTGCAAGCGCAGCTAATCAATCATGGTGCAGATAAGGCTTCGTGGGAGGTACTGGTACAAACGCCATGGAACTGGCTAGTGGCTGCTTTTGTTTTTTCTTCACTTACCTTCATGACGCTGTTGAAATTTGTCGCTACGATAAAGTGACGCACCATGTATTATGTTATCAAATGTACGTACAATATCAGCGCCACACTGTGTTTTGTCTTGTTTTTATCTTTTTAGGGTTCCAAACCCAAAGGTTGTAAACTGGAATCTATTACTAAGCCTACGCTCAACATTGTCTGTCTATCAGTCTGTCTATCCTACCTATGAACGGCTGTATCTTTCGAACCGTAATAGATACCCAGTTGAAATTTTAACAGAATAAAAAATTTCAACTGTGGATTAACTAAGGAATAACTAAAGGGCAACACACAAAACTAACGGTTTTTTTATATCGTATTTTTGTATTTGCTCTAGGTAATTTAAAAACGGCAATACGTATTACACGCGTCAAACTTGGCATGACTATAGTACCTACACACTCTAAAGTAATGCAACAAATAATAAATAATGGCCAAATGCGACTCGGTGACAAGTTCACCACGGACGCGGTCGGTACTTGGATGGGTGACCGCCTGGGCGTGATGTGGTTTTTTTGCACTACTTTTTTATTTTGTGGTGGTCCGGAACCCTCAGTGTGGAGTCCGACGCATTTGGCCGGTTTTATTATATGATCTGGATCAAGGTTCTGGAGTGGAGACCACGAACCGGAAGACGCAGCGTAGGTAGGCCTCCCACTAAATGGACCGACGACATTGTGAGAGTCGCGGGCATCCAGTGGATGCAAAAGGCAGGCTGTCGTTCAGTTTGGAGGTTAAAGGGGGAGGCCTATGTTCAGCAGTGGACGTCTTCTGGCTGTTGATGATGATGATGATTATATGATCCCCATTTTTTCGTCACGCACCGATATGCCTATATAAACGTTTACGTAACGTAACGTTTTTATATAAACGTTTAGGCAAATTGGAATATACTGCCTCTAGCTGGCCTCAGAATAGAATATAGGCAATATTTTTTTTCACTCTTCTCCCAATTATAGAAAAAGAACGAATCTATTCTTATGATTAAGAGCTGCAGGTGTTACATTACATAGATAAAGCTGCACTTATACTTACACTTGTACTTGTTTTACTTATACTTGTTGCTGCGTGTTATATTTTCCATTCGTTAACAGTCGAATACGTATACTCACGACACTTAGTGCGTCTTTTGAGTTTATTCTTTCATCCACTTCCACTTTCCTTGCGAATTTATCGTTACATACTAGAAAAAAATAACTCGCACCATTCCTAGTTTTTATAATCTTCGTTACTCTTTTAGTCTAAATATCATCATTCAGAATGTGACCTGAGCCTGGCGTCGCTGGAAAGATGGACCCTAAAATGGCTTTTGTTCCCATATCTGGCCGTGGATGACTTTCTATCTTCCCCAAAGGTTACAGACAGTTCTGTGGCAGCATTCTCTTCACAGACAGACACTACCTAGGTATGTATTCGATCATCCTTGGCGCCGGGGCAATAGAATACGGCACCGGTAACCCCTGCCTGTAATAAGAGGCTACTAAAAGGGGGACCTCCGGGTTCAAGATGGTAAAAGTTGGGGCTCTGACCATCCACGGACTGAGACAACATGGTTATGGTTATGATATTTGTAGGCGTTATCCTAGCGGATAATGCATTGTAGCATGCGCAATACCGAGATTTAGGATTTAATTCGTTGTAGGTCTATTTCTTACTTGTTGCTTTTCCTGATAGCTGTGGCCTGATGCGCCAAATAGCCAGCAGTCGCTGGATTGTGATAAAGCTGGTCTTCTTGGGTGACGGGTGTGGTGTGCGTGGTCGCCGGGCATATTGGTACACCCGGATGGACAAGTAACTTCCGTGGATCGTGAAAATCTCATGTATATACATCATATTATATTACAAGCTTTGCGTAAATTGGCGTCAGATGTCAGAGTGTGGAAAAATGTCCCTAATATTTATTTATTTATTTTATTTTGGCAACATTATAACAATTCGGGATATTTATGATCCCGCCACCTGCTGTGTCGTCTCTACAAGTCGTACATGAATGGATATATAAAAAACAGTTCTACAAACTGATTATGAATACATTGTGGATATTTATGAGTTTTGGCGCCAACGCGGAAAAAACATGTCGGCTCGTTGGATTATTTTCCTAAGCTTGTGTATTTTCGAGTGTTAATGTGTACTAAATGGTGAATTATTATTCATTAAGTGCTCGTAAACGTGCTCGAGTGTGGGTAAGTGATATAATGAGGTGAAACGTGTCTTTTCGTGCTGTTTCCAAAACTCCATAGGAGCCTCTTGTAAAGTCTCCACCGCTTTACAGGGGCATGAGTTCGACTTGACCGTGACTTACTTAGCTTGACTCTGACTGTGACTATGACTTGTTTGACGCTATTAAGACAAAGTAAACTGTTTAATATTACGAGTAAAGGACATTGAATTTACGGTCATGAAAATTTTTGCAAAAAGAAAAAAATTGGACGAGAAGATGTCACGCAATTTCCCGAACGCTGCCCAATCTGCCCATCCAAGTTGGATTCTTCGGGATACCACTTTGCTTAAGTTAGAAGTTCGAGCCTTTCGTTCCGTTTATCATCGAGTTTCAATATTGCTTTACTAATTTACAGAGCGTTGAAGTGTACCATACTGCTGGTGGTATGGGCAGCGTTCGGGAATATACGTGACATCTTCTCGTCCAAAATTACCAGAGTGCCTTTATACAAAGGTCTTTAACCAGTATGTGTTGCCAGTGATGACATATTATGGTACTGAACGTGGTCCTTAACACAGTGGGCAATTAATATATTCGCAGTGGACAAGATTAGCATAGGACCGGAACATAATATATGACGCACTGAAAATAGTCTACCTGCTCTCAGCATAGTTGGGTGAAATATTGTTAATCTTGGTGATGATGAAGCTTATAAATATTATAAACTCTTGTAGGTAGGTACATAATGCTGTGTTTGTCTTTATCTCTCGCCAGCTGGAAAGCCAATGACTTGAGAGTGCGTCTCGGCGAGTACGACTTCACGCGAGACAACGAGTCTCGCACCTACAACTTCAACGTGGTCGAAAAGCGACAGCACGAGAACTTTGAGTTGGCTACTTATAAGAATGACATCGCTATCCTCAAGTTAAACCGGCCGGCCGTATTCAATACATACGTGTGGCCCATCTGTCTCCCGCCTTTGGGGCTGGACCTCGTCAATGAAACCGCTGTTATCATCGGTAAGAAATATACTAACTTCACAAATTATATCAATTGATTAGTTGTATAAACCGCTGAGCACCTTAAGTGCACAATGCACTTAAGACGGTATTTCGGATGAGAGGCAATGTGTTCTTTAAATACCACGTAATTATATAAAACACAGTTTTTTTATATATAATAACAGGGTTGTGTTTGACCGTCATCTCGCCTGATGTTAAGCGATGATGCGGTTTACAATGGAACACACTTACCTAGAAAAAACCGATTCACTCGCGATTTGAAGACAACCCAGACTGTAACTATCGGGGAACACCCATTCAAGCGGCGCATTCCACTGACTAGCAATTCCCAGAGAGAGAACAGTAAACCGGTAAACCGGGCAGAGTTGAATTTTCCACGGCTCCTTGCACGCCGGGAGGCTGCTTCGACTCTCAAATGTGCGTTGTTCGCGTATCGAGATAAATCTTTTGTGCTCAGGTTGGGGGACTAAATTTTATCAAGGAATGCCCAGCAACGTGCTAATGGAAGTGTCGGTGCCAATCTGGGACCACCAGAAATGCATCGACTCCTATACGCAATGCATTTTTGAGGAAAATATCTGCGCTGCTGGATATTCTGGCAATAAAGATGCTTGTCAGGTACGTTATATTGCAGATTTACCTACTTAAGCTTATCTCAACTATATATTTCCCAACCCAACTCAACTCCTGCCAAGACCAGCTTCAAAAAACGGGACCCTCCACATAGTCACAGGACAGAGAGGAGAAATTAGGCAAAGCCGTCAACGAGTCAAAAAAAAATGAGCTCTAAGCCCTAATCTAATAAATATACCTATGTTTTTTAGAAAGACAGTTCCGGTCCCCTTTTGTACCAAATGCCCAGCGGTCGCTGGACCACTATCGGCGTAGTCTCTTGGGGTGTCCGGTGCGGTGAGGCAAGCCATCCGGGCGTATACACCCGTGTGGACAAGTACCTCCAGTAGATCGTCGAAAACGTTACGTTTTAATTCACATTTTACTGTTTGAGCTTGCTTCAGAATAAAGACATCATAAGTTTTGTGATCACAAAAATAAAATAAAATAATAAAAAATTATTTCGAATTAAGAGTTAAAGTACAATTAGCAAGTTTTATTTCTTTCCCTGAAATTAGGGTAACACTGATTGGTGGTACTTAGCTGAGAGGAGAAAATTGTACTTAACAGTATGAACAACTTTTACTCTAGGACTATACCAGAAATTGGAAAATAAATCAGCTGTTACATATCCGATAACCGTAGGGGGAAAAAGGTTCTTAAGTGGAGACCATGAACCGGAAGACACAGCGTAGGTAGGCCTCCCACTTGATGGACTGACGACATCGTAAGAGTCGCGGGCATCTAGTGGATGCAGATGGCACGCTGTCGTTCAGCGTGCAGGTCTAAGGGGAAGGCCTAAGTTCAAGAGTGGACGTCTTCTGGCTGATGATGATGATTCTCATCACAGACAGACAGGCAGACCTACCTACATACATACCTACTGGTATGTGCTCGACTGTTTACCGCTGCTCACTGCATTAGAAAGCAACTCCTACATTTCTGTTAGCACGACCATTCTGAACCAATGGTTCTGATTGTTGTAGGCGTTTTCCTAGCAGATAATAAATAACATGCGCAATATAAAATACAGCGAGTTTTGAGATATAATCCGTTTTATAAATGTCTACTTTTTACTTGCTGCCCTAATTGCAGCGGCCCCTTAATGTGCTAGATAGCCTGCACTCGCCTAGATTGGTGATAGAACTTTCTTCCTGGGTTACGGGTGCGGTGTGCGCGACCGCCAAATATATAATATAACCACTTGATTGCGCATGTAGTCAAAATTCCCTTTTGCAAGATGATACCACGTCGGTTGCGGGGGGCAGCTTGTGATTGGAGACTCGACGCGACTTGACGCTTCTTATTGGAGAATCAAGTCATTCATTCAATTCGCACCTAGGACTGGCCTCGCTCGAAATAGTTTAGGTTGACATGTTAGAACCTTTGGCTTATACGGGCTAAAGGATGATCAGTCAAGTGGTTATATTGTCATTAGTGACCGCCGAGCGTAGGTATAGGTAGGTAAGTACGGTACCGACACCTGAGTGAACAATTACCTTCCGCGGATCGTAAAAAAACATGGTTAAGATTCACATTGACTGTATGAGCTGGGGCCTTACTGTGCTACCTGTTTTAAGCGATTCTGTTTAGGTGATGAAAAAAGTAGCACAACCGGAAACCGTATCTCGGTGCGCGTTCGCGTGATTTTCCAAACTGCGCTGTTTCAGTGCTAATTTGAAATCCCCGTACTGTAAAATGTGATATGTAGGCAGTTTACATAACCCTTGGATTAATAGGCTACTTTTATACACGAAAAATATACGGTTCGGATATAATAATACCCATTAAACATGACCCAGTACCACAGAAGACATAACCAGAACTGTGTATACCTACCTACTTACTTACTTAAACTATGCAGCTAACTTTGTATTTTATCAATAACATTTTCCGCTAAAACACTCTCATTTAATAAGGTCAATGGTACTTTAAATAAACAAAGCCTAAGAGATTAGAGCCTAGAAAATAAACCAAGGCTTCTTTCATAAAATCATAAATCCACCAAACAAACCTTGAACTACACAATATACATGCGGGTTCCTCAACCACTTTATGAAGCAAACAAGAACCTACACGGCCGATACATAATTTAGAACCGACTCCAAAATTAAATTAAATACGCAATTTTTTACGTGGATGACTTTTATTTTCCTGTTATTATGATTTAAAAGTTCCAGTATTTGTTGGAAACTCGGTTCTTGAAGCTGTTGACGCGTATGTCGAATTAGGTAGATCCAACTTCAAGAAAGAGGGTAATCGGCGAATCCAACTCGGCTGGCCAGCGTTCGGTAAACTTCTCGTCCAAAATACCTCAGTGCCTTAAGACGAAAGTCTTCGACCAGTGTGTGCTACCAGTGACGACATACGGCACTGAAACGTGGACTCTCACTATGGGCCGCATAAGCAAGCTCAAACTCGCACAACGAGCTATGCAGAGGGCTATACTCGTGGTGTCTCTACGAGATCGAATCCGAAATGGGGAGATCCGTATACTAACGAAAGTCACCGACAGCCCACCGGATTAGCAAGTTGAAAAGTGGCAGTGAGCAGGGCACATATCACGCAGAAAAGATGGCCGATGCGGCCGAAAGGTTCTGGAATGGAGACCATGGACCGGTAAGCGCAGCGTAGGACGTCCACCCACTAGATGGACAGACGACCTAAAAGAGACCGCAAGGAAACGCTGGATGCAGGCCGCATCCAACCGGCCCTTTTGAAGATCGATAGGAGGAGGCCTATGTCCAGCAGTGGACGTCCTATGACTGAAATGATGATGATGATTTAAAAACCAAACTACGGAACCGATTATAATGTAATTTTTATATGACTAATCTGAAAGCCTCCAAATATTATCCTATCCTAGCATAATATATTATCCTCTCAAATTAAAAAAGATATATTCCAAATCGGTTTATAAATGAAGGAGTTATGAGGGACAAACATACTGACAAAAAATATACAAAAAAAAACTACTGAGCCTCTCTATTTTTTTACTCGCTTACAAAACTACGACACTCTGAAAATTACAGTAAACTATGATTTTTTTACCTTATTCATGTCGATTGTATTATAAGACAAGCAGAATATAAAAATATTGGCCGCAAAAATTATCAGCTCAGTGACATCCTGTGGATTATTCAGTAGGTACCGGGTTATCAAAGCATCCTGGTGGTTATTGTTCGACAGTCTGATTTCAGAACGTATTGTGGTTTCGGTCGAAGCTGCAAAAATGTTGCTGATTTTTCTGCTAATCGTTGGAATTGTGAGTGCTAGTGAAAACGACTGGAAATGTAAGTACAACTTTTATTATGGAAACTGACGAGGTTTTCACGCATTTAGTGTATAATTATTATCCTTAATATATGGTATTCTGAGTAATATTATAAAAGGGAAAGTAACTGTCTCTCTGACTGTATGTTTGTTCGCTTTTCACAACTAAACGGCTAGGCCAACCTTGCCGGCCGGCTAGGCCGGGTAATTATTGTAAGCGATCATGATGTTAGCGCAAATTGATTATTATTCTTTACAAAATCATGTAATGGTATTTAATTATTTATCTCTAATGCACATTATTACTTACATTTGTGAATAAACTAATTTTTGGTATATCATACGGTTATTGACAAATGTAAGTAATATGGTGCGTTACTGTTAAATAGTTGTACATTATAATGTAAAGAACAGCCAACATTTTGTGCAAACACTGTGTTATTTAAAAATAACTTCCTGGCCTGGCTACTAGGACCAAAAAACTGTTTAAAATTTGAATTTCCTGCCATAGGTGAATCGTCCCACCTTAACGCAATTTGATAGGATGATAGTGTACATCATCAGGGTGTATTATAGAGTATTTTTCCCACCAAAATGCGAAAGAAAATTGCGGATCACTCCACGGGATTCTGTTAGTATGAAAATAATAATTACAAACGTAAGATCAAGGCCATTATTCCGACTATATAAAGTTTCTTAATCTTACGTGAGTAATAAACAAATATACTTAATAATAATATAATAAACAATCCCGTATTTATAATCAACAAAAAGTTAGTGTAAGTTGCTATTTTTACGGAACTAAAACAACCACTCACAAAAGCAGATGATACTAAATACTAGATTATTGAAAAAAATACTGGATTAGAATAATTTAAAACTACATTATTGTAAGTTTCAAAAAAGATAACTCCTTAGTTTTGAAATTTGAAACTGACGTGCCTATTCAGGTTCATAAATATTTTGTTAACATTATTCCAGCGGAACTTAAGGATCCAGCATGGCAAGAGGTCATAGAGCAAGGTGGGATGCATGTCGGTGGAGGCAGAGCAAAACGATTTGTGGAACTTGAAGGGAGGACGGTAAGTTTTTGCCAATATTTTGATACGACATCCGAATTACATGAAATTTATTTGTATCTCCGATACATATTCAACTACCTTCTTTTAGTGTCAGTAATGAAAAATATAAAGTTTTCTAATTTTACCTAGGGTACTGCCGTAAAGAATTACACTGGTATAACATAGACTTCATATTCCTGGCCATATCGCCAGGAAAAACAATGACAATCTAGAAAAGTTAATAGTCACAGGCAAAGTCGATGGAAAGCGATCTCGAGGCCGCAGCCCGATGCGTTAGTCCGACCAGATTCGGACCACCCTAGACACATCAGTATACGATGCGCTGCATGTCGCCGAGGATAGAGGAAGATGGCGTAAGATCATAAAGGAGAGACTGATGGGAGGTGGGGGTCACGACCCTCAGACATGAGGAGCACGATGCGAGGAGGAGGAACATAGACTTCTGGAGCCAGTTGTGTAAGGTGCTCTTACACGGGCGTTACAAAATACTCAGTCCAGAGCAATCATGAGGTCACGGAAATACATACAATTTGCTACGTTGCCAACATGTAGCATTTTGTTACTTGCGATACTACCAGCATCCTGAGCAACATGGAAAAACAAAAAAAAAAAAAAAAAAATAAACAAATTAATAAACTAGTCAATACGTTGAACTCATGCATTTTGGCAACATACAACATTACATAATATTTAGGGAGCAATTAGACAAGGTATGTCCAAGAACCTCTAAAGTTCAAAGCCATACGACATTCACCAACATGCACTGGGCCAGCACGGTGGATTAGGGCCCATCCTCTCTTTCTCTCTGAGATAATGCCTGAGTCCCAGCAGTGAACATGATACGCTGAAATAGTAATGAGAATTAGACAAGACAATAATAACCCGTTTGCTCCACTATCGCGCACGTTTTCGGGCACTAATTGCTGAAAAAATACTTATATTTTCACGGCTCCACAGCTCGTTTTCAACTGGCTAATTTATACTCTTGACGATGATAATTGAAACAGATGTAACATAAATAAAACTACAAAATTAAATTTTATGACATGTTATCATAGTTAATTCGAGGTGTATCATAGAAGTGCATCAGTAAAACAATAAAGAAGAAGATAGTAAAAGGCCGATTTCGGCAGACTTCTAGTCTGCCGAAAAAAATGTCATCATCATCATCATCATCAGTCTGTAAACGTCCACTGTTGAACAAAGGCCTCCCTCGTAGAGAAGGGTGTTGCCATAATCCCCACGCTTGGCAGGCGGCTTGGGGATCGCAGTACGTTCACCGTGTACTAATAGGACGCTGCTGCCCATCCTCCGGTGGTTCTGGTCGCAGTTTTAGGACATACCCGGGTCCAAAAAAATTCAAAAAAAATTGTCAAGTCACTTCTTAATTTTACAGATGGATAATAGTAACCAGCCATGTACGCAACCAAACGGTAAGCAGGGCCGTTGCAGGCCGGTCAAACACTGCCTCCAAGACGACTTTAAGACTGATTTCATCAAGTTTATGGATTACATGTGTGTTATCAATGAAAAGTAAGTATTGTACTGCACTTTGCCAAATATTTTCATATCTAAGTATCTTGTGAAAAAGTTCCAAACTAAATTAGTTCCCAATAATCTGCAAATCTTTTTTTAGGCAAATCGGTGCGTGTTGTCCTGAAGACACGGACAGATTTGGCCCAGAAGGATTAGCTGGAGATCTGCCCGCGACAGCTCCCAAAGACGAGGATAGTGAAGCTATTTTAAGGATCACTAGAGCTGAGAACAGAGGTAAATTTGGCTCAGAGCCCCAAATTCACCGAAATTTATCATACTATCATGGCCTAAGTACGATTTTAATAGATGGTGTTTTAAAATAGCATGTTTCAACTGACTTCAAATAAGTCAATATACGACGGTATTTTTGTGTGTACGTATGCTACGCGATATCTTTTCTGATAGTAAACTTTGCTGATTGTGTGTCGGTAATGAACACATTTTTATTAAATAGGCTATAATCTCGAAGGTAGTCCCATATAAATTTAAGAAAAAAAACCGGACAAGTACGAGTAGGACCCGTGCTCTGAGGGTTCCGTTGGAAGGAAACTTCAGAGCGCAAAAAAAAAACTAACTGAAGTTGAAATATTGAAAGACAAACTTAACTTTGTAGTTGACTATTAGGTTCTTCCATACATTCCAACTACAAAATTTAAGTTTGTAATATCAAAATAATTATTTTTAAATGATATAACTTCAAATTTGTAACTTTTGGATTTATTCCTATATATTATGTGCTATAAGACCTTGCCTTTTGCCAAATTTCATGATTCTAGGTCAACGGGAAGTACCCTATAAGTTTTGATTCCCCTGTGAAATCGCAAAATATGCGACATAAACGTTCATATCTTTTGATTGCGTTGACTTACAACTTTTATTTTTTTTACAGCCGAAAGAAACCGTAGACCCTAGTATATAGTATACATTTCAACTTGATACCTTTACGCGTTCTTGAGAAAAAGGGTCTTAACAGACGGACAGAAAGACGGACAGACAGACGGACAGACAGACGGACAGACAGACGGACAACGAAGTGATCCTATAAGGGTTCCGTTTTTTCCTCTTGAGGTACGGAACCCTAAAAATCACCTCTAAGAATGGAAAGTAGTGGTGGTTTCTCTGGTCTTCTCTTATTGTGCACAAAAGAAATAAACTTTACGTACAGATAGAGCTAGTGCCACAAGTGGCAGCCTTATCACATTATTAGTATTCCTTATGGTTATTAAACACAAAATTATTTTAATGAAGGGTGCGGTCTTAGCACGCGTCCTCACGGCCGTTTGATGGGCGCCCGACCCGCCGATGTTCGCGAGTGGCCCTGGATGGCGTCTATCACTCCGACTGGCTTCGAGCAGTACTGCGGCGGGGTCCTCATTACTGACAGACATGTTCTCACCGCGGCTCACTGCACTAGAAGGTAGCTCATGATAAACTTTTGTTAGCATAACCTTTCCATGATTTGGTTCTGATGGAGCAGGTGAATCCTAGGAAAACAAGACAGCTTTACCTGATTGATAATAGTTCCGTTAACATCGAGCTTTAACTGTTTCTTTACTTAAAGAATGTTGATTTGAACGTTAGCAATTTTTCTGAAGTGTGCTATACTGCGGTGTGCGGTCACGGTAGATGGGCAGGATCTACACTATGTCGATGAATATTTGGGCCAGCTAGTTTCCTTCGACAACCGGCAGGATAAAGAAATTAACCGCCGCGTCGAAAATTCTTGGAGGAGCTACTGGTCCATGAAAGAGCTTATGAAGGGCGACCTTCCTTTGTCATTAAAGCGTACACTCATGGACACGTGCGTCCTGCCCGTCCTAACTTACGGTGCACAGACTTGGTCATTGACCGATTCTCAGAGGTGCAAACTTGGGGTTTGCCAAAGAGCGATGGAGCGCAGCGTCCTAAGAATCAAAAGGACAGACCGAGTCCGAAACACGACGCTGCGCTCAATTACGGGAATCGCTGATGTTGGTATCAAAGCTGCCAAATTAAAGTGGGGTTGGGCGGGACACGTGGCCAGGATGCACCCTGATAGATGGGCCCAGAGGATCACACAGTGGGTGCCTGAAAACGGACGAAGGAGCCAAGGCAGGCCTAGAAAACGCTGGCGCGATGACTGCTATGAGTGCTATACTGCTGACATTGAAGTCAAATCATTAATAAAAATGGATTTTTGTTCAAACAATCGGTAAATCAAAACTGCTTTCGGTGTTTTCCCGTGCGACGGACTCGTCGATGGTAGAAATACTTAATATGAAATTATTTTGTTGTTAACAAACATCTTCTTAATATATTTTACATAGCGCCATGGTGCAATTAGATTTTGATTTCCTGGTGGAAGTACATTGGTACCCAAACTAGAAAAACCTGTGAGATGGCATACCAATACCTTCCACCTAACAAAGTTGGTCGATCAATTGAGTCGTTTAAACATTGTCTACATTTTCAGAAATTTAGGAAAACACATGCAAAAACTGTTGAGGGGTGGTTGGACAAAATTTGCATAGGACCGGAACTTATGACGCACTGAAAATAATCTACCTGTTCTCAGCATAATTGGGTGGAAATTTGTTCTAACTTATATGCGTTTGACTTTATCTCGCTCCAGATGGGAAGCCGACGAGCTGGAAGTTCGTCTCGGCGAGTACGACTTCATGCGAGATAACGAGTCCCGCGCCTACAACTTCAACGTGGTCGAAAAGCGACAGCACGAGAACTTTGAGTTGGCTACTTATAAGAATGACATCGCTATCCTCAAGCTAAACCGGCCGGCCGTGTTCAATACATACGTGTGGCCCATCTGTCTGCCGCCTCTGGGGCTGGACCTCGTCAATGAAACCGCCGTTATCATCGGTAAGAAATACACTACTTGCACAAATTATATCAAATTACTTATTAGTTCTATAAATTGGCAAACGGTAGAGTGCATAATGCACAGAAGATGATGTTTCCAATGGAAAGGCAATGTTTCCAGTGAACTTTCATGGTGTGACAACAATGAAACTAACTGGCAATGAGGACTGGAGAATCCAGGTGGCGCCGGCGGCGGTATTAAAGCGTCAATTTTGAACCTGCAGTAAACTGAGAAGAATTGACTTTGCCTCGGTTGCTTGTACGCTGCGATGCTACTTCTAACTCAAAAGCGTTGGGCGCGTTGTGTATCATGCGTGACAAATTTATTATGATCAGGTTGGGGGACTGAGTCTTACGGCGGGCCGCACAGCACCGTGCTGATGGAAGTGTCGGTGCCAATCTGGGACCACCAGAAATGCGTCGACTCCTTCACGGATTCTATTTTTGAGGAAAGTATCTGTGCTGCTGGATATTCTGGCAGTAAAGATGCTTGTCAGGTACGTAATAATGCAGATTTACTTATACTTATATCAACTATTCATAATAATTACTCATATATTTTTATTGACTACTTCCCTCACAACTCAACACATGCCACGAGATCAGCATTAAAAAAAATTGCCGACCACATACTGGCGGGACAGATAAGAAATTAGGAAATTCGTCTATAAATGGTCGCATAAAGGTTTAAGACGAAGAGAAAGCTAACGATCTCTGAGACCTAAACTAATCAATGTACCTATGCTCTTTAGGGAGACAGCGGTGGCCCCCTTATGTACCAGATGTCCAGTGGCCGCTGGGCCACCATCGGCGTGGTCTCCTGGGGCGTCCGGTGCGGTGAACCAAGCCATCCGGGCATATACACCCGTGTGGACAAGTACCTCCAGTGGATCGTCGAAAACGTCACGTTCTAATTCACATTTACTTTTTGAACGGTACTGTTCTTGGAAACAGATACATGCTTCAAAATCAGACATGACAAGTTTTGTAGTCACAAAAATTAAATATAGGTAAAAGTGAAAAATTATTTCGAATTAAAAGTTAAAGTACGAATAGCTAGTTTTATTTCATTGTATTTATTTCACTAAAATTAAATTATATGTACTACATAGAAATATAATGATAGGTAAATGCTTCTCTTGTCCTACTAATATTATAAACGCGAAAGTTTGGATGTATGGATGTTTGTTCCTCTTTCACGCAAAAACTACCGAATGGATTAATAATTTAATAATATTAATAATATAGCTTATACATTAGAATAACACATAGGCTATAACGGGTTGTAGTAGCAAGGCCGAAGGCCTAGCTCTACGCGTACAAAGTAGCGGGTTTCAGCTAGTAAGTACATAAAGTAAACTAGATAACTGCCTACATAATTTTACAATATCTTCACGGAGCTATATTACTCATGCAATCCTGCTATGTCGATTACCATCGATAGAACATACAACACTAACGGCTAGTGTAATCTTCAGTGCGAAAACGAGTCAGCAATTTTAAGCATTGTTTAAATTAAACCGTCTGAGAAAAGCCGTTTGGTCGGCCCAAAGATAATATTGATATATCGTCATGGGGTCGACCACCAAAACTCAGTAATCAAACAAATCCGTATGAATGCATGGTGGCTTTTGCTGACGGTCGCTTCCTCGCAATCTGATTTTGCTTTTGACTTAACATGCTACTTTTCTGTACGGAAATGTCGTTGCTAATGTAGCCGTTGTCTTAAATTAGTGAAGCATATCCATCGAGATCTTTTCTCCACAATCTTCAATGGCCTGTAGCATTTCTACGACGTTTTTCTCTTCAAGAATAGGATGGAAGGTGAACGCCATTCGGAAGAAGTTCTTGTGATGGCGCAGCGGAGAGTAAGCAACCATCAGCTGCGAATTGAGGGTCAGGAGCTCTTTGATTTTTGGTATTATCTGTGAATATGTGATTAGATGTAAATTTTTAATAAGTTATTTACAAAAGGAAACTGTTCTTTTAGTTCTTGGAATAAAATATCTTGGACTTTCAGCCCAATTGGAAATTAAACTTTTTTACGTTGTATGCTACGTTGGATTAGTTTGAAGGTCAACCTAACAACCTACCCCGCCCGGCCCGTTTAACTGCCCCGGTGGCCCAGTTGGTAGTGAACCTGCCTTCTACGCTTGGAAGTGTGGGTTCAATTCATACATAAAGTAAACATTAATGTAATGAACATTTGTGTTTGTTCTATATCTGGGTGTTAATAGGTATTAATTTAAGTATGTATTAATAAAATATATAATGTATGTATATCAGTCTGGCAGCCACAATACAAGCTAGTTTGCTTAGTTTGAGGGCAGATGACTGAGTGTGCAAAAATGTGTTGCGAAATGTCCCGAATGTCCCTAATATCCAGCAGTTTTTCTTCGCTCTATATTTTATAAACCCACACTTAAAACCTTTGTATCAGATCCCACCAACGTGAATATTCCTCCTTTTTAAAATCAGAAGGACAATGGACCATAAGTTTAAAGCCCAGTCTCGCTGCTATTGCCTCGATACAGAACTGTCTCAATTTCTCAATGCAATCACTTGTTACCTTATGCATCAGGTTCCACCAGTCTGAATCTTCTTCCTGGTCCCGCATGAAGTTGGGTATGTACCAAAAGCAGACGTTAGGACACTGGATAGGAGCTGACACTAGCCTGAAGCCAGGCCTCGCTGCCACTGCCTGGATACAGAACTCAGCTACTTCCATTACGCGGTCGGTGAGCGCGCAGAGGCCGTGGTCTCCTCGCGCTTTCCACATCATCCAAAGCTTGAAGGCATCTACCTAGAAATTGAAACAGGTGACATATTTAGGATGTATAAATAAAGAACTTCGTCAATGAAACATAATTCTACAGTTATATGATTATAAGGTTAAGTTAAGGTTAACCTTATCACGGTAAATATCCTGTTAATAATCACATAACTGCAGTTAGCAACCGTGATAGTTTTAAAACAGTGTTAAACATAATTATATCCTGTGAAATGCAGTCACGATATCTTTCACGACTCTTTGAACGTATTCAAGAATAAACTGGGGCCTTACGGACAACTGCTATTACAGGCACCTAATCCGCTCAGTTGGAAAATCACGCGACCGCAAACCGTATCTGGGCGCGATAAGGTGTAATAGCTGTTGTCCGTAAGGCCCCTGGTAACCTATATGAATGGAAAAAACAACACAAATTAATAATATTCTGACATCCTCAATGTACAAAGTAGATTTTTCATATATATTTTTTGTGATGTGCCAGTCATTAATCTTACATGCTAATGTTGTAAAAATTTAATTATCTTATTTTTGTTATATAAATGTTATATAATTAATTTTCAATATTTTAGTAAAATATTGGTACCATTTTATTGGTTGGATACAGTATGCACAGCATAATCCACTGATACTCATGACATAAAAACTAGACCATTCACATCACACCTATATATAATTTTTATCTCATAATTTTTGTCTCATATTTTTTTGTTTTTTGTGTTCTGTACTTTTAATTGTGAACGTTGTAATCACCCGTTATGGGTGCACACTGCACACATCAGAACTGTATTAAGTAATTTGTATTATTTAATATGTGATTGATTGATTGATTGATTGATTAACTCTTTATTGTTCACACCATGAAATTTGATACAGAGGACAAAAAACTCTTAAAAACTAGTGTACTGTTGGTGTTTCTGTATGATTTAAATAAATAAATGAAATGTAATTCTGTCCTATGTAATCTTCTGCCTATGTATGCCTTCTGCCTACATGGCCTAAAAAGATCGCCTCCTCATTTCCATTAGCGGAAAAATCATAATGAGTACTCACTTTTCTTCCACACTGGATGCTCTTGTCTCCCGTGTCGTAGCTGACGTCATAGAACTTGTCCTGCTGGAACAGATAGTTGGCAGCGGCACAGTTTGCCTCGTGCAGGAGACCTTTCTCTCGTGTGAGGAACACGGAGCACTGGAGCGGAGCGCCCGCCATCTTGTGAGGGTTCCACGATATGAAGTCTGCTCTGGAGATACAAATTTGACGAGTTGATTTTACTACCTTAAGGAGCATTTGGCAAAAATCGCATAGAGGTTATACCGACGAGTAGATAATTTATGGCTGATGGATGATGGTGTAATAAATAATTAGTTTAAGATATATGTAACTTTTTTATTTCGAGTAGAAGTAATCTTCGCTTTAGCTATTCATACCTTTCGATTCCTCTTAATCTGTTTCTAAAGTGGTGTGATAGCATCAAGCTTCCTCCCCAACAGGCCTGTAATCAACAATTTAAAGTATTTTAAAATACAAGGAATTTAAATCTCTGTTTTGAACTATCACGGACTAGACTAAGACAAGACTAAGAAAGAGGGTAGATCGTTATGTCTGCACCTAACTTTTTAACTGTTCGACCAACCACCCGCATTCTTCAGTCTTCCCGTGAACATGGTGCATGTAACTGCGCCGAAATATCGGGAGCTCATTCCACAACCTTACCACAGTAAATATCCCGTAAATAATCATATAACTTTAAGAATATAAAGCTATTATTCATAAACACTGCCCATGCAATAGTCTAATAGGACTCTTTATACTTACATCAACATACATCAAAACACCATGCTTCTTGCACACGTCAGCAATTTCTTCCAGATTATCGATTGCTCCCAGAACTGTTGTTCCAGCGGTTCCGTTCACCATCAAAGGATACCTTCCACGACGTTTTTCTTCTTGAATTGCTCTATCTAGTTCGTGGGTCATCATTTGTCCTTGATCGTTGGTGTGTATGAATCTGATGCTGTCCGTCCCGAAGCCAAGCCAGTGGGCTGCTTTGCGAATGGAGTAGTGGCTCTGGAATTTGCGTCACTAGTTTATAGTTCCACAATACTCGAAACATAAAAAGGGTAAGGTAAAAGGTTAGGTTACGATTTTTATGTTTTCCCGAATTGTTGCAAAATAAATAGTATCCTAAGTCCGTTCTCATGCTGCACACTTATTTCATAGCCAAATTTTATCAAAATTGGTTCATAAATTGTTTATTAATTTATTTGTAAAAAGGAAACAAACCGAAACACACACATACATCACGTAGGAGATCCACTGCTGGACATAGGCTTCCCCCATCGATCTCCAAAAGGGCCGGTTGAAAGCGGCCTGCATCCAGCTTTCCCTGCGGTCTCTTTTAGGTCGTCTGTCCATCTTGTGGATGGACGTCCTACGCTGCGCTTACCAGTCCGTGGTCTCCATTCGAGAACCTTTCGGCCCCATCAGACATCTGTTCTGAGTGCTATGTGCCCTGCCCACTGCCACTTCAACTTGCTAATCCGGTGGGCTACGTCGGTAACTTTCGTTCGTCTACGGATCTCCTCATTTATAATTCGGTCTCGTAGAGAAACCCCGAGTATAGCCCACTCCATAGCTCGTTGTGCGACTTTGAGGTTGCTTATATGAGACCTATAGTGGGAGATCACGTTTCAGTGCCGTATGTCATCACTGGCAACACATTCTGGTCGAAGACTTACTGAGGAATTTGCGTTTGACTACTAACTTGCCTTGTTGGTTGTGATTAGTGGTTGTATCTCTAGGTCAACTGTACGAGCACCCCATAGCCTCGCTAACTGGGTTGGCTCGGGTATGATGCTGGCGGTAATAATTCATAATACACTCCAAGCGGGGCGTCAGTGCAGGACTCATCGTCCCCATCCCAAATTATACAAGTATACATTGAAAAACCTTTAGTAAAAGTGCTGATTGTCTTCAAACGGCTGGATAGATTTCCTTGAATTGAACACTTATAACACTTATTTGCGTCAGGGGATAAAAATGTGTGATTACTATTGGTACTTTTTAGACAAGAAGTATGAAAGAGGTAGGTAACGTAAGTTTATTTTATTTAGGTTCTACTTACATCTTCAGATGTGAAGACAACTAGATCAGGCAGGCCCTTCATCCCTTTAGCCTTTACTTGAGGAAATGCCTTGTACCTCGCCGCGACCAGTCCATAGAGCATCGATAAACTTCCACCAGGACTGAAGATGCCGTCTCCTCCAGGAATCCCGAATAGCTTAAGGATGTGATTTAGCACTTTCAGCTCTATAAGAGTGAATACTGGGGCTACTTCATATGTGACCCTGAAAAATTGAATAATTTTTAGGGTTCCGTACCCAAAGGGTGTAAACAGGACTTTATTACTAAGCCTGCGCTGTCTGTCTGTCCTACCTTTTAACTGCTGTATATGTCAATCCGTAATAGATAGCCAGTTGAAATTTTTACTGAATATGTAATATTATGGCGGATTAACTAAGAAATAATAATAAAGTCAAAAAGTATAAACTAAAGGGGGATCCCTACACAACAAACTTTTTTAAACGCATTTTTGCATTTGCTCTAGTGTATTTGCAAAAACGCTAATACGTACCTACAAGCGTTAAAAAAGCGTCATGATTATTAATCTCAACCACACACTATAAAGTAAAACAACAAACAATAAATTTAATACTGGCCAAGTGGTAAGTGATGAATGAATGAATTTCTGTTTACCACCGATTCTCGTACGATCACCAAAGTTAAGCAACGTCGGCGCGGCGGTACTTGGATAGGTGGACGTAATGTTGTGTTTTTGAATTACTTTTGAATTTATGTGGTGGTACGAAACTCATAGTGCGCGAGCCCGACTCACACTTGGCCGTTTAATAATTTTTGGTGCGTGCAAGACGAAAATTGTAGGACTTAAACAAAAAGCTCCTGGGGAGTTTGTATCTACATCAGCATTAGTTGACCTTGGGTAAGTCAGTCGTTATAATGTGAGTGAAAGACTTACTGGCTTGTGTTAAACGCTTCTGCGATCCAGGCTCCTGCCAGCCCGTAAGGATCGGTTCCTCCATACAACTGATTCCTGAAGGCTGCTTGGTTTGTCTTGACGCTGTACTGCAGCATATGGCGAACGCATCTCTCTAGCTCGCTGTCGGAAACTCCTTGCGATATGTTCAAGTCTATCTCTAAGATTTTCTGGAGGAGTACAAATAAACCTTGAAGAAATGCAGATGGTAACAGAATGTAAGATGAGAACAGAAAAGAGTTTGGCCACTTGATGGATACGTACGACATAACATTTTGTAAAGACCATCAGAAAAAAAGGGTAAAATAAAAAGGCAGGGCAGAAAGAAAGTTATATATTTTTTTACTTGTCGCTTAAGATTTTCGCCTGTGATTATAGCTACTGCTGTGAATTGTCATCTCCTGTAGGTACATTAAGTCATAATGAGAGGAGACAGAATTGGCCGATAGGTATCATAAATATGTAACTTTATCAGTAACGCACAATAATTATGCTATCACCGATATCCTCGCCCTTTGCTCTCAGAGCACAGAGCTGGAGTAGTGATAGATGAAAGCTATGATACGAGTAATTGTCTACCGGGTCTAAAGGTAAGTAGGAAACACAACTTTTGTTTACAAAACGTTGCAATAATTACCTACCTACTGCATAGTTATGGTCAATATCGTACTACAGTACTGATAAGTGGCGCGATATCAAGTCATTACCCGAGGGTTACGGAGACTCCGTCGCTGATTAGGTTGGTGTTATCAGTTATCGGCCACGCGTTGGCGCTCAGACAATGAGCAATCAAATCTTTTTCTAAGAGAATTAGCGTAGGTAAGAATAAATAAATAAATAAAATAAATATTCGGGACATTATTCACACACGGTCATCTGACCCCAAACTAAGCAAAGCTTGTGATATGGCTGCCAGAGACTGATATACATACATATATAGTTTTTAAATACATACTTAAATAGATATTAACAACCAGATATAGAACAAACACAAATGTTCATCACATAAATGTTTGTCCTAGGTGGGAATCGAACCCACGCCCCCAAGCTCAGAAGGCAGATTCACTACCAACTGGACCAACGGGAAGGTAAGAATGTATGATAGTAAGTATTCTTGAAAAGCAGCTATTCTCCACTGGAAACGAAAAAGTGACCCGCTAAAAGAGATTGTGGTAGGTAGTGACGAGATAGTGACCTACCATCTAAGAGAGGATATGGTAGGCAGTGACCTACCCCCTAAGAGAGGTTGTTGTAGGTAGTATCCTACCACCTAATAGAGATTGCTGTAGGTAGTATCCTACCACCTAATAGAGGTTGTTGTAGGTAGTATCCTACCACCTAAGAGAGGTTGTTGTAGGTAGTATCCTACCTCCTAAGAGAGGTTGTTGTAGGTAGTATCCTACCAGCTAAGAAAGGATATGGTAGAAAGTGACCTACCACCTAATAGAGGTTCACTATTGGAGTCATTAGAGGTGGTTACAGACCTAAGAGAGGTTGCTGTATGTAGGTCAAACCTATATACCACAACTTCTTTTAACGCGTCAGTTTTTTAACGAAACGGAAAAATTGGGGTGTGAACATGGAGTAAATTGCATAATTGTTTTACGAATTTTCTCAATCTTCCTGTATGAAAAAATCACCATAAATTTACATCAGCAAAGTAACTATGCCCTTGCTTCTTGCTCCGTGTACTTGTACCCTAATTAATTAGTTTCGGTAATAAAAGTCATACAACATCTGAAACATACAACATTACCAAACCCCGCTTTGTCTCCATTTCCTCGCAAGAAAGAGAAAAAGACCAAAAACCGGCCTACAGAACCCTATTTCAATTTGCCTATAAGGAACTTGCGACATCTTATCCATGTTATTCGCTAAGAAACCCTATCTTCGATGCATTAGGCTAGAATTTAAGTGGCGAGTTATTTGAATTGAATACGTACCATTTATACCAATGAGCTTGCCATGAGACAGTAATAAATAAAGCCGGCTTGTACAGTTTACTTTGCACCTATGTGTGAAAAGATGACAGGAGGAAATATATCTAGGTATAAAGTATTTACTTTGGTTTGTGCATACATTACGTTTAGGTTGGAATGCCATTGCCTTATTTGACGATGCGCGCCGCCGCCACAACGTTTTTAATGTGGTGAGCTCGTAAAACTTTTTTTAATCTATTACTAGATGCGCCCCACGGTTTCACCCGCAAACTAAAATCGTCGTTAAGTTTTCTTAAATTTTCTAATTATCTGCGCAATTTTCTTAATTTTTCTCTCCGTAATTGTTCCGTAAATTGTTCTTCCGTAACCTTCTACAAAGTAGTAGAAAATTAAAAAAAAAGATAAATGAAATCGGTAAAGTCGTTCTCAAGTTATAGCTTGACCAAGGTAAATTTTTATTTCATTGGGATTCATTTTTAAATTTATATTCTAATCAGTAATTTGAGTTGAACACTTAAGTCCAAAGGACCAAAGGAAGACTGGAGTTAGGCTAGCAAGGGGAGGGCTAGGGGCTGTGCTTGATTGTTGGAGAAGCAATAGGCTTTATAGGCACATTAACACACAGTAGAAAGTTAGATTAGTTAGAAGCTTTAGAGAGGTGCTCTCTTATTACCAAGTGCCTGTCTATATATTTAAAAATGAATCCCTATTTACCTTGGCCACGCTATAACTTGAGAACGACTGTACCGATTACATACAACTTTTTATTTTAAAATTTTTCTAATACTTTGTAGAATTTTCATAGGGAAAGAAAAATTAAGAAAATTGCGCAGAAAATAGGACAATTTCAGAAAATCTAACTACGATTCGTTTGACAGGACAACGTCTGTCGGGTCAGCTAGTATTATTATAATAGTTAAATATTGTGGTAGACAGTATTTTCTATATTAATTGGCAATGAAGTTTGAAGGCCTGTAGGCCAACAAAAAAAATTAACTGTTCAAACAGTGCATTTACACTTCGATGTGCACACACCTAACTATTAATTGAATGTAATTGAGTCCAAGGGTACATTAATTTATGCACCACATGGAATCCAGACTCAACTTAGATGGCACTAGGTAGCCATATTCGGTGCACTAGGTTGATCAATTGCAACCAATCATATAGTAAGTAGATACCTTAGCGATACCTAATATAAGTCTGCCGATTGTTTCCTAAAAATGCTGTTGTTTTTTTTTGTTTGAGACCGATATAATACTCTATTTAAGTTTTTTTAGCTCTGACAAAAAAAAAGTATGTAAATATTTTTACCGACTTCAAAAAAGGAGGGGGTTCTCAATACAGTTGCTTTTTTATATTTGTTACCACAGGGCTCCATCATTTATGGACGGATTTGGAAAATTCTTACTTAAAAAAATATATACTTTCAGATTAGTCCCATAGAAATTTCACTAAAATCGGTTCAACAGTTTAGTTGTTAAATCAAAATAGCTAGAGAAATGTCATCCAAGTAAACAAAATTGCGTATTTATACTAATTTTAAAGTTAGTTTTTAAATTCATAATTATTTACTAATCCACTGCAGTATATACTAGATAGGTACATAGCAGCTGTAGTTTTTTTTTACTGCTGCTACACGGACCCTGGTATCCGTGCCCTTTGTCTTTTTTTTTTTTTATACAATCTCTTATTTGTCAGGAAGAGTAGGGAGGTCTTTACCCTGTAGTGGGACAAAACAGGCTAAAAATAATAGTAATAAAGTTGCCCCTATGGTGCCAATATAGGTAAGGCAGCCTTTATGGAGGCCCATTTTGTGGGTTGCAAATCATCACTTGCCTAAATGTATTTTGAATTTTGAGATGACAGGATAAGACAGGTGCCGTTTCTCATCCTATAGATCTGTTTTCCTATCCACAAGTTGTTCACCTCAATAGCCCAGATTTTTATAATCAATAGGGCCTCTTGTCTTGTCGTTGGCTTCGGCCCCACCAATGCCTATCAAATGACCGGGCTAGACCCGAGAATATATCTAGATAAATAATAATAATAAAAAACAAAAATGAATTCATCACAATAGCCCAGATTTTTTAAAGCTTACTGTACAATAGTTTCATAATTCCCATTCACACACATACCATTATTTTATTTTATTTTTGTATTCAACGTGGTCTCTTTGGTGTTGGTTTCGGCCCCACCAACGCTAACCAAATGTACGACCTAGATCCGAGAAATTATAATGAGTAAAGGATAATAATAATAACTAATCAGTAATATGTATATTTTATCAGCTGTGGTGGGTATAATTTAAAAACCTAGCAAAAGTTATAATAATTTACGGTTTTCATTCAACTTTTTACAATCTACAGAGCTAAAGAAAACTTGGTATGTCAAACATGCTTTACTGTGCGTAATGTAATATAGGTTTTTTACGACTACAGGCACGGGTAACGTTTACTACCTATTTATTTACCTGTAACCCTTGTACCCGCTACATTAACTAGCCACAATTTATAATTAATAATTCAATGCTAATAGATTTCCATAAAATATTGTGAAAATATGGCATTTTATAACAACAATAGGTAGGTTTTTAATTAATTTACCTCTAAATCTTTGGGATGCCTGAAATGTATCAGCGGAACTTCTTCCTCGTCTTTCACGATCTCTAGCACTTTATCCAGAAACGAGTGTCCGTTCAGCTCCATTGTATGTCCACTCACGTCTTTTCACGACAATGGTCTGTCACAGACTGGTGGAACTTGATTGAAGTGGTAGTAACAATCCTCGAGAGAGATGTAGAGACACGTTTGCATTATGCCTCCTTATACATTTGAGTACGGTTTGTACACCATATTTAATTTCGTTTCCAACATTGTTTTTTTTTTTTTTTGTAGATCTATTTAAGAATGGCATTTTTCCAGAGCCCTTTAAATGGCTATTAATTACCGTGAAATGCTAGTTTTCTTTCTAATGCATGTTGGTGGTATGTTTGGCCTTCGCTGACAAAACATCGTGGAATAGTTTTTTTACGTACTACCTAAATAAATCAGCATCATCAGCCTATATTTGTCCAATATTAGACGTAGTTCTCTCTAGGCACGCTACAGAGGCTGGCCCGTCTTTAGCTCTGCACCGAGTTTCTACGCAGGTTGTCACTCCACTTGGCCACAAGGCATCCAGCCCTGGGTAGGTACTTCTAACTTATCGCAACCATACAAATAATAATTTTATGCCTAAAAGACCAACTTCAAAATTAGTAAGTGGTCGGTGAACATCTTGGTGTAGGCTTCAACCCCACTCGAAAGTCCGAGCTAGACCCGAGAATAAAAATCGAATGCGAAAGTGTTTGTTTGTCACTCTTCATGCAGCAACAGAGCAACAAATCAAATTTTTTATAGTTCAAGGCCCGGTAAGTGTCATAGGCTACTTTTCATCATCATCGTCATCATCACAATTTTTCATCACTACGCGGGTGAAACCGCGGGGCACAGCTAGTATAAAAATATATACATAATAACAAGGATTCATATGATAGAATGAATCCTTGATAATAATAATAAATTAAAAACGGGCTGAATTGAGAACCTCTCCCCTCCTGAAGTCGGTTAATATATAAATTCTAATGATAGGTACCTACTTATATGTAATTGTAAAGCAAAGAGTGATAAATAATGAGCAAGAGATAAGTTGATGTGGAAGTGTCATAAAATATTCCTAATAGATAATGATATCAACTAGGGAATGTTTTGTACCTTAGTCACCTCAGATCAGACAAACAAGGGAGATCTGACGTAGTACATTTATCGTTCGTGGTCAAATGTCACCGTGTTTCACCCAGTTTTTAAACCTCATCTGTAAGTTCGGCATACACTAAGTAGGAGTACTCATTTTTCACGCAAAACATGCTACATTCTTTACAAACTATGCCAAAATTGTTGTTACCAGAACGAAACAGATTTTTTTTGACAAGACGGCAAATTGCAGATTTGGTTGTACACAGTTTAATGTAGGTACCTACTCTACTAGGGATCTGTAAAAGGCTTCAAAAGCCAAATACTATTTGACAGAAATGGCGTGCTACACTTTGTAAATCACGTGATGGATTTTATGCTCTTTATTGTTATGTATACCTGCAGGTACCCGCCTATTAATTACTTTCATCATCATCATCAGCCAGAAGATTTCCACTGCTGAACATAGGCCTCCCCTTTTACCTCCACACTGAACGACAGCCTGCCTTTTGCATCCACTGGATGCCAGCGACTCTCACTATGTCGTCGGTCCATCTAGTGGGAGGCCTACCTACGCTGCGTCTTCCGGTTCGTGGTCTCCACTCAAGAACCTTTTTTCCCCATCGGTTATCGTTCTTCGAGCGATGTGGCCTGCCCATTTCCACTTCAACTTGCAAATTACTAAAGTTATATGATTATTTACGGGATATTTACCGAACAACCGAACAACCGTGATAGTTTAAAACAGTGTTTTGCAAATTACTTGTTAATTACTTTACTCCATGCCTATTCTAAATCAATGTACTTACAATGGAGTATATATTCAACCTCGGAGACCTCAAATGAAACCTCTAAATACAATGCCTAATTAATTGACGTTATTGTCATAAATGCAACTGTCAACAACATGTAAATACAGCTTTATGAAAATAAAATTTTGTAAAGTTTCGTGCTCGTTTCATGAATGAAAAATATTAGTCAAAGAGCGTGACCTGCGAGATTATAATTATTAAGTTAGGGCTAAGCATAAGTGAGAATGGCAATCTCATCAATGTTTTCAAAATTTTAGTAAACATTTCT
The DNA here is from genome assembly GCA_914767915.1 of Agriopis aurantiaria. Taxonomy (NCBI): domain Eukaryota; kingdom Metazoa; phylum Arthropoda; class Insecta; order Lepidoptera; family Geometridae; genus Agriopis; species Agriopis aurantiaria. Next base: position 6,117,940 of record OU612001.1, on the reverse strand, counting down.
TTCACTCCATCAAAATGAACTTCAGAAAATCTCGCACCAAATCCCGAAAAACATCTATGAATGTTATGTCCAACTCCGAAAAATGGAGAACCTACGCTAAAAGGATATCCAGTAAAGGTACTTTCAAACCCACAAATGAAATCCAGCTTTTTACAGAGTCTTCCGGGGGAAGTACCACCCCATTGCCAGCTATTCAACTGCCAAGCAATAGTGTGCAAACATTACTCAGTTTCGCATTGAAGGGCAATGCTTCCAGTGAAATTACTGGGCATTAAACGATTTAACATTTAATATTTCAGAGTGACGACTGCAATGCATTGCCACATAAGGTTTTGAACTGTCCTTACAAAGATTTTTCATATTATACTACATAAGTATGTCTAGATCGTTGTGTCCTAAATTGTGGGTGATACTGAACTGTTATGGGCAGGCAAGGCGCTTACTACTTGCGTATAGTTTTTTTTAAGGCATTTATTATTTATCATCTCGTGTAACATATCCAATGGTCTGAGGCCCGAAGACTGCATCATCTGAGGTTCCAAAAGCTATGTTTAATTACCTATATACTTAACTACTATCCATTTAACCTCTGTCTCTACATCCGCTAGGAGTAACAGTGTTCCGTGCTCTACATAGTTTAAAGTCGCTTTCCGCGTTTTTCTGTCTGTATAACCGCTACCTCCTAAACCACGCAACGGATTTTGATGCGGTTTTCACCACCAGTTAGATAATTTTTCACGGAAGGTTTATATACTATATATAACTAGCGCACCCAGCTTCGCACACAAATGACACCTGTGCGAAGCCGGGGCGGGTCGTTCAAAATAATTCTAACTGATCAATGACATATTATCATTTATGATGTGTAATTAAAATATGAAATGTCATTAGCCACCATGCTAATGATAGATTAGGACCCATTCTCTCTCTCTCTCTCTCTCACTCCCTCTGATCTGAGTCCCAGCAGTGAGAACATGATAGGCTTTGAAAATGATGATCATTCTACTAAGCTTAGTGAGGCTGACGATGCCTGTTAAGTAGTCCCATTTTTTAAATAAAAAATGCTATATGTATAATTATTATCAAAGGTTTTGTTAACCTTTAAAAAAATAAAAGGTCATGAGCTGTTTGAAGAGGACTCTGGTGACGACGAACCGAAGTACAACGAAATCAAGGACTGGGTTCAAGAGTTCTTCAACAGAAGAAGCTCCTCAACCGACAAAGCCGACCAGGACGTGGAGATCCACCTCACCAGAAAACAAACCGTCATACTCGCCACTCTGTTACCTGACGAAATATTGCTCATGGACAAGTAAAGATACTAAGTATTTTCGAAGCGATGAAAGTTTAGTCACATCCAATTAGCAGGTTGTGGCACCCCAATTCCAACATTGAGCTTGAAATGCCAGTGAAGAAAAGTTGTTCCCAAGTTGTTTAGAACTTTCTAACTTTAAAGTAGACTAACTACGCTCCGCGGGTTCACCTGCGTAGTAATGAAAAAATGGTGATGATGATTTTGAAAAATTGCCGATATTTTTTTCTCCTCATAACATAACGTCGTGTACCATAGCATAGCGGTGCTTGTAATGCCTGGTTGGCTAGCTATAGCCAGCAACACCTCAAGTAGAACATTTTTCAACGGACTAGGCCTGAGTTTGATCACAATATCACTTGGTGGGAAGCGATGATGTAGTCTAAGATGGAGAACGCTAGGAAATACCTTCATATTCACATTTTTTTGAACAAGAGTTTGTTCCAGTTTGGAAAGACAGATGCAGGTAAAGGTTTCATCTGTCGCCAAGCACATTATAACAGTGTGTTTTGGCAGCATCACTTGAGAGCCAGTTCCCACTCTAGGCTAAGCTTGATTACTATCAACGGCCACATCGTCACTAAGCATCAAGCATCATTCCTATGACCACCTTCCGACTCCATAATCAGAAAAGGTCTTTGGTACCATAAGGTAGGCAACGCACTGACAATGCCCCGGGTATTGTAGGTGTCTATAGGCAGCGGTGACCACTTACCATCAGGTGGCCCGTTGCTTGTTTGTCACTTATTCTATAAAAAATAAATGTACCAAATTTCAACTCAATTGAACGCTAGGAAGTGGGTCGAATTAGGCTTGCAAGATTTGTACCTTACAAACAAACTTAAAGTTAAATAAAAGCTTGTCAAAAGGAATTAGCCAAATCACATTTTATTTTGATTAATATAGTTAGATAGATGAACTAATTTTATTTTTCAGGTTCGACAAGCTTGATCCAAAACGCTTTGTAGGCGTCCTGCTCATGGCAGATGTCTCAGGATTCACAGCCCTGTCGGAACGGTATAACAACTTTGGGAAAGGTGGAACCTACCGTCTCACTGTTACACTGAACACCTACATCGGTTCGCTGGTAGAGCTCATCTACAGCCACGGAGGAGATATCCTCAAGTTCGCTGGCGATGCCTTCTTGGCGCTTTGGAAAACAGACAAACGCACATTTCTTAGCCACACTATTCATACTGCTATAGCATGCGCTCTAATCATTCAGCACTCCTATTCCTCTTACGAAACAGATGTTAAAGTCAGCCTTAAAGTCAAATTGGCGATATCAGCAGGTAATCTTATATTTGCACCCATTGGAACTGGTATCGATATGAACTATGTCATGATTGGACTGCCTGTTCTCGAGGCCAAACTAGCGGAGAGCCTTTGTACTTCTGGAGAAGTGAAACTAACTCCGAACGCTTGGGCTCACTGCTACTCAAGAAACTACGATCATATAGTGCACAGTGACGGACACGTGACTGTAAAATCTATTCTCTACGATCCACATGAAAAAGACGTCACTAAACCGTTCTTGGGCTTTTCAAGCATGACCAAACAAATGAAAAGACCTTTCAGTGCACTCGAAAATCTCCCTGATTCTTTTTGGGATTCATCAAACAATCTAAGCGCTGCAGATTTGCTAAGAAAAAATGACGCTCTCGAACTACGCAAAACAATTTTGCAAGCTGAAGATACAAACATCGGATCTGAAATCAGAAAGTTCATGATAAGACCTGTCCTTACACAAATTGATGCCCATCAACCGCTCGAATATTTAACCGAAATGAGATTAGTCTCAATATTATTCCTAACACTGAAACCGAGGGAATGCCCATTTCCACAGTTGGTTACAATCGTAAACAATGCTTACCAGATAACATGTGAAATTGTTTACAAGTCCATGGGTTGTGTGAACAAAATAATTCTTTTTGACAAAGATATTATGATCCTTGTAGTTTTTGGTTTGCGAGGTTTTAAGCATGAATCTGAAGCTCAAGCAGCTTTGAAATGTGGATATAGTATCAGGAGATCGTTGTCAGCCTTAGACGGTGTTCAAGAAGTTTCCATCGGTGTTACAACAGGACAGGTCTACTGCGGTGTCGTGGGTCATCCTCTAAGAAGAGAGTTTACGGTTATCGGGGCCATTGTCAACAAAGCTGCAAGACTTATGTGTAAATTCCGGAACAGAGTCACATGCGACGAGACTACATTTATAAAAAGTAAAATGTCTACAAATGGATTTACACTCCAACCTGAAACAGAACTAAAAGGAATTGGGAATGTTGGCAAAATCTTTGATTACACAGAAGAAATGAGGGTTAAAGAGTTGTACGATATACCGATGACACAACCTCTACTCGACAGATCCGACGAAATGGAATATTTTCAGAGTTGGTTGGAAGACAGTCATTCGACAGTTTTCAGAGACTTTGATGCGCTTCTTCTAGTTGGCGAAACACGCATAGGAAAGAGTAGATCGCTTGAATGGATGGCAAGACATGCAAGAAATAAGGAGTTCCAAGTTTGCTATATTTGCTTATCATCAATACACTCTGCTACACCGTACTTGGCTTTAAGTCAAATTATCAACCGCATATTAGGTATCAAAGAGCCTACAACAGGGTTTATCAAAGAAGAAAGAGTAGTTCAACTGTTACAAGTCTACAGCGAAGATCTATGCTACCTAAATAACATCATCAAAGTACGTTTCGCATACCACGAAGGTATGTACATGCAAGATGAAAGAAAACGAAAAGATAAGGGAAAAGTTATCTTTTCAAAACTGATAGCTGCAATTCAAGACATTCATGTCATATTTATAGACGATTTACAAAATTTGGATTCATCATCTTGGGAATTTATTTCACTTATGTTTTGCTCTATGAAAATATTTTTCGTCATGACCGTCACTCGTGGTAAATATAACTCGGTAACCAATTGGCTCTACAGTGCTTTTATTAACGACAGTATACGGAAAATAGTGTTAAGCGAGCTAGGACCTATGTGGGTTCCGGCACTAGCTTGTCAAATTCTTGATGTCACTGCCGTACCTAAAGACTTATGCGATGCACTGATGATAAAATGCAATGGATTACCGGGATTAGTAGAAAGTTTTATTACTCACTTATACTCAAACGGAGCTTTGGAGGTAAAAAAAATACAAGAAGAAGAGAAGGGCAATTTCGAATACGAAGATCTAGTATTCCCAGACAACTCCTTATTACATCCACAAGCCCTTGACGCAAGAGATCAAGCAACATTAGATGAACTTATACAACAAAATTCAACTGAAGAGATAAGCATATGCATTGTAATTGATAAAAATGAGCTAAATACAAATATAAACGTACAAAATTTGGACGCTCTTGTTATGATACAAATAGATTCTTTAACGCCATACCAGCAACTGCTGTTAAAAATTGCGTCAGTGATTGGTAACGTACTCTCCAGGACTCTCTTGGAAAGCATTATGTATGAGAACAATTGGTTAACAACAGCGAAAGCTGTTAAAAGGCTATTTGCCATGCGAATCCTGACTTGTGCTACCTTAACTGGCCAGAGACTCAGTAGCCAAAGTTCTTCAAACACAACTACGACACGTTCACTCGCCGCCACCGCCACCGATTCAAATTTAGCATGCGGCTGTTCTTTTGATTACGATTCTGAAAACAGTCCCGAAAACCTTCCAAAATATGCATTTTGCAAAGTAATGAGATTCAAAAATAAAAGTTCTAGAAAGACCTGCTACGAATTGTTGCCAATAAACCAGAAAAAAGAATTTCACTCGCGAATCGTCAACTACTTCGAAAATAATAGACAGAAATGTCCGACGTGTGGGGGCGCTATCATGATAGTACAATCAATAACGAGTCTTCAACTTAGCGATTCCTTTAGCAGCTACCACAGCAATGAGTTACACATGGAACAAAGTAGTTCTTCAAATGAATCACAAAAGTTTGATGAAATGGGAACACGCCCTGATTTAACATATAAAGATGATCCTAAAGAAAGTAAAAACTTAGTCAGGAGTCTGTCAGAAACTTTTAATTCAAACAATAAAGAAAACCATGTAACGAAACCAGCCAGTGAAGCGGTAATTCATGAGGAAGCGGGAAACTCTTATTTAAATAAAATAAAATCGCAATATTCTCCTATATTGAAAAGTAGACCCAGTCAAGATATAACGAGTTCTAAACCTAATAAAAGAGTTACTATGACACACTACAGTCTAGTTAAATCTGGGGTAGGAGCTAAAGAACCAAACAAAATCTTTAATATGCTCCGCGAAGTGACAGAAGCTGAATATGTAACTGACTGGCATAAATTAGGCGTTGTTGATAGCTTAGACAACATTGAGGAAGATCGGATGCAAAAAAATAGAACCAAAAAGTCGTTTAGTATTACAATTGAACGAGGAATTTCGGAAATAAATTTTAGCAAGTGCACTTGTGCTGATTTACACGTTGCAATTTACGGGCAACTAATTCATCATGCAATACAGGCCGAACAAAAGAGCAAAGCAATAGAATTTACTATAACATTTTGCTATTTCAATTTGTTAGGCGATAATGTTGATACTGTATTTCCTAAACTTGAAGATGCAGAAAATATGTGTATTGAAAATAAGACGATATTAAGTAAGTTTGACATGAGGAGATATTTAGGTAAAATTTCTTCACTGCGAGCTGCTGCCTGCCTTATGAGTGGTAGGATCGCCGGTGCTAAAATGGAACTCGATCGTGCATTAAAAATGTATCGAATAAATCTGGACAAAGTCTCGAGCCTTCTACCATTGAAAACTTTTGTCAATTACTTTAAAATGAAGCGACAGAAATATCGTACAAACGCACTGATAATTATATCAGATTCTGTGTATTGCCTTAACGTGGCGACGCTGTTGTTCTCGTCGATGGGAGAGAAGAGACTTTCAAAATTAACGTCATATAAAGCTTTGCAAATAGTGCAAGAGGTAGACTGTAATTTGGTTGACATGTGTGATGCTTACAGTAACGCCATCCAAGTGGAACTCGACCGTGGAGCACCCGATGGCACTGCAGATATTGAGAAAATGATTTTAGTCTCCTTACAAAGATTGGGGCGTCCCATTAATGCGGATGAACTGTACGCCGTTGGAAAACTATTTATGGGGACTTTCAGAGCGCGCTTATCGAGAGGACAGCTCGTAGCTACCGTACATTCGGGCTTCCGTGCCCTCGCCGTGAGCAGATTCCTCCAAGCCGACAATGTATCTATAGATATAATTCCCGATCTATTTTACGTTTTGCTCGCGCGAAGACGTATAGTAGAATCTGTAGACGTATTGCTATTAGCGATGCGTCTGAGCCAAGCTCGAGTTTCACATAATTGTGAAACGTGGTACTACGCACTTTGCATGGATATGATATTGGACGCTGGTTTCCAGTTAGAAAGCCCCCATGACATTAGCATGTATGCTGAGTGTGCGTTGAGCAAAGGAATGTCGGCCGGTTCCGGTCGGCGCCGCTTGATCGTCAATCTGTGGACATATTGGCTGAGAGCTGGTTCAGAAAAGAAAGCAAAACGCTTCGAAACAGAGGCCTTGAGTTGGACATCGAGTGATGAAAATGATGGCACTGTTACCAATATCTTAAGTGCACTGAGGTTAGCTGATGGAATGCTGGAAAGTTTGGCTAGGAAAGTTGATGATCTCAGAAAGGTAACTAAATTTTTACTCTCCCGCAATAAAAAAATACATTGAGCTATTTAGCTGCCAAGAATATGCATCGTATTTACTTAAGTATCTAATTGTTTCAGGTGGTAGATCTGATGGAACTGCGCTCCATTGCCGACCGGGAGCTCACGAGGCTGGAGCGTGACGCTCGTCTGATGCGTTCTATATATCCTCGTTGGATGTTACTGAAAGCAAATTCACTGAAACTGTCAGGGCGGCTACATTCGTTTATAAACTTATCCAATCAAGTTAGTACAAACAAGTCACAGTACATTAATAATTGTAAATTTTCATACTACCACAATAATGGCACTTTCATAGGTGTGAATCACGTAAAAAAAGGAAAAAGTTGGTATTTTTGTTTATTTAAATGTCGTTTTAAAAATAAACTTTTCTGTGGTCCACAACATAGAAATTGTATTTTTTAAACTGCATTTAAATTAACAAAAACACTTTTTGTTCCAAGTAGCATGGCTTTATTAGAGAAATAGTTAACATTCCTATTATTTATGGAACACGATTTTATTCATGTGGCTGCCTCGACTGGCTTTGCTGAATTGTGCATCTTATAAAGCCAAACTTTCAAGGTTTGCTAATGGTTTTAGACTCTATGTCTCAAATACGTAATATTTTAAATAATTTTTTTTATTTATTTATTTGTATGTAACAAACAAAACATTTTTTGCCCGAAATGGGTAAACTGTGATACTACTAAAATATAACACCTTATAATGTATCAGTTTTTACATTAAAGACTATTCTGATTTTGGTTCTACCTTGTTGAATGTCACTGCGAAGGACCTGAATATTGCTTTTGTCTGCATAACATCAATCTTGCACGGTCCCCACAAAAATAAGTCTGATGGCAACACTGAGGCTGGCCGAGGAGGCTGGCTTTTGACATCGCCAAGGCGCCTTTGTCTCGCGGATATGCTGGGTTACGCAAAAAGCCGAAAGGGATCCATAGTAGATAACATCAAATGTTTTTTTAGAGAACAACACAGAAATCTCGAAAAAAATTATCTGCTGTTCCCATGCTGTTCTAAAGATAACCATCATTGACACTCGACAATATTTGATAATTATGATATTATTAATTTTTAAACTTTCGCGATTTAAACACATGTTTTAAATGTTTATCGGGACTTATCGCGTATTATTACAGTTCATATTTTTACCTAAATTAAATAATACGTGATAAGTCCCGATAAACATTTAAAATTATGATATTTTATCCCGATATCAGAGTTGCTCTTGTAGTAAAAGTTTTTCAGTATAATGGACCCCTTTCAGGTTAGTACACCCTTTCTGCCTAATCCTGTAAGATATTGAGCTATTGACAATATTTTCAGCGGAAAAGAGTAGTCAGTGTAAATAACAATTGATTTAAAAAACCTAAAGCTGAGCTGGCCCACCCTATATACTTATACAGTAAGACAAATATTTAAGTTTGACAAATATGATCTTTGTGGCTCTGAATTTTGCTGAAAGGCTGTGCTGTGCAGTAGCTATTTATGTGTCGCAAGGGATGTGCTACTTGCGCATTCGCAATGGCCTAACTTCAGTGACAAAGATCCGTGGTGCCTACTGTAAATACATATTTCAATAAATTCGATTGCATGTTCTTTTGTCGCAGGCGATGGAAGAGGCGCGTCGCATCAACAACCGCCTGGAAGAAGCTCTGGCTCGTGCTGCCGTCTCCAACTCGGTGTTCTGGGCGCAGAGTGCTCGTGCCGGCTCCTTCATGCCTTGGCAATCGGGCGCAGAGCACGCGCAAGCTGCCTGGTACCAGCTTATGTACAGAATCAGTACATCGAGGCTATGACATACATAAACTCTAGTTAGGTACTTACATGCATAGCTTGCGCCGACAGAATAAAACTAGCAATTTAATAAAATCATTAGCAAGATGTCTTTCAAGTGTTGTTCAAGTGTTTTTATTGTAATAAAAGCGGCCAAGCGCGAGTTGGGCTCGCGCACTGAGGGTTCCGTACCACCACATAAATTGTTAACTACTAAAGTACAAAAAAGTAGTACAAAAAGACGCCATGCCCAGGCGGTCCCATCCAAGTACCGAGCGCGCCCGAGGTTGCTCAACTTTGGTGTTCGTACGAGAACTAGCAGTGCAAGTACAGCCACAGAAGACATAGAAGGTTCACTCCGCGAAGAAATTTAAATATATTAGTACTCTATCTACGAAACAATAAAGTACCAATTGAACTCGTACAGCGCTGGATACGGCTCGCTATATTCAACTAAAAGGCCGCTCTCTTTCTATCACGTAGCTCTATCTCTCCTGACGCGGCACGTGTAACGTTAGGGTTGTCTTCTTGATGTTTACACAGAATCATCATCATCATCATCAGCCAGTAAACGTCCACTGCTGAACACATGCCTCCCTCTTCGAGAGGGGTGTTACACAGAATACTTATTGGTATTTACTTACCAGCTATATATGTTGCCTATGTAGTACCTACCTATTACTTATATTCTCCTTTAATTGGAATGACATTTATTCTGCACAAAAAAAACTAACGATTATTTTGAATTTGGTCCAATAACAATCATGCAAAAGTATAAGTTTAAGAGGCGTATTACAAGATCATCATCCCGATTCCCGATGCATATTTAGGTAAAAACTACATGAAACATGGAGACCTCATTTGGGAGCCCTAATTTGCAGATTCTGTTGAAAATAATTGGTCAAGGTCCCTGACAGAAAAGATGCTTAATTACGCGTGACGTGGCTAGCGTAGCGTGCGGGCTGGGCACGAGCCGAGCGGCCACTGATTGCCCTGCTATGACCCTCTTGGGAAGGGACACCGGCCGAACATACCTAAAGTCCGGAGTGCGCCATGCCTGGTACAGCAGGGCAATCGCGCTAAAAAAATACAGACGAATCGTCGACGAAACGCAAACGCTCCACAACTTTTGGTCGATTTCGTATCGGCGCGAAAAAGTTCATATTTTCTAGCTTTAACACAAACGTTAGTTTGACAGCGTCTACGTCCCAACTGTGATCGGGTTGCGTTTCGCCTTTGGTTAAAATCATTAGCACGATACGAAATCGCCCAAAAGTAGTGGAGCGGTTGCGATTTGTCAACGATTCGTCTGTAATTTTTTAGCGCGATTGACATGCTGTTCTTTATCGATCGTCAAATTCGATAAAATGCCGTAGAATCCATCATAGCGAGTACCTACTGATCAAATGGCACGACGATCTCAACTGTCAAATTTGACGATCGATAAAGAACGGTACTTACACTGCAGTGGTGATTAATAGTTTGTCACGCACCCGCACTTTTTTTTTACGACTTGAAAAACATAATAAAATATTTTTATGGTCAAATATTGTAAACTACCATGATGAAAGATATTTTTTAATATTATATAAAGATATATTAAAATAAAATAAAATTAATAAGAGTAGTAAACGGAGTATAGTCAGGGTTGGGCAGTATTTTAATTACTTGTAATTAAAATACGTAATTGAAATACAAATACGTATTTATACGTATATTTGTATTTTAATTACTTCCTTAAAATGTAATTTGTAATTCATATTTCTAATACCTGACGCCGAGGTATTTTGTAATTAGTATTTCAAATACTTGAGGCTTCAAAATACATTTTAAGGCGGTCTTTCAGACAAAAAAGGCTTCACAGAAAAAAATATTAAGACAATATATTCATTTTAAAGCAGTAAAAAAAATATGTGGTAATCTTGATCATATTTCTGAGTGTACCATTAGTTCCAAAACACGTTTCCGATAAATTTTCTCGATAGAAAAAAATCATGAAATAACCTCTAACCTTGAAATTTACCTAAACGCATACAATGTTATCTCGAGTATTAATGAACAAATCTTTACAAAATTTACAAGAATGATGTTAAATATTGTAACAAATAACATCATTAATTTTATTTATTGATTAAAATTCAATTTTTCTATCTATTAATTAATTTAATCATAAATTGGCTCGAACGTGTCGAACGAAACGTCGTGCCGCCGCGGCGCCTTTTCACTTCTCTTTTATTTTTACGCGATGTGACAGAGACCGCTGAGGCGCGCTGCTAGACGGACGTGTGTCGCTTTGTTCCGCTAACCGCTCCAAAATATAATCTCAACTTTATGACACAAAAACACCTTGACGTAAGTTGTAAAGTAAGTACCTACCTTATCTGCAATGTTTTCTTGCATTATAAGTACTAAAAAGGCAGGCGAATGAAAATTACATTTTGTAACGATTTGTTTGTATATATTAGTTTACGAAGGATAATTTCACCACAATCGTCATAGTCCAGTTGGCCGAATAGTTTGACGCAATGGATAAGTTCTCTGCGACTCTGTGAGTAAGCTCCGGGTTCAAATCTCATAGTCACCAATAATTTTAATTTTTGTAATTTTTCTTATGTTTTTAAAATAATTCGTCATGTTCGTGCGTGCGTGCGTGGGTGTGTGTATGTTTGTGTTTGTATGCATGTGTGTAATGTTCTTTACTCGAAAATGGTAGGGCTGTTATTGACGGGATTTTCACTGTCAGATAGCTGATTCTATGAGGAGAAAAAAAATTGGCATCTTTTTATCATCATCATCATCACCATTTTTTCATTACTTCGCAGGTGAACCCGCAGAGCACAGTTAGTCTACTTTTTTAGGGTCCCGTACCTCAAAAGGATAAAACGGAAGCCTTATAAGATCACTTCGTTGTCCGTCTGTCTGTCCGTCTGTCAATACCCTTTTTCTCAAGAACGCGTAAAGGTATCAAGTTGAAATTTATACTAAATACTTGGGCCTACGGTTTCTTTCGGCTGTAAAAAATAAAAGTTGTAAGTCAAAGCAATCAAAAGATATGAACATTTATGTCGTATATTTTGCGATTTCACAAGGGAATCTAAACCTATAGGGTACTTCCCGTTGACCTAGAATCATGAAATTTGGCAAGAGGCAAGGTCTCATAGCACATATATAGGAATAAATCCGAAAATTATAAATTTAAAGTTATATCATTTAAAAATAATTATTTTGCTATTACAAACTTACATTTTGTAGTTGGAATGTATGGAATAACCTTATTGTCAACTACAAACTTAAGTTTGTTTTTCAATATTTTAACTTCAGTTAGTTTTTTTTTTTGGTCTCGCGCTCTGAGGGTTCCGTCTAACGGAGGAGTGACATAAGTGCAGAGGCATAGTAATAATTTACTTCCAAGTATCGGTGGTCGGTGTACCAGGGCAATATAAGAACAAAGCAGTCTCGAGCATTTGCAGAGGTCACACAAAGTGGACAGTCAGCGACGTTATCATACAAAATAGCTTTCCGTCCAGTTTAATTAGACATTCCAGTTGATACCTTGAGAAGTACGTAATTTACGCGTAAAATTTACAAATTGGTCTCACCCTTACTTCCTTTGGTCAGGCTTCAAGTAAGTACTTAGTACTAAACAGGCAGGCGAATGAAAATTACATTTTGTGACGATTTCTTTGTACATTTATATTATTTTATAGATTAGAAGCATAATTTCACCGCTTGCGTCATAGATCAATTAAAAGAGTGGTTGACGGAATGGATTAGTTCCTGTGACTCAGTAGGCTCCGGGTTCAATTCTCACATTTCCATTTTATTTTTTATTTTTATGTTTTTGAAATATTTCGTCGTGTGCGTATGTCTGTAATGTTCTTTATAGACTCGAAAACTGAAGGACCGATTTTGATGGGATTTTCACTGTAAGATAGCTGATGTTGAAAAAAATTCGAGCAACTTTTCATCATCATCATCATCACAATTTTTTCATTACTACGCAGGTGAATGCGCGGGGCGCAGTCTACTATAATGGTTAGGAAATCCTAAACAACTTGGGATGGACAGACAGAGACGGATGGGCAGAACGAACTTATATGGGTTCCTTGTAATTCTACGGAACCCTAAAAAGGTGTTACAGTCTTCTTTGAGTATATCTTTCTTCTATATACATATAAAAAGCGATGTATGTATGTTCCCTATGAAGGCTGATGATGATGATGATGATATTACGTATAAACTCCAAAATGGCTGAACTGATTTTGATGGGATTTTCACTCTCAGATAGCTGATGTTATAACGAGGGGAAAAAATGCTGCTTTTCATCATCATCGTCATCATCAGCACCAATTTTTAGTTTAGTTTAGTTTGAGCTAGTTTGGTAAGTCGTGATGTTACTTTCTCCAGAAACGGATTAACTGACCTGATCGAGGACTTCGGAGTCTGCTACGGAACTGCTAGACGGATAGAGCTAGAAGTGTCGAGTTTGGGCTCGTTTTATTAGTCGTGATGAGATCTTCTTCCAGGAATATTTTGACTGACCTGATCGAGGATTTCGGAGCCTGCTAGTGGAACTGCTAGACGGATAGAGCTAGAAGTGTCGAGTTTGGGCTTGTTTCATTAGTGGTGATGAGATCTTCTTCCAGGAATATTTTGACTGACCTGATCGAGGATTTCGGAGCCTGCTAGTGGAACTGCTAGACGGATAGAGCTAGAAGTGTCGAGTTTGGGCTTGTTTCATTAGTGGTGATGAGATCTTCTTCCAGGAATATTTTGACTGACCTGATCGAGGATTTCGGAGCCTGCTAGTGGAACTGCTAGACGGATAGAGCTAGAAGTGTCGAGTTTGGGCTTGTTTCATTAGTCGTGATGAGATCTTCTTCCAGGAATATTTTGACTGACCTGATCGAGGACTTTGGAGACTGCTACTGGAACTGCTAGACGGAAAGAGCTAGAAGTGTCGAGTTTGGGCTCGTTTCATTAGTTGTGATGAGATCTTCTTCTAGGAATATTTTGACTGACCTGATCGAGAACTTCGGAGACTGCTACTGGAACTGCTAGACGGAAAGAGCTAGAAGTGTCGAGTTTGGGCTCGTTTCATTAGTCGTGATGAGATCTTCTTCCAGGAATATTTTGACTGACCTGATCGAGGATTTCGGAGACTGCTACTGGAACTGCTAGACGGAAAGAGATAGGAGCGTCGAGTTTGGGATTGTTTCAGTAGTTGTGATGAGATCTTCTTCCAGGAATATTTTGACTGACCTGATCGAGGATTTCGGAGCCTGCTAGTGGAACTGCTAGACGGATAGACCTAGAAGTGTTGAGTTTGGGCTCGTTTCATTAGTCGTGATGAGATCTTCTTCCAGGAATATTTTGACTGACCTGATCGAGGATTTCGGGGACTGCTACTGGAACTGCTAGACGGATAGAGATAGAATGGTCGAGTTTGGGCTCGTTTCATTAGTCGTGATGAGATCTTCTTCTAGGAATATTTTGACTGACCTGATCGAGAACTTCAGAGACTGCTACTGGAACTGCTAGACGGAAAGACCTAGAAGTGTCGAGTTTGGGCTCGTTTCATTAGTCGTGATGAGATCTTCTTCCAGGAATATTTTGACTGACCTGATCGAGGATTTCGGAGCCTGCTACTGGAACTGCTAGACGGATAGAGATAGAATGGTCGAGTTTGGGCTCGTTTCATTAGTCGTGATGAGATCTTCTTCTAGGAATATTTTGACTGACCTGATCGAGGATTTCGGAGCCTGCTAGTGGAACTGCTAGACGGATAGAGCTAGAAGTGTCGAGTTTGGGCTTGTTTCATTAGTCGTGATGAGATCTTCTTCCAGGAATATTTTGACTGACCTGATCGAGGACTTTGGAGACTGCTACTGGAACTGCTAGACGGAAAGAGCTAGAAGTGTCGAGTTTGGGCTCGTTTCATTAGTTGTGATGAGATCTTCTTCTAGGAATATTTTGACTGACCTGATCGAGAACTTCGGAGACTGCTACTGGAACTGCTAGACGGAAAGAGCTAGAAGTGTCGAGTTTGGGCTCGTTTCATTAGTCGTGATGAGATCTTCTTCCAGGAATATTTTGACTGACCTGATCGAAGATTTCGGAGACTGCTACTGGAACTGCTAGACGGAAAGAGATAGGAGCGTCGAGTTTGGGATTGTTTCAGTAGTTGTGATGAGATCTTCTTCCAGGAATATTTTGACTGACCTGATCGAGGATTTCGGAGACCGCTACTGGAACTGCTAGACGGATAGAGCTAGAAGTGTCAAGTTTGGGCTCGTTTCATTAGTCTTGATGAGGTTTTCTTCCAGGAATATTTTGACTGAGTTGATCGAGGATTTCGGAGACTGCTACTGGAACTGCTAGACGGAAAGAGATAGGAGCGTCGAGTTTGGGATTGTTTCATTAGTTGTGATGAGATCTTCTTCCAGGAATATTTTGACTGACCTGATCGAGGATTTCGGAGACCGCTACTGGAACTGCTAGACGGATAGAGCTAGAAGTGTCAAGTTTGGGCTCGTTTCATTAGTCTTGATGAGGTTTTCTTCCAGGAATATTTTGACTGAGTTGATCGAGGATTTCGGAGCCTGCTACTGGAACTGCTAGACGGAAAGAGATAGAAGTGTCGAGTTTGGGCTCGTTTCATTAGTCGTGATGAGATCTTCTTCCAGGAATATTTTGACTGTCCTGATAGAGGATTTCGGAGACTGCTACTAGAACTGCTAGACGGAAAGACCTAGAAGTGTTGAGTTTGGGCTCGTTTCATTAGTCGTGATGAGATCTTCTTCCAGGATTCCAGGAGTCAAAATATTCCTGGAAGAAGATCTCATCACGACTAATGAAACGAGCCCAAACTCGACACTTCTAGTTCTTT
Organism: Agriopis aurantiaria; assembly: GCA_914767915.1. Taxonomy (NCBI): domain Eukaryota; kingdom Metazoa; phylum Arthropoda; class Insecta; order Lepidoptera; family Geometridae; genus Agriopis; species Agriopis aurantiaria. The sequence continues at coordinate 6,102,224 of OU612001.1, read as the reverse complement.
CCGTCTAGCAGTTCCAGTAGCAGTCTCTGAAGTTCTCGATCAGGTCAGTCAAAATATTCCTAGAAGAAGATCTCATCACGACTAACGAAACGAGCCCAAACTCAACACTTCTAGGTCTTTCCGTCTAGCAGTTCCAGTAGCAGTCCCCGAAATCCTCGATCAGGTCAGTCAAAATATTCCTGGAAGAAGATCTCATCACGACTAATGAAACGAGCCCAAACTCGACACTTCTAGGTCTTTCCGTCTAGCAGTTCCAGTAGCAGTCTCTGAAGTTCTCGATCAGGTCAGTCAAAATATTCCTAGAAGAAGATCTCATCACGACTAATGAAACGAGCCCAAACTCGACCATTCTATCTCTATCCGTCTAGCAGTTCCAGTAGCAGTCCCCGAAATCCTCGATCAGGTCAGTCAAAATATTCCTGGAAGAAGATCTCATCACGACTAATGAAACGAGCCCAAACTCAACACTTCTAGGTCTTTCCGTCTAGCAGTTCCAGTAGCAGTCCCCGAAATCCTCGATCAGGTCAGTCAAAATATTCCTGGAAGAAGATCTCATCACGACTAATGAAACGAGCCCAAACTCGACACTTCTAGGTCTTTCCGTCTAGCAGTTCCAGTAGCAGTCTCTGAAGTCCTCGATCAGGTCAGTCAAAATATTCCTAGAAGAAGATCTCATCACGACTAATGAAACGAGCCCAAACTCGACCATTCTATCTCTATCCGTCTAGCAGTTCCAGTAGCAGTCCCCGAAATCCTCGATCAGGTCAGTCAAAATATTCCTGGAAGAAGATCTCATCACGACTAATGAAACGAGCCCAAACTCGACCATTCTATCTCTATCCGTCTAGCAGTTCCAGTAGCAGTCTCTGAAGTCCTCGATCAGGTCAGTCAAAATATTCCTAGAAGAAGATCTCACCATGACTAATGAAACGAGCTCAAACTCGACACTTCTAGCTCTTTCCGTCTAGCAGTTCCAATAGTAGTCTCCGAAGTCCTCGATCAGGTCAGTCAAATTATTCCCGGAGAAAGATCTCATGATGACTAATGAAACCAGCCCAAACACGACACATCAGGCCTTCCCCGTCGAGCAGTTCCAGCAGCAGTCTCCGAATTCCACCATCAGCTCAGTCAAATCATTCCTTGACTAACAATTCTCACTTAGACTAAAAAAACGAGCCCAACCTAGACTTATCTCGCTTTCCCTATTTAGCAGTTTTAGCAGTCTCCGAACTCTACCATCAAGTTAGTAGAATCATACCAGGAGTAAGTCTATAAACTATAAATATAATAGGTAAAATATTTGGTGCAAAAAAGAAACATAAAATATTGAAACGTACGACGAAAGTAAATTTTAATAATTGAAACTAGCAAGTTGGTTTGATTGAATTATGGTTTGTTTGTTCTCCGTCGTCCCGTCGCTGTGTGCGTCTGGGCCGTGCGCGTGTAGTAGTACGACTTTTATAACTACGCATTATGCAAAGGGAGGGTCCCTTTGCATAATGCGTAATGTTATGATAAAAAATTGAGTCCAAAAATATCTACATAGTACTAGATTTGAACCGGGCATTCGTGGTTTACCAGCGCGGTGCCAGACCACTAGGCCAACAGAGCTTTGCTGTGGACCGACGAAATTACTTGTCTTTAGCTGTGTATAGGTGAAGGTCGTCACGTTTCTGCGAGATTCACGCGGTGCGCCCCGCTGTAGTCGGCCGCCACTGCCTCTGCTTCACCCCCTCAAAAACATAAAAGTCAGCTAGTCACGGCGCCTTAACATTAAAATACATTTATCCTTCATTTAGCGATCGTGAGTGTGAGTGCGAGGCGAGATTAAAATGACGGTAAAGCAGCTATTAGAGTTGGCTACACTGCACCTGTATGTGTACTGTACGCTATGACTGTACGTCAAAATTGGCCAACAAAACGCAAAAAGAATTACGTCAAATTGTCAATGTCAAGCTAAGATGTCAAGTCATAACGGTTTGTTTTTAGTATTTTCACTGTGATTTTCACGGAATAAATAAAGCTTCTGTTCTGTGTAGAATACAAATTGTATTATTAAAGTTTGTCGCGACGGATGATCAAAATCCCTCTGTATGTACGTCGTCTACGATGCCGGACAACGGTGGCGATGGAGTGAGCCCGTGCTTTTCAGCCCATGCTAGTCTAGATTACTTATTTTGTATTTTGTAATTTGTATTTCGTATTTCAATTACATATAGCTAAAATACTGTATATTGTATTTTATATTTTAAATACCTTAAGTACTTAAAAGTATTTTGTATTTCGTATTTTAATTACTTGCGATACAGTATTTTTTAATTTGTATTTCAATTAAAGCAAAGCATGTATTTTGCCCAGCCCTGAGTATAGTGAATACACATAGGTAGTAGATCTGTGAGTAAATAGAATTCGGCAATCATTTTAGTAGAATCGCTAAACAAAAAGTGGTCACGATGGTCACGCTGGTATTGTGTCTTCTGTAATGCAGGCCCGTAAGGTCCGTACGGGCCGGGCCGTTCATACTTTCGTACGAAGTCTTTCATACCTTGGACCTCATTGCCTTGGACGAACCATTGTGGCTAGTTCGTCCATGGTTCGTACCGTACCGAGTTTTGGCGCCAACTTGAAAAAAAACAAGTCCGCTCGTGTATTATTTTCCTACAGTTGTGTATTTTTAGTGTTAATGTGTAATAATGATGGATTATTATTTAATAAGTGCTCGTGAACGTGCTCAAGTGTGGGTAGTGATATAACGATGTGAAACGTGTATAATTTTTGTGTTGATTCCAACACAAATTCAAAAATTCAAATTCCATGAAAGCTTCTTCTAGACCTATCACCACTCTATTGGGGCATGAATTTGACTTAACCATGACTTACTTAGCTTGACTCTGACTGTGACTTGTTTGACGTTATTTCATCATTTCATTTCATCATCAACCTATCTCCACCCACTGCTGGGTATAGGTCTCCTCTTCAGCGCGCCATCTTTTCCGGTCCTGTGCTAGCCTTGTCAACTGCTTTCCTGCTGCCTTAACGATATCGTCCGACCAGCGGGCTGGTGGTCTGCCCGGTGGTCACTTTCCGTTCCGCGGCCACCATTCTGTGACTGTTTTGGTCCACCGTCCGTCTTCCCTTCTGACCAAGTGTCCCGCCCATCTCCACTTGAGTCTCGTGATCCGTTTAACCACGTCTTCGACCTTCGTTCTTCGTCGAATTTCCACGTTTGGTATGCGGTCCAGGAGAGAGATGCCCAACATGGCCCGTTCCATCGCCTATGTGCCACTTGAATCTTGTGCGTGGTCTCTTTAGTGAGCGTCCATGTTTCAGCACCATATGTGAGGATAGGCAGGTCACATTGGTTGTACACCTTGGTCTTAAGGCTGTGCGGGATTTTTGATTTAAATACGTCATCGAGATTTCCAAAAGCAGCCCACCCCAGCTGAATTTGTCTAGCGACCTCCTTCACCTGAGAGCTTCCTTGGTCAAAGGATAAACAATGTCCAAGATAGACGTCATAGTCACTCACCACCTTATAAGACTATCTCCTACTGTGATGTTAGATACGTGGATGTCTTCACTTGTCATGATCTTGGTCTTGGACTTGTTCATCTTAAGTAAGACCAACTTTCAGGGATGCTTCATTATTTAATACCATGTAAACTTGTTCAATATTACGACTGAAGGACTCTGTATCCATGGTCATGAAACCTGTCAAGTGTCAGTCAGTTCGTTCATAACTAAGCACAGTAACTAAGCATAACACAAGATAAGTAAACTCCTTAACTCCCTCTACGTAACTAAGGTTCATGGTTTATATAAACTTCACAGTAGCCGCCAAAGCCGCCTCTTAAACCTTCGCTTTAAAAAATTGCGTCTTTCTTTGATTTTTTAATTTATAACTATTATCTAATTGAACTTGAATTGAATGTGATAGTGTCACTGTGTAGTGTGTGAATGTGTGTGTCCTGTGTCCTATAGCTTATCTTTTGCTTACTTCGATATTCGATATAATTTCGCTACATAAAGTAAACTTAGGGCTTAAACTTTTTAAAATGACAGCCAAAAGATTTATTTTTGCGGGAAATATTGTGAATCCAATGGGAATAACTATTGGCGCGTATTTAACTGTAGAAAATGGAATAGTAAGTGTAGTAGTAATACAAACTCACAATTAAATTAGTTTTACAAAGTTTTCTAGTAGGTACTCTATGTACACAGTTGAACAAGACTTATGTTAAATAATAGATACCTGTGTTAATAAAGGTTTTTTTTTTATACTATACAAATTTGAAACAATTCCACCAAAGTTAGGTAGGTTAATACTTATTTATTTGAAATTCGATTTTTCAGATTACTCACATTCGAGACAAGAAAACATTTGAGGGACTCAAAAACAGCTCAGAGACTGATTATGAATTTATTCAGATGAATGAAAACCAGTTTCTGATGCCTGGGTTTGTGGACTGTCATACACACGCTCCACAGTTCCCTAACCTCGGTCTCGGGCTGGATAAACCATTGCTGGAGTGGTTGGATTCATACACATTCCCGCTAGAAAAGAAATATAGCGATGTCAACTTTGCTTCACAAGTGTATGACAAAGTTGTGGTATGTATTCTTATCTATTGAAAAACATAGTAACAGATATCATCTTGGGTGGTAATAATATAAATATAATTATGTCAAGTAGGTAATGATTCGCTGATGTTTAAATCATGAGACAACTGATAAGGAATTTGTAAGCAAGTCAAGCAACTTTTATATGTTATGAATTCATTCAAGGTCGATCAGACCAAGTCCATTTGATGGATGTGGCACAGTCAAACATCTAAAGTATTCTTTTGTATGAATTAATTAATGGTAGGCTGGCCCAACGGATGTGGCACGGCTAACAATTGTACTAGGTATTCGTATAAAAATAAATTTAAGTTTTAGAAGAAAAAACCATCTTAAAGACTTTACCTACATGTACAAACTTACAAACAGAGATTGAAAGTCATCATCAAAACTTTTGCTGATGGGAACCACAAATCAAAACATCATCTGTGTATATATTTTTGGATTTAGTTGGTTTTTTCAAAAAGAGCTCAAGCAATTTCAATACAATTTATATAGGACCTTAGAATAACTAGTTAAGGACTAATTTCCTTTGAAGTAGGTATGACCAACCAAAAAAACCATCAAATCAATCCTTATTTGTTGGAGTAATAACCTAACAAACATACAGTCGAATTGAGAACCACTACCTTTTTTGAAGTCGGTTAAAAATATATAAATAAAATAAAAATAATAAATATTCGGGACATATTTTCACACACGGTCATCTGACCCCAAACTAAGCAAAGCTTGTGATATGGCTGCAAGAGACATACATATATAGTTTTAAATAAAATTAGAGCTGTTGATGTTAAAAGGAACATGCCTTAATTGCGATTTCCTGCTTTGTCCCACTACTGAGAATAGGTCTCCCCTAATTATTAGTATTGTGTTTAAAATTATTTAAGAATATGTAGGTACCTATAGATATCATGTTTCAGAAAAGGTTATTAAACAATGGAACCACAACAGCCTGCTACTTCGGCACAATACACCTGGAGGGCACTCTAGAACTGGTCAAAAGTGCCATCAGACGCCGCCAGAGGGCGTTTGTGGGCAAAGTCAGCATGAATGAGAAAAATAATCATGAGTACTACAATACCACAGAAACAGAAGTGGTGGAAACTGAGCAATTTGTTAAGATAGTTTTAGAGTTCCAGGTTTGTAAATGACAATATCACAAAAGCTAGAATATAAAAAAAATATGCTGTGACATAGGCCTTCTCCCAGAGGGAGAGGTTTTTTTTTAGAGTAGGTTTGCGCTTTGCACTACCCTAATTCACTATTGCATTCCATTGCATTGCCCAGTGCATTCATTAAAATGAATGGAAAATAATTTGTCTTTGAACTTTTAAGATTCTTAGACATACCAGTTTCCTCACAATGTTTTCCTTTGCTGTTGAGCGGTGGCATGGAGACCGCACATGATTTATTTTAAGACTAATAGAAGAAATCCACGTACTCTCTTCCCGCCCTTTCAGTTACAGTCCCGCATCTGTCCTGTAATTCCTTATACTCTTGTCTCGCCTTTTCCGCTCTAGTTCCGCAATCCACTCTACTCCCGTCACGCTCTTTCAGTTCTGCATTGCCCCGTAATCCACTTTACTCCATCCTATTCTCTCCGTTTTAGTCCGGCATTCATCCCACTCAGGTTCCTCCTGCCCATTCCCGACTCGTCCCATGTCGATGCCCGCATCGTACCTATCGGAAGAATCGGACCTCTCTGAATTTTAACTACAACTTACTAATCTATGGCTTCCATGAGCATAGAAGAAATAATAGTACAACCACAGCTTAGTAATTAGAATGAATTTGGCACGATTCAATCTGTTTGATGTGGATATGTGTATGGTAGATGACGCAGCGTAGGTAGGCCTCCCACTAGATGGATCGAAGACATTGTGAGAGTCGCGGGAGTCAGATGCCAGGCTGTCGTTCAGTGTGGAGGTTAAAGGGGGAGGCCTATGTTCAGCAGTGGACGTCTTCTGGCTGATGATGATGATAATGTGTATGGTATGCTTACTTTTATACATCCTTGTTTATAGTTTGTATTATATGATTATAATACAGTCTAATTATTATTTTCAGAATGATTTAGTACAACCTATTGTGACTCCAAGATTTGCTGTCAGCTGTGATCAAAAACTTATGACTGATTTAGCAAAGATAGCCAAAAAATATAACTGCAGGATACAGGTCAGTATTATTCAATATACTTATATTCATATCAACAACAACACATCAGCCATGTTTGTCCCAGGATACTACTGTTCAGTACCCTTAGTACAAGTTATGATAGTTTTCGAAAACTTTTTTCCTTTTCGTATTGTTCCTTTAAGCCATTAGGTCATCTGTAGCAACAAGTGTTGCGTATTCTACTTTTAGTAGTTCAAAAATTCAAATCCAAAATATTTTATTTAGGACAGCTAGGTTTAGATTTAATGTGGACTGTGCTATATTTAAGTGGCGGAATGTAACTATTACACTCTTGTTTGTTTCAGAGCCACATCTCAGAAAACCTGGATGAAATAGAATATGTGCTAGAAAAGAACCCAGGCTGTAAAAGTTACTCCGATGTCTATAACAAGTGTGAAATTTTAACTGACAAGGTAAACAATTATTTTTTTCTCACACATTTTTGAATCAGCACTAAGAAAACGTGTTTTATTTCTAGTGCATCATGGCTCATGCAGTCCATCTGAGCGAAGAGGAAATGAAGCTGCTAGCGTTGAAAAAAGTATCAGTGGCTCACTGCCCCGCCTCCAACACCCGTCTCGTCTCTGGCGCGTGTCCCGTCAGCAAACTGCTGCAACATGGGATCACTGTAGGTTTGGGGACAGGTAAGAGCCAATCATGCACTGGGCCAGTATGGTAGATTAGGGTCCATCCTCTCTCTGAAAGAAGGTTTAAATAACAACGGCTGTCGAGGCATTTTTGTGTAAAATTTGTTGTAACCAGTTGCACCCATATAAACGAAACGTCAGTCATTCGAAATCAATTAGCAACTGTGATGCGGAGCTCGACGCGTTGATCTAAATAAGAATGTACAATCAACGTTCACTCATAATGGCTGGTAACAGATTTTCCTTCTCATTTCCGTTCTATTTACTTCTCTTTTCTGTGGTCCCAGCACAGTGTACTGCACTGTGTAGAGCCCATAATCGCTTAACATCAGGCGAGTTGGCGGAGAGAGATGATACAAGGACAACCATAATGATGCTATGTATGGCCAAGTATGGATAAGAGAAGCGCGCTCTCCGCGTATGTCTCAAAAACAGTTAAGCATACAAAAAATTGTTTTTGTCGAGAATTGTATGCTCTGCTAATTTTATACCTAATAGATGCATATATTATTAAAACCACAGGAAACGAGATATTTGCGAAAGACTGATTTTTTACATTGAATATCTTAAGACTCTGACACGAGATTTTATGAGACGTTTAAAACAAATTTTGGAATGCCAAAATATGGGTTTATACAAGTTTATAGCGTAGCTAGTAATAGCAGTCCGCCCCAGCTTCGCACGGGTATAGATTATAGCCTATGTCACCCGGGGATAGTGTAGCTTCACAACAGTGAAAGAATTTTTCAAATCGGTTCAGTAGTTTCGGAGCCTATTCAATGCAAACAAACAAACAATCAAATCTTTCCTCTTTATAATATTAGTATAGATTACCTATCTCTCATTCCGAGCTGAAACCCCCTTTCCCTGGGCTATATGGAACTGCTTATTGTTAACCAGATTAAAAGTTGTCGACTGATAGTGACATTAAGAATTACTAACGTTTAGGTTTTAGCCTGTTCTACACTCTTTAGTAATATAAGTGTTACAGACAATTCAAAAATTCGGCGACCAACGGGCGCAGACTCGGCACTGGGTTTAGAGGGTCGTTAATATAAAATATATATATAAAATTAATTTAGTTGTCTGGTTTGATTCGGCTTAGCCTTTCCAAATAATCCGGTATATTATGATGAAGTTTAAATCCTTACTGGTATTGATGCCAAAGATGTCTCCCTTCCAGATGTTTCTGGCGGTGACAATGCTTCCATTCTGGACGCCATGCGACGCGCACTCGACGTTGCCACGCTTGTGGACAGCAATACCAAGATAACGAGCGAGAATGCCTTGTATATGGCAACTTTGGGAGGAGCTAAAGGTATGTAATGTTAACATCAGAATCTCTTTAATTAGAACTGTTTTAAACTATCACGGTTGTTCACTACAGCTATATAACCACTTACCTCGGTAAATATCCCGTAAATAATCATAATTATACAAAGAATTCAAATGTGATTATATCTCTTTAATTAGTTTCATAAAATAGTAGACGATTTTCACCATAAAAACGTACACCTTACTTTTTTTTATTGACGACTAGCTGTTGTTGCCCGCGACATATTCGCTGTCTCGAATCGTTTTCATCTGTGACAATTTCCGTCAACGAGAAGTTGACTGAGCAATTTTAAGTATTCCTTAGCTTAAGTAACGTGTCTGAGTGCGGCTGTAAGAGCCTTACTTAAAAACGTAAGTCAAGTTGCAACATCTATGCTTAAAACGTCAACCGTAGATGTACTGACGTCAATGGTCACACGCGAAAACGAGACAGCAATTTTAAGCATAAATTACCTAGAGTAATTTTTTTAAGTAAGACCTCTACTATTCTAAACTTAATTCAATAAAGTTTATTTTCCTACAGCACTGAACCTGGACGATAAAATCGGTTCTTTGGAAGTGGGGAAAGAGTTTGACGCTCTCCTGATAGACGTATACCCGAAGTGTGGACCAATCACCCACTTCCCAGAGTTCCCAGAACTACAGCCAGGCTCCAAGGACTATGTTGATAATCTCGTACAAAGATTCACTTATGGAGGGGATGATAGGAATATAGTACAGGTGTATGTTAAAGGCGAAAAGGTGAAGGATATCATGAAATAATTTATGATATTGTTTGTGATAGAACTGTTGAAGAGTCGAAAAAGAAAGGTCTAAATAGTGTTCATATTATATTATTAATTAGGTAGTAAGTGGAATGCCAGTGATGGGCACAAATAATTATTTACATCTAGTTTTAAGATCAATTAATGAATATTCTTGCCAGTAATACATAAGTTTTTTGTAATAGGTATATACTTTGTAAATATTGTATGAAATAAACACTCCTTTAGTACAGAATAAAGCTTTATATAGTTCCATTCCACATACTATAACGCCAACGAATATAGTGAAAACATTTAAATATTTATAAAATCCGACCAATTCTTAAGGAACTCATAAAAGCAGCTTGTCAGATTTTTTTATTAGCGATATTTTACATAGCGAAAATTCGTACTAGGCCCACAGATCTCTACTTGAAAAATTGGCGCAATCTGTCCGAGATCTCTACTAACTACGCCACATCATACACTACTACGTCGCGTGGCTCTTATGAACAATAACCGCTCACCAACGAAGTCGGCGTGCAACTAGGTTCTCACTGGTGCGCTGTATGCTTGGGCGCACCAGTCTGTACCATTGAAAAAGTTCTATGGAGCCGGTTCTTCTATTTTACGTCAATGTATCTCGGCGTCGGGGGTTAAAAATAAAAATCCGTATTCATTTATTTTGTTAAACTTTTATTTCGTGTAATCTTTTATAGCTTGTGTACAAAATGTGCAATAATAACGTGACAAAATACAAACTGAATTTACCATACACAAGAGAATAGGATTGCTAGTATCATAATACTATATATAGGAATCTTCAATTCCAATATGATACAACTGAATTATACATCTTAAACGGGGAAACAAACACTTTTACAAATACAAATGTAACAAAAGCGGTATGCAAGAATGTGGCATGCAATATATTGACTCTATAAGACTCCTTACATTTTTAACAGCCTTTTTTTTTTTTGTAATAGCATTGTTTTTTTAAAAGGATAAGTAACTCTCTCTCCTGCTGAGTGAATCGTGTGCCACATTCTTGTACAACGCGCCATATGCTAAGAGCTTTGATACGTTGTTTTTGAAATTTGGATTTATCGAGAACCATATTTCCTACGACTAAAGGCACTGACTCCACAAAATATGCTTTGTCTTCTGCTCCACGTGATAATTTATCGACCAGGGGCTCGAGTTTTCGAATCACTTGTATGGTTTCGCAATAAAAGTAAGCAAATTCGAATGGTTCAAACCACTCGTTGCGTTAGCGAGTGAGATATTATGATTACTTGAAAAATGCTACTTTTGTTTGCGATTTCGATCAAAAATCTTCGCACGAAAATATCGTGCGACGACTTTCGATCGAAATCGAAATATCATTCGAGTGATTAAAAACCCCAGCACAGCGCCGGCCCTAGTCTTTGATAAGGGTAGAGCGAGATTGTCTTTCGGCTCGTTTCATTTCTGAAAACTATCGTACAGGAATCGATCATTTTTCCGAAATAAAAAGTAGCCCATGTGCTAATCCAGGATATAAACTATTTCCACATCAATATGCTGGTGCAATGCAACTGTGCCCGCCCAACTAGACGCGAAGCGCCATCAACATTTTATTTTTCGCTCGGCTTGTTTCGGTTTTTGTATTTTGGCGTCCCTTGCTATCTGGCGCCTAGAGCGACCGCTCTTCTCGCTTTGCCCCAGGGCCAGTGCTGCCCCAGCACTTAACATATGGCTCGAATTTCCAACCCCAACACTTTTATAGTAACATAAACTACCTATTTCCTTAAAGACTGTAAATAATACTCAAACGCAACTGGTTTCCTTGAATACTTAAATCGGTGGAATGGTAAGTAAGACAATGTATTCGAGTGTTAGTAATAACATTATTTAAAATAATAACACATTATAATGAACAGTCTCATATAATTAAAAACATACCTTGACCTTAGAGCAAATTATTGTACAAAATACCGGGTGACTTTTTTAACCGAATGGAAAAAAAAATGATACATACATGTGGAAGAAACCTATAGTATAATTATTGATACACAAAAAAATATAGCATAGGTGCATACACTTGCAGGTACGTTTAGTTTGGATGACAATACATGGTCAGCTAAATGACGTCATTCTAAATCCAATATGGCGGACTCCCAAAGATGGCGGACCAGTTATTTTTTATGCATCTCCATGATATGAGTACCAAAGGAAATGATTTTCTGAGAAGAATAGGAAAAGCTTATTCCTAAAAGTTTTTTTTTTTAATTATTATTTTATTATCAGGGTAAAAAAGTCACCGATATGTTAGATCGTGGGTACTATTATAAAAAAAAATAGGACGAACTTCAATTAAAATAAGTAAAACTAAGCTAGATCATTTTATTACAAAAATTTGGTTTGTCGATGATGTTATCACAATTGTTCAGATCACTCGGCTGATTCAGCCGAACAACAACTAGCGAATTTATTAAAATTGTGATGACATTAACAACAAATACAATCACACTTAAAATCTTTAACTCCAAATTTAATAAACACATTCGTTTATCTCCTAACACTAATCTTGAACACAGGAACTTGGACGAGCATATCCAAAAATTGCAAGCCAATATTTTTTTCACACAACTGCCGATAACTGTACATAAATGAACGAACCAAGCTACTCATTAGAGTATTTACTTCGTGCTTCACCTATCGCGCTTGCGCCTTTCAAACATTTTGAAGATATAAAGTTATGTAAAAGGGGTTTGAAGATTTTTGCATGGAAAGTGGCCTGCGGTCTGCGGCCATCTTGATTTCTTACGAAATTGTAGACGCAGATTGATACATAGGTGTCAAGTCATACTGCGACTACATTTCGTCAAAACCTAATCCATGTATATTTATGTTTTTTATTTGTATATATTTCTTCATAATATTATATTCGTGAAATAAAAATGTATGTACATTGTACATACCTACCGTTTAAAAACATGTTTATAGACTAATCTCTAAAATCAATATATTATCTTTTTAACCGGCGTTATTACGACAAAATGCAATTTTTTCATTAACTAGTTACTAAGTCAGACTACGACATTTTAAAATTCAATATGGCGGCCGTACCATAGGCCACTTAAGCTGTGCCAATAAAATAACATTACTAAAGTGAGGTAAAAAAATCATTTTGATTCAAATTTAATCCAAAAAAAAAGAAAGGTAAAGAAGTAGAGAGATTATGTTTTCAAAAATAAAAACTGAATTCAATAAAAAAAAAATTGTTTGAATCGAAATGAATATTTGTAACTTTATTTTCTTTTTCGTATAGCTTAGATTCTGCATTAGTATATTTATTCTTTATTAATCTTAAAAAACAAAATCGCGAGCGACAGGAAGCACGAAGAATTAGCTCTCAATGCCGTTCAAGTCTATTTGATACATAATTATGTATAATATTTCATACGCTGTTATAAAAACTAATTGAACACATTTTGTAGTTGAAACGACAAACTAAAAGGTGCCTTCCAATTTAGAAAACATTTATGGTATTAATGAATTGTTATCCAAAGTAGCACCGTGGAACTTACTAGGACAAATTATAAAAACCTTTATCCTTATAAAAAGGATCAATAAGCGAATCTAATCTGTTAAAAACATAATGATCAATTTAAAAACCCGACTTCGCAAAATTTGTAAAATATGCAATTCCGGTTCCTCGGATGACATAATATTGTTAAAATTGTTGTTTGTTTGTTGTTGTTGTACAAAGTAACAAATCTTCCAGTTATTTTGATTCAAAAATACTGAACCGATTTTGATGAATTTGGACCAATCGCAAAGTATATACTTTCAATAAAAAAATATTTTTTCACATTGTTTCATAAACGATGTCTAAGGTAACAAACTTTAAAAAATGCAACTGAATTGAGAACTCCCTCTTTTTTGAAAGTTAGTTAAAAGACTTTGATTTTAAAAAATGGCTTGCGTTTGACCAATATCTCGCATGATGTTAAGCGATGATGCGGTCTACGTTGGAGCACACTTGCCTAGAAGAAACCGATTCACTCGTGATTTGATGACGATTTCTTTTTCACGGGTGGCATTTCTCGTGAGCGACAAATTGACAGATCATTTAATGGCTTAGATTAGCTTATCTAGTGTTTATTTATGCATAAGACGGTATGACTTTGGACATCACAGAAAAGACATTTCACCGAAGGTTCACCGAACAATAGGTAATTTTCATATGGCTACAGAACAAACGTAAGAATTATAATTTATGGCTCGTTGACCAACTTTTAAACTAATAATAAACATATTAAAGGCCTATGCAACTGCATCCGCAGTATCTCGCTGGCGTTTTTCAACATTTCCGAAGATATAAAATAACTAGAACTAGATGTATTTATGAATAATCTAAGAAACTAAGACCACGAGGATAATATCACAAATTTTTAATAAAAATCTGATATTATTCCAGACAAGTTTTCTTACATATATAATATTTTTTATGTGTGAAAACAAGTTTGGACGACATTTTTGTTGAACATTTTATGTGATCTAGCTGCGCCCCGTGGTTTCACCCGCGTTGATACCTTCTTGAAACAACCACCTTGGTAGCGACAGCAACCTCCTTTGAATTAGATGACTGTTTTTTTCTATGATGTAATATTTCAATGACTTCAATCCTTGCCGTTTCATACAAAATTTATAGGAAAATGAATTTACTTAATAAAGAATCCGTGAATTTTTCCCATATTTTAATTCTTATTAACTGCTATTCTGGGCGGAGAGAAATCCAACACATCAAAGATAATTAAAATCGGTCCTGCCGTTCTTGAGTTATAAATTGTGTAACTAACCCGACTTTATTTTTTATATATGTTACCGGCAATCTGTATAATCCGGTATTCTATACAATACCTAGACAATGTATAGAATACCTAAAATGTTCAGGTAATGTATGAAATATTATTTATTTTATACTTTGCCTAGGTATTCTATACAATACCGAATGCGCAGCAAAAGACGAGAGCGGGGGTGCGGGAGACGTACGAGCAGGCAGTAAACTCCTTGCGACGCGGGCGGGAGGCGTGATGATCCTCTAAAACAGCTTATACACATAACTCTGAAGCGAGATGGGTCTGTAATTTTAAATCAAGGTGTTGACACTTTTCCTAAGCAATAGCACCACCATGCCGCTGTTTCACGCTTCTGGCGTTATACCTTAGAACAAGGGTGTCCAACTAAATTTTGTGGTGGGCCGGATTTATTAACTTTGTAACTATGGCGGGCCAAGAGATGTTTCGTAACTGAGCAAATCAAGACTAATGTCAAGACAAGTAAAATGGTAGAAAGGGTATAATTATTACCTTTTGGCGGAATTCACAGCAGGTTTCACTTGTAACTCGCCCGCCAAGGTTCCTAATCCGGCCCGCGAATGAGTCAAAAAAAAGTTGGCTAACTTAACTAAGTTGGTTAGCTAAGTTGGCTAAGTTGGTTAGCCAACTTTTTTTTTGACCCATTCGCGGGCCGGTTTACGTACCTTGGCGGGCCGCATTGTGGCCCGCGGGCCGTATGTTGGACACCCCTGCCTTAGAATAAGAATATAGATAGATGTTATTCTCGAGGTCATGTTTCTTAGATTTTTCATAAGTACATTCAGTCGTTTTATTATTTTCAGAAACTTTGAAATGCATAGCAATACCTCTATATGCGTATCTCCCTCGCACGCACTATGCATAGGCCCTGAATATTTTGAGCTGCCGTCATAGTCGCAATCTACACCACATCATGTCACGTACATACTAACCTAATTCAATTTGAATAACACGTTATTTTGTTAACATGACTTGCATTGAAATTATATTAACCTAAAACAGTCTTAAAATATATATTTTTACAACAATATTTTATAGTTAAATGTGCGAAATGCTGTGCATATAAATGTAAAAAAATAATGATACTTGTTATATGACTTTAAATAATTATGTAAAACAAATACGAGTAATTAAAAACAAAACTCATATAGTCATTTAAATGAAATGGAAGAGTATAATAATGAATATATATTTAAAACTATAAACATAAATTTAAGTCAACAAAGAAACAACAAAAAATACAAATATCATATTTTCATTTAATTTAATAAACTAGCACCTACATAAATACATTTACATTTCGAATACATTCCAATAAATGTTTCTATAAGTATATAAATTACTCCAAAATTTTACTGGTAATATTGCAAATCTATTTGTACTATATAATAATAGACAATATTTTCGTAACACCTGAGAGGGTACAATACTATAAATTTAACTAAATGTCACGTAGGAATAGAAAAGATAATTCAGTCTTCTAGATTTGGCTCAGATAATGAACGCACGCATCGTAAGTGCTACCTTTTAGAGGCTAAATGCGCGCGCGCATCTCTGCACAGATTTTCATTCCATGAGCCAAAATGCATCTGTAGAATTTGGCATAATTTGGGAATCAAAATTATCACTCGGCCAGTACGAGAAAATAATGAAAACTAAAGAATTAGACAATGAGTATGAGGTAGAAAAAAATGCAAATACATAGAATGTTAAATGTTCAATAAATTACACATTATTTTTACAATTATTATTTTATATTTCTTTTTACGTCTAACTTAAACTGTTTATAAATCTATATAAATCCGAAGTTACGAATGTATAATGCTATAATTAACTATCTAGTCAATATATTTACAGGAATGTATTTAGTACAAATAAGTATAAAACATTGACACTGTAACTACACATACGAATCATAAGAATCAGAGTCGAATAAAGCTTTTTTTTGCATATCGTCGATGGATAGACTTGTTGGTTCATGACCTCTTTGGGTTAACATACTTTTGGAAATTTGATCTTAGGACCCATTTGTTGACAAATAGTTATTATTTGACAATAATTATACTTATTATTTGATAATAATTTAAGTTATCATTTGATAATAATTATAGTTATCATTTGAAACTAATTATAGTTATCATTTAATAAATATTATCATAAAATAATAATTTAAGCTTTCCTTTAGGGCTTCGGATTAGCTGTATCTTTAGACTACAACTTGATGTATCTTGTTGTTTGCCATACAGAGCAAACCTAGCATAAAACCAGGGGCCTTACAGACAACTGCTATTGCGGCACCAAACTAACCTTAAATCAGCTCAGTTGGAAAATCACGCGAACGTGAACCTTAACGCGTCCAGATATGGTTGCGGTTTGCGGTTGCGTGCGGTGCGTTTCCAACTGAGCGGATTTCAAACGTTAGTTTGGTGCCGCAATAGCAGTTATCCGTAAGGCCCCTGGTTTTATACGGCAAGTATTAACTTTATAACCAAAAACTTTAACTCTGTACTCCATAGAATGACATTAAAATATTATTTTTCTTTGAGGACCGAAATTATCATCTTATGGACAAATAAGCAAGCCGTCTTAAATTTTTAGTTACATCAGTAGGTATTATAAAAGTAAAAAAAAAGTATTTACTACTTGATTATCTATCATAATATTATATATTTGAAGTAGAGAGCTTCATTATTGTAATTTTGTTTATATTAAATTTCGCTTGCTATGCATGTACTATTCGAAATATTTAAGCAACAAGGAAATAATATAAATATTAGAATCTTCAATAGCTCTTTAGCTCTTATGTTTTGTTTATGCAATATCTATTCTTCGTATAAAAATTATACAAAAATAAATTGACAGAGTAAAGTATAAAATGTGAACGTATAATTTACACATTCACTAACTTACTTACTTATTTACTTTTAACAAAGCTAACTAAAATCTAAAGTGGCCCAGAAAAACTTGGCTCGAAACCAATTCATTGCCTGCAGTTACCCGTAGACATACATACATGTTTGCAAACGAAATTTAAACATAAAAAAAACTGTCAACCCATTATTAATCTAACATGAGCTTATACGGGCAATAATTCTACTTAATATGATAGCTTTTGACCGCAACGTAAATAAGTATAATATTAGAAATAGATCGTTGTTTGACATTTGTAAGTTTCCAATATAAGCGCAAAAATAGCCTCACGGGCCATTCTCAGAAATCGACCGAAAAGCAGGTGTCCAGCGATGCTGACCTATTAGAGAAAAACTCTAGTAAATCTTTAATTGGGACTGAATGTCAGTACTTTTTAACTAAACATGCTTTTGAGAAAGGGAAACAAAGTAGACACAGACCATTATAATATTGCGTTAAAAGTTCATAGCGAAACGATCGATGTGTCACATCACACTTCTATTGATTCATGCATATGCTAGTAACAATAATAGCTCTTTTGTAAATGTGATTGGTCAATGAGGATTCGTACTGAGTAAGTAATAAGTATACACCGACCATAGAATATCACATGAAAGTTCAGGAGCGATGGTGTTCCACTAGGCCCTACCAACATATCTCATCATATCAGGGGGGAAGAGTGGATTTTATCCACCAAGTAGGGATATATGGAAATTCACTTTCACTTATCCCAATACGAGTACATAATTGTACAGCATGGATAGCGCACTTCTAATTTATGCATATTTTTGGTGCATATAAACACTTCTTTGTGAATATAGACAGTAAATGAACGGATAATGAACGGTCGCTTCTATTTTTCCGCATTACGACACAAAACCGGCTATGGTCGGGCGCTATCTTTTACGGAGTTTCGAATAGAATTATTAAGAAAACAGATGTAACGTTCCAGCAAAACTATACTTGTAAGACATTTAATTAAGTAGAAAAGCTATTTGTTCGTAGAAGAGTGAATACTCTCAGAAAGATTCAATTACATAAATTTGGCGTTACAGAGTCCGGTAGCAATTTGCGTTGACATATGCAATTAGACAACCCTGAAACAGTTTTCATATTTTTACATAATTTAGCCCAGTCAAATTCGTTTAATTTTATGAAATAATACATAGAATAAACAATATTTCGTATTTAAAGAATCGACGGAAATGGATGCAGAAAGTTGAAGTCCTATACAACTCAGTGGCGTATTAAGGATAGGCCTACATCTGGCAGCGGACGAACATAAACTTTTTTTTATGTCATAGTGATCAGCGTCGCCTATGGATATAACTCCAGGCGCATACAGATACATTGCCAACCTTTTAAGTATTATTAGTAGCCTTCTAGAGAACGTCACGCACACTCGGTCGGTTTTTTTAGCTCTGACATTGTAAAAAGCTGAATAAACAAAAAGTCTACTATGACAAAACGGTTATGCTTATCGGTCGAGACGAGCTCCCGACCGGATTCAGAGCTTCTTCATCAGGGAATGAGCGCGCTCCCGGAAACGTTCACCCGCGCACCGGCGGTGACGTCAGCCACGGCGGCGGTGGCTCACGCGAGTTTAAAATAAAAGTCTTTTAATTTGTCACTGTGATCAGAAGTTACGGTTTTCATTCAACTTGTTACAGCTGTCACAGTTAAGAGATACTTGGAAGTATCCAAGGTCCTCCGAAATATTGCGGGTGGCAGGTCATTCCACAGGCCGACAAAATGGTGATCGCAGGATGTGCCGTGATGGTGTTTACCTGGAGGTGGACAGAGAGAGGGCGCAGTCTCGACGCACGGCAGGCGGCGGTCAGGCGGTCACTTTACGAGGCTGGAGAGCGAGCGGGATTTCAGTGTCGGAGTGCGTGAGCGCACGGCACGCGGGGCCGCCGCCGCACACGCGCGCGCGCCGGGACCGACGCCGCGAGCTGCGACGCTCGCCACCTGCGCGCCCGGGCGGGGGGGAGGTCAGGGGGGCACAAACACGCCGAAATTACATCACATACACACCGACGGATACGACATTCAACTTTGGTTTAAAGGGAACAAAGCAGCGCCCAATTTTCACATAGAGGTTCAAAACTTTTTTGTGTCATTTTTTTTTTTTTATTATTTTTTATTGAAGGAGTTTTGTCGATATTCGATCATGCCACTCCCATTAATCTAATTACATATTTAAATAAATATATATGCATGTTATATATTATTTTTTTGAAAATTATGTTACTTGTTCGTTTTTTTTTCATAATAATATGTAAAAAAACAAAAGCCTAAAAAAGTTTTCACTTCAAAGGTAGATTGTTTTTTCGTATTTCGTTTGAAATTTCTTCGCTGCTTTTTCACCTAAACGGTGAACATGGGCCCCAAGTGAATGGAGTGGAATTTATCACTCGGTGTGTACGCAATATTCAAGTGTCATGCCAATAAAGTATGAGAATATATGGCAGGTGTCACATGAGTAATCTGAATACATTTATAAACAAAATTGATGCTTTAAATAAGATTCTACACAATATCAACTGTACATGACAATCCAAAAATATATGTTCAGAAATGTAGAGACATTGAAATGTCCAAATTATCAGCAAAACAGAGCATTTTTACAGTGAGACAAAATAGCGTGATCTGGGGCCTCACGGCTACCTGTTTCACGCAATTCTATTTGGGTGATGCGTAAAGTTGCGCGACCGCAAACCGTATCTCGGCGCGTTAAGGTTCACGTTCTAATGATTTTCCGCATTGCGCTGTTTCGAGATCGCGTAAAGAGATAGTCGTAAGTTTCACTCTGAATACAAAACTTGAACTAAAGTAACCTTTGGCTTGCCATGATACAACAATTTTGTAGAAACAAAAACATACAACCAACAGTGATGACTTTATGGAGTAATGTGGTACATGGTAGATGATCACATTGTCACAAATGAACATACTGTGTCACAGTCTGATCATCATATTATTTGATGATCATCATTAGGCTAGGTAGCAGAGCCTTACATTACGAACTCAAAGATATTCAAAACAATGGATGGTCAGCTCTCAAAAATGATCAAATCAAAGGCAGACTAATACCGTAGTAGTAATTATTTAAGCATAGACTAAAAACTTGTTGTAAGCTAAAATAGAGTCATTTGACGACATCGATTTTAGATGCTCTTTTGGCGGTCTTTCCAAAATGTATCTAAATTTCTAGTAGATATAAACTCGGGACACTTTGTGATTTATGTATCAGACCCAACATCCACGTTTGTAAATCTATTCTTCCAGTCAATGTCATATGCGTATGATATGATATTCATAATGGTGTGACTAGTATAACACAAGCGATCGATTACTTTGTGATGTGCAAGCAGTACGACATCGAACATGCCAAAAACATTTGTAGACATTGCACAGCACATCACATGCTAAAATAAATTTGTCTTCTACCTGACTAAAAAGAGTTGGCAGCAGTAAAAGTAGCGCTAGAATAGCTTGTATTTTTTGTATGGGGGAATTTAATTATGACATTTGACATTTTCCAAATACAAAAACGCTACAAACTGCTAGCGTCAGCTATTAAAATGTAGTATATCAATCAACCTCATTCATATTCTGCAAAGTAGCGCTAGAATAGCTTGTATCTTTTGTGAGGCGAATTTAATTATGACATTTGAAATTTTCCAAAAACAAAAACGCTACAAACAATGCTAGCTCCAGCTATATAAAATGTCTACCAATCAAACTCATTCATAGTAATTTTTAAACCTTCGAAACCTTTGGATAAAATAATGCTTGTTAAGTCCTGATAAACATTTAAAACAACAACATTCATATTTTGTAAATTAGCGCTAGAATAAAACACTGTTTTAAACTATCACGGTTGTTCGGTTATATCGGGAGCTCATTCCACAACCTTACCACGGTAAATATCCCGTAAATAATCATATAACTTTAGCGCTAGAATAGCTTGTATCTTTTGTGAGAGGAATTTAATTATGACATTCGACATTTTCCAAATACAAAAACGCTACAAACAATGCTAGCTGCGGCTATATAAAATGTCTACCGATCAACCTCGTACATATTCTGTAAATTTTACAGAATATGAACGAGGTTGATACAGTGTAAAAGTAGCGCTAGAATAGTTTGTACTTTTTGTGAGGGGAATTTAGTTATGACATTTTTCAAATACTTAAACGCTACAAACAATGCTAGCACCAGCTATATAAAATTTCTACCTTTCAACCCCATTCATATTTTCTTGAAGCCCATACATTATTTATTACAAATTTTGCAATTTTAAAATAGCTTTAATTAACTACAAAGTAAATATTAAGCTTAAAACTCTCAAAAGAAATACCTAAATAACACCTCTACGATAAAATTAATTTTAAACCTCTAGTATTTTGTTTTCTAATTTGAAATCGGAAAATTATTATCGTGTTATACATAAGATAAGTAAAGAATCAAAAGAATGTTGTGTACATAATACCTACAATAGAATAAAATATCGAGCGATAAGATTGTTAAAAAAACATGCTACAAACAAAACGTGCAGTGATTTATAGGACATAATGTCATGCTACGACACCAAGCAAGCGGGAAGCGAGCCCCCATAAATACCGTGTTGTGAGTACAAGCTTCGAAGGCTTCGATCTATTACAACTTTGACTACCGACCAATGATAACCCATCTGTGCAAGACCAAATACCGTCTAGGTCAAAATTCCATAATTTTAGTCCTCGAATGGAGTTTGTTTCTCCGCAGGCTAGTACATTGTACAAGTTCAAAGGTGGGAGAGCGAAGCCTTCGACCGGCGTCGGTTAGTCCTCCGCACCGTAGCTAACGAACACAGACACAGTACCGGTGCGCGAGTTTCAAAACAAAAATTCTAGGCAGGCGACAAGCACGTAGAGCGCCTTGCTCTCCTGCCGGGCCTCGGCCGAGCACGAGGGGCACGAGGGGCGGGCGGGGGGCGGGTGCGGCGCGGGGCCGGGAGGCGTACCGGCGCGCGCGCGCCCAGCGTCCAGCGACGCGGCCGGCTGCAGGAACCACTCGGAGCGCGTGCGCATGCGCGCGCGCTGCCGCTCGTGCACCTACGCACCACCCACCACGTCACTCCAAGAGCGCGGGCGTCGCGCTTCAGTCGCACGCGCGCAGCTTCGCGCCAATATTCGAGTCTCTAGTTTCAATCCACTTGTCTCTCGGGAGCCGACGAAACCTCCGTTTACGAACGCTCGTCGACACTTAAATCTCATATCGGTACCTTTTAATTAAGTAAAGGTCTACGTTTGGCCACCAACTTGCCCGATGGTAACAACAACAGTGTAACAACAGTGTGGCCGAGGATGGAACACGTAGATCTAGAAGTAAACTATATACTCTAGCCTCGAAGATGCCTAGACTGCCAAGTCGAAAGTCTGTAGCCAAGCGCCAGTTATACGGCCAACTTAACTTCAAACTCTTGTTCAATTCCTGGCGTTTATTTTAGATCACGTCGTCACTTAACATATGATGAGCTATGGTCAACAGTAAAAAACGAAATAGAGACGTAAAAACAATGAAGCGAAGATTTCGTCCCTCCCGAAATGCTTACTAACTATTCCTAGACACTTTTTATGTCCGTGTAATAAACATTTCTATATAACTTTAAATTTACTTGATTTTCTCTAAAGATGAATATTGATGAATTGTTAAACTACCCACCCTAAACTTGTTAAGGGTTAATTAGTTAACATGAAACGAGAATGTTAGTTTCATTATTACATTAGTAACTACTTTCTATAATGTTAGTTACTAGAAACATGGGGGATGTTCGCCTACAGCATACATCGTTCACACGGGGTCACCACAATATAAATACCATTACCATAAATATTCAAAAGTCGCTAAATTTATACACAACACAACTTTGAACTTGACGAATTTAAATGTCTTAATCGATATCCTAAAATTCAGTATACAGTAATTAAATCTAAACGTCCTTATACCAATATAAAATAGACATTGCACCGTTATTGTGCTAAAAGCATCAGTGTATTCAAACAGCTTGTGACCAACACACATTTTAGTCTAAAACAAGCACATCATGTGTCGTTTTTGCTTACTCATGACTCAAATCTCGCGGTGTCCTAGTGAGGAACCCTTGGGTAAGACATAGAAAATCGGTAAGTGAGAAGGTAAATCTACGCTAACAGAACAGCCACAAGTTGACCTACATATTTGGAAGGGAGACAGACGATTGTCATGCACTTGTCATTGAAATACGGACCATACTGCTAAGTAATTAGACATGTGGAGACTAACCCATTACTTTAATAGGCATGTGTCCTAATGTTTAATTTATTACCTAAAACATACAGTCGAATTGATAACCTCTTCCTTTTTGAAGTCGGTTAATAACAGGCTTAGCGATGAATATAACAAGATACATAACACAAATTGAAAAAAAAAAAAAAAATTGGCTGATAAATCTTTGAGATATGAGCGTTTAAAGTTTTAGGTGGGGACAGAGAGGGGATACTGTCCCTATCTCGCAAAGCGTGTGTTAGTATAGCATTTGTATGACGCGCCTGAGGCGTGACGTCATAACTCAGTTCATAGTGGGCTCACTGTCTAGCGTGAAATTAAAATACTTATAACTAATTTTAATTTTATTTTCGTTGATGGGCTCTCTATTTATGATCAGCTTTTTTATGAGGTATCATTATATAGAGGTACCATAAGTAATAAAAAATATTAGTCGTCATGCCTTTTAACTGTTATTTATGTCAGTGGTTCGTATTTCTCAGATCAAAGGGGACACAGACGGTGGACTCTACAGGTGGGTTTAAAGTAAAGTCTTATCACCATCACTTAAACAATACGTCCTTCAGTGAGCGCTAGAATTTAAAGATAAGTATGTCTTTATACACAGTTTTTGTACACAATCTCAACAGTATACCCTTCAAATAGAATTCGTTATTGCATGACAAGATTTAAGGTTATAGCATGTTTTATTTAGCAGTCAGATATTGTTGCACTCAAACCTATCACGAGTTAAAGGCAAAATTATATCAGAAATACATAAGAATCAAAATACTCAATCATTCAAAAATATTTCTTGCCACCGTCAAAATCATTAAAAGCTATTTTAAACTCTGAGTTGACTCATAAATGTAAACTCGAATTTAGAGGCCGTATTTTAGTAGTTTTTAAACTAATTTGTAAAACTTACAGAACACAGCCGACATCAACTCGGCACAGAATCGCCTCATCTCTAGCGGTTCGGTATTCCTTATACGTAACTTCATACTGCAACGCATACTAATCGGCATCGTAACAGCATCACCTCGCCTCGAGCCAAGCTCCTGGTCAATTTGTCACCGTGTCTACGTTGAGTCGTCGAGTCTGAGATGGCTTGACCAGCTGTGGTCGCGGTATCTTAGATGATTTGGCCATGGCTGAGATGCCGAGTCGCTCCAGTTACGAGCCTTCGTTCAGTTGACAACAAGGCGATGGTAATCCAGTCTCGAGTTGATGTGTGCTGTGACCATACGCATGATAACAGCATCGCCGCCTCGGGGCAAGCTCGTGGTCAACTTGCTGTCACCGCGTTTACGTTGAGTCGTCGAGTCTGAGATGGCTTGACCAGGGCCCTATTTCATAAAACGACAAATCATAATAAAACTACAAATGTCACTCGAATACGCCAAACTTGCGTTTCATATATCAAACAATTCATGTCGTGACTGATGATTGTCAGTCATATTGCATTCAAATTGACATTTGTCAGTCTACTATAGTTTTATGAAATAGGCAGCTGTGATCGCGGCGCTTATAGATGCATTGGCCATTGCCGCAGCCTCACCGACACCTCGGAGATGCTGAGTCACACTGGTTACGAGCCTCAGTTGACAACAAGGCGATGCTAATTCAGTCCTGAGTTGATTTGTGCTATGACATCTTTATGCTGTGTTTCCACTAGAGATGTGCAAGGTAGCTAAGTGGTGTGCGAGGAAAATATCGACCAATAGAAGGCGAGGCGAGACGGAATGAAGTGATCCTATTGGTCGATTTTTTCCTCGCGCATTGCTCAGCTTCCTGACACATCTCTGGTGTATACGCAGCCTTAACGCCCCATTTTTCTGTCATTAAAACTACCAAATCACGGCGTCAAGATACACTATACATTTTGAAATATGAACATGAGTTTAATTTTTTTAAAGGTTTAAAATAGCTTAGACATGTCTAAAAGATCTCAGAACAAAGGACAGATGAACACTCCAAACGAGAGGATCTGACAGTCGCGAGACGTGGCCAGCTCGGTTCTTACCTGAGGGAGGTAGGAGAGGCTCTTGGTGCTCTCCGCGTATTTGTTGATGGCTCGCAACTCTTCGAGGGTCATGTGGGGACTCGAGTTGCTTCGGGACGACTGGGAAGACGAGCTCACAGACACCTGGAATTTAGGGAAGAAATAATTTGCATCACATTTGGTTGCTTGATATAACTAAAAAACTAGTAGTTCGCCCCAACTGTGACATCGCGGCCCATAAATCTTCGTAACCCCTCGATAGATTTTGCCCATATTCAAACAATTTTTTTTATTATAATGAACTACTTGCGTACAAAGTTTCATGAAAATTGGATCAACGATACGCAAGTTATCGTCGAACAAACCATGCATAGAAACACCGACTTGTCTCATTAGAACCTGAGACCTCTCGTCGCTCGGTCAATAGGCATGTGTCCTCATGTTTAATTTACTACAAATAACCGACTTAGCGAGGAATATAACATTACACTTACTGAAAAAATAATTTGAATTGGCTGATAAATCTCTGAGATATGAGCGTTTAAAGTTTTAGGTGGGGATAGGGAGGGGATGCTCTATCCCTGTCTCGCAAAGCGTGTGTTAGTATAGAATTTGAATGGCGCGCCTGAGGCGTGACGTCACGGCTCAGTATAGTGCGCTCTCTGTCTAGCATGAAATTAAAATGCAATCTTAATTAATTAATCAATTGCAATTTGTTTGCGCGCTTCACGCATATACAAAATACGAACCTTATCAATCGAGCCTACTTAGTTCACCTGAGAAATTATAGATGTCTGCTGCGCCGGAGCCTCAATTCCTGAATCGCGCAGATGAGATTCTCCGGTAACTAGTAGGCTTGATTGGTAGGTGTTTGTAGATTGAGAAAAATTTAGTTGAGTAAAATAAACCATACGGTCTCGAAATACGGTTTTTATTACCCCGGGGAAGTGTTGACTAGTTTTTGGGCTCTAAAAGGCTCACCGCGCTGAACATTGGTCCTCCGTAGCCGGATTCATAAGTGCCGCGTTCGCGAGTGTTCGAATCCATTAAGTGCGTGTGAGTGCGTTCCAAAAAGTGAGTGACAGTGACATTAGTGAGTGAACCTTTGGATTACAGTGAACTAAGGACTTGGTAATCGTGAGTAAAAATAACATTTAAAAGTGACTGAACATTTTTGTGTATTGTGAACTTATAATAATTTTCGAACTTTCATGGACTTAGTAAAATTAAACTTTGAATAATTTATTGACTTAGTGAATTTAACTTTGAACAATTTCGGTGCAAAAAAGACTTGTGATAATTTCGACTTTGTGAATATAACTTAGAAAAAATTTATGTGCAAAAACATTGTAATTATTTTGTGAACTATTTGGACTTAGTAAAATTCGATATTTTTTCTACTTGCAATATTTTATGAGTACATGTCATAATGGAGGAGTTATTGAGTCAACAAGACGAACTTCTTAGACAATTAAAATCGGCATTGACAAACTTTAAGAAAACAGCAAGAATAAGATTAAATAAAACTTATATACAAGTCAGATTAAACATATTAGAAGGATTATGGGACAATTTCATGAAAAATCATATGAAGCTTATTAAGTCAACAGAATACATTTCTAATGACATCTATTCACAAGGCGAAGAGGCATATACATCGGGCAAGTGTGAGATGCTGGAATGTCTTGAAAGGTTAGCACCATCTGTGTCACTACCAGCAACCTCAACCAATGTGCCGATCACACAAGCACAACCAGAAATAAAATTGCCTAGAATAAATATACCTTCATTCTCTGGACAATACGCAGAATGGACATCGTTTCACGATCTTTACTCATCACTGATCCATAATAACAAATTATTATCAAATGTTCAAAAGTTGCATTACTTGAAGTCAAGTTTAAGTGGAGAAGCAGAAGTGTTGCTGCGACATATAGCCATAACAGAAGCGAACTACAATGAAGCTTGGGAGACTCTTAAAAAACGATTTAGCAACAAACGTTTCGTCACAAATGCGTTACTGAAAAGAATGATGACACAAAAATCCATCAGTAATGAGTCTTCTCAAGCAATAAAGTCGATTCTTGATACAACAAATGAATGCCTGAACGCATTAAAGAATCTGGGTATAGCATCGTTCGAGTGGGATCCTATGTTAGTCTACATCACAGTCAACAAACTGGATGCAGAGTCAGTTCGTCTGTGGGAACAACACATCGGTATTAATGAAGATAGCGGCGATGAACTACCTACGTACAAACAACTGTGCATCTTCTTAGAGTCACGCTTCAGAACTCTTGAAGTCTTAGAATCATCGAAACCACAAATAAGACCCAGATCAAACACGAGACAATCGTCTTTTCACGCCGCAGCTTCTGCTAATACGAATTGCAATTTCTGTAAAGGCAACCACTTGATTTACCACTGTAAGAATTTTATCACGCTTAACTGCGACGAAAGAAAAAGGTTCATAGAAAGGAATGGGCTATGCTATAACTGCTTAATTCCAAATCATACCGTGTATAATTGCAAAAATAAAATCTCTTGTCGCAGATGTGGAAAGAGACACCATTCCTTAATTCACCCCGAGAATAAAGCCACAGATCAAGTTCCAGAGCGAGCTGGAACTGTACAATTTCGAGACGATCCAACAAAAGTAGCCTTTACACCAGTCAACACCAATGTAGCGTCCCATTACGCGGAAAAGGAACTTCCCACAAACGTGCTGTTGGCCACAGCCATGGTGAAAGTTATTACACAAAATGGGGCTACATATCACCTGAGAGCATTGATAGACCACGGTTCCCAAGGTTCATTCATCACAGAGTCCGCAACACAGCTCCTTGGGTTGAATAAAATTCCAATCAATTGCACAATTAATGGACTGGGCGAGAACGGGAGAAGCCTCCACTCCAAAAGCATGGTTACATTTCAAGCACATTCGATAGTCAACACAAACTTTGCTACATCAGTGAAAGCATGCGTGCTCAAATCACTCACTCGAATGTTACCAACTACAGAAGTACACAACAATGACTGGTCACACCTGCGCCAACTTGAACTAGCAGATCCAAACTACACAAAACCAGGGAAGGTGGATCTATTGTTAGGCGCAGACGTCTACAGTGATATAATTACTGATGGACTTAGGAAGGGCCCCCGAGGATCACCAATAGCACAAAATACTCACCTCGGGTGGATATTGACAGGCCAGATTTCAAGTACTGAGGCTCTACATGGCTACGCAACAACACTTAGCATGCACATTTGCATTGAAGATACGCTTCAAAAGTTTTGGGAGATAGAAGAGGGTGCATGCAAGAAACATTTAACAGATGAAGAGAAACATTGTGAACGACACTTTGAAGAGACACACAAGAGACAAGAAGACGGAAGATATACAGTGGCTTTGCCATTTAAAGATAGAGTGCCACTATGCCAGTACGGCGAATCAAGAGGAGTTGCCAAAGCGAGATGGTTGCAAATGGAGAGAAGATTAGAGAAAGATCCGTGGCTGAAGAAAGAATACAACGATGTCATGAAGGAATACTTAGATTTACAACACATGCAAGAAATAAAAGAGGAAGAGGATAAACACAAATCAACTGCTGTGTACTTACCTCATCACGCAGTCATAAGAACCGATAAAACTACAACAAAAGTAAGAGTGGTTTTCGATGCGAGCTGTAAATACAAAAATCTAGTTTCTCTGAATGACGACCTCATGGTCGGGCCACGTTTGCAACAAGACTTGCGACATATAATCATGCGATGGCGACAACACAAAGTGGGCTTAGTAGCCGATATAGTAAAAATGTATCGGCAGGTCGTCGTTACTCAGCCAGAATTTCAACGCGTACTGTGGCGCGAAGATACAAACGACGAAGTTAGAGACTTTCAAATGAATAGAGTGACTTTTGGCACGGCCAGTGCACCCTACCTGGCAACAAAAGTCCTGCAACAGTTGGCGTTAGATGAGAAAGAACAGCATCCAGTAGCAGGAACTATCACTCTAACAGACTTCTACATGGATGATTTGTTGACAGGCGCCAACAGTTACGAGGAAGGAGTTTTGATATACAATGAAATGACAGCACTATTACAATCTGGAGGGTTTGAACTGCAAAAGTGGAATACCAACGACCCAAACCTTCTGAGAGTTATGCAAGGAGTAGACAACCATGACAAAGAGCTGAATCTTGATGTGACAGTAAAGACTCTGGGGATAGCCTGGAACAACTTTCGAGATGAATTTCAATATTCAATAAACTTACCTGAGCAGACAGTTGTGACGAAGAGAACTATAGCAAGCGAGGTGTCTAAACTCTTCGATCCGATGGGATGGCTTGCTCCTACCATTATTATTGGCAAAGTCTTCCTTCAGAAACTGTGGCTTTCTGGCGTGACTTGGGATCAGGAAATACCACAAGCATTGAAAGAAGATTGGCTGAAGTATCGTGAAGAACTGCCTTATCTATCTGAAATAAAAATTGAGAGATGGTTACATACGACTAGAAACGACACTAAAGTTGAAATTCACGGCTTTTCTGATGCTAGTATCATGGCCTATGCCGCTGTTGTATACTCACGTGTAATTGGTTCTGGCGGAGATGTTCACGTACAGCTAATCTCAGCAAAAACTAAAGTAGCACCTGTAAAGACAATTTCGATACCTCGTTTGGAGTTATGTGGTGCTGCTCTGCTCGCCAAACTGCTAAATGAAGTCGCTGATCACCTAAAAGTTCCTAGAGAAAACATCTATGCTTACACAGATTCACAAGTTGTCTTGGCGTGGCTGCAGGGTCACCCGAGTAAATGGAAGACGTTCATTGCAAATCGTACATCTGAAATCATAACTACCTTACCTGCGCATCACTGGAGTCATGTGGCCTCGAAGGAGAATCCCAGTGACCTGGCGTCAAGAGGCGTGTCTGGCTCGATGCTGAAAAATGAGGAACTTTGGTGGAAGGGTCCGAAGTGGTTGCTAGAAGGAGAAAGGAAACATAAGGTACCTACAGACTTACCTGAAAGCTTAGAACTAGAAGAAAGGGTAGTACACTTTATAGATACTTCAAATAAAGACAGCGAGAGAGATTTCACACAAGATCTTTTTGAAAGGTTTTCTACACTGGACAAATTACTGAGAGTCATAGCATGGTGCAAGAGATTCGGAAAGAAAGAAAAGTATCCCACTTACCTCACAGCTACAGAATTATCACAGTCATTGACGGTTTGCATTCTTCTTTGCCAAAAGGAAGAGTTTGCAGACGACGTACAAAGCTTAAGGGAGAACAAACCCCTCAAGAAAAGGAGTAAACTTCGATCGCTTAACCCGTTTTTAGATGAAATGGATGTCTTAAGGGTCGGAGGCCGGTTACGTCATGCCAATATACCTGAAAATGCTAAACACCAGATAATTCTACCATACAACCATATCTTTTCAAAATTAATTGTTGCACAGGCACATATGAAGACTCTCCATGGGGGATCAACCCTCATGCTAAATTACATTCGACAAAAGTTCTGGATTCTGGGCTGCAAGAACATGACAAATCACGCCGTGCACCGATGCATTGTTTGTGTGCGTTACAAAGCTGCAACCAGAACTCAGCTGATGGCAGATCTACCGGAAGAACGAGTTACTCCGACCAGGCCTTTTCTACACTCCGGTGTCGATTTTGCTGGACCCATAGATCTCAGAATGTCAAAGGGCCGAGGATGCAAAACCTACAAGGGTTATATTTGCATCTGGATTTGTATGGTGACCAAAGCCATACACATAGAAATAGTCAGCAGTTTAGACAGTGAAAGTTTTGTGGCTGCTTTTAAGAGATTCATTGCAAGGCGTGGGCACTGTAGCCATGTCTGGAGCGACAATGCCACAAATTTCACTGCTGGGAACAAGCAACTGCGTGATTTGTTTGAGAACCACCTAGAAACGGTGAAGAACCAGATTTATGACCAACTGGCGAGAGATGGAACGACCTGGCATCACATCCCAGCGAATTCCGCGCATTTTGGTGGACTTTGGGAGGCTGGTGTTCGCTCTATAAAACACCACCTGCGAAGGATACTTGGAAACTCCACACTCACTTATGAGGAGATGTCGACAGTTACTAGTCAGATTGAAGCCTGCTTAAATTCTCGACCAATTTCACCAATCAGCAACGACATCAATGATTTGTTGCCTTTGACTCCCGGTCACTTCCTGATCGGAGAGCCACCGATAGTAGTGCCAGAACCGTCGTATTTAGACACCAACATTAATAGACTGAATCGGTGGCAGCTCACACAAAGATTAGTTCAACATTTTTGGAGCAGATGGTTGACTGAATATTTGGGCAGACTTCAACAACGACCTAAGTGGGTGAAACTAATGGACAATGATATTAAAATCGGTAACCTAGTGCTAGTAAAAGATGATAATTTGCCTCCTGGCAAATGGTCTTTGGCTAGAATAGTTGACGTACACCCAGGCGACGACGGACTTATCAGAGTTGTTTCGCTTAAATGTAAAAGCACCGTCGTCAAACGCCCTATTACAAAAATTTGTTTGCTACCAGTATATGTCTAACTTGTATTGTATTAATTTTGTCACTCATC
The DNA here is from genome assembly GCA_914767915.1 of Agriopis aurantiaria. NCBI lineage: Eukaryota > Metazoa > Arthropoda > Insecta > Lepidoptera > Geometridae > Agriopis > Agriopis aurantiaria. The sequence continues at coordinate 6,070,027 of OU612001.1, read as the reverse complement.
TTGCCATGATGCGTGGTAGCTAGATTTTTTTGCATGTATTCAATTTTCTTTTTTCACGATGGGTGGTAATTTAATACTTTTTCTTTTGCATGTATGTATCAGTGTTTTCATGATGGGTGGTTACTTATGTACAAGAATTTGCTTATTGCTCTCACCTCAGTGTTTCGTAAGAATAATGTTTGTGAAGGACATTATCTTCAATAATGATCCTTGATGGGTGGAATGTTTGCGCGCTTCACGCATATACAAAATACGAACCTTATCAATCGAGCCTACTTAGTTCACCTGAGAAATTATAGATGTCTGCTGCGCCGGAGCCTCAATTCCTGAATCGCGCAGATGAGATTCTCCGGTAACTAGTAGGCTTGATTGGTAGGTGTTTGTAGATTGAGAAAAATTTAGTTGAGTAAAATAAACCATACGGTCTCGAAATACGGTTTTTATTACCCCGGGGAAGTGTTGACTAGTTTTTGGGCTCTAAAAGGCTCACCGCGCTGAATTATATCTTATTTATTTTTAAACTAATTTTAATTTTGTTTTCGTTGATGGGCTCTATTTATGATCAGCTTTTTTAGGAGGTAATAAAAAAAAATTAGTCATCATGCCTATAATAGCAAGGATCCATCATAATCTTCCTTGATTAAAGGCAGTATACAGGGTGTAAGGGGAACACTCTCGAAGCCAAAAGAAGGTAATTGTACTCATCATTATGAACAACTTTTACTATGGGACCAACGCTGAAATCGCGAAAAAAATATCAGCTGTTCCATAGAAAACGGTCATTGACACTCGACAAAATGTATGGAACAGCAGATATTTTTTTCGCGATTTCAGGGTTGGTCCCATAGTAAAAGTTATTCATAAAGATGCGTACCTTCTTTTGGCTTCGAGAGTGTTCCCCTTACACCCTGTATAGGGTAATCAGGGCGGGCTGAAAACTTTAGACAGTAGTTTTAATGCTTCTTACACTAGTAGATAGCCCCGAACAGTGACCTCGCGGCCCATAAATCTTCGGAACCCCTCGACCGAATTTTCCCATATTTGAACAAAAATTATACAGAAACTAACTACTTGCCTAAAAAAATCAATTTTGTTGATGCCTTTAGTATTGACCAAGCGAAGACAAGTCTCAGATTCAAATGGCTAATGGGACAAGTCGGCATTTCAGCGTGCATAGTTTGTTCAACGATAGCTTGCGTATCGTTGATCCCATCTTCATGAAACTTTGTAGGCAAGTAGTTCATTTCAATACAATTTTATATTGTTGTAGTTCGAATATGGGCAAAATCGATCTAGGGATTCCGAAGATTTTTGGGTCGCGAGGTCACAGTTCGGGGCGAACTACTAGTTTATTTAGTTATGAATAGGGAAGGGGTCGTACTTTAAAGACGCTTTCCTCGAGTGATATGGAGAGGCGCGTGCAAGAGTCGAGCAGGCTGTGCTCGGGGATGATGCCGAGGCCTAGGACTCCGCCCGCGCCAGCGCCTCCCGCGCCGCCCATCAGAGCCGGCATCGACTGGCACTCTTCTGACTTTGACAACCCTGCGGAAACAATGCCACTTCATCTATGCTGCGCTGGAGCGGGTAGATGAAGGCCGTTTATTTACGTTGTTATTATTATGCGATTGTTTTGAAAATATTTGGTCAGCTTCGGTTATATTTAGTATGGAAAAGTCAAATCTGTTCAATGAAGTAAACAGTGAGGTGTAATATTAGAGACGCTATAGGCGAACAACACGGCTTTACAAACTGACTAAACGCAGCATATACCATAACATAGCATAGTTTACGTACGCATGTATATGTGCATTTTGTGAAATAAGGGAAAGAATATGAAACACTTTTTACGCTTTATCTGTTGTTGGAAAGAGACAAAAATACAATTTTGTTGTGGACACTCGGAGTGCGTGACTGAGAGACGGCTGAACGAAGTCGGGCAGCCAGCCTTGCATTCGTCTAGTCAATATGGTGGCGGGCACAACCTATCTACAGTATTCTACACGTAAAAATATCTTAGAAGTAAAAATGTTTTTCATTAGTATATACGTAACTACCAGTGCATCGTAAAAGATTTCCGAGTGTACAAAACTACAAATTAATTAGTGATATTTATGTTCGAGACTACCCTTTAAACGAATTAATCTACCAACGTGTGCTACCTTTTACCAATTCATAACCTGTAAATACTCAGTGAAATACGGCAGTTACTTTTTGACTCACCAAAAATAGCACACAAAATTTTGACTATATTTTTAACTTCATTATTAACAACTTAAACGTTCTTTTGGGAGACCTGAAAACACCCTTTGTTTGTATTATCATAAATACATGCCTGATTTTAAATATATTTATTAATAACAAAGACATCCTTTGTCAAATAGGATTTCGTTAAGAATCTTATTTCACAACATATTGTAATTTTTTTTTTTTAATGCAAATTTTTATTTAATAAATAATTTCATAAAATAGATAAATTGATAAATACCTTCTAAATTGAATTTATTTCCCCAACGATCACACTCGCATTGAAGCCACGTCTTTTCAGCTTCCAATGATAATTGCCCTGGAACAAAAACCAAGAGACCATTACCTTACTGACTCTCACACTTATACTATTCTTGGATCTAATTTAAATTTTTACAATTTAATAAAATGTTTTAATCTGTTAAATCGTAGTTTTTATTTATATTATCTTTAACTTTTGACTATATAATAACTTATTTTAATATGTATGCTGAAATATAATGAATACGTATGTAAATTAAAATTTTAAATATAGTCTTTAAAACAGTAACAATGACGAAGTGTACTAAACAAATAAACAATCAATTCATTTATAAACGGTAGGACTAATCCCCAAGACACAGGTGTTTCTACACCTAGTTTGGGCATTAGTGCGATATTAAATAGAGATGTACCGATTACTGAATAAAATAATTTTGAATTTTGAACTTAACAACATGTCTTTAAACATTTATTTAAGGTTTAAAAACCTAGTGTCCAGGCAAATACAGCCAGCAGAGAGGTATACTTAAATTGATAAGAAGGGGTTAAATAAAAAAAAACATATCCAACATTGAAATTACAAGTTGAATACAAATTAAAATGCCTGTTTAAATCAAATAAAAAAAACTTAATTTTGATACCAGCTATATGTTATTTATTTGATTTGCGTATGCCCCGGCTAAGCTAGGCTGATCGAGTTGATGGAGAAATACCTTTTTACATACCTATGTATATCTTCAGTGCGATAATTATCTTCACTGGGTAGAACATTCATGTATAACAAGCTCAAGTGTTTAATTAATCCACTTCAATTGCAGCAATAATAGAGATAACATCTATAGATAGCACCGGATAAAGTGGCATCTCGTGTTTCATCGCCGGCGTTTTTACAAGAACGGCAAAAAGATCCGAAACAATGCGCGATTGTGAGTCCATTCCTCAAAACAAAAGGCGCTCAAATTCCGTGTTTGTAAAAACACGGCAAAACACGAGCGATTTTCACATGGGATTTCAGCTTTAATTGGAGATAATTTGCGGTTGGGTTTTGCATCAGTTCGTTACCCTGTACAAGGGCAATACCACAGAACAAACAGTAGTCATGCGCAATGTTTTGGGTGTAATTTTAATATACATACTTAAACGACACTAATAAGGCACTGTTCTAACTATTTATGTTGCCTTCGTCTTTGTATTATATTACAGGACTTGATCGTCTCAAATGTTTAGTACCCAATGTACTCGCTAGTATAAGCCTCGCCAAGTCATGGTAGTGCCACAGTATAGGATGAATGAGTATATTCACTAGTCCTTTACGCGCAGTATGGGACCAGTGACACGCCCGTAATAAACTTTATTTTTATTTTTATTGTTAGACAATATGCTTGATGTTAAGCGATGATGCATGCGGTCTACGATAGAGCACGCTTGCTTAGAAGAAACCGATTCTTTCGTGATTTAATGACACTCAGATTGTAGCTATGCGGGAACACCCATTCAGGTAGCGCATTCCACAGACTAGCAGTTAGCACAATAAAAGTAGAATAAAAGCGCTTCGTATGGGTTTTCGGAATATCAACCATGAAACGGTATCGCATTTCGTCGCTCTGGCAGTCCGATAGAAAAATAGGCAGGAAGTAATCATATTCACATGTTAATACTCACTAGCATAAGCCTCTTGGTCGCGATGGTGTCGCGGCGGAGGCGGGTCTCTGAAGGAACATATCCACTCGTCCTTCACGCGCAGTATACGCCCCGTGACACGCGCGTAATACGCATAGTTGTCACGCCCGAACAGGTCGCCCGCGCTGAACTGCTCGATCAGCTGACGCATTATACGAGTAGCCACCTGGTGACATAATAACATTTAAGAACACATATCATCATACATGTTTCACACATTACAAGATAAGCACAAAACAATATAGAACAGTGCATTTGGAGAACTCTCTTTGGACTTGACAGCCTGCACTTTCAACAAAGCATAATTCTGATGCTCGAATAAACAGGAAATTTGTGGTATCATTGATCACACTTTGCAAAAGTGTCTCTAGTTTAACAAACGTTTCCAATTTCTCATGAATTTATGATACAATGCTTTAAAAAGTTAAGTGCTGTTCTATACTTCGACCATAATAAAATGAATGGACGGGCCCAGAAGAAGCGCATTCTTGAAGATTACAAAATGAGCGCCAGCGCTCATTTAGTTTCAGTGGTCTCTAGCCGTAGGAAGTGCAACACGAGACTATTGTTACATGATGACGGAACATCTGACAAAATTATGGCTTCGTGTGCTTTCCCGAAGTGTAAATACACAACAAAAAACCGCTATTTTTTGAAACAAATGTACAACGTGTCCGACGGTTTAGACTCGTTTTTACTGAGCAAGTTCAATGGTTTATGGCCCGTCCATTCATTTTATTTTGGTCGAAGGTTCTATATTTCATAGAAAGTTGAGTGTTTTTTTTGCGAAAAAGACGCGATTTGAATAATTCGTAGTTCTTTGAATGCTGGAAAACTTTTCGGAATTGCTTAGACTAAGCCCGAATGATTTTTCTAGATCTAGCATGAAACTTATATTGAAATCGTTTGAATTTTTAAAGGAGTTAAGACTTTTGAATTGGTTTTTGGTCATACTTCCTTCAAGAAGGTCTCAGAGTACAGATGACGATCGGCATTCATAATGTATGTTTGTATATTTGTTCGACGGTAACTTGCGTAACTTGATCTAATTGCCTAGTACGAGTCTTTCCAATTGGTTTACTTATTCGTTAACGTGATTTGTATAAGGTAAGTACAGTGCTATCTAGATGTCGCTGCTCTATCGAATAGGAAACGCAAATGGAAAAACTCGCACTAGTCACTCTAATTGCCTAGTGCGAGTCTTTCTTATTGCGTTTACCGATTCGATTACGTTAACGTTAAATACGATTTGTATGAGGTAAGAGCAGTGTCATCTTGATGTTGCTGCTCGATCGAATAGGCAAACGCAATTGAAAAAAACTAGCACTAATTTCAATTTAAAATATGAGCAATATCGGTAAATGACTAGTAAATATATAGGTCACGAGGTCATACGTTTAATACTGGGTACTCAAAAATGTGTGACTGTATTATCAAGGTATGTATGTCAGCTCATGAATTACTTAATTGAATTAAATTTAGATGATTCATCTAAACAGGAAGTGAGTAACCGTTACCGAATTCATGAATCAAGCTCTTATCAGCAACCTGGCTTATACTGTACACACAGTAAGGATACTACTAAGAGACTGAGAGTCTTTAATTTAACTTATGTAACATGACTACAAGTTTACATACCGGAGTACCTTTTTTTGGTGACGGAGGGATCTTCGATAGATACCCAGCTGCTAGTGCCCTACCACCTGGGTTACCCAAACCCAGGTGGTAGGTACCTAGTTATATATATTTTAACTCCTCAGGCCATCATGCCATACAAACTTGGAATTTCATAACTATGTATTTGAGTGTGATTTAGTCAAACCAACCGATTGTACCATTCTGTTTACTATGCACGTGAACTGTGAAGGTATGATGCAATAGGCTAAAACTAAAGAATCAAAAACGTATCAGGGTCCATGTGGTTTGTATCAATCATCTAAAAATAAAGAATACTATCGCTATTCTAAGAAAACTTGTTGCAACTACTAATCAGAAATAACGTGACTAAATGAAAGAATATTAAAAAATTCAGTAGGTAACAAGAAAGAAATTGGAAAATGAATAAAAAAAATGCAATTCCCATACTGGTAATACCAGAGATATTACATATTTCAAAAATGTTAGTTTAGCATGATATAAACTTGAAGAAAGCAAAAGAAAAGCAATAATAGCCCACTACAAAAAACAGTTTAGAACGTACTTTGTCCCAATAAATTATGTTTAGGCTTTCCAAACATTCAGAGCAACATTAACTTTTATTTTATTAGGACAGGGTACCAATTATATTAATATAAGTTTTGCATTTAACTACGTAGAACGAATAGTAAATGCTGAGTAAAAGCCGATAGTAGAAACAGCTACAAGTACAGGGTGTAACTTTTTGTAATCATTATATACTCACGCTAACTTCAGCCTTTTGCCGCATGTTATAGACAATTTTAGTGAACATTGTATTTTAAAGCTATTTACAAACTAAACGCTGTGCGTCACAATATGAACACATAGACGAGGACCTAATGACCTGACATCAGGTACAGTAGCAGCTGTAACACAGGTCTTCCTAGAACAGCTGCTTACGAGACACCTACAGAAAGGTACTTATACCCATAATAAATTGTAAATTTTAGTCTTGTTAAAAATGTTATGGTAATATTGTTAAATTATAAATATTGGTGAATAAATGAATTGAATTGAGTTGAATGACCTGACATCGCACACGCAAATGTGAGATATGTTTTAGAGAGGGCGTGACAAAAATTAACCAAATAATAGTAATTCCACCCTTTTTAGGGTTCCGTACCCAAAAGGTAAAAACGGGACCTAATTACTAAGCCTACGATGTCTGTCTGTCTGTCTGTCTACCTATTATTGTATCTTTCGAACCGTAATAGATAGCCAGTTGAGATTTTTAATAGAATATGTAATGTAACGGATTAACCAAAAAAAAAAAAAAACGTAGAAAGGGTGTCCCCATACAAAAATCGTGCGTTTTAACGTATTTTTGTATTAGCTCTAATGTAAAAACGGTAATACGTATAAACGTCAAAACTTGGCATGATTATAGTACACACTCTAAAGTATAACAACAAATAATAAATAATGGCAAAGTGCGAGTCGGTGACAAATTTCTGTTCATTACCAAGTTATAATTGTGTTATACTCGAGCGCCTGTAGCAAAATAATTAACTGTGGCTGCGTAGCAATTGCTTCGACTATTTTGGAAGGCGTTATAATAACTGGCAATTCGGTTACTTGGACGACTTTATTGTATTTTGTGGTGGTACGGAACCCTCAGTGCGCGAGCTCGACTCGCACTTGGCCGGTTTATTTTATATGGAAAGCATAAGGAAAGGCTGTTTTTTTTCGCGAATTTCGAAAAGTAAAACAAAAGTTGTTTGGTTTGATGTACCCAGGCCTCCCTTAAGAGGATGCTAACTGATTACCAGTAACCCTGTATACAATAATTACAAAAAAAAAAAACTGTGTGAAACGGCCCTGTAGTATATTTCTATGAGGTTTATCAACATACTATTGGAGCGCACGAGCAAGACGATATAAAATGAACTCGCTTATCTGATAAGAAACTCTATTAGAATCGACTTACAATAATCGGATAACTAAGCTGTTTATTGCTTTGTACGATCGATAAGAAGATTATTAAAACGATAATAATGGCGACGTTTTGTTGAAATCTAAAGAACCACTTGAAATGAAGATTGTTAATAGTGGTCATTAAATCCTTGCTTGTGATATCTTACGAGATACGAGATAAAGAGTGAGGTTGGGTGTGGAAACCACAATACATTAGCCAAGATACCTCTAGTTGCTCCGACAGTTGTTATACGATGCGTAATTATGCAGCATTCAGTGCATGAAATCAAAGTGGAAACGCGACGTGACTCTGCGTGACCCTATGCATGGCTCATTACATCTTGTATGGCTAGAACTAGATGTAATGTAAAACTGCACTAGGGCTGCGACAATGCAAATTATACAACCAATTTTTAGATTGCAGATCAAATAAACAAACGTGCTCCATCTTCGACCGCATCATCGCTTTCCATCAGGCGAGATCGCGGTCAAACGTTAGCATAGTCCAAAGTAAAAAAATGAATATAGCCTTCTTTCTAGGTCAAATATACAGTTTCGACCTTTAAAACATTTATGGTTTATCATATTTTAAGGTGGCAAATCAGTGACTTAATTTCATACAACACAATCCGGCAAGACTCGAATAGTATCTATACCTTTATTGTTTTAATTTTCTCCTGCTAGTTCCACAAAATAGGCTACCGAAGTCATAATTTTAAAAACCACGTTAAACATCCCGTAAACTAACGTATTCTATGACGGAATCATATAACTTTACTAGCCAATTTAAATAATTGTAACATTTAATTATATTTTTCACTACGCCTGTTATTTTTAACAAATCATTCAACTGTTTGATAGCTTAGTAAGGACATGCATTGAGTTACATTGCGTTTTTTTTGTTTTTTGCAAGTATATTCAATCCAAATGTCAGTGAAACTACTCAGCAAAAAAGTAGTATTAGAGTTTTACAGGGTCAAAGTTGCATGAAAATTAGGCATGGGTTAACCCCTTAATGCCCCAATTAAAACAATTGGTGGTTCTGTTGGCGAATAATAAAAATTATGTCAAGTGATTTTCAAATCGTTACCTAATATTAAATAATAATAATATACAGTGATTTTGAAATCGTTACCTAAGAGTAAATAATAATAATATCAAATAATTATTAAATCCTTACCTAACAGTGATTAATAATAATATCAAGTGATTTTGAAATCGTTTCCTAACAATGTTTTATGAATATGTCATTTATACCCTCTCTAGTTTAGAACGAATACAGCTAAATTGGTGACAGCCCTACATAAAGTATGCCTAATCGCATGACAGATGTGGCAACTGACCTTGAATCTTTGTACGTCCTCCATTGTGGCAGTTTTGCCATCGGATACGCAAGAGTGGAAGAAGGATGGCGCTACTGACACGCCCAGGGCTTCCGATGTCATACCTGTACCTGGAATATTCAAATTTAATCATGATCAGTTAAGTGTTTCTGTTTTCCAAAACGATCAGGCAGTGGCACCTCAAAAAAAAACAATTGAATGGAGCTATTCAGCTGAACACAATACCTGACCCCAAAACTATTGACCTTTGTCTTTGAACCAGCCAAGACCTAGTATTACGCAGTACAGATCTATGCTATACTTACAGTTAGAGACTACGAGGTACGATTGAAATCAGTGATTCGGATGACCTGGTTCTAACTTGAACAGATGAAAGATCATTCTCCCAGGCGCATACAGCCGCAACACTGGATTCCGCAATTGTGTGAACTAAATACGAAGTATTCTTCGAAAGCAACGATATAATGTATTATCCAATACTTACGGCAATTAAATTACTTCTGTAATACATAATGCATATCGGATTAAGAGCCAGACTAGCGTGTCTAATTTTTGTGTCCTAAAAAACTAATTGAAGACGACAATTTGAACTAGAAGCGGTGAATTAGCTTTAAACTGAAAGTTCGTATGAAAAAGCGAAACATGTCCATTTGCGGTTCACGCAAGGCATGGTTAATGAACTATTGTTTACATTGGATGTTTGTAGAAAAACGGCATAAGTCACAATTAAATTAGAGCGGTTGCGACGTTTTCCTACTTTCGTTCAAACGCGGTAACATTGCTCCATTAACAATCCACGATTATGATTCTAATTAACTTTGCACGCAGAAGAGGTAATTTCATTATCACCATTGTTTGTAAAAAGATGGGCTAAAAGTTGGACTTGCAGTCCCAACCTTTTGATTATATAGATATTCAACATCTTCTCAACTCCATTTATAAGTGAAGATTAAAGACAGTGTCCATATCAGATCTAGGTAACAACACGTTCAGAAGAAAACAATTGGAACTGTTAGTATCTTACCGCAAAGGACCAAAACATCTACAACGTGGACAGTGTCTTTTATGAAAGAGGTATTTTTCCCTATATCCAAACTGGTATTAAATCTACTTCCCGACTTTACCCTTGTAAAAATAACTAGGAAACCATTTTAATGACACCTATGACACACAGCCCGTATCTTTTTATGGCTAGACGATAATTCATAATGTTATCAGCACATCGTCATCAACGTCAGAAGTCCAACTTGGCGAAGAAGCCAATCAAAACTGTATACTCCTGCTATTGAAACCTGACCCATCGGTCCTCCGTCTTAAGGAGCATTGCGAAATGAGTCACAGGATCTAGTTTAAGACGATCCTCTTCAAGTTAGGGCAGTGCACATTCTTGTCTGCTATATGCCAATGATTGACGTAGGACACAAGTGTTCAATGCAGATGTAAGGACGAATATGGCGCTCAACGACCAATAAGGCCTGACAATGGAACGCCACTTATTTAATTTCATCGTTGCTTACATCAAAGCAATATTTGATGTCCTAAAGGAAGGGCGGGGTTATTTTAAATTGTGTTCTATCTGCTCTGGTTCTGGGTATTAGTTGTCTTTGTATATGTCCCATATTCCATGACATCCCCGACATGGGGAATCCAATGGGGAGATAGGAGTGTGAAGCGTAATTTATTTAATTAACATCGTTTGCAAGCTATTTGAACGGCACCTACTTTAAAAGGAAAAAGTATTAATGCAAGTAGCTTTTGGTATTGCAAAGGCTTGTATTATGCTGTATAGGAAATATTTTAGATAGTTGTAATCTGGGTGTCTTCAAATCACGAGTGAATCATCGGTTTCTGGGCAAGCCTGCTCCATCGTAGACAGCATCATCGCTTAACATTAGGCGAGTTGGCGGTCAAAAGCAAGGCTACTACTTTTTTGAAGTGATATATTATTTTTTTTAAACGAATTTTTGTATTAGCGCTAATGTAAAAACGGTAATACGTATAGCGTCAAACTTGGCATGATTATAGTACACACTCTAAAGTTATGATACAAAGATACAATGACTTTATTGGTCTGTATAACAACAAATAATAAATGATGGCCAAGTGCAAGCTGGTGACTAATTTCTGTTCGTTACTAAGTTACAACTGTAGTAAGTACTTTCGTTATGTAGATGACCTCGTCGTTTCTTTCACCGACACGAAATGCCACCATATTTCACTAATTTTGAAGTCGGTTTAATTTAATTGTATTTTGTGGTGGTGGGAGCCCTCAGCGAGCCCGACTCGCACTTGGCCGGTTTATTTAATTCAATAAGCTGTTTGGATTTAACTTTACATTGAACTAATCTATACTAAAATCTGCCTGAAAAAACATTCTTAAACCTTGTTTTGCAATTGGTTGTAAAGCAGACGAGACCCTGAAATCCAACCGATACACACCTCTCTAAATCCATTAAACCCACAGCCGAACCCCATTGACTGCACAGCAAAGACTAAACAAAAGCAAACATCGTCGCCGGCACTAGCAGGCCGAAAAAAAAAATACACTAATTATGGCAATTGCACGCTATATCGCGTGGGCGGCATGATGCAACCGCTTCGCTTTAATTGTGATTATTTAATCTTCGGGGAGTCTTCATGAGGTTTTTGTTGCTTGATTTTGAGATTCACGATACGCTCGAGTAGTCGAGACGCTTCCTTGTTATGTCAACAGTTTTGGATGTGTGTTGCTGAGGGGAAACTGGACTTGTTAAGTAGTAAAGTTATATGATTATTTACGGGATATTTACCGTGGTAAGGTTGTGGAATGAGCTCCCGATATTTCCTTCCCGTCTTCCCGTGAACATGGTGCATGTAACTGCGCCGAAATATCGGGAGCTCATTCCACAACCTTACCACGGTAAATATCCCGTATATAATCATATAACTTTAGTGAACAACCGTGATAGTTTAAAACAGTGTTTTGTTAAGTAGTAGTATTACATGTTCCCGTAGGATTACGAAATAATGTATATTATCAAACATAATCTGATTTTATAGATATATAGTCCGTTGGTCCAGTTGGTAGTGAACCTAACTTCTGAGCTTTGGGGCGTGGGTTCGATTCCCACCTAGGACAAACATTTATGTGATGAACATTTGTGTTTGTTCTATATCTGGTTGTTAATATCTATTTAAGTATGTATTTAAAACTATATATGTATCGTATGTATATCAGTCTCTGGAACCAATATCACAAGCTTTGTTAGTTTGGGGTCAGATGACCGTGTGTGAAAAAATGTCCCGAATATTTTAATTATTTTATTCAAAAAAAAAATTCCGAGAATATTGTCTTACAGTTTAGATGGAATATACTATGTAAGTCACAAATATTCTGCCTTATCTGGTGTACAAATCTTTTGTTGGTCATGGTCTAAATTACATATTTACTTGTTCCAGCGTGTCTTTAAAAAATTAAAAAATATCTTCAAAGTTCCAAGAACTAGGCTTCTTAAGGTTCAAGGTCCACTAAATAAGATTCCAACAACCCCAGTTCTGTACTAAATAGGCAAGCAATACCATTTTTCTTTATTGGCGGTCGGGTTGTAAACTGCATTGCGATCGTTAATGTCATTAGACGAACGTTTTACTTGTGTCCATATGCGCGTAGGGTTGCCATTACAGACCAGACGTGACGGCGCTAACTGGTTCACGTGTTCGGCACATCATCAGCTTTCTTTCATTCACATCCTTCCATTTTCTCATAAAAATAATTCCAAAAAATTTTAATTGAACTTTTTAAAATCATTATTACCGGTAAAACGACCCAAGTGGCGTACCCTTAAAATATAGCCGATCAAGCATGGTGTCTGAACAACTGAACAGTAAAATCTCTGAAACTATCTTCTAACTAGACTACGACCGTTAGAGACGAAGGTTAGAGAAGATAACGAAGCATCATGAGATCGCCGCGCCGGTTGTAACATTACTTTTTAAGCTGCAAGCTTTAACTAAACAGCTTTTTCGAACGTTCTTTAATGTATATAGATTTATTACTAGGAATTCCCTAGGGAATCTAAGTCGGCAACCCTACAAGCGTAATGCCATCAGATATGGTAACTCGCAGCACATGTTCAAAGACAAATAGAGTGAACCCTTTATAGAAATGTGGGAAATTAAATGACGTCATTATTCAACATCCGTTCAACGTCCTTCCCTGTTAAAAGTTAGTCATTACTATAATATTTGTTAGATAAAATCCTTACTGTTGAATAGTAAATATTTTGCATGCGAGATAGAGAATAGTCAGCAGGTTTGAGATAATTTTCTGTGTAAGATTACTCATTATTTGTACTAATTAGACCTGTGGCTTAACGGAAGCAGTCTCGTTTCCTTGGTATAAAACGCGATGTAAATAGGCTTGGAATGTCAAATGGTGAAATGTTAGCAAAAATTTATTTTTTTCCAGATATGATTGCTTTTGACTGGTTTTAAGCTATAGTGTGTTCTACGATGGTCTCGCCAAAATTGCATTTATCGGGAAACACAGACTTCAAGGCAAATCGATGAAGTAACAAAGAGTAAGTTCCGAATCTCGCCAACAGCGCCAACACCACGAACAAAATTGCTGTGCTGTGTTGGTTTTCATTAGCGCAGTTGGAGTCGTTGGCGCTGTTAGCATGGAAAGGAACGCGACCGAAGAATAGACAGTGCATTTACCTGCTTTTTCAGCATTAGACGCCATGACCCGAAACGTGCCGAACAATAGCACCAACAGTCTCTGTGTGCAGACAGGGAGCGACAGCAGTAATCTGAGGGCAAACACAAGCACATTATGACGACTGGCTAGGTTAGCTTAAGTCGAGATTTTCTCACTTTTAAGCATGACTTATTACTACAGATATATTGTAATATATTGATATATTGTGTCTATATATTGTGTCTATTGTATTAAAGTCGCATTTAGTAGAGCAAAACCATGGCGCTTACACACACGTGCGTTTCACTACGTCAATATTTGAGGTTTTTATCATATTTTTCGAAAAGTGCGATTCCCTCCATAAATATGAAATCTGTATATTAAGATATCGTAGACATCATTTAATAAATAGGTATTTGAATGAATCTAAAAAAAGGGAGAAAAGCATAAATTTGTGTTACTTTCATAATTTTTTTCTATGTAGCGAAATGTCCTTAATCGTGTTTTGGTATTTGGGGTTTCCTAGATAAAACATTCAATTTTGATATGACATCATTTTTATAATTTTAAGCTAACCATGGAACCACACCTAAACTATAATGACCAAAATTCCTAAAAGACTAAAATAGGGCCTTAATAGCGATGATGGTCATTGGTGGACGTGATCAGATGCCACGCCCCAGCTTGTTTAAATCTATAACAAGTTTATGATGAATAAAAACATTGTAATATGGTGGTAAGTGGTATGGCATTTTGGAGGGCTTGTTTAGCTAGTTGTCGCCTTCTATCCCCAAGAATTTAGTCACAGCGAGGGGGGACAGCTGAAGACTGGAATCGATGGCATTTAAATGGCGGTCCCATTTAAGATTGATATACTTATTTAGCCTTATTTGAAAAATCTATGCGATATATATTATATACCTGCATGAAGAAACGCACGAGTCCGCCGCAAAACTAAATAACGTAAGCGACAAATGATACAATTCCTGTGTTCGTGTTTCTGTTCGTGTTTTGTGCATTTTTTTTTAAATCTTTTTCCAGATTATTCAAGAAACATTTTGATTTCAAATTAATTTACATAAGTATTTATTGATACAATACAACAATACATTACGTAGCATAAATATTATTGCCATTAGAATATGAACGAACAAATTTTCAAAAACTTCTCGATTTGGGGAAAATACTTAAGTCGTGTTTTAAAACGCCTGTTTTTAGCGAACTATTCTATCGAGAAAAGTTTCACCAGTCATGTTTCTAAAATTACATTAACCTTATTTATATCCTTAACTATTTATAACTAGCATATTATGCATTTGTTACTGTTTTCCATAACTGCGCAAACTGATGCAAAGCAACCCAAGTTTTTTTGAAACTCAAAAAAAGAACACTTAGTTCTTTAATAGTTTGCGCTTTGGTTTAACTGTAAGCATTCTGTTAATGAATCTCTACATAGTATACCTAAATTGAAGTCGCTTTCCGCGTCTGTATGTCTGTATGGCCGCTAACTCCTCCTAAACCACGCAACGGATTCTGATGCGGTTTTCACCATCAGTAAGATACATTTTCACGGAAGGTTTATATATATAACTAGCGACCCGCCCCGGTTTCGCACGTAAATTACACCCGTGCGAAGACGGGCGGGCGGGTCGCTAGTAAATAAATAAACAAGTATAAATTGATACTTTTTTAAACACGCGATAAAATAGCTGATAATCTTCAAACAGCTGAATAGATTTTCTTGAGTCATAGCTAAGAAACAATCCCGAACAAGTCACCTTTCATAAAATAAAATAAACTAAATCAAAATCGGTTTACATGTTTGGTGACTTATACTCACGTCAAACAACCCTCTTTTTGCGTCGAAAGTAAAAAGTAATAATAATAATAAATAATATTCGGGACATTTTTGCACACACGGTCATCTGACCCCAAACTAAGCAAAGCTTGTGATATGGCTGCCAGAGACTTATATACATACATACATAGTTTTAAATACATACTTAAATCGATATTAACAACCAGATATAGAACAAATACAAATGTTCATCACATAAATGTTTATCATAGGTGGGAATCGAACCCACGCCCCCGAGCTCAGAAGGTACTCACTACCAACTGGGCCAACGGGCTATCAAAAGAAAGAATGCATCTGCAACACTGTAATCACCTTATACCTAGACTTGTGGCTCGCGACACTTCGTCGCGCCACTTTACCTTGATATCGTAATTTGTCGCTTCCAAAAATATTTGCATTACACATAACATTATTATATAGTGCAGAGGTTCCTGGAACGTGTGTCTTTTTGAAATTCAATACGGTAGGAACTGCATGATTTACGGTTTCAGTAATAAATAGCGCGCGACTACGTACTAAAAGCGCAAAATGTAGAGCAAGTCATTGGAACACAAAGTTCAAGTATTGGAGAGTTTCTCAAAGCATGTTCGTAGAAACATTTTCAGTTTTTGACGCTGCGCTGTTAAATAATGTTAAAGAAGAATAAAAGCAAGAATACTTAAACATTTTTGAAAGAAAGAAAGAAAGCAAAGAAAAGAAATTTAATTAAAACAAAAAAAAACTTTTTTTTTTTTTTTGGGAACTTCGACGAATAAAATTTCTAATATAAAGGCATGGAAACTGTGTTAGTAAACAATAGGCTATCAGACAGGTGATTGATTTGTTAAAAATAAAAGGCTAAGTTAAAAGCACAATCAAATGTAATACGTTGTATACTGAAGAAATCATTTAAATCGGCATAAAGAAATCATTTAAAGTACTGAAATACAAGCTTTAAATTTTTTGGTCCAGATTAGGAAGAGATGCTCTGCCCTTTTTCCGCAAAGTGAGTGTCAGTATGTACGGCTTACTTACGAGCGACGTCATTTATAAGTATAACACGGTCTCTGTCTAGCATGTCATTAAAACGCTTATAAATAGAATCTTCCTTAATTTTGAACACATTTTAATATAGTTTTCGGGTCTACGAGTATTTATGGTCAGCTTTTTTGTAAGACAAGTTACTAGCTGCGCACCGCGGTTTCACCCGCGTTATATAGGTACCTCCTTGAAGCAACCTCCTTGGTAGTGACAGCAACCTTCTTTGACTTAGATGTCAATGATGTGATAATTATGAAGTATAGACTTCTTCTATTTTGATATTTTGTAATTTTGTTTTTTCTGTCTTTTCCCTCTTGTCTTTTAAATCCATTAAATCCAATAATGATACACCACCCTAATACTACCATAAACCGCAGGCATCTTTACAAACATTTACTCACTCACTAGAGCCAATTCATTCATACATATACTCGAGCCAGTTCACACATACATACGTACATACACCATATATCCACCATCCACCACCACCATCATACACCATCCAAATATGCACAATCACACAATTAAATTTAGACACGCTAGCTCTTCCAGCGCTTAGTATTATCGACCGCTGCTATCCCTTTGGAAAATTACGTGCCGCTTACAATAGATCCAAAGTGATTGTTTAGATGGCGCTAGGTGTGTCGAATTAGACTGAAACTGTACGAAAACACAGAATATAATAATAGTTAGTACTACGGCAACGAAACCAATAACTTACCGAACTTACCTTTGCAAGCACCTTTAGTAATACAATCGATATCCAGTAGATGGCGCTTTACAATAAAATAATCCTACTTTAAAATGTCTTATAATAATACATTTTTTTAGTTAAATAATTTAGAATGTAAATAATTAACGTTTAACTAAAATAATATCAGGAATTTCAACATTACTATTTTTTTCATGGATAATTAAGTTGATAGTTTTCGTAAACTTTTTTCATTTACGTATTGTTCCATACATTTTAGTAAAGTGCTTCCAGCGGAAACGCGAAGGAACTAAAATCAGCGGTATAGATTGCTTCACTCTAATTTGAAAAAAGATTTCGAATACCTTTCAGCCCAGCAATGTATGGAACGAAACGTATACGAAAAAAGTTTTCGAAAACTATCAAATCTGCCCCCTGATCAAATGGCATTTTGTCGATCTCAAGGTACATTTTTGTCTTGAAAAGTACTTTAATAATCAATAAAATTATATAGAAAAGGTTGTGTTTTTTATTTAATCATCGCCTCATTGTTTTACTTTCTTAACTTGTGTACTTTTCACGTTCGCGTGATTTTCCAACTGAGCGGATCTAACGTTAGTTTGGTGCCGCAATAGCAGTTGTCCGTAAGGCCCCTGGGGCCTTACCTACGGCCAACTGGTAACTCGGTATCAAACTAACGTTAATACAGCGCAGTTCGGAAAATCACGCGAACGTGAACCTTAACGCGCTCAGATACGGTTTGCGGTCGCGCAACATTTTTTCATCACCTAAACTGGATTGCTTTAACAGCTAGCTGTAAGGCCCCAGGACCCAGGAGAGTCACTCCACAAAACCATAGCAACTCTTGCTACTACACAATAAAGTGCAATTCAGGACGCGCGAGCGCTAACTACCTATAGCTATATTAACCTAGAAGTTGCCTCTCTGTCTATCGCGTAACTCTTCGCGTCGCGTTATCTCTGTGTATCGTGTGAGAGTGAGCACGGGAGTTCCCGGTTCCGATAAGTCGGCTACTTGTAGCTTGATAGGTACCTAAAGTGCGGAGAGCGCCAGGTCTGGCCAGGCCTGCCAGCGCGAAGGTTAAGTAGGTACTTAGGTAGGTAAGTATTGGACCTACCTACTAAAACAGTAATTACATTCCAGCCTAGAAGTTCATAGGTATTTTGTGCTCATCTTTACGGTAGCTATCAGGAAAGTAGTGTGTTTATTTATGTACTACTACATAAATAAACACAGACTACTCTAGTTGTGTGCTTTATTTACCTATTTACTTGAATAAAATTTTGACGAGACAGTAGGTAAGTACCTTCTAGGTACCTGTAAAGGAGACTGGATTTGTGCGCGTTCAGTCGGTAAGTACCTACCTAATTTACCAAAAGCGGACATGGCTATGATTCTTATACCTACCTACTAAAAAAACCGGACAAGTGTGAGTAGGACTCGCACTCTGAGGGTTCCGTACAAATACTCGCACGAAGCGGCAACGTCGCACTCTGCTTTTTTGCTCTGCTATGTAGGTAGGTATATGAAGGTATAACTGCCTATAAGGTCAAACCGCATCAAGGCGGTGCGGAACAGTACTGCAAGATTATTTAACCGACTTCAAAAAATAAGGAGGTTCTCAATGATTCGGTTGTTTGTTACTTTAGAACTCCATCATTTAAAAACTGATTTGGATTTTTAGATTGGTCCCATAGATATTTCATTAAATTTGTACAATAATTTCGTTGGTTTCGTTCAGTAGTTTTAGGTACCTACTAATTTGAAGTCGGTTTTTTAAATTGATAATTACCTAACTCGGGCGAATAAACATAAATACAGAAAAGTATCTCCATTGTATGTATGGCTTTGGATAAGGAACCATACCACCAAAATTATGTGTGTCTTGAACGCTCTTCTTTAAGAGGGGGCATCCGAAATTTTATGCTAATTTGCCATGATATTATAACTAAACCAAATATCCGATCAACGTAATAATTGATACATATGATTTTTCAATTCATTTTCTTTCCGCCATTAAGACAGAAACATAATAGCAAGATATTTACTCGATACTTTAATGTTTTGAAAATGGTGCCTTTTTGCTAATTTTTTTGATTTTACTTGAAAGTACTTCAGTTACATATCTAAAATAAATAATCACCGAAGGAAAATATAGTTTGTTTTCCAGTGTTAAGACAAAATTTACCTAGATTAATTAGTACTCTCATAATAAATTATAATAAACTTAAATTATTTTATATTATCTTTTAATTTTTAGTTTTATCTTTCTGACTCTCTCTCTGCTTCTCTCCGTCTCTCTCTCTCTCTCTGTCTGTTTGTCTGTCACAAAGAAACACTCCGACTCTAATAGTTATATTACTGAGCATACATAATAATGGATGCGTTACGGCCTAGTCATATCCATTTTATTTGTATCTATGTTATTTTTTCGTAGTAGCTTTACCTAGTCTGTGTTCTAAGGTCATTGGCACCACTTGGTTGCCGCGTCAAGTGGTCGCGTTCGAGCCATCGATTTTTTATATTATCCTTTGTTTGAAAATACAGTAGGTGTTGATATAATCGCACTCGGAAGATAAAACCAAGGCGAAAAGCAAGCGCGTGCGTCCTTCCCCGTTGAGGCACAGTGCGGTACTGAGGTTGAACGGAGCATGTTTCGCTATTTAGATGCAAAGCGCAACAGAATAAGACTGAATATCGGACTTACCGTTTGACCGAATAGTTGCTTAGAACTAAAGGACGTAAGTCTCAAATCGAATATAATTTATTATGAGAGTACTAATTAATCTAGGTAAATTTTGTCTTAACACTGGAAAACAAACTATATTTTCCTTCGATGAGTATTTATTTTAGATATGTAACTGAAGTACTTTCCAAGTAAAATCGAAAAGGCACTATTTTCAAAACATTAAAGTATCGAGTAAATATCTTGCTATTATGTTTCTGTCTTAATGGCGGAAAAAACATGAATTGATAAATCATATATATCAATTATTACGTTGATAGGATATTTGGTTTAGTTATAATATCATGGCAAATTTGCATAAAATTTCGGATGCCCCCTCTTAACATGAATTTCCGGTTACGTAATTACAAACCCAATTTGGGGTCTTTAGGGGTAGGTTCTAAAGCCGAGTTTTTGAGTTTAACGTCATCGTCTGCTAGAAAAAATGAGGTTTATGACGTCAGATTTTTGATTGGACCTTTGTGTCCGAAGTTATGGACCTTCAAAAAATCGGGTATTTAGGCTCTGTCTCGCTACTTAGTAGCTCTAGTACCTAAGAGTCTTAAAATACTAAATGACCTATCGTTGGAAAGCCAGTGAAGGTCACTATCCTTGCCTGGATTGACCTGGGACAAAATGCTTGAGGAGCCGGGTATTTCAGGTCGTCAAAATCGTAAGACCTAACTTAGACTATAATTTAAACTAAAAACTAGAACTAGTTGTATTTCCTAAACCAGAGCCTTAAAAAATATGCAAAAAAAATACTAAAACTTAAAATGAGCTTTACTACCTCGAGCCAAAATTTGGGCGTGGTAATGTTGTTTTCTCCACTACTTTACTGGGGCAGACAGGACAGTAAATTACGAAAGACGAGGCGGTATGACCTCTATAGCTTCAGCCTGCTCAGTAATGGGCTAAAATAAATGCTAACGTGGTTAGGTGTGAATTGCGGGGATTTCTTCTCATATTGTTTATCTGTACCTGGGGCCTTACGATTTGGAAAATCACGCGACCGCAAACCGTATCTGGGCGCGATAAGGTTCACGTTCGCCCCTGTGACCCCTGCAAGTGAATCTGGGCTCCGATTATCTACGTTTAAACTGTGACTCCTGCAACTAAGTGAATCTAGGGCCTTACGGACAACAGCTATTGCGGCACCAAACTAACGTTAGATCCGCTCAGTTGGAAAATCACGCGAACGTGAACCTTAACGCGCCCAGATACGGTTTGCGGTCGCGTGATTTTCCAACTGAGCGGATCTAACGTTAGTTTGGTGCCGCAATGACTGTTGTCCGAAAGGTTCCTGGACTCTAATAACTGCTTCCTTTGATTTTATGACTATCTACACTCAAACATCGACCTCTGCTAGTCGCCTATGTACCTAAAGTACCTATACCTATATTCTATATTCAAAATGTCATACACAAAATGTGTTTACCAAAACTAGTCGGGACATAGTAGGTAACTAACTGCCTTCGCTTCCCAGTTCACGATCAAGGTCGGATGATTGTATGGATTCGGAAATCAGGTACCTATTTAATACCTAGTTCTAGGTAATAATGTAGGTAGGTACCTATAGGTATTTTTTGAATAGTGTGGATGTTTTGTAATTTTTAAGGTTTTTATTCATGGTATTCATGAGTAGATAGGTAGTCTAGTAGTGTACCGACTTCATAGTAGGTAGTAGTTGTGTGCTTTATTTATTTACTAGAATAAAATTACGTAAAATTTTGACGATACAGTAGGTAGGTACCTGTAATGGAGAGTGGATTTGTGCGCGTTCAGTTGGTAAATACCTACCTAATTTATCTAGAATTTTACTAGTAGCCTATGTCACTCTCCGGTTGAGAACTATAACCCATGCATAAAATCAAGTCGATACAGCGCTGGCAACGTCGCACAGCGCGGGCCTAACTCTCAGCACGAACTGGCAACGTCGCATTGTGAAACGAAACTGACCCGACTACTACGTCCTATTCTGTGATGCATTCTGTGAGCGCGAAGAAAAGCGCCATCTACTGATATCTGGTGCGCTTCTCTTGAAATGTTGCGCTACCGTAATTATTTGAACCCTTTCGTACGCCATCTCACGTAAGTTCGAGACAACCTATTGCCCGGACAAATTGTGGCGCCCTCTAAGTTTCAACAGGTATTTTGGCAAATTTCCGGGGTACGGTACAAAGTACTGCTATCATCGATCTTCTCTAGTATATAATCTTTGGTATTATAAAAAAAATAAAATTATATAATAAATCACGTAGGCACGCGCATATTTCATTTTGTAACCCGATGAGACTGGGCCACCAAGATACAGGCTTTGCCTAGTTTGGGGCCCATTGGTACCGTACAGAATATCTGATTTAGTAATGTATTTTATTAACCCTCATTTTTATCTCTTTTTAATACTGTGTAACTTTCTACTTCTGTTTGTATTCTGTGTTAATGTCCATGTAAATTATGCTTAAAAATAAACATTATTTATTTATTTATTTATTCTTGTTCTGATTTTTTGTAGGGAAAATAACAAAACACCAAAAAAAACTGTTTATCCAATCGCTACCAAACTTCACACGATCACTTGCTGGACTAATCAGAAGATTGCCTGAAAATTTCATCAATCAGTCCAGCCGTTTCTGAGTCCATAGGGAACCAACACACATAGTTTTTTTTTATAAATAAATATTTTGGGACATTTTTGCACACACGGTCATCTGACCCCAAACTAAGCATAGCTTGTGATATGGCTGCCAGAGACTGATACTATACATACATATATAGTTTTAAATACATACTTAAATAGATATTAACAACCAGATATAGAACAAACACAAATGTTCATCACACAAATGTTTGTCCTACGTGGGAATCGAACCCACGCCCTCAGGCTCAGAAGGTAGGTTCACTACCAACTGGACCAACGGGCTATCAAATCTTCTTAAATTATATAATCTATACTTCTATACTAATATTATAAAGAGGAAAGATTTGATTGTTTCTTTGTTTATTTGCATTGAATATGCTCCGAAACCACTAAACCGATTTGAAAAATTATTTCACTGTTGGAAAGCTACACTATCCCCGGGTGACATAGGCTATAATCTATACCCGTGCGAAGCTGGTGCGGACCGCTAGTCTATACTAATATTATAAAGAGGAAAGATTTGATTGTTTGTTTGTTTGTTTGCATTGAATAGGCTCCGAAACTACTGAACCGATTTGAAAAATTCTTTCACTGTTGGGAAGCTACACTATCCCCGGTTAACAAAGGCTATATTTTTTTTTTTTTAATAGGGATCCTTACTAAAACTCTAATAATGTAACCCAAGGTGTAAAAAATAAGATTTGTAATTTTGAATTTTCGTGTTTGACAGTTCTAAGACAGGACAACGTCTGTCAGGTCAGCTAGTATCAAATAAAGATAAAATAAAATAAAAACAAGGTAAACTTAGTTTCTATCAATGTAAAGTAACAAATAGGTACAGGCTTTACGGCAATGTAAATAAATTTTATCAAAGCGACCTAATTTGAACAGGAATATTAACATAATGAACAGAGGTCGTCGACCCGGCGTCGTAACAGAGTTACACCTGCATGTAAAATTACGGGGGACTTGTATGTGTGAGGCAGACGTCTATAAACCGTAGCAGTTACGAGACTGGATACCTATTTCAATGAGAGTTTTACACGATAAGCAACTGCAAAGTACGCGGTATCGTCACGTAGTTTTGCTAACGAAAGTAGTATAGTCACTGTTAACGACTGTACTTTATAGGGTTCCGTACCCAAAGGGTAAAAACTGCTGGGACACAGGCCTTCACTCAAAGAGAGAGGTTGGGCCCTAATCCACCATGCTGGCCCAGTGCCACTTGGTGTCTTTGAACTTTTGAGGTTCTTTGACATACCGTTTTCCTTCGCCGTTTTTGAGCGATGGCATCAACTCTGCACATCATTTATTTAAGTACTAAACAAATCATTGATGCAGGGCCGAGGATCGAAACGGTTGCCGTCAGATTGTAAAACGCACATGTACCACTCGGCCACCATCCCTCGTGAAAGAAAGTGCCCTACCACCATGCTATGGTTTCCTCACGATCATTTCCTTCATCGGTAACTCAAGCTCATTGTTGGGATTTGAACCCTCGCCTTTCTGATTGGAATTTGAACGCGCCAACCACTATCATCGCAACAAAATAATGGTTTCCCGGCATTACCCACCTATTTTTTGCCCAACGTTTTTACATAGAATATCCGTTATGGTAAATGAATAAATCATTTAGGTACGTCAACTATTGTTCGTCAGTAAAGTTAGTTCAGCTCCCCTTTACTTTTCCCTGGCACAATGGCCATTGCCCATGATAATTGCCGTGCGGGTTCGTTTTCAGTTTTCGACATAACATTTTGATCTTCACAGTTGGTTAATTACAAACATCAATGATCTTATAGTGAACAACCGTGATAATTTAAAACAGTATCAATGACAGCATTTTAGATGTCAATAAATAGTAACATTGAACACATGTTTTAAATGTTTATCGGGACTCATCGCGCATTATACCACCACCGGCGTAAAGTCGCAAGCTTGTTGGTATTTTATAGGATTTTCCACGGAGAGTGTGCAACGGAACTTCACGAACTTGTTCCCCCATCACCTTTTCATTACCGGACGTCCAGACGAACGGCAAGGCGTCACCCTTACTTGGTCGAAATGCCATTTATTCACACCAAGTGTTTTGACTCCACTTTCTTAATTAGAACAGCAAAACAATGGAACGCCTTGCCCCTGTCTGTGTTTCCGCAGCATTACAATCTTGGAGTGTTCAAGTCTAGGGTTAATAGGTTATTACTGGGCAAACGTGCTCCATCTTCGACCGCATCATCGCTTTCCATCAGGCGAGATAGCGGTCAAAAGTTAGCCAATTCCGATGTAAAAAAAATATATGTAAAAATAGGTAGGTACCTTTCGCTCGACGTTTCGACCATGTTACTTACAATGGCCGTGGTCACGTCGCAAGCTGACTGTAAAACTGCGGATGAGTCCGGCGTAAAGAGCAAGTATTGTAATTTTTCTTCAAGATCGAGTGAGGCCACTTGATCTTGTAAAATCGCAGGGTTAAAAACAAAGATATCGTCATTGGTTAAAAAGCAGGGTAATCGCAGGTTAAAATAATGCGCTATAAGTCCCGATAAACATTTAAAACATAACAATATGAAACTTATATGCGATGGTGGCCGGGCGGTAGCATGTACGCTTTATAATCTGACGGCACCCGGTTCGATACTCGACCCGAAACTATAAACTTATTTAGTAGATACTCAAATAAATTATGTGCAGTTTCAATGCCATCGCTAAAATGTCCAAGAACCTAAAAAAGTACAAACATTATGACATTCTCCAACATGCCAGCATGGTGGATACCATCATCTCCATCTCTCTCTCTCTCTCTCTGAGAGAAGGCTGGTGTCCCAGCAGTGGGAACATGACAGGCTGATAATGATGAATGGCCAGTAGTTCAAAGAATTTAGGACAGATTGCATAAATAATCTAAGTTAAAAAAAAAACTAGACCATGTGACCATGTTTAATAAATGGTACCGTCATTCAGCTAAATGAAGATGGAGGATCCCTGTCGCAGTCTTTGAGACGATACCTCAATCCTACATTTGTCAAGCTTTTTGTCTTACTATACAAATAACTAGAGGTATGAATGACGAGTGACAGAACGCATGGGCGGTGTTGACATGCTCCAACGAGCAATACTAACGCGATCAACATGACACGATGCCACTGACCTATAGAAAGATAGATTCCGCGAGTTTTTTTTAATGATAAATAATTATTTTATTCAATTTTATTTATACTTGGATAGCCAACAGCCATCTTCTACATAAATATAGAAATTATAGAAACACATGGTGCTAGTGCATATAAGTATCAAATTAATGTTACATAATAAATAACTACACAGGGTGTAAGGGGAACACTCTCGAAGCCAAAAGAAGGTAATTGTACTCATCATTATGAACCACTTTTAATATGGGACCAACCATGAAATCGCGGAAAAAATCTGCTTTTCCATACATTTTGTCGAGTGTCAATGACCATTTTCTATGGAACAGCTGATATTTTTTTCGCGATTTCAGGGTTGGTCCCATAGTAAAAGTTGTTCATAATGATGAATACAATTACCTTCTTTTGGCTTGGAGTGTTCCCCTTATACCCTGTATATGAGACTGAGAACTTACATACAGAACATTTATCTATTTTAAAAAACGACACAAAATTTGTATAAAATGCGCAATTTCAGTTACTTGGGTAACCATAAATTGTCATCCAAGTAAGTAATCGAATTTTCCAGCGATTTTGATTTTGAACAAACTTCTAAACCGATTTTGTTGATATTTCTATGGGACCAATCTGATAGTACCTATATCCTTTCAATTAAAAATTATGAAAGCAGAAAAAACTATTAAAAGGACGTGAGTTTTTTTTTCTATCTCTTCCACCATCCTATAAAGTATCAACACAAAAATTGTTTTATACTATTTGCAATGTTATTTTAAAGGTAACGCCCAATCAGTTTTTTTATTCTCACTCAGTGATTTTTTATCTCCAAAAATGTACAAAATGTACGAGAGAGATAGCTCGTCGCTCCGAGCTAGCCGTTGTGCCACAGGCATGCAACGTAAGTAAACTCGAGGTGTCTATATAGATAAAAATCTGTGCACGATGCCCTATTATAGAATACGGTGGCAAAATCTCGTATTGTGTCGCTTTGATTTGAAAATTACGCGACCTTACAGCGTAAGGACAATACTACTCTATTGTGTGATGCTGATTCGTTACATACTCATATCAGACGAACAGGGAATAAACTGGGTTACGCGGAAAGGGTGCACTAAGCTAAAATGGGTCCACCACAGAAAAGAGAAGTACTTAAATAGAACGGAAATGAGAAGGAAAATCTGTCGCCAGACATTATAACAGAACCTTGATTGAACATTCTTATTTATGTCAACGCGTCGAACTCCGCATCCAAAGAACTTGGACCTTACCTTTTTGGGTTAGGTCTCATAGTTCTTTGTCCGCATCACTATTGCTAACTGATTTTGAATAACTGACGTTTCGTTTATATGGGTGGAACTGGCTACAACAAATGTGTTACAAAAATGCCTTGACAGCAGTTCTAATTTAATGAAAAAAAATACTTTTCTGTGGGGTCCATAGTACCCATCATGAACAACTTTTACTATAGACGCATCTCTGAAAAAGAGAAAAAAGTATCAGCTGTTCCCAGCGAAATTTCCGCTGGCTGTTACATAGAATGTTCTATTGACACTCGACAAAATATAATAAACAACCTTAGAATAGTTATTCTAAGAGAACAACTGATATTTTTGTCGCGATTTAAGGTTTGGTCTCATTGTCATTTTTTTTAATAATGTTGAGCATAATGGATCTCTTTCGCATTAGTACACCCTGTATGGTAAGGTGGCGAACGCATCAGGCCTAAATCAGGCTTGATGCCTTTAGTCGAGCTCACCCTGCAGACTATCTTGCCGTCCAAAGATAATAATAACCAACATAACCAAAGTGTTGTATCGTAATTTTTTGCATATGGACTATTAGTTAATTTTAATCCATTTGATGTCACTGCAAGTTTCTTAGTGTGCGTGTGAAATTAGTAAGTGAGCTGTCTTACAGTTTTTGCGTTAAGCGGTTTAGTGATAAAAGTGGGCGAAATACGGAAACATTTGAACACGAACGATAATTGTACTTAAACATATCTCTCTTGTTTGTCTGATCTGAGATTACATACCACTACAATCTAAATTTCTAAAGAGTTGAAGAACATTGGGCTTGAGCATTTGGATTGTCTTTAGACCTTCAACGGTCCATGGGCAGTCAAACTGTTTTTGCAGTGTTAGTGTTAGCTTGTATTTTGTTTAGTTAAAATAAGGGCACTTGCCCTTTAATAAGAACATTGATAGTTAAATACCTATAGATGGATAATGACAAAGTAACAACTACGTTTTCTTTTAGCAATTTTTAAATCACGATGACTTCGATGACTCGAAATCATGAGCATGAAATGACTTCGATAACTCTGCTCTAAAGCATACAATTACAAAGGTAAAGGCCAGACGTGGCTCAGTCACGGTTCAAAAAGTATTACCAACCAGCTGGCCTTCAAAAAACTGTCGAAACAATGACAAAAGAGCTTCGCGCCATCTTTTTGATGGCATATAATTTGTGTGTTGCTTATTTCACCGTTACCATGCGCCGACGCATCAATTTCCCACATCAGAATTCCGGGCATATCTATAAACAACCATTGTTCCCATACATGCCCATAATACGGTGGTATTGTGAAAGCCAATCATACATTACTTTGCGAACAATGACCATGCCAATGTGATATTCTGAGTTGTAATTTGACTCGGTGGTTATTAAAACGGATTTAACATGACTCCCTTAAAGTTGATGTGCCAGTTACTTTTGGAGATTGAATCCCATCTTTCAGTCTGCTTTGAAAGAATGACCGCCAGAAGCATCTCTATGCTACTTATCTATTATTAAATATTCTAACTTGGGAATGGTTTTGGAGTATGCCAATCAATTCTTAAGCGCCCGCCCTGGGGTAGAGCTAGAAGAGCGGTCGCTCTAGACGCCAAATAGCAAGGGATACCAAAATGCCAAATGCGAAAATTTTGATGGCGCCTCATGCCTCGGGGCAGGGTCGGCGTGATAAGCGGCGGAGCACACTTGTATGTAGACAACACATTTTTTTTTATATGGAAATCGTTTATATCCTAGATTAGCCCATGGAATACTTTTTATCCCGGAATCGATTCTTGTACGTTAGTTTTCGGAAATGAAACCGAAAGACAATCTCGCTCTACCCTGGTCAAATGCTAGGGCCGGCGCTGTTTATAATATGAAACAAGAAGCTAATGAACAATGGATGCGACAAGAAGTTAGAGAGCTACAGCTACAATAATAATTATGACTCCCAGCCCATGTGTGGGGTGATTCATCCAGAATGACATCGTATTATGTAAATTCGTCATGCACGTCTGTCAAATCTGTCAATCGGCGATCCTTCCAAGGGCGTGACAAGGCTGAAGGCTGCATTCGTGGAAACATAGAATGTGCTCCAACCTTAGGTTACATTCGATAGCAAGGTCGACTTGATATCGAATACGAGACCTAAATTGATTAAAAAACAAGACGTGAACCAGATCCCTGCTGTCTAAAATAAGAATATTGCCGATGTTTCCAGACTTCCAACAAGAGAACGCCACTGAAGAACATAGGGAACATACTATTTTGTAACTTTTAGTACTTTTTAAGGTTCCGTACCCAAAGGGTTAAACGGGACCTATAGCCGTCTGTCCGTGCTACCTTTAACGGCTGTATCGTTCGAGCCGTAATGATAGCCAGTTTAAATTTTCGCAGAATATATTATAATGATACGATGAATTAACTAAGAAATAACAATAAAGTCAAAAATTTAAAACCAAAAGGACCCTATACAACAAAAGTGTTTTTGAAACGTATTATTGTAGTACAAAAACGGTATTACGTAAAAGCGCCATGATATGATTATACGCCATTAGTGTAGTATAGTAGTATAATTATAGTGCACATTCAATGGCATTCACAATGGCCAAGTGCGAGTTGGTGGCAAATTTCTGTTCACCAAAGTTAAGCAATGTGAGTCGCGGTCGGTACTTGAATGGGTGACCGCCTAGGCGTGGTGTTGTCTTTTTGCACTACTTTTTTGTACTTTAGTAGTTAACAATTTATGTGGTGGTACGGAACCTTCAGTGCGTGACCCCGACTCGCACACGGCCGGTTTCTATAGTGAATCGTTCACGACTTATTTGGACAACTGTGTGTGCGCTTTGGCACGCGCCGTTATAGGAAGATAATTTACTTGCAAATATATGTAAATTAATGTGTATCGCGTTTACGACTACATTACGATGTCGAGTAACCATTTGGCGCGCGAAATAAAACGACCGAGCAATAGTACCAGTCTACGGTGTTGATAACTTTCTGGAAAGACAACTTTGTTATAATTTGGGTGGAAAAGTTAGCAAATTGTAAGAATTTGTTTGCTGATTTTACATATTACTGATAAAAGTAATGTAGGTTTTTAATGTAGAACTAGGTGCGTCCCGCAGTTTCACCCGCGAGTTGAAATTGTAGTCAAATTTTCTGAAATTTTCCAATTTTCTGCTTAAATTTCTTAATTTTTCTTTCCGTAAGACCTTCTACAGAGTATTAGAAAACTTTAAAAAATATGAATGAAATCGGTAAAGTCGTTCTGAAGTTATGAAGTGACCAAGGAAAATTGTTTTTTTTTTCTATACTAATATTATAAAGAGGAAAGATTTGTATGTAAGTATGTTTGTAACGAATTGGCTCAAAAAGTACTGGACCGATTTTAAAAATTATTTCAATGTTGGGAAGCTACACTATCCCCGGGTGACATAGGCTATAATCTATACCCGTGCGAAGCTGGGGCGGACCGCTAGTTTAATATAACATAGAAGATATATTAATAGATCTACGTTTGGCCACTATCTCGCTTGATGGTAAGCGACGGTGTGGCCGAGGATGAAACACGTTGATCTAGAAGAAATCTATTCACTCTAGCCTTGGAGATGCCTAGATTGTATTTCTCAGGAAACAAGGAGGGCGAGAGTTCCATTCTTGGGCACTACGTATCATAAAAGACGACCCTAAATGTTGTATAGCAATTTTTGGAATTTCCACGAGGAAGTGGTGGTAGACATCAGCAAAGTTCCACATCCTCGCTATGGACATAATTATTTATAATATCAATGATGTCTGTAGGTATAGCTTGTATGGTATCTATTTGAAGGAACTGGTACTTTGAGAACTTTAATTTAATCTTGATTAAGGAAATAAATTAAGGAGCCTGTATACCGTCTGCAGCTCTCTCGCTCGCACATTTTCACATTATTGAAGATATAAAATCAATGAGTGTGAATTTCCAAAATGTAACAAAATCATGTCTGCTGCAGACGGTATACAGGCCCCTTAAATGAACGAAGCGTGACACAAACATACCTGCGTATTTCATCCACTTGTTGTTCTTCTGGCAGCTCCACAGCAGCAAAAAGATGCATCTCACCGTCACGGCCAAACACTCCCCCGGGTATTTTCCTAAAACAACAACAAATTACTGCAGTTTCAGATAAAGCACCACATTTTCGCCAAAGGTATCCCCAGACATCAGTCATTTTCCAGCAAACATATTTGATAACTTTCTTGAAAAGGGGGAAATATATTATTTTACCCTTTTTAAATAGGGTTTAAAAAAAAGGAAATCGTTACAAGCGAACATATTGCCAATTAGAATATAGATACCAAGAGTAGTTTCCCAAAAAATTTAAGCCTATCTATCTATACAGGGTTACGCGGAAAGAGTGTACTAAACCGAAAGGAATCCATAGCATTCATCATGGGACCAACCCTTAAATCACAAAAAAAATATTGGTTGTTCCATACATTTTGTCGCGTGTCAATGACCCTTTTTATGGAACAGCTGATATTTTTTCGCGATATCAGAGTTGATCCTATAGTAAAAAAAATCATAATGATGGATACTATGAACCCCTTTCGGCTAAGTACACTCTTTCCGCGTAACCCAGTATAATCAAAGCGAAAAACCACTCGCTCATTCACTCACTAACTGACTCATCACAATATCTCAAAAACTACATGACCTAAGCTATGCTGAAATTTGGCAAGTAGGTTCTTTATTGAGTGGAGGTCTGCTTAGAAAATATTTTGCGAAGGGGCGAATTAAGGTCCATTAAAGTATTTTTAATTGCTTATTAACAACCTTTTTTTAAAAGTAATTTTAATTGCTTATTAATTGGGTTACATTTAACGTGAAACCTACACGTACGAACGCTGGCAACAGCCAATTGTAATATATAAGCGAAATACCGCTCACTCATCACGATTTCTCGACAACTACTTGACCTAGGAAGCGAAAAGTCGGCAGGTAGGTTAGTGTTTTTCATGCGGTAGATTTGCTAGGAGCTAAAAGTTGCGCAACCGCAAACCGTATCTTGGCGCGTTCACGTTTGCGTGATTTTCCGAACTGCGCTGATTTAATGTTAGTTTGAGACCGGCCAAAGGAGTTGGGCGTAAGGCCCCTGGACTGCTCAATAATGCAGCACTGGGGTTTTACGACTAACTCTTAACGCGGGCTCGAATTTGCGCTAAAACAACACAGTTTGGAAAATCACGCTGACGTGAACTGAAACTTAACGCGCCCAGATACGGTTTGCACCACTAGTATATTATAATTCTAATTTTGACGTTATGCGTATGGAATGGTTGATTCTGAAATAAATTGATTGAACCTAATTACTCAAACATCTGCCCAGTCGGTAATCAATCCCGAGACAGATCCTGCTCACAAGGTAAGATGCACTACCACTGAGCCATAGAGGTCATCCGAATATCTACTCTGAGTCTGTCTGGGTGTTAGCTGTCTATGGTCTTTGAGTACATTATTATCATTCTGACATGGAATCCTGAGTCTTATGGAAGAGTTACTTATTATTATTAACAGAGATCAATAGCTAAATTAACACTGGCATCGATTCTGATGTTCTCTAAACTAAACTAAATTTGACAGCTCTAAATTGTTGCCATCCTTCTCTCACATATTAAAATTAAAAGAGAGGCAGATAATTTTAGTCCTGGCAGATTGGTTTAGTTTAGTGAGTGGTATGACAGAATCGACGCCACTATCTTGATAAGCGTAGACCGGAAATAGATATTTCAATATAAAAGTATGATATCAACCATGATAAAGTAAATCTTATCAAGTCAATTATTGTATTTGTTTTATACCTACTCCATTTGTTTACAATATCAAACAATTCTAAATAGCAGAACAGTACCTACCTACAAAGTGTTTTTTTTTTGTTTAAGATCAAGAAAGAAAATGAAATAGGTACATGCTAAGTTATTGAAGTTTTTTTTTTTTTTTTTTTTTTTTTTTTTATGCCATAGGTGGCAAACAAGCAGACGGGCTGCCTGAAGGTAAGCAGTCACCGTCGCCTATGGATACTTGTAACACCAGAGGCATCACAAATACGTTGCCGACCCTTTAGAACTCTATTAACTCGCCTTTTGAAGAACCCCATGTTGTAACTTCTCGGAAACACCGTAGAAGGTAGCTCATTCCACATTTTGCAGGTATGAGGCAAGAAGGATCGTGTGAATCGCACAGTGTGCGATTTCCACTGATCTATGATGTGTGGATGAGCCTTCAGGCGGTGGCGGCTAGTGCGATGGTAAAACCGCGACGCCGGCATCAGATCAAACGTAAAGTTCCAGGAGAATAAGAATAGATGTGATTTTAAATAAACCGGGCAACTGTGAGTCAGGCTCGTGCACTGAGGGTCCCGTACAACCATAAAATTCAATGACGAAATTACCATTTATAACTTGGTAATGAACAGTAACTTATCACCGACTCGCACTTGGCCATTATTTGTTATTTTGTTGTTATACTTTAGAGTGTGTACTATAATCATAACAAGTTTGAGGTTTGTACGTATTACCATTTTTACATTAAGCTACTACAAAAATACGTTAAAAAAACACGTTTGTTGTATGGGGTGCCCTTTGACTTTTTTTGTATTTCTTGGTGATTTTATTTTTACTGTCCAAGTGCTTTTATTGACTAAACAAAATACAAGCTAAAACTAACACTACAAATACAGTTAGACTGCCCATAGACCGTTGAAGGTCTAAAGACAATCCAAATGCTCAAGCCTACTACCAGTTGGCAGTGTACCTAGCATGGTTAAACTGCCATAACATTACATATTCTGTGAAAATTTCAAATGGCTATCTATTACGGTTCCAAAGATACAGCCGTTAATAGGTAGGACAAACAGACGGACAGACAGACAGACATCGTAGGCTTATAAATAGGGTCCCGTTTTTACCCTTTGGGTACGGAACCCTAATAAAAATTATTGGATCTAGGTACAGCTTTTCAACAGCTAGGTTTTGTCAGCAGGAGATTCCTTCACTAGTAATAAAGACGTTTTCTCGTTCAGGCTTTGTAGGTACTTATGAATGTATTAAAAAGATATCGAACAACTAAAACTTACCTGAGAAATTTCTTCAGCACACTTGCAATTGTATACACAGAGTAGTTGTCTACATTGACCAGACGGCCAGTTTGCAGGAAGTGAATGAGCTTTTTCATAGCTCCCTGGTGTCCGGGCGCGCGAAAAACATCGCGACGGAGCGGCGCTTCCTTGTTCAGCTTCAATATTAAAACCTGGCAACCACCACATATTTATAACACATCAACTTTGCAACTTAAAAACACCAACTACGCAAAGTTTAACGTGATGGTGAAACATAAATTCCAGAAGACAAAGTAGACAAGATTGTTACCAAGATACTAACAAGCAAGGGTCCGGGTATGTCGTCCTTGCATACTTCGTGCAATGGGGCTCCAAACTTCACTTTTTCTAGTCGCCTAGGATAAGGCAAAGAATTAGGATGCCCGCAAGACGTGACCACATTGCTCAATGTAGCTGCTCGCCGATGCATTCTCCTGGCCCAATTACTCATTTTGCCTATTTTTTATCGGGTGTTTCAATTTTGATTTAGGGTGATATGTTCACAAGCATCTTGTGGTGTTCAACTGCAATAACACTTAACTATAAATAATATTACAATAATCAAAATAGTTTCGGTAATTTTTGTTTGTAGGCCTTGTTGGTTGAATATTATTTATTTCGACAAGTAAAAAATCAAGTAAGAACGCGTCTGCTCGTCGCCGCGATACACCACAGACTATAAATAAAAATAATAAAATTCAGCTAAAGTCGTCCGTTTTGATAGGGTCGTTGACCAAGGATAGGTATAGACGCGCTCTTAAAATAATAATAATTACCAAAGTGAGATAACAGATACGCACAACTTCGTGAGAGTGAGCAGGACAAAGATTATATTTGTTGTACCTTACTGACGTATGCGATTCGTTTGTCTGCCCCAAAGCTCATTCGGGGCAGACAAACCAGTCGCAAAAAATTTGTTTTCGGTTTTTTTGTGCTTGTGTTTTATTAAATGTATTTTGAACGTTTTAACCGGCTGGTTTATAGTGAGTTTTTGTAAATCTGACCTTGTCTATTGATGAATTGCTTTATTTTAGGATGTAAAAGCCGCACGGAAAGAAAACATGAAAATATGGTACGTAAGTTTTGATTTTCGAGTCCATTACTGAATAGTCTTGCTTGAATTACTTGTTGTTGTTGATTATCTATCGTGTTATGTTAGATTAAGTAGAATTTAAACCATATTTTATAAGAAAAATTACAGTTACCTAAAATTATGGCTATCTCATAGCTATACGCTAGCAGCGTCTCTATACTTTTTTTCTCTACGGTTAGAGTTGTCCACGGAGTTGTCAATTGCTTTGTAATATGTCAACGTCAAGCGCAATCAGCGCAATACACAGCCGCCGAGTGACCCGCCGATCTACGTTTGTGACGTTGGCTGTCGGCGGGCTAGTTGGCGGCATCAGTCACTGCAAACTTTTGAGTGTGGCTAGGCAACTGAGTGCTTGCGTACGAACACAGCGTACGAAGCTGCCGAATACAAAAGATGAGGCGGTATGGCATTAATAGATTTAGTCTCCTTAGTAATAGACGAAAAAAAATATTTGTAACTTGGCGCCAACGTGGAAAAAAACATGTCGGCTCGTTGAATTATTTTCCTAAACTTTGGTATTTTCGTGTGTTAATGTGTACTAAATGGTTAATTATTATTCATTAAGTGTTGGTAAACGTGCCCGAGTGTGGAACGTGATCTAGCGAGGTGAAACATGTCTTTTCGTGTTGTTTCTAAAACTCCATAGGAGCCTCTTGTAAAATCTCCACTACTTTACAGGGGCATGAGTTCGACTTGACTGTGACTTACTTTGCTTGACTCTGACTGTGACTATGACTTGTTCAACGCTATGAATACTAACTAAACATGGTTAATGCGCCTGGTTAATGCGACGCGTGACCAAAATGCTGGCGTGTTTCTGGCTCAACGCATTAGCATTGCCATTCAACGTGGTAATGCCGCCAGCATGTTGGGTACGCTGTCAACTGGTAGTTGGCTTGAGCATTTGGATTGTCTTTAGACCTTCAATGGTCTATGGGCAGTCTAACTGTATTTGTAGTGTTAGTTTTAGCTTGTATTTTGTTTAGTTGTAAACATGGTTCATATTACGACTATAGGACATTGAATCCACGGTCATGAAAATTTTAACACATGTCACAATTGTCTGGCTGCTACTGTCATTCAAGTGTCAAGTTGTTGAAGTGTTCAGTTAACAAAAAAGTTAGAATTTAGAAAACAGAAATCAGAAAATAAAAGATTTAATTACTATAACGCTATTTCACGTATTCGGTCAGTGAGTGAAAGAATTCTTAAAAGCAGACGACAGTCGATTCGATTTATACTTTTGTTTAGAAATATAAAATTGTTGGCTATCTTAGTAAAGAGACTTCGCTAACAAACGCGCGACAATGAGTGATTGGGAAGAAGATCCAGAACCGCCACCGCCTCGGCAAGCTCAAGCACCAAGGCAAAATTATAACTCGCAAGTTTTTCGTCCAACTCCTGGAGGCAGCCGAGGACGCGGTTATGGACGTGAAACTGACAATAACTGGAGAGCACGTGGAGCATCGAACGGGGATGATTACCGGCGTAACGATAACCGCGACGACTACAGGCGTAATGACAACCGCGATGACTACCGGCGTGGCGGCAACCGCGACAACCGGGACCGAAACGAGCGAGACAACCGAGACCGCAACGTTGGCAACGACCGACGTAACTTTCAGAGGCAAGATGGCCCCAAAAAAGTTATAAATGTCCCTTCGCAAATGGTCGGTCGAATCATCGGCAAAGGAGGATCCAAAATACGAGAGCTGGAGTCCGAAACCGATGCGAAAATAAAAATCGGTGACTCTGACGGAAACGTAACCGACATTACTTTGAGTGGATCACAAGATGCTATCGCCAAAGTAGAAAGCTTGATAGACGATCTCATCGAAGATAAGCCGCCGCCACCACGAGAGGAAAGCAACAGCAATCAGTCTGCCAATGGAAATGGAGACTACATGAAAGTTAATGAGTTTGGTGTGCAGGTCATGGACTGGGAGAAACTCAATGCATTTTACGACATAAAACAAAAAGAGAGGAGGGACGCCCTGCCGCCTATTATTAAAGATTTTTACGATGAAGATCCAGAAGTACAAAGAATGGCCCCAGCGGAAGTCGCTCGCTGGCGTAACGATAACCGCGACGACTACAGGCGTAATGACAACCGCGATGACTACCGGCGTGGCGGCAACCGCGACAACCGGGACCGAAACGAGCGAGACAACCGAGACCGCAACATTGGCAACGACCAACGTAACTTTCAGAGGCAAGATGGCCCCAAAAAAGTTATAAATGTCCCTTCGCAAATGGTCGGTCGAATCATCGGCAAAGGAGGATCCAAAATACGAGAGCTGGAGTCCGAAACCGATGCGAAAATAAAAATCGGTGACTCTGACGGAAACGTAACCGACATTACTTTGAGTGGATCACAAGATGCTATCGCCAAAGTAGAAAGCTTGATAGACGATCTCATCGAAGATAAGCCGCCGCCACCACGAGAGGAAAGCAACAGCAATCAGTCTGCCAATGGAAATGGAGACTACATGAAAGTTAATGAGTTTGGTGTGCAGGTCATGGACTGGGAGAAACTCAATGCATTTTACGACATAAAACAAAAAGAGAGGTGGGACGCCCTGCCGCCTATTATTAAAGATTTTTACGATGAAGATCCAGAAGTACAAAGAATGGCCCCAGCGGAAGTCGCTCGCTGGCGTAAAGAAAACAATGACATCCAAGTAAAGCGGACTTTTGATGATAAGCCAGGGCTAAGACCCATTCCAAACCCAGTTCGAACATTTGAACAAGCTTTTCAACACTATCCTGAAATACTGGCAGAAATCTACAAACAAGACTTCCAAACTCCTTCTCCCATACAAAGTCAAGCATGGCCTATACTGCTGAGAGGAGATGACTTGATTGGTATAGCTCAAACAGGCACAGGGAAAACTTTAGCTTTTCTTCTGCCAGCTCTTATCCATATTGATGGACAAAAGATACCCAAAGAGAAACGCGAAGGGCCT
Organism: Agriopis aurantiaria; assembly: GCA_914767915.1. Lineage (NCBI taxonomy): Eukaryota > Metazoa > Arthropoda > Insecta > Lepidoptera > Geometridae > Agriopis > Agriopis aurantiaria. The sequence continues at coordinate 6,031,658 of OU612001.1, read as the reverse complement.
GTGGTGCTTATAATGGCACCTACCAGGGAGCTGGCCTTACAAATAGATAAGGAAGTATCTAAATATACATACAAGGGCATCAAATCTGTGTGCTTGTACGGAGGCGGAGACCGCAAGGAACAGATCAAAGTGGTCTCTAAGGGTGTGGACATTGTCATAGCAACACCAGGACGATTGAATGACTTAGTCATGGCCAGGCATTTGAACATTATAAATTTTTCCTACATTGTTTTGGATGAAGCTGATAGAATGTTAGACATGGGTTTTGAGCCCCAAATTCGCAAGTCACTCTTTGATGTCAGGCCAGACCGTCAAACTGTGATGACCTCAGCTACCTGGCCTAATGGTGTACGTCGACTGGCAGAGTCTTACATGAAGGATCCTATTCAAGTCAATGTTGGTTCTCTAGATCTGGCTGCCGTTCACACTGTCACTCAACAGATCCAGTTCGTAGAGGAAGATGACAAGGAAGCAGCTCTGTTTGAATTTCTTGACAATATGGACGTTAATGACAAAGTTATCATATTCTGTGGCAAAAAAGCCACCGCTTCTCACATTTCCTCTGATTTGGCAGTGAAAGGAGTACGATGCCAGTCATTGCACGGAGATCGGGATCAGGCGGACAGGGAAGCAGCTTTGGAGGACATGGTGGAAGGCACTGTCAATATCTTAATTGCAACAGATGTTGCTTCAAGAGGCATAGATATAAAGGACTTAACCCATGTTGTGAACCTAGATTTCCCTCGCCATATTGAAGAGTATGTGCATAGAGTGGGCAGGACCGGTCGTGCTGGTAGGACTGGCGTGGCACTGTCTTTCGTCTCCAGGAAGGACTGGGCACATGCAAGAGATCTGATGAAAATTCTGGATGAAGCAAATCAAGAGATACCAGATCAATTGGTACAGATGGCGGAGAGGTTTGATAATATGAAGTTGAAGAGGGAGCGGGAAGAAGGTGGCGGTGGGGGGCGCGGTGGCAGAGGCGGGAGGGGAGGTGGGAGGGGCAGAGACAGGTGGTAGACTAAGATATTGTTTTTAACCAGCCCACCGATTTAACATACTTGAAAGGGACTCGCAATACAGGCTTGGTTTTATCACATTCGTGAATTCAAGTAGCCCACTAAATGAATAATTGAATTCATGCTCTTCAAATTGTTTTTTTTTAGTGTAACACATATTGTGAATTAACTATATATTATGAAAAATTGAGGGCTCGAATGTGTTAAATCTCGACTACATACTAAGGCAGAAACCAAACTGGCTTGCTTAACATCTAGTCCCCAACAACTTGTCAGATCAGTGCTCAGTGATTGGTGCCTCTCCAGTCACTTTTGAACAAGTAGCAACATTATGAAAACTACATAACACAGTTTGGGGAAAGAGGTCTGACTTTGTGTTAATCCTGTTACATTCTAGGGGAATCAAGGTTTCTGTTATGCAATATATTCGAAAATGTTACATTACATAGCTTACACACAACTCTTAGGCCTCCAAAGATGATAAGCAAGCCACTTGCCAGTGTCATACTGGCCTAAATAGCATCTTAGATGCAATTGATCTACCTAAAAGTAATACTAAGTTACTAATTTAATGCTGTGATATAACTAAAGTTAAAGCAGTAATATATTTTTGAGAACAGGACTTCAGTAACTGTGTAGTTCGCAAGATGGTTTTATGCATGTTAGGTGTGTGCATCTTTGTATAGTCCCAGTGACTATTTTGCCATTCATTATTTTCTATATTTTTAATTGTGTAAGAAAACTCATAGTTGACTATGGAAGACTTGTTTTTTTATTATTATGAGCCGTATCACACTGTAGTGCAACCGCCTATCTTTCCTGATTCCTGAGTAGACTCAGTTACTAGACTAGATTTATCTTTAGAACCTAATCTAATAAAAACGTGAATAATTAAAACAATTAGTTTCCTTTATAATTCGCATGTATTTCAAATTCACATTATTCTCCTCTCCCAACCATATTCGGATAAAGCGTAGTAATAACAAGACGATTTCACAAGTTCCAATAACTTATTATTAAACATTGGAAATTTTTATGTTTTGTAACACTTAATAAATAGGAGTCGTTTATTTCTACACAAGTGCACAACTAACAATTTTCGTGCGAGACATTTAGGGTTGTAACTTTTCCTTATCACTTACAAAAGAAATATCAACTGGTAGGTATACTTAACTGTATCAACAGTATATTTGAAAGACCCTACAACGTCAACGAAATCATAATTCTCCTTCCCGCAGTGAACAAGCACAAGTTGACAGAAATAACAAAGTAAATAAATAATAGCGATATATATATTCACTAATAAACTATACAAGATAGACAAAGACTGCATAATGTATAATAGTTTAAATGATTTCTAAGCGTTTCATTTCTTTGTGGAGTTCGACACCCATTTTGGCTGGTGAGCGAGTGACGATGACGTTAGCTTTTTCTAGGGCTTTGATCTTGTCCATAGCGCCTCCCTTGCCGCCTGAGATGATGGCGCCAGCGTGTCCCATCCGCCTGCCGGGCGGCGCCGTCAGCCCTGCGATGAACGATACCACGGGCTTTGCTTTCTGACCCTAGAATACGAAAACAAACATTCAAACATTATACAACCTTGCTGCTCACTAAGTAACAGACAAACACTGGAACACAAAGTGGGGATGATAAGACCTGCACTGACATCCCGCTGGAACACAGTTTAAGCTACAAACAAATTATCGGACGCGATCTAGCTAATACATTCATACTATCGGTCATCAGTCGCGGACGTGACCTTGGGGCTATCACCGGTTATACCTATTGGGTAAACCAATATATATTTTTTAGATTCTAATAAGTTTCCTTGCTGATTTTTCCGGCACGAAAAGACGATACCACTTTTATAGTGCAAACCGCTCGCTAGACTGTGGTATGCGTTCCCTGAATGGGGAATGATGCCCTAGTTACTTGGGTTTCTTCAAGTCGCGATTAAATCGGTTTCTTCTAGGCAGGCGTGCTCACTGCTCATTGGCCATAGCATCAGGCGAAGTGGCGGTCTAACACAATGTTATAATTCAATTTAAAAACGGCGATTTGGCGTGCTGGATGTATTTACCAGCCGAAGTAGCGTCCGAACAACCATGCACAGTCGTCTGATAGTTTGTCTGTAGCTATACAGGGGTACGCGGGCGCGGAAAGGGTGTACTAAGCCGAAAGGGGTCAATTGTACCAATCATTATCATATGAACAACTTACTATGGGACCAACCCTAATATCGCGAATAAAATATCAGCTATTCCGTACATTTTGTTGTGTAGCAGATATTTTTTTCGCGTTTTCAGGATTGGTCCCATAGTAAAAGTTGGTCACAATGATGGGCACTATGGAACCCTTTCGGCTTAGTACACCCTTTCTGCGTAACCTAGTATAATGAATGTGGGATGCTGAAACTACGTTTGTTTATCTATAACAGTATTTCTCTTTGTAAAATGACCCTTTAGGTCGACTGTAGTTCCACTTTTAACACAATAAATAATAGCTTGCTTTTGACCACATTCATTATAAGCATATTTACTTTGAGAACAAAAAAACAATATCTGCAGGCAAATATTAAATACATTTGCGTAGATATTAGAGATATAATTTCACTAAAGCCTCTTGCAGACCGTGCGTAAATCGTTTGTGGAAGTGCTTAGTAGCATGTATGTAGTGGCAGTGGATATGTGTAGCTCCTTGCAAATGATGCGTAGTAGGTACTTGCTACTTGAACTTCGCGTGGTCTGCAACGGGCCTTTGATTAAGTTAGTAATGCAATACAAAAATAACAGTGTATGTGACCTTTTTGACATAACACAATAAGTACAATGATAAATCTGAGATATGGAAAAATTGATGCAAAGTATAAGATAACATTCAAATTCGTGATAATTATAATTAGAATATGTATGTGCTTACATCAGTGTGAGCGAAAATGTAACTTAAATAAAATACCTATTCACTTCAAATGAAATCTACATAGATTTGTAACTAAATTAAAATGCAAAGACAAACTATACCTGCTTCATAAAATGAGAAAAATATGTACAAGTCTGTTTCTTTTGATATGTCCATCCATGTAAGCAAATAATTATGAAGTTCACGCGACCAATGGTAATGACTAGCAAGAAAGTTCAGAGCTGTTATTGGTCGATGTTTGGACATCTAAAAAGAAACTGTACATGGTTGAAATTAAATACTTGTAACAGATTTTATCGAGTGTATTTTACATTCATTATCAGCCTTTTATGTTCCCACTGTTGGGCCTTCTCTCTGAGAGAGGGAGAGAGAGAGAGAATGGACCCTAATCCACCATGAACTTTTGAGGCTCTAGGTCATACCGGTTTCCTCACGATCACCGTTTTTGAACAATGGCATCAAAACTGCACATAATTTATTTAGGTGCTTACTAAATAAGTCATTCGTTAGAGTGAATAGGTATCTCTGCGTGCTTCATCTTCGACCACATTGTCGCTTACCAACAGGCGAGTTGGTGGGCTAAAGCAGACTTAATCGCGAATGTAAAATACACGAGAAAAACCGTTCAATCATACTAATATTTTAAACGAGCGACCGGCCCGCCCGGCTTTGCACGGGTGTAATTTACGTGCGAAGTCGGGTCGGGTCGCTAGTTATATATATAAACCTTCCGTGAAAAATTATGTAACTGATGGTGAAAACCGCTTCAAAATCCGTTGCGTAGTTTTAAAGATTTAAGCATACATAGGGACGGACAGACAGCGACAGCGACTTTATTTCATACTATGTAGTGATTAGTGATAGTGATGATGCGAAAGTGTGTTTGTTTGTTGGTTTGTTAGTTTGCTTGTTCCTGTTTTACACAGCATTGCAGCTACGGATCGACCTGATTTTTTGCATGGGTATAGTTTAAAGGTCAAAGAGTGACATAGGTTACTTTTCCTCATCATCATCGCCATTTTTCATCACTACGCTGGTAAAACCGCGGGCGCAGCTAGTATGTAATAATTGCGAAAACCTATGAAATCAATATACGGTACAAAATGTTGCAATATATGATAGAAATAAATGCTCGTTTAGATACATGCAAACTATTGCTAACATTCTACATGAAGAAACATAAAATAATAAAATTATAACTCATTTTCTGTCGGACGGCAGGTGGCGACTTATCTTTACCTTGCTCTGTACAGATAGAAAAACAAAAGCGGTGTTAGAACTTAGCAACACAAATAAAAATAATTAACAAGCGAAAGGATGTTGGTTGGTCGACAACATTTTAGGAATAGGTATCATCATTCATCATCATCATTTCAGCCATAGGACGTCCACTGCTGGACATTCCTCCCCCATCAATCTCCAAAAGGGCCGGTTGGAAGCGGCCTGCATCCAGCGTTTCCCTGCGGTCTCTTTTAGGTCGTCTGTCCATCTTAAGATCTTTGGACGTCCTACGCTGCGCTTACCGGTCCGTGATCTCCATTCGAGATTTTTTCGGCCCCATGCATCGGCCATCTGTTCTGCCTGATATGTGCCCTGCCCACTGCCACTTCAACTTGCTAATCCGGTGGGCTATGTCGGTAACTTTCGTTCGTCTACGGATCTCCTCATTTCTGATTCGATCTCGTAGAGGAACCCCGAGCATAGCCCTCTCCATAGCTCGTTGTGCGACTTTGAGCTTGCTTATGAGGCCCATAGTGAGAGACCACGTTTCACTGCCGTTTTGTAGCTTCAAGAGGATATAAAACTTTTCTCTATAGAATAATTGGCGAAAACACGTTTTTAGTTGTTGGTCTGAATCTAGAAGTTTTTGACAATTCGTTTATTCATATTCTAATGGCCATTATGTAATGTAATTTAACGTAAATTCAAACAAGTCTTCTAAAACATGCTTTTAGTTGTTTTTTCTGAATCTAGAAGTTTTTGACTATTAGTTGTTTTCATATTCTAATGACCATTATGTAAAATTTAACGTAAATTTCTGTTATTGAGGATTAAAGTGCTGAATAATCTGAAGTTTTATCATTTGTCGCTTACATTATTTACTTCTGAGGCAGGTGCAGACTTGTGCCTATCTTTTCCTGCAGGTATAGATAGCAGTTTTGTCGCTGTTTCGCGCAGGGGTAAAACTTGGATTAGACTGATGTAGTATCGACTCGATCGTTTTTTTGTAATAAACCTATACTGTCCCACTTCTGGGCAAAGGTCTCCCCATCTCTTTCCAGACAGTGCGATCACCCGCCAGACTCGACCACTGTATCTGGATCGTGTCGAGGTCATCGCGCCAGCGTTTTCTCGGCCTGCCTTGGCTCCTTCGTCCGTTTTCAGGCACCCACTGTGTGATCCTCTGGGCTGGTGTCCTTTACAACGCGAGCCATTTTCGTTTGACGGGTGATCGATCTCGCCCGGTGATTCTTAGCACCCCTGAGTTCAGAGCTATGCCAGTGTCCGACAGCATCAGTATCACTACTGAAGTCGCCAGGAACTTCACTGTCTGTCATTATGGGGGTGAGGACCATTACCCGCCACACTGGTCCAGTGCATGTTGGCAGGTCGCCAACTCGTTTGTTTGTTAGCAGGGTGCACCACGGGCAGGTGAGTTTGGCTTGGGTCCTGGAAGATGTTGGGTAGGACCCCATCGACTAGGAATGGATTTACTTTTGACCTTGCCTCACCGAAGCGTAGACTAGGTCTAAGACGGAGCAAGCTTTACTGACAACGATGATTGTTATAAAGGAAAAGGCACTAACCGTGTTGTTTTGTATCAGATACTCCGAAGCCAGCTCTTCGGCGTTTCCTCCAATCTCTCCGATGAGGATGATGCCCTTGGTGTTCGGGTCTTTGAGGAACACCTCGAGGCAGTCGATGAAGTCGGTGCCGTTGAACGGGTCACCGCCGATGCCCACGCACAGCGACTGCCCTAGACCAGTCTGGAAATGCAAAATAATTAAAAATAAGTTATAGCAGTTGTAGTATCGCTCAACTGGGTGGTCCTAAAATTATAGCATTTGTAGTATAGCTCAACTGGGTTTTCCTAAAGTTATAGCATTTGTAGTATCACTCAACTGGGTGGTCTTAAAGTTATAGCATTTATAGTATAGCTCAACTGGGTTTTCCTAAAGTTATAGCATTTGTAGTATAACTCAACTGGATGGTCCTAAAGTTATAGCATTTGTAGTATCACTCAACTGGGTGGTCCTAAAGTTATAGCATTTATAGTATAGCTTAACTGGGTTTTCCTAAAATTATAGCATTTGTAGTATAAGCTCAACTGGGTGGTCTTAAAGCCTTGTTCGGTCTGAAATCGAGATACAGGTGGGTTATTTCATTTTTTTTTACTAGCAAAGGCCCGCGTTTCGCCCGCGTGGCCATTTTCTGAGAGCATGTTACTCTCCAACTCTCTCACTATCTCTAGACTTAGCACAAACAATTACGTCTATGCGTTGGTCTGTTGCTACGTGAAAGATGGAGAAAAACCAACAAACACACTTTTGCATTTATAATAGGTACCTATAACTAGCTGTTGTCCGCGACTTTGTATGCGTAGACTTTCACATAAACTTTCAGTCCCCATGTTTGCCCCCTTTGTAACCAATGTACGTGGCACGCGCGCCCACTAGTGAGCATTATATTCGGTCTCACAACTGAGTCGGTGCCATTAAATAAACCTGTCAAGTGCGAGTCAGACTCGCGCACTGAGGGTTCCGTACCACTACAAAATACAGAAAGTAGTGCAAAAAGACAACATCACGCCCGGCGGTCACCTATCCAAGTACTGACCGCGCCCGACGTTGCTTAACTTGGTAAACAGAAATTTGTCACACTTGGCCGTTATTTAAGTTATATGAGTGTGTACTATAATCATGCCAAGTTATAAATACAAAAATACGCTAAATAACACGGTTGTTGTATGAGGACCTCCATGTTTTTACTTTATTATTATTTCTTAGTTAATCCACCGTAACATTACATATTCTGTGAAAATTTCAACTGGCTATCTATTACGGGTCGAAAGATACAGCCGTTAAAAGGTAAGACAGACGGACAGACAGCGTAGGCTTAGTAATAGGGTCCCGTTTACTACCCTTTGGGTACTCTATCCTAAAAAGATCTATTGGCTCGGTCCTTCCAAGTAAATATAAGTCGATGCGTACAGCTAATCATGTTAATGAACTGCCAAACAGATGTTTATACAAGGTCGATATTAATATATCGACTTATATATAAATCATGGTCAAGGCTGCTGATAGCTACAAATTTGGTAACTCGTGACGAATACGTACATAAGTTTGATAAATATTTATTTTACATAATATCATTTGCAAATCTCGTAATACTAAATTTTAGCTTATACTTTAACTGACTTCGGAGGGGAGGTTTTCAATTCGATCTTTATTACCATAAATTTTTTTTAAGTTCGTCGATATCAGCTTTTTTAAGACTGGCAGCGCCTCGCCGTTTCACCCGTTATCCTACAGAAACCAAGAACTTTTTCGGGATAATAAGCAGCCTTTTCTATTGAATAACTAGCTTAATCCAGCGGTGCTACCTGCGATATACCAGTTTTTCCGCATTTTCTATGAGAAACCGTACCCTATGTCCGTCCTTATTATGTATACTATCAATCTACAAAATTTCGCTAAGAACGGCTTAGCCGTTTAGTCGTGAAAAGCGAACAAATAGACACAAGTTACTATCGGCCCTATAATATTAGTTAGGATAGGTTTGCATTTGACTGCTACCTCATCCAATGTTAAGCTGTGTTAATCCAAGATATATAATCCACAATTATATTTCATTCAAATCAGTTTGGCCGCTATTTGTTCAACACCGAAAAAAAATCTTAGTTGGCATAAAATCTCTTTTGTTTTGTTTTTTGTAAGTTTTAAGCCCCGTATTCATGGTAAACATTTGTTTAGGAACAGTTGATCAACATTATTGGTGAGCGGCGAGAATGTTGCTAGCAACTATGTTTAAATCAATACAGGTTGTCCACACGCCAGTCTGCGTTAAAATGTTGCCCGAGGAGGTAGTGTTGTTGTGTTCTCTGTATCTGATGTATAGGATTTCTAATAAAAAAAGAGAAAAAGATGGTGGATTCGAAACTATCTTTTGTAAAGCGCCGCTGCCTGTAATTTTTTTTGCCGACAACTTTTTTTTCTCTCTAGTAAATTGAGTACGCAGTACATGTATTTTAGTTTCCACATCTTTTTTGGGTATATTTAGGGCTTGAGAAATTTCTTCGAATGCATCGTTCTTTTTGTTTCTATCTTTGTATTCTTTTATTGAAGAAACCCATAATAATGGTTTTGACTGAAATAATTCTATTAGTTGCATTATTTTATCATTGCTCCACACTACTGCCATGTTTATAAACTGTTGCAAACACGTTCACACACGTCAACAATTGTCGCTAAACTGATGTTTACGCTTGTCGGGCGAGAGCTTGTCAACATGACGCTATCAACTCTGCAACACGCAGTGTTGCCAGCAACATCTTGACAGCAACTCCGCAACACGTTGATTCAACTTTGTTGCTAAACAAATGTTTACCATGAATACGGGGCTTTAATCTCTTATCTTAAGCTTCAGCAAGGCTTGCATAAAGATGCCTGCAGTTGCCATTTGAAACTCTAAGTGGGTATATAGTTTTGTTTTTGTGTGGAGAAAAATGAGACAAATTATTAAAAGCCATGGAACTTATGTTGCTAGATATGATCTCTAGTATATAATCTTTGATATGATTTAGTAAAGCTGGCTTGGCGAACTAGTAAGCGCAGCGTAGGACGTCCACCCTCAAGATGGACAAACAACCTAAAAGAGACCGCAGGCAAACGCTGGATGCAGGCTGCTTCTAACCGGCCCTTTTGGAGATCGATGGGGTAGGCCCCATCGATCGATGTCCAGCAGTGGACGTCCTATGGCTGAAATGATGAAAGCTGTCTGCGAGAAGTTGTTAGCCCAGTTATCAATTACCCTGTTTACAATATACAATGTTTCATTGAAATCAGAAAAGTGGTTTCCGATTTTTTTAACTAGTATGCATTGAATTGGCTAAGCTCCGGGGAGCCGTCAAAGTAACTCAGTTTATCGACTCAACATCTTCAGACAAACTAGTTTGGTTCAGACCCACCCAGTGTCCAGTACAAACCTCTTCTTTACTGTGCTAACCTCCGGTTACAGTACACTCTGTACTCAGTACATCTAGTACGTGTCTCTTTTGTGTGGTCATCTATTCTCATGATACCTATACTCGGTTCAAGTTTTTTTTCTTCAAAATGTCATTGCAGCTGACAGATCTAAAAAAACTCGGACCAAGTATATCACGTTCTCGCTCGACAAATAGTGACGCCAAGATTATGTCGTGGCGCGCATGTTTGGCCCGCTGGTCTCACCACTGTAACTCTCTTAACAAAACAGCTGAACTGATCTTGATGAAATTTGGCCAGGAGGCAGTGTGCACACAAGGACATTCATACAATACTTTTACCTAGGAAAATCAGGCTGCATTTAGTTACCAATAATCTAGGTGTATTCAAGTTGCAAATGAATTGGTTTCTTCTAGGCAAGTGTGCTCCATCGTAGACCACATCATTGCTTTACAACAGGCGAGGTGGAAACAAACACAAGCCAAGTATAAAATTTAAAAAAACTGTTATAATGATATTATTTCCGAGATAATATTGGGAGGTTCAAACACATCCTATTCACAGTAAATATCCCGTTAATAATCACATAAGTGAATTACAAAGCAACGTACCAAACTGGTCTGATGGCAGGCCTCGTACGTGAGGGTTCCGGAGCGCGAGACGACGCCAATCATGCCTTTCTTGTGCACCGCTGCCGGCATGATGCCGATCTTGCATAGGTCTGGCGCAATGATGCCCGGGCAGTTCGGCCCCACCAGGCGAGACTTGTTCTGCCTCAGTAGAGCATGCTTTACGCGGACCATGTCCTGAAAAGTTACAGTTAAATCATGTCAAAGGTGTCAATACATTGTATAGATGTCAACCTGGAAAACGCCACCAAAATACATATTGAATTACATACAAATTTGAATTTTGTAATTCAAAATTTGTATGAAATTCAATACGTATTTTACGTAGTGAATATTCGTTATTCGTACTTCGCACACTGACGACTTTATGTTATAAATTTATAATAGTAGCATCATCATAGTTAAAATAATTAAAAAGCATTCATTATTTGATAGCCCGTTGGTCCAGTTGGTAGTGAACCTGCCTTCTGAGCTTGGGGGCGTGGGTTCGATTCCCACCTAGGACAAACATTTGTGTTTGTTCCATATCTGGTTGTTAATATCTATTTAAGTATGTATTTAAAACTATATATGTATGTATATGTCTCTGGCAGCCATATCACAAGCTTTGATTAGTTAGGAGTCAAATGAACGTGTGTGGAAAAAAAATGTGACACGTATGTGTGCGCACGGGGGAGGTGAGGAGAGACGGTAGAGGGGACGGGAGGTTGACATTGAAAGAAAGAAAATATTTATTCATGACAGAAAAAAAAGATACATAGACATTACATTTAAAAACAACAAAATAATAGTTTCTTGTCATTCATTGCGTTGTACATGTGGCATGATAGTTGGCATCTTTCATGCTAGATGGCTCTATCAAGATTCACACCATTGAAGAGTTCCACAATCCTACCAAATTAGTTTATTGTCATCTGAAATACAAATACAGGGTGTAAGGGAAAAACTCGAAAACGGAGACTGGTGATAGTGCTGGTGACTGCTAATACCATAACACAAAAAAAAACATGTTTTTCCCCTGCAACGGAATGCAAATAAAATATCAGCTGACGCTAGGGGTTAACAACCGCGCACACGCTTGTATGCTTTACATTGCTGGTTTGCAAAATTCTAAGCCACAAGAACAAGTATAACGCTAATGTTTATTGGTTTGATTATGTTTAGATAGTGTAATAATAGTGCTTCAGGAGTGTCTCACTTACACCCAAAATGTACTAACATTATTTGCAAATCGATTATGAAATTATTAGAAGTATGTTAAAATCAACTCCAGATTGGATTTCATTGTTAGTTAGTCAGTTACAAGTTAAATTAGTATAAAGCTAAAAAAAAAATTACGAAATGAATGTGGTTGTAAAAGTTTTGTTAAAAACATTTTAAATGTTACATTATGATGAAATGCTCCGGTCATTCACCGCCATAAGAAATGTATTATTTCTAATCTAGCATGAAATTAAGTCTAGCTATGACACTATTTGTTCTGTATGATTCTAATAACTAAATTCTGGCGATAGTGGCAGAGCGGTAGCATGTGCATTTTACAATCTGATGGCACCCAGTTCGATCCTCGGCTCTGCACCAATGACTTATTTAGTACTTAAATAAATTATGTGCAGTTTCGAAGCCATCTCTCAACAACAGTGAAGGAAAAACATTGTGAGAAAACCGGTATGTCTAAGAACGTTCAAAGACATTTGACATTCACCAACATGCACTGGGTCAGCATGGTGGATTAGGGCACATCGCCTCTCTCTGAGAGAAGGCCTGTGTCCCAGCAGTGGGAAATTGATAGACTGATGATGGTGAACAAAATTCTATTGAGTGTAATATAAAATTGTTTAACAATACTAACATGCTGTGGGACTCCCTCTGTGATGCAGACAATGAGTGGAACTTCAGCCTCAATGGCTTCCAATATGGCTGCAGCTGCCGCCGGTGGAGGTACATAGATCACCGAGGCGTGGCATTGAGTCTTGTCTATCGCTTCCTTGACAGTTTTGAACACAGGCTTGCCGAGATGTTCGGTTCCTGCTTTCTTGGGTGAAACTCCACCAACAACATTGGTCCCATAGTCCAAAGCTTGCTGGCTGTGAAAGGTACCCTGTTTGCCAGTGAACCCTTGGACAATGACCTTGGTTTCTTTCGTCAGAACTAAGTTCTTTCGTGTCTCGTGGTATGGAATACTTCCACCGCTGGAGTGTCTGACATTGGTGAATTTAAGTCCATCTACAGAAGTACCAATAGTACAAAGTTATAAATTTAAATCATAATAATTTATAATCAGAATGTGTGTGTCATTGTTGTGTTTAGAATATTTTGTCTGCACCTCGCAGTTACACCCGCTATCTCACAGAAAAAAAAATGAGACAAAAAGTAGTCCAGATTAGTTAATCCAGGATATATATTATCTGTTTCCATTTCAAATTTCATCTAAAATGAAATGGATTCAGCGTGAAGTAAAAGTTAAAAATATTTTGTGTTAAGTAGTTTATTAAAATTCAATACGTAACTTCAAATTATTGTATTTCATAATACATAAATTATTTATCATTAAGCCACATCACAATAACACCATAAACAAATAAAATAAATATTCATTGATAATGAAGTTTGTAACTTATAGAAATAAAAAAATTGTTATCAATTATAGCTGTATTGTTTGTTTCATTTAGGAAAACTGGATATCAGGATGATAAAAAGTACCTATAATAGACCAAATGTGAGATAGCAAAGTTGTAGTACATAGGTACACAGTGCAGATGAGATCAATCAATGAAATGTTGCCCTATCTAATGGAATGACAGTACCAAAGGTCAAAACTTATTGATCCAGTGCCTAAATACAGGCATGTTTTACTTTACCTATCTTACTGTTGTTACCGATAACTTGATTTTTAGCTACTATTACATGAATGGAATTTGAATGACAAAGTTATCAAACTGGGAATAGAATGGATATTTTTAGATGAAGGTCTCGGTTACTGAGACCTAATGAATACGACATTGACGCTACGTAACCAAACTATTTACATGATTTTTATAAATGTTCATGACCAGCTAATTACTCGTTTATTTCGACTGCTATGATATAATTTAGGGGATAGGTGAAAATTTAACTGCAAGGTTATCTTAGGTTATCGCAGTGAGACTTTTGAATCTAAACATATGGATAAGTGAATTTTTGGTAAGGTGTACAGTATATGTTTGAGAGATTACCTTTCAATCTACACAAAATCCGTGTCGGAACAGCCATTGTAACTATTAACTATAGATATTTAATTTGGAAAAGGGAAGGACGAAAAATAATTTCGTGACACTGACAGCTTCCTCAGCCAGCCATTACGTAACTGACAGCGACAGCGAGTGAAATGTTGACATGCTGACATGTGTCATTCGACGATGCTGCCAATGTTGCCAGCTGCACTAAATTATTGATACCAAAAAAATCTTTGTCTATGGCGGCGAGAACTGAATGATTTTTAGTCGATTAAACTGGATCATTACATCACTAATCATTATGCTTCCGCTTGGGCCAGAGTTTTTAATCTGTGCCGAGTGTGTCGGCTGTCATGTCATGTCATTGTCAAATTTGTCAAGTCAACTGAAGTCAACGTCATCTTTGTTATGATTGTGACGTGTATTCGCACAGTTCCTTTTTTTTCATTGTTTTCTCTCGAATTCAACGATCTAAATTGTTTTATATTTTAGCGATATGCAATATTCGTGCAATAAAGTGAAGCCACGTGTAGAAATCTAATTCATACAGCCGAAATTATTACAACAGCGCGCTACAATATAACGCGGTTACGACCGCTACGTGCCATACCTACCGGATAATTTTAATTTAAAATTACGTTAAAAAAATAGTTTCAATTAGCAAAATGTGTGGAACGGATAAAAAGCTGGGAGAAATCAGGGCGTTGATTTTAGTCGGAGGCTATGGAACTCGCTTGAGACCTCTTACCTTAAGCAGGCCAAAGCCTCTAGTTGAGTTTGCCAACAAGCCCATCCTCTTGCATCAAATCGAGGCTCTAGTTGAAGCTGGAGTCACCCAGGTAATTTATACTATAAAAGGATACCCATTCTTTGAGCTCATAAGGGTTGTAATACAGAACATGATATTCTATAATCACTCGCAAAGATTGCAAAGATATTTAATGAAAACAGACTAGTGCATACCCTGATTGAAATCCCTAACGCTCAGGTGAACCGCAAGCCTGTTTGCCGATCTTGTAAATAGGCAGCAGTTAGGTCAGACTATGTTTTTTAATGTTTTTGTAGTGTTTTATCTCCAATTAGAATTCTTTGTTTCTGTAGGTGATATTGGCTGTGTCATACAGAGCTGATGACATGGAAAAAGAATTAACTGAGCAAGTATCAAAACTTGGAGTATCGCTGACATTTTCACATGAAACTGAGCCCTTAGGTACTGCGGGACCACTGGCGCTTGCCCGAGAATTACTCAGTGCAAGCCCTGAACCATTCTTTGTACTGAACTCTGATGTCATCTGCGATTTCCCATTCAAAGAGCTTGCAAAGTACCATAGAAGCCATGGAAAGGTATGTGCTATCTATGTAGTTTATATCTCAATAAAACAGTTTACAAGTGCATGTTAAACTGAACACTATCAGTGAAACTGATAAGGAGTAACAAGTTTCATACAAGTGATGTTGACTGAGCACTCAAAATAGCAATTTGGTCACTAGAGGATATTAATTAAACTATGATTACAATTACTAGTTTAGAAAATCAATTGATTGCACAGTTGAATATTTTAAGAACAGTATCGGATTGGGGGGGCTAAGGGGCTCAAACGCTAAAACTCCCCCACTAAATAATCGAAGTCATTGAATGATTTGCAAAATGTTCACCCCACCGAAATCCTGGATCCGCTTCTACTTAAGAACCAAAAATTTATTTAGTTAACTAGAAAATCTGAGAAGCGATTTTCCGGCATTATAAAATGTTGACTCGCTCGTTTCTTCAAACCAAGCATTTATTTGCTCTGACAGCTGTAATAATATTGTGGAAAGCTGAATAATGAAATGTTCTTTTAAGTACAGTTAAGTAAGAAGTATATCGGGGTACAGTTTTACCTCCAAAACCCTAGCAAAAGTGATCAGAATTTATAGTTTCCATTCAGCTTTTTAAAATGTTGTTGCAGCTGTTAGAACAAATAATTGCTTGGACCAAGATTATTCAATAGTTTTCATAACTGTTAGTGACAGAAGAGAAGACTCTCCCCCTTATCACACTCTCGAAACAGCGCTGTACGGAAAATGACGAACTTTAACGCGACAAGATACAGTTTGCGATCGTGCAAATTTTCTCAATCACTTAAACAGAATCGCATAAAACAGGTAGCCATAAAGCCGCAGATCCCTCGACGAGCAACTTTTACTCAAAATTTATTATGACCTGTAAATATTTGTATAATTGTCTCCTGCATTATATTTTCAGGAAGGCACTATAGTTGTCACCAAAGTGGAAGAGCCATCGAAGTATGGAGTGGTCTGTTACAAGGAAGATGGAGAGATAGAAAGCTTTATAGAGAAACCACAAGAGTTCATATCAAATAAGATTAATGCCGGTAAGAACGATCTAATAACAACTAGCCACCAGACGTCAGTCAGTTTACTTTTAATCAGCTAGGTCTATGGAGATGTATGCAGGTGTATATTTACATATAATGTTGCGACTCAACAATGTTGTCGCGACATCCTCAACAGGTACTCTCAATAGTAATGATGCAAAATGGGCCAATGAATGGCCTAGTTGCGGAAAATTCCCGCAAGTAATAAGGTACTCTGCGAAATACATAATTCAGAAATTGTCATGTGAGCTGATAATTACGTTGCTAAGAATGTACTATATTAAACAAAACAAAAACATTAGGAAACTGATGCCATAAGGTTAAACAGAGTGGTACCATGAGCACGGCGACTGTTCATTCGTTTACATCGATATATGGCTGATACAGACTGACGCCTGGACCGTTCCGCCTCCAGGGATTTCTGATTCTGATACTGATTTACAGCTGAACAGACTCTGGTACCTGGAGTGCTCTGCTTCCAAGGATTTCTAAAAAAAGTGTTGTACACATTCTGAACTATTATCTATACAGAGCTATGGAGTACTCTGGACGTATGGATGTATGAGTTTATGGAGATCCACAGACTCAACCAGAGTGATGAAACTGTCTCTATGACAACAGTTCTGTTGCCATAGTTCTTAAGACATATTTCGGAAACTTGTCAGCATGTTAAATTTTTCAAAAAGTCAATCATATTATGAATTTCAAATCTAAGTATACCTACCAAGTTTCATTATAATTTAGTTTTAGATAAATTTAGCTAGTATGTATGTAAAAACGGAACCAAATTACCTGATGTCCAGGAGCCATTAAGGACTGGAGTAATGAAAAACAAAAATTTATTTAGTTATTTTTTTATCGGTTTTCAATAAAAGTAAATCATTTTAGAAAATGTCATTGTAATAACTATACAATACAATAACTGACCAATAAATAAATTACCAATATTCATCAAAACCAGAGAAATGGTTCCGAATAATTATATAGTGTGTTTCGCGTGATGGCCGAGACTATATTGTCGGACCCAGGCTGACCGAGGATGAGGTGGACTGACCACATCAAAAGTACTGTCGGGAACGAGTGGATGCAACTAGCGAGAGACCGGGGAGGTGGCATAAACAAAGGGAGGCCTATACCCAGCAGTGCGTAACTCAGGGCTGATGATGATGTTTGTATTAAAAGTATGAAAATGACCGTTGCTCCAAAAGGCAACCCTTCCCGAGGTCCCTTAGAATGTCCCTTGCTTCTTTGTCCTAAAGTACATAGTCTTGTTTGTGGTAACTATAAAAGTAATTCTCATAATATTGATTTATAGTTTTATGAACATGCATACTTAAAAAGTTTTATGTTGTTTTCGTGCCTCAATGAGTCTTATCAGTATGGAGTGGAGGTGCTTAATTAAGAAATTACTGCTGTCATAATGTATCATTTGAAATTCTAATGCTTGGAATACACAAACAACACTAATCCAACTGATGCATAAGCGATTACTGATACCTTTTGTCTTACTGTCAGATGTTTTTGTTTTGCTATAATATGTGCCATACAAGCAGACAGGCTGCCTGATGCTTAGCAGTCACTGTCGCCTATGGATACGTTTATTACACCCTTTAACGACTCTATCAACTCGCCTTTTGAAGAACCCCCATGTGCCATATCCCCATGTCTCCATTTTCACGACTAAATGGTGGACCAATTTTGGGAAAAGATTAAATTTATTTATTAATTGATAGGCGACCAGCATAAGCTGATGTGCCTATATGTCACAGGACTGTCAAAATTTAGTATTTGTGTGTTAAGGTATTCATCTCTGATCTTGACCAGTCCCGTTTTTTTTTAAAAATAGGCTTGCGTTTTACCACCAACTCGCTTGATGCTGATGCATGCTTCCCTAGAAGAAACCAAGTAGTTACTGATGATAACCAAAATTGTAACTATCGGGGAACAACCCATTCAGGTAGCGCATTTGTTAATCCCCGACATGGAATTCTAGAGACCTTTTTTTACCGCGGATAATTCCGCTTTTGGCCAGCAACTCGCCTGTTGGTAAGCGACGATGTGGTCGAAGATGAAGCACACAGACTTAGAAGATACCTATTCACTCTGGCTTTGGAAACGCCCAGATTATATCTCAGGAAACAAGGAAGCGGGCGGGCAGGCAGCTATAAGTGTTACACATTATTTGTTTAATATTTCAGGCATGTACATTCTCAACCCATCAGTGCTCAGCAGGATAGAGCTTCGGCCGATGTCGATTGAGAAGGAGGTGTTCCCATTTATGGCAAAAGATGGCCAGCTTCATGCAATGGAACTACAAGGTTTCTGGATGGATGTTGGGCAGCCAAAAGATTTCTTGACTGGTAAAAAACTATAATATAAACGAATAGCATGAAAATCATTTTAAATACATACTAAAAATAAACCGGCCAAGTGCGAGTCGGGTTCGCGCACTGAGGGTTCCGTACCACCACAAAATACAATAATTATCAATTTAAAAAATCAATTTCAAAATTAGTAAAATATGGAATTTCGATTCAGTGGCCACATCGCTCGAAGAACCGATAACCGATGGGGAAGAAAGGTTCTTGAGTGGAGACCATGAACTGGAAGACGTAGCGTAAGTTGGCCTCGCACTAGATGGACCGACGACATTGTGAGAGTCGCTGGTATCCAGTGGATGGAAAAGGCAGGCTGTCGTTCAGTGTGGAGGTTAAAGGGGGAGGCCTATGTTCAGCAGTGGACGTCTTCTGGCTGATGATCCGATAAATCATAATGTTATTGCTAGAAGCAGAATCATTTTTCGTTTTCTGAAACTAGTTTTGAAACTGACCGATGCTATTATTTTACTAATTCACTATTCTAGAAAGTTAAATTAAATACCAATATAAAATTATTTTAATCTGTAGAATAAGATTAGTACCTGATTATAATCTCTAATTAATTAAATTGCTATCTATATTCTATATTTATTCTGTATTTTGAAATGGTGTCATGTAAAAACTATTTCTCTCCAACATCCTCGGGTGATGTTTGATTATATATGAGTATGCGATATCACGGTGAACGTACTGCGATCCCCAAGCCGCCTGCCAAGCGTGGGGATTATGGCAACACCCCTCTCTACGAGGGAGGCCTTTGTTCAACAGTGGACGTTTACAGGCTGATGATGATGATGATGATGCGATATCACCATTGTGGTATTTCCATGAACATCTTTCTATGCCTGCCTCTCTATGTTTGATAAAATAATAAAGGGATGTACTGGGCGCGGGGGGAGTTAGACAAGACCCACTTTACCACTGGTCTGGTGGTAATAAACCTGCGTTAGACCACCTCCACAAATTGGCGGGTTTGCCTCAAGATTGTTTTTGGGCATATTTTTTTGGTATTATAAAGATACCTGCAAATATCTTGAATAATTACTTTGACCATGATAATAAAAATAGGATCACGATAAATAGACCTAATAATCTACTATTAATATCGATTGATAGGCCTCTGTGGTGGACAAAGGAGGAACGAAATAATTCAAACGCTCGCTTTGGTTACATACAATATAATAACACTTTATTGACACCACAAATACAAAATACAAGAAGAATAAGTAAGATATAGGTACTAAAGGTGTTGTTATCGAAGCGATTTCTTCCGGACAACCTTTAAAAGAGAAAATTGAGTCTATTTATAGAGTATGGACGGAGGTGAAATTAAAATAGTATAACAACAAAACTAAAAGAACCATTTTTTCTTTGTACAGGTATGTGCCTATATCTCAACAGTCTGCGTCAGAAGAACTCAAACAAGCTGTACGACGCTCCCTGTGTGGTCGGCAACGTGCTTATCGACGCGACAGCTACCATTGGGAAGGGGTGCCGCATAGGGCCCAATGTTACTATTGGCCCCGATGTTGTTATTGAAGATGGTGAGTACCCATGCTATGATAGACCGTACAGTCATGAAACAGGCTGTACGATACTCCGTGTTGTTGGCAATGTACTACAATAGACACGATGACTAATCATTTTTTATCACCTCATAATAAAGCTGATCATAAATAGAGCCCATAAACGAAAACAAAATTATAATTAGTTCAAAAATAAATAAGTTATAAGTATTTTAATTTCATGCCAGACAGAGATGCACTATACTGAGCTATGACGTCACGCCTCGGGTGCGACATACAAATGCTATACTAAAACACGCTTTGCGAGAAAAGGACAGAGTATCCGCACCTAAAATTTTAAACACGCATATCTCAGAGATTTATCAGCCAATTTAATTTATTTTTTCAGCATTTGTAATGTATTTCGTTATATTCATCGCTAATCTTGTTATTTGCCACACATGCCTATTGGCAAAGGGTATTGGATTGGACCCAAAGTTAGTATTGAAGGTGGTGGGTGCCTATGCCAACATAGACTCTCGAGTTCCAGTTTATAAACATATTGCTGCAAGGCCATAGGCAGTTCCAGCTTATAAACATAATTCTGCAAGGCCATAGGCGTACACCGGGATCCGGAGGGTTTAGAAGTTCCCCCCGAAATGAAGACAAGAAAATCGTGATTGCTGTTGTCAGTCGATGTTGGTCTATTAATAAAAAATATAAAACTTAACGGCAGCCTCAATCGTCGATGTATTTATAAATTGGCTAATCACAACCACCTTTGCACTATAACAGTAAATAAACGATTTCGCCTATTCTTTTTTCAAAAGAAAAATCTGCCTTACAACAGGTGCATGCATAAAACGCAGCACGATCCTCCGCGGGGCCGTGGTCAGGCAGCACGCGTGGCTCGACGGCTGCATCGTAGGCTGGCGCTCCGTGGTCGGCCGCTGGGTCCGCATGGAGAACACCACTGTGCTTGGAGAAGACGTCATTGTCAAGGACGAGCTTTACATCAACGGGGGTCAAGTGTTGCCGCACAAGTCTATAGCACTTTCTGTGCCGGAGCCTCAAATCATAATGTAAGGGCAGAGGCTGATTTAATAGGCCGCTGGGTTCGCATGGAGAACATGACTGTGCTAAGCGATGACGTCATAGTGAAAGGTGACCTTTACATAAATAAGGAAAGCATTCTGCCTCACAAGTCTATCGCTCTCTGTGCAGGACCCTCAAATCATTATATAAGGACTTGTACACATTACCGAATGCGCCGCGATCGTCGGATTATCTGCTAGTACTGCAACTATTAATAACTATTAAGCCGTGGTAGCCCATTTGGGAGACCGCTAGACTTGAAAGCGTGAGGTCGTGGGTCAAACCCCGGGCCCGTACCAATGAGCTCTTTGGAGTTCATGTACGGATTTTCATACCACTGGCTTTTCGGTGAAGGAAAACATCGTGAGGAAACCTGCATACGTACGGAGAAGGAATTCAGTGGCGTATGTGAATCCACCAAGCCGCAACTGGGTCAGCGTGGTGGATATGGCCTAATCACCCTTTCGGGGGTAGGCTAAAAGTCCAGCAGTGGACTGTTAAAAGACTGATTATGATGACTGCAACTATTACGTTCATTGCGCGCGCGCCAATCCATCGAGCAAGGCTCGAAGGACGCTCGCTATATACGCGCGTTCAGTTCACATTCTGTTTTAAGCTGTTCCGTTAACATCGTTCTCTACAGTTGTAAACAAACTGCGGTGCAGTGCATACAAGTCGGCCGGCTGAGTGCCGTGCGTTTCTTTTTGTAATGATTTGCAGTCTAGACGTTCAACCAGTCTTCTAGTACAGGTAGCGCTAGCGCCACTCGTGACTCGCGAACAAATAATGCGCGTTACGTTTGCGTTGCATTCGCCAATGTGTACACATTCTAATAATTGACTGAAGTAGTGTGTGATATGTGTAAGAAGAGTGTATGTGGGTCTTAAACTTTAAGTCAAGGACATTCCCTGAAATCAGCAGTCCTATATAATTTAGTATGGCCTCAAGACAACTGTGGCGCTTGCAGCTGTAGCCTTGTTTGCGTGGAACCACTTGGCTGTAATAGAGAATGGTTGCATAAATATGAATGTGTATAGTTCCTGCTGATATCTTAAGGTGGAACGTTTCACCTATCTGGAGCTATGGTGTGAAATTCAAATTTCAAATAGTTTTTTGGTCCTTGTAGCTAGGCCGGATAATATTGTAAATTATCATATTATTTATTATTGCGAAAATCGATGATTATTCTTTACTTTATCCTGTATTTTTATTTTAATACAGTGCCAGTGCTTACTTTTTAATTTATAAAAGTCAAAAATTAAAAATTATCTTGCTATGTTGTCCGATTGATGGTCAAATTTGGAAAGATTTTATTACAATTGTTATTTCATGCTTATAATTTAGCTTATTTTATTATACTTACTGCTATTTATCTATTTCGTGTAGGTTATTTACAATAGTAAATTTAATTACAAAAATAATTATTTTGTCAGAGGTGCTTAGATGTTATTTATTTGTTTTAGTCGTTTCTAAGTGTGTATTTTCTGTAATGCCGGCTGTACATGCTTGCCGAGAGAGACTGAAAGAGTGTGCAGCCGGCATTATACAACAGATTGTATATGTATTTTCGTGTTTCTAGTAAGAAGTTATTTTAGAGGTATAGTTTTTTTTTAATACTTTATGTCATTCCACATCCTTTAAGTTTGAAGCAGGGGATTCCAAACTTTGAAGCATTGGGGCCATAATATTTTTTTTGGTATGTTGCAAGGGCCATAACAAGGACTAGTCTTAAGCTGTCGCGGGCCGGATTGATGGCAGTGGCGGGCCGGATTTGGCCCGCGGGCCGTAGTTTGGAGACCCCTGGTTTAGAGGATCAATGAGCAGAGAAGAATTTTCAGACTTGGCAATGACATATGCGTCGTATTTTGGCCCTTCTGCCCTGGCGTGAATAGTTTCACTATAGTTTTTGTTAACATTATCTGGAAAATACTGGAATTACTCGCGTAAGACAAAGCAAAGCAAGACTAATCCGCACACTTGAAAAAGACCGGTTAAAACTATAGTTAACAGGCTTAAGGTGAAATGTTTCGCCTATGGCGGGAAATGCAATTTTTAAACAGTTTTTTATCCTTGTGGCTAGGCCGGTCATTATTGTGCATGATCAAGGTGTTTGCGAAAATCGACGATTATTCTTTACATTATCACGTGTAACTATTTATCAATAATGCAACTTATTACTTACATTTCTCCAACTCTTCTTACTTATTTAGAAATGTAAGTAATAAGGTGTGTTACTAATAAATTGGTTCACTTGATAATGTAAAGAATAATCATCGATTTCGCAAATACTGATAATTTACAATAGCTACCCGGCCTAGATTCAAAAAACAACTTTTATAATTGAATTTCCTGCCATCAGGGGCGGATCCAGGATTTCATTTTAGGGGGCCATTCTGACAAGGTTTGAAGGAATCAAATCGAAAAATTTGAGTCGAATGTATGGAATTGCTAGGTGTTTTGGGGGGGGTCATGGCCCCCATGCCCCCCCCCCCCCCCCCCCCCCCCTGGATCCGCCAATGCATGCCATAGGCGAAACATTTCACCTTAAGCCTATTAACTGTAAACTAGGTGAAACGTTCCACCTTAATCTTACGCGAGTATTATAAACAAAATGTGTTAAAATCACGTCAGTTTATAAAAGTTTATCTAGGTACATAGCAACGATATCGCTTGTGTATATTTTGTACATTAACACTAGTGATATGCTATTACAGAGAAGGCAAGGTAAACTATGCTATATGTTACAGCATAGCCTGAAAATGAGTATATTTTATCATATTTTATTCACCTTATATGATAAAAATATTTTATGATAGAAAACAATGGTTACAAAACTGCCATTTTACAACCAAAATTATTTATAAGATATTTGTAACTGTTTAGTACTTACAGACTTGTTAACTTGTAAGATTGATATGAATAATAAAAATTACAACTCTTTTCATTATTTTATTTTAATTTGAGGCAATAACATAAAATAAATAAATAAAATAAATAAATGGTCGGGAAATTGCGTGACATCTTCTCGTCCAAGATACCACAGTGCCTCAAGACGAAGGTCTTTGACCAGTGTGTGTTGCCAGTGATGACATATGGTACTGAGACGTGGTCCTTAACTGTTGGCCTTTTAGAAAAACTCAAGTCACACAGCGGGCAATGGAGAGAGCTATGCTCGGAGTTTCTTTGCGCGATAGAATCCGGAACATGGATATTCGCCAAAGAACAAGAGTCACCGACATAGCTGTTAAAATTTGCAAGTTGAAGTGGCAATGGGCAGGCCACATCGCTCGAAGAACCGATAACCGATGGGGAAGAAAGGTTCTGGAGTAGAGACCACGAACGGGAAGACGCAGCGTAGGTAGGCCTCCCACTAGATGGACCGACGACATTGTGAGAGTCGCGGGCATCCAGTGGATGCAAAAGGCAGGCTGTCGTTCAGTGTGGAGGTTAAAGGCGGAGGCCTATGTTCAGCAGTGGACGTCTTCTGGCTGATGATGATGATGATACTAATAAAATCTAACGAAAGCCTTAGAAAAGAACTTGATGAAACTAAACAGACGCGTAGTGCCAGCGATGGCGCCGCGCCGGTCGCGGTCGCCAAAGAGAATATAATAGACGGTCGCGGCGGCACTGCCTTCGGCTCCGGCATCAACTGTGAACACCAATGACATAGGTACTTGAGGAACTCGTGGAGCGTGAGCGCAGATCTAATAATGTGATATTGGTTGCCGTCAAGGAGAGTGACTGCCAATGGCATGGACAGGAAGACATACGACGAATCGAGTGCGAACAAGGTGCTCTTGGGCATCAACAATGGAGCCGACTACTCGACCAAGGTGGGGCCTGTGCAGCGACTCGACCGCCGTGCCAGGGAAGCAGCAGTCGGCAAAGGTCGTATTTAAATCTCATAATGATGCCATTTGGATTCTCAAGAATAAGTGTAAGGCCAGCAAGGAGGTAAGAATTTATGATGATAAAACACGCGTGAGGAGCTTAATAAGCTGCATGATACTCTAAAAATTTGAATAGAGAAAGGTGAGACAAACCACACTATAACGTACACCGTACACAAAGGGCACCAAAAGGGCACGTCTAAAATTGTGCCAAAAAACCTAGCAAATTGTAGCGGAAACCCAATTAGTGTCATAACCATAATGTATACAAACCTTTTTTAATACGCTTGTGACTCTAACTGACCATAACTTGCTGTCCTTTCTGAGATGACCACAGATCTACTACCTATATGTGTATATCTGTGGAGATGACGATATTTATTCAAAATCTCGATACTTGAAAATGGCAAAAGCGTAATACGTAAGAGGACAAAATCCTCAAGAAGAAAAAAAAAAGATGTACAAGGAAAAATATCTGTCAGTTGTCAGATTTGTCCTGCTTGTCAGTCACCCGGTGCGGCGGAAAGAAAAGAAAAGTGCGCTAAAACTGTGCGTTAAATAAATACATGGTCTAAACCGTTAAAATAAGTAAATAAATTCAAGAAAAGTTAGATTTGTTTAAAAAAATTATCTTGAACATAATGTCAAAGCGCAACAGCACGGGTTCTTCCAATACCCTCTTCAATTACTTTACCAAAACCCCTCCGGCTAACAAAAAACCCAAGTGTGATGATTCTGAGGATGGTTGTAGATTAAATTCGTCTATTACTGGAGAAGAAAATAAGAAAGTAAAGAGTAAGTACTTATCAAACCTTTAGTCATGCATGGTAAACTATAGACTGGAAGGAAATGTTGCCCGAGCTTTAAGTACAACCTCCAAATTCTCTATTTATGTAGGTACCCTTTTTCCTTTGATGTGCCGGCCGGGCAGTCTATTAGTGTGTATTATAGAAAAGTTAGGATTACGATAAACATTGTTTATAATCGGAAATATGAGAAGCAGACATTGCGAAGCCCCGTTGAACGGAAAAGAACGAGATAGACCTCATCATTATGAACAAAAAGTGTATATTTAGAGATTTCTGAAGAGTGGTTTGTGAAGTCTTCGCGTTTAGATGCTGGTGACACGATACTTCCAACCAAACCTGGCTTCACGTTTATGTCTGAAATTCCTATTCGCCAGAAATAGGTTCGCAAAACGCACTGCCGACTTCGCTTGAACAAACCCAGTGGCTCAATGATATTCCAGCCATAGTTCTGAGAACATATATGCGCCTGAGTTGTCTCCTGTACTGACACTCCTCTTTAGTTTCTGAAGACTGTGGTCAAATTGTGGAAGCTCACTAATGCAAGCTAATTCCAAAAAAGGTAGTCAAAACTCTCCAGGATTTGACCTTATCACCAAAGTGATACTGAAAAACCTCTCAAGAAAAGCTACAGTGTCGCTCACAATGCTGTACAATGGAATGCTCAGAGCACAATGATTCACATTGCTACTTTATACACCGCCCTGTTTGGTACTGAATTACTCTGCTTGCCATTAAAAAAAACTTGCCTTAGTTATGACTTTTTCCAATGAACCTGAGCAGAGACGAGGTGTGGATTTCAACCAATGTGGTAGGTTGATTCCGGCATGTCTCTGCTCCGCTTCAGTGGAAACTCACCCTAAGGATTGTAAAAATCATAGTATTGATCACATTGCAGATAAAAAGAGAGAGAGGCAGCCTACAGCTTCACCTGATGTAAATAAACACAACAGCGACAGTGAAGAGGAAATCCGAATTGCACCAGCCAAGAAGAGGAAGAGAATCAGAATTAATCCGGTAGATTCTGATGATTCTGATACTGAGAACAAAGGTATAAAATGAAATAGTTAATTGTACAGATTTACTTCATAATACTTAAATATTATAAATGCGAAAGTGTGTTTGTTTGTTTGTTCCTCTTTCACGCAGCAACAGAGCAACGGATTGACCAGTTTTTTTGCATGGGTATACTTCAAGGGTCGGAGAGTGACATAGGCTTCTTTTCATCGTCATCATCTCATCACCATGTTACATCACTACGAGGGTGAAACCGCGGGGCGCATCTTCCATAATAAGTTAAATCCAACTATCTAGACTAGATATTAGTGTTACAATCAATAAATCTCAAAACTAAAGTGAGGCTGCTGAAGGATTGCGTCTGTAAGGAGTGTTCCGAATCACAAGAAACATTGCTAATTAAAAACTACCACAACAAAAAAAACTTTAAGCACTGTTAATTCAGAATGCACTAAGTAAGGGCTAACATGAGCTTGACACGTATGATGCATCACTCCACACTTACAGTTGGCAGAAAACATCTTGAGCATAAAGAGTTAAAAATTGTACACACTACAATCAATCACGCTGTCCAAATTCCATGGAATCCCCGCGTCCCAGTTTCGATCTGCCTATTATTATGACTATTGTGCATTATTGCAGATTTTATTAGTAGATTTAGTACTAAAGGTCTCTGTATACTGGTTAACATAGTAGTGTAATGAGATGAGGCTCTAATTTTCAGTAATTCAAGAATCATATTAATTTTGTTAAAATAACTCTTCTTCAGCAGATAACAAGGTTCAATCACAACTGAAAGAGAAGGTATCCATAGAGAAAAAGTTACATGACAGTTTTAAATATGAAGCAAATCAGTCGCCTAAGGGAAGCAAACAAGCCAAGGCAAAGCCTGCTATTGAGTAAGTTAAATTAATACAATTTTATCGCGGTTTTACCATCGCACTAGCCGCCACCGCCTGAAGGCTCATCCACACATCATAGATTAGTGGAAATCGCACACTGTCCGATTCACTCGATCCTTCTTGCCTCACACCTGCAAAATGTGGAATGAGCTACCTTCCACGGTGTTTCCGAGAAGCTACAACATGGAGTTCTTCAAAAGGCGAGTTAATCGAGTCCTAAAGGGTCGGCAACGTATTTATGATGCCTCTGGTGTTACAAGTATCCATAGGCGATGGTGACTGCTTACCATCAGGCAGCCCGTCTGCTTGTTTGCCACCTATGGCATAAAAAATATATATTAAAAAAACAAAATGAATTAACAAACAAAGAGCTGTACTTTACCATACCGTAATGACATTTCAACCACTTTATGAACAACCAGTAAGAAACAAGTGTGAGCTGGTGAGGCAAAAAAATGCATAAAACATACTGGTTCTTTATTATTTGAATTATCGTCGATTCAAATCATGCTAATTCACGTTCGATCATTCGGGCGTGGCGCACCCTACGGCGATTTTGCGAAGCTCAATTTTGCAAACGTCAGTTCTTCGCTAACCCGCTCTGAGCAACGAGCGCACACCAAACAAATGGACCTTTAAATTATTATTACGCTGCGAATCAAGCTATAAAACCAAGGAAACCGATATTAAAAACTTGAACCTGTGGCATACTACGTGACGAAAGCTAGATTCAACCTTGTTTCAATTACTTAGCATTTGCATTCCTTTAACGACATGAAGTTACCTATGCGTGTCACGTGACGCAGCAGCGTGCCGCGGCATCCCATGGAATGTCGCGATGTGCCTAAGAATCCCTGTGAATGACGCGACGTGCCTAAGCCACCCTAAGCATTTGTGTTGGAATAGGGAAATGTCAGTGCTTAGGTCATTGAAATAAGGTTTTAAATCATTTGTTAACGAAAAAAAAACTTTTGTCGAGCAGTACCGTGGCTCGGCGACTGTGTGCGCCGGCCCTAAAACAATACTGACGTCAAATATTTATATAACGTCATTATTTTCCGTCATTCCTTATATACATCCATTTCATTTCCATTTTGTCAGTAATTAATGACATTACTTGAAGATAATGTCATTATTACATATAGTGTTTGGCCACAGATATACACAACCAGATCGGCAATATATTTTAGTGAAAGAGACAACTTGATATGGCTCAGCACAAGTACGAAAAGGACATAAATAGATTTTGTTGTCCTTATCGGCGTGACCTGTTTTTGGTGCCTCAAGTGTCAAAATCTGTAATAATCAGTGACAAACAAAACGGGTCTGAATTATATTTATTGCCTTTTTTTGGTGATTAAATGTGATAAATGCGTGTTTCCTCTGAGAAATAATTGTAAAAGATTTTTACAATGGTTGGTTGTAGCATTTTGGGCTGCAAGAAGCACAGTGAGCGAAAATACGATGAAATATCATTTCACACATAAGTAAACATATAAAGCTTGTAACGATCACCTAAATAAATTCAGGATATCAATTCGCAAATATTTTATTCATAATTAGTCAGTTTTTAGGTCGATTTGTGGTCTAATTCTATGAATTTTATCAAATTATTCACTTAGAAAATAAATTATGAATGTTGCCAGTTTATGAAAGAAATTACCCACCGCAACTAACATAAATTATTCGTTCTGCAGGTTTCCAACTGATTCTGTCACATTGCTGAAAAAAGCTGGCACATTGCAAGAAGTGCAAAATTTACCCTTTTATGCCCATATGAATATGGTGAATGTTAATACTAAATATATATTAATGAGGCCACAGTTATGAAGCTGGAAAAGCAAAAGGCGATTTCGGCGAACCGATTCATAAAGCTACGCGCTGCTCGTGAAATTTGTACTGTAAACATTAAAGAGTCTATTTATCTAATTATTTGGAATGTTATACATAATTCCATTCATGAAAAAACTAAACTGACCAAGCGCGAGTCGGGCTCGCGCGCTGAGAGTTCTTTACAATCACAAAATACAAAAAGTTGTGCAAAAAGACAACATCACGCCCAGGCTGTCACCCATCCAAGTACCGACCGCGCCCGACGTTGCTTAGCTTAGTGGTAAACAGAAATTTGTCACTGACTCGCACTTGGCCAGTGTTTATTATTTGTTGTTTTACTTATGCCCACTATAATCCGCTAAATTTGACGCTTGTACGGATTACCGTTTTTACACTAGAACAAATCCAAAAATACGTTTAACGTTTGTTGCATGGGGGCCCTTCCTTTGCCCTTCCGTTTTAACTCTTTGACTTTTTTATTATTTTTTATTAATCATAAAAAATCATGCTATGGTTACTTTACAACCCTTTTTCTAGTACTATATTCTAATCCTAACAAATAATTATAATAAAAACGCAAGTAAGTTTGTAACTTTCTGTCTGTTTTTTTACGAGGAAACGGCTAAGTCATGGTATAATAATATACTCCGCCAGGTATAGCAATTCGAGAAAAAATGTTTACGTAGGCGTCCCGCAATGATGTCATGATGTCAATTTACAACAGGTTCGAGAGAGATGACGATACACCACGTAACAGCTGATTGAATAAAGTGGTAACTGGACAGTGACGTTATTGCGGGACCACTCCCAGATTGCTAGACCTTGTTTTCTTAGATCATGGGCTAAGTCAAATTTTGTCAGGACGATAGGGTGTGTCATGAGGACAGACAACGTACTTTTCTTCCCAGAAAATTGCAGGTAGCTCCGTGGGTTGCAGCAGATAGTGTATAAATTATAAATATTTAAAAGGTAGTATTGTTTCCAAAGTACTCATTGAAGATTCACTACCCATCATAGTAGGTAAATTACCCTAACTTATAGCAAATCATTTTAATGTGGCAACACACCTTGTTGAAGGGAGAGGCACTGAGCTAGCCACGCTCATTGAAAATCTATAGGTAGTAGATCTGTGTGTTTGGCGATAAGTGGATGAGCTTTCAGTTCAGCCGATGGCGGCAGGTGTGGGTTGTAGATGTGAACAAGAGAAAGTTTACAAAAATATTGTTTACAGTAATAGTTTATTAATCCAAAATTAAAAGATAACAATATTGCTAAAAAGCAATTGAACTGGACATAATAAATAAAGATTACATTTAAATTAACAATGTTGTTTGTTTGTGGAACTGGCTGGCACTCGTACTAGTAATTAAACTGTGCTACACAGGCTGTTTGAACATTAATTAGGTCAAGTTAAAATTAAACATAAAAATATGACATTTTTTAATTAAAAATCTAATACTATCTAATAGTGTGACTAGATTTTTTATTTACTGAAACTTCATAAACTTTCAGAACTACACAGACAACAAAGGAGAAGCCCACAGAGGAGAAGGCAGCCATAACTGATGATGATAACTGGGTCCATTGCAAACTGGACTGGCTGAAGCCGGAAAAGATTAGGGATGCTAAAAAACGAAGACCCGACCACACTGATTATGACCCTACCACTCTATTTGTACCACCTGAATTTCATAATGCACAGACTCCGGTAAGTTCATAGGCTTACTATATGCTAAGATAAGTCAAGACTGCCTGAGACTTGATGGAAAAAGAACTATACATTCAAGTTGTAAAAAGTGAAATTTTCTTAAAAATAACTCAGCATAGAATATTTCCCAAGTAGTTTTTTTTCATTGGCGAAACCATAACACGTATACATTATATCGGTATGACACAATTCTTGAATTTGGTAAGTCCAAAGAGTCCAACCGCCAATATCTGTACTATAAATATGACACTGTTTTAAACTATCACGGTTGTTCACTGAAGTTATATTTTCCCGTGAACATGGTGCATGTAACTGCGCCGAAATATCGGGAGCTCATTCCACAACCTTACCACGGTAAATATCCCGTAAATAATCATATAACTTTATAAATATGACCACAATTATATGGCTTTGGCTACGGAACCCGTGTCACATGCGTGTCTTGACAAGCGCTTGCGCCAGCTATTTTATTGTGACCATATTTAAAAAAGCATGCATCAAGTTAGACTGTGTTTATGCAAACAGATGCTAGGCATGGTTTTATGGTAGGACAAATAAAACTTCTGTTAGAACGGTATTTAACTTTTAGACACTGTCTAGCTAAACAGGTGTCTAGGCGTTGTTTTAAATTATTTTTGTGGTAAGACTTTGTTTTATATTTCATCACCACATATTTTTTTTCTGTAACATAATTTCAACAAATGTTTCAGGCACATCGGCAATGGTGGGACATGAAATCGTCACACTATGACTGTGTCTTGTTCTTCAAAGTGGGCAAATTCTATGAGTTGTATCACATGGATGCCGCTGTTGGAGTTAATGAACTTGGATTTTCTTATATGAAGGTCTGTTATAAATCATCATCATCATCATTTCAGCCATAGGACGTCCACTGCTGGACATAGGCCTGTTATAAATACTTGTTATATTATTGTAACTGACGTGGTTTTCACACATTTTATTTATATTACACGGGCATTGATTAGGCCGGCTACTCCGACTATGGTTTCAACCGCATTAGGCGGTCTTTTTTAAGGATAATGCGCGCGCGCGGCTGTGTCTCGCTTTGTACTACGGGCCGCCGCGCGGCGCGCACGTGATGACACCGGCTGCTAATCGGGTGCCATTATGAGTGAACCTTGATTGAACATTCTTATTTAGATCAACGCGTCGAACTCCGCATCACAGTTGCTAACTGATTTCGAATGGCTGACTTTTCGTTTATATGGGTGCTAACTGGCTACAACAAATTTCTTACAAAACTGCCTTGACAGCCGTTCTAGTTGTAACAAAAAAAACTTTTCTGTGGTGTCTTGTTTGTTTTCCGTGGTATCTTCGAGTGGATACAATAATTTCGTACACATTACATGATCTTGTTTCCCATCGAACATTGTAGATAATATTTGTTTCCAGGGTGAATTCGCACACTCTGGTTTCCCGGAAAGTGCGTACGGGAGAATGGCGTCGACCCTGGTCTCCAAGGGGTACAAAGTAGCGCGCGTTGAGCAAACGGAGACGCCTGATATGATGCAGGAGAGATGCAGACAAAGTAAGTGATACCTACTGTATATTTCACTGAAACGTCTAAAGACTAGTGAGACGAGCAAATCGCTCGCCTGATGGTTAGCGCCTCTCTAGTCGTATAAAAGTTCAGCACCCTGTGCCACCAATAATTTTGGTCTTTATAAGTTCTGTGCGTCAATGCACTGCGTTGCCGCTCTAAGATAGCAGTTAAATCTATGTTTCTCAAACTAGGTATTTATTGTGTCCATAATTTGAAAAACCCAGTTCGTCGAAAATTTGACTTTTGGTCTCGACCTTAAAGTAATTGGTAACCAACTTTTGTCTCCTCTAAAATCTTATCTTCTCTTCTGAAGTACGAACAATATTTCGATGTGCTAAGACGTTTGATTAGTGATTACGTTTACCACAAAAAAGCACAAAGGTTGTGTAACAATTTACAGACAAATAATATGCTATTTTTAGATTGCTTGGCTATGTTTTAGGATTGGCTAGTAGTACAAGCGATGACTATCTAAATATGGTTATTTATTTCGAACTTTGGTTACTAGATAGTTGAATGTGTGTGCAAAAATTGCCACTTCCCCAAGCGGACTCCAAAAAAGTCCTACCACTGTATTACTATTAATTTTAGCTCTATAACATTTCGCGTAAAACAATTTGCAATGTCTTTTATTGGTTATGTGAATCGTCCCTAATGTTCTATAATGGCGCCGTGAATTATGCGTTTTTTTCGCCGTCTCAAGTCACCCTGTCTCGAGTTTACGACGCCTATTGTTTTTATGATGGTACGTATACTAAACTTACAGAGGGCCAAGCCACGAAATGGGACAAAGTAGTCCGGCGCGAGATCTGTCAAGTGACGGTCCGAGGAACCCAGGTCTGCAGCCTGCAGGACCCCGGGCCTGGAGAAGCGAGCACCAATTACATGATGACCATCGCGGAAGAGGTACGATATTTTAATATTATATTAAGAGTCTATGCTTTGTGCGTCTTCTATCTCGTTTGGGAAAAACAGCTTAACACAAAAACTGTAAGTACACACACACAAATTTTTCACGCACACTAAGACTTGCAGCGAGACCAATATACTAGTGGTCTACATGCAAATAAACGATAGGGTCGTCTGCAGATTGACTTCGACTAAAGACGTCAAACTTGATTTAGACCCAGTGCGTTCACACCCGATTCGACACCTTACCCCTACCTTACCTCCTTACCTATACCTCTTATATTTCCCTTGTTTGTCTGATTTGAGGGTAGAATCGACTGATTTTAATTGCCTCATGTTTGTGTATTTATGCTTTTTGTGTGTTAATTTTTTAGGTCTTTGACAATTTTTTTTAAAACTGTTTTATGAAATAATTAAACATTTCCGTTGTGATTTGTGACTCAAAACGCTAGCCACGGTTCTGAAAATTGAGCCATTAGATATTAGTTTTTTTTCATAAGCCCACCCTAACCTGTTGCGCTTTATTTTTGTCTACCAGTTCATTTGGAATGTCAATTTCACGAACTGCAGAGTAGTGAACAAAACTGTGATATGGTAAGTAAAATATTCATAGGTATAGGGCGAGTGCCTATATCAGAGTTTTGACGTGACTTAGCGCTTGTTATTAGACAAACAACTAGAACCTACTATATTATAACGTGTCATCTGACCAATGATAGCTCAACTGTAAATGCCACTTGCGGTCACCCATTCCAAGACTGACCGAGCTAAAAAGCATCATGAAATCACGATATGTAACTACGTGTATAAAAAATTCATTAATCTACGATCCGAGAAGTCAGTCAAGTAAGTAAATTAACGTAATTCTAATATTTATAACCATTTTAGGTTTATTTGTGTTGTTTTTGTGCTAACAGTTTAACTAAAACCAAATCAGTGTTTCAATGGCAAAAACAAAATAAAAGCGTACTTATAATATTTACAGAACACCAATCTTAAGACAGAGGCGAGCGAAGAAGAGATCCTATCATTTTCTACACCTCCGCCCTCACCAAGAACCTTTACGAACATACATTCTTCTACGAAACAAGAAACAACCCCTCAAGTAGAAGATACCACAGAAACCTATCCATCGGAAGATTCATCCAATTTAGAACACTATCATATAATCCCACCAATAAAAGACTCCCAAGCTACAACTAACAATCGACCACTCAAACCACTAAATTTGGACCGTTTTGATTATTTAGCTAAAACATGGGCAGAAACTTTGAGAACCCTTCATAAAGAGCAAAGGATAATAGCGGAGAAGATGATAAATGACGTGTTTTACGAAGCCCAGTTGAATGGTCTAACGAGGGAAAGCTTAGGAGCTAGAAACGTAAAATAAGATAGTTGCTATCAAAATTCTTCAAGACAAAAAGACTCGAAGCACTACACCAGACCAAACTGAACGTGTCAGACGCTAAATAAACACGCGCCAAGCCCATTAGAACTGAACGCTATAAAGTCGTGAATGCTTTTGTCATACTCCGGTGTTCAATGACGGAACGGTTTGGGCGTTCATCATTATCACCAGTCAGATGTCTACTGCTGAGCTCCCCTAATACGCCACACTAAACGATAGCCTGCCATCTGAATCCAATGCATGCCCGCGACTGTCACGATGTTGTCGGTCCATTTAGTGGGAGGCCTACCTACGCTGCGTCTTCCGATTCGTGGTCTCCACTCTAGAACCTTTCTTTCTCATCGGTTATCAGTTCTTCGAGCGATGTGGCCTGTCTATTGCCAATTCAACTTGCAAATCTTAGCAGTTTTGTCGGTGACTGAGGTTCTTCGGCGAACATCCTCGTTCTTGGGCGTTGTCTATACTCTATATTAATATTATAAAGAGGAAAGATTTGATTGTTTGTTTGTTTGCATTGAATAGGCTCCGAAACTACTGAACCGATTTGAAAAATTCTTTCACTGTTGGGAAGCTACACTATCCCCGGGTGACATAGGCTATACTATACCCGTGCGAAGCTGGGGCGGACCGCTAGTTTTATATAAATTAATACAAAGTTTTTTTTTTTTGCATTTGCCGATACGGTTTTTGTCATTGTATGGACCGGTGTCGGTGACTTTATATTTCGTGCAATAAGTTAACGGTCTAATTGAAAAAGTGCCTATAGCATAAAAGTTTTTTGTCTCATTTTTTCACGTGACATTTTCCATCAGCGAAAAGTGGACAGAACACTTCATAGCATAGATAACTTATCAAATGTTAATAAATTATGTTGTCATAATCTTAGGAATATTTATATATTTATTGTAATCAATATGTACTTTAGTATAGTACAATGTAGATTAAAGCATTATTTGTTGTAAATGGTATTTTATTTCACCTTATGCCAGCTATTACGTCTAGTTATTCAGTCTTCGACTTACTTAAAACAATTTGGAAATAAAACTTATTGGTATAAGAATTCAATTTTAAGCATAGATTTACTATGGATGTACATGGATCACGTGGTTGGTCATTTTGTTTGAGGACACAATTTTTTATTCTTTAATTCGTCTAACTTTATCACTACTAGTTGTTCACTTTGATAGTTAGAGCGACCCCCTTAAGTATTACTATACCTTTTCTGTTACATGTTGTACAAGGTTTTCAAATCGATTGACAATTAGAAGTAGGTATAAAAGTTCCAATACTAGTTTACATAGTTACTTTGTATTACAAACGTAAGAAATAAAGGCGTGTTTTTTTTTTTTTTTATAAGAATTCTTTTAAGTATCTGTATCTAGCTGCGCCCCGCGGTTTCACCCGCGTTATATACGTCCTTAAAGCAACCTCTTTTGACTTAGATTACAATTTTTTTCTTCTTCTATGATGTAATATTTCAATTTATAGACATTCTTGTTCTTTTTTTTTGTAGATAAAATATTGAAACACATAAAAAAAACTGTTTATCCAATCACTACTAAACATCACAGGACCACTATCTGGACTAATCTGAAGATTGCCTGAAAATGTCATCCAAATCGGTCCAGCTGTTTCGGAGTCCATAGTTAATATACATACATACACACATCGCCTTGTATATGTAATTATATATAGATTATCCTTGGAGAATCTTTGAGTACTTAATTTTAATAAGTTACATGGTTTGCAGTCCAAAGAATTATATGTTTTATGAAATATGTGATCTAAATATGATAGCCCGTTGGTCCAGTTGGTAATGAACATAACTTCTGAGCTTGGGGGCGTGGCTTCGATTCCCACCTAGGACAAACATTTATGTAATGAACATTTGTGATTGTTCTATATCTGCCCCCCGATTCTACTCAACAAAATGTCATTAAATTGTAATTGTTGCGATTATAATTGTCAAAAAACTGCCTCAAAATTGACAGTTTTTAATATTTTTTATACTAAGTTATAATATTAGGTGTTTGTATTTTTCTAATATAAAAAAATATATTTAAAACTATCAATTTTAAGGCAGTTATTTAACAATTAAAATCGCAACAATTACAATTTAAAGACAATTTCTTTAGTAGAATCGGGGCCCTGGTTGTTAATATCTATTTAAGTATGTATTTAAAACTATATATGTATGTATATCAGTCTCTGGCAGCCATATCACAAGCTTTACTTAGTTCGGGGTCAGATGACCGTGTGTGCAAAAAAAATGTCCCGAATATTTATTTATTTATTATTTTTGATTATTTGTAGGAAAGTGCAAACGGGTGCAGTGCGTACGGAGTTTGCTTCGTAGACACTTCTATAGGGCTCTTCCATCTCGGCCAGTTCACGGACGACAAGCACTCTTCAAGGCTCCTCACCACCCTGGCGCATTACCCACCAGCACTAGTAAGTAGGCCTTCAGGTCTCTGCCCATACTATGTACATACTAGGCACAGTGAAAGGATCCCAACTCGAGAGGTCATCCTGGCGACGAGTCCCTTTTATTATGTAACTAGCTGCGCCACGCGGTTTCGAAGTGATAAAAAAGAGATGATGATGTTGATGAAAAGTAGCCTATGTGTTAATCCAGGTATGTGTGGCCTATGTGTTGTGACATAAACTATCTATATTCTGAATTTCATCCAAATCCGTCCAGATATTTCAGCCCGAAGGAGTAACGAACACATATACATACACACACACGAACACACACACGAACACACACACACATACACAAACTTTAGCATATATAATATTAGTGTGATGTGATTCTTTACATCGTCGCTTACCAACTGGCGAGTTAGTGGTCAAAAGCGAACTAAAAAAAAAAGAAACGAAAAAGAACGAAGAGACTAAAAAAAAAAAAACATTATTAAGTTGTCTTTAAATCTATGTTAGATATATCTAGACAACTAGTTCTCGGTACTCGGCTTGATGTTGGAGCCGGGAGGTGAATAGTGGAACTTTTGGTATAGTTTTTTTTATTTTAATAAAATAAAATTAGTATTACCCCAAATTCGAAGGGTTTACTAGTAGCTATTGAAGAGTTGCACTATCTACATCCTTGCTCGGGTCAGTTTGAGGGTACCAAACGATGGTATTGTCATCTGTGATATACCTTCATCATCATCATCATCAGCCCTGAGTGCCATTTAAAAAAACAAATAATTTACGAAACATCGACTCGAAAGACGAGTATCAGCCCTGAGTGACCCACTGCTGGGTATATGCCTCCCTTTGTTTATGCCAAACTCCCCAGTCTCTCACTACTCGCATCCACTCGTTACCGACAGTGAAATACCTTATGTTAGTAAAAATAATAGTTCAATGAATACTTCATTACCTTCTCGACTGATTATGGGATTCGAATTTTTCGATTTGTTAGTATACCTGTTATATGTTTTATTAACTGAGGGCGCCACTCCTGCGCCTTCTCACCTTTAAACATATTGTGTTCAAATCGCGATAGTTAAAAAGCTACTTTCAAAATCTCTTGTCACTCTGATATCCAACTTCCAAACAGGTAGTGTACGACCGTAAAACCACAACTCCTCGTACGAGTAAGCTGGTCGGCACCCACTGCCATGGCGCGCGACGGGAGCCCACTTCCCTTTGGACGCCGGAGAAGACTCTAAAAACACTCGCCGAGAAGTACTACAGAACCAACGCTGACGGAGACTGGCCGGAGGGACTCAAGGAGTTTTTACACGAAGGCAAGTCACTACTAACATCTTTGAAACAGCTGTGAAGAATGACGAAATGAATGACGAATGATGTGTGGAGAGAGACATCCACAGTTAAGTTGAGAAGTATTCCTAATGAGTCTGCAGGCCTAGACATGGGCTATGGACAAATTGTCTTTCCACCGTTTTTATTCGCGCATAGACACAAAAAAACTAGAATATGGATGCGTTTGTCTTTTTCTATTGGGATAAAAACAGTGAAAATACAATTTCTCCACGACCCATGCTAGTGTTGTGGCTGCGTGAAGGTGAACGAAACCAGAGCATGTGCTGTGGCTTTGTAAACCACAGAAAAAACTAGATTCACCACCGGGTTGCATGAGGCATCATCACCTTCATCATCATACTCATTTATTCATACGATCAGTATATGTCAGTCCACATCACCACGACAACTAGACTTCTTTTCATAATCACTATTTAAACTTCCATCTACGCCACATCATCATCGCATTTCATCAGGAGAGATTGCAGTCAAACGCAAGCCGTCTCTTAAAAAAAATAAAAATTCAATATAATATTACTTTCGAGCTATTTGATTTCAGGTGACGCCCTAGGGCTGACTCCCGCCCCTCAGTGCCACCTCGCAATCCGAGCGCTCGGCGGCTGCGTCTCCTACCTCACAGCTTGCTTACTCGACATACAAATACTAGGCATGAGCCAGTTCACGTCTTACGCACCGCCTGACGTGCTAAACAAGACTCTCTCGCAAGAGGTTAAGGTTGAAAACCGATGGGAAGGCGGCAGCACGATGGTTTTAGACGCGATCACGCTTAAGAATTTGAGGATAGTTCAGGATGAAGGTTGCCTTTATGACCGGCTCAACTTCTGCTCAACAGCTTTTGGGAAAAGGTTAGTTCTGTTGTTGTATATTGTTTTAGGGTTCCGTACTCAAAATGCGACAATTACCCTATTACTGAGCCTACACTGTCGTCTGTCTGTCCTACATAAATGACATTCACCAACATGCACTGCGCCATGGTGGATTAGGGTCCATCCTCTCTCTCTGAGAGAAGGCCTGGGTCCCAGCAGTGGAAATATGATAAGCTGAAATGATGGTGAATGTTGATACATTAAATTTAAATAGTAAATCAACCACATTTCAAATAAAGAAATTACTTTTGAGTTTTTTTTAAATCTATATTTTACTTGCAGATTGCTCTACCAATGGGTGTGCTCGCCAAGTTGCAACCTAAACGTGATAAAAGAAAGGCAAGAAGCCGTGAAAACGCTGTTCGAAAATCAGGAACTTTGCCAAGACGCCAAGAACATACTGACTACACTACCTGATCTCGAGAGACTTTTGGCCAAGTAAGTAGTGAATGCAACTAACCTGCAGTGCATAAATTCACGCGAACGTGAATCTTAATGCTCGGAGATACGGTTTGCGGTCGCGCAACTTTTCGCATCACCTAAACAGAATGGCTTAAAACAGGTAGCCGTAAGGCCTCTGAGCTGTCGCCTTAAGCTGGGTCCTATTTTTTTTGTATTGGACAGGATTTGGCGCTTCACAATCCGATGGCACCCAGTTCGATCGTTGGCACTACACCAATGACTTATTTACTACTTAAATAAATTATGTCCAGCTTCGATGCCATCACTCAAAAACGGCGAAGGCAAACATCGTGAGGAAACCGGTATGTCCAAGAACCTCAAAAGTTCAAACATATATGACATTCACCAACATGCACTGGGCCATCATGGTGGATTAGGGCCCATCCTATTTCTCTGAGAGAAGGCCTGAATCCCAGCAGTGGGAACATGATAGGCTGAAATGAATGTGATAGATAATGTGGGAGTGAGAGAACTGCAGATGGGACGAGCCCGCTTAAAACTAAACTTTCAAAATAAATTTTACAGAGTCCACGCTTTAGGAAACCTGAAGAGATCAGAACAGCACCCGGACGCTCGCGCCATATTCTACGAAGAGAAGGCGTATTCCAAACGCAAAGTCCTCGACTTCATATCTGTCCTCAACGGGTTCAATGCAACTTTGAAACTGGTGGAGTTGTTCTCGCAAGTTGATGCTAAACTGTTGAGGAGGATCATGCAGCTTGCACCTGGTGGAAAGTACCCGGATTATAGAGACACGTTGAAGTTTTTTAAGGTACGTTTTGAACTAGTTGCCAGTTTTGTCTTTGTTTGAGGTTTTATGCTACGAATAATACATAAATTAAAGTAACTTTTACACAATGAATATAATGAATGAATAAATAGAATATAAATTGATAGCCCGTTGGTCCAGTTGGTAGTGAACCTGCCTTATGAGCTTGGGGGCGTGGGTTCGATTCCTACCTAGGACAAACATTTGTGTGATGAACATTTGTGTTTGTTCTATATCTGGATGTTAATATCTATTTAAGTATGTATTTAAAACTATATATGTATGTATATCAGTCTCTGGCAGCCATATCACAAGCTTTGCTTAGTTCGGGGTCAGATGACCGTGTGTGCAAAAATGTCCCGAATATTTAATTTATTTTATTTAATGCCCTTGCCCGTACCTTATTTAGGGGCCAGAATAGAATAGCAAGCTTTATAACATTGGTTACACTGGGCAAGTCAAAGTATATATATTTTTAACTGACTTCAAGAGGAGGTTATCAATTCGACTGTATGTTTTTTTTTGTATGTTACGCGATTACTCCTTCAATATAGAATTGTTTTTTTGTATATTGTTATTATCCATTCAAGTATTACGTAAGCACCAAAGGGCGGGTCTTTGCTTTGCTTTTTTTGATGAATAAAGACTGACTTTGGTGTTGCAGTTTCAGCTTCCTTTTACACAGGATGTATGAACTTTTTTTTCTATCTCGTTTGTAGGAAGCTTTCAACCAAAAAGAGGCGGAGAAAGAAGGCCGCATACTACCTGGCGAGGGGGTCGATCAAGAATACGATAACACATTAGAAACCATTAAGGAAATAGAAGAGGACCTGAAGGAGTACCTGGCTAAGCAGGAGAAATTCTTTAAAGCCAGGGTAAGTAATCAGTGCTGGACATCAGATGACTTGTTTCGCCCGAACTGTGACCTTGCGACACACAGAAAACAAAATGTTTTTTGAAACGAAACGAAACGTCAGTCATTCAAAATCAGTTAGCAACTGTGATGCGGAGTTCGACGCGTTGATCTAAATAAGAATGTTCAATCAAGGTTCACTCATAATGCCTGGTAACAGATTTTCCCTCTCATTTCCGTTATATTTCTCTTTTCTGTGTTACGACCTCTATATTCTCAAACTGATTTTGCTCATAATCAGACTTAAAATAATCTACCGGTTTTGTTCGGTGATCAGCTCTATTTATGGTCAGTTTTTTTTATAAGTCAACTAGCTGTTGCCCGCGACTTCGTACGCGTAGAGCTCGGCCTTCGGCCTCGCTACCGCGACCCACTCCAAAACACAAAATTTCATCTAAATCGGTCCAGCCGTTTACTCACCGTTTAAACCTTCCCTAGACCTCCACGAATAATTCAAGACCAAAATCAGCTAAATCGGCCCAGCCGTTCTCGAGTTTTAGCGAGACTAACGAACAGCAATTGATTTTTATATATATAGATAGATAAAAATAGTTAGCCCGTAGCCCTTTTCTTCCCATAGACTCCGAGTTAGCCACTCAGCCTAGAAGAACTTGCTTACTGGCCCCCGATTCTACTAAACAAATTGTCATTAAATTGTAATTGTTGCGATTTTAATTGTTAAATAACTGCCTCAAAATTTACAGTTTTTTTATTTTTTATACTAAGTTATAATATTAGGTGGTTGTATTTTTCTAGTATATTTTTTTAAATTAAAAACTGTAAATTTTGAGTCAGTTATTTAACAATGAAAATCGCAACAATTACAATTTAAAGACAATTTGTTTAGTAGAATCGGGGCCCTGGTATTATAATTAAATCATTATCCTCTTTACAGTGTAACTACGTGGGAACGGATAAGAAGCGATACCAAATCGAGGTCGCGCAAGGGCCCGCGGCTAAAGCGGGCTCGGAATATAGCTTGGAGGGCGCTCGGAAAGGATACAAGAGGTTTTCTACCCCTGAAACTAAGGTATGCATGCAACTTTACTTTTGTGTCAGTCTGACACAAAGATAATATAGCACTTGATCGCGCATGTCGTCATAATTCCCTTTGACACGAGTAAAGCACGTCGGTGTGCGGGGGGTATCGAATGGCGGCTTGTGATTGGAGACTCAAAATTCATAGGATTGGCCCGCTTGAAAAGAGTAGGTATGCTGAAAATTATGTACCCTTTTAATAGACAATAGACAAATTTTTATTCATGGAAGAAGAAAAAAACATTTTTGTGAATTAATAGCTTTTCATCACGCGGGGTAAGGGATGAGCAGTCAAGTGGTTATATTGTCATTGGTTTGACAGCACTGAGCTCCTAGAATTCCACACCCTCTGTTATAAAAAACTTATTAACTCTAATAATGTTCAGATACAGCTCTAAAACGCATTTTACGTATTAATTTTTCGTTATAAAACTTTGATATTGTATTGATTCACGCATAAACTCAAAAATTGATTGTCTCAATACTGATGTAGATTAAAA
The DNA here is from genome assembly GCA_914767915.1 of Agriopis aurantiaria. Classification (NCBI taxonomy): domain Eukaryota; kingdom Metazoa; phylum Arthropoda; class Insecta; order Lepidoptera; family Geometridae; genus Agriopis; species Agriopis aurantiaria. The sequence goes on along the minus strand of OU612001.1, from coordinate 5,987,931 downwards.
AAAATGCAAATTATCTATGGGATTTTTGTATAAACCGTAACTCATTGGACAGGACGTTTGTCGGGTCAGCTAGTTATATTAATAGTTATATCGCCTGAGTGAAAAAACTGCTCAAGAATGGAACTCCCTGCCGTCCTCCTTGTTTCCTGAGTACTACGATCTAGGTATCTTCAGAGTGAATAGATTTCTTCTAGATCAACGTAATAGATTCTTTAAAGATCGGCAACGTAGTTGTGACGCTTCTGGTGTTACAAGTATCCATAGGCGACGGTGACTGCTTACCACCAGGCGGCCCTCCTGTATGCCACCAATGGCATAAAAAAACTGTCCATCCTCGCCCGCACCATCGCTTACCATCAGGCGAGTTGATGGCCAAAAGTAGATAAATTCTATATTAAATAAAAGGGGTTGTCTGTAAATTCGGTTTATGGACCATAATTTTAAGTGATAACGCTTAGGCCGATCATGCCTCTCTATCGCTTGTTCCGCGCTCTCGCTTGCACGCGCGGCTCAGGCGGAACGTTACAATTTTTCGTGCGTGCAGCCGGCGTTCATCGATTTATAATACGTTATCACGTCAAAATTGTAATAGATAATTACTATTTTTAGATTTTGCGTTATTTCGATCGCACGTTGTATACAATAAAAAAAGCTGTATGACTGATTTTCTTTCCGTACAAATATTAAGACGCAATGACAATAAATAAATCACTTTCACACAAGCTATTGATTCCGACCTTGATGTACAGCGGGCGACTTCGTGGCAAGACACCAGTCTCATTTCTACGGCGCCCCAGCACGCTGCAGTTCTCAAAATATCTGCTGAAGTCTCCTCACCGTGCCTTTACACCTTCCAGGAACTCTTATCACGAATGCAAGCAGCTGAAGAACAGAAATCCAACGTGCTAAAAGACCTCAGCCGCAGGATATTCGAGAGGTTCTCCTCTAAATACGACCAATGGGAAGCGGCCGTGCTGTGTATAGCCACTTTGGATATATTGTTATCGTTTACGGAGTTCGCGAGGCAACACAGTGGCGATGTTTGCCTGCCAGATGTTACTTTTGATGGAGATGCTAAGGTAAAAAAAACATGTAAGAGAATTAAAAAAACCGGACAAGTACGAGTAGGACTCGTGCTCTGAGGGTTCCGTCTAACGGCGCGAGACCAAAAAAATAACTAACTGAAGTTAAAATATTGAAAGACAAACTTAAGTTTGTAGTTGACAATAAGGATCTTCCATACATTCCAACTACAAAATGTAAGTTAGTAATTGCAAAATAATTATTTTTAAATGATATACCTTCAAATTTATAACTTTCGGATTTATTCCTATATATGTGCTATGAGACCTTGCCTCTTGCCAAATTTCATGATTCTAGGTCAACGGGAAGTACCCTATAGGTTTTGATTCCCCTGTGAAATCGCAAAATATACGACATAAAGGAACCCACAGAGCGCGAGACCAAAAAAAAAACTAACTGAAGTTAAAATATTGAAAGACAAACTTAAGTTTGTATTTGACAATAAGGTTCTTCCATACATTCCAACTACAAAATGTAAGTTTGTAATAGCAAAATAATCATTTTTAAATGATATACCTTCAAATTTATAACTTTCGGATTTATTCCTATATATGTGTTCAGTTCAGTTCAGTATCTTTATTTCAATTGGGTACAAATACAAGTAGGTACACTTTCGAAAGGTCATAAATTAAACATTAAAAGTACATAGTCTCAAAGAAAAAAGGAATACTTCTACATAATCATTATAAAATCGATTACTTACTAGAATTGGTGTTGTCAAGTTCCCGTGTTGGAAAGCTACCAGACTTCAATTTGGTAGATTTACACCAATTAAACTTTATATAATAAAATAAAATAAAATAAAATCTACTTCCTTAAAAAGGAGTATTAAATAAATTAAATGTCAAAGTTGTATAGTAATAATATCTGTTAAATAATAAAATGTCAAATAAATAATAAACTAATTAGTTAAAATAATATGTGGGTAAATTTCATTTCATTCTGTACAATATTAATTAATTAAGTCCATGTCAATATTTACATTTCGCCATGCTTTTTTATCTTTTATAAACTCGTCCACCTTGTAGTAAGCTTTGTGAGACAAGAGCTTTTTTAACTTAATTTTAAAATTCCTTTCGTTAAGGCATGTCAATGTTTTTGGCAGAATGTTATAAAAATTTATACAATTAACAACAAACGATTTTTGAATTTTTGCAAGTCGAGTCTTTGGTAATAAATATTCTTTCAAATTTCATGATTCTAGCTCAACGGGAAGTACCCTATAGGTTTTGGTTCCCCTGTGAAATCGTAAAATATGCGACATAAACGTTCATATCTTTTGATTGCGTTGACTTACAACTTTTATTTTTTTACAGCCGAAAGAAACCGTAGACCCAAGTATTTAGTATAACTTTCAACTTGCTACCTTTACGCGTTCTTGAGAAAAAGGGTCTTGACAGACGGACAGACGGACAGACAGACGGACAGACAGACGGACAACGAAGTGATCCTACAAGGGTTCCGTTTTTTCCTTTTGAGGTACGGAACCCTAAAAACTAACTGAAGTTAAAATATTGAAAGACAAACTTAAGTTTGTAGTTGACAATAAGGTTCTTCTATACATTCCAACTACAAAATGTAAGTTTGTAATATCAAAATAATTATTTTTAAATGAAATAACTTCAAATTTATAACTTTCGGATTTATTCCTATATATGTACTATAAGACCTTGCCTCTTGCCAAATTTCATGATTCTAGGTCAACGGGAAGTACCCTATAGGTTTTGGTTCCCCTGTGAAATCGCAAAATATACGACATAAACGTTCATATCTTTTGATTGCTTTGACTTACAACTTTTATTTTTTTACAGCCGAAAGAAACCGTAGACCCAAGTATTTAATATAAATTTCAACTTGCTACCTTTACGAGTTCTTGAGAAAAAGGGTCTTGACAGACGGACAGACAGACAGACGGACAACGAAGTGATCCTATAAGGGTTCCGTTTTTTCCTTTTGAGGTACGGAACCCTAAAAACAATGGAATTATGTTGAGTTGTAATAACAAATATACGGGTTGTTCTGATTGACGACAGACATATTTGAGGAGGATAATTTAGGGCTAGCATACATCTAGATACAATACCTATAGAGTCACAATCTCTAAGTGAAAACAGTAAAAAATCGTCCGCGTGTCACATTTACTCCATATTAAGACGTTATGTCGCTTGCATAGTGTTCAACGTAGTTAGTCCGCTATGTCATCGTAGCATTGGCATCGCGCGGCGTTGTAGTCGGATCGCGGTTGCCTTCCAATTAACCAAAGAGTCAGCGTCAATTAACCAATGCGTAGCGTGCGCCAAGTATTTTTTTTCGTGACATGTCGAGACATATTTCTTTGCACGTTTGTGATAAGTTTTGTATCTCGACTTAGGTTACATAGGACGAAAGAGGGCCAAAAGAAATAATGATAGTTGTAACTTCATTCGCACGGCCTACTGCTTTGTAGAGTTTCTGCAGTTTAATGTGACGCAATCTGGAGTTTTTTTGTTTTGACTTCTGACGTGTTAATACGATGACGACGAAAATTGAACCAACCTCAGGTCAGACAAACAAGGAAGATATGCCTTAGTACAACTTGCGGGGTCTATCCTGGTCAAGATCTGCGGCCTTAACCTACACAAAAAAAAAGGAACAACTATTCACAATTCTGAAGCTAACATCATAGAAAAAAGAGAAAATTCAATCTATTGTCCGTACCTATTTCAGCCATACATCAACATAGTGGAAGGTCGACACCCGTGCATCGTGAACAGCGACTTCATACCTAACGATACGAAGCTGGGCAGCGACACCGGGACCCTACTGCTCCTCACTGGCCCAAACATGGGGGGCAAGTCCACGCTGATGAGACAAGTGGGGTTGATGGCTGTACTCGCGCATTTAGTAAGTGTTAAATTGGCAACACTTAGAAGAACTGAGGGGTTTGACAATATTGGGGGATTGAAAATTACATTAGCTTGAGAGAACATCTCTCAAGCTAATCTCAATGTCATTTTCATACAATTTCATCTTTCCGCAGGCGTTAACGCTAACAGAAAGTGGCTCTTGTCTATACCCCCTGCATTCTATGGTAAACTGAGCGGCTTACGACCAAAGTTTAGGAGTCGATGGAATCTGTGACAAAGAAAAAGAAGAGATTTTTGCTCGAGTGACAACTTAAAGATGTTTAAAAAAGTATTGTTACCTTTTCCGTGTTCTATGTTTTATTATCGTTAATGATTTGGTTTCTCAATATATCACAAGATAATTAAATTTAAATAGCCACAAGTTAAAAGTTAACGTAAGTATAAATCGTTGACGTCAGCCATAAGGCTGTCTGAAGTGGAATTGGACCATCGATCTGTCCACATCTGCCATAAAGATCTATGGGCCAATACTACAACAATGTTGACACCAAGCAATGAAAAGCCCTCCAGAAGCATAAAAAGAGATGGTGGGATGAGCCGACATCGTCCCACGGCTCGGCTGGCCCACAGCAGGGCAAAGGCCTGCTGTGGGACAATCATGGCTAAAGTGGTAATAATAATCACTTGCTAATAATTATAAATGCGAAAGGTGTGTATGTTTGTCCTCAGTCAACTCTGTTACGGCTGAACTGATTTGGATGAAATTTGGTGTAGAGGTATTTTTGTATCTTGGATTAAAAGACAGGCAATTTTTTTTTATCCCTGAAAGAATCATGGTTCCTGTAGAATACCGAGTGACACCGGGGACTCGAATCGAATGGCGACTTGTGATTGGAGACTCAAAAGTCATTCATTCAATTCGCGCCTAGGCTGAAAATTTGTACATTTTCATCACGCGCGGTTAAGGATGATCATCATCATCATCATCATCATAATAATCAGCCTTTTAACAGTCCACTGCTGAACTTTAAGCCTACCCCCGAAAGGGTGATTGGCCCATATCCACCACGCTGACCCATTTGCGGGTTGGTGGATTCATATACGCCATTGAATTCCTTCTCCGTACGTATGCAGGTTTCCTCACGATGTTTTCCTTCACCGAAAAGCCAGTGGTATGAAAATTCGTACATAAGCTCCAAAGAGCTCATTGGTACGGGCCCGGGGTTTGAACCCGCGACCTCACGCTTTCAAGTCTAGCGGTCTCCCAAATGGGCTACCACGGCTTGATGATCAGTCAAGTGGTTTTACCGTCATTGTTTCCAGGGATGCTACGTGCCGGCGGCGGAATGTAGCGTGTCACTAATGGACCGTATCTTCACCCGGCTGGGCGCGTCGGACGACATCCTCTCGGGCCAGTCGACCTTCCTCGTGGAGATGAACGAGACTGCCGCTATAGTGGCGCACGCTGGCCAGCACTCGCTCGTATTACTTGACGAATTAGGTAACTATTACAATATCTAACAGATAAAAATGTTAAGAAATAAGGGTTGTGTGTATGCCTTGAGCATTCATGCTCACCATCGCAGGCACCTTCTTGCGGCGGCGTCGTGTGTCGGGTCGCTCTCTTCCCTAAGATATGGTTGAGGAGGGCGATGGCAGGCACATGTGTCATACTCGTGATCGGGTGCTGCTTGCGGGTCGCTGGCCTGCTCGCGGTATAACACAACACTATAGTCACCGCGTTACCAACTGAGTCGTAGGGCCATAAACGTCATACCATAAGACCTGTAAGTGTGAGCGAGATAGACAGATTAAGACCTGTAAGTGCAAGCGAGATAACAGATAATAATTTATTGCCCTACGACTCAGTTGGTAACGCGGTGACTATAGTACCGAATTGTTTTAACCTTAGGTTAAGATATAACTAACTTTCCTCTCCATGTATTGTGAATAACGTAAGTAAATTCGTTTAAGTAAACAAAACTGTAGTCAAGTATAATAAAAGTCACGGACCCTGGAGTCCGTGGAGTTGCAAATAAAAAAAAAAGTAACAGATCGCATCGGTAATATTGTCTAACAGTCGAAAATACAAGCACTGTTGGTACTACGCTTTCCACCAATCGTCATTAGCCTATCATGTTCCCACTGCTGGGAAACAAGCCTCTCAGAGCTTTGTGCTGCTCTGCCGAATTGGCCGCCACACCAGCCCTACTTTATCTCGGGAAGATGTGACGGCGCCAAAGAATCGACACAAGTCGCGTCCCATACAAGGGGCTGTCCCATCTTCCAGGTAACAATTGTCATACCGTTAGGAATAGGCACGATAACTAATATTTTTTATTACCTCATAAAAAAGCTGATCATAAATAGAGCCCATCAAAGAAAACAAAATTATAATTAGTTCAAAAATAAATAAGTATTTTAATTTCATGCTAGACAGAGACCGCACTATACTGAGTTATGACGTCACGCCATACAAATGCTATACTAACACGCCTTCCAAAAATAACAGAGTATCCCCATCTTAAACTTTTGAGCTCATTATGTCCCAGATTTATCAGCCAATTTTTTTTTTTTCAGTATGTGTAAGTGTATTTAGTTATATTCATCGCTAAGCCTGTTATCTATATATATAAAAGAAAGTCGTGTTAGTTACACTATTTATAACTCAAGAACTGCTGAACCGATTTGGCTGAAAGTTGGTGGGGAGCTTAGAACCAGGAGACGGACATACGGCTACTTTTCATCAGCATCGTCACCTTTTTTCATCACTACGCGGGTGAGACCGCGGGGCGCAGCTAGTTTGTGATAAACATTAATAGTGTTAACACACGTATGGATTTGGTTGACGGAACGCCGTCCAACCAACGGGAGAGAAAGAGTGAGAATATCATATTTCCCTCTCTTTCTCTCCCGTTGGTCAGACGGCGGTTGAAGTCATGAGACACATGCCTATTGTTGGTTATAATTTTAGGTCGCGGCACGTCCACGTACGATGGTACTGCGATAGCGTCGGGCGTGGCCGTGGAGCTGGCCGAGCGCGGCTGCCGCGTCATATTCTCCACGCACTACCACTCGCTGGTCGGACACCTGGCCTCGCATGCCGGCGTCGTGTTGGGACACATGGTTAGTACTACACATGATCCAAGAAAACAAGGTCTAGCGCTCCGGGAGTTGACCCTCAATTACGTCACTGTCCAGTTGCCACTTTATTGCAACAAACACAGGTGTTGGGAAACAAATTTGTTAATAATCTATAAAATTAAATACTATAAGCATTTTATTTGTCATTTGGTTTGTCCACTCAAGCAAAACAATTCAAGAATTTTTTTTTTTTTAATCAAAACCAAATTGATTTATTGGGTTCCCACAGGAGATTAGGGAGTTAGTTACAATTTCACGCTACTGGTCATACAGAAAATCAGCTGTTTCATAGTGATTCCGCCGTTGTTTCGTGTATCGTCATCTCTCTCGAACTTGTTGTAAATTACTTATTTTGCTCTTGCTTATGCACGTTTACGTGAATCAATGGCATCGATGACGTCAGTGGGTGTCACTTACGTGATTTTTTTTCTCGGTGCGCTATACCTGGCGGATTATATTATTATACCATGGTACTACACCCAGTTGGTAGTTGGCCCAGTTGGTAGTGAACCTTCTGCGATTGGGGGCGTCGGTTCGATTCCCACCTAGGACAAACATTCAAGGGTTCGTAAAACCGGCGCTGATAGTTCTTGACTTTCAACATTAATGCCGAGATGGGCCCATTCGACACCAATTGTATCCTTTAGATACAAGTTCTTTTTAAGGTGTTTAATAAAATTTATTTTCTTTCTTTCATGTGATGAACGTTTGTGTTTGTTCTATACTTGGGTGTTAATATCTATTTTAGTATCTATTTATGTATATAAAAATATATATATATGTATGTATATCAGTGTGGCAGCCATAGGATACTGGCTTTGCTTAGATTGGGGTCAGATGACCGTGTGTGCAATAATGTCTCGAATATTTATTTATTTATATATATATGATAAGGGGCTCGAATTTTGACTTGTCTTATGTCATTTCTGGTGTTAAAAATAAAGAGTTATCTATTTATCTTCATTCCAGGCTTGCATGGTTGAAACGGATGAATCGACAGCTGAAACCGAGGACCACATACCAGAAGAAACAATCACTTTCCTTTATAAACTGTCGCCCGGTGCCTGTCCCAAATCCTACGGCTTCAACGCGGCTCGCTTAGCGGGAATACCTAAAGAAATAACGCGCAGAGCGCATCAGATATCGAAGAATCTAGAAAAAGAGGCGACATGCGTACGCGCATTTAGAGATCTGATGAAAATGGAGGACGCGTCTTGCATAAAAGAAATGCTGGCAGCTTTGAGCATTTGAAATTAATTCCAATTTTAAGATGTTGATTATTTTACTAGATTACTCATTGAAAAGTACTTATGTACACTGCGACCATTTTATCTGTAGAGTTAAGTTGGCGAGCCACCATTGCATTTTTCTTACAAAACTGATTATCTTCCAATGGAAAATCTTACTATCTGCATTTTGGCCACCTTTACAGATAAGTTGGTGGTACATATGGGTAAAGTGATTCCATGAAAACGTCTAGAAAAACATGAAAAAGAGAACTGTAATAATAATAATATAACCCCAATAATCACAAATCCCTATTGTATCTCTAATATTTTTTTGTAAAACTATGATGTTTGTAAGTTTGATTACACCTAGAGTCACCAAAGTCCTGACAAAGCCGGATATTTCAATAAAAGTTTGGACATTTTTGTATGTTTGTTAATTTTTAAGATTTTTATATTGTGTTTAGGGAGACGTTAATCAAGATTTACTCGTATCACATCGCCTAAGCTAAAAAAAGCTGTACAAATTACGTCTTGACAAATCCGGACGGATGGTAACCCTAAACTTGAAAGTTGACCTTGACCGCGCAATAGAATTTCGAGATTAGAATTTGTTGAATTTTAAGTCTCTTTGGCGGACGGAACGGGGTTACAAGGGGGTTTCAAACGCTCGATTAATTGTATCTATAATTGTAAAGGAAGTAAAAAAAGGGGTTGTCTGTAAAGTCGGTTTACGGACGATAATTTTACGTGATAACGCTTAGGCCGATCGTGCCTCTCTATCGCTTGTTCCGCGCTCTCGCTTGCACGCGCGGCTCAGGCGGACAACTTTTCGTGCCGGCGTTCATCGATTTATAAGACGTTATCACGTCAAAAATAATTGTCGTCTGGCATTTTGAGAATTAACATTGATAAAATTGATAATTTTGAGAATTGGTCATTTGTAGATTCATAAACATACGGACCTCTCCACTACTCTTTTGAGATGTTTGCCACTGCGGTCGTAAAAAATGTCCTACCTCCATTTTATAATTGTTATAGTGTTGGTACTTCTTTTTTTTTATAAGTTGTGATAATGTCTGTTTTGAATTTTCTTAAGCAAGTGTGTGATTGTTGATACTTGTTGAAGCGACTTGTGTTTGGGTAATTGATGTGCCGAGATTATTCTGTGATTGATTAAGATGTATTTTCATACCCACCTATTAATTGAATAAACAATTTTTCTAATGAATATAATTTGTTTCTATACCTTTATCGATTTTTAAAAGTGATAAAGCTATAATACTTAACCAGTTTGGCTACCCTATTTAGGCCACGAAAAAACGCCCAGTGACGTGGCCCTAGTTGACCATTATCTCATTTAAGTGCTCAACATCTCATTTCAAAATAAAACGAAAAATACACTTTTCAAGAACTTTTGGTACTCTGACAACTAGGCGCTGCTTTATTCCCGTAAGAGTAGTGTGAAACACTTTCATATAAAATTACTTTTACAACACATTTGCTCAAAAAGTGCACTTACGAAGCCTGTATACATCGTTCGAAAGTTAAACATTACGCATCATACAACGGAGCGTGCGGTAATGAATTTTACCGCACGCTCAGATGTATAGCACCGTGCGTGTACTTTACGGTATTTTTTAAATTTCCATTTCCATAAAAATTGTTTCATTTGTAGCCTTTTTTTCTCGCAAATGTGTTGTAAAACGTTGTATGGCACACGTGCGGATTGGTTTTCAAACTCGTGACTATGGTAAGCCCTCGACTTCGTCTCGGGCTTACATTCGTCTACTCGTTTGTAATAACCAACTTACCGCACTTGTATCATAACTATTATGGTGTTACAATTTTTATAGCCTGTAAAAAGTAATTTATATCTTTGTAGTCTGTCCATTATGTTAATCACTTTTGCTCATACAGAGTTGACGACATAACTTTGTATAGCGTCTAGCAAATAATAACAAAATACTTTTGATCTAGCATTACCTCTTAACAAGGTTACGTCAACTTGATTGCCAGTTGCTTTCAACTTTGTATGCGTTGTCAAAAAGCGATTAATATAATGGAAAGACTAGGTAGTTAACGTGTAGCGTTAGCAAAAACGTTATAGCGTGTAGTCCCAAGTCCTGAAAAATACTGCTTTTTGTCGAATAAAGTAAAACCTACTTTGGATTTAAAATGATACAGAAATTTAATGCTTTCATTTATTATTAAAACATCCATTGCATGTACTTAAAATTACACAAATATTTCACTTATTTTGTCTTTGTGAAAATATTTTACGTTGTTTTGAAAAATTTTCACTCACAACATACTTTTCATTACTTCAATTTTAACATGGAAACATACTTTAGGCACAAAACTAAGCTAATTTACAGTACATGGTAAACTAAAATGTCATTTAACTTGTAAAAGCGAAAGAATAAGAAATTGTTTATATACGTAAAATTGATAAAAGAATAACATATCTGATAAATGCTAGTGGAAATAAGTACGAAGCCGTATACTGGGTTAAGCGGAAAGGGGTTAAATAGTACCCATCTTTATGAACAACTTTTACTAGGGGAGCAACAATGAAATCGCGAAAAAAATAATCAACTATTTAGAAAACGATCATTAACGCTCGACAAAATGTATGGCCCTTTCGGCTTAGTACACCCTTTCCACGTAACCCAGTACGTATAGGTACATAAAATAAAAACTTTCATTTGAAAAAGACATACAGATGACTAGGTTGAATAAATTCTCTATAATTACAACAAAGATAAATTTAAATCTGCAAAATCACACCCTTTGAAAGATTTACAAGTAGGTACTTAAGTACCTAGTAGAATTATTAAATATAATTATAGCGAAATAAGGACAGAAAGGAAAACCAGTCAAGATTACGAACGATAGAACTAAACAACACCCTAAATACGTATCTGTTTCAAAATTAATAATAACTATGTACTAAACTTTTGATGGAATATATAATTATTTTATCATTTTTATATGCAGTCTTACAAAAGCATTTATTTACAATGCGTAAGTACAAAATTTTGACTAATTCTATGAATACTTGCTAAACAAAGATAAAAAGGAATGTTATAGATATTCTAACCGGATTTTTTTAAAGACTTATAAGCTCTAATACACACTGGTAAGTATAGAAATGGAGTCTATACGAGATAGAAGACGGTTTCAATTTTAAGGCAAATCTGTGACACACATACCAAAACTATGTAAATTTATAAATGCTAGTGTTATAACAATCTTTGCTACATCCTGCTTGTTTATTGATTCGATGTTTGCACTTCTCACATGCACAATTTTCACGTGTAAAGAATAAAATTATTTATTCACTTATGCTCGTAAGGTTCTTATTTATGCCTGGTGTAAACGAATCAAAATGGCTTTTTATGCTCTAGCTAGTTCATAAAAATATACGCACTAATAGTGCATAAAATGATTACTCTTTAGAATTGTTCAAAGAGGTTCAGTTCGTTATATATTTCATGTAGTTAGTTGTCTGGGTCTTTAATAATACCCATAGATCAGGGTATTATTAAACGCCCAGACATAACTTTAGTCGAATAAAAATAGAACAATAAAAATTATAGTTTTAAAACTAATTCAAGAGATATTGGCATCGATTGTGATGTACTCTAAACTAGACTGCTCTAAAATTGTTGCCATCCTTCTCTTACATATTAAAATGAAAAGAGAGGCAGATAATTTTAGTCCTGTCAGATTGGTTTAGTTTAGTGAGTGGTATATTATGACAGAATCAACGCCAATACCTACTTACATCACTGTTTTATTTCCTCGCAATTAAAGTGAAAAGCCGAGTGTATAAGTCGTGCATAAAACCCATTTACTCATCGACTTATTAAATCTAATATTTAAATCGCTTTCGCCTAAGGCTCGGGCTGATAAACGTCTCGGTTAAAATGGCTTGTTTTATGCACTAGTTGTATAATCTACTATTTTATTCCAGCAGTAAAACAGTATCACAAAAGGGTTTGAATATTTCCCATAAGCACAATACACATGGCCTAGTAGACTATGACGCTATCTGGTGTTTTTTACGAAACTTAATTCATGTACGATTTAAGGCGCGTTCAACGCCAACGGCGCTAATAAGAACCAACACGAGCACGAAGATTTCTTTGTGACGTTGATTTTATGATTCGGAATGCGCCCGTAACGGCTCATTCCTCAGACCTTTATCAGGATAGATACCAACATTGCATGTCTGTAGCCTGTCTTACGTTAGATCAATGCTCCAACTAACACGGTGCATAGTTCTGAACACGTCAAACTAGCAAAATAGCACGTCAAACTAGGGTTGCCAACTATGTGCAAACGAAATAAAGTATATTAAGGCATAGATAAACATAACTAGAATTAAGGTAAGAGAAGGAAAATAGGTTATTTAAGCCACTAAAGATTTTAGAGGCCCGTAAAACGCGCGCGCATTGAAAGTTTGTTAAAAAAAATTGTTAAGTTTGTTTTTTTGTTGTTGTTAAACATTAAACAGTATTGCAGAACTAAAAACAATATAATACTGTTTTTAACAGTATGGTTGGTCACCCTACGTCAGACCTCAACATAAAAAATGCCAAATTGCGTCATAGTAAGCTCTTCGAAAGTTGGCCGTGCGAATGGAGTTAAATTACAACCAAATTACTCTCGCGACGTATAAAAAATACAGCACGCTGATTTTTCATAAAATTTTACGCTAGAGGCATCTATCCCTGATAAAGATCTGTGGTTACTTTCTTCACTAGGGCAAAATGCCCTAACGCCTGTTTGCTTTGAGTACGAAACCTCCGCCTCAGCTTTATCTCATCTTTCTTTACCTATAAGTCTTTCAGCACCATTTTACCCGATAAATTTATTATACAGTGTGATTGCTTTTTAAGCTTAGTCCTCAAAAAGCGTGTTCGTAGAGCCTATGTCTATATTATTTATATAACCCATAGCCCGTATAGACACGCCCTTAAGAAAATAAGGCTATGAAGCCATCAACCCTGAAGATAGTATTATAAATTTTGCCTAATTGTGAGGATTGGTGATTCAGTCATGCTTTGTCTACGCTTTACACAATAGGTATAAATACTAAATTACACTTAACTATATTAGCCCAATCTATTTGTGACTTTAAAAGGCGTAATCGGAAGGTTTTGGGTTTAGGCAATACCTAAGGCTAGAAAAACTTAACAAACTATGGAATCCAAACTATGGAATCTTTTTGTTAAAGAGTCATTTTGTGTAAGCCTTTACGGCGCGGTCAAGCTAAAGGCGCTTGCAGACGATGCGTAGTACAAGTAGCAAGTGCCTACTACACATCGTCTGCAAAGGTGTGCTTAGTGCAAGTTGCAGTGAATGTGCTTAGTAGAACTTAGCACTGGTCCTTGCGCAAGTGAAGCTTCGTTTTCCCGCCCTGCTCGCGCGACGCTCACCGCGCATCTTTCGAACACTCGTGCAAGTACGTACTCGCACGCGAGTTGTGCGCGTCACCGTAGCTACTTTACTTGTACTTGCTTCTACTTGTTACTTGCACTTGTAAGCTACAATTCGCATCGTCTGTAAGCGCCTTAATGCATAAAACAATTTCCCTAAGCACTAAAATATTTACATAGCCTCCTTAGAAAGCGATGCCTTATCGTCTTTCCAACAATTATCTTCTTATTCATTTATTGCTCCGCTCGTTATAGTAAAAGCTTTTTGTTATTGCTTGACTCTTCTATCTGTACCTACTTCATTGCACATAGAAAATAATTCAAATGATCTGACGAATTTTAATCACTTACCTAAATCATTCATCTATGACTTTTTTGTGAAAACTGCTTTTATAATCACTTTTCCAACTTAAATTACTAGCTAAGAACAACGAGCAAATTCTATAAAAATGAGGTCAAAATAAAGGTACTTATTTACTATAAACACAAAATAAATGAGTACAGAAGGTCGGCTTCGTCTGACCTTGATTTTAATAACATACGCGTCTTTGTATGCGTGTGCCTGTTAACGCTCGTTGTATTGTATGGATCCGACCTTCTGTGCCTATTTATTCTGTGCTGTAAACGTCAAGCATTTCCGTCCAGCAGTGGACGTCCTATGGCTGAAATGATGATCATTTCCGCCTTAAGGCTTCTAGGCACATCGCGCACCAGCAACGGTACAGAGCGTGAGCGGGCGGCATTGTGACTGGCCGCCATTAACTCGTCACACCGCGAGCAGCTCAAAGCGGCGCAAGCACTCCACAGCAAGCAGGCAGTACCTTAGCAGCGCAGCCGCAGTTCATGCGCGGGCTCTTTTATATATTTGGTGTTTAGTTTCCTGTATTACAAAACGCGCGAGTTCACGCTGTGCTGCTGCTGATACGTGTTTGGTCTGGTCTGAGGTAAAAACCATTAAACAACACAAATTCTTATCCTAAATAGAGTTTCTAGTATCGCATGCAGCCTAATATCTCAAGAAAGAGTATCAATAAGGTATTTGACTGTATTAAAAATATAATTCAAGCTGGTGTAATCCTAGAAAATTATTAATTAAAAAATATATTTAATTCCAATAAAATAAAATAAAATGATTTTCATTGATCACGTGATGACTGCGAACACTCTATGTAGATCGAATTTCCTTATGACGTCACTCAAAAGTAAATAGAGGCAACAATTGTATGGCGAGAAAAACTCGTTTGCTTATGTGTGACGTCACTAACGTCAAGCGGCCCCATAAATGTCAAAGGGAGCGTTTACGCGGTAGTTTAATACTTTTTAATTTTGATCCGCCATATAAAACACAAATACTGAAAATTATGAGGATTAAACCACCAGATTGCTTTATTATAATATAATAAACAATTTAAGATTCTATAAGTTGGTATATATCATTTTGAACTATTGAGTCAACATCGAATCGAGCATTTGAATCTCAATTCTCAATAAACTTCGTTAAAAGAACGCGTGAAAAATTTACGCGCAGGGTGCGCTTACCTTGCACAATCGTCTATAAAATCACTGAGGGTTGATATTTAAAATTATTTAGTTTTTTTTTTCATGATATTAGAAATGCCAACCCGTTGGCCCAGTTGGTAGGGAACCTGCCGTCTGCGCTTGGGAGTGTGGGTTTGTTCTATATCTGGTTATGTTATATATAAATGGTTGCCTGGATGGAGCTTTTAGCGATAAGTCCGCCACTTGTGGCACTAGCTCGTAAGTGTTTTCTATATGTTTTTAATTTTTATTGCTGGTGTTACCAATAAAGTTTATATCTATCTAATGTTTCAATATCACTTTCAGTGATGTAATATAATTATGTAGTTAAATATGTTGAGAAATTTTCCTATGGGATCGTTTTGAAGGATAACCAGAGTTACAAAAACTATTGTGACAATGTCAACGAAATATCTTTTCCTGAGATTTTAGCAGCGATCAAAGTTGCGTTTTTGTTCAAATAGTCCCGCAGACATATCGTTGCAGTCGCAAATATGAAAAATGATAGTAATTGAAATTCTGCTCGATTCTGAAGTCTCGATTAGTTACTCTAGTTTGAAGCAGGGCTGACGGTGCAGCGGTATCCTCCAGAGTTTCCTCAGAGTTCATCGAAGGAAGAGCTTCCTCGCTCGTCGAAAGGCCTCACCCGAGGCTCGCCCCAGCGCTCCCATCGCTCGGAGCTCAGCAGCGACTCCGACTCTTCGTCTTGCCGTGCAACAGGGAAGACGATGCCGTCGCCGAAGCTATACGATTGATCAAATTACTTTTTTGAATAGCCTTTATGCACGTGTTTTGCTTTCATACTATGTGTGTGTGTACAGATTTTACAAAAAAGTTCTTATCTCACCTTAAACTGTAAAATAGTGACAGTGCGACAAACTTATCTGCAAAGTTGAGTAGGGGCGCCAGCAACGTATTTCTGAACAAATGTGAAAGCCACCAATCGTCAACTTCTAGTTCTGTCATTTTGGCCACGAGATATTTTTTTTAATATTTTTATTATATAAAGTGATTTCATATCTTGAAAAAAACATAAATAAGATTACGCATTATGTAAATATTTAGTTTCACGCCAACAGCGGTAATGAGCTCGCACGTCAGGCAGGTTTTTTTGGAGCTGTTTTTGTTCTCATTCTCACTAGCGCTTTTGACGTGATTCGGAACACACCCGTATTATAATTACCAAAAAAAAACTTTTATGTGATATTTACAGTTATACGTCGAGTGTTCTTGTATTCCTAGAAATAATCGATAACACTAATTCAATGCAGTGCGAGCTAGCATTATCCATCAAATCTCAAACATACTGAATCACTAAAGCATGTGAAAAATGAATAAGCCAAGAAAGTACCTAATAATAAGATGCTAATCATAACGCTCAGGAGCGTCCTAAACTATTTCTAGACGTGAAAAAAGCAACTAACCAGCTCTAGCGTATAAACAACTATAGAGTGCAAATAATAGTTCTTTAATTCTATATTCAAAAGGTATCGACTTAAACTCAAGTTTACGCTACGTCATCAGTGGAGCTGGAATGGGTACGGAGCAGACATATCAATTCTTAGAAACCCATAAATATAAACAAGTAAGCAGTGGCAGCGTAAAGCGTGGGCAACGTGGGCCATCGCCTACGGTCCCGCACTCCCAGGGGCCTCGCAGCTCGAAGACATTACGGGTCACGGTACAGTTGTTCTAAGCCAAGAATTCATTGTACCATAGATTGTACTCATCAATATGAACAACTATTACAATTGGACCAATCCTGAAATCGCGTAAAAATATCAGATGTTCCATACATTTTTGAAGGTCAATGTGATTTTTCTACAGAACACCAGGTTTTTTGTTCCCGATTTTGCATTGAAATTAAAATGTGTGCCAAATCAGAATTATGTGCCTACTATTTTTTTTCTAAAAGTAGCAATTTTGTGCCAAATTTTCACACATTAATGACCCAGCAATACTAGAAAAACGTTTTTGTTTTATTCTGTTGTTTGTTGTGATTGTCTGTGTTTCAATTTCATATAAACGATAGACTGAAAATAAAAATAAAATCATATATAAAAAAAAAATTATGACTTATATTTAAATATGCTGCATGTCCTTAATCAAACGAAACTAGTAGTAATCTAATAAAATAAAACTTAAAAGATATATTTTCCGAATTTTGCCAGGTCAAAGTTATGAGAAAATTTGATTAGAATTTGAGTTCACACCTTAAGTTTGTATGTATGCTCCGCTCTCTAGCAGTGAATGCAAAAATCTAACAGCCTTATCTACTAGCACTAATCAACATTAGCATGCAAAAGGACACCGACTTATTCCTATAAATACAAAAAAAGAAGTGAATGACTTTAAATTTTGACCACTTTCTGTACGGGGTGAATGCCAATGAATGAAAAGCATTACGTTAATAGAACAAATTTATTTTTAATCGTTATAAAATATAGCGAAATGGAAATATTCCCTTATACTATCTGGGGGACGGTCCGGCCCTTTCGGGGGCAAAGTCGCCATCTCTCACTCTCGCGCGCCATCTCCACGCTAAAATAAGTAATAACATGACTTATTTCTACATTCATCGACCAATGACTAGTATAATTTAGAATATGAACATCAAAGGAGTAGAAAGAAGCGTCGGTGCTACAGATAAAATATAGTAAGAAGAATTATGATAAAAAAATATATGAATGAAAAATATTATGAGAAAAGGATTATAAGAGAATATGATTTATAAGATTCATGAGCTATTAAGAAGTTAAAACGAATCAACACTATGAACTAGAATAAACATAATAATTTTTGATGTTATACTTAAATTAAAAAAATGCTTACATGAGAAACTTAATTTCTGAAGCACCCAAAGCATGCATGACCGAGAGAATAAAACCCTATTTATAATAATTAGGTTCCGAATATACAGCACACAGACCTAAGCCATTATAAAAGCCCGTTAATTTTAGAAATGTATTTTTTGTACGGATCCATTTGCTTGCTAATTACTTCAATAAAACTACTTTACTTACAATTCTATAAGCGCTTTTAGCCTAAGAGGTGACTAAAGCATCAGTGTAGTTTCATTAGAAAAAACAAATAAAAATACAAAATCAAAGAACAAAACATTTTATTGTGCACAGAAATACTTACAAAATATGAACATTATTCTTTATAAGTTTATCAGTCTTGTGTGTTGTATATAGCAAAGAAATCATAAATGCATAAAAAGCAATTTGCATATTTAATTATTGGAATAATATCTTCAAAAGAATTCAACACTATAAACACACGTCAGCCAAAACTTTCACATAACTTGAGCATATTTCTATAGACAAGAACTTTTATGTATAGTTGTTAAGGGACCCTAAATAGTTTGCATGGAAAAGAAGTGGGCCGGGAAGTCTGCTATATTTATTTAGAGTTTGTAATGAGTGCACTGAGTAAAAGCGTATAGAATTAAAGTTTAAACAAGTGCTTAAATTCGTTTTTTTTAGTTTCTTGGCTTGAGAGGTAAAGTTAGCCCATAGGAAAATTCTGTATTTCATTGCTTAATTTGTTATCATTTGAAATACGTCCTAATAATAGTAGAACGGATATAAAGTAAGTAGACTTCCGCTTTTATATTGCAGATATAAGTACTACAAAAATCGTTTATTTTTATTATTGCACAATTAAAATTTATTTTCTCACTACCTAATAATAAACAACCTAAGTACCTAATTATTCCGTGTATATTTAATCAAATAAACTACATGTAAAAAAGCGTTATTAACTTTTAATAACAAATGTATATAATTCTAAAATCAACTTGAATTAGTTAATAGAGATTAATTCGTTGTTTTGGCGAAGATATTAAATATCTTACTAAAATTATAAAGACAACCGTCGGTCATAACAATTCTCCGCTCTGAAAACATCGGAGTACCGATTACCTAATATTATCGAAGTTTGGTACAGAGCACCTTGGTCATTTATTCGAGACTGACACTGTAAAATGTTAAACAAGATACTATGTCCAAGTTCAGTCTACTTTCATTATTGTCGTATTATGTAAATTAAGTTTGTTTAATGAAATACATAAAATATTTACGGAGGCTAGTTTGAGAATTGAAATGTATTTTAGGCAAGAAAAAGCCCGCTGTTCATAAGAGACCGTGCTTGCATACAATAAGGACCAGTATTCAGGTCTATTTGCGACTCTATAATTTAAACTTGCTTCAATTACTCACTGTTTTTGAAAGCTTCAATTGGCTGAGACTGAATTTTGACGTTTTCAACTGTCAAATCGAAGCTGTCTAAATGACAGGTTGGTTACGATTCAGTCTGACCTGAAGAGTCACAATTGGACCTTTAGTTTTTGAACTAAACAGCACTAATTATAATTATGCAATGCCGAGGTCCTAAATAAAAGTTGATATTGGGAAAACAAGCAATAGCTACAACGATGCAGGGTAGAGAATTGAATGTCAATCAAATGTGTGTACCGCGATTTTTCCAATCAGTCTAACTATGTAAACGATGGCAGAAAGGGCCCTGATTCTTTAACTACAAACATGCACGTAACGCGCCGCGTTAAATTAACCTCTAAAAGTGGGCCTTTATTCCTAGGGAATCCAGGATCCACGTTTTAGAGATTAACTTAACGCGCGCGTTACTTGCGTGTTAAAGTTACGGAATCTGGGCCCTGGTAGTCAAGAGAATCGACTGTTGCGGTACTATTAGCCTAGCACTTTTAGTTGCTAGTCTTTTAATGGAATTTAATCACCATTTTTAAATGAAACTAATCTATCACCACTAACATTAGGATATTTCTGTTTATGAGAAGCAGATTCCGAATTGAAGAGTAGAGTCGAACTTGGTGGTTTTCATAAGATAAAGAAACCATTTAGATGTGTCAAAGTTTAGTTTAGAAACAGCTAACCAGAAGATAAAACTGAGAATGATAGGTGTTGACAGAATAACCCTCGCAGGGTGCTAGAATGCAAATTAATCTAGCATGAGGTCACTGGAACGAAACCTAAACAACACTTTATTGGGATCAAATGTAGAATTAAATATGTAGTCTGGGTACACCTTTATGGCCCGGGGAAAATAAACTAGGAAAAAATTTAGGTTGAAAAATGGTGCACGGTATCGTTTACATAGTTAGACTTTTAAGGCAGCAACTAAGTGCTCAATTTTCACACATTTGTGAGCTGCTTAATCTTGAAAATTATTCCTTTTTTGTTTTATTTTGAGATCTTACTAATCAGACATGCCGTGGACTGAAAATTAGTATAACATTGTATATTTTTTTTGTTTACGGCATGTGTTTGATTATGTGTTATAGGATAGCAAAATAAAACGAAAGAGGTATCCCTTTCAAGTCAAAACTGTGTGAAAATTAGGCGCTAGGTTAAGGACCAGAATACAGGGCGCAGCGACCTCGCTCACGCATTTGATGTGTTTTTAAGAAACAAAATGAAGGACTACTTTAAAAAAATGTGCTTGAGTCATTTTGCGAGGTTATTATTACCAGAATAAAAAACTGTTTATCCCATTTTTTATGGTCATTATAAAAAAAACTTTAAAAAAAAACTAAATGTTTAGAAATATTATCCTAGCAAAACTACCGAAGCACATTTAAGAAAGTAGATAGTCATTTTAAATAAAAAAAAATCATCATTAGGGCGAGTGAGATAGCGGCGCGCATATTCTGGGCTTAGCCCTGAAGAGAAAACGCGGCTATAAAACAAAGTCGTGGTCTATGTAGGAATATCCTCAAGGTATGTGTCTCAAGTCGGCTGAGTCGGGCTCTGACCTGGACCGCGTGGTGCCCATCGACTCGTACCCGTGGGGGTCCGGCGGTGCGCTGAATGTTTGGAGCTGATGTTCTCGTTTCACGGGGTACTCGCACCCGTCGCCCAGGCTACGGAACGATACTGCTTGAGGGAAGCGTCCACGAATCCTTGGTTTCTTATTCAATATGACAATAATTTTTAGCCCCCAACTCAAAAGAGGCGTTATAAGTTTGACGTGTGTATCTGTCTATCTGAGGCATCGTAGCTCACAAACGGTGGAACCGATTTTGATTTAGTTTTTGTTGTTTGAAAGGGGACTTGATCGAGTGTTCTTAGCTATGGTCTAAGAAAATATGTTCCATCGTTAGCGCTGCGCAAACGTAGACACTTTTTGTTGCCGACACGGCACACCCAGTACCAATCAAGTGGAAGCAACTGGACACAAAGTCTACGCAGGGAGTGGCTGATTTCATACTGGTTATATAGATATCAAATATTAATTGGTAGCTTGTATCCGACACGAGACACAAAAGTGACCACGTTTGCGCCCTGCCTAAGATTATCAATTATTTTATCGAGGGTTTAAAAAAAGGTTGTTCTTACTTTTTTGAACTACGTAAAAAGAAGTATTACATATTTTATGTATGTTTGGGACATTCTTTAATCCACCGTAACTGATTTAAATATAAGTGATTTCACCCAAAGACTATTATCGGGATAGACAGCGCGAGCACATTAAGTTGTATGAAAACCCAGTGTGCCGCATTTTTTTCGTACTATGACAATTTGTCACGAGATCAATTTAGTTGTAGTTTAACTACATTTGGTCGACTTACTGCTTTCCAAGAGTTTTTACTATGCCGCAATTTGACATCTTTGTATTTAAGTTTTACGTGATACTGCCAAGACAACGGAGTTGTTTTTGACTGAATTAAGTTGGATAACTTTTCCAAGTTAAGACGGGAAACAGACACGCAAAGTAAGTGAACTCGTACGGCATCTAACCGTAAATCATAGATCTGTGATTAATCTAAAAATTAATTTACGTTAGTAAAACCATCATAGCAAATGGAAACAGGATTTTCCTTTACTGTTGAATTACTGCAGTTGGCAGCGATCTGATAACGAACAGAATATAAGTCATATCCTCGCAAGGTAGATTAATTAATGCATTTGAGTCGAGAAACTTTGTCCTCCTAAAATTATGGAAGCCCTGAGTCATGTTTGAAAGTAAACCAAAGATTCGTTCGCGCCATTTAGGAAATAAAAATAAATAAAATAATAATTAGCAAAGGTGAAGACAATACAAAATAATTAAAATATGTATATATACCTACCTAGCTCACGCTCGACTGTGATGTGCATTTTGTACAAGGTGAAAAGCAACATGTAAATGGTCGAGTAAATCCTGTTAGTGATTAACCTGCTTATAGACGCAACGCTGAATGGACTCGAGGCAGTGCTAGGGCAAGAAAGCGGACGTAGAAGTTTTTTTAACTTTAAATATGTGGAAAACAGGCTTGCGTTCCACCTGATACCTGCAACAGCGTGTGTATGCTTTGCCAGCCCGGTGAGATGCTTGGTTATATCATTTTTAATATGCATAATTTTGAAGCTCAGTGGTAAGACTTTCGCGGTAACGACATTATAGACAAGCGTGCTCCATCGTAGTTTTTACCAACAGGCAAGTTTGCGGTAGAACGCATGCCTATAAAAAAATACAATCTTCCAGAGTACTGCATCTCCGGAAGGTGCGGAAAGACAGGACAATGTGAGATTTTCATCTTGAAAAAATGTGGTGATCTCTTTGATGGTGTCGGGATGTGCGGAAGTGGAATTTGCAGATGGGTTTACCGTAGGTTCAGAATAGGGTAGAATTTGACTGTATTAAAAATAAGATTCATGCTGGTGTAATACTAGAAGATAGACTATTATTTAAAAAATATATAAATTACTAAAAATTATACATTAAAGTCCTGATTTTAAGAAAATTGTGAATTAAAAGTATTTTTTTCTTTGATCACGTGACTGATCACAAGATTGATTTATTACAATATTATGGGCAATTTGAGATGGTTTCGTAAAAACAGTAAAGAATAAATACCCTATTATTCCCGCGGTTCTGCACAAACTTAGTAAATGAGATACAAAATTGAATCTAGCATGAAACGAATAGTTAATACTTTTCACGTCCGCTTGTACGCTACATAGCTTCCACACTCTCCAGTCAGCGTTGGAATCTCATGATATATTTTATGATGGGAGTTTATGGTGTATGTTGTGTTAGAACCGGTAAGTATATACATGATATTTAATTGAATTTCAAGCTCAGATCAGACAAACAAGGTAGATATGCCTTACTTATACTACTATATTTTTATACTTTGTATATTTTATACTATTACACTTACCTTGACCACTTGATACTATAGTAATTTCTTTAGCGTAAACAAGCTGTTAATTAGATTTTTATATGCGGAAACGTGTTAATAGTGCTAAGTTATCAAAATTATTTTTAAATTAGTTGTATATCACTGTATGTTTCCTCAATAAAAATTAAAATTAGTACAATTATCGTTCATGTTCAAATGTCTCCTTTTCACTCACTTTTTACAAGCTTTTATTTAACTGACAATATTTGTTAGTTTCTTTCGGTCAAATCTTGTAAGCAAAATTAGAACAAGTTCCACCAAACCAATTTTGCTGAAATTTTGCATACACCTTTAGTTCTGGTGACAATGAAATATGGAATATCCAATATTTAAATATGTTCAAAATGACCGCCAAAATAAAAACTCAAAGCTACATTTAAATAAAAGCTTGTTTAAAAAAATACGCAAAAACTGTAAGTACGGCACACTTACTAATTATTCACGCACACTGTGAAACTTGCAACAGCACCAGTGAACTAAAAGTCCACTTTAAAAAATTGCAGCAAAGTCGTCTGCAGGTTGAATTCGACTAAAGGCAACAAGCCTATTTTTAGGCCTGATGCATTCGCACCCGCCACGCCACCTTACCGTATCTCCCTTGTATGTCTGATCTGAGGTTTAAGTCACATTGAATCATTATGAAATCATTCACATCCGCATTTTAGTAGGCAAATAAATATATTGAACCTTAATATTAGTCCCGTAAGATGTAATGTAGCTTGCAGGTCATTTCACAGGCTGCCGTCGATATATCTGTGTGTAAACTAGACTACTCACACAAAGATATTCAATTATTGTTAATTTGTCATTCACTTCTTTTTTTCACATCTTTACACGACATGCACACGTACCCACACATCTTCGCTAAGCACACACTTACTCCTATATGTATACGTGCTTGTGTATACAACAGCATTGCCAACGCCACGCTTTTTGTTTAGATCTACGTACTTTTAGCCTTTCCGTACGACACTAATAATTTGTAGCTTTTACATTTAGAATTTATTTTGAAATGGAAGCAATATTACGAACTCTTTATCTAAAAACTACTAATTTCCCATATATGTATAAAATTACACACTAATACATATTATGAATGCGAAAGTGTGTATTTTTATTCGCACACAATTCCGTAACAGCTTAACTGATTATAATGAAATTTGAGGTGGGTCGTATGCTGGCTTAACACATTTATTCCAAAAAAATACCCTTTATAATAGCGGGTGAAACCACAAGACACTGCTGGTTTATAATAGACTTATAATTATTTGTTTGTCCTTCTTTCACGCAGCAACAAAGCAACTGAACGACGTAATTTTTTGCATGGATATAGTTGAGTGACACTATACTTTTTATCCCTGAAAAGTGTACGGTTCCTGTAGGATAGTCCATGTGAGTGAAACCGCGAGGCATAGCTATAATATACGTAGAATTAGTCCAAAACCGCCTTGGGTTACCGATGACGTTTTGGCGCCTCGCTGCGGCGTCAGCGAACTGCCGGACTACCTAGAGGACACCGGGTGGCTGGACTACGCAATATGCATCCGACCACACAGACAAGCCAATCACTGGCCTCTTGTGGAAAATTCCCGTATATTTACAACTAGCAGAGCCTCACGGTTTAACAAGTTATCCTATAGGAACTATGTTTTTTATCCAGGATAAAATGTATCCCATCCCATGTCACTCTCCGGCCTTTGAACTATATACAGCAAAAAATCACGTCGTTACATATGGGGTAATCTAAGGTATCAGCCATAACCAATTTTATTCAAACCCATTCAGTTGTTACGGAGTTAAATGTGGACTAACAAACACTTGCACAATTCACAAAAACTTTTGCATTTATTAAAATGAGAGTTGGCAACGCTGGTCTACACACAATATCATGCTATCCGCCTGATTTGAAGACCAGTTTCACCAGATTGCATGAGAAGTAGCAAACCCATGGTGTAATATCATAATGATATCATCATGTCATTAATAGTCAGAAACGTCGATAGACGTGGCATAGCAAAAATATCACGATTGACATTTCTTACAACTAAATTTAAAGTGTCGCTTGGAGATGTCGATACCTCATCGACGCCTTGGTAGGCATCAACGCTAAATTCTTACAAACTAGTTACTAAGCTGTTATACATTGCCACAGGTTAGAAAATATTTGAAGAATTCGACACTATTATGATGTGTACGATGCGGACAATAGGGGTGGATAGTTTATATTTTTTTATCCATAGTTTTTCTGTTTTTTTTTTTAATTTGCCACAGATTAGACAAGATTATAAGAATTCGCCACTATTATGATGTGTACGATGCGGAAAATAGGGATAGTTTGTTTTTACCCATAGTTCTTATGTAATTTTTTACGAATTGGTATAGTAAATTTTAAGATAATTTTTTTTATATATTAGTTTTTCTTGCGGTTGTTATTTATTTAAGAAGTAAGTAGACTATTATAAAAATGACATAATACCCGGCTGCAAAAAGTAGCCTACTGACTCTGAGCATGAAGACGAATCTAACAACACCTTACAACTCAAAATCGGTCAAGCCGTTTAGCCGGAGGTAATATAGAAACCTAAAAACATACTTAGTTATCTGAAAAAAATTACCCTCCTTGAGCAGTCTAGTAAAAATAGAAAGGATTTCAAAAAAATTATACGCGATATCGTCAGCATCGGCACAATATCATAAAATGAACTGCCAAAGCTGTAAAAAAAAAAAAATTTCTTCTGTCAATGTCATTACAAAGATTTTGCTCAGCAATTATTATTTTTACGCGCACAACATCGGTAAGATAAGGAAGTGGTGGCCGGTGATATTTTGACAGCTCCAAGCGACTGATTGCATTGTGTTATATTAGGAAGAAGTTGTCACGTAGTTAAGACTTATCAGACATTTATGAATAGCGGATATAGTATTGTACAGAGAGCCTTACCTGGTGAAAACAGGCACCAGCCAGAGGTTGGGACTGAGTCCGAAAACTTCCTTGAAGTTATTGAAGCAACCCAGCGAGAAGCCGTTCTTGTCAGCGCCGCCGCGAAACATCGGCGCGCGAAATGCTTCTGCAAGTAAAAAAGTTAACACATTCAAAGTCAAAGACGAATAATTTATTGACACTAGCTGACCCGACAAACGTCCTGTCCTCATTTCATAGAAAAATTATCCCGAATATTCCAATTTTCCGGATATAATTTTCTTCTAAACCATCCCTGTACTGAGGCTAACATTAGAAATCGGTCAGGACAGTATTGAATTTTAGCGAGACTAACCAATAGCAATTGATTTTTATATTTAAGCAAATGTTTTGCTAAATAGGTGATATTTCATCATCATCATCAGCCAGAAGACGTCAACTGCTGAACAGAGGATTCCTGAGTGACAGTTTAAGAATAATCATAACGTATTTTTTTTTAATGCAACATCCATGTTTTTTTTCTATTTTGTCAAAGATGTAAAAAAAAAAACATGCTTTACCTTCTCCATTCGGCTTATTACCATTTCATGTGTATGGCCTACACATGAAATGATGAATGCCAACTACAAATGTCGGATATGGAAATAAAATCTGTATATCTGATATCTATATAGTCTGATATGATCTATAGACTGATAGTGGATACCTATATGGACCAGTAAATCTACAACACGCCTACATAATGGCTACACCTAAGTTTTATACACAAATTAGAATTCTACAATGTACAACCTACAACGATTTACAATAATTCAAATTCAATCTGATTTGCTATAAATAAACAATTTTACGTCCATCTAAAGGCATAGTTATCTAAGTAACTAATACTCTAATTCAAATGTTACTCTGCTACCTATACGAGAAGTGACTGCAATTACCATTGACCAGTGTTTTAAGCATATGGTTAACTATCTGACTGGTGGGACCGCCCAGACGCTGGTATCTAAGG
Source organism: Agriopis aurantiaria (assembly GCA_914767915.1). NCBI lineage: Eukaryota > Metazoa > Arthropoda > Insecta > Lepidoptera > Geometridae > Agriopis > Agriopis aurantiaria. The sequence goes on along the minus strand of OU612001.1, from coordinate 5,960,511 downwards.
AGGAAATCTGAAATCAAACTGCACTTTTAGTTGCTGGCCACTGACAAGCAAGCAAAGTTGTTGGCCAATGACAAGCACGCAAACAAGTTGTTGGCCAATTATAAGCATGCAAGCATGTTGCTGGCCAATGACAAGCAAGCAAAGAAGTTACTAGCCAATGACAAGCAAGCAAGTTGCTGGCCAATGACAAACAAGCAAGTTCCTGGCGCTTCTACTGACGTTCAACACGGGTCAGTGGATTGCAGTCACTTTACAATTATATTTTATACCAATTGAATAAGTAAAAGTAAGCATTAATTTTTTTTGGCATACTATTCTGCCAAACGCCAACGGTTACAGTTTAAGTTTGCTTTGTTTACAGTGATACACATAGAAATGGTATATTGTTATCGAAGTAGAGGAGAGAACAAAATGAAATTTTCCAAGACAATAGTAAGTTTTTTGGAGTCCATTTAACATAATGTACATTTTAGCTAAAAATAATAAAATCGACTTCACGGGAAGTGGGTGACATTCAATAACCGGGATTTATCCCCTTATTTTCCACCGAGAGCTGGAATATTATTATGTTAGAAATGTCTCCGTTTTTAACTATACCGCTAAACCACTTAATGCAAAAACTGTAAGTACCACACACTTACTCATTTTTGACAAAGAAACTTTCAGCGACACCAATAAACTACGTAATAGTCCACAAGCAAAAAAAAGTTGGCAAGGTCGTCTGCAGGGCGAGTTCGACTAGAAGCATCAAGGCTGATTTAGGCCTGATGCGCACGCACCCGCCACGCCACCTTACCTTGTTTTGTAAAAAAAAAAAAAGGTAAATACTAGGCTTGCGTTTCACCACCATCTCGCCTGATCTTAAGCGATGATGCGGTCTACGTTGGAGCACGCTTGCCTAGAAGAAACCGATTCACTCGTGATTTGAAGAGTTAGATTTCACTCTGATCTAAGCGTAACATAGTCGATCTGAGATGCCCTTTTTTAAATCTGTTGAAAATATCAACCATTTTCTACCCACAGCAGAATATAGTGCTTATTGTGCATTCTACTTTTATGCAATAGTTCTATTATATTTTTCCTGGCATTCTGTGGCTGCTTCGCCCTACAAATAGGTATTACTCGTAAGGCTTTGCGAACATATAGAAACTAAACTTACCCAAAGTGGTTCTATTATGAGCTACTAGATAGCAGTGGTATCCGAACAGCGAACCGAGCGATATCGCGAACATTAGCGATACGAAGAACGCGAACACAATGTGGTACCGGCCCGCCGAAGCCGCCGTGCCGAAGTCTCCCTGAAAATATTACATTTACTCATGAAATCTTCTCTTTCTCCTCGTCCTTAATTAGAACAGCAAAACAGCCTTGCCCCTGTCTGTGTTTCCACAGCATTACAATCTTGGAGTGTTCAAGTCTAGGGTTAATAGGTTATTACTGGGCAAACGTGCTCCATCTTCAACCGCATCATCGCTTTCCATCAGGCGAGATAGCAGTCAAACGTTAGCCTAGTATGATGGAAAAAAATTATTACTTGTTTTGTTCGCGTGTGTCAGTTTTTAAAACGCTTATTATGCACCCAGTACCTTTAAGACAGTGAATAGGCACTTTATCTTGGACCACATCGTCACTTTCCATAAGGTGATTTGTGGTCAAACACTTGCCCATATCATCACTTAAAATAAACAGGCCAAGTGCGAGTCTGGCTCGCGCACTGAGGCTTCCGTGCCACCACAAAATTCAATAACGAAACTACCAACTTATAACTTGGTAATGAACAGAAACTTATCACCGACTCGCACTTGGCCATTATTTATTATTTGTTGTTATATTTTAGAGTGTGTACTATAATCGTCCAAAATTGACGCTTGTACCTATTACCTTTTGCCGTTGGACCAATCAAAAATACGTTTTTTTTGTATGGGGACCCTAAGACTTTTTTGACTTTTTTATTATTTCTTAACTAATCCGCCGTAACATTACATATTCTGTGAAAATTTCAACTAGCTATCTATTACGGTGCAAATCAAAAGATACAGCCGTTTAAAGGTAGGACAAACGGACGGACAGACAGACATCGTAGGCTTAGTAATAGGGTCCCGGTTTTACCCTTTGGGCACGGAACCCTAAAAACCAGTAAGAACCACATTAAACCAAAATAAATGAATCGGAAGATGTTCCTTTGTTCCGGCATCAACAAGCGATAGTGATAGCGATATCTCTAATCTTCATGCAAGCGTCGTATCCGTATACACCAATGACATATATTATCTTTGGTATACACTCATCTCTCCCCTTATTATCAAAGATGTCTTTTGCGATTGCGACTAACTTATCTTTAAAGGTGAGCAAACTGATCTACAAACAAGCGTAATTTTAAGTCCACGCTTCGACCAAAATAAAATTTATGGACGGGCCCAGAAGGAGCGCATTTTTGAAGATTACAAATAGAGCGCCGGCGCTTACTTCGTTTCAGTCGGTCCTAGCCGTAGGAAGTGCAACACAAGACTATTGTTACCTGGAAACGAAACATCTGACAAAATTATGCCTTCGTATGCTTTCCCGAAGTGTAATAACACAAAAAAAAAACGCTATCTATTTTTTGTAACAAATATACTGTACATTTTTATAATTAGGTGTTGAAGTATATGTCCGACGGTTTTGACTAGTTTTTACTGAGCAAGTTCAATGGTTATGGCCCGTCCATTCATTTTATTTTGGTCGAAGAGTCCACGATCTTACGCAATCATCCGGCCAGTCGCAACTTATGCATGTGAGACCTAAACGCTGACGCAAAAAGACGAACTTAAGGCCATCTTTCCCCACTTCTAGCAATTTTGATCGTTCTAGTTTTAGTTTGTCTACATCCATGGTTAGCTTAAGTTTGGCCACCAACTCGTCTGATGGTGAACGAAGGTGTGGAATTTAGCAATTTTATGAAAACATACAGGGGGCTTAGTCCCAGATTTGATAGTTTTCGAAAACTGTTTTCGTTTACGTTTTGTTCAATACATTGCTGGGCTGAAAGGTATTCGAAAACTTTTTTCGTATTAGAGTGAAGCAATCTATACCACCGATTTTAGTTCCTCCGCGTTTCCGCTGGAGGCGCTTTACTAAAATGTATGGAACAATACGTAAATGAAAAAAGTTTTCGAAAACTATCAAATCTGGGACTAAGCCCCCTGATATCGACTTCTCATAATAGCGCATTCAACGCAGTTTAATCAGAAAGTAATGTAAAAAAAAAAAAACTAAAGACATTCCCAATGTGTTAAAGATAAAGAAACAATGTGGTGTCTGTAGGTCAAAGTTTAATAACCTTGACGATAATTATCATAATAACTTATTTTGTGGGTGTTATCTTTGAGTCTATAATGTAAAAAAAAACATAAACTCTTAGCAAACTTGAAAACAAACAAAAACAAAATTAATAATTCAAAAAAAATATTTTTAAAAGCAATCTTTTTACTGAGTGGCTTCTTTTTATTTTTCGTATTCTTTTCAGCAAACTCTTTCATTTGATACCAATGATATAAGTGATTGCGTAGCAATTGCTTCGACAATTTTGGGATGCGTTAAGCCAGAACAATAACTGATGGTTGTATTTTGTGGTGGTACGGAACACTCAATGCGCGAGCCCGACTCGCACTTGGCCGGTTGACGGTTTATTGTTTTCAAAGACAAAACCGTACAGATTTGACGATAATATAGGAATTAGAGTGCTGTGGGGGTGGCATAGTTAATAATACAATTAATCTTAAGTGTTTATTCTAATTATTAATATATGTTATGCCAAACATATGTTATGTTACGTAGACCAAACTAAAAAAAAAAAACTAAAAAAAAACGTATATGTTATCTATGTAATTATCCAAGTTTAGTAAGCATAAATATATATTTTTTCAATTATTTGCGGATGGTAGATGAGTGTGCGTATATTTATCTTTGAAGGCCGGAATAAAGGTTAAATAAATGATATCATGTGATTACTCTAATTAGACTAGAAAGAATGTGTCTGCCTACAATATTCGCTTTCTTCACTACGAGATAGTTCATAAAAATACTATAAAGAGTCTATGCTATAAAGACAACTAAGGAATTCACAAATTCGACATTATTCTACCTAAGTACTGCGACCAAAATAAAATGAATGGACAGGACCAGTAGAAGCGCATTTTTGAAGATAACAAAATGAGCGCCGGCTCTCATTTCGTTTCAGTCGGTCTCTAGCCGTAGGAAGTGCAACACGTGTCTATTGTTACGTGATAACGAAACATTTGATAAAATTATGCATTCATATGCTTTCCCAAAGTATAAATACACAAATAAAACCGGGATTTATTTTTTGTAACAAATATACTGTACATTTTTATAATTAGGTGTTGAAGTATATGTCCGACGGTTTTGACTCGTTTTTACTGAGCAATTTCAATGGTTAGGGCCTGTCCATTCATTTTATTTTAGTCGAAGCCTAAGAACATAATACATAATTCAGGGCGCGTTTTGAATCACACCAACAGCGCCTATAACGCGTTAAGGTGATACGCTTCACATATGGCGGGAAATTCAAATTTCGTATTGTTTTCTTGTCCTTGTAGCTTGGCCGGGGTAATTATTGTAAATAACACGGTGTTTGCGCAAATCGTAGCGTGTTTTTTTCATTCTCTTGTACAGCTATTTATCAGTAACGCACCATATTACTTACATTTGTCAACAAACCCTTTGAAACAGCAAAAAATAGTTTATCGACAAATGTAAGTAAAGTAAATGTATGTAATAAGTAAATGTATGTAATGTTCATTAAAGATTGATATCTTTACATGATTTTGTAAAGTATAATAATCAACTTGCGCAAACACCATGATCGTTTAATAACTGCCAGGCCTAGCTACGAGAACAAAAAAGCTGTTTGAAATTTGAATTTCCCGCCGTAAATGAAACCACCACAAAGGAAGTGTTCGTATTAGCGCTAATGGCGTGATTTGAAACGCGCCCTTAGATGTCTTGTCTTGCCTTGTCATGGCAATAACATGAACTTTGAGATCTCTAATAAACTAATAATAAGCAATAAACCTATTGACCGTGCTCTGTTTATACACTTGTTTACTCATTATAGGTATGAAAGTATGGACACTGATGCGCTTCCTAAACGAAGATCATAAAAACTTGAGCCTATTATATCTTTAGGTCAGTAGGGATACGAACGCGTATGCTAGTGTGCATCTAAAGCTTATTCAGTCAGTGTCCATACTATTGTGAGGCGAGAAAAGGAAAGAAAATTTTGTCATACATTGAGCAAGTCCATGCACACGTGAGAAAACGTGCCATTTCGTAAAAGGTGATCGCAGTTGGCAACTTTATATTCCTGATACATCTGCAATATAGATTACAAATGAAGTATCTATCTAAATCAAATCCAATCATTTATTTATTTCCAAGTAACATAAACTCATTAAAAAAAAAAAACTACGAAGAGCTTGTCAATTTCTAAGGAAATGGCGGGTAAATAGTGACAGATCCTGTATTAACATTTTAATAAACATGTAGTTGAAACATTGCAAATAAGCGTTTAGACAATTTACGCACACTAACATACGCTAGTTTATCTATGAAAAGACTAAGAAAAAAAAAACACCCTATATTGAGAATTCTTTGCAAAGAATTGTAATCTTGATCTCACAGACCTTTATCAAGATAGACACTGCGAGTTTACTTTGCATGTCATTGTATTAAGTTGGACAAATGCTCCAACAAGCGTGCCACATAATTCAGTTTGATCGCGTCGTCTTGGCTGTAGTGCTTCAGATGTCAATAAAAAAAATTCAAATTGCGCCATTGTAAACTGATCGAAAACAGTTGGCCGTGTGAATATAGAGTTAAGCTACCACAAAATTGTATACGTAGTCCCAGCGGAAAAGCGTCGACTTTCACGGTCGCCGAGTTTTTCGCTGATATCTCAAAAAGGGTTGGACACACGAATTTAAATTTATCAAACACATTTACACGACGTCATACTTAAAAAATCTACTAAACTGATAATCTAATTATGAAATTCGACAGTACGCACAACACGAAATTGCTCACGTGACGTCATAGTTGGTACAAAAATACGGCACGCTGGGTTTTAATACAAAATGACGTGCTCGCGGAGTCTAACTTATAAAGTTCTATGGTTAGGGGTAGTGAATTCCACTCAAACATAGAACTTTCTTTAGAAAAAAATTTATATCTCGTTTTGGCGACCCGGATAAAGATTTTTGTATTTAAATTTTGATCCTTCCATCTTATCGCTTTTATACAGTGTTTAAGCTGCATGTTTACTGTGACAAGACAATGCTTAATTATCACAATGTTTTAGGAACTAAATATGACGTAACCAATTTATTGTAGCCAAGGTGATCCATGTAATTTATTCATGGTGTCACTTCCATACAACTTTGGTTTTTAAACTAAGTAAATTTAATGATTATCTTACTTAGAAACGTTAGTTAAGTTAACCAACGCTTAAATTTGATTCGTCTCGATTTCAATTCAGAAGTTGATAAAGCGTTTAATTTAATAACGAATGTTTCTAGACAAAACCCCAATAAGCTTGGCGTCATTAAATACTACCTACAGGAACCATAGATTTTCGGAATTAAAAGCCTTTTTCATGCATATGTGGCAATGAAGCTGACGTGCCGCCTGATGGTAAGCGATCACCGTCACCTATGGATATCTGTAATACCAGGGGCAACACAGATACGTTACTGACGACTGAGACTCCTACGTGTTATCCAGTTAATATAGTTATATTAACTCCATACCTCCATACCAAACTTCATTAAAGTCTATTCAGCTGTTACGGAGTTGACAGCGGACAAACATACCCACTTGCACATAACTTTTTCGCGTTTAATGTTAATGTAATCATTACCGTTCCCTCTATATTATACTAGCGACCCGCCCGCCCGGCTTCGCACGGGTGTAACTTACGCGCGAAGCCAGGTCGGGGCACTTGTGACATATATAAACCTTCCGTAAAAAATTATCTAACTGATGGTGAAAACCGCATCAAAATCTGTTGCGTAGTTTTATAGATCTAAGCATACATAGGGACGGACAGACAGCGGGAAGCGACTTTGTTTTATACTATGTAGTGATAGTGATTAGGTACGCGGAAAGGGCAAAGCCGAAAGGGGTCCCTTAGGGGGCTCGGAAAGCCGATAGTACCCATCAATATGAACAATTTTTACACTGAAATCGCGAAAAAAATATCTGCTTCTCTATAGAAAACGGTATTGACACAAATTTTTATTTGTATTTTTTTTTTTTTTTTGTATTGGTTTTTTGTATTGACACTTGACAAAATGAATGGAAAAGCTGACATTTTTTTTTGCAATTTTAGGTTTGGTCCCATAGTAAAATAATAATGATACATAATAATGGGTACTATGGACCCCTTTTGGCTTAGTATTCCCTTTTCCCTTTCCCTGTAGAGAATAAATATTCCGAGCCCATATAGAAAAGCCGATAACCGATGGGGAAGAAATGTTCTTGAGTGGAGAGTACGAACCGGAAGACACACCATAGGTATGCCTCCCACTAGATGGACAGACGACATCGTGAGAGTCGCGAGCATCAAGTGGATGCAGATGGCAGGCTGTCGTTCAGTGCGGAGGTTAAGGGGGGAGGCCTATGTTCAGCAGTGGACGTCTTCTAGCTGATGATGATGACGATATAGAAAAGTGTAAAAGATCTTGCAATGGACATACTGTATAAAGAAATTATTTTAAAAAAACAATCGGCATACCTTCCAGAACCTGATGAAGTAAGGTAGCGTAGTGCCCATGATGAACAAACAGTAAACCAGCGCGTATCCAAGGAAGAGCATAAAGAACTTGTAGTTATGGAAGCAGACACAGTTGTTCACCCACGGGCAGTGGTGGTCCATCTTCATGACACAGCGGGAACAGATGGAACAGTGGTGCGCGCGGTCGGGCTTCACTAGCACACACCGGTTGCAATATCGGACGGACCCTGACATTGTTCTGAAAATATAACATCTATATAATATAATCTATATATATATATACTACTCACTCACTCACTGACTCATCACGAAATCTCGAAAACTACTTGACCTACGAAGCTGCAGGCAGGTAGATTCTTTATAGGGTGTAAAGGTCCGCTAAGGAAGGATTTTGCGAAAGGGCCGAATTATGGCGGGCAAATGGAGGTTGAAAGTTTGTATGAAAGCCCTTTGTTTTTGATGTTCATCATCATCATCATCATTTCAGCCATAGGACGTCCACTGCTGGACATAGGCCTCCCCCATCAATCTCCAAAAGGGACGGTTGGAAGCGGCCTGCATCCAGTGTTGGGGGGAGGTTGAAAATTTATATGATTATCCTGTTTTTTATGTTAGGGAGACAAAATTTGGTATTCATGTTAATAGTTTAAAATAAATTATAACTGTTGTAGTATTTTTACCCCAAATGGACGACTTTGATGACAGTTTAAGCACATCGTTTGCAGTTGTGTGCCGCTAAATATTGAAGTGTGCGTTTGTAGAACTAGTAAGAATATGTCAGTGTGTGCAATACGTGTTTACGTCGCCCATTCAGTTTTTGGGAGACTTTTTTTCGGTACTTGCTCGAGCTTAAATCGAAATTATATGTAATCAAAGCTTCCAAATTTCATCAACCGTGTAGTGAAAAACAAGAAAAACTTATTTTCGAGTCACTTTCACTTTATCAGTCACAATAATCAGTTGGTCTTCAAAACTAGGGCAGTAATTTTATCTTCTTATCTTACAACCTCAAGTCTGTCTAACCACCGTGTAATATAAACCAGGTACAAGCAGAGTCAAAAGTATTAGGTACTACTAGGATATGTCACTAAAAGACACTATAACACAATTAATACAGGGTTACACGGTTTTGTCGTACTATGTCGAAAGGAGGTCTTCGTACTCATTGTTATGGACAACTTGTTCTATGGGACCAACCCTGAAATTTCGAAAAACATAATCAGCTGTACCATCATCCATTTTGTTAAGTGTGTATGATTTTTTTTTACAGAACAGCAAATGTTGATCCCCTAGTCTTAAGTTTTTCATAACGATGAGTACAATAACCTCCTTTCAGCATCGCACCTTTCCATGTAGCTCGGTATCAAAGTATTTTGTGATTGTTTTATTAACACTAATTCAACTATTGTATCTATATTCTAATTAATGTTAGTCTATAAATCTAATTCAAGTACCTACTATGTAATACAAACATTGTCTCAATTCTAGGTAAAGAACCAATCCAACCTCGTCAAAACAGGTATGGTGTCGGCAAAGTCTTCTAATATCTCTTTTTTGCTTTCCATATTGAAAAATAGTGCGCTGAACCGTCTTATTATAATTCGGAGTCTAGAATTGAGATAATATTTATTATTTAATGTGTACTCAAAAAAATTATAACAGATATAACATACTTATTTTAAGGAATTAATAACTAAGTACAATGATGCCATACTTATTGCATAAAAAAATACATAATTACAAATATGACATACTTATTTTACCAAAAAATATGACAAATGTCATTCGTATTTCATTAAAAAATAAATTACAAATATGACATACTTTTTCTTGTATAGTCATTAGTTTTATGATATATCAGATATAGTTAATAAAAAAAATGTAAAAGTTGACAAAGGGACCGGAACCAGGACTCCGTGGAGCAGCAAAATAAACAATAAAAAATTAATAAAATTTACACTTATTTTACCAAAAAAATCATTAAAATATATATTTTATTTTTTATTTATTTATTTTATATATCATACCTAATTCACCAAAAAATATTACAATTATGACATTTTCATTTAAATACTTCAGTCAAAGTTTAAGCTCTGACAGCTGCTATAACATAGTAAAAAGCCGAATTCCAAGCCGAAAGCCGACATTTCCTATTAATATCTCACTGAAGTATATCGGCTATCAACTACAATCGTTTGTTCAAAAAGCTAGTAAAAGAGATCAGAATTTCGGGCCATTAAACTATAAAAATGACTTAAAGGATTTATAGTAAAATTAATGTAATTTACCTTGTGACTATAGGCAGGTCTTTGGCAAAATTCTCTAAAATCGATCTCTGAGAGTCTTCTGTTTCAGCGCTCAATAATTTTTCTAGCTCCGCCTGAGGCAATTTGTACTGAAAATAAAGGATTTACATTATAAACACATTCAAAAATTTTACTTAATCATATTTCGTACTATTAGAAATGCGATTGTGACTTTGTTCCACTTTCACGAAGCAATAGGGCAATGGATCGACGTTTTTTTTTTACATAGAGATACATAGTTGGAGGGTCAGAGAATGACATAATATTTTTATCCTGGAAAAATTTGTCATTCCTAAGGGAATGTCGACGAGGGTGTAAGGTTCATTTCACTAGTTATTATTCACGTCATTATTCACTGATAAAGTATCTGAATGTTGTGATCCAATCATACAATAACACACTATTTTATAAACATACTGTCGTCGTCCAGAATTTTACCTTTTTTCTACAATTTCCGGTATTAAAAGCATCCTATCCTAGGGTGAACACTTACGATACACACTACTTACTCGCTAAATCTTGTCAATATTGATCCTGCCAGTAAACAGACATTGTTAGTTTTGCATTTATAACTCAAATGAGATAATTAAAATAAAGCAGCAAAAATAGCAGCTATGGACATATACATTTTTTTAATATAAAGTTGTTACAGACTAATAATAGCGATAATAGGTGGTTTGATTTTGATGAACCTTGGTCAGACTCGAGACACGCTTGCCTTAAGCAGACAAAACTCTTCTGTTAGTCAGAGTCGCAGCATTTTTTTAAACATTTTTCAAAAAATTATTGGTTGTTAATATCTATTTAAGTATGTATTTAAAACTTGTGATTTAAGACCGTGTGTGCAAAAAATGTCCCGGAATATTTATTTATTTGATATCCTAGTTTTTATAATTAGCTAAATATGTTTAAGGAAAAATCTTATAATATTTAGATATGCTTATAATAGTGAGGAGGAAAACGCTTGTGTGAATAGTACAATAATTGAATTCATGATTCATGATCACTTCAACGCCTCATTGAATGACTAATTGAGTCATATACTACAAATTAGCACTAAATGCGAGTTAAGAGCAAAGGTATTTATTTTACGACTAGCTGAGCTGACAGACATTGTCCAGTCTAAATTAAAATAACTAAATGTTTAAGACTCGGTCTAGAGTTCATACAAAAATCCCATAGAAAAAAGCACTTTCAGTTTTTCCAGAATTTACAGACAAAATTTGTCTGTAAATTCTGGAAAAACTGAAAGTGCTTTTTTCTATGGGATTTTTGTATGACTAAAAAAAAAAAAAAAAAAATTGGAAAAGTTTTTCCAATTTTTTTTCCCCTGACAATTTTAACATGTTAAACAACTTAACATGTTTTGCTAGTTTTTGGGCCAGGAGACCCGGCTTTAGCTGTAAAATGTTTATGCCAAGTAGGTTTTACTTAAAAACATTGCTCTTCGATCCGGTAGAAAGTAATGTTTGCAAACATTACTTTCTACCGGTGGTTATCTACTGATTGGTGCTTGAATATACAGACAGACTCTGCTAATGAGTTCTGCTACCAGTGTGTGGTCTCCACAAATAACAATGACCCCATGAATCTGATAACCTTTGTCTAACATAAACTTTGGCACACTTAGATAATGATGCTGCAGACATCAGAGCAGAGGATAATTTATTTACAAAATTCTGTTTACTGCCTTTAAATTTTTCAAATAAGGTGTTATAGAGGTGGTCCTAACCAAAGGATGTCTAGTGCACTCTAATTTTTTTCCCCTCATGTGAGAATTTTCGCATCGCACGTCTTGTGCCTTTGCCAGTGTCAAATATTAAAGGATTTTAAAATTGTATTATTATTAGTTATGGTTAAAAAACTATTCACGAGTCAAGCAAAGTAAGTCATGGTAAAGGCTAAGTCATGTCGTAGTAAAGTGGTTGAAAATCATGCGAATGTGATTTTCTGTGATGTGATGAACGTGATGTGGCTAGTAGACAACCAAAATATTTACATGTTTTTATAATTTTTGTGTTTCTAGCTTTTTACAATCTTATTGCAGCTGTCAAAGCTTACAAAACTCGGTTCAAGTATTGGTAAATATTTTCATTAGTTCGCATGTTGTCATGCACCTTTCTAATTTAAATTCAAACTCACTTTCCAAATGTAAATAATTTGCATCCTTTATGATTCTAATAATGGGTTGACCCCCACTGTTGTCTTGTATAGGTAGTGACTTTGTTGTTCAGTCTTAACTATGACCTACTTTCACCCCATGAATATGGGTACGTCTATGGGTTTATACTTTTTGCACAGATGTAAGGAATAAAATAGAATGTCTATTTTTTGATTTCAGATCCATGCTGTTTAGGATAAGCTCAAAGGTGTTATCAACATACAAATAAGGATTCAGTCTTAGAAGTTTAGATAAGCTTGTAACATGTTTCTTAGTTGAGTTTTCTTGGAGAGCCTTGTGAACTAACATTTACATATCACAAAGACAGGCACGAGTCTGAAAATCCATAGAGCTCTTACCTTGTCTGGTATAGGTTCGATGTTAGCGAAAATGGTTCGCCAATAGGACCAGGAGAACATGATGAGTAGAATATGGTAAACTACCAGATATACACATTGTTGCACTGTACTCTGGATGGTAACTGTAAAGCAATGTTTGTATTAAAGTTATGTATTGTTTTCACTGCTACATTACTGTGTTGTTATTCATAAGATACTAACAAATACACAGCTGAATCACGTATGCGAAATAGCTCCATGTAATGATAGACGCTATCAATAGCACTGGTAACCACTTGAATGCTCGCCAACACCACATGTTACACGTGCGGCAGGGTGCACAATATCCAGCCGGCGATGTCCTACTATTTTGCACTGATGAAGCCATTATTTATTAATTTATCACGGGAACTAAAATACCCATGTTCATCTTGCAAAAAGACAATAAAAATAATTTGACATTTGTCAAACCCAAAATCAAAATTCTTGCCAGCGTAATAAAATAAACTTAGAACTTCTTCCGGTTGGCGTTACCGCGATACGATTGCAAATGTATGTAATTTATTTATTTTTTACGAACATCATAGCCATGCGCATATGTGGATGAGATTGGCCCGAGACAGGGGTCAATGGCGCAAGAAGCGATGATAATGATAGCGATGCCCATATTTTAGTCGATTATTATTGCTAGATCTGGCGGCTCCAAACCACTAGTGCTTGCTACCATAGACAAAAAGATTGAACAAAAAGATTAAAAAGCTGTAACGACGTCAAATTTCTCCTCGTACATAGCATCAAAAATTGTTGTTTTTTTGCTTAAAAAATCACGAAATTTGGCTTATTCTGGAAATATTTAGAAGTAAATTATGGAGGTGAAAGAATGTAACGATTTGGCCGAAGAAGTAAGCATAGTAGGGCTAGCAGCATTCATAAAAAGGGGAATATATTGATTATTAACATTAAACCGGACTATGACGTGTTTCAGAATCAATTCATTGTGGACGATGTGAGCAAAATTATCAAAGAAGCAATAGAAAACTCGATCGGCGGCACCGCCTATCAACACAACAAAGTTAACCAATGGACCTCTGCTGTCGTGGAATCTTGTTTGGGCCAGTTGACAAAGTTACAAAAACCCTATAAATACATAGGTATGTATTCAAATATACAGTCTGATATGCATGTAAAGAAGTTTATTAGCAACGAATACGTTTGCTGGCCAAGTTGTTCACCAAAGCTTACGAAATATGTTAATTGTTTGACTCTGTTACAGTAACTTGCACAATAATGCAAAAGAATGGTGCAGGACTACACACAGCATCCTCTTGTTTCTGGGACAACAATACTGATGGCTCCTGCACAGTCCGCTGGGAGAACAAAACTATGTACTGTATTGTCTCCGTCTTTGGCCTTGGCATCTAATATTTAATCTCTTTCCAATTCTAATTAAGCTTAGACATGAAGCTTGTACTGCAGATTAAAACTTAACACAATCATTTTAATATTATTCCGTACCTAATTCTAGTATTATGAATTTTAAGATTTTGTGATTGATTTTTGATTTGTGTTACTCACTTATTTTAAGTTATCTTAAAGAAAAATTCTTGATATATCACAATGTTAAAAATTACTTCAATTGTGGTAGTGGCACATATTTTTGTTTTTAGTAAATAGTAAAACAAATAATAAATATGTAGTAACTTCTCATATTTCTGTAGTGACAGACTTGTTTTATAGTCATTACTTAATTTAAGTAAGTAGGATATATTTTCGTACACAATAAAATATATTTAAAAACTTAATAGTGTTATTTTTCATGCTTCCTTCAAGTTCTGTAAAGATTGGAAGGTAATATGAGGGAGGGACTAAAAGAAAAATACAGGCATTCAGGCGGGGCATGTTCAGGGCCACTTTTGTGGTATATAGTCATGTAGACTAGCATAGATAAATAGACTGGTTAAAGAATATCAGTGTTTGGATTTGGGCTACCGTCTACCAGGTCCAAAGTTGACGTACCCATCATTGAGAAGTGAACTGGAGAAACGCTACGTTTATTGTTCTATGGAAAAGAAAAAAAAAGGTCATTTTGTCTGATGACGTCATGTTCCATAGAACAAATGGGAAATACTGTGCTTTTAAGGGTTCCGTACCAAACGGTGCAAACGGAACCCTATTACTAAGCCTACGCTGTCTGTCTGTCCGTTTGTATATCAGAATGTGTAATGTTACCGATGGATTAACTGAGAAATAATAATAAAGTAAAAACTAAAGGGGTGTCCCCATACAACAAACGTATTTTTGTATTTGCTCTAAAGTAATAAAACCGGCCAAGTGCGAGTCGGGCTTGAACATTGAGGGTTCCGTACCACCACAAAATTGAACCATCAGTTATTGTTCTGGCTTAACGCCTTCCGAAATTGTCGAAGCTACGCAAACACATATTTAATACTTTGCTACAGTGACGCTCGAGAATAACACAATTATAACTTGGTAATGAACAGAAATAAATACATACATACAAGGTATAATCTCATTGCATACAAGCGTCAAACTTGGCATGATTATAGTACACACTCAACAAATAATAAATCTGGCCAAGTGCGAGTCGGTGACCAATTTCTGCTCACCACCCATTCTCGTACGATTACCGAAAGCGGCCGCGGTCGTTACTTGGATGGATGACCGCCTGGGCATGATGTCTTTTTGCACTGCTTTTTTGTACTTTAGTAGTAAAAAAATTATGTGGTCGTACCGCGTACGGAACCTTCAGTGCGCGAGCCTGACTCGCACTTGGCCGGTTTTGTTTAAGTTTCCAATAAATTATATTTCTATACAATATTTTTTTGTACTCTTTTGTGGCAAGATAGAGTATCTAAATTATAAATGATATTTTTTCTCTAGCTTATTCCGATATTCGTTTATTGCTGTTGTGCATGGCATAGTATTTCAATGAATGTTCTCGTCATGTTTGAGAAAAACAAATGCTTAAGCGTTTTGTACTAGATTCCTGGATAGGGCACTCCTTTGGGTTGGTACTAGCAAAATAATAACCCACACAAATGTTCTTTAGATGCACAATCTTATGTGTATAATCTATGTAATATTTTTTGATTCTAAAACATCTTTACCTAAGTACATAAGTAGAAATAATTTTATGCTCTATCAACATCCTCTTCAAACAAAAGAAGGTGAGTTTAATTCAACAAGAATTAGGCAATACAATAGAAGAAAAAAACAGTACAAGTACCTATTCATAAGTGCAATACTAGAGTTACATATGTTACAAGATGGTTACAAGTTACATGATGGCATATGAATGTCAGTATTTGATTGTGTATGTATAAATAGTATGGTAAAAGCGTTTCGGCTTCGGAAAAGCATTTGCGTTACACCCGGTATGTTACATCAATAAGATGTTTAATACATGACGCGGATTAGATGCTCCATCCATTGATTGTGCTTGATTACAAGCTATTTTCTCCCATTTTAAAATTCGTTGTCTTGGTTTAAATATTAGCGCGCTATCTTGAGTGCTACATATTTGTGTCACGTGACCTGCATCGATCCAATGGTTGAGCGCTTCTCGGGTCCATTCAACTCGAGCACAATCATCGCCGGGGAGAGGGATAGGTACAAACTTGTACTTCACAACTCCGATTCTATTCATACATAGGAAATGTTTATGTAGCGCCATCTCACTCTCACGTATTGAGAAATAATTAAATGAATGGTGAACGAGTGAAACGGGGATATGTTCGAGTGGATATTATTGAAAGCTGGCCCAGTCGCTATGTAGAATTTTTTGATGTAGGCATGTGGGTGTTGTGTCGGGACGTCAAACGCTTGAATGATTATTATTTTCAAGTGAGCATTAATTTTTGTGTCGATTGTCATTTGTTTAACTCTTATTGTGGTAATTTCGTGTGGTGAACATTCATTATTGTAGTTTTGTGACCGTGTACCATCTAATCTGGTGACGGTGTTAACAAATTGGAGGGGGGCTGCTAAAATACTACGATACAGCAGACAGTGTAGTGTAACGACGTTTTACAACTCAGTGTTCGCTCGCTCATAAAAATTTCTCATCTCGCGCGGGCGAGGCGGACTTCCATTTTGTTTTATTATGTGGTTTGGTTGTTTACACAGTGCGTCAAGTTCGGGACAATGGAAAGGCACGGTGAGTACCGCCCGAGCTCATGGCTCGTGCATTGGTAGATGTAGGTGTGCAGCCAGCGACTCTGCGCATGTAGGCCGCACCGCACATGACAATAAACATGCAACAGTGAATAAGTAATGGTATTCGATTTGTGCATCGCGCGCAGCCGTGCTGGTGGAGTGGCACGTTTCATCGCGACTCCACTCAGCTGGGACCATACGCACTCGTGAATTGATTTCAGTTCAATTTATAAGCATGCGCCGCTGGCTGGTGTGGCCAGCGTCGAAGTGCGTACGTCCATCGTCGCGTTTGCGTGCCCCTTATCAGCTGATTACATACAAGCTACTGCTGCACTGCCACTTGCAGATTAAAAAGTAAAAACACTGCCTCTATACAGTATTCTACCTTTTGCTCAGTATACTCTTAATTGCCAGTAGTTCAAGATGGTTCAGATTCCAAATCAACATCAGGTAAGTTTGATACCTACAATAAGCATATAGGTACTTTTATCTAGTAAATAGAGATGTTTTCGGTCTAGCTCGTCATGCTAGACATGAATCTATGATGTAGGTACCTAGGTATGTGGTAATTTTAGTATGCTGATTAATTTTATCAGTGTTTGTAATCACTATGTATAATGATTATGTTGCACACAATTCACTTTTCAGATACATTGCAGAGTTAACATTTGATTTAAGAATATACAGGGTTACACAATAAGGGTATACTAAGCTGGATGGAGCTAATTTTATTTCTTATTATGACAGTATTGTTAAGTGATGATGCGGTCTGCGATCGAGTATGCTTGCCGAGTAGAAACTATTTCACTCATCTAGATTGTAACTATCAGGAAACACCAATACACACACAACTCATTCCACAGTCTAGCCGCTAGCGGTTCACACTAAAAGTAGAATCAAAGAGCTTTGTTTGGGTTTTCGGAATATCAACCATGAAATGTCGCATTTTCGTGCCCGGCCGGGCTGTCCAATAGAAAAATGGGAAGGTAGAAATGAGGTCATGCAGATCCGATGCACACTCCCCGAAATGTATCCGATGAAAAACTGATAGATTAGCAATTGTTCAGTGATGTTTAAGGCTTAACCTGTACAAGAGATTGGATACTGATTTCTCATTGTACTCTGTGCATGACTGAACCCTTTTAGCAGCCAGTTGAGCTTTGTTTTCAATCTGAAGTTGAGAGTTGACAATAGAGTGACTCCCAAGAGCTCAAGCTGGTCAGAAAAAGTTATGGATACATAAATAAAATAAATAAATATTCAGGACATTTTTTCACACGGTCATCTGACCCCAAACTAAGCAAAGCCTGTGATATGGCTGCCAGAGACTGATATACATACATATATATAGTTTTAAATACATACTTTAATGGATATTAACAACCAGATATAGTACAAACACATATGTTCATCACATAAATGTTTGTCCTAGGTGGGAATCGAACCCACGCCCCTAAGCTCAGAAGGCAGGTTCACTACCAACTGGACCAATGGGCTAATACCCAGAAGCTGCATGAAAGAGAACGAAACTAGAGCATGTGCTGTGGTATTGTGAAGCCACATAAGAAACTAGAATCGCTACCGGGTTGCATGGGGCACCGTTGCCTCTTTCATCCACATCACAACATACCATTTACGCCACTGGAGCAACTGTGCCAGCGCCCCAGAGCTTCAATCTGATATTTCAAGGAGTTGGGTTGGCTCGGGTAGGGGAAAATGTACAATACACCCCAAGCGGGACGCCAGTGCAGGACTTATCGCCCCTATCTCGAATAAGAAAGAATAAGAATAATACCCAGACCTTATATTAAAATACATCGTTCAACATCTGCTTGGAAGGACCGGAATGAGAATCGAACCTGGGACCTTGCTACTTGTAAGAATTATAGATAACTAGCGGTTCGCCCTATCTTCACACGGGTATAGATTATAGCCTATATGTTACCCGGGGATAGTGTAGCTTTCCAACAGTGTAAGAATTTTTCAAATCAGTTCAGTAGTTTCGGTGCCTATTCAATGCAAACAAAAAAACAATCAAAACTTTCCTCTTTATAATATTAGTATAGATGTAAGAATTTTTCAAATCAGTTCAGTAGTTTCGGAGCCTATTCAATGCAAACAAACAAACAATCAAATCTTTCCTCTTTATAATATTAGTATAGATAAAATAAATATTGCCTTCATTTTCTGATCTTAACTACTACAGTACTACTAGTTTCCTATTACTTATTCTTGAAAATTTGTCTGTAACACCTACACCACTTTTGTTATCAAATAGTCTTCCCTGAACACAGGCCTCCTACAGAAGTCGCCATTGTTCTCTATCGGCCTATTCGGCGCGACCCTTTTGTTAGATCATCCTCCCACCTTTGCTGTGGCCGTTCTCTTGTTCTCTTATCATTGGGGTACCAAGAAAAAACGACAAGTAAACAAAAAATTCTAAATACTTGCAAAATTACCAGTAGGATACTGAATCACGCGTAAAGGGTGTACTACGCCAAAAGAGGTATGTTACACTCAGCATTATGAACAACTTTACACATGATCTCTTTTCGGCTTAGTACAGCCTAAATGCGCAACCTTAAACAGGAATACGCGGATAGCCGAAAAAAATATGAATAACTTTTACTATGGGACCAATCCTAAAATCGTGAAAAAAATATCAGCTGTTCCACAGAAAAAGGCAATTCACACTCTACAAAATGTATAGAACAGCCCAAATACCTGATCATGGAACACATGAACATACTGTCAAACTCATAACCCTCCTTTTGCCATAGTTGGATATAAACATCTATAAAAGTCATTCAAATGCCTATACGTAGCTAAAAATCATCTTTGATTAAAACAAAAGTTAACTGGTAAATCTGTGTCACAGTGTAACAGCTTATAAGTGGGTCCCCAAAGGATGAAAAACCTGTTCCTTCCACAGACTTCTCACTACCTAACTGAATTACTGAACATAATATACCTATGAGTCATAGATTGCGAGCTGTGAGTAAACAAAGGGTGTCGCCTGAAATGCGGTAACCAAAGTTATTGATTTCTGACATGAAGGATCATTCATGATTAGGGCTGCAATCAGTGCGGGTTTCCCTGGTTTTGTCCTATTTTGATAGATAGACACCAAAGTCTCACCACAAAGTCATCAAGTGGGTAATTATTACTATTTAGGTACGAAAAAAAAAATACAAATAATTTATTTAATAAAATAGTACTTAGTAAAAACAATTGCTGCGCTAACCATCAAACTTTATTTATTACTTGTTGCGCCCCGCGGTTTCACCCGCGTTATACCTATATCTCATTGAAGCATCCTTGGTAGAGACAGCAGAGCCACCTTTGACTTACAAGAACAGTACTGTCTTCTTTCCTCGTCAACGTCATTGCTGCAGCACTGCCTGCATTTTGTGCCACAAACTCTCATTGTGAGAAATGTTTCTTTTTGACAAAAATTTATAGGCTTTGCCAGAAATCCACAATTTTTTTGCAACATTTTCTATTATGTTTTTTTTTAATCGTAATTTTTTTCCCTCTTCTTTCCATTTCGTTACAATCTTGATACACAACATTTTGATAATAAAACGTAGTATTTATCTGATCATTTGTAACAAGATTTACAGCTAAGGTTTCATCTTCAGTATCGGCTACTGCTAGAACTTGAACTAATACAAGTACTACTGAAACTTGAAGAACTAATGACTTTAGTGGCCAGTTTTTCTTCTTTATCTTGGTGTGATAAAATTGGAATCAGCATCGGAGTTTTCAAAGAAACTTTCATAGCTTGGTAAAATTTGGTAGTCATCATAACTTTGCTCAGCCAACTAAATTTAAGAAGTGATCAGCGGTGAATTCACCATTTTATTTTATTTTTCTACGTGGTTGTCTTTCACTGTTGTATAATCTTTTTTATCATTTTCTTTGGGAGTGTTCGGGCTGAAGTAATATTCTCCTATATTTCTTGCTAAAATAATAAAAAATGCTGGATCCACTCCAGCATTTTTTTTACATTTTTATGGTGACATGACCTGACTGTGGACATTGTTTATTTCTCTATAGTTTTCTTTATAATTTTATTGTATAATGCCTCTAGTATATAATCTTTGATAATGCTAACAAAAAGACGTTAATAATTGGTAATTTTTCTAGAATAAAGATACTTTTACTAGATATTTTATTTAAATCATCTAAAGAAAGTCAACTCAAATAAGCTCTCATACAAACAAGTTAATGGATAGTTTGATTAAAACGGGATATTACTAAGATATATATACTTATGATCCACACGATCTTTAAAATAAAACACGTAAAAACCCAGGTTTTGTATGAAATTTTAACTAACTAAATTTTAACCAACAAAAGTAAGTCATCTAGAAATATGCATTATTATGAACCAAAACAAAGTTAAGTCGAAATAAGAAAAAAATATATAGTCCCTCTATAAATCAAAACTGAAATAATTCAAAATATATCAATGCATATTTCAAAGTTAATTCACCAATACTATAACAACTCAAAATATTCACTTGGAAAAATGCAAATCAATGTGGAAAACCATGACAATTCAAATTAACCTAGTTTAGTTCTAAACTCACACGCAATCTTGCGATGGCTATTGACGTGCAGCTGACAATATTCCTGTTTAGGCGGGAGAGAATTTCAGACATCCATCCAACAACATGAAGTTAACACCATCTACTGGATCATTTTTAAAGCTTTTATTTAACCTGTTTTTGTGGTTACTTGCGTTATGTTACAGGATAATCGAATACAATGTTAACTCCGAATTGATATTTTTGGAGTTGTCTTAGTTTTGATCTAGATGTGCGATATATGTATGTATATCAGTCTCTGGCAGCCATATCACAAGCTTTGCTTAGTTTGGGGTCACATGACCGTGTGTGAAAAAATGTCCGGAATATTTATTATTATTATATTATTATAGGTAGGTAGGTACTTTGTTTATTTAAAGTTCGAATGAGTTTTTTCAATGAAACAGCTGTTTCTTTTTGCGATTTCAGTCTTGATCACATAGTGAAAATGTTTATTTATTTTATGAAACAGAAGTTTTTTTTTCCAAATTTGGGTCATAGGTAGTAAAAGTTTTCCATAATGATGAGTACAATGACCTTCATTCGGCTTAGTACTACCGTTCTGTATAAAACAATAAATTGATTGATATGATCGGGTCAGAATGAGAGAGAACAGTATGAACAAAGACGGGCCTCACATTCTAGGGAACATGTCTGAACTTGTTCAGTATCTAAATCTAAAGGTACAATGCTAAATTTATAGTCTGTTGATGAGATTAGTCAGCCAGTGGTTTTACGTATATTCTATAACAGTAGGGACATTTCTTAACGTTAGGAACACATAGGTAATAGAACTTTTGTGACAAGTTTTAAAAGATATCTTGCAATATTTATATATATATATTTATTTATTTTGCAATATATATATATTACTTGTGCTGCAAAAATTTAAATGTTTGTTAAAACATCAGTACGTTTCCCCCCCCCCCCCCCCCCCCCCCCCCGCCCCCCGCGCAAAGTAAAAAATAGTTGTTTATGATACAAGTGCGGCAAGTTGGTTATTACAAACGAGTAGACGAATGTAAGTCGAGGGCTTACCATAGTCACGAGTTTGTAATAACCAATCCGCACGTGTGCCATACAACGTTTTAAAACACATTTGCGAGATAAAAAACAAAAAATGGAAATTAAAAAAATACCGTAAAGTACACGCACGGTGCTATACAACGGAGCGTGCGGACAAATTCATTACAGCACGCTCCGTTGTATGATGCGTTTCATTACAGCACGCTCCGTTGTATGATCCGTAATGTTTAACTTTCGAACGATGTATACAGGCTTACAATCTACGCGAATCTATTGACTACGCGCTCAGAATACATTTGGCATTATTTAAGGGGTGATCAAATATCACGGGATGGAAAGAGGTGTCAAACAAATAAAAGTATGTTTTTTATTGCAACTGAGCTAAGTACTACATGAAACGGAATGAAAACAAACATGAAATGTAACGTATAACCAAGGACGTTTTATACCCTATATGGTATAAAACGTCCTTGCGTATAACATTGAAAAAACATGTGACAAGACGGTTGCAGGCCTACGGAACCCTAAAAATACTGTTAAATTGGAAACCTCCATTTTATAAGACGGTTGTAAAAAGTCCGTCTCTTTTTTTTGGGTACTGCCTTGTTGGTTATTGGGGCAAATTGTTGCTTTGTTGTTGGCTAGGAGTTTTTTTTTTATATGCTTGCGCTTGGCCGCCATCTCGCCTGATGTTAAGCGATGATGCGGTTTACGATGGAGCACGCTTGCCTAGAAAAAACAACATCCTACTTTCTAACATGGGACTCTATCAGAGACATTTAATATAAAAGCTCTATTCAGATTTTCTTGACGACGCGACGTTTTAACTGTGTATTTTGACAGCTTGCTATAGGTAATTAGGTACTAAAGTTGTCAAAACAAAACAAAAATTTGAGAATAAGGCCCATGTTTGGGCAATAGAGTCACCCCGTACAGAGTTTATAGTGTGACATCAGGCTGCGCCATAGTGATGTCACTGTAATCATTCCACCTGACCGTTTCGGACCGCTGGCTTTTCACTTTGAATTAATTAACTATATTGTGCTTTGGACAGTGTAATCTGTACATTTTAAACCACAAATTTGAATAATCGTTAACTAGAATTACAAACAAAGAAATATAGTTATTTTTAAGTATTTAAACAATAAATATATGACTCCGACTAACCATTGGCTGCTTTGAGCATGCTTGGAGATTGGCTTCTAACTAGTTTTCACTGTGTTTCCGAAGTCAATGACCTCCAAAGTAATTCACTCAAATAATGCCAAAATGAAACAAAAGACAAAAAACGAAATGAACAACAAAAAAAAAAAACAACCAACTGTGTTTCAGTTTTGAAGTTCGGTAAACCACCATGTAACTTGGCACACTGTACTGTGACTGTCTGTGACTGTGGCAGAACTGTTTACCCCCACAAAAAGAGAATTTAAACGATGTCTCTTCTTTTCTGTGGTTTACTGACTATGTTTGTTTATGTGAATGTGACCGTTCTTTCTGGTAAGAAACGAAAAAACTTAAAAATTGTCCATTAAATAAAGTAATACCTTATTTACCAATGCCACTTCCGCATGGTGGTAACGTATTGCACCAACGAGTGCATTCCTAAGAAAGGTTTAGGTACGTCAGGCAGACAGACGATCATAAAAAACAAAGCCAAAACCTTTTACAGCGCGATGGATAGGACAAAGAAAGTAGGGCGGCAAAAAAGTATGGAGGGACTGTGAAAGAGGGTGTGAGTGCGGGGAGAGAATGTAGATGATGGCGGATATAAAGATTTGCTTTATCAACCTCACTTGGGAGCTCCTGGGCCCTTCTTTGTGTGATTTTTATGCTCTTAAGGCATGTCTGATCTAACTGTCCATCTTGGACAGTGACATCACGTGTGCGCAAGAATAGGGTCCCAGCCAGGGGAGGAAAACAATCACTCAAAGTACTTTAGAGCCAATGTGAAAAATGTATTATTTTCCTATATGAACTTGTTTTTTCGATTGTTGATGAACGTGCACTAGTGGTATAATAAGGTGAGTGTTTCGTGTGGTTTCCAAAACTCCATAGAAAGTCTCCATCACCTTACTAGGAAATTACTTAAACTGACTATTCTTGTTGAATCTTCTATATATATATATATATAAAAATGAATACCTATTTACCTTGGTCACGCCATAACTTGAGAACGACTTTACCGATTTCATTCATTCTACTTCCTACTAATATTATAAACGTGAATGTTTGTATGCATGGATGTATCCTCTTTCACGCAAAAATTACCGAATGGATTTTAATGAAAGTTTACAATAATATAGCTTATACATTAGATTAACACATGACTATAACGGGTTGTAGTAGCGAGGCCGAAGGCCGAGCTCTACGCGTACGAAGTAGAAGGTTTCAGCTAGTCTTTTATAAAGTTGTCTAATACATTGTAGAACGTACTTACGGAAAGAGAAAAAAAAAAACATACTGTCGAATTGATAACCTCCTCCTTTTTGAAGTCGGTAAAAACAAGAAAATTGTGCAGGAAATTGGAAAATTTCAGAAAACTTAACGACGATTTTAACTTCGGCGTTTGACAGAATTCTATGACATAGACATAGACATAGACATCATTTATTTGTGGCAAAAAAATACAATAATTAGAATGGTAAAAAAATAAAATTAAACTTAAACAAATCTTAACTAGAGCTTATCATATTTTTTTGTCATAAATCGGCTCCAACTCAGCAAGATGCCGGTCGTAAACAACCGGCGCTGGTCTTCCGTTGGGACCGGCTGGTGACGTCACGTACAAAAGTACCACACGGCACGCGCACAAGCTACTCCATCCGTATACTATAGAGCTCCAGACTACTACTACTGACAGGACAACGTCTGTGGGTCGTTCCCTGTGGTCGTTCCCATTTGTTCTACTCTTTGTTCTACCAATTGTCCGGTCAACTAGTATCTACAAAATTGACCCCAAAAACCAATGGGGCCGGAGCCAAAAAAAAAAACTATTATCTAATAAAACCAAGGAGGTCCGTTTAGGGTATATACAAGATCTTTGAATAAAACTAAAATATTTCAATACTTGACACGGGCAAAAGCACAAGCCTTGCGATGCCAAAATCCTGTCAAGAGGGAAGGGGAAAAACATAGGCTAAGTATACTCCCTCTACAGGGAAAAAGTACTTCAGAGAAAGATGACTACGAAAATACTCTTAAAAACTGTCATTGTATGATAGTCTAGGAGTAATAGTGAAGTAATAGTGTTCCGTGATGATAGTCGTCCACACGGAACACTATTACTCCGCTTGGTCATCCACCACCAGCACCAGTTTGGCATGAATGTCGTTAGTTTCGTTTACTTTACTGCCTTTTGTGTTATCGGTCTAACTACACGTTTTATTTTTAATTGAAAGGAACACGTGATCGGGAAAAATAGTAGGTAGGTTAGTTGCAGTTATAAATCAGGTTAAAAAAAGAACTGTACGAGTTACATGATTAAAATCATTGAATAGACGTCCGTTGGTCGCATAAATGATTCAACTTGTTATCTTCTATCCTGTTAACCAATTCATTCTCTTGGCAAGGGATTTCCCAGTACCTAAAGCGCCGCTAATGATTGTTTTCCCACAAAAAGTGGTGTGCAGTCATCGCCGTACGCATTATAGATCCTAATTAGTTATACCTACTATCGTAGTACTACCGAACATTGAATATTCGAATCGATTTCGAATATTGAATGACGATAGTACAACAAGATATAGTATTATAACGCTTGCTTCCCTATGCATTCTGATCATACCACATCAAAGACTTTCTTAGCTTTACCTAGTCTGTGTAGCCCATAACAGCTCAGGACTTGGCCCCTTGATTGATTCTCGTTTTAATGTTTGATACCTATTATAATAATTTATATCATTAGTGTAATTCGTATATGTACGGTATTACGTATTAATTGAAATAAATAAATTTTGTTCTCCAGATCATCTTTTAGTCTCTTCATCATCCTCATCATTTCAGCCTATCATGGTCCCACTGCTGAGGAACAGGCCTTCTCTCAGAGAGGCCCTAATTAACCATGCTGGCCAAATTCTTGTTAAGATGTTTAGTCTATTATGACCATGTAATCTGGAGCTCACAAGAATCTTGGTCATCCAATGCTGTGATATTCAATGATTTGCCCATCACCTCGGTTAACCAATAAAGTGTTTTTCTTTTGTTTTCAGAGTATGTGTGGTCGCAATGAGTGAAACCCGGTGAGGGGCGGTGATGCAGCGAGCGCACGCGGGCGGCTCACAGCAGCCGCAGGCCTCCGTTGCCGCCCGAGCGCCCCTCTACCGCGCGCACTCTCTCTACCCTGACATTGACGACCAGGTACAATCATAGCATCATCATAATCAGCCTTTTAACAGTCCACTACTGGACTTTTTAGCCTACCCCCGAAAGGGTGATTGGGCTATATCCACCACGCTGGCCCAGTGCGGGTTGGTAGATTCACATACGCCATTGAATTCCTTCTCCGTACGTATGCAAGTTTTTTTTACGATGTTTTCCTTCACCGAAAAGCCAGTGGTATGAAAATCCGTAGTACATAAGCTCCAAAGAGCTCATTGGTACGGTACGGGCCTGGGGTTTGAACCCGCGACTTCACACTTTCAAGTCTAGCGGTCTCCGAAATGGGCTACCACGGCTATCATATCATAAGTAGCGTCACTGACACTAAATATTAAAGCTGAGACCATATAGCGCTTACAACTCTTGAACGGGTGCTACTTGCGGGAGTTGGACTGCTCGGCGTATACACGCAACATAGCAATAAAATTGTATTTCCCTTGTGTAGCCATTAGATTCATGTGAAATTAGCAATACTTAGATGAAAAAAATTACGGTTTAAGTTGACAAATATGGCACAAAACAAGAAGACTGGAGTTGCCAAAAAAATATTAAAATAACAGCATAATTTTTATCTAGATGAAATGGCCTCTCTGTATAAGGTGCATCATCAATAGCGTAGAGTTTGACATGCCGGGCCACTGCCCGGCATGTCAAACTCTACGGTGAACTCATCGCCCCATCCCGAATAAGAATTGAGTGCAATTCTTATTCGGGATGGGGGCGATGAGTTCTGCACTTGGGGACAGCCCGCTTGGGGTGTATTGTGCATTTAACCCTACCAGTAACTACCCGAGGCAACCCAGCTCCTTGAAATATCGGAGCGAGGCTCTGGGGCGTTGGCACAGTTGCTCCACTTGATGTTATGAGACACACCATAGCGATAGTCGACATAATGAGAGTTCTCAATGCTGAGCGTAATTCTTTCCGCACAATATGAATTCTGTAAAATCCATTTATCCTGAAAAATCAAGTCCAATCCTGGATAGTCTTTTTTCGACGCTAAACCCGAAGAGAAGTATAATTTTTGACATGGGGAAAAAAAAATACTAATTAGAATCATGCGGCAGTAGCTGTACCACGGCTGCGCTGGCGAGTCAGCAAGTGACTACCGATTTTTGTCTTGTCCAAGAAATTTACAGCCAACATAATATAAATGTTGATAAAAAATTATTATTAGTTTTGCTTACTATTAGATGAGTGACGGTGAGAACTTGCTCTACTAGGACGTATGACGTGGCATAAGTAAAACAACCGGCCAAGAGTGTGTCGAGACACGTTTAAAGTAGGGTTCCTTAACCGAAGCCATATATAACTGTGGTCATATTCGAAGTTCAGAAATGGATGGTTATAAGTAAAACTTGAACGAACGAAGTTCGGTGTACTTAGCCTTTCAGAGATTTATTTTTGACATATGGGTCACTAGCTGCGCCGCGCGGTTTCACCCGCGTTGTGATGAAAACGGTGATGATGATGATGAAAAGTAGCCTATGTCACTCTCTATGTCACACTATACCCATGCAAAAATTCAGGTCGATCCGTTGTTCTGTTGCAGCGTGAAAGAGGAACAAACAAACAAACACACTTTCGCATTTATAATATACTAGCGACCCGCCCGCCCGGCTTCGCACGGGTGTAGTTTACGTGCGAACCCGGGGCGGGTCGCTAGTCATATATATAAACATTCCGTGAAAATTTATCAAACTGATGGTGATAACCGCATCAAAATCCGTTGCGTGGTTTAGGAGGAGTGAGCGGCCATACAGACAGACGCGGAAAGCGACTTTAATTTTATACTATGTAGAGATTTATATTACCCCAGGAAAAGAGAAATATTAAACCATGACCGTGATCCATGCGACTCACTGAGTGCAGTTATCTCTAAAGATAATAATATGTGGAATTTATTGTTCGCACTTCCTTCCTCGTCTTCTTTCCTCTTAGTGACATACCTACCTACCTAGTAACTACTCAACTTTACTTACCTGACTGCGAAACTTGAAAAACCCACAAACAAATGTAACATTAAGCTATCCGTTAATTTTGTTTTGCTATTTCCCTGCCTACATCATGGTGATAGGCATTTTTCAGGTAGTTGGCAGCTATAAATATCCAAATCAATATAATATTGTCCTCAGTGAAGTACCTATGCGGGTAGAAAAACTGCTGCAAGGTCGAAATAGTAATTAACTATCTTTACCACATCATGCAGATGCTAGTATGTTATTTTCTACTTCGTTTCAGATCCCTGCATCGGTGATCAGCAGTGTCGGCACAGTGAGTCTATCGCAGTCTTCTTCGAACCCCAGTTCGAATTTAACCATGGCCAATCCGACCAATCCCGGGCATGCGAGTAGCGGCAACGCTTCGCAACCAAGTTCCCAACAGATTCCCAGTCAAGCCCCCGTGCGTAACCTGCCTAAGAAACGGAAGTACGACCCCTCATCGCACGAGGAGCAGAATTGCACAAACAACACAGTCCCGGTTCCACAAGTCGTTGATTATCCGCCTCAAAGCCAAAGCTACCAGCGCACCGTGCTACAGCCTTCGCCGATCATAGCTCAGCATCCGTCCCCGCCTACAGATCGGCAACCTTTCTCCATCTACCCGAACATTGACTTGTCAGAATGGCGAGACCACAGAGTGCTGGCCAAGCAGCGCAGTTACTACGTACCAGGTGTGATACGACAAGCTGAAGGCTGCAAAGTAATCGTCGAGTTGGACGGGTACGAGAATGAACCCGTAGAGTACTGTGACGTGTTTGGGATGCACAAGTTTGACGTCATCAGCGACGCAAGCCCGCAAATGAGCCACTTGCCCATTGGGTCGGCGTGTGTAGTGCGCACAACGGACTCTAATAGGGAGAATGTGCAGAATGTCTTTGTGAAAGCATTCGTGCTGCAGGTGCTCAATTCTCCTATCCGGATACGGGTCAGGGTGAGTAAATATCCTCATACTTTTTGCAGATTCTTCCATTATTTGAATTTTACTTTGTAATGAAATTACAAATTACATGTGAGTTGTTAGCATTTTAGCCCCCTGAGTCGAATCCTTAGGTGGTTGCGCGGTGCGAGAGGGGCGAGCAAAACGAAAGATTCATGGAAAGATATCGATCTTATTCTAATTCAAAGTGGTAGTGATAAGACCTGCACGGACATCCCGCTTGAGGTGTATTGTGCACAACATGTGCATAATACGCTTGTAGTTACTGTCTCACTGTCATAGGTCGCTCATCATCTCACCAATGCTAATATTTAGACCACCGTTTATGTTTTGATTCGTTTGCTTCTCATAGGTAGTGGACGGTGAACTTTGCTCCGGTAAGGAGACGTTAGAAGTCAGGCGTTCCGACATCCGTCTCCTGCAGCCGCCGTGGGCGGACGAGCTTGAAGATGCAGACTCGCACGCTGCGGCCGCACTCCATGCGCATCAGATACGCATCCCGCACATGCCGGCACAGGTAAGACTGGGAGTGCTGCCACGCCAAAGTCGGGCAAGGATTCACGCAAAATAGGCCAGCTTTGAACTACTTAGGCTGGAATTGACGAATGACTAAGTAATAGTAAAAACGGGTTTGACACGAGTAATACCGCAGTATGTTGCTGTCTAGCCATATTGTACGTTAGCGAAATAATTTTTTCGCTGTAGAGAGTCGAAAGTGTTCGGTGTATTCCGGTGCAGCAAAAACGAAGAGAGTTACCAAACAAAACAAAACGGATTCCTCATCTAAAGCCTGTTTCAGACGATGCGCAATATTTGCGCAAGTTTTACTCGCGCCTGTTTACTGCGCATCGTTTGCAACGAACTACAACACTGCTTAGTGCCAGTTATAGTAGAAGTTGCTTAGTACCCGTTGCAGACGATGCGCTGTACCCGCGCAAGTATTACTCGCGCCAGCTTATTGCGCATCGTACAAGTGTACCTGCTCTAAATCAGATAATGTTTACAATACATCAATAATTCACGTCACCAATGACGTCAATCGAGAAACAACTGCCTACCTATCACTTTCATATCTAATCTATTGATATCTATTCGCAGATGGGCGGCGATAACTTTTACACGTCGTCTCCAAACCCTGGACTGGGTGCGGGCGTGGTCACCGTGGGCGCACTGTCCAACACATCCATGGATGATTTACGCATGAAGCATGAAAGAGCTTTTGACGACTACGGCGAAAGCGACGACGATTTACGCAGAGAAGACATCATGTTCCCTAATGATGTTTCTCACGTCGGTGAGTACTTAGGTATACCTAACTTCTACATCACGACGAATTTTTGAATTATTTTTTTTCGTTAAAATTGTATATAAACTATTCAGCCTTAAATAACAGTGATAGAAACAAAATATAACACAAAGGAGCCATATATAAGTGTCCACTAATACAAACTAATTGTATGGTTGGAACGTTGATATTATAACATGGATAGAAGATTAAAAACAAAATATTATTGGAAGTAAGAAAAGATCAATGAGACTCAAAAGTTAAGATTCTGCACTCATAAAAGTGTGTACTTAGGACCACACGACAAGTAAAAACTTCATCAAGGTTGACAAGGTTGAGGTATACCTCTTTCGCTCCCTTAGGCCCAATTTCATCATCGAAAATGAACGCGATCAACGCAAGCTAATCTGGTTTAAAGTGGCTAACTGAGTTCAAAACGTCAATTTGGATTTCACCAACACAAACTAAACGCAGTTAAGGCTTAAGCGAGTTCAAGTTCTGAACGCCCGATTCTGGGAGGTTTAAGCCCTTTAAACGCGTTTAGGAGGCGGCACATCTGTGCTGCACATGTTGAATAACAATATTCCTCGGTAAAAAAAGGTATCTATTATGTTCCTTGCTCTACGCTAAACGAAACCGACCTGCATTAATATAAATTTTAGGTACCTACTTTTATCATCATCATCAGCCATAGATCGTCCACTGCTGGACATAGGCCTCCCCATCGATCTCCAAAAGGGCCGGTCGGAAACGGCTTGTATTCAGCGTATACATAATATCTAGCTTGATATTGGTGTATTGATAAAAGAAGATGGAGAGAGCACTGGCTCTAGCTTTTGAAGATAGTGATGATGAAGAGTCTTTTATCCGCCCAAGGCGCCCAAGATGGATTCGCGAAAGAGAAGAACACTTCGATACTCTTGATGACAAAGACTTCGTCACAAGATTTCGCCTTACGAAGCCTACAGTTTTATCTGTGTTGGAGTCTATTGAAAACAAATTGGAATTTCCCTCAGATATGTAAGCACCAAAACAATGTTTGTTTATGTATTATTTTATTTTTTCGTTGCTATCGCAGCGTACGTGCCTACCTATGAAACCTGTCTGACCTATTATTATTTTGTTAAAGGAATCATTGTGTGTCTCCCATCAATCAGTTGCTATGTGCTCTTCGCTTCTATGCAACCGGGTGCTACCAAATGACAGCTGCAGATTTATGTGGATTTAGCACTTCAACAGCACATAGAATTGTGCATAGAGTCAGTGCAGCTATTGCTTCACTTCGATCACGACACATATATTTTCCTGAATTGCCAGATGAGATTCGAAAGACTCAAACTGAATTTTACAAGAGAGCTAGATTTCCATATGCAATAGGTGCTATAGATTGCACTCATGTGAAGTTTAGCAAATCACCAGGTGGAGAGTATCCCGAGATCTTTCGTAATAGAAAAAACTATTTTTCTTTAAATGTTCAAGCAGTCTGCAATGCCAACATGGAATTCACCGATGTAGTTGCTCGTTGGCCAGGAAGTACACACGACTCATATATATTTAACAACTCTTACAGAAGAGCAATGTTTGAACAGGGTCGTTACGAAAATGCTGTTCTCGTTGGAGATGCAGGCTATGCATGTAATAGATATATGATGACACCATTAGAACAGTGCAATACTGCTGCAGAGAACTTATATAATGAGTCACATATAAGAACACGAAATTGCATAGAGAGAACGTTTGGGGTATGGAAGAGACGTTTCCCTGCAATGGCTATTGGTTTAGGTGTTTCACTTCAAAATTCATTTCCTATAATCATTGCCACCACCGTGTTGCACAATATTGCAAGAAAAAGTGGTGAAGTCACACCTCCAAACGATAACGAGGTTATAAACCCCGCTTCGTGGGAAGCCATTTTAAATCAAGGCAATATTAATAATGGATATATAGATCCAGAAAGATCCCAAAGAAGCAACCCCAATTACAGAAAACGCAATGAAATGATTAACTATTTTTCACAATTAACAAGACTCATCTAGACTGTGCAAGTGGTAAATTATATATTTTAAATAAATAGAATGATAATATTTATGAACTAGCTGCGCCCCGCGGTTTCACCTGCGTAGTGATGAAAAATGGTGATGATGCTGATGAAAAGTAGTCTATGTCCGTCTTCTGCTTCTAAGCTACCTCTCCACCAATTTTCAGCCAAATCAGTTAAGCCGTTCTTGAGTTATAAACAGTGTAACTAACACTACTTTCTTTTATAATATATATATAGATATAGGTGAACATATTTCCTAACAATAAAACCACAGAATTTATGTGAATAAAACAATACTTTAATTATAATCTATTCTTTTAATTTTATTAATTGCAATTCATATATTTGCAGTTTGCATTCTTCAAGCCTAGTTTTGACTTTTTCCTGTTTTAAAAGTTCCTGTTCTTTTTCCTTTTGGAGATGCAAAATTTCAATTTTTAATTGATGCTCCTCCTCGGCCATTATGCTTGTTTTTGTTAAAGTTTTGAGTTTTACCTCCGTTAAACTCTCTGTCGTGATAAATGTTGGTCGTCTACGACTGGCTGATGAATCTGATGCTGCCAGACGTGGTTTTTTAGGAGTCCTGCAACATGACAAATGTATATTATAGCAAACGTGGATGAAAAAAGAAACAGATACAATAGAGCAAGTTGTATGATAAACTTATAGAGCGTTATTCGAAGAGGGTATGCTAAGCCGAATGGGGGTCATTGTACTCATCATAATAAAAAACTTTTACTATAGGGTCAACTCTGATATCAGAAAAAAAACCGCTGTCCCATACAAAAAGTTCATTTACTCATGACAAAATGTATGGAAAAAAATGCTATTTCGGAGTTGGTCCCATGGTAAAAATTGTTTGTAATGATAAGTACAATGACCCCGTTTTGGCTTAAGCTTATAAGCCTGTATAGCTACAACTTTCATTTTCATTATCATTGAATATACATAATAAACCGGCCATGTGCGAGTCGGGCTCGCGCACTGAGGGCCGTACCAACACAAAATACAATAACTATCAATAAAAAAAACTGACTTCAAAGTTATTAAAATATGGCATTTCGATTCAGTGAAATGATAAGGTAGAGGTTCGGATTATAAGGTCGTCCAAGTAACGAAATTACCAGTTATAACTTGGTAATGAACAGAAATTTGTCACAGATTCGCACTTGTCCATTATTTAGTGTGTACCTACTATAATTATGCCAAGTTTGACGCTTGTATGTTTTACCATTTTTACATTAGAGCTAATACAAAAATATATAAAAAATAAGCTTGTTGTTTGTTTTTACTTTTAATCTTTTTTGTTATTTGTCAGTTAATCCGCCGTAACATTACATATTCTGTGAAAATTTCAACTGGCTATCTATTACGGTTCGAAAAATACAGTCGTTTAAAGGTAGGACGGACGGACAGACAGCGAGGGCTCAGTAATAGGATCCCATTTTACCCTTTCGATACGGAACCGTAAAAAGCAGCACCTTGAGGTTTTAACCATGTGATGATGATGTTGAAAAGCAGCCATATACATCCTTGGGGCTTCAGCTATCTCTATTTATGTAATTTCATTACGATTAGCTCAGCTTTTTAGTCGTAAAAACATAACAGATGATCCTATAATAAATATTGTTCACTATACCATATAAGTGAGGTTGTTTCAGCCATTTCAGCGTGATGGTGGTCAAACGCAAGCGTATTAATTATTTAAAAAAAAATATATATAGCCCATAATAATTGTTCTAACTACTAACCTTGCTGGAATACTCGTGCTGGGTGTTAAGAGCTCTCGAACATCTGATTGTTGCATATCAGATGGGCTTGGTGATATACATAGTGCTGGATTTTTTAACCCTTTCAGCATCTTGGGGGTATACTGCGACCAGTCCTGCATGACAGTATGATATAAGTGAATATTTCTTTTCATAGTACAAGCATTGCGTAAGTTTGGGAGATTACCATTGTATGCAAAAAATGCTCTGAATATTTATTTATTTATTTTTAAATTTGAATGTGTGTATACTGTACATTATTACACATGTCATCTAACCCATATATATACTTACAACAATAGATGTGGGTTTTGTTTCTGCTGATGTGGAATTTTCTTCACTTTGCTGTACCTGTGACTCGTAACTATTGGCATCTGAAAGAAAAAAGCTAATTAGTGCCTGTTATATGTTTTCCGTGGGTAAGTGAAGTGAATTGCAAATTAATTTAGTTTCTTCGGAATACATACTATTTGTATGCACTAGATTTTCAACTTGGGAAGTGTCATTGCCAGACGTAGTGGACTCTGCTTGCGTAGTACCAGTAATATCAGACGCTGAAAAAAAATTGTTTAGTATTCATAAATAAATGGATAATATCCATATACATACATGTCCATTGGATATAATACACATAGGTATATTAGTGTGAAAATTAAATATGTGATCAAATAAAATATTTACCTAAAATGTGAGTGCCATCCGTATCAAAGGGGTTGATAAATCCAGATACTCTGGTCTTGACGAGCTCTAGCACTCTATTTGTGGCAGGATCATCTATGTCCTTTTTTGGTGGCCCTCCTCCTTTTAGGTACATGGAATAAAAAAAAAACAATATTTAAATTATAACATTATGATTTATCCCCAAACTAACAATACAGTTTAGCTATGAGACTATGAGTATACCATACGTACCGGTTCCCAAAAAATGCTGGTTTCGCAGAGTCTGCTCTTGCTTCGCCCTTTTTTTCAGATTCTCCCAGCAGTTTTTCAAAACTGTTGAGAGTCTGGGATGAATGCCAGATATAGCGTTAAATTCTGTGGCAATTTCCTGCCACTCTTCTGATTTATTTCTCATGCTCACAGCATCAGATTTTTTGCATTCTACGATTGCAAAATGCCTCTCTACTAAATCAATGAGAGACATTTTTTCCGTTGTAGTAAAAGTAGGATCTCTTTTCCTCTTTAACATTTTGGCGTTAATTTCTATTTTATCGGAACTGTAGTTTGAAATTAGTTACTTTTTTTGTAAAGTAACAGCACTCAGAGTCTTGTAGAGTCACAATACTAATAAAATCACGAAAACTTTTAAAATAACACGAAACGAAACTTGCAAGAAAGTCAAGAAACCACCACAAAAAAGCAAACTGTCAATGAAATCAGTTTGACAGCGACATTACAATGAAGTTTTGACAGTGACAGCATTACCACAGATGACGGCTGCATTCAGTGAGCTCCAAATTTGCGTTCCATATCACGTAATCTTGGTTTACGTGAACGCGATCAATATTGTGTCGGTGAAATCGCCTTGAGTTAAACCGAGATCAAACTTTACGTATGAACTGGTTTAAGTAAAACCGAGTTCAGTTAAACGCGTTTTGAGATGCAATCGATGAAAACGGACCTTAGTCGACTTTACCTGAACGAGTATCTGAGCGTGACGGTCACGCGAGCTCAGTGCTTTTTGTCCATCCCAAAAAGTGCCCAACGTGCCTAAAGAAGTTTTACCTTCAACAAAAAAAAAAAAAAATATACTTTTTCATTATCAGCCTCTCATGTCCTTACTGCTGGGACACATGTTTTCTCTCATAGAAGGAGAGAGAGGGTATGGTATGGGTCTTAATCTATGCCATTATTTTATGCCATCGCATCGAAACTGCACAATATTATTTAAGTACTAAATAAGTCATTGTTGCTTGGGCTGAGGATCAAACTGGGTGCTGTCAGATTGTAAAGCACACATGCTACAGCGGCCACCATCATCATCACTTATCATGCTTTCTTATCTGATCAGACTGATAGCAGTGATTATGATACGACTGTGTGATGATCTATCATAGATGGCAATCTTTCTCTTTTCATCACTCTACTTTTACTGGTAATCTCGCACTCGAGCCCCAAGATACAGGCCTTGTGCCTAGTTTGGGGTTCACCGTCAAACTATTCTAAATATAGTACGTAACCGTCAATTATTCTATGTTTTAATCCTATTATTTAAGCTCATATGTACTTCTTCTTTTTTGGCAAAAACAAAAAACTTTCCACCTAAGCAAAGTGCACCAAGTTTTGCCGCCCCCTTAATTTTGCCGAACTTGGCCTGGGTCTATTCAGCCTATACGAAAATCCGCCTCTGCCCAATTGTCCCCTCATCTCCAAGTGTCATATTAATAAATCGGTTGTTTCCAGACTGCAGCAACAGCAAGCGCAGCAGCCTGCAGAGCCGCGGCAGCACCTCCAGCTTGCTCGAGCGCAGTCTCACTCCCAGATCTCAACCTCCTACTCCTAGGTAACTCATACTAAAATTACTGCTTTTAGACGATTGCATTTTTATGTACAGATACAGATAATGTTTAATAACATTTTCTATAAACATCCGCCATCTAGTCTACAAACTGCAAAGTGTTCGAATCAGTTTTCTCAGGGTTTTTTTTGTCTTATCTTACACTAGTGATGAAAAGTGGATTATTTACATACCCTCAAACTATTAGCTACTAGGTTGTTACACAAGGGATGTAGGCGGTCTTGACACACGAGATATTTTGGCGCCCCACGAGCGAAGCGAGGACGGCGCTAACAGTTTGAGGATATGTAAATAATCCACTATTCATCACTAGAGTAAGGTAAGACAAAAAAAAAAACTTGAGAAAACTGACGTTCGAACACTTTGCAGTTTGTAGACTGACGGATGTCTATAGAAATGTTATAATTTTTTTTACAAGTACCGCCAATTATTTTTAGTCAAAACGTTCCCCATGTATGCAGCAGTTGCTGATGGTGTCCAAAGGTCTTGCAATTTTGCGCCAGCGTTGAGTTTATTTATAAATCCATTTATTGTTTAATTTCAAATTATAGTGTGTTTAACAACAAATTCTCCAACTGACTAAATACAACCAAACTGGCTATCTATACTCAAAAGCATCTTCAAACTTTCAGATCTCAAGCGGCAACCCCGCACAAATACAAGAAGGGTGACGTGGTCTCAACTCCGACGGGCATCCGTAAGAAGTTTAACGGGAAACAGTGGCGGCGACTGTGCTCTAAGGAGGGATGTACTAAGGAGAGCCAGCGGCGCGGGTACTGCTCGAGGCATCTCTCGCTAAGAGGTGTCACGCGCTCCTCGAATACGCCCCTGGCGCAAGGATCGGCGCATACGCCGCAGCAAAGGTATGTTTTCACTATTTCGATAGATAACATCTCTGCTGCTGTAGATTGCAAAATTTAAATGAAAACATATTTTATTAAAATGTATTTTCTGTTGTAAAATATTTATTCTAAAACAAAATGTAAATTTAGTACTTTACATAAGAAAAACGAATGAATACTTAAGATTTTCATTCACTTTTGGATAATTATCTGCAGCTAACAGTGATCATCATATAGTGTACAGTTATATGATTATTAACGGTATATTTACCGTGGTAAGGTTGTCGAAGGAGCTCTCGATATTTCGGCGCTACAAGCATCAAGACTAAGAATATATAATAATATAATAAGGTAGATAATTTAATTTAACTTTAATTTTGAACTGTTCGACCAACCACCCGCATTGTTCAGTCTTCCAGTGAACATGGTGCTTGTAAATATGGGATCTTGTAAACAAAATATCGGGAGCTCCATCCACAACCTTACCACGGCAAGTATCCTGTTAATAATCATATCACTGTAGTGAACAACCGTGATAGTTAAAAATAGTGTTTCATCATATATTGGCATCGATTCTGTTGTACCATTCTCTAAACTAATCTGTCAGGACTAAAATTATCACCGACTCTTTTCATTTCAATAAGTCAGAAAAGGATGGCAACAATTTTAGAGCTGTCAAATTTAGTTTAGGTTAGAGTACATCAGAATCGATGCCAGTGTGTCTATAAGTAGTATGTAATTATTTAAACTTTCGCTAGTTGAACACATGTTTTAAATGTTTATCGGGACTTATCGAGCATTCTTTTAAACAGGTAAAATTAGTACCTTTCTCTCGACGTTTCGACCGTGTTACAATGGCCGTGGTCACGAGTTAACTACTTGCTTACCTACTTGCTAACGAGTGTCTTTAACCTGCTAAAATCAGTAATGGAATCCCTGTGTTGTTACAGAAGCAGCAGTAAATCCCTGTCTT
The DNA here is from genome assembly GCA_914767915.1 of Agriopis aurantiaria. Lineage (NCBI taxonomy): Eukaryota > Metazoa > Arthropoda > Insecta > Lepidoptera > Geometridae > Agriopis > Agriopis aurantiaria. Next base: position 5,921,375 of record OU612001.1, on the reverse strand, counting down.
CAAGTGGCACCGGGGTTGAAGGCGATGAGACTTCGCGGGAATCTGACACTACACCGCCGCATTACCGAGTCACGGGTCGGTTCGACCCCGACGAGACTGAAGCTGCCAATATGCTGGGTGAGTGATAAAAGCAAACAAAGCCACCAGACCACGAGTCACCCTTTGAGATTTGGACAATACCAACTAGCTTTCTACTCACAGATCTTTATACTCTTGACCTTCCCCCCCCCCCCCCCCCTTTTTTTTTTGTCTTATTTTAATCTTAATTTTATTTGATTTCCTCTTTGAGATATACCCCGTGAGTTAAACTACTTTGCATGTCTGTAACCTGTTTGCATGCCTGTGTTAAGTTGGAACTGGACGTCGTATAATTCAGTTCGATTTCCGTCGTCTTGGCAAGTAGCACGTCAAACGGCAATACATAAAATGCCTCACCCAACTGTTCCAATCACAGAAGAGAGATTTTTTTCTCTTTTCTGTGGTTCCAATAGGCTATTGGACAGTGAGCGAAGTAAGAGTAATCGCTGCCTCAAATTCAAAAGTAATGACAGTTTCGTAATTCAAAATTTTTATGAATTTCTACAAGTAGATTAGATTAGATTTTTATTGCTTCCATAAAGTACAAGGTGGTAAAAAACATGAAAATTTAATTAGTACATAGTTTCATATGGACCCTGTATTTTACGTATCGAATACAAGTACTTCGCCCATATTTGTCTAATGTATCAAAAATAATGTACGTATGAAAAATATAATTAAATGTTGTATTTATACTGAAAAAAATATTTAAATATACCTATAAAGTTCTGAGATATAAGCGTTTAAAGTTTTTGCTCGGATGAGGAAGGGATGCTCTGTCCTTTTTTTTTCAGCGATGGTTGTTTACAACCAGCAACATGCTGAGTTGGGGCCGGTTTTTGTGATAATGTACCTACTTATATTTTGATTATTCTGTTTGTCTTTAAATTTCATTATCGCAAAATAAACATTTCTGTATTTCTGTTTCTGTATTTTCTTTCCCGCAAAGTGAATATCAGTGTGAAGTTTGTATGGTGTACTTATCAGTAACCTCAAGACAAGACTTTAAAATGCTTATATCTTCATTAATTTTGAACATATTTTGATTTTGGTGATCACCTCTATATATGATCAGGTTTTTTTTAATAACTTAAAAAATCTGTCCGGTAGCCTTTTGTAAACGACTCTGTTGCTGAGTTCCCAATCATAGTTAGTGTTGTGTTACAGTGTCGCTGGGCAGCTCGCGGTCGGGCAGCCCGGGCGCGTCGCCCGTGGGCGGAGCGTCGCCGCAGTCAGGGCTGCGTAGCAACGTGTTCGTGCCTATCTCTTCGCCGCAACCGCCGCACTCCGCGCCGCCGCACCACCACCACCTCATACGGTATACGATCCTACCCATGACAGGGTTTATAATTATTTTTATTGTTTAATCAACACAATATTCAAATTTGACTTACAATAAACCGGCCAAGTATGAGTCGGGCTCGCGCACTGAGGGTTCCGTACCACCACAAAATTCAGTAACGAAATTACCAGTTATAACTTGGTAATGAACATAAACTTGTCACCGACTCGAACTTGGCCATTTTTTAAAATTTGTTGTTATACTTTAGAGTGTGTACTATAATCATGTTAAGTGTGATGCTTGTGTATATTACCGTTTTTACATGAGAGCTAATACAAAAATACGTTAAAAAAAAACCGTTTGTGGTATGAGGACTTGAGGACCCCCCTTTCGTTTTTACTTTTTTACTTTTTTATTATTTGTCAGTCAATCCGCCGTAATATTACATTATTCTGTGAACATTTCAACTGGCTATCTATTATCGTTCGAAAGATACAGCCGTTAATAGGTAGGACAGACAGACAGACATCGTAGGCTTAGTAATAGGGTCCCGTCTTTACCCTTTGGGCACGTAACCCAAAAAATGTAGCACCAAAAACCACGGAAGGTTTGTCTTGGTACACAGATTCTCACCCCGCGCTGACAAATAATACGTACGTAGGTAGTTAGGTACCTACGCTGACAAAAAGAATAAAATTTAAATAATTTGTTAGAACGTGTACCGAGTTTAGTTTAAATCTATTTAAAAAAAGTACTTTAGTAATTAACCATTTATGTGGTGGTACGGATTGGTACGGAACCCTTAGTGCGAGACCCTGACTCGCACTTTGCCGGTTTATGTACACTGTGCTGTCGCTATACAAAACTTGTATGAAACATTTCTCATTTGTTACTTTTCTATCGTTCACAGGCCCGAGTTGGTCCGGCCGAGTAGAGTGACGTCACCCGTCAACAGTGTCGCCACCAGCGTCATACGAGTTTCACCCAACAACTACCACTACCAGGTATGGTATTTCAAGCCATGGCGAAATGACGTCATGTACTTATCATTATTTTATTTTTATTTTATTTTACAAGGAAAACATACAGCCGCTAATTAATACAGTAGATATGAGTTACACAAAAGCCAAAAACATGTTTTCACAAATACAAACTAGAAATAGTGTAAATGCCCCGTTGCAAAACCAACTAGGGCCTGGATAGATAAATAGTAATTGGAAAACAAACATTCGAAGTCTATACATAAGAGATAACAAATTAGTTACCAGAAAGAAAAAATAAATAAATAACATACAAATTACAAATATATAAAAACTAATACAAATTAAATGTGATTATGAACCACTTTTCTATATGAGTTCTATGAGCTTATTCCTGAAATCACGATAATAATTGTTATAGTTTAAAAAATACTAGATTCTGGATATGTCCTAAACCTGGGAGCAGGTGGGCAGCAGCGTCCTATTAGTACACGGTGAACGTACTGCGATCCCCAAGCCGCTTGCCAAGAGTGGGGATTATGGCAACACCCCTATCTAAGAGGGAGGTCTTTGTGACAGAAGTGGACGTTTGGTGAACGAAGTGCTCATGAAGTGATATGAAAAAACTAGAAAACACATTTGTGACCGCTAAAAAAATAAACTCTAAGGGTATACTGGTAGCTCTTGAAGATTTTTTTCTACTAAGCTCCTCCTCCGGTTCTTTTTGACGATGAGATGTCACATAATGTCACGTAGATTCCTGAATCCTACCTTACTTGATACTACTAATTATCTTTGATACTACCCATGCGAGTTGGCTTCTTAAAAGTGAAGATATGGAAGTAAAGCGAGTAAATGAGATTATAAAATTTATTTTCGTTCACAGGCAGAGAACCGCAACGGGCCCACAATACTCCAAACCAACGTCTCTCAACCGAACATAATCAATGTTCAAACTTCAGGACTTTCCCTCCACAACAACATCCAAACGAGCATTAACACTCCAATAACCGCTATCTCCAACCTCACCCTCCCGTCTATATCTCTTAACCTCAATAACATCAACAGCCAAAACATTCAAACAAGCATTTCCAACAATATCAGAAACACCGAATTCGCTCATAACCTCATGATCCGAAACATTCCTGTCAGCAATGGAATAGACGAAATATACCGTCCCCCTTTACATCTACGGAATGGGATCCATGAATATCGTGAAATCTCGCACCGGGAGATGTCGCCACCGCTAAACAATCACGTGGAAAATTTTGGTAGACGGTCGGAATATGACGAAGAAGATTTGCCTCAAACCAATGTGCTAAGAAACGTCATGGACCGACCGCCTGAGTTAATAGAAACGAGGGTAGAGGATAAAAGGATTCTGAAGCCGGCGCCGATGCAAGCGCGGCTGCTGTCGGTTGTTGAACCCGGGAGCAAGGATGCGATTAAGAGGTTCTATGTGATACCCAATGAGAAGAAGTTTGTGGTGATTAAGAACGAGCCCACGGAGACTGTTCAAGTAAGTGTGAATCTTGTCTTATGACCATGTCAAACCAATTGAAATGCTATAGAGATGGGTCATTGTTTTTTATCAAGTATTCGAGCTATCGATACTTATTAGTTATGAACTGTATAACTAGCTGCGTCGCTTGCTGATGCGTTTGTTTGGTCGTCCATTGATTAAACATTTTGAGCATATCATTTGCAGTTGTGTGCCGCTCAATATTGAAGTATGCGTTTATAGAACTAGTAAGAATATGTCAGTGTGTGCAATATGTGTTTACCTCGTCCATTTAGTTTTTGGCAGACCTTTTTCGGTACTAGCTCGAGCTTAAGACAGATCCAAACTATATATTATCAAAGCGTGAGACAGTGATGCGTGGCTAGAATTTTGACTATTTCGGGAGCCTCATAATATAATCTGAAGAAGATCACAAAAAATACTACCATCTACGCCACTGAAGCAATAGTGCCAGCGCCCCAGAGCCTCACTCCGATATTTCAAGGAGTTGGGTTGGCTCGGGTAGGTGCTGGTAGGGGGAAATGCACAATACAGCCCAAGCGGGACGTCAGTGCAAGACTTATCGCCCACATCTCGGATAAGAACCACAAAAAGATGTATCAAAATCGACATTTAAGTGTTTCGCCTAAAAATATTGATATTTCAGATAGAACAGAAGTTGAACCACATCAGTCAACAGCTGAACAACATGGAGACTGAGACCGACCACAGACCCATGGACAACGGAGACCATATTAATGTTAATGTAAGTATGTAACAAATATTTGATTTAAAAAAAAAGCTAAGAACATGACTGTAAAATGTAGCCCTTATGACGTTCTAGGTATGTCGACGAATCTAACGACACTCCACACATCAAAATAGGTAGTGTTGTTTAGGGCCTAAGCTTTGTTTTGCATATTTATATAGCCTACATTTTAGGCTATATATGAAAAACAAAGCCGTGTATGTTACACCATTTATAACTCAAGAACGGCTGGACCGATGTTCATGATCTTTGATTTGATGGATTCCTCTCTGCCCTGAATAGAACAATAAGTATTGAAATGTCAGAAAATTTTAATAATTTTTATTAAAAAATAAATTATGAAGAGAAATCATTTTCCCATACATTTTGTATGGAACGACAAGAATTGAAGTCGTCTTGTTCATTGACATATTACATCATTAAAAAAATCATCTAATAGTCAAAGGAGGTTGCTGTCGCTACCAAGGAGGTTGCTTCAAAGAGGTATATAACGCGGGTGAAACCGCGGGGCGCATTACCCTAATATAAATATCTTACTTTATATAAGACATCATTTTGAGCAACACATCACTTGATCATGTTTTCCATCCTAATTGAGAATTCTAGTAAAAGTTGACCATTGTGTTTTCTTTTTTTTTTTACCTGTTGTTGTTTTGTTTCAGGTAAATAATAATATCAATATGAATAATAGTAGTGCTGTAATAGTGCACCCCAATCAGTTGCTGCCAGTCCTGCCCCCTCCCACTTCGCATACTGCTATCATAGGTGAGAATTATGATTTACCTATTAGCTGAAAATTACTTATAAACTTATACTACACACTAGCGGTCCGCCCCAGCTTCGCACGGGTATAGATTATAGCCTATGTCACCCGGGGATAGTGAAGCTTCCCAACAGTGAAAGAATTTTTCAAATCAGTTCAGTAGTTTCGGAGCCTATTCAATGCAAACAAACAATCAAATCTTTCCTCTTTATAATATTAGTATAAATGCAACTATAGATGTAACAAAAAGGTGTGGTCATACTGAAGGGTATGTATTTATTTACTCATCATTATGAAGAACTTTTACTATGCGACCAAACGTGAAATGGCAAAAAAAAGCTGTTTGAAAACGGCCGTTGACACTCGACAAAATGTATGGAACAACTGATAAATTTTCGCCGATTTCAGAGTTGATCTCATAGTAGTTGTTCATAATGATGAGTACATACATACATAGTTACATACCTTCAGTTTTACCGCACCTTTTTGTTACACGTTGTTACCGTGTTTTTTTGCGGAGTCTCGGGATACCACACCTTTGCCAGTTATTTGACTGCCAAGCAGTATTATGCAATCATTATATTACTGTGCTTTGGATTAAAAGCAATGATTTCAGTGAAATTACTGGGTATAAAGATAGAACGGAGATAGGTCATTCGCATTATCAGTAGACATTTTATAACATCACATAACCGTTCTCGGCCACATTGCTTGAGGAACCGTAAACCGATGGGGAAGAAAGATTCTTGAGTGGAGACCACGAACCGTAAGACGCAGTGTAGACCTCCCGCTATATGGACGGCCGACATCGTGAGAGCCACGGGCATCCAGTGGATGCGGTTGGCAGTGTCGTTCAGCGTGGAGGTCAAAGGGAGAGCCTAGGAGAGAGGCCTATGTTCAGTAGTGGACGACTTCTGACTGATAATGACGATGACCGTTCTTTCGCCAAATCAGAACAAATCAAAGAATCAGATCAAAAACTTTTCCATAAGTACTTTTAAGTACAAAATCTTAAAAGTAGTTTGTAATTGTTGTCTCAAATGTTAATGTGTTATCTGTTCCAGTGTCCGGCAACGTGGCTTCCGGCGCGTTTCCGTGGCAATCTTTAGTGCCCCTGCTGGCGGCGACGTCCCCCCCGCCGGCGGTGCCCCCCGCGTCCCCCTCGCCGCGGACCCCCCGCACGCCTCACACTCCCCACACCCCGCATACGCCTCACACGCCGCACACGCCTGCGCATATCAAGACTGAGGATCAGATCAAGACTGAAAACAATGGTGAGTCTGTCCATTTCTTGATTTAAGAAATACATCTTTAGCATGTCCCGGGTATGTCCTAAAACTGCGACCAGGACCGCCGGAGGGTAGGCAGCAGCCTATCATTTCAAGAGAAGCGCAACCCATACCAGTAGATGGTGCTTCAGTTTATTCTCTTGAAATGTTGCGAAACTTGACTGCGATACTAGCGCTACGGTAATTTGTAGAACCCTTTCGTACGTTATCTGACTGCAGCGCTTACGGAAGTTCGAGACAACCTATAGCACGCTCAAATTACGGTGCCATCTAAGTTTATACCGTTTTTAGGCAAATATCCGAGCTATGCTCTAATGTTCCGCTATTGTCTTTCCTCTTAGTCTGTATCATTCACTAAAATCTTCGTACATTTCCTTGTACAGTGACGTCAATGTGCACGGACGAGGATGACGAAGTGTTCGAGTGCGAGGAACCTGGAGCTGAAGACTCGAAGCGCCACCTGCAGAACAGCAACGCACTCAACTCGCCCGCCACTACCAACGACAAGGTAACATCAACCACAGGGGTGCCACTTCTGATTAAAGTGACGTCACTGCACGAACTGTCATTCCTGAACTTGCTATCTCTCTCGTGTTGTCTCTTTCACATTCATTCGGATTGATACAAGTGCGACGGGGCAAAAAAGGCTCAAAAATATACTCACTTCACACTTCCAATGCATTTATGCAGTTGTGGAAGACTAAAAAAGAGGGTAGATCGTTTTGTCTGCACCTAACTTTTTAACTGTTTGACCAACCACCCGCATTCTTCAGTCTTCCCGTGAACATAGCGCATGTAACTGCGCCGAAATATCGGGAGCTCATTCCACAACCTTACCACGGTAAATATCCCGTAAATAATGACAACCGTGATAGTATAAAACAGTGTTTTCCAATGAATTTGTTTCAGAAGGAGCGCCGTATCCGTCGTCCAATGAACGCGTTCATGATATTCTCCAAGCGTCACCGACAGACCGTGCATCAAATCCACCCCAATCAAGACAACCGCACCGTCAGCAAAATACTCGGCGAGTGGTGGTACTCTCTCAAACCTGAGGAGAAACAGAAGTACAACGAACTCGCTAGTGAGGTCAGTGACACAGTTTTAGTAGTTGTCGAGGTCAATGACCCTTTCTATTGATCAGCTGTGGAAATTTGTCACAAAGCGCCTAAGGGGCCGGTCGCATGATGTGAATGATGAGGAAATCTTATTATTGAATGTGACCTTACAGTTATAAAAAATATGGCAAAAGCGGCAAAGTTTCCATTCAGGCTTTTACATTAACTGGACCCACCCCATTCTGATCCCGCGGGATGATATATATGACAAATTCATTAATTTTACTAATTTTCTTTTGGGGCGAATGGACTTGCTTTTAAATTGTAACTACGTAACATAATCAAATCTTGGAAATCAATTAGAACTTACTTTTTTAAATTAATAATAGGCTTGCTTTACTTCTAATTGTTGTATCCACCATTTCAAACTCTGCCATGTATATGCAATTCGGATAGCAATACTATAATTTGGTACCATCGAACTGATCTGATAATGAAGGCACGAGGTGGATAGTAGAACTCTTCAATGCTGAATCACACTGACAGAGCCATCTAGCGGGAAAGAGGTCAACTATCGTGTTGCATGAGCCGAGCGACGCGGTATCGACCCCCCGTCTCTCACTTTCCCGTGTACTCATGTGTCGATACCACAGACATATTAGCTACTTAGTAGACTTCACAAGCGGTCCAAACTATGAAAACTAGCGGGTCACATTTTTCGTACCTAAAAGTGAAAAGAAATATCTTTATTCTGTCGTCCAACTCAATTTGCGGTATTCTTACAACTGAGTATTGCACAATAACCAATTTTCGTTCCAAACTGAAACGTGTTGTCGCGGCACCGATTGAGCAGACTGATTTTAGCCGGACTCAGTTATGACGATTAATCATAATTGTATTGGATATATGACTTGTGCCGTCTACTCGGATATAGGTCTGTGGTCGATACGCTGTTTCGCTATTTACGAGGCACATAAACGTGTTATGTAGTTTTTTTTACCATAATATAATATCATTTATTTTTAGGTAAAAGAGGCTCACTTCAAAGCTCACCCCGAGTGGAAGTGGTGCAACAAGGATCGCAGGAAATCGTCGAGTAGCCGGGACCCTACCGGATCGATACCGCAGGTGAGTTAAAATCACTTTCGAATCCAATACGCATTGAATTTTTTTTTACCGTGACGCTGGCAACAAATAAACAATATATAATTTTCCAAAAAAAATTTTCAAATGAACTTAATGTTAATTATTATAATTCAATGTATAAAAACAGTTCTTCGGAACACTCCCCGTTGTCCCTCTGAAATGTTTATCTCACCAAACATACTTGTTATTTCTCACAGAGTCCCCGCACACCCTCTGACGTAGTGAGCAGTACAATGAAGGCGTGCGACCTGCCAGCGACCGTGTCGTACACCCATCTCGGATCGCCGCACCTTAGCGACGACGACCAGATGGTGAGCTTTTTTTACATCACATCGAGTTACTGTTGATATAGGTTAACAATTTCAATTGCTATTGTGTAATTTATATCAGTGTTGACGTTGTATGTAATACTAATAGCATCATTATCAGCTTATCGTGTTCCCACTGCTGGGACACAGGTTTCTCAGAGAAAGAGGTTGAAAGATGATGAAAGCTGTATGACAAAAAAAAGAGAAAGCTGCAAAGAGCAATTTTTTTTTTTTTTTTTTTTTAATTTGAACGGCTGTCAAGGCGTTTTTGTTGTAGCCAGTTGCACCCATATAAACGAAACGTCTGTCATTCGAAATCAGTTAGCAACTGTGATGCGGACAAAGAACTTTGAGACCTAACCCAAAAAGGTAAGGTCCAAGTTCTTTGGATGCGGAGTTCGACGCGTTGATATAAATAAGAATGTTCAATCAAGGTTCTGTCATAATGCCTGGCGACAGATTTTCCTTCTCATTTCCGTTCTATTTACTTCTCTTTTCTGTGGTAAAGAGTAATCTATCTATCTATGACCCGTGTATTTACAGGTATCACAATCGATGTGCGATGAGCCCCCGCCGCCGCCGCCTCAGAACTTGGAGATAGATCTGAAATGCGGCGAGAAAGTAACAGACTCAGACTCTGAAGGCATCGAGGCGCGAGACTACTTGACGCACCATGACCACACTCGCCGCCCTAAGCCGATCAAAGCTAGGTAAGATTAAAAAAATACTATTACAATAATAGGCATGATTCCTGATGTTTAATTTATTACAAATAACCGGTTTAGCGATGAATATAAGTAAATACATTACACATACTGAAAAAATAATTTGAATTGGCTGATAAATCTCTGAGATATGAGTATTTAAAGTTTTAGGTGGGGATGGAGAGGGATGTTCTATCCCTTTCTCGCAAAGCGTATGTTAGTATAGCATTTGTATGGCGCTCCTGAGCCGTGACGTCACGGCTCAGTATAGGGCGCTCTCTGTCTAGCATGAAATTAAATTAAAATGCTTATATCTTATATATTTTTGAACTAATTTTAATTTTGTTTTCGTTGATTGGCTCTATTTATGATCAGTTTTTTTATGAGGTAATAAAAAAATATTAGTCATAATGCCTATTGTCTTTTTAGACAGTAAACACTAAGATGAGATAAGATAATATATTTATTGCCAAAAAACAAACAAAAACATTTGTCTAACATGCAACTGACAACAGCGTATTAGGGACTATTTTAATATGTAAGAATTCAAATGAAATGTGACTATTTTAATAATTTTTGTGTACCTATGAGTCTTGAAATAAATGAATTATTATTATTCACACATTTATTTTTCTTCTTAAATTAATTATTAATTATTATTATTATAAAAACAATGGACATACTTTTAGAAACATAAGGAGAACGACGAAGACTACAGATATGTATTTTTATACTAACTTTGCCGGCCGCTGCTTGCGTGTATTTGTTAGCAATTCCGATTTATCTCGAAGAGGTTTGTCAAATTAATGATCGAATTTCCAAACATATTTGTGAAATGTTTACAGGGCTGGGTCATCGGACAATCTACTTGGCATCACTGCGTCGAGTCCGGGCGGGTCGAAGGTGTTCCAACCCACGGGGGGCGCTTTCAAGTCTACCCACGCTGATACAAGTAAAGTTTACTTCAATTTTCAGCTTTATAGTAAATAGTAATCACACTTTACACTAATATTAAACCGAAGAGTTGAGATTTTCACGGTGCTTGTGCGCTTCAACTCCAGTCGCCATTGAGCCTTTTTAGTTATTATAACTGGCCTCTTTTGTACTTGTTATGGCGATAAATTTATTTTCAACCGAAAAGGTTTGCATTCGACAATTTTATTTGTATATATCGGTATAATGCAGACGATTTTCAACCGACTTTAGAAAAGGAGGTCCTCAATTCGACTATATATTTTGTGTCTGTGTACGCAATATTTTTGCCGATTGTGGTAACCGATTTGATGGTTCTTTTTTCATTGAATCGAGGGTAGCCCCATTTAAATTTGATAATCCACCTCTAAGAGTGGATAATTAGGGGATTAATCCCGTTTATTAAACTTCCCTTGAAGACGGTTGTAATTTTTTTGTGAAAATGTAGTATTCCCACCTATCATAGCCGTGGTAGCCCATTTGGGAGACCGCTAGACTTGAAAGCGTGAGGTCGCGGGTTCAAACCCCGGGCCCGTACCAATGAGCTCTTTGGAGCTTATGTACGAATTTTCATGTACGGCATGTATGTATGTTATGTACGGCTTTTCGGTGAAGGAAAACATCGTGAGGAAACCTGAATACGTACGGAGAAGGAATTCAATGGCGTATGTGAATCCACCAACCTGCACTGGGTCAGCGTGGTGGATCTGGCCCAATCACCCTTTCGGGGGTAGGCTAAAAGTCCAGCAGTGAACTGTTAAAAGGCTGATTATGATGATGATGATGATGTATTATTCCCACAGGCGACAACCTCAGACAATGGACAGCATTCACGTCGCTAAACAAGAACATGAGTCAAGTGCCGAGCTCCCCGCACCCGTCCTCCCTCGCGAGCACCCAGAGCATCACCAGCAGCGTGCAGGGCATCTCCCTGAGCGCTCCGACCCTCTCCACCCAGGCTGCGCTGGACAACGCTATCGCATCGATCATCAACTCGCCCACAAGCAACGTGCAGCTCATATCCAGTGGCATCTCTATGCCGCAGACGGTAAGTCTTGTTACAAAGTGCTAAGTTCAAAAGGTTCTTTGGAGACTATATGAACCAGTACAAGGGCCGCTCGTCCACATCTAGTGCAGATGTGTGTTGCAATAGACCTGTGTCCTAGTTTTTCTTTATTACCCATCGAAATAAAGTGAACACAGTCAAAAATCGTCCGAGCGTCGTACATACCTAGACATAATAGTTCGCAATGCCACATTTACTACAATTTAGACGTTATGTCGCTTGCATAGTGTTCAACGTCGCTTGTCCGCTATGTCATCGTAGCTCTGGCATCGCGCGGCGTTGTAGTCGAATCGCGGTTGCCTCACAACAAAAAGTCGGTGCAATGCGTAGCGTGCGCCAGGTTCGGAATTTTTTTTGCACGTTTGTGATTGTATCTCGATGCTATCTCATAAAAAACCTGATTATAAATAGAGCCCATCAACGAACACAAAAATAAAAAAAATTGGTACAAAAATAAATAATTTATAAGTACACGTTGTATTTTAATTTCATGCTAGACAGAGAGCGCATTATAGCACGTTATGACGTTAAGCCGTGCGCGGCCATACAAATGTTTAACACGGTTTGCGGGAGAGAGAAAGAGCGTTTGCTCTCTATCCGTTCAAAAAACTTTAAACTCATATCTCAGAAATTTGTCAACCATTTAAAATTATTTTTCAGTTTGTGTTATGTACTTAACTATATCCTACGCTAAGCCTGTTATTTGTAATTAATAAAACATTAAGACTGAGGCCTATTGTCGCTGCTGTGCCGACTCGCTCTATTTTCAGCAAGGCTTCCAAACCAAGCTTTTGGCCCGCTTTGATATCATTCCTCCGCAAAATTTTCCCATGCGCCAGGCTCGATGTTGAATGTGGTCAGGTCACACTTGATTCAGTCCAAAAAAAAACTGCTGTTCTATACAAAAAGTTCATTGCCATTCGATGAAATGTATGGAACAACTGGTTTTTTTTTCAGAGTTGCATAGCTGGTCCCACAGTGAAAGTTGTTCATAATAAGGAGTACAAATTACCCTTTGAGAAGTTTTGTGTTATTTCGATGGCAAGTTGTATATCGAGCAATTATAAAAAAATGAATTGGGAAATCATATTATTATCGTCAGGTATCGATGTCTCAGTCCATGTCAGGCGGCGGAGTCTCTCAGACGATGTCTCAATCGGGCATGACTATGAGCCAGTCTTCAGCTTCCGCGGGCCTGGTCAAGAGCGTCACTTTCGTCAAGAGAACGGATAATTCTGCAGGTACTTTCTCATCTATCAACCTATTTAAGAGCTTTTGAATACATCTAGTGTCTAAAATTTGGCGTAGTGCCAATTGCCACCAACTTACTCTGAGATCAGACAGCCAGTTATTGAAATGTTTTTTTAATGACCAGTAGCGACATGTTAAAATAGGAATAGATGATTCAAATTGCATACATGTCCGATGAATACCTTCCGAGCCAGACGCGCCATTACATTGAAATATAAACCCTGTAATTATGTCTTGACAGCATGAAATGCAATGGCTATGTTGCATGGCTAGTATACAAAAACACGACATACTGCTGTACCATGTAACAATATAGAACTAAAAGTACTCTGCGAAAAAAAAAAGACTCATCTGAGCCCGGAGCTTAAGGTAAACTGTCGATGGAAAAATGGATCGCCTGGGCCCAGAGCTAAAGTAAAACGACTCGTTTGGGCCTAGAGCTAAATAAAAGCAACACAAAACGACTATTTTGGGCCCAGAGCTAAACATAATCAACCTGTTGACAACAACAACTCGGAGCTAAACATAACCTGTGGACAACGAAAATGACTTGTCTGGGTCCGGTACAAAATTGTAACTAATTACATCAATTTATTTTTTATTTATTTAAAACACATAATACGTTACATTCTATGTTAGTAAGTTGTCTTACAACTTATGTTAAATGTATCTAGACAACTGGTTCTCTGTACAATTATTTTTTTAATCTAACTATGTACCTACAACCGCCTCCTAGTAATACCGTTGACTGAACAGAACAGCTTAAGTTGGTGGCATGTACTTAGCACATAGTCATTTAATATTGAATTTATCTATGCCTCGCGAATGTCTGGTATTTTTTGTATGGTTGCGCTTTATGGGGTGAAATGAATCTGACAAGGAAAATGAAAAATGTGCAGGGAGACCATTAAAATGTTAATCCAGTCTTATTTAAATGGAGGGGGCATAATTGAAAATTACACGTCAACTTTTAAAGAATAATCCGTAAAGTTGTGTCGTGTGGGTGAGTAGTCGTCGCTTGTGTCCAAGGACGTAGCCAGGTATGGGCCAAGGGGGACAGCTGCCCCTCCCTAGCAGAATGAGAAGAGTGTGTATCCCGAACCAAAGAGTATATAAAAAAGGACATTTTTGCACACACGGTCATCTGACCCCAAACTAAGCAAAGTTTTTGATATGGCCATGATATGCCAGAGATAAGCAATGTTGCATTTGTCCTCAACCCACCCCCCGCGAACAAAACCCTGGCTACGCCCTTGCTTGTCGCTACAAGGCGGGTGTGCGTGGTGCAGGTATGTCGGGCCCGCTGACGCTGTCGCTGGACGCGGCCGGCAACTTCCTGCTGAAGTCGAGCGAGGCGCCGCAGCCGCTCCACTACGTGCAACTGCAGCGCCTCTACGTGCCCTACACACAAGGCGCAGGCAAGTGCCAACACACCGCCACCCCACTGCTTTATCTACAACTAGCACTATACATTACTATAGCAAAGCAGTTTGTAATCTCAAGATCATCCTCTCTCAAACTACCCTCAATTTTAGACTTAATTCATCTTTTTTCGAACTACCCTCAATTTAAGACGTAATGAGTTTATAATTGGCTAACATTAGATTTATATAAAGAAATTAAAAGGTTATCCTAGCCTACAAAATGATATAGCTAATAAGATAAAATAAGCTACTAACGCTGAGTTCTACAAAACTGTAAATTATGATATTAGGGACCTTTCAAAATCAAATTCACCCCATTGCTTTATCTACCCAGCACTATACATTACTATAACAAAGCAGTATGTAATCGCAAGGTCATCTTTTTTCGAACTACCTTTAATTTAAGATTTAATGAGTTTATATTTGGCTAACATTAGGTCTAGATAAAAATATTATAGGCTATCCTAGCGTACAAAATTATATAACTAATTGTTACTTAGGCTACTAATGCTAAGTTCTACAAAACTGTAAATTATTATGTAAATCAAATCAAAATCACCCCACTGCTTTATCTAACACTTGGAGCCTCTCGCGGTTTCTCCCGCAATCCTCCAGGAATCATGTTTTTCCGGGATAAAAGTAGCTCATGTGTTAATCCAGAGTATAAACTACCTCCATGAGAAAATTTATTTAAAAAACTCCACTATTACGGAGTTGAGTTCAGACAAACATACACTTACACACAAACTTTTGCATTCATAATATTAGTATGATTAAAAACTGGCAAGCGCCTTTATTAACTAAACAAATTATTATGATTAGCGATCTCTTTCAGACGATACTGTTATAAATCTTCTCCCTCTTTCGCCAATTTTCCCTATTTAACGCCAGTCTCGTCCATGCATTTCCACAAAATTTTATTAAATTTACCCCATCGAGATACAATATCTATAGGATAATAATCTCTTAGTGAAAACAGTAAAAAAAACGTCCAAGCATCATCGTACATACATTGTATCAATTATTATAGTTCACAATGCCACATTTACTCCAATTTAGACGTTATGTCGCTTGCATAGTATTCAACGTTAGTTGTCCGCTATGTCATCGTAGCACTGACATCGCGCGGCGTTGTAGTCGGATCGCGGCGTAGAGGGAGAAAGCAAGAATCTATGGATCGCGGTAACCTTGTAGTGGCGTGCGCCGCGTTTTTCTTCGTTTTTTTTTGGCACGATTGTGACTATATTTTCTCGATGATTTACTAATATAATTTTTTGATATTAAATGTCAAGATGGCCGACTCTGATATACTTCACCCGATTTATCCCGAACCAAGTTTCCGAGCAAGGTGTGCTACATAAATTAAAGTGAACCCTAACTCAAGGAACATCGTACCCTCGCTCTTTATTGTCATAAATATAAAACATTTTTAGCAATCACACTCAATGATTTGATGTCTTAAATAATAAATAAAAGAATGCGCGAGCGAAAGAGGTCCGAGTGAGATGAAAGAAGTAATAAAAACCTCACAATCAGTATCAAGGTTTTGGACATACTTATCTGACTTGAGGGTTCCGTATTATAAAGTGAAAAGAAAACATTGGTTACATTTTGTTGTCTGTCTTTTTTCACCCGGCTTCAATACATTTGATTTGTGATCATCTCAAATCCTATAAACATGATAATATATAAAGCATGCTGCTTCAAAGCTTTTATTACACTCGAAATAATTCACTTTGTATACTAAGTTAAAACCGCTCTTATTTGCATGAGTATAAGGAATACGTATAAATAATTATCGCTTTGTGTTTTAATCGTATGTGTATTGTTTGTTACAGAAGTAGAGACGAACAAGACCCCCAACCAGAACGTACAAAGCGCACCATCTGTGATAGTTTCACAAAGCAACAACCACACTGCGCCTAAGCCTGCCACGTGAGTATCACTTTAACTACAATGAAACTAGAGTTTAAAGCAAATAAACGTAAAAAAAGACAAAAAATATAAAACGTATTCCGAGAAAAAACCTACAAGCTACCACACACAACACATCTGTGTTCCAATTAATATGGTTATACTTTAATTATGTAAATTACTGGCTCAACGCATAAGCATTGCCATTCAACGTGGTAATGTCGCCAGCATGCTGGGTACGCTGCCAACTGGTAGTGGGATTGAGCATTTGGATTGTCTTTAGACCTTCAACGGTCTATGGGCAGTCTAACTGTATTTGTAGTGATAGTTTTAGCTTGTATTTTGTTTAGTTAATAAAAGCACTTGCCCAGTAATTTTTTTTACTAAATATTTTAAATAACTTTTCTTTTTTGTTACTTATTTTTTGTTTATATAGTAAACACGTAATAGACTAGATCCTGCAACAGAAGCTTCGCCTAGTGCGTGATCATAGCGACTTAGGGCACTGAGTCAATTTTTGCATAACATCTTATTGTTACTACGTCACGCGATTAAATGTTATGTATAAGGTATCCCAGGTTTGACTCCAAGCCGGTCATATGTATGAATTATATAATGACCTCCATTCGCCTTAGTACCATCATTCTATGTACTTAACCCTGTATTAAAATTAAGGACTATGGTCGATTAAGTATGATAACTACGTAGTATGTCTTAATTATTCTCTAACCGCTGTGAATTTAGATGCTAAAACATAGAATTAGGAGTACAAAACTAGAGTAGGTAGTTGATAGTTACAACCTGAGTGTCTCCAAATCACGAGTGAATCGGCATTACCGCATCATCGCTTAGCATCAGGCGAGATGGCGGTCAAAGGCAAGCCTTATCACTAATAATAATAATAATTACAAGTTGCCAAAGGACACGGACCCAGGAGTCCATAGAACAAAAATGAAAAAAATAGCATATTTTATATGTAAAAAGTGGTGTTTTGTTAATAGACAATGGGACACCCCGATGGAAGAACCTCGTCCGTTCCCACTGGCGCCCACTCCGGCGCAGCTTGGCCGCGCGCCGCTGCAAAAAAGGCTAAGTCGAGGTAACTATTTCTATAAGCTTTTATTTAACATGCAATTTTTATATGTTAGTTTGTAGTATAGGTCAAATCTCGCAAGCTGTATTAGAAACAGTTCCATCTAACCGATTTTGCTGAAATTTTGCATACACCTTTTAGTTCTGGTGACAATACAATATGCAATACCCAATATTGTAGTATTTTCAAAATGGCCGCTGCCACAAGATGGCGGATTGTATATATTTTTTGTCAACTCTGTTAATATGGGTATCAAATAAAAGAGCTTGAAGAGTAGGAAACGATAAAGTGACATCACACTAAATTCAATATGGCCGCCGCTCCAAGGTGGCGGTATACATTTTCTTTGCTAAGGCTAAAACCTTGCTTTAATTTTTTTACTATTAACTTATTACTATTACTAATCAATCGAGCTTACTAGCTTGTATACTTCCGAATATAGTTTTAACCACATTCAAAGACTTTTTTCCTCAAATCAAAGACATGACATTCACCAACATGCACTAGGTCATAGTGCATTAGGGCCCATCCTCTCTCTCTCACTCTCTCTCTCTGAGAGAAGGCCTGTGTCAAGTTGGAATATGTTAGCTGATAATGATGAACCTTTTCTTTCGTCAGGTACATCAACTGGTTCCAACGGGTCTGAGGCCAACACACCCCGTTCCGAGAGTGGGCCGCCGCCGGCCGCAGGCCCGGGTAACACTAGCGCGGGCGAGGAAACGCCCTCTTCGCCCAAACACGCTGACCTGCCCAGCCCAGGACATAAGAAGAGCCTTTTCAAGAAGGGCAACGAAGATGGACGGGACAGGTATAGTGATTGGCAAACATCTTAGCATAGTACACATGTTTGATATTCCGAAAACCCGCACGAAGTGCAGTTACGTTCGACTTTCATTATGCGATCCGCTAAACTGTGGAATCATCATCAGCCAAAAAGACGTCCACTGCTGAACATAGGCCACCCCCTTAGACACCCACACTGAACGACAGCCTGCCATCTGCATCCACTGGATACCCGCGACTCTCACGATGGCGTCGGTCCATCTAGTGGAGCCCTACCTACTCTGCATCTTCCGGTTTGTGGTCTCCACTCAAGAACCTTTCTTCCCCATCGGTTCTTCGACCGATGTGGTCTGCTTGCAAATCTTGACAGCTATGTCGGTGGCTTTGGTTTTTGGAGAATATGTTCGTTCCGGATTCTATCGCGAAAAGAAACTCCAAGCATAGCTCTCTCCATTGCCGCTGTGCGACTCTTGAGTTTTTCCAAAAGGCCAGCAGTAAGGACCACGTCTAAATGTGGAATGCGCTTTGGCTAAGCGGTTTTAACCAACTCCAATACTGCGAATAATTTTGCCTGAGCCCCTGTTGATATGGCAATATCAATAATAATGTTTGAACGCTTTTTTATTATGAAGTTGGTTTTTATTTAATAACTAATGCCCCACGGTTTCACCCACGTAGATACCCTTGATAAAATAACCTAATTTACTCCTTATATCATCAGCTATCTGCCAGGGAAAGTTCCGTCAAAATCGGCCCAGCAGTTTCGGAGTCCATAAGGAACATACACACTTACATCGCCTTTTATATATATAGATAGACTAGCTATTGTCCGCGACATTGTATGCGTAGACCTTCATATAAACTTTCAGTCTCCATTTGCCCCCCTTAATTCGGCTCTTTCACAAAATCCTTTCTTAGCGGACCTTTTCATCCCATAAGGAATCTACCTGCAAAATGTCAACTTCGTAGGTTAAGTAGTTTTCGAGATTTCGTGATGAGTCAGCGAGTGAGTGAATGAGTAGATGAATTTCGCTGTTATATATATATCATCATCATCATTTTAGCCATAGGACGTCCATTGCTGGACATAGGCCTCCCCCGCCGATTTCCAAAAGGGCCGGTTCGAAGCGGCCTGCATCCAGCGTTTCCCTGCGGTCTCTTTTATTCCCTGCGGTCTCTTTTAGGCCGTCTGTCCATCTAGTGGGTGAACGTCCTACGCTGCGCTTACCGGTCCATGGTCTCTGTTCCAGAACCTTTCGGCCTCATCGGCCATCTGTTCTGTTATGCAGGGAATATATATATATATATATATAGATAGATAGATAGTTTATATATATTGCGTGATATATATATATATATTTATCAAGGAACTAAATAGGTTGATATAGTTATTTGTCCCACAGGGTATTGGAGACTGTGAACTTCGAGCAGAAGTTCAGCACGCTGCCCCGGTTCAAGCCGGAGGCTTGCAGCCCCAGCGCTATGGTGGTGCCGAGGAGCCCTCAGCTCTATATGAGGAAAAAGCATAACATTGGCAAAGGTGAAACATAAAAAAAATACAATCAAGGCCAATAAAGGTCATTCTAATATCATTTCTTATTCTTTGAAAACACTTTCAAGAATTTTTCAAATCGGTTCAGCACTTCAGACTTACGACTTTTAATTTGTGTGATTTTATTATTGTCAAATTGTGTAATTATGGTATGGGTATTATGTGGGTATTATAATAGCATGTAAAAAAATAAAATAAAATATTATGGCAAAAATGCAAAATGTCACACAATCAAAACGTCTTGTGTTTTGCGATAGTGAAACAATACCCGGACCTCAAACATTACAAACTAACAATCATTACCTCTTTATAACATTAGTGGATATGTGTTGCAGATTAGAAAAAATATTAAATTTAGAACTGACATAAACTGATATGAGGCATTGGTCACTTTGTATCTTTTTTCGCATTTAGGTACAACAGGAGAGTGTTCTGAAGAACTGTTTGATCTGATACCTGCGCCGCATATATTAATAAATGTGGAGTCACTTTCGGATTAGAACAGGAAAGAGGCCACTGTACGACTTGACAAATTAATGAAAACCATTATAGAGGGAAAGAGAGGACCGGATATCCATTCGTCTCAAAAATAAGTGATTAATTTTAAAATAAAATAAAGAATTAATAAATATTTCGGGACATTTTTCACACACGGTCATCTGACCCTAAACTAAGCAAAGCTTGTGATATGGCTGCCAGAGACTGATATACATACATAATTATATAGTTTTAAATACATACTTAAATAGATATTAACAACTAGATATAGAACAAACAATTAATGTTCATCACATAAATGTTAGTCCTAGGTGGGAATCGAACCCACGCCACCAAGCTCAGAAGGCAGGTTCACTACCAACTGGACTAACGGGCTATCTATAGTAATAATCGTCGTATAACAGCTTGTATAAAATCTAAGGTTCCGGATACGATTAAATTATCTTTAGCGATGTCTACCACAATTTTTCCTCTATCCAACTAATAGGGTACTTGACTGTATTAAAAATATTATGCCAATTGACGCCATCCATAAACATGACATAATGAAAAAGCATATTTCATTGATTTTTTGATAAAAATATGCTTATTTTTTGTAAAAAACGCGATTAAAATAACTGTATTTTCGACATTTGATCACGTGATCGAAAACGGTCTGTAACTGGCTTCATCCCTAGTGACGTCACACAAATCTAAACAAACAGATTTTGTATTGATATTTGCGAATTTAATGTTGTAAAGCTATTTTGAGAGCGATTTATCCAGAAATTTTCACCAAAAACAGTCCGGAGGTTAAATGTGAGAAGAATGGAGAAACATTTTGTGCAAGCAGACAGCAGTAACTTACCCAAAATTAATGTTTTTATGGTTGCATATTTCTTTAATAATAATCCACGTCATTGTTTCTACTCTGCAGAACTCAAAACGTAAAAACTACAATGTCAGTATTAATTTTTAATTGTTCTCCAAGCAAAACATTCAATCAAGTTGTACAAAAAGTATGTTGTAGTAAGTGGATATCACTATTTTGTTAGGTTATGTCGAGCTTTACAATGTTTAAAAAGAAAGTAACAGTACATAAAATAGTAATGCAATAAAAACACAAATTATAATAGAAATATATAGACTCAAATATGTACCTCAAAATGATCTTCGCACATAGAAACACTTGAATTAGCTCCAATACTTTTGGGTTCTCTACGAGCTACTTAGTTCCAACCTTAGATTGATTCCAACCACTTTTTTCGAGTTATGGGGAGTTTTGGGTCCATTGGAACAGCAACAAATATTTTTTCGAGTGTCTTTATGGAAGTATTTGTACATTTTGGCACTACACAATATTTATAAACCATTACTTCTATTAGAAATTAATTAATCATCAAACTTTTGCAGCCTGGCTGCAGTTGTTTTGTTTTGTGTGACGTCAATTAGTCACGTGATCGGAGCTATGACACAGGTCTGCGTTTTGGCGCGATCTTTTTTTATTCAAACTTTAACATCGATTTATATCGCAAATACGACGATATCCAGAAAATATAAATGCAGTATACATTATTTTATATCAGACAATAATGTGCAATAGTTTCCCAAAAGTAGTCAAATACCCTATTTAACATTCTTAACATTCCTCCGCTACAGAAGAAGAAACGGTAGTGACGCCAATGGAAGCTGAGTCGGTGAATGGAGGCGGCATCCCCACCCCTATCTCGTACGGCACCCCGCACACTACTACCAACAAGCTGGTCGGGAACACCTTCTTTGGACCGGACTTTAACCTGGACACATTTAGAGGTAAGTTTATCTAGTCTATAAGTTAAAATTAGAAAGATGCACAAAGAAGGCTGTTTGCACTAATTAAAATGCTAATTATATATATATATATATATATAAATGGGCATTTTATATATAACTAACGACCCGCCCGCAAGGCTTCGCACGGGTGTAATTTACATGCGAAGCCGGGGCGGGTTGCTAGGTATATATATATATAAACCTTCCGTGAAAATGTATCTAACTGATGGTGAAAACCGCATTAAAATCCGTTGCGTGGTTTAGGAGTTAGCGGTTATGTAGAGAAGAGATAGAGATAATATAAATGCTCATTCAGAATGTTTAATCTTAAAAGGTTTGGCCCATACCACGACCGTATCGGCACATGCTCAGACCTGACAAATCCTTCCGTCGTGAACTTTGGTAAAGTCCGCACGCAGCGTTTCCAAAATTCCTTCCTAATACGAACTGCACAGGAATGGAATGCGCTTCCTGCCTCGGTGTTCCCTACAAGGTACAACCTGGGTCTCTTCAAGACAAGAGTGAATTGGCACCTCATGGGCAAGCGTGCCCCATCTTAGACAGCATCGTCACTTACCATCAGGTGAGTTGTGGTCAAACGTTAGCCCATTTCATAATTAAATAAAGGCTCTTATTTATTAACTTTTAAAACTTATTTATTACGGAATTACATACATGGATGCGACTATTGGGAGACTGGGGAGAGTGGCATAAACAAAGGGAGGCCTATACCCAGTAGTGGGTAACTCAGGGCTGATGATGATATAGCTATTATAAAAAATTAACACTATTCTCAGATTACTAATTGAGCTATGTAAATTTACTGCTAGTAGCTATCAAAGCAAAAAAAAACATAAATTGGATTTAATTCCATGATCTATCCATTTCCACTCAACAGAGCCGTATGTTCCAGCGTCTGAGAGTATAGATGACGTGATGTCACCGCACACGCCGCACTCGGCGTCGGCGGGGTCGGCGGGGGGAGTGCGGGGCGAGGCGGGCCACCGGCGGGTCTTGGAGCAGCGACGGAACCTGGTCCTCAAGCTGTTCCAAGAACACGGAATGTTCCCCACTACACAGGCCACTACGCACTTCCAAGTAAGATACCTACTGTGTTAATAATAAGGTTGAGTTTCGGTCGGCGTCGGGTTAGTGAGAGGCAAGGCGGTATATCGCCGCGTCTTGGAGCAACTACTTAAAAGCCCTCTCACATTTTTGACGAAAAGAAGCAACGAAAACTAGGTTTTCTATTCTATCAAATAGAAAAATCTATTTATCTATTATCAAATAGAAATTTCTGTACTATATACTATTATATTGTTTATTGAAAGTAACGGCTTCAAATTTTGGAAAAACTCAACATATCAACCTATTACCTTTAATTTACATCAACAGTATTTCGTAAAACTCTCAGAGGGAAAGTTTGAGAGTGGATTTCATTAAATTACTGACATAAAATAAAATATGTAATGGTTTACTTGTTTTATTTTCGTCTTGACTATTACGTCTTTACTTTTTCGTTTTAGCCCATAAATACAGATACCTAAAACTGACGATTGCATTTTGTAATACAGCTCTTAAGATTGTATGCGTTCACTGTCTCACGCGCGCATTTCAACGTCAAAAATGGGCAGGACGGAATTAGACCATGCAGATCCGAATTGATGCACACTCTCCGAAATGTATCCGATAAAAAACCGATAGACTGGCAACTTCGCGTCGATGCTCAAGACTAAGAAGCTAGAAGGAATCTTTTACTCTCGATTTGCCGACACCCATAAATAACGCACTATTCAAGGAACATGGACCCTCGCAGAAAGAGAGAGATCGAGAGAGAGATTTTGTTTAGTAAGAGGCATTTGTATTGGATGTGTTTCATGGCTTTCCTCTCCTTTCCTAGGCCACACACAACAGCATTTTCCCTACGAAGATGTCGCTGCAGTTGAAGATCCGCGAGGTGAGACAGAAGCTGATGGCGCAGTCCAATCTCACGCCTCACTCCGAAGTCAACACTCCCACGAGTAAGCAACCCTCAACCCTAATTTAATTGTAATAAAGCCCTTTTTCAGCACTCTAATATAATAAGTATATTGGAAGAGCAATGGTTCGATCACAGCGATCTAGCAGCGTAGGGAGGCCTCGCACTAGATGGACCGACGACATTGTGAGAGTCGCGGGTATCCAGTGGATGCAAGAGGCGGGCTGTCGTTCAGTGTGGAGGTTAAAGAGGGAGGCCTATGTTCAGCAGTGGACGTCTTCCGGCTGATGATGATGATGATGATGAATGGTTCGATCATCGGCCCTACACAATGACTTGTTTGGTATCTAAATAAATTATGTGCAGTTCTGATGCCATCGCTCAAAAACAACAAAAAAGGACAAACATCGTGAGGAAACCGGTGTGTCCAAGAACTTCAAAAGTTCAAAGGCATATGACATTCACCAACATGGTGGGCCCCATCCTTTCTCTCTCTGAGAGTAGGCATGAGTTCCAGCAGTAGGAACATGATAGGCTGAAACGGTGATGGTGATGATGAAAAAAATACAAATAACATACATACACGCCCCAAAATTATTACCCTTTTTTCCAAACTTGTTTGGAATGCAATGCGTTATTTCGTTAAGCAACATTCGTACGCCCTCTAAACGATGAACGATGAAAGGGTACGATGTGGTTTAATTGCAGACGTGAACTCTCCCGTAGTTTCCGCGGCGTTGCAGCCTACATCGACGGCCAGTTAGCGATGCGGGTACACCATCTCCATTGTGGTGCAGCGATAGACATCAATGGATTAGCAGTTGGCAGAACAGCACTACCAGTTTCATAATAGGTGTAGTAGGTACTAAAATTTAATATATTTTATACAATAATACCCTGACTTACTCTACCCCAGTTTAGTTCAGTGCAAGTACCGTTCTTTATCGATCGTCAAATTCGATAAAATGTCATAGAATCGATCATAGTGATTACTGATCAAATGGCATTTTATCGAATGTGACGATCTCAACTGTCAAATTTGACGATCGATAAAAAACGGTACTTACACTGCTGGAGTCATGTGATTCGCATTTTAAGCGCTGCGCTCGATTCTTAGGACCCTGACTTATACGAATTTGATGGTTATCGCTCGGTACCTCCTATTACGTGCAGCTTGACAAAGAATAGTTGAAATTAATGGGAGCGCCACTATCGCAAATAGTTCGACCCTGTAAGTACATCTGACGAAGATAATTTGATGAAATTCTTCCACTGACGTGATTTCCACAGTTTGTCAGAAAAAGAAAAAAAGTCATTTCAAGACTTTGGCCAAGCCGTAAGTCTGGGGTATTACTGTATATTGTATAGTCCAGCCGCACGATACGTTTCGTCGATTTCGAACGACAGCAAGGGGCGTCGCAATCTTTTGTCCTAAGATGAAATTCTGCTGTACATATAGAGTACTAATTATTTTTGCCGCGCTGTCGTTGCTGCAATGGATCGTGTGGCGGATCGTTAGTGCTCAAAAGATGGCTTTTTTAGTGTGTGGTTACTGCCAAATCTGGCCACTGATTTGTAATAGAGAAAGATTTGTTACGAGGAATAAAGATTTATGTCAGTGTTCAGACCAGACGTTTGACTAAATACTCTAAAATTTTGATAATGGCAAATACTTTTTCATTATCTTGAACTGCTATGTTAGTTACAGTTGTCTTACGTAGGCGAAAACAATGCTAAAGTGATGCGATGAGGTATGAAATATAAAACAGTTGCAGTGGAAAATGATCGTTTCTAATGAAGTTTAAACATCAGCTTTATTACAAGGTTTACTTTGTAATTTGTAATAAAGGTAACCCTTTATTACAAGGGAACATTGTGATAATTTAGAAAATGTCAATTTTTTTTAATTTTTTTAAGTGTTTATTTTTAATTAATTTATTTAAATGGAAATTATGCTAAATATATGAAATCAAATATAAATAAAACTAGTATTAAATTATAAAAAAAGTAATGTAATAAACCGTTCGCGCTGCCAGCAGGCGTCGTACCGAAGATGCTGGCCGCATTGCCGCGTTGAATTGCAAAAATGTGACAAAACAACTATCACAAATTCAACATTCTTTGACAGATGTCACAATGACAAAATTCCCATAACAAGGTACAACCTTTGCTAGTGGCATTTTAATAGCTGGCAATCCTTCGCTTACGTAGGACTAAGTATCATGGCTGATGGATAGATAATGGAGCTGAACTTTTACCAGAATTACATAATTAAAAGGACTTTGAAACTAATGCTCCGGCATTTTATGAATAACAGTGATTAGATTAATGTGTAAACATTAAAGTATTTTATTACTCTCCAAAAAATATTAATTTCTATTAAAAAAAACGAGAAAAAAATTATAAAAACTAATAATTGGTAGCGTAAGTCTTGATTGGCGATGTGAAAGGATGTGTTTTTGAGAATATATTGAAGCGAGTAAATTTTTGACGTCTAAATGCTACCGTGGCCTGATCGATGGCCGCGATTATATGTGTAACTAATTTTTATTAATACATAAATAATTACTTAAATTCGTACCCTAGTCTGTGGTAAGTCTAAGCTCTATAGTTCCGCAATTCGACACTAGTGGCGCTAGTGTTGCCATTTTTAGTAGCGATTAAGCTAATAGCTTAGCTTACCAAGCTTAATTAGACATTTTCAGTAGTCCCCCCTGTTTAGATACGAATGTGCTGTCTAATCTACGCTCGTATCATTCCGTCAGCGAGTAGTTAACAAATCACACTAGTGTGGATTAGTTTATCGAGTATTTGTGAATAAAGAGGCAATTAAAACAATGTCTTAGAGAACACTAGCGCCACGGGTGTTTTTATTTCGGAACTATCGACTTTAATAGTATTAACACACGTATGGATTTGGTTGACGGAACGCCGTCCAACCAACGGGAGAGAAAGAGTGAGAATATCATATTTCCCTCTCTTTCTCTCCCGTTGGTCAGACGGCGGTTGAGGTCAACCAAGTCCATACGTGTGTTAACACTATAATATTTCTCCATTTCAAATAGGGTTGGCCGGTAGAAACTAGACGGCGCTAGCTTATCTTGTATCTTTTTTATACGTTTTTATTTTATTTGGAACATGTCAAACGTCATATAGACAAATGTCATAATGATAAATTCTCATAACAAAGTTGCATGCTACGCTAGCACCACTTTGTCAGTTGCCAGCCCCATTAATAAAATAAGGTTTACTATTGCTTCTTCATCAATTTAACAGTTTAATAGATCTTTGCCAATTTAGAAATATTCATAACTATGAAGCTTTCATAAGTTTTATTAGCACATCGTCATTACGGGCACGATCTCAATGTGTATTTTAAGTCTTTGTCACGTTAAATAAGCTTATGAAATAGTTATATAATGTTACAGTTCTTTTTATTGTCGCGTATACGAACGATAACGACTCTGTTTTTGGAAGGAGATTGTACTTAGATGAGATTGATGCGTGTTAATCGCACTACATGAGATGAGGGGTTTTTCACTCTGGACACAGATTAGCTGAGATACGTGGAGCCCAATAGTAAACGCTGATTGGATCACTCAAGGTATCGGCCGCGGCCGGTACTGGCGTGCCATTGGTAGGTGGTTACATAAGCGCTGTTCCGCTAATGTGTTGTCTAAGTGTTATACTACTTCAATAATTATGTAGTGCGATTCTCACTGGGAGGTGTTAGGCCGAGTTTAGACGATCATGCGTTGACACCATCTATGAAAATTTCTTGCATATGGATATACTGTAACGCATGATCGTATGGTCAAGGCCTTATGGCAAACATTGCTTAATTTGTAAAAAATCATAATCTAAGATGTTATTTATATTCTTTATATTGACATGGCTTAGTGGCGGTGAGATATTGTACAATATGGTAGCTTAAATAAACTGAGATATATATTTTTGGTATTTGTCGCAAAATTGTTCGACACGAGTAAGAAACGAAAAGCCTTTCGAGCATTTACGAAATGATGCAAGTTTTTGACACAGACTTTGAAATATTTGTGAAACGTAGTGCTATATTAATAGGGTTGTGTTTTCGGTTAAGAATATCGGAATCGTTCGTTGTTTTATTGATATTTCTTATTTTACGCCGCTTGCAGTGCAAGTCGGTTGCGAATAAATATACGCACTTACAGAATCCGCCAAGAAATATAGCACGCCGGAATATATCTAATGGGTTAGTTGACTGGTGTTTGTTTTATTGAAAATAAAAGTATTAGTAAAGAATTTAACTTAAAAATATATTTTTAAAGTCTATAAATTGGCCATTAATATCTTAAATAGCCTATTCAAATAACACACCCCTAACTGTTCCTGGCGCAAAGGTGCCCAGAACGCTCGCTGTACTACCGCGTTGGATAGCAATGGCTAACCTTTGCACCAGGAACGACACGGAGCAGGACTCACCACAAAATTATTTAAACTGGTTGATAAAGTTCTGAGATGCGTTTGAAATTTTTGGTGTGGATTAAAAAGGATGCTCTGTCTCTTTCGCGCAGAACACTTATTGTGTGGCTCACGTAAGGTTTGACGTCATATTTTGATAGAGTGCTCTTTCTAGCAAGATAATTAAAATGTATAAACTTTTCATATTTTTTTCATTCTTTTTTTTAATCGAGTTTTGTCGATATTCGACCATGCCACTCCTGTACATCTAATAACATATTTAAACAATTTTTTAAATTAAAAACTATAAATTACTAATTACATTACATTTTCATTTACACATCCAAATTTTTGAACATATTTTCATTTCATTAATATGACACGGGAATTAGTCACGTATGATTCCCGTGTCATATAAATAAAATGCGTGAAAACTACCTCAGTTACCATACTAAGATTTTAATTTTTTGTGTTAGCTGATCGACTCTAATGTAAGCCTTTTTAAAAGACAAATAACAACCAGTCAACTTGCCTATTATGAGCACTTATTATTGCGTTATTCCGCCGGGAAGTATGTTTGCCGACGTGCTATATCTTTCGCCGGGAGTTGTGTTTAGCAATCCTTAGATGTGTAACTGAATGCAATGAAACTGGTGCAAAATCATTACAAATTAAGTATATTATTTCTATCGTTTTATATTTATGTTGTGATGTTAGTCTTCCAAGAATGATTTTTCTCTTTTATCATTATATCTACTTATTTATTTTAAAGATGTGCAGAAAATCTGTGCTGACTTGTGGAGTGATTTTATCGGATGCCATGTTTGAATGACTAATCATGAAGTAATATTAATAATTAAAATAACATAATAATCCCTAAGAGTAAATAGTGATTCATCTTTCATATTAACATAACGAAAGCGCAATATAAACAGTAGGGGAACTATGCAGGAGTATAATCATGGTTTATTTGACTCCCACTAATGCACTTGTGAGGAAAAGTTTTATGCAAAATCTTTTGTAGTTTTCTAACTGTTTATATGTTGTGTAAATAGTTAACTTTTTAACTGATTGAGAGTAATAGCTCAAAACATTAACGACACTAGATAAATCAATACATTTTATAATCTCAATGTAAATATTAGATTTATTTTTAAACTAGCTCTTAAGTATTCCCGGCTCTCAAAGTAATTAAGGTTTTTATTTAGATAAATAATTGAATAGATAAAAAAGATTCTATAATTTATACAACTTTCGGCCAATACAAATGTT
This sequence comes from Agriopis aurantiaria, assembly GCA_914767915.1. Lineage (NCBI taxonomy): Eukaryota > Metazoa > Arthropoda > Insecta > Lepidoptera > Geometridae > Agriopis > Agriopis aurantiaria. Next base: position 5,891,463 of record OU612001.1, on the reverse strand, counting down.
ATGTATATCAAAATTGTATTTTTAAATGATCTCTTCGGCGTTGATAGTGTTTAGGTAATTGCTTTAGGAGTCCGGAACTGAGAAGAATTTACTAAAATTATAAAATATAAGAAATATTTTCGCACTGTTAAATATTGTAGTCGCATCTAGGACATTTTAGCACTATGGAATAAAGCAGTAAGGGCAATTCGTACAAGCAGGTCAAAGGTACAAATTAAGGTGTTCATGACGTTAAGCAGCCAATATTGTGTAAACAGGAAGCTGATTGATTTTAAAGTGACCAGTTGTAGCGAAGTCCTTACTGACCCACACCGTACCAAGACCCGATTATAAAACTTTTTTATAGTTAAATATACTCTGTAGTTCTGACTGCTGAACAGCACAGTTTTTAAATATTATAGTCAAGCTTACATTTTTGTTGATTGCAATGTAAAAAAATTAAATGTAATTTGACAGTTCTAAAATTGTTGCCATCCTATTCTCACATATTGAAATGAAAAGAGTTCTGTCAAATTAGCCGTTAACGGGATTTGGTACTAAAGTTCTACATAGTCAATTTCTGGGCCCTACCACAGCCATTTAAAACATTCATTTTTAATTTTCTCGGATCTTTCTTTTTTCGCTCTTTTGTTGTAGGACTTTTGAGCATTGTACGATTGAAGTAAAAATGCTATAAGATGTCGTGGTAGGTCTACAGGGCCCAGATTCTACTAAAAAGAATGTCTTTAATTTGTAATTGTTGCGATTTTAATTGTTAAATAACTGCCTCAAAATTGACAGTTTTAAATATTTTTTTATACTAGAAAAATACAACCACCTAATATTATAACTTAGTATAAAAAATATTAAAAACTGTCAATTTTGAGGCAGTTATTTAACAATTAAAATCGCAACAATTACAATTTAAAGACAATTTGTTTAGTAGAATCGTGGGGCTGATCTTTGTGGGTTTCTGCAGTATGTTCTGAGCTGACATTCTGAACAATGTGGGATAAACAAGATATTTTCGACTCGGAACAAATGCGGCATACATAATACATTTATCATAATATAATAGTACCGTTGTTACCAGTTAGTCATACATAATATACAAACATAGCAATATTCATATACGTCCATAATTTGAATTAATTATTGCATTATTTGTGCCAGAGGTTCTATATACATTATACACAAAAATGTGAATTATTATGTTTATGCCTTCCTAATAATTATTCAGTGCCTATTTGACACATTGGCCTAAATAAAATGACTATTCTGTCTTGAAAAGTAATTAATTCAAAATAAGGAAATAACATCGATTATATTTTATTTCTAATCATTTAATATTATGCAGTTTTAATTTCTCTGATCGCATCCAGTTTTAATCTAACTTTAAGGAACATTTGTATGGTATTCATATTTATTTAGTCGACGCACGATTTTTTAAACTTCGATCGAAAATAATTCACTTTTATGATAATAGTTAAATTATTATTATTTCCTTGTTATGTCCGCTTCGAACTCAGTTAAAAAAATATTGGGGGCAATCTGTACATGAAGTCAATCGAGCTTCAAAATTAACAGTTTTATTGCCTTCAAAATAATTAGTATGTGGATTTGTTTTTGCAAAACCCACAGTTATTATGAAATGCATTATGATTGAAGTTTGACGCGAAGTGTAATTGTCCTGCTCTAAAAAGCGATAATGAAATATATTTGTTATCTGTACAGAGGGTAACTATTGTTTTAATACTGTTTTAAATTATGTATTTGGTGGGTTTCATGAACCATCTATATTTTTTATCCACAAATTTACGAAACATTTTTGTAATTCATTTTAATTATGCACGCTTTTGAAATAGTATGTTTCATTTAAAAATATATAGTTATGTTCATATAAAATACCTTTTACATTTTTGGTCGCTTTGATAGTTCATATTTTCGTATGAAAACACACTATTTTAATCAGAAATATAAATAAATATATGAATAAATACGGTTTTGTTTCACGGTTTATGAATGATGTTTGTACTAAGTGTTTCAATTTGTTCTATTTACTGTCCATTTAAGTTTGCCTTTTTGTTTCGTGTTGAGTTTGACGAGTGACTGTTGATATGTTAAAGCAATACTTAATAACAAATATGAAAAAAAAAAACTGGATTATGAAGGTAGTACTTTATTGGCTTTCAAAACTTAGTGTAAATACTGACTTCAGACACAGAACATAGTTCTGATATTTCGAACATTATCAAAGTTCAATCGAAGAATGTTCCCACTTCACTTAAATATCCTCCTTATCAACAAAATAATATGTGTGGAAATTTAAATGATTTTGGGAACTGAATGCAGTGTAGTAGGCGTGAATATCTACTTTCTTGGATACATATTTATATAAGGTGGATATTATTTATCAGAGTGGTATTCTGTTTTATGTAATGTGATTGTACTTTGACAGTGTTTGTAATTGCACTGCTGTTCGCCACTCTAAGCTTTGTCAGTCAATAACTAACACACAATAAGCAGTTTTTATTAGACTGAATTAACTTTGTTGCATAACATAACAATTTTAATGTTATACTTTAAGGAATATTAGCAATTATTTCAAAAGAACATTTTAAATGAAGCATTTCATATTCGTTATTTATTTCTTCTACATAAGGCATTAGTGTAATTGTTTAGTCAAATGTCTTAAATGTAAATAACTTGTTTAGATGATTTATTTAGATTTAAGTGTTCAATTTAATGTATTTTAGATTGAATTAGACAAAAATGTAAGGATACACTAAAATTTTAACCACAATCTGTAACAGTTTTCTAAAATTATTAATACCACTAATGGACCAAGCAGTGGCACTTTAGATGATGTAAACAGTACTTTCTTGTATGCAGTAATAGTTAAATCAAACCATAGCATTGCGGGCAGTTTGGTCAAGCATATTGGATCATACCTAGTACGAACTTATGTTAAAGCATTAAAACCTCGAAAACAATATTGTATTTTATTTAAAACCCATTAGAAACCCTTCACCTTACTATTTTATTAGGTACATATTATCACATTTTACTTTTATGATCATGCTAACTAGGCGACATGGAAATGTCTGCAACCTAAAGCTAGTCTGGGTAGGCTAGCAGGGGCAGGGGGCTGCAAATGCGCAACCCATGGGAAATCGCTTTGCTCCCCACACATTTATTAGGCAGTATGGTTAAAAAACAACCTTAGCAAATATATGATAAGAAAAACAAAAGTCTAACTCGCAAAACGTAGTCATAACACTCTTGAGTAAAAAGACATCTAAATATCATCTTGCACATAAAAATCTGTCAAGTTGTTTAGGGTGTGTTTCCAGAGGTGGAGAAAACCGGAACGGAGAAGAGACGTCATGCCGAAATCAACCAGTTTTTTCCAAACTCCGATCTTATAATCTTAAAACTAGTATCTAATCGAACAGATTTTAACAAACCAATCCTATTGGTTGGAATCTGCATCAGGGGAGAGGCAGTGCCGGTTTTATCACTACCAGTGCCCTAGGCGAGATATCTACGGCGCACTACTAAGCTACCAGACACAGCTGATGTTGGCTTGAATGTGTCCACTAGTGGTTGTGTGCCAGGGTGGCAGGCGACAAAACGCGGTCATTTAGAAGCCACCACTTGAACACTCAGTGTACGCTAATACCATAGAATAAATTTTCATGCTTGTGGCACACAAGAGTTAATATAGAAACAAAAACATTTTTTTATGGTACGCCTTAGGCAGATAGGTAAAAACAGAAAAAAAAAAATATGAACATCTTCAAATTTATTATTACTAACAATAAAACAAATTCATTACTAATCCTTTCACTAAATGGCGTTAATGAGTAACTTGGGCCTTTCTTGTTCTAACATGGATAAAGCTGTTTGTACATCAATGTTATTGCCTGGGTCAGTAACAACTAAAAACTTGAGCTCAGACATTTTAGCCAAAGCTAGTACTCCTCCAACACACAACTTGCAGCCGCTGATGTCTAAATACTCCAAGGAATTACCATTCTGGCCAGCCAATCTATCAAGACACCATACATCAACATGCTTATTATTTTTTAGATTAAGCCATTTTAGGAAACTTAGTCCAGATAAGTTTTGGATGCCTTCACATCTGATTCCGTTGTGATGGAAATTGCTGCAGTCAACTGCCTCCACAAAGTATCCATCTTCAAAAGTGCTTGGGAGATTTAGTTCTGTGAAGTCGCCTTTGATCCAATGCTTGGAGTCTTTTAGTCTGGAAGAAGAAAACTTGATTAGTACTTTCCACACCACTAGCACAAAGTCAAATAATTGCAGTTACCTGATAGCACCTTGTCGATAAAGAAAAAAGTGCATAGCTGCTAGGTTTGAACCAAGCATTGTAACTCTTTTTGGTATATACTGTTGGTTGTGTATTTCCTGTTTTTCTTTCATGGACTTCCACCAATCTTTGACCTTTTCGAAAGTTAAATCTGGTATTTGAGACATGGCGTTCAGGACATCTGCACTAGGGTTCTTTTCAATAAAGACTGAGAACTTGCTTTTCCATTCCCCTTCCCTCTTGATCCAAGGCTTACGCCATTCAGGGTATGGTTGCCCGTATACTGTCCGGGGTTTCGGACCTTCTTCTTCACGCTGGTAAATGGTTTTCTCACTGTAAGTTCTAGTTATTAGAGCGAAGGGTCGACAGATTTGGACTGGCTTCAAGCTTAACGCCATTTTTGTAAGAGGTTCGATATAAGTTTTTCTTAGAATACTCTTCATCTCATTTCTCTTGTAACCAACACGCATTGACAATTTTCATTATAATAACACTTGATGATTTAATTTTATTTTCGTTATTATACTGTTTATAGGTTATTTACAATTGCAAAGTTTTCGTAATTGCCACATTTGACACTGACAGCCATCATTATACTATACTACTGACAGTGACAGTAGGCACTGTAAGACGGTTACCACTGGTTTTTTTTTCGCCCAAAGGCAGGCTAAAATTATTAAAGCCCATACTACCTCGTCATACGTATTTCACAGACATAGTTAAGTACCTACTGGAAACGTTACTAGAGGCTTCTATCAAGTGTATTGGAAATAACACGAAATACATGCTATCACTTGCCCACATTCAAGCACAATCACGAACACATTTAATTATATTCCACCATTAGAAAAACAGTTGGTTGAAAATACACAAGTTTATGGGGCATTTGCCCATTATTAGAGCTCTGCACTGCACTCTACAGCTTCGATAAGAGCAATAGTATTCTGTGCCCTCCAGGCTAGTCAGAACAGCAACGTGTACTGTACTCGTTTGTTCCTTGTAATATTACATTAACCCTTCCCGCGCAATGGGCTGACTAGCCTCTGTTGCCAGAAATGTGAGAGTCCAACCGAATTTTCGAAAACTAACCGACTGTAAAATAAAATATATTTTTTTCCTATTAATTTGACATTTTATGTTCATATATTATATATAATATTAATCGTCTTGAATTGCTGTATGATATTTTCATGTATTATATATTTAATTACTCACCATTAGTACAAAATCTCGTGATGAAATTATAATTTCTGAATTTTCTTGCGCCATCACGCACTTGTTGATAAAAATATGCTATTTTTTTACAATAAATTACAATCACACCACTTTCACAACAAGGGAGCACTATTTCCGCAACTTTTACACTAATTACTTGACACTAATAGGCAATATTCACTTCAAAAACTAAAACTTTATCGCGAACCATTTTTACGTAATGTTTCCGCCATGTCAGTTTGCCGAACACTGGCTAAACGGGGAAATCCCACTCACAAAGTACTGTTGCCAAAAAAAATGTTTATGTGAATAATCGTAACGGTTATTCTTATAATTATCAAATCGTGTTCTAGTGAATAATTTCCAAAAAAATTATACTATTGTTAATAAATATTTAGATTTTCTGTAATGCAGAGAGGGATTTCCCTATGGTGTAAAAATAAAACCAAATAATTGTTTTTTAAGTAATATATAATTCAAACACTAAAAATAAGTACATTTGCGATTATGTATTCAAAATGTCTATCATACTAATATTATAAATGCGAAAGTGTGTTTGTTGGCTTCTTGGTTTCTTTGTTTGTTCCTCTTTCACGCAGCAACATAGCAACGGATCAAACTGATTTTTGCTTATAGTTACAGTGCAGGAAAGTGACGTAGGCTACTTTTCATCATCATCATCATCATCACTACGCGGATGAAACCACGGAGTGAAGCTATTCATCTATATATAATTATGTATCTGAAGTTAAAATGCTTACAACTATACATATCAACGCACAACCTAACTACTGATGGTAGAATAATGAAAAATACAGTTATTTCCTATTACTATGCGTACCTTGTATAAGGGAATTTGCGATATTCGACCCACAAGAGGGTGAAATGGGACAATAATGCACGTATACATGTATGTATATGTATGATATGTAATGTAGACTAAATAATTAACATAAAATCGAGACTAGGTAGTAGGAAAAAGTAAAATAATAATAATAGCTTATATTGGTGGTTATAAACATCTAATTAAGGTATAAAATACAACTAAACCAAAATATAATTCTTACAATATTCTAACAGACATAATTTAGTTTTTTTTCTTAACTTTATCAGAAACGATTAAAATATAATTATATATAAAAAAACCGGACAAGTACGAGTAGGACTCGTGCTCTGAGGGTTCCGTTAGACGGAACCCTCAGAGCGCGAGACCAAAAAAAAACTAACTGAAGTTAAAATATTGAAAGACAAACTTAAGTTTGTAGTTTTTTTTTTACTGGGCAAGTGCCTTTAATAACTAAACAAAATACAAGCTAAACCTAACACTACAAATACAGTTAGACTGCCCATAGACCGCTGAAGGTCTAAAGACAATCCAAATGCTCAAGCCCACTACCAGTTGGCAGCGTACCCAACATGCTGGCGGCATTACCACGTTGAATGGCAATGCTAATGCGTTGAGCCAGAAACACGCCAGCATTTTGGTCACGCGTCGCATTAACCAGGCGCTCTGAAAGATTTTTGAAAATGAGGTGAGCTCCCGGTCCCCAAGGGCCCAATGTCTCGACCCCAAACGCCTCAAATATGTAACCACTGCCGAGGTTAGCATATTTGCGACGCTTGTGCTGCTCTGCCGAATTAGCAGCCGCGCCAGCCCTACCCTGTGTCTCAGGAAGATGTGACGGCGCCAAAGTATCGACACAAGTTGCGTCCCATACAAGGGGCCGCCCCAACCTCCAGGGCACAAGTGTCATACCGTCAGGCCTCTTTCTATCGTCACGCGCAAGACCACTCGGTTTGAGCACAGCTGCGACATTGGCGGTGGAAAGTGCCATGCGTATGATGTCGTTCAGGCTAGCGTGTCGGCCAATACGACCAGCGCTTCTCGAGCAAGAGAGACCATGGTGACCGAGCTGGTCAACAGCAGTACCACACTGACAGCGATGGGCCTCACAGCACCTTGCACCCAAGCGTAAGCTGACAGCTAGACGAAATGCGGTTGGATCTAAAAGGCTACCTGTGTTAAAAGAGGGCATGGCTTGCAACCAAAGTCCCGATTCCCAAACAGAGACAGCAAGAATACGAGCGCGATCTGCAATACTAGGACACGTATCTAGTAGAGATTTCCATGCTAGTTCGCAGATCGGCCGATCCCACAGTCTCTGGGAAGACAACTTTGAAGTTTGTAGTTGACAATAAGGTTCTTCCATACATCCCAACTACAAAATGTATGTTTGTAATAGCAAAATAATTATTTTTAAATGATATACCTTCATATTTATAACTTTCGGATTTATTCCTATATATGTGCTATGAGACCTTGCTTTTTGCCAAATTTCATGATTCTAGGTCAACGGAAAGTACCCTATAGGTTTTGGTTCCCCTGTGAAATCGCAAAATATGCGACATAAACGTTCATATCTTTTGATTGCGTTGACTTACAACTTTTATTTTTTTACAGCCGAAAGAAACCGTAGACCCAAGTATTTAGTATAAATTTCAACTTGCTACCTTTACGCGTTCTTGAGAAAAAGGGTCTTGACAGACGGACAGACAGACAGACAGACGGACAACGAAGTGATCCTATAAGGGTTCCGTTTTTTCCTTTTGAGGTACGGAACCCTAAAAACTAACATTTGTACGCTGTAACAAGCAAGGACATGAGATACGTCTCCATTCTTACGACCATGTATGCTACTTTATATGTATGTATACCTACCATGTTCTGACAAATAAATAATTTGAATTTGAATTTATCGCTTAACGTCAGGTGAGATGGTGATCAAACGCAAGACATTCATCAAGACATCAGACACAAGAAGAATTTATGAAAAAAAAAAAAAAAAACTATCTATCTAAAGCTGTATATAATTAAATGCGCAGCGCGTTCACATGGCAACGAATAACGTGATACAATACAATAACTCTATTATGACACAACAAAAAGGAAACCATAAGATGAAAATACATATAATTCTAGATTATAATAATTCTACACGAGCAAAGCAACGCGGGCAAACTTTATCAAATTAAAATATGATATAACACTGACTATAAGATTTTTATTTAGTTCTCCTATTTTGCCGTCATTCGGCATGTGAATTTGGTCATGATATTATATTAATGTTAAGTATACAAAATAAAATAAAAACATAGCACACAACTCAATGTTGAATGTTTGGCTAAAGTAATATTAATAAGACGGTAGATGGTAAAGTATACATTATGTTTTGACATACATGTTTTGTTTGATTACAATATCAAGTTAATCGGTATTTCAATTTGGTTATAATAATTAATGTACTTATGTATAAAGGAAAATAAATGGAAAGTATATAATTCAATGTTGAGTGCGTGGCCAAAATTAATATTAATAGGTTGGTAGATGGTATGGTGTTCACAATTTTTATGTTTGATTACAATATTACGTTAATAATATAACGCTGACTATCATTTACAATAAAAAACAATCAAAATAAAATTACAAATTAATTAATTACAATGAAAATATACATGATTCTTAAATACACTATATACAATATTACCTAACTTACCTAGAAAAGCTAACCAAACCTGCCGAGAAATTTTGAATTCTATTTTACTCGGGACAGTGACGGCAATGAGCGAAATAAAAACCACAAAAACAGAGGCTGTTTAAAATGTTCATGAGTTTGAAAGCCCCATATCAGTAACGAATATCCCTAAATTATTTATTTACTTACTTACTTACCACCTCCCAATGCCCCATGTCCAACTAAGCGGCAAAAAAAAAAAACAACTCTGCCTAGTTATGATTAATCCAAAAGTAAAATCTGGTATTTACAATTGAACACGAATGACCATTGTCCTAATTATTGCAAGAATTATTTGGGAAACAAACATCACAAACTAAGCCAATCAAATCTCGCTTTCACACACTTTTCACACACAAAAAGTTGTGAAGACTCATTCGCGTCGTCTTTTCCGCCCACGAATTTCATGCCCTTTGAGCTCTGCGAGAGAATGCCACTCTTCCCAGCAGTCCTCAAAGCACAGAAAAACGTCACAGGTAACGCATTTCGTATGTACAACTTTTCGGATTCCTTGTCTTTGGTGAATCACACAACGCTTTATGGTACTTTTGCCCGGCAAGTACTTTGGTACGTGCATGACATCCATTCTCAACCTCGTGTCTTTGTACACGGGCTCGCTAATCTCCTGACGAACAGGACGGTGGTGCTCGACCAGAGAATTAGCCAGCGCGTAACGAAACTCACGATGCGTCACGGGCAGCTTGTCACGTCGTTTCAAAGAGCTGGCGTACATAACAAAAGCGTTATGGGTGCTCACGTTCAGCAGCCTCTTAAAAATCTTTATATACCACTTCACACATCTCTTCCGCTCCAACAAATACATTGAGAGTTTTTGATCTTTGAGATCAACACCTCCCATTGTATTGTTGTAATCTCTCACACTCACAGGCTTCACTAGCGGTTTACCTGCCTTCGATCCAACGTAGGTGTCGTCGTTGTGATAGGTGGAGATCATCGTCACCAATTTGGAGTCTTTCCATGCTAACACGGAAAGATCACCACATTGACGCGCGATGATGGTCCCCTTTTTCACATTCTTCGGTACTTTCGCGATGTCCTGAGGCACGTGCTTACGATTTGTGCGCAAAGTTCCCAAACAATCAAAACCCAAGCTCTTGAGATGCCGCGCTAACGCTGGGCAATTATAAAAATTGTCCATCGTTACGTTTTTACAGTGTCCCAGATTCTCGAGACCTTGTAATAATTCGAGTACCACTTTGGTACTCTTGCCACCCAAATCAGCACTAGGCGCAACGTCGCCGGTACTTGCAGAGTTTTTCCCCGTGTAGATTTGAAATTTGTACAAGTACCCCGTTCGTGACTCACAGAGCTCGTAAGACTTTATGCCAAAACGCGCAGCCTTTGTCCTTATTGCTTGAACCCAGGACAAGCGGCCCTTGAATAAGGTCAATGACTCATCGATAGAAATTTGTCGTTGCAAGTTATAGAGGGAGGAAAATTTGCCGTTGAGGTGTGAGATCACAGGTACTATTTTCGCCAGTTTCGGTGAAAGCTCAAGTTCTTCATATCGTAGATAGTCCTGACTTACATCAGCATTATCGACGAAATGCAGAAATTTGCTCAGCAAAACATACCGATCGTAAGTCATCAGTTGCTTGAAATTGGACATTGTTAGGCAACCGAGTGACTTCCAATATTCATGCTGCGATGTCCGCTGGTCAATGCCCATGAACATGAAAACAGCAAAAAGAATCATTATCTCGTCTGCATCAGTGTCAGTCCACTGATGAAGACGAGACGATTTCTTCAACGTCTCGTTGGCCCTCATATGATCGATTGTTTGTTTCGCGTACCTATTAGTTTCTAGGGCGATAAGCTCTATGATGTCATTACTCCAGATATCAGTAAAAGCATCATAAGGCGTATCGTAGTCTTTGAGTGGCCCCGGGGTCGGACCTGAAAATACTTCAGGAACACCACGAAACGACTCAAATTTACTTTCCCACGTGAAAGTATTAGAGACGCCAAGCAAACAATCAGCTGCTTCATCCATTGCCCTCTCAACAGAAGATAAAATATCTCGAACAGGTTCTTCTAGTTCCTCGTTATCCGGAATTTCCCTCCCTATGCCAGCAAAGACGTTGGTTTCGATAGGAGCTACGTCGAACTCGTCGTCAAACTCGCTATCTAAATCACTGCCTTTACATGCCTTGCGCCTAGTGACTCGCTTAGATGTGGTTGTCACCCCCGAACATGACGGACGAACATCAGCATCTACGGAGGAAACATTCGCTACGCTTCCAGGCTGAATGCTAGTTCCTTGCGGTTGGAAACTAGAATTTCCCGAAGCACTGCAAAAGTTTTCCTCGGCAGCAGTGCTAGGCGTAAGTGGCCTAGGTGAGGCAAATCCCTGATCCTCCACCCACCGCCTCACCTGCTCCATGGCGTCGTCCGCCTCGTCGTCGGTGAGGTCCATGGCCTCCACTCGCTCCACCACACTGGTGCTGCAAGGAAATGTAACATTGTAACAAACTATTTTGAACACTTACCTGATGTTAAACAAAGGCTTAGAATATCAGCCATGATGTGTTCAAACGCAAGCCTATGTTAAATAAAAATATATATGAAAAAACGTACCTGAGCGAAGGCATGGGCTCCAACTCCATGACTCGACGGACGGTACCACCTGGGGTTTGTTGTATGGGGACGGTGTCCCCAGTAATTTTGAAAGAACCGCCAGGAGTGACCTGGACGGCAATTCCTAATGACCTAAAAAGTGAAAAATTTACAATATATAATATAATATACAATTATGTAAAAGTGAGTTTGTGAATTATGGCGAAATTTAGATTAAATTAACTTTTAGGATACTTTCATTGCAGTAGTCTCTATTTATTACAACCTGATTATAAGCATCATGAATAATATTTAAAAAAAGCAGAAAAAGGTTGGCATACCGGGGAAGGACCTCTGGCGGAGGCATCTCAGGGTCGCGCGGCGCTGCGTCTGCCGCCAGCCCCATTAAGAGAGCACGTCGTGCGGCAGAGGGCCGTGGGCCTCTGCGCTCGGAGCTGGGCGTCACAGATCGTGAACGCCCAAACTCCGAGCTCGTCGACCGCAATCTAGCTAATCTAAAAACAATAAAAATAAGTCTGATGAAATATCTACACGACCAACACATTTCTACAAGTAAGTAATTTACTACGTACGTACTTTTCAAAAAGTTGATTGAAGAAAGGGTAAAAATTCGTGCAAGGTAGACACTACAAGCAGCAGAATTCATTATCAGAAAAAAAAAAAACATTGATTTTACAAAAAAAAAACGGATATAATAAAAATGTACTATCTAAATGTAATCTATCTGTTTCAATTCAAAAATTGATGATGATGATGAAAAACATACATACGCTACATACATTTTAATTATCTAACGAACTGTTTTTTATTTTTGAATATTTTTTTATAAATAATTTAATAGTTGCGTTGCCGGAGAAAAAAAGTTTAAAAAAAGGTTAAACGTCTCGATCTATAAAATCTATTTTGTATGGGCGAGTTAGCAATCGTAATTTTTTTTTGTCGACTGTACTTCCCGTGTTGAAATGAAATGGCCGACTTCTTATTTTAGAAAAAAGGTTACTATATGATATTAATGCACTTAAATGAGAACCTGTTTATCAAGAAATGTTTCAAGATACATTATTTACAAACTTGGATGCGATTTTACATTTTTACAGGCAAGTTTGTCGAATTATCAGCTAAAAACTGCCGGCACCAAGCGATCGTTTTATTGCAATTAAAAGTTTTTATGTTTTTTCTCATTTATTTTTGCCACAAATACATCCTAAAACACTTTTAACACACTCTATACACATTTTTCAGTAATTTAAAAGCTTTTACTCACCGTTTTCGCCTTTGTAACATTTTCTTGACATAAAAACATAAACCGATTCGACAGTAAAATTTCACAATATGGCTATCGCACTGTCAGTTCATTCTTTTTGGTCAGGCGGAGTTGTATTTTATTTTTTTCAAACCTCTATAGGCCCCCTGACACGGTAAGAATGCATCGATTCTCTAGTGATTGAAGTAAGCTAGAGGCGAAAGAACTTAAATTGTCTTTGGAACGTTCATTCGAGCGGGAATAAATTGACGAATAGCGGTGATTTCCTTACGCACCGCTCCGGTGCGTAACGCGCGTCGAGCACTTTTCGCTTACGCCGACATGCGGTGCGTAACACATTCAAAGGGTTAAGTTTAGTGTAGGGCAACTTTGCCATGAAGGTGTCGTTAAAAGGGGGCCAAAAACACGAATTATGCTGATTGATTGCGAACTGAAATGATGATGCAACGATAAAAGGCTAGAGAGAGATATGAATATAAAGAGATAACCGTTGTCGCGTTGTCGAAGGGCGTTGTCAGGATTTTGTGGGGAGGGCAAATGTAACACTGTTTTATGGAACACTCCGAACGAGCGCTTACCTACACCCTGCTAGAGCAGCTGGTAGCTGGTCTATAATAATACCTGGCTTCACCCTAGTACTTACAATGAATAGGTATAGCTAATAGCGATCTCCCGGGAGAAGACGAAGCACTATACGGATTGTCACCTTAACCCAGCTGTACCCCGCGCAGCCAGGGGCCATACTTAGATTAGATATCTGTCTAAAGGGGCCATACGGGCTGGCTACCTGTTTTAAGCGATTCTGTTTATCTATACTGACTGTAGGTATATAGACTGGGCACAGGGCACTATCTACACAGATGAGGGTAGCTGTTCAATTTGCGCAACGTTGCGAATATAAGTAGAGAGAAAATAAAATATAATAGTAGGTAAAGTAGAGCTAAGCAAGTCTATGGGCTTTACGGCTAGCTGTAAAGCAATCCAGTTTAGGTGCCGAAAAAAAATGTTGCGCGACCCCAAACCTTATCTGAGCGCGTTAAGGTTCACGTTCGGGTGATTTTCCGGACTTTGCTCTTTTAACGGTAGTTTGAGACCGCGTTAGGAGTTGGCCGTAAGACCCATGGTTATCTAAGCGAGATAAACCTTGTCATTTGAAATTTTAAAAGAATAATAAAATAAAAATTTCGGTACAAAACCGGGAACCGATTCAATAAAAAATCTTATCGGGAATCGTGTCACGTCAAGCTTTTTGTGAATCAGGACAACAAACGTCGAAATTGTTGTCCAAATTGCCGGAAGCTCGAATCGGCGGACAGTTGTACTTTGTTGTGTAAAGAGAAGAGTAGGTATCGATAAATGTTCAGTCGTTGTGAAAGTAGGTTAGATATACATAAAAGGCTAGTTGACTGGTGTTTATATAATTAAATAGCATTACACATATTATATTATATACCTACTCACAGATAAAAATATTTATATTGTCTGATATAAGCTTTTAAAGTTTTTGCTGGGGATTAGAAGTTGATGGAGGTAAAGTTTTTGCTGCACTATCCCGCAAAGCGCGTGTTAGTCAAAAAGAATACAATAGAGAAGAGGCGGGACTGCATAGACAAACAAAGGGTTATTAACAGCTACCAACGTCAAAACGGGGCAAAGCATTTATGTAGCCAACCACCCCAATGACGAGTCTTCCTTTCTCAAAGAGCCAACCTGACGAAGTGAAGTGACCAACAACACAGATATACAAGATCTGTGACCAACAAGGAAAAGAATAGAGATGTGCCACCTCCTATACAAAATTTATCGATATCGATTTCATACCTATTACCTACATGGAATTCAATATTGTCTATACAGAACCTTGCGCCACTGGTTTTGTTTTACTGGTGCCATAACAAAACCTGTGCGACAAAATTTAGGGTAGGTATATTGCGATTTGTATAGGTACAATAAAAACGCAATAGATATTAAATATTATATTTTATTTATAATAATCTTAATCTTTTCCGTTTATTTATCCTTTTGTTGCTGCGAACCTTCTCAAGTTATCACTACCTGATTTTTTTTTATTAAAAATATATTTAATAAAAATATATTTAAAAAATATATGCCATGATTATAGTACACACTTTAAAGTATAACCTATTATGTCTTCTGTGGTATAATAACAAATAATGGCAAAGTGCGAGTCGAGGACAAACTGTTCATTACCAAGTTAACCAACGTAGGGCACGATTGGTACTTGAATGGGTGACCGCCTGGGCGTGATGTTGTCTTTTTGCATTACTTTTTGTATATTATGGTGGTACGGAACCATCAGTGCGCGAGCTCGACTCGCACTTGGCTGGTTTATTTTGTATTCTTTCCTCTGCGAGGATTTTGGCGTGGCTCTATTTGTTCATTTGCCAGTCTCAAGTATTTAATTAAATTATTATAAAGTTGAAATGTCGTCAAACAAGTCATACCTACTAAGTCAGATTCAAGCAAAGTAAGTCACGGTTAAAGTCAAAGTCATGTCCTAGGGAAGTGGTGGAGACTTAACAAGAGGCTCCTATGGAACTCTGGAAACAACAAGAAAATACATGTTTCACCGCGTTATATCACCAAGATACCGGCCTAGCCGAGTTTGGGGCTCACTGCTAATTCAATATAACCTAGTTTAGATATTATTTGTGGCTATGTATACAATATAATTATGATAATGTTAAACCGTTTCAGAAATAAATATTTACTTTACTTTATATCACTTTCCCACACGAATACGACGAATACTAAAACTAACTACTACTACTACTAATACCAAATAAAAAATTAAAAAATACTAAATAAACTAAAACTACTACTACTACAACTAAATACTAAACACTACACACACACACACACACACACACACACACACACACACACACACTACTACACACTACTACACTACTACTTAATACTAATAATACTTAATAAATAATAATCTACCTTTATTTCCGTATTAATGGTGGATTTTTTTTATTTAACACTCGAAAATACCTAAGTTTAGGGAAATAATACAATGAGACATCTTTTTTTCACGTTGGCGCCAAAACTCATTCATCAAAGATTTTTCATACTAATTACTATACTCTTTATAAGTACTACGTAGTACTACTATATGAATATTTATTCATGGTTTTCATTCCGGTTCTCATAATGTTATGGCAGCTGTCAGAGCAAATAAATGCTTGGAACGAGTTTAACCTAACATCATTCGTTTCCTGTAATGATTGAATAACGATTACCCGGGCGGAAGTAACCAGGCAGATACATTACAGGACTGGCCCGACTGGCGCGCCGCCAACTAGGAATATGGCGGGTAAGACACAATAATGCAGCTTAATCACAACCCTGTGTCGCCGGGAACCCGCCCGTGAATAAAATACTCTGATAACTGAGTTTATGTTACACAAAACCATGTTCTTCTTTTTTTTTGTTTTTTCACCCCTTTCTGGGCAGGCTAATACCTACTACCCACTAGGCATTGCCTGATGTTAAGCGAAATATTAAGCTTAAATCAGGCGAAAAATGGTCTATAATTAATTATTTGTGTATCCTCTTTTGCACTGAACCTACATCCTGTGATTTTGTCCGCGGTAGGTATAGCTTAGCTAGAAGTGGTATTGATAGGTATACTACTATTTCTTAATGAAATCGCTCTATCTAATACATAAGGCCAATGGTCTTATATTGCATAGGGCCGTCAATCATTAAAATCTTAATGAAGGTTGGATCGGAGCTCGGGTAATTTTTAGGGTTCTGTACTCAAACGAAGACAGCGTAGGGTTAGTAATAGGGTCCCGTGGAAGCCCGTACCTACACGGGACCCTATTACTATCTAAGCCAGACAGCGTAGGTCTGTCTATCTAAAGTAACAAAACTTATAAAAAATAACACCAAAAAATGCGGGCCAAATTGAGAACCTTCCTCCTTTTTGAAGTCGGTTAATAATAAACAACGGCCAAGTGAGAGGCAGGCGTGTGCTATGAATGAAAGACACAAATTTTTGGGCGCGGAACCATGTAGGTATGTGCCAATCTGATTCGCACTTGGCCGGTGTACTACCTATATTATAATTTTCGTACAAACGTACCTACTAGCTAGTAATTTATCTATGCTACTAGTAAAAAAAAAACCAGTGAGGATTTAAATATAAATATATCACTCGCCAACGCAACGAGTGGTTAGGACCATTCGAATTTGCTTTCTATCAATAGCAAATCTTTTATTGCGCATGTCACTCTCGTGCGAAATATCATACGAGCGATTTAAAAATCGAGCCCGGGGGGAGCAGACATAATATATTTTCGAATAATCCAGTGAGGAAACAAAGTTACACCTCAAGATCACCGGCGTCGAGCGGTCACAGAGAACAGAGGGCGGGCGTAAACCAAGCTTTAAAGTTAGCTAGCGGATACTGGCGACTTCGAGTTTGTAGCGTCCAGACGACACAGTCTGTCTGAAGCCTCGACAAAATCACCGCCTGCTGCTCTTTTAATTTTCAAGTTTTCATAAAACAGCTAATAGTTTGACTAGATAGCATCGTCTCATAATTTCAGCCATAGGACGTCCATTGCTGGACATATGACTCCCCATAGATCTCCAAAAGGGCTGGTTGGAAGCGGCCTGCATCCAGCGTTTCCCTGCGGTCTCTTTTAGGTCGTTTGTCCATTTTGTGGGTGAACGTCCTAAGCTGCGCTTACTGGTCCGTGGTCTCCATCTGAGAACCTTTCGGCTCCATCGGCCATTCGTTCTGTGTGCTAGGCTAGATAGTATACCTACTATCGATTTCAGCAAGTGAAATGCGGATGCTCATGCTTGGCAGAGGCACTTGCTGAAATAGATACTGCCAAAATCTGCTTACTCTATCTAAGAAAATGCCCAAATATGTCATATTTTGTGTCTCATTCCAATGGATATCTTCATTGGGATAATATTTATATATTAAAAACCGGACAAGTACGAGTAGGACTCGTGAGGGCTCCGTTGGATGGAACCCTCAGAGCGCGAGTCCAAAAAAAACCTAACTGAAGTTGAAATATTGAAAGACAAACTTAACTTTGTAGTTGACAATAAGGTTCTTCCATACATCCCAACTACAAAATGTAAAATGTATTTTGTAATAGCAAAATAATTATTTTTCTCAGAATACAGAAAAAACTCTGAGTTATTTTTAAATGATATAACTTCAAATTTGTGACTTTCGGATTTATTCCTATATAATTATGTGATATGAGACCTTTACCTTTTGCCAAATTTCATGATTCTAGGTCAACGGGAAGTACCCTATAGGTTTGATTCCCCGTGAAATCGCAAAATATGTGTCATAAACGTTCATATCTTTTGATTGCGTTGACTTACATCTTTTTTTTTTCAGCCGATATAAACCGTAGACTTAAGTATTTAGTATAAATTTCAACTTGATACCTTTACGCGTTCTTGAGAAAAAGGGTCTTGACAGACGGACAGACAGACGGACAGACGGACAGACGGACAACGAAGTGATCCTATAAGGGTTCCGTTTTTTCCTTTTGAGGTACGGGACCCTAAAAATAAATAAATACGGACTAATCATTTACTTGCTCTGACAGCTGCAATAAAGGTGTAAAAAGCTGTTTTTTTTTATAAATCTTTCACTAAGCTAAATCGGAGGGTACCTCTTACAGTCTTACGTTTAAAAACCTATAGCGAAAGTGATCAGATTTCGTGGTTTTTATTCAGCTTTTTACAATGTTATAGCAGCTGTCAGAACAAATAAATGCATGGCACGAGTTTGATATTATATATCAAATTATTGTTACCCGGTTTAGGACTCAAAATAAATTACAAAGTAAGTCCCACATTTGGTCACACTGCTACTTAGTTACGGGGTATTCTAGATTTTTATGGAGATTGTTGGGAATGAGTAGTGAAGTAGTTAATCCTACCGACTGGAGATTGGGATAGTTGCAATTAATATGTTCGAGCTTTTCGAAATTACTATCACACCAATACACACTAATAATATTATAAAAGTGAAAGTTTGTGTAGGAGTATGTATGCCTGTTACTCCTTCACCCAGAAAAGGCTGGACGGATTGACTTTATAGTCATACGTGTCTACGTATGACTATAAAATATAGATAGCTCATGTCCTGGATTAACTCATAGGCTACTTTCCGTCTTCATAAACAATTTTCTTTCATCACTACGCTGGTGAAACCGCGGGTGCAGCTAGTAGTAACTATAGTCAACTAGCAAAGTAAAAGTGACGTTTACCTATATTCTGGTTCTATTCATCACATTTTTTTTATACGGATTTGTACGGAACTCTCAGTGGGCGAGCCCGAATCGCACTTGGCCGGTTTATTATCCCGGAAAATGGAAAACACTTACAATAGGTACTTACACTGTACGGGTCTTCATCATCATCATTTCAGCCTATCATGTTCCCACTGCTGAGACTGGCCTTTTGAGAGAGAGAGAGAGAGAGATAGAGAGGATAATGAGATCTAATCCACCATGCTTGCCCAGTGCATGTTGGTGAATGTCGTGTCCTTGAACTTTAGAAGTTCTTGGAGATACCGGTTTCCTTCACCGTTTTTGAGTGATGGCATAGAAACTGCCCGTAATTTATTAAGGTACTAAATAAGTCATTGGTGCAGGGCATGCCCGAGTTTCAAACTGGGTGTCTTCAAATTGTAAAGCGCACATGCTAACGCTTGGCCACCATCAGCTGTATGAGTCTTCCTTGAAGCTTATTTCAACTCTTACAAGCCGCCATACGCCATAGCAAAATATCAAAGATCAGACGTGTCTCGCATCGCAAGCAGTTCCCTATACACGCTCGTAACATGATCCTAACTCTAATCCTGTCCCTCAGGTGTAGCAAACTTCAAAATGAGCCATTTCAAAACAATATCTGACTGAGATTTCCCTGAGGTCGCCTCTCCATTTGCTTAAAATAGCTCATATAGTGCACGGACTCGTCGACCGATTTCAAAAAGTGTTTGCTTAAACCAGGTAAAAGGAAAGTTGAAGAGTTTGCAGTAAGCTTAGCTTACAAACTAAGTCCCTGTAATTAGGGCCCTTCTGTTTGAAGTTTCCAGGAATAAGTCTGTTATTTTTAGTTACGGTACTGTCCGGTTTGAGTCAAGGTAGGTATATAATTATGTATTCAATTATACCTCTATTTAGCGTGGCAATGTTGCTAGCATTCTGGCCACTTTTCCTTCCCCAAGGGGTTTTTAGATTTGTTTTTTGGATTTAGTTTATTTATTTATTTAGATTGTTTTAAGTGGTTTTAGGTTTTAATTTTAGTCATGTATTTTACTAGACTAAAATAGTTTCAGATTAGTGTCCCCTGTGACAACAAATAATTTAGAGGGCAACTGTTTCTGTTGAGTATAAAATGTTTATAAATTGCATTGGCAACATTTAGGTAGATAGTATCTACTACTAGATACTTACAGAAGTGTTATCAAAAGTGCCTAGTAGTAGTAGCTAGTAGTACATCTATCAGTATTGTTGTAGTGATTAAGTTATTCGATTCTACTCGAAGGTAGATTATAATAAATCAGTTGTTGTCTTGCACTCGTTGGTTTCACTCGTATCACAACATGGTGACAGCGGTTTCAATTTATACTGGCGTAAATAGGAAGTAAAAGTTCAAAAAATATCAAAAACAGTTGTTAGTTGCCGCGAGTGGTGTTCGTTAATAGTTTTGGTGAGAAATATCTAACGTAAATTGAAGATTTACGATGGAACACGCCCGGCCGCCCGCCGAGTTAAACATGGACGCCGCCGGAGGACCGGTGGGCCGTGCCGACGTATGGAAAAAGTGGAGGCAACAATTCATGTTGTTTTTGAAGGCTTCAGGAGTGCATACAGAGCCTTCTAGTGCCAAGCCAGCCTGCTTGTAAACCTAATCGGCTCCGACGGCTTCGATATATACCAAACATTTCGATTCGACACCGAGGAAGAACGTGATGACGTAAAAGTCTTGTTGAAAAAGTTTGATACCTACTTCGGAACAAAACCGAACGTCACGCTGGCGAGATATAAGTTTTTCACGCGGAGCCAGGAAGATGGTGAATCAATTTTGCAATATGTCACGGCACTGCGTCTGCTAAGTAGAAACTGCGTGTTCGCGTTGTTGGAAGAAGATTTAATTAAAGATCGTATTGTGTGTGGTATTCGTCAAGCCACGGTCAGGGATCGGCTGTTGCGAAGTGACGAACTTACACTTGATAAGGCTATTAAAATGTGTCAAGCTGAGGAGGCATCACAGGAAAGTGGCCGACAGATATGTAAGGAAGGTGCGAGCACGAGCAAGGAGATCATACACGTCGACGGAGTGACGGGTCGCGGCAGGCGCGGCTTCGGCGGCCGCCCGGCAGCCGGCACGGCGCGCGGCCGTGCGCCGGCCCGCCGGGACTACCGCCCGCCGCCGCCGGCGCCGGCGCCGCATCGCCTCCAGCCGTGCAGCGGGTGCGGTCACGTACGATGTCCCGAGGGCCGGTGCCCGGCGCTGTATGCTGACTGCTTTGTTTGTGGCGGTAAAGGACACTTCGCGCGAACTTGTAAGTCAACTCAATCTTTTAATAAAAGTGGAGCCCGGGACTACGTTCGACGTGTAAACGAGGTCGAGCGCGAATATTATGATCAAGGTAGTGAGTCTGACGAAGAGGACGAGTTTTATGTCTCGACCATCGACGATAAGAGAAGTAGTTCGGAGAACTGGTATCAGGTTTTATTTTGTGAAAACGGAAGTGAAAAATTCAAATTGGACACAGGAGCGGACTGCAACGTATTAGAATATAAGAGATTTTTAGAGTTGGGCTATACCGATAATATGATAATTAAACAGAATGTACCGTTATTATCATACACACATGATGTAATACCGATAAAGGGAACATGTACGTTGCCGTGGTCGTACAAGGGCAAAACTTATGAACTCAAATTCGCCTTAGCGGATATGCGTTGTAGTAGTGTGCTGGGACGGAAATCGTGCGAAACAATGGGCTTAGTCAAACGCATTAGATCAATGGAAATGACTACCTACAAGGATTTGTTTAAAGGGGTAGGTTGTTTACCGGGTACATATCACATAGTGATCGACGGATCCGTGCCACCCGCTATATGCGCTTCTAGGAAAATACCTCACGGTCAACGCGATCAATTACGAGAGGAGCTGAGAGCGATGGAGCTGATGGGCATCATCAGGAAGGTGAGTCATCCCACTCAGTGGGTACATCCATTAGTATTAGTGGCGAAGAAAGACAATGGTATTAGATTGTGCCTGGACCCACGGGAGCTAAACCGCGCGGTGCAGCGCGCGCACTTCCAGCTGCCGACGCTGGCGGAGCTGGCGGCGCGTCTACATGGTGCCAGGTACTTCTCGGTGCTGGATGCCAATTCTGGCTTCTGGGCCGTACAGCTGGATGACGAGAGCGCCGATCTATGCACATTCGCCACACCGTTCGGTAGATTTCAATTTTTGAGACTTCCGTTTGGAATCAATTGTGCGTCTGAGGTTTTTCACGCAAAAGTGCATCAACTGCTTGAAGATCTAGATGGCGTGGAAAATTACATTGATGACATTATAGTATGGGGGCCCACAAAAGAAGTTCATGATCAAAGATTAAAAAAGCTATTAGAAAGGGCAAGAGAAATTAACTTGAAATTTAACAAAAATAAATGTAGAATTGGTGTCGAAGAAGTGACTTATCTGGGGCACATATTCGATGCCAACGGTATGAGACCGGACTATAATAAAATTAAAGCTATTAAAGAAATATGTACACCGGATGATAGAAAGGGACTAGAAAGATTCTTAGGGGCCGTAAATTATCTATCCAAATTTATCCCGAATTACTCGGAAATTGCAATTCCTCTAACCAATCTATTAAAAAAAGAGAATGAATGGCGTTGGGAGGAAAGTGAGCGTAGGGCATTCGAGAAGTTAAAGGAGTGCGTAACAGGGGCCGGTGTGCTGGCGCTGTATAACCCTCGGCGTCCGGTGCGGCTGTCAGTGGACGCGTCCAGCGCTGCGCTTGGGGCTGTGCTCCTTCAGGACGGCCGCCCCGTCGAGTACGCTTCCCGTACGCTCAGCGACACACAAAAAAGGTATGCACAGATCGAAAAGGAGCTCTTAGCAATAGTGTTCGCGTGCGAGAGGTTTCACCAATATATCTATGGACAACGAGGCGTTGTCGTAGATTCCGACCACAAACCTTTGCAAAGTATTTTTAAAAAGCCGTTAATGTCTGTCCCAGCCCGGCTACAACGGATGATGCTTAGAATACATGTTTATCCCTGATATGCTGTCTCGCTCGCCCTTACCCGACATATACAGTGAGGAAGTGAGTAAGAACATTCTTTATCAAGTCCAGATGATCGTAAATAGTGTACCCATCTCAAATGATAAGCTCACATTAATAAAAAAGGAAACCAGGCAAGACCAAGACTTATGTACACTAAAAAATTATGTAACTTTAGGGTGGCCAGATAACAAGTATAATGTTGCGAATAACGTTAAAGAGTATTGGTCAATCAAGGAAGAGTTATTTGTAGTAGATGATGTTCTTTTCAAAGATCAATCTGTTGTGATTCCAAAAAACTTACGCGATACGATGTTAGGCATCGTACATGGAGGGCATTTAGGTATAGATCGGAGCAAGCGGCGAGCGAGGCAGGTAATGTTCTGGCCACATATGTCGAGAGACATAGAACTGTATGTGAAACGTTGTAAAGTTTGTCAGGAGTTCTCAAACGCCCCAACAAAAGAACCCATGCTGCCTATGGAGATCCCAAAGCTACCGTGGTATAAAGTAGGCTCCGATATTTTCGAATACAAGAGAAAATATTTTTTAATAATTGTGGATTATTATTCCAACTATGTAGAAGTATGTAAATTAAACAACATAACCACAGAGACGGTTATAGAAAAAACTAAAGAGGTGTTCGCACGACACGGGATTCCAAAAACCTTCATAAGCGACAACGGAACTCAATACACCAGTCGCATGTTTAAGCGATTTGCACAGGAATGGGGATTCGATCACGTGACGTCATCGCCAAACTATCCCCAGGCCAATGGCAAAAGTGAACGTACGGTACAAACTGTTAAAAAGTTACTATTAAAATCAATAAAAAGTAACGAAGACTTTAATATAGCGTTACTCAATTTTCGTAACACTCCACGGGACGGGTTGAGTTCTCCTGCACAACTGCTGATGGGCCGAAGGCTGCGTTGTCAGCTGCCAGTACACAAAAAACTTTTAGAGCCACGTCCTATCAACCCGTTAGAGCATCAAACTATGATTGAAAAGCAAAACAAGTCAAAAATTATGTATGACAAACATTGTAAGGTTTTACCTAACCTAAATAAAGGTGACTCAGTTATATATGTTGATGGGAAAACTAGAGGAAGAGCCACAGTGATTGGTCATGCTGATACTCCACGTTCCTACATTGTACAAAACAAAGTAGGCGCTAGGTATAGACGCAATAGGCGACACCTAATAAAATGTGCAACAGGTAGTGATGCATCACAAGACGATCACATCGCATCAGGCGATAATGATAGTGAAGCGAGTGAGGATGGGGATTATAAAGAAGAAGTTTGTTCTGAATATGACAGATCCAAGGACAGTTCAAACACTTCAGAAGAATCCACATCCCCATTGCCAACACGTAAACTTGTTCGTAAAGCTAAAGTAGCGGCTCAGGAGAAGCTTAACAAAAAATAATTACTTAAATAAGATTTATTAAACTTACTTCTTTAAATTTAATACTAAGTCTAATATTGTAAACTAAGTTAATCTGTCTATGTAAAAGTGTTAATTTTAAGGGAGTGGGCATAGGATTATAAGAAACTAGTTATTTGGGGAAGATGTTGTAGTGATTAAGTTATTCGATTCTACTCGAAGGTAGATTATAATAAATCAGTTGTTGTCTTGCACTCGTTGGTTTCACTCGTATCACAACAAGTATGATACATCATTGGGATTCGGATGGACCAGGGTTGGACCAATGGACCAATTTACGAAAAATAGAATCCGTCACAAAATCCGTCGAATTAGCTAACTCTCCCCTGTCTCTTCCTGACTAAGAATCCTATGTGGCAGTGGGTCAGCCTTACTTACTTTTCTCCTCCACTTCACTCTAGTGTTAGCAACCTTAAAACTATTAATAAATAAATAAAACTGAAAAGCTTGATTTTGGCGGCCGGCGCGGAATTTCAGATTTGTACCCAAAACGCGAGATGTTCGGCCATAATTGGTCGTCTGGCTAAATTGGGTACACAGTTACACACACTACAATACGTATTATTCCTAGGTATTTAACTACTTATTACCCCAGTAAATGCGAGAAAGAAGGAAAATCGCTAATAAATCTGCGACTGTAATTTAAAATAGTACATTACTTAACACTGGGGTAAACGAACAGAATTTTAACGAGGGTGGCATTTGCGGCACATGTGTAGGAATATTACATTTTTCATTCCTCCACATCATGATTGTTGGATAATAAATAAATAGGTTTAGCTCACTTTTCGAAGAAAAAATTCAACTATTCCCGAATGGGTAGGTATATAAAAACAAGATATTATTAATATCGCGGGTCGAACCTGGGGCCTTACGGACAACTGCTATTACAGGCACCTAATCCGCTCAGTTGGAAAATCACGCGAACGTGAACCTTATCGCGCCCAGATACGGTTACCTAATGGTGCCGCAATTAGCTGTTGTCCGTACAGCGATAAAAACAAAATTTTCAGTCGCTGAAGTAGGTAGGTATCAATATTTCCTTCCGTAACATTGTATATCCTAAACTAAAGTGGATTTCCTTGGCTATATTTCCAAGCTAAAGTTTGGGAATCGAATCTAAGTTTGAGTTGCCCCAACTTTCCGTGTCGCGTGCTTATGCTCCTATGTACTTAGGTATCTTCTAGATTGAAATGTTGGGTTTTACATTCATGATCGGTTATTTTGTAGGTGTTCGCTTTGCTAACCGATATAATTATGTTCTCATAATTTTTGAATAAGTGACTCTTAATTAGTAATACAATTTATATGAAATTTTCCTGTAGAAAACATAACAAGCAAATCATACTATAATATTACCTAAGTATAGCATTTGCACTTGCGCATTTATAAAAACTCGAAAGAGTGTTGTTTGTTTGTTTTTATTCCTATTTCACGCAGCAACAGACCGACGGATCGGCGTGATTTGTTGCATAGAAATAGTTGGAGAGCCAGAGAGTGGCATCAGATATTTTTCTCGGAAAATGTAGGGTTCCTGAAGGATTGTGATATATAATAACTAAATGTTATTAGCAAATAATTAACAATATTTATTTATACTACTGTTTTACTTTCATTGTCTTAAAACTCCAGCCAAGGACTCAGTGTCGACGTAGACGGGGCGGTCGCCATCCGAAATTTTATGCTAATTTGCCATGATATTATAACTAAACCAAATATCCTATCAACGTAATAATTGATACATATGATTTTTCAATTCATGTTTTTTCCGCCATTATGACAGAAACATAATAGCAAGATATTTACTCGATACTTTAATGTTTTGAAAATAGTGCCTTTTTGCTAATTTTATTGATTTTACTTGGAAAGTACTTCAGTTACATATCTAAAATAAATACTCACCGAAGGAAAATATAGTTTGTTTTCCAGTGTTAAGACAAAATTTACCTAGATTAATTAGTACTCTCATAATAAATTATATTCGATTTGAGACTTACGTCCTTTAGTTCTAAGCAACTATTCGGTCAAACGGCAAGTCCAATATTCAGTCTTATTCTGTTGCGCTTTGCATCTAAATAGCGAAACATGCTCCGTTCAACCTCAGTACCGCACTGTGCCTCAACGGGGAAGGACGCACGCGCTTGCTTTTCGCCTTGGTTTATCTTCCGAGTGCGATTATATCAACACCTACTGTATTTTCAAACAAAGGATAATATAAAAAATCGATGGCTCGAACGCGACCACTTGACGCGGCAACCAAGTGGTGCCAATGACCTTAGAGCACAGACTAGGTAAAGCTACTACGCAAAAATGACATAGATACAAATAAAATGGATATGACTAGGCCGTTACGCATCCATTATTATGTATGCTCAGTAATATAACTATTAGAGTCGGAGTGTTTCTTTGTGACAGACAAACAGACAGAGAGAGAGAGAGAGAGAGAGAGAGAGAGAGAGAGAGAGAGAGACGGAGAGAAGCAGAGAGAGAGAGTCAGAAAGATAAAACTAAAAATTCAAAGATAATATAAAATAATTTAAGTTCATGATAATTTTATAAAATTAAAATTAAAAATCATTTAAATTAATGTGATGGTTAATTTGACTTGAGAGTTCCATCCACATTTTCTCACGTTTTTACGAGAAGCGGCTTTTAGCAAAAGCAGGAAGGTTCTCAATTTTAACAGACAAAAAATAGCTTGGTAATAATGGAAGCAACAAAACTGCTTCTAATAGAAAATGTGGAAAGTCAAACAATAGGTACTTATGTTTTTAACCGACTTCAAAACAGGGGCAAGGTTCTCAATTCGACCGGTATAAAAAAATACTAGTCGAATTGAGAACCTTCCTCCTTCTTTGAAGTCGGTTAAAACATAAGTACCTACTGTTTGACCAGTTGGGTTGGCTCGGGTATGTGCTGGTAAGGGGAAATGCACAATACACTAGCGGGACTACTTACCTTAGTCAAAGTCAAATACTACTTACCTTTTTATCCGACTTCAAATAAGGAGGAAGGTTCTCATTTACCTTAGAGTACCTTCAATTCGACCAGTATTTTTTATACTGGTTGAATTGCAGTCCACCACTGCGGTGCAACAATGCGTTGCAACACTGCGTTGCAACACTGCGTTGCAACACTGCGTTGCAACACTGCGTTGCAACACTGCGGTGCAACAGTGCGGTGCAACAGTGTGGTACAACAGTGCGGTACCATCTTTAAATATTTTGAATCAGTAGCATTTAATACGAGTTTCTCAGATCAAACGCTAGGTGGCACCACCAGTATTTCAGCAAAGTGAAGTTATATCAAAAAATAAATAGCTATTTTTGAATATTTTGAACAAATTGGTTGGAAACATAGGTGAGTTTTTTTTTTGAGGATTAGGTGAGGTTTTGCGTGATTTGCGTCCAACATTAGATGAGAGCATTTATATTTCAGAGAATCTTGACTTGTATCGTAAAATATTTCTGCCATCCTTGCATATTTTAAATCAGTAACGGTGATTATAGATTGTTCAGTTCTAATACTAGAAGACATCTTCAATATTTCAGTGAAGACGTTAAATCTGAAAATATTTCAGCCATCCTTGAATATTTTAAGTCTGTGGCATCGATTAATGGCTGCTGAGGTCTAAAGCCAAACGACGGCACCAATATTTCAGAGATTTTGAGAAGTAGCTTCACTAACGAAATTTCTTTATTTAATTCAAATCCGAAAATATTTTGACCATCACTTCATATTTTGAGTTTTATTCAGTGGTAAATGATTTCACAGGGTGAGTATTAGGGAACTAACGCAGTATTTTTCATACATTTTGGGTAATGAGAAGCCACAGGAAAACCACGGCAAAACTTATCTCAGATGGCGCCACCTTCGCTGGTGCTGTCATTTGTGGCTTATTTGAGGTTATAAACATTGCTCTTGAATAAAACAATAAAAATAAACTTTGCCTTTAAAAAGTAAACTGTTTCTATAATGACAGTGGCGAATCTCAGAAAAAAGTTAATGTTTCCTTAGCTGGTAAAAAAGCGAATCTTTTGGCAAGGCAATAAAATTATCAATATTATTTTTTCTCATTGGAAGGAAAACGGTGTGTACCTCTATTTTTACACTGATATGCACTACACAGAGGCATGTTTTATTACCATATGATATCTATTGTGTAATTCACTGAAGTGAGATTTTTTTCGTCTAAAACTTTTTTGTGGTGTAATTACTAAAATTATCTATTGATATTATTGACACTTGACAGTGAAACAAGTGCATTAGTATGTGCATCAGTATCAGAAATCCTTGGAGGCCTATGGCTCCAGGTACCAGAGGCTGTTCAGCTGTGCATCAGTATCAGAAATCCTAGGAAGCCGAGCGCTCCAGGTACCAGAGTCTGCATCAGCCAGAGGCTGTTCAGCTGTGCATCAGTATCAGAAATCCTAGGAAGCCGAGCGCTCCAGGTACCAGAGTCTGCATCAGCCACATATCAGTGTAAACGTATGAACCGTCGCGGTGCTCATAGTACCACTCAGTCTAACCTTAAATATAACCATGTTTTTTTATTTAATATAGTACACTTTCAGCAACTAATTATCAGCTCACATGATGACAAGTGATCAATGCATACGGGTATTTCGCAGAGTACCTGTTGAGGTGCTTCGCGACATGCGGTGCAACACTGCGCTGCAACACTGCGTTGCAACACTGCGTTGCAACACTGCGGTGCAACAGTGCGATGCAACACTGCGTTGCAACACTGCGTTGCAACACTGCGGTGCAACACTGCGTTGCAACACTGCGTTGCAGCACTGCGGTGCTACACTGTGGTGCAACACTGTGGACCAAGTAGACAGACACTAAGATTATACAAGTCGAATTGCGAACCTTCCTCCTTATTTGTAGTCGGATAAAAAGGTAACTAGTAATACCTACTGTTAGACCGCCCGGATTGGCTCGAGTAGGTACTGGTAGGTCAAACAGTAGGTACTTATCTTTTTAACCGACTTCAAATATGGAGGAAGGTTCTGTGAAGGATGATGATGTTTTTTTATTAAATTAAATTGAATTGAATGGAATTGAATTGCATTAAATTACATTAAATTAAATTAATCATACTTAAATAGATATTAACAACCAGGTATACTCGTAGAACAAACAGAAAAAGTTCATCACATAAATTTTTGTCCTAGATGGGAATCGAACCCACGCCCCCAAGTTCAGTAAGGTTCACTACCAACTGGACCAACGGGCTTTCGCGTATTTCGTTTCGTTTAGTATAGTATAGTATAGTATAGCGTAGCATAGCGTAGCAGAGCATAGCATAGCATAGTATAGAGCATAGCCTAGCATGGCATAGCATTAGTTTAGTATAGTTTGATTTAATGTTTAACGATCTCTGACACTGTCTCCAGCGTAAAATTTTAATTTGAAAATTAATTTAGGTAATTTCAATTTAATTTATATAATTTATTAATTGTATATTTATATTGTAGAAAACTTAAAAATGAAGTTAAAAAATAAACAACAAATACAATTTTGAAAAGTGAAATAAACAATTTACGGTTTTGCGCTCCGCGACCGAACCCAGCTAATCGTCAAAACGCCAACACTACGCTTATCCTGTGTTTATTACTCCTTGCCGCATGACGAGTCCAAGTACACGAGCTGTGTACACTGAAGCTGCGCGCGACTGCCGCGCTGCCGTGGTTGTGTTTCACACTAATGCGGGCGATGCGAGACGCGCGGGTGAAATCAGAAATTTTCCTCGCTTTATACGCATTCTTAAAGTTAAACTTTTCGTGAAAAATTATCTAGCTAATGGTGAAAACCGCATCAAAATCCGTTGTGTGGTTAAGGAGGAGTTAGCGGTCATACACACAGACAGACAGAGAGATTAGAGATAGAGAAGAGATATACAGGATATTGTCATGTTTGAATGTTACGTTTCGGCAAAGTTATAAACACCGCTATATTAACTCGATATAACAGGCAATATAAACTTTGGTGTGTTCCGCAAACTCGCGTCAACTTTTTCAATAAAATCAGTTTGATATCAGCTAACAAGTTAATTGGTATTCATTGAAAGGTTTGTGTTTGTTTACGGAATTATTTGCGTGAGAGGCAATTTGTTAATTTTATCTGCGTAGATATTTTACGCTTGAAATTGCAAAATAGGCTCTTCCGGAGCAAAGTACATTACGACTTTATTTCTAGGGTAATGGAGGAGTCGTCATCGGCCTTATTAATCATCATCAACAATTTCTCACCCTCTGCTGGGTATAGGTCTTCTTTTCAGCGCGCAATTTTTCCGGTCCTGTGCTAGTCTTGTCCACTTCTATTAATTAAACAAAATATAAGATACACACTACAAAAACAGTTCGACTGCCCATAGATCGTTGAAGGTCTAAAGATAATCCAAATGCTCAAGTGCATTACCAGTCGGCAGCGTACCCAGCCCAGCATGCTGGTGACATTAGGATGGCAATGCGTATGCGTTGAGCCAGAAACGCTTCTCCATCGCAGTATCTGAACAAAAGTAGAAGTAACCCGTAATCTTTTTCAACCGACTTAAAAAATGTAGTTCTTTCGACTGTATTTTTGTGTAGGTTTTAATGGATCTATTTTTATTAAATTGGCTTATATCTTGAGAGTAGTTTCATTTACATTTGTAGAAAGCATTCCATCAATAATGGTGGACAAGTAGGAGATGAATCCCCTTTATTGAACTTGCCGTGAAATCGCTTGGTTGTGTTGCTGTGCGTAAAAATGCAAATTATTATCTAATCTGTACAAAACTAAATATTCACCACCACTACAGAAACGTTGGTCGCACTGTAGCAAAGCGATGTCATCAAAAATACATTTGCAACAAAAACTGAGGTTTATTTTACTCACTATACAATTCTCTATGTATCTCTAGTGTCAATTTAATTTTCATTCGCGGGTTACGACCTGGCTATGAAGTTTGCTCTACATGCCGTGAATACTGTGTTATGACCTCTTCTAATGGCTTGAGAATACCCCCTCCACGTATGAGATGCATGTACTGATCGAGGCAGGGTGGCTCAGGATAAGCTGGCGACTCCGAACTGAATTCGGGCAGCGGTGGCAATGTTGCCGTAGCTACGGCAGTGTTGCTGCAGTTACGGCAACTGCATCACAACTAAACAATAACACTTTATAAACTACTTCGAGTGTTAATGACACAACTTAGCTTCGGTTACGTCGATTTTCTTCGAAACTTTTTCGCGTTGGAGTCATTTTCTGTACGTAAGCGTAAGAAAATAAGAGAAATTTGCATTCGAGATGTTTTAGTGACTGTCTACTTGCAAAGTGCTTCTGAATGTTGATGCTATTTCCTTCTTGTGTTTGCGATTTGCGACGTTGACTGGAAAGTGATATGTTTAATGGCACATCAGAGTTTTTAACGTGCATCCAAATCTCCCTCTATTACTGTTTGCATATCATAATCGGATTGACCTAATCTATTTATTAGGTTGGTCGTTTTTAGGGTTCCGTACCTCAAAAGGAAAAAACGGAACCCTTATAGGATCACTTCGTTGTCCGTCTGTCTGTCTGTCTGTCTGTCCGTCTGTCAAGACCCTTTTTCTCAAGAACGCGTAAAGGTAGCAAGTTGTAATTTATACTAAATACTTGGGTCTACGGTTTCTTTCGGCTGTAAAAAAATAAAAGTTGTAAGTCAACGCAATCAAAAGATATGAACGTTTATGTCGCATATTTTGCGATTTCACAGGGGAACCAAAACCTATAGGGTACTTCCCGTTGACCTAGAATCATGAAATTTGGCAAAAAGCAAGGTCTCATAGCACATATATAGGAATAAATCCGAAAGTTATAAATATGAAGGTATATCATTTAAAAATGATTATTTTGCTATTACAAACTTACATTTTGTAGTTGGAATGTATGGAAGAAGCTTATTGTCAACTACAAACTTAAGTTTGTCTTTCAATATTTTAACTTCAGTTAGTTTTTTTTTTGGTCTCGCGCTCTTATGGTTCCTTTATGTCGTATATTTTGCGATTTCACAGGGGAATCAAAACCTATAGGGTACTTCCCGTTGACCTAGAATCATGAAATTTGGCAAGAGGCAAGGTCTCATAGTACATATATAGGAATAAATCCGAAAGTTATAAATTTGAAGGTATTTAAAAATAATTATTTTGCTATTACAAACTTACATTTTGTAGTTGGGATGTATGGAAGAACCTTATTGTCAACTACAAACTTCAAAGTTGTCTTCCCAGAGACTGTGGGATCGGCCGATCTGCGAACTAGCATGGAAATCGCTACTAGATACGTGTCCTAGTATTGCAGATCGCGCTCGTATTCTTGCTGTCTCTGTTTGGGAATCGGGACTTTGGTTGCAAGCCATGCCCTCTTTTAACACAGGTAGCCTTTTAGATCCAACCGCATTTCGTCTAGCTGTCAGCTTACGCTTGGATACAAGGTGCTGTGAGGCCCATCGCTGTCAGTGTGGTACTGCTGTTGACCAGCTCGGTCACCATGGTCTCTCTTGCTCGAGAAGCGCTGGTCGTATTGGCCGACACGCTAGCCTGAACGACATCATACGCAGGGCACTTTCCACCGCCAATGTCGCAGCTGTGCTCAAACCGAGTGGTCTTGCGCGTGACGATGGAAAGAGGCCTGACGGTATGACACTTGTGCCCTGGAGGTTGGGGCGGCCCCTTGTATGGGACGCAACTTGTGTCGATACTTTGGCGCCGTCACATCTTCCTGAGACACAGGGTAGGGCTGGCGCGGCAGCTAATTCGGCAGAGCAGCACAAGCGTCGCAAATATGCTAACCTCGGCAGTGGTTACATATTTGAGGCGTTTGGGGTCGAGACATTGGGCCCTTGGGGACCGGGAGCTCACCTCATTTTCAAAAATCTTTCAGAGCGCCTGGTTAATGCGACGCGTGACCAAAATGCTGGCGTGTTTCTGGCTCAACGCATTAGCATTGCCATTCAACGTGGTAATGCCGCCAGCATGTTGGGTACGCTGCCAACTGGTAGTGGGCTTGAGCATTTGGATTGTCTTTAGACCTTCAACGGTCTATGGGCAGTCTAACTGTATTTGTAGTGTTAGTTTTAGCTTGTATTTTGTTTAGTTATTAAAGGCACTTGCCCAGTAAAAAAAAACTACAAACTTAAGTTTGTCTTTCAATATTTTAACTTCAGTTAGTTTTTTTTTTGGTCTCGCGCTCTGAGGGTTCCGTCTAACGGAACCCTCAGAGCACGAGTCCTACTCGTACTTGTCCGGTTTTTTTTTACCAGTTATAATCATGCAAGGCTATGCTCCGCTCGGCTTCGTTCCCTTTGTCCCTTTAACAGTCTAGTATATATTTTTTCTGAAAAAGCACAAAAAATTCATTTGATGTGCATATTTCGATTTGCGATTATGTATACGAATAACATACAATAGTTATTTGTTATACAAGAGTGCAAAGTTGCTTTTTAACCGCGTGCTCAATTTTGATGACCTAGCAAGCGGAGGATTAAGAAATTAGAATCCTGGGCGTTAGTGAGGGAATCAAAAGAGCACGAGGTGAAAATCTTTGCACTCGAGTGCAACACGTAACTTTTCATCCAACCTCAGCGAGGAAATCACTAAATGAAAAAAAAAATGCGCATTATTAACAGTTTCAGATGTTTTGAAATCACAAACTTAGTGCACACGATGTTCTAAATTCAATTTTACTTTATCCTCTAGCTAGCGGATGAAAACGGCGTTTGCAATCAGATATCGAAGAACAAAAATACTCTTTACAACACATTTGCTCAAAAAGTGCACTTACGAAGCCTGTATACATCGTTCGAAAGTTAAACATTACGGATCATACAACGGAGCGTGCGGTAATGAATTTTACCGCACGCTCAGATGTATAGCACCGTGCGTGTACTTTACGGTATTTTTTTAATTTCCATTTCCATAAAAATTGTTTCATATTTAGCCTTTTTTTCTCGCAAATGTGTTGTAAAACGTTGTATGGCACACGTGCGGATTGGTTTTACAAACTCGTGACTATGGTAAGCCCTCGACTTCGTCTCGGGCTTACATTCGTCTACTCGTTTGTAATAACCAACTTACCGCACTTGTATCATAAATAACTATTCCGAGGTGGAGGGATGAAAAACAATTATTGATGTGAAAGCGAAATATGTGTGGGTAGGCAGAGAAAATACGCGCACTGGCCATCTATCAAATGCATGCACGCCATTAGGCATTATGAAAGACAATAATACCTTTATCGAATTTGACGTATGACTTGATTCATCGGTTCGCGATACATTTGCGTTCGAGATTAATTCGCGAATGAACGATGACCAAGTCATTACGGAATCGTGTTATTACATGGCTTTACCCCGCTGTTTTACTTACGATTACTAAATTTTCTGGGATAAAATGTATTATATGTTCCATCATGAAATGATGTGTACTGATTCCTTGCTTAACATAAAATAGTTTAGTCTTTAGAAGTTAAATGGTAACCAGTGTTGCCAGTTTTTTTTTGCCTAGTTGGGATTTTGGAACTTTTTGAGTGAAAAAAGCGTGATTCTGTCGTCGAAAGCGGGACATAGTAAAAAACGTATATAATCAGAAGTTATTAAATATTTATCTTTTTATTTGAATTAAAATTATGTTTACGTGACAATAGATAGCAAAAATAGCCATAGCAAATGTATTTTAATAAAAATATTACATTTCAAACCAGATTTATCCTATTTACCCTATCGTTAAATAGTTGAGTCTTATTCGTCTTCGAATATCGAGTTATCCGATAAAAGCGGGACTGAGACTGTCCCGCGCGAGACATTTAATTTTGATTTAAAAATCGGGACGTCCTGCCAAAATCGGGACGTCTTGCAACGCTGATGGTAACATACATAGAAAGAGAGAGAGAAGGACATATAGTCAGAGAGACAATTAGAGAAACAAGAAACCAGAATGACAATAGGGTATTCGACTGTAATATCTGTATTAATAAACCAGCCAAGTGAGAGTCGGGCTCGCGCACTGAGTGTTCCGTACCACCACAAATTACAATAAGGTAGTCCAAGTAACCGAATTCCCAGTTATTATAACGCCTTCCAATCGTCGGAGTAATTTGCTACGCAGCTTGCTACAGGTGCTCGAGTATAATAACTTGGTAATGAACAGAAATTTAATACCGACTCGCACTTGGCCATTATTTATTATTTGTTGTTATACATTAGAGTGTGTACTACAAATACTACAATCGTGCCAAGTTTGGTGCTTGTACGTATTATCGTTCTTACATTAGAGCTAATACAATAATACGTAATAATACGTACCTGCAAAATGTGGAATGAGCTACCTTCTACGGTGTTTCCGAGAAGTTACAACATGGGGTTCTTCAAAAGGCGAGTTAATAGAGTTCTAAAGGGTCGGCAACGTATTTGTGATGCCTCTGGTGTTACAAGTATCCATAGGCGACGGTGACTGCTTACCATCAGGCAGCCCGTCTGCTTGTTTGCCACCTATGGCATAAAAAAAAAAAAAATAATTGTTGTATGGGGTTTCGTTTTTACTTTTTTATTATTTATTAGTTAATCCGCTGTATCAATACATATTCTGTGAAAATTTCAACTGTCTATGTACTTATTACGGTTCGCAAGATATAGCCAGGATAGACAGACGTACGGACGGACAGACAGACAGACATCGTAGGCTTAGTAATAGGGTCCTGTATTTACCCTTTCGGTACGACATGACGGTAAAACAAGATTCATGCTGACGTAACCCAAGAACTAAAAATACAAATTATTGTCCTGATTTTCAATTCTTTCACCACGTGTCTTGACCCCCGTGACTTGACTGGAAGCGCTCTATTTTGGTCGAATGCTCTATAGCGCCATGCACAGGAAAATAATAGAGGCAACAATTGTGTGACAAGTTAGAACTTGTTGCTTGCCTGTGACGTCACTGAAGCCACGTGGCCCCATAAATGTCAAAGGGAGTGTTACGTTACGCCGTAGTATAATGATTTAAATGTTGATTGAATATTTATAAAAAAAAAAAACTGAAAATTAAGAGGATTATCATAAGATTGCTCTATTTTATTATTATAGACAACTAGTAGTGGTGTCCCGCGTTATATATCTCGTTGAAGTAACATTTTGATAGCGACAGCAACCTTCTTTGACTAAGATGACAATTGTAATGTTATGTGTCAATGTAATAGACTACAATTATTTATCAGAATTGTCGATTCCCGGATTAATTTTTGTTCTTGTTTTTGAGGGGAAATTCTGAGACACATTTGTTCCGATCGAAACTAATCTGAAGATTGGAAGAAAACTTTATCAAAATCGTTCCAGCTGTTTCGGAGTCCATAGGGAACTTACACACAAACATACACACACACACGCACACGCACACACACACGCACACACACACACACCGCTTTTTAGATAGCTATAGATTTGAGATGGTTTCGTAAAAACAGTAACTACCTATACCCTATTCTTGCACGCACGCACGCCCGCACTCTCTCTCTCTCACACACACACACACACACACACACACAAACACACACACCGCCTTTTAGATAGATATAGATTTGAGATGGTTTCGTAAAAACAGTAATTACCTATACCCTATTCATGTGATGTGATAACTGATATAACGGTCAACGGTTTTGTAATTAAGATAATGTGAACGAGTGTACGTGCGAGTAATGACGGCCAATAAGTTCATTAATCATTAGTATCGAACCGTCGCCATGTGGTGGAACAATGGCGGCCGTTTTAGATCGACGCTATCTATAACGAATTTATGTAATAACGTTTTGTTAGCACTAAGTGTGTCGCATTGTGTTAGTTGATTAATATTTGCTTTATTAACTAAATATAGCAGTTTATTAGTATTTTTTATTAAATAACTAGCGGTCCGCCCCAGCTTCGCACGGGTATAGATTATAACCTATGTCACCCGGGGATAGCGTAGCTTCCCAACAGTGAAAGAATTTTTAAAATCGGTCTAGTACTTTTTGAGCTAATACGTTACAAACATACATACAAACCTTTCCTCTTTATAATATTATTATATATTATTTTTTATTAAATAACTAGCGGTCCGCCCCAGCTTCGCACGGGTATAGATTATAACCTATGTCACCCGGGGATAGCGTAGATTCCCAACAGTGAAATAATGTTTAAAATCGGTCTAGTACTTTTTGAGCCAATACGTTACAAACATATATACAAACCTTTCCTCTTTATTATTATATATTATATAGTATAGATAGGCTTGCATAGGCTCTACGATGGAGCACGCTTGCCTAGAAAAAAATTATTTACTCGCGATTTAAGGACATAGATTGTAACCACAGATAAACCAAATTGGTCCGCCATCTTTGGAAGTCCGCCATATTGGATTTTGAATAACGAGGGGCGGATCCAGAATTTCATTTTAGGAGGGGGAGGACATTCTGGATTTCATTTTGGGGGGGGGGGGTGCATTCTGACAAGGTTCGAAGGAATCAAATCGAAAAATTGAGTCGAATGTATGGAATTGCTAGGTGTTTTGGGTGGGGCTATGGCCCCCATGGCCCTCCCCCTGGATCCGCAAATGACGTCATTTAGCTTACCATGCATTGTCATTCAAACTAAACTCATACCTATGCAATATTTCAGCTCAATCGGTTGAGGATAACTGGTCTAAAATTCAGTTGCAAGATTAGTCTCACACACACATGCATACTAACAGGGCAAGTTAAATAAAAGCTTGTAAAAATTTATGCAAATGAGAATATTTTTCATCCCAAAAGCTCTGGTTTATTTATTGGGAGGTTTTGAGGCGTTTTATGTATTGTACCTATTTTACCCCGGCCCGCAATGCAATAAGAGACAGGGTTGTGCACACGCACTTGATAGCCTGTTGGTCCAGTTGATAGTGAACCTGCCTTCTGCGCTTGGAGGCGTGGGTTCGATTCCCACCTAGGATAAACATTTATGTGATGAACATTTGTGTTTATTCCATATCTGGTTGTTAATATCTATTTAAGTATGTATTAAAAAATATATATGTATGTATATCAGTCTCTGGCAGCCATATCACAAGCTTTGCTTAGTTTGGGGTCAGAAGACCGTGTGTGCAAAAACGTCCCGTATATTTATTTTATTTGAAAAAGACCGCCGATTGCGGTTGATTAGTCAGAGTGACCGGCTTCATCATAAATGATCCATATTTTATTTTTAATTCCATATTTGTTATTTTAATTAATTTAAGCCTTGTTTCTTAATAGGCCGCGATATATGAGTTTAAATTTGATTGCAATTTACGGCGTAAAAACCTTTTTTTTTTTCTATCCATATAATTATAAAAAAATGTATCCCTATTTATGTTGGTCACGCACGCCATAACTTGAAAAAGATGCCGATTTCAATTTTTTCAATTTGACTTCAAATTTCGTTTTTTTCTACTAATACTTTGTACAAGGTTCTTACGCAAAAAAAAATCTGAAAGTTGCTCAGAAAATTGTAAAAATCAGAAATTTATCGATTTTAACTCGCGGGTGAAACCGCGGGGCGCAGCTAGTTTCTAATAAAGACGACTGAATGGCACTAAGCTATCTTTTTGCAACTTAGCTTTGAATTACCACCTTAATGAGTAAAATTAGGGATACATTATGCCATATAAATATTCATCGATAAACCCAATTTTTCATATCGATGGCTTATGATGAAATCCTAATTTGGAAGCTCTTCCCCTTTTGAGAAAATCAGTGTTCAAAACGTTGGTCACAATGGTAGCGACATACACTGTAATTTGTTATTGTTAATTACTAATCCAAGAATGAGTAATAGTCCAACCTGGCTCCGTTCGTAATGGCCGAATTATTCAAATGATTTATCGGAGAACCCAACGTCGTAAATCTGCAAAATTACTATTGTCTAATAAATATACAATTACGAACTTCCTTTTTGGTATGCTGCGGAAAATGATTGTAATCTGTCAATTTAAATTAAAAAATAGTATAAACAAACAAACATACACCTGCAATGGAATGAGCTCCAGCGGCATTTCCGAGTAACTAGAACATGGGATTCTTCATTGTTATTAAAGTCTTCAAAGGTCGGAAACGTACCTGTGATGCCCCTGGTGTTACAGGTATCCATAGGCGACGGTGATCGCTTACCATTAGGCGGCCCGTTAGCTTGTTTGCTACCATTGGCATAAAAAATACAACATAATCAACTTACACGGATAATTCTTATCAATACAGTTCTCTACTTCTTAGTTATTTTCTACTGAAATAGCTTTATTTTATTGTATTTTAAGGTGTATAAGTGTACTTACTTAATTTGATGTCTCATATTTTTTTATATAATCACTAAGATATAATTATTTACGGGATATTCAAAACGAACGTGAATGAGATAGTTTAAAACAGTGCTTTAATTATTACAATCAACTCAAATTTTGGGGTGGCGTAGCGCTCGTGGCGTAGTAACGTGGCGTAGCGCTTGTTGCGTAGCGCTTGTGATGTAGCACTTGTGGCGTAGCGCTCGTGGCGTAGCGCTCGTAGCGTACATAAACTAGCCGGTTTGAACATTGATCCAATGACCGATCCGGTTAGTTTTCAGAATAGTTAGTTTTTAGTTTTTGCTGCGAGTGACATTTACAACTGAACACTATCGTGTACAGGCACGTTAAACTCTACTCATAGGTCTCGGTAGTAGTTCGTCATAAATAACAATCATTATACCATCTGGGAGACTATCGGACAGATTTAAGTGATCTATACTAATATTATAAAGAGGAATGATTTGATTGTTTGTTTGTTAATAGGCTCCGAAACTACTGAACCGATTTGAAAAATTCTTTCACTGTTGGGAAGCTACACTATCCCCGGGTGACATAGGCTATAATCTATACCCGTGCGAAGCTGGGGCGGACCGCTAGTAACTAAATAATAAGGCACTAGCGATATCAATCCTTCATATAGTCGTAGTATTTTTGTTTGTTTTCTACAACACCGACTATACTGGACTATACCTATGCGTTTGACCCATAGAGGTAAAATTCCTATAGAAAGAGTCACAATTTCTGAGTGAAAACCATGATACCTTACGTGAAAACAGTTTTAAAAAAACGTCTGATTTTGGCGTCACACTATTTTGCATTTGCCAGTGTCAAGTATTGAATTATTATCAAGTTTGATGAAATGTAGTCAAACAAGTCAGTCTCAGTCAGAGCCAACCAAAGTGAGTCACGGTCAAATCAAAATCATACCCTAGTAAAGCGGTAAAGACTTTACAAGAGGCTCAAATGGAGGAAACAACACGAAAACACATGTTTCACCGCGTTAAAACACTGACCCACACTCGAGCACGTCCACGAACACTTAATAAATAAGAATCCACCATTATTACGAATTAACACTCTAAAATACATCGCGGGCATCCAGTGGATGCAAAAGGCAGGCTGTCGTTCAGTGTGGAGGTTAAGGGGGAGGCCTATGTTCAGCAGTGGACGTCTTCCGGCTGATGATGACTTAAAATACAAGTTTAGGGAAACAATACAATGAGACGACGTTTTTTTCAAGTTGGCGCTAAAACTCCCCTACTCCATTTAAGTATTCATCACACTGTTTTAAAGTATCACGGTTATTCGCTAGTTATAAACACGGAATAATAATCATGTATATGTATTTTGTTCTTGTTTGAAACCTAAACTGTCACCTGAGACTCAAGGCTTTCATACAGCTACAGTAAATGTCGGCAAACATAATTTGTAGGGTTAAACCCGAACATTCTCAAATTTCCGCCAGTCTGCGTGTACGTGGCGTGTGTAGAGTATGTTTAATTCTATCCCGGACGGTTGCGCCGTCGCCTATCGTGCTTGCAGGGTTGCCAGGAATAATAACAATATACAGGTATTTACAGCGAACGATTCATAAAGTATAAAACAAACATACATGGTATTCAATTCATGGTATTCATGGTATACATGGTCAATAGTATTGACATGGGAAAGTACGAAGTTCAAACGAAGGGTGAATAGAGTCCTCAAAGGTAGGCAACGTACTGATAATGCCCCGGGTATTGTAGGTGTCTATATGCAGCGGTGACTACTTATCATCGGGTGGACGGTAGCTGGTTTGCCACTTATTCTGTAAAAAACAAAACAATGTTTATCCAATAGGCTATCGAGCAGATGTTTAATTTGTTAAAAATATCAGACTTATATGTAATACTAAAGCAATTATTGGAATCCTCTCATACATTTTCCGTTTAAAGATTTTGGTTGCATCAGGAAAGGATGCCCTAACAGTCTAACCCTTTCTCGCAAAGTAAGTTGTCAGTATGGAGTTTTTATAGCGTACTAACAAGTGACGTCATGTGTAAGTATAGTGCGCTCTGTCTA
This sequence comes from Agriopis aurantiaria, assembly GCA_914767915.1. Classification (NCBI taxonomy): domain Eukaryota; kingdom Metazoa; phylum Arthropoda; class Insecta; order Lepidoptera; family Geometridae; genus Agriopis; species Agriopis aurantiaria. The sequence continues at coordinate 5,849,318 of OU612001.1, read as the reverse complement.
GCAAGACAGTAAAATGCTTATAATTATCTTCATTATTTTTAAACTTATTTTAATTTTGGTGTCGGAACTTAACAACAACAAGCCGAAAATTATCAGTCCGCTTCACACTCAATAACTTATTTTTTTTAAGTTTTTCTTGACACCTGGTATCGGTTCACTTGTGTATGGTCTTTGATCTTTGAAACTATACGTACAACAATACTAATAAAACTGTAAGAGAGTAATTTGCAAGTAAACCGCCATTAAAAAAACAACCGTATTATTAAACAGTTACGACTCATTTCTCAAATTCAACTATGATTGAAAGAGTCACATCCATTTAAATCTGTTTAGCCGTTACGGACTTGAGTGGGGACAAAAATACGCACTTCCCATTTCATTATAAGTGTGGAGTAGCCTCGGAATATTTTCTCGGTGTATTGTCTTTTTTCAAATTTAAATTTCGAAAAAGACGATTTACTTGCTATTTCGTGGCTACTTTTTGTTCATTAATGGCTACAGACTTAAATTACGCACAAACTTTTGCATTTATAATATTAATGTGCTGTTAAAATAAATCTGTCTCTAGTCCTGTCTAATTGTTACCTTTACACGGCGAACCAATCTTGTTCATTACGCTTTCAAGGCGAAACAACCTTGTTCATTACCTTTGCATGGCAAACCAAGTTTTGTCCATTACGTTTTTAAGGCAAACCAATCTTGTCCTTTTTCTTTGCACGGCGAACTACTTTTGTCCATTACGTTTTCAAGGCGAACCAACCTTGTCCATCACCTTTTCAAGGCAAACCAACCTTGTCCCCTTATCTTTTCACGGCAAACCAATTTTGTCCATTACGTTTTCAAGGCAAATCAATATAGTTCGTTACCTTTGCCGGGCGAACCAATCTTTTCCAATAATTGGTATAGAAATAGTGTGCATCAAAAGCACAATCATATTAACTTCCAGGAAAATGGAAGAAAACTGGATTGTAGCTGTGTACAAGTTGAGCAGTGAGCAACCCTGCTGCAGCGCGGTCGTGACCGCACCACGCTCTGCGCCGTCTGGCTCATCGGGTCTAGTTACCAACTTTACTCAAGACTGGACGCCTCGCCTGTACGCGGGGAAATTAGAGAATCGAGTTTTTTTGTTCTGTAGTTACTGGGCTCAATTAGAGTTAATTGGTGAGTTAGAATTTTTGACTTGTAATTTAAGAAGTATGAATTTTAAAAGTTATCTTTGCTTGTAACTATTAATAAAAACGAATCTACGAAGTAAATTTTACATCTATTTGTCGTATCAATTTGAATCTTTGCAAGTACAATGTGTAATTCGGATGATAATACTATAATTTTGTACCATCGGACTGATCTGATGAAATCGGGAACTCTTCAATGGCTACTAATAATCTCCGAGTTTGGATTCAGTTGGTTTGTTATAACGAGTCCCACTGTCCGACTCCCGTGACTCCATCATCAGACCGTTGTCACCAAATTTAATGACCCCTCGAGTTTGGCCTCTTTATTGGTCTTTGAGTCACAAGCGTGTTTTTGAATTTTTAACCGACTAAAAAAAAGGAGATTTATTTATTATTTATATTTTTAATATACTATATTACTTTTGCTTTGGCTGGCGCCGTTTCCAAAAATAACTGATTATAAATTGTAAATAGGTAAGGAGGTATATTTATAATGTATCAATAGTTTCGTTGAATGTCCTTTAATGCTCATAGCTTTGAAGTAATTTTAATATTATTATTTACTTTTTAGTTTAGGTTTGTAAATGTAGGTATAGTAATTTTTTATTTAATTTTTTATTTTATTTTATTTAGATTACCTTTACCAAAACAGAAAAAACTAAGATGAGTTAGATGAGTTACGCCAATGACATAGTTACTTATTTTCAGAATCCTCTATTTTGGTGGGTAGACAATTTCATGTTTTTTTTCTTCGAATGACGCAAAAAATCGTAAACTAAACTAACTAAAAAACAAAAAACTGAAAACCTTTTTTTTAAAGTCGTTAAAACAAAAAAAGTTCCGGGTACCACCCTACATGATAAACTGTAATCTTTGGCTAGAATTGCAGAATTAAATCTATATGAATTAAACGAAGCTCAACCTCAATTAAACTTTCAAACAGTCCTCAGAGCTTCGTTAATGTTTATTTTCACAGTTTAATTTTACTGCAAGATGACGTCTAGTTGTCATAAACACTAATGACTGATCGTTATAATTTAGGACATTCAGTGCGCTCACACGGTTAATTAGCGGTCATCAAACTGACAGCGAGCGATCCAATGACACAAAGCTAATTCTAGTGCATCATCAAAGCGCATGAAACGTAATTACACATGCGCAGGTACGGTTGAACCACGGAGCACAATTTCACAGCGTTGGATGCTGTGGACCTCTTTTTTCATGATAGATGGCTGGGCATACCTCGCTTACCATGGTTCTACACTGCAGCCTCTTTTTTATTCTTTCCCTTTGGCATCGCACGTCTTACGCATTTGCCACCGTCAAGTTATCGAAATATTTTCAAGTTTTATTAGATATCGTCAAACAAGTCACGGTCAGAGTCAAGCAGGTCTTGTTTGATATTTTAAAATTTCAAATTATTGACCATTTGAAACTTATATTATACTTGACACTGGCTAAATAGACAAGATGTATGGAGCCAAAACTAAAAAAGGAAAAACAATTACGATAAAGAACCGAGCGCACTAATGGTGATTTAATCCCTTTTTTATCCATACAATGTGGTGCCATTTTTTTTTTATGACGGATGTCTGACCGTTGATTACAAAAAAATATACTTTTTAATGAAGAAAGAAAGAAAGAAAAAGAAAGAAAATAAATTTTAATGGTTGATTACCTGCTTGGAATCACGGTGCATAGTTACCTACTTTTATGCCACTTCCTCATGTATTTTCTCTGTTGGACGACCGACGAATAGAGGCTTGCACAGACCGGCCGACGCATCGCTTGTGATATTATATTCAGGTGTAATAACGACTAATCCTCAACCTATGTCAGAAATTACTCGCTTTTGTGCGTCAACGGAGTATTTCGGCGAACTGTCTATGAATGAGTTATAAGCTTAATGCATTATGCAGCGGTGTCTCGCAGTAAAGTGCATTATCATAATTATGCAGGTAATACGTATTCGGGGCAGGTCACATTACGCCCAGTGAAGCTCTCCGGAAATCCACATGGAAAAATTGAAAGATCATTGTCATTTCATTGTCATTTCGTTGTCATGTCTTTCATTGTCTATGTCCCAATGTTTCATTTAATACAAATAACAAGTTTGGCAAAGGATGTAATTAAAAACATTCATCCTCACCATCACCATCATCATCATCATCACAATCATCATCATAATCATCATCCAGAAGACGTTCACTGCTGAATATAGGCCTCGCCTTTTAACATCCACTCTGAACGACAGCCTGCCATCTGCATGCACTGGATGCCCGCGACTCTCACAATGTCGTCGGTCCATCTAGTGGGAGGCCTACTTATGCTGCGTCTTCCGACTCGTGATTAAATACATTACACATACTGAAAAAATTATTTAAATTGGCTGATACATTTCTGAGTTATAAGCGTTTAAAGTTTTTGGTAGGGATAGAGATTGGATACTCATACCCGCAAAGCGTGTGGTATAGCATTTGTATGGCGCGCACACGGCTTGACGTCATAAGTAGTCATAACATGCTATAGCGCGTTCTCTGTCTAGCATGAAATTAAAATACTTACAACTTATTTATTAATGAACTTTATATTGTTTTTGTTGATGGGCTCTATAGATCAGCTGTTTATGAAGTAATATTTTTTTTAGACACAGCCTTCCCGATGGCCCGTTATAAGATGAAAAGAATTTACATCTATTAATGAACTTTAAAAAATGCAGTTTCTTTTTCTTAATGTTTTTTGTCGAGCGAGAATTGCGGCGTCACATTTCTTAGCCAGTGTCAAGTATTGAAAGCACTGTTTTAAACTATCACGGTTGTTCACTAAAGTTATATGATTATGTAAGGGATATTTACTGTGGTAAGGTTGTGGAATGAGCTACTGTTCGACCAACCACCCGCATTATTTCTTCAATCTTCCCGTGAACATGGTGTAACTGCGCCAAAATATTGGGAGCTCATTCCACAACCTTACCACGGTAAATATTCCGTAAATAATCATATAACTTAAGTATTGAAAGATTTTTAAGTTTTATTAAATATAGTCAAACAAGCCCTAGTCACAGTCTCTCACAAGCAAACGATCAAAAGTCCAAGTCATACCCTAGTAAGTTGGCGGAGACTTTACTAGAAGCTTCGACGGAGTTTTGGAAACACCACGATTATGTTTCATTTCATTATATCACTTGCCTACTCTCGAGGATGCTCACGAACATCATGAGCAAAATACACACGTTTAGGAAAAATAAACACTTTTATTATGGAAACTGACGTGATTTTCACAAATTTTATTTCCCCTCGGGGAAGAGCACCTGTGTGCGCCAGCTAACATATTTCTCTACGCACCCCCAGCACCCGATCAGTAGCCGTTGTCATCACGTGCACGCCGCGCGGCGGCCCGTAGCCCGTAAACCCCGTAGTGCAAAGCGAGACGCAGCCGCGCGCGCGCTTTCACCAGTCACCTTGAAAAAGACCGCCTAATGCGGTTAAAACTATAGTCGGAGTAACCAGCTTAATCTTACACGAGTAATTCCCGTGTAATATACAATAAATAAATAATAAAAACACTGATGTTTTTTTCATGTTGGCGCCAAAACCTCCTGCAATATATAAAAATTATTTAAAGTTTACTAAATTTCCTTGATTAGGTAACTATGTATTTGTAAAAAGATTAAATATATTTTAATGTTTACATTGCCTTGATTGTGTTACTATTTGTAGAAAGATAGCAAACTGAAACAAAAGAGGTGTATTTGAAGTTGTGGCGAGGATTTGTGTGAAAAAAGCAGAATATAAATTCTTGTTACTGTCGAGAATATATTTGTTTAATGTACGTAACACTTGTGAGTATGAATGCTTAAGTAGATGCACGAGATAGTGAAGCGAAGAACTCCACAATAAAAGCAGTGTAATTAGGTCGATGGAACTACCTATGTTTCTCGTTCCTCTACAAAAAGAACGCGTGTATTTAATGTAATTAACTGTTTGTAAGTTCTTGCGTATTCCGCGCTCCCCTCTTCCTTGTGGATTTAAACAATTACCGTTCATTAGGATGCACACAGAGCGGGCCTTTGTAATGCAAATCCATTGTTTTTGCGCGCGCAAACTACCCACACTTTTGTTGGATGTATGTTAATAGCGCGGAGTAAAATATAATTTAAAGTAGGTTGCGTACAGCACTGCTTCAAATGAAAAGCAATTTCATAAGTGGAATGCAGCAGAAGTTGTACACAAGTTCGTTTCGACTTTATATAAAATTCAATATTTGGTTCCGTCGTCGCTGCGGTCTGCCAACTCGAACAGTCGCCGCGCCCGACTTGAGGAGTTTAGTGGAATCCACCATAAAAATAGTAAACACAATTTCTGCTAGTGAAAAGATAAATCTCGGTCTTGCAAACACAGTCGCGGATCTCGAGGGGCGGAATCTCGCAACTTTGATTCGATTCATAAATTCGGCGGTGGCATTCAGAAATATCGCAAATTCAGTTTGGTATCATAGGAGCGGCATAGCTTTAGGCACCTAGCATATCTTGAATCTAAAAGTAAGATTCAATACAGGATTGCATTGAATAAGTAAGATCTTAGATCTTAGCCACGTTGGTGCAGTTGGTAATGAACAGCCTTCTGCGCAGGCGTGGGTTCGATTCCCACCTCGGACAAACATTCATGACGTGATGAGCATTTTGTGTTTGTTCTATATCTGGGTGTTAATTAAGTATTTAAAATAGTCTATTTAAGTATTTAAAATATATATGTATCTGTAAGCATTTGTAAGCCTCTGTAATATAATCTGTAAGCCATATGACAAGCTTTGCTTAGGTTGAGGTCAGAAAGCCGTGTGTTAAAAAAATGTCCCGAATATTATTTATTTATCTTATGGCCTGTTTTTTTGTTTAATATTATAATTTACAAGATTAAAGTTAATATTTAGGCAGATAAATTCCACTTTACAACGTTCCATAAAGGGAGCCTTCGCGTGCGAAACGTGCCTTATTTCCGAGGCTGTTTAGTTGAAATAGGCTAAACAATGGAGCTACGTGCGGTTTTCTACGAGAAAGACTTTTATGTTAATTTTATTATCTACATGCATGTCGTTTGCTTGCAGAGTCCTTATTGTCGTAAAGTCCACTAATGAAACAGACCTCGACTACTGAAACACTCCGACGGAAGACAATTCTTTCTTTATATCCCCCAGGAGGGACATAACAATAATAAAGTACCTCGTAATTAAAAGAGGACATCAATTTATGTTACTACCGATTGCTAATTAAGATGCTGGACGAGTGGAAAGAAAAAGCGCTTTTTACGAACCGGAAGAGTAGGTATGAAAACTCTAGAGGGGTGTTGTGTTAACTGTAAATAAAATAAAAAAACCCTGAACTTTGATACGTATGTAAAGTAGAGAAAATACAATTTTAATTTTCATGGTGAATTAGTCAGATTGTAAAATTTGACAATTTGTTGCATTTCATGTAGCATGTAGCATACAATATAAAGCATGTGATAACTATCACATGCTTTACGTGATAGTTATCACTTACTTTATATAAAAAAATACTTTCAAGTTATAAAAGCAAGCGACGTCTATATGTACCTAAGTTTTGGTTGTAACGATATTACGACTTTTGACTTGGCTATATGTTAAAGCTGTCAAAAACCATCTTGAAAAAATTTCAACCAGTCTGTGAACTAATGCGTTCTTCCTGACTTACGGTGCTGAAACCTAGACACTTAAATTTGAATCGGTCCTCAAAATCAAGATCGCTCATCGAGATATGGAGAGAGAGTTATGCTCGGTGTTTCTCTAAGAGATCGTATCCAGAACGAAGTTTTTCCCCAGAGAACCAGTCACCAACATAGCTTAGCGTATTAGCAAGTTGAAGTGGCAGTGAGCTAGTCTTACCTACCGAAAAACCGATAACCGCTGAGGTAAACGTGTTCTAGAGCGAAGACTACGTATCGAAAAACAGCGTAGGACGCGCTGAGGCTCGTTGGAGTAACGATATATACTTATAAGGCACCTGTCAATGCCTGAAAGAGAAAGCCGAAGTTCGTTTTTTATTTTTTATTAATCATAGGCTGTCTTTTGACCGCCAAATCGCCTGATGTTAAGCGATGATGCGGTCTACGGTGGAGCACGCTTGCCTAGAAAAAACCGAATCACTCGTGATTTGAAGACACCCATATTGTAACTATCGGGGAATACCCATTCAGACAGCGCATTCCACAGACTAGCAGTTCGCATAATAAAAGTGGAATCAAAGCACTTCGTTTCGGTTTGGGAATACCAACCATAAAGCGGTGTCGATTTTTTATGACCACTCTGGCAGTCCGATAGAAAAATGGGCAGGAGGGAATTAGATCATGACGATCCGATGCACACTCTTCGAAAGGTATTCGATAAAAGACCGATAGACTAGCAACTTTGCGCCGATCGTGTTGAGAGGCATGCCTTGGAAGAGGCATATGTCCAGCAGTAGATTGTATAGGCTGATTATGATGATAATGAATTGAATGGATCTGGCTGAGTAATTACTTGTACCACGTTCATTAAATATTAATATTTCAAGATGGTGTATGGCAAGAATTATAGATGGCGTCGTAAACGCCTGATTAGTTGCAAAAAGACACTTATATAAGGATTTAGAATAGAATAGAATTATATAAGGAAGGAGGAAGAGGCCAACAGGAGAGCGACCGTAGCTTGTGGCTAAAGCAATGAGCGTTTATCCAGCACATTGTGCTAGTACGTGCAATGTGCCTATAGGATTTTTTATAAGATTGTTACAGATAGATATCATATTATATAGTAAAATCGATTTCTCCAAGACTGCACCATATATTATAACTATATATTTCAATATTAACAAACTAAGCATCGGGTTACGTTCAAAGTATTGAATACATGACCTTTTTGATAAAGAATCAATGTACCATACAGAATGATTTTTTTCAAGTGGGCGTGGATGACTATATATCTGAATCTATAAGGAATAGTGAAAAGTACTCAAAAGAGTATCAGGCCGGATTTTGATGAAAACTAAAACTGCAACATCAGAATTTTGAAAAATCATAAGTCGAACCCGTTGATTTTGAAAAATCAACGGACCATCCACGCCCCCTTGAAAAATGCACCCTGTATAGATGCTACTAGGCAGGATTGGCTTAGTATCATTGATCCGTATAATGCTGTATTTTGGGTACTGCTGCAATATGCTTGTTTGCCACCTATGGCATAAAAAAAAAAAAAAAAAAAAAAAAATATACGCTGACAGCACGTGTCACGCACATGAGGTGACTCGTACAATGTGAACCGGCCACCCGAGCACGAGTCAGCCCGACCCGCCTCTTGCACTCAGAACTCGGAAACTAACTGTATTTTCGCTACCGTATCGCCACTCCACTCGCTACTGCTCCTAGCACCTAGCTCCTCTATAAACTTGTACAAGCGAGGACCGAGTAACTTAATAAAAGTCAAGAATACAACTATAAATAAATTAACTTCGAGTTTTTTAATGAAATAACAAGATATAATCAATCATCATCTTAATTAGTTTTACTTGTAACTAACTGACTATGTAAAGGAAGTTTATTTTAAATCTACGTTTTATACCTACGTTAAAATGTGCTGCCTGAATGGGAGTTCCCCGATAGTAACAATCTGAGTGTCTTCAAGTCGCGAGTGAATTGTTTCATTTGGGCAAGTATGCTACATCGTAGACCGCATCACGGCAAGTTTGCGGTCTACGTAAGGCTAATAAGCAATAAAATAATAAATAAATAAATAAATAAATACTCAGGACATTTTTGCACACACGGTCATCTGACCCCGAACTAAGCAAAGCTTGTGATATGGCTGCCAGAGACTGATATACATACATATATAGTTTTAAATACATACTTAAATAGATATTAACACCCAGATATAGAACAAACACAAAATGTTGTAGTATCTTTTTGAAAAGTATATAAAGCCAAGACAACGATACTTCAATTTTCAACCATCGAACTGAGCTCATGATGAAACCAGGAGGTGGACAGTGGAACTCTTCAATGGTCACTAGTAAACTTCTCGAGTTCGCTTTCGTTTGGTTTATTTTAACGAGTCCCATACTTGGTGACGAAGTTCTGATGATGTACCGGGAAATGGATAGTGGAATTTTTCAATGGCAAGGCTCGTTTTTAGTTTTATATATAATGTAATTATAAATATAATATTTCATAATTATAATATAATCATTATTTCCTCGATCGCATACTCATTCCGTTTACGTTGCTACGTTTACTTAGGTTACGTTTATGACGCTTGAGAATATAATTATGTAGATATCTACTCATGAAAGAACCGGGAAAGATGAATTGATAAATATCTCAAATTATTTTAAAGCTCAGTCATTTGTGAAAAAACAAAGGTATATTTATCAGTATTTTTATACCGGTAATACCGTTTGATTTCACTAGGTTTCAGTCCTTTTCTACTAGATAATACTACTAGTCTGCTCTCGAGAGGTTACCGCTGTCCGGAATGGGATTACGGTTAAAGAAAATTGAATTGGGAATGTTAATTGTTTAAGTTTTTCATTGAAACGTGTCGGGTGGTGTGCTTCGTAGATGAAATGTTACAGGACTCGCTTGGTTCATTTCTGCTTAATAAAAGGAGAAAATTTAGCTAGTTCTTGTTTGTTAATCAAATCAAATCATTAAATTGTCAGAACTTGGTAGGTACACTATCTCATACCAGCGTAGGTCCGGCGTACAAATATGAGGGTATTTTTTAATGGATTTGTTAAAGTAAAAAAATAAAAAAACGGTTATACTATTATTTTACGTATTTTTTTAAACACGCTTTTAATAGCTTAACTTGTAAGTTACAAACTATAATTAGGTTAACAAAGCTTGTAAGTCGATTTAACTTATAAAATGTAGTAAATTTTAAACTTTGCAAGTATGTGTAATTTGGATGACAATACAATAAATTTACACCATCCAACTGGTCTGATGATGGAATAGGTAGGTGTATACTGGAACTCTTCAAAGTTTAGCAAACGTTTACAAGCTAGTTTGGACATATTTGGTTCGTTTTAACGAGTGTTTTCTATCGTGTTGTAATTTTTATTTCTGGTGTATACAATAAAGAGTTTCTATCTATCTATCTATCTATCTATCTCTTATCTTATATCAAGCGTTTTAATTTACCTAAGTATCAAATCAAGTAAATAAGTATCTTCATTTACATGGAAGGATTTATGGAAGTATAATATTGTTTTTTAATAATTAATATTAATATAATGAACAGAATATAATATATCAAGGGGTGGTCCCATTTTAATTTGAAAAAAATATTCCACTTCTTAGGTAGAAAATTAGAGTATCAACCGTTTATTGAATTTCACCTAATTAAAGCTGTCGATTTTATTATAGAACACTTTAGAATTTTTTAGTTTTAATTAAATTTTAACCAGATTCTTTCACAGTCTAAGAACGATCTACGGCGTTAAACATTCGAAAGATAACGAGCGAATTTTCGCCGAATATGGTCGCTCCGAATAATTTTCGGTTATCAGCGCCGTTGGCAGATACAGGTTAAATTTATAGGGCAGGCACAATAAAGGCCGTAACAAAGGCTTTTGAAGTTGAACGTTGTCACAGATCACAGACGGCTGGCATGTTTTGCGTAATGGCTGACGGGGCCTTGACTCGTCTAAATATAAGATTTGAATAGTATTCTGCCTAGTAAAAAACCGGACAAGTGTGGTAGGACTCGCACCCTGAGGGTTCCGTATAAACTTAATAAATATTTATGTAGATCCATCCCGAAATGCAAACCTTGACGAAAAAGGTTAAAATCATTGAAATAATGAATGTCAAACTTAATTTTTTTGTTGGCAATCAGGTACTCACATACTAATTACAAAATGTAAGTTTGTCATAGCAAAAGCATTTTTTATGTTATGTAATATCAAATTAACAAATTTCGGATATTTATCTTTATAATATGTGCTATGAGACCTTGCTTCTTGCCAAATTTTATAAGTCTTGGTTAACGTGAAGTACCCTATAGGTTTTGATCCCTTTGTGAAATCGCAAAATATGATCACAGCTAAAAGAAACCGTAAACTCGAGTATTTGATATAAATTTCAACTTGATACCTCAACGCATTCTTGAGAAAAAGGGTCTTGACAGACGGACAGACGGACAACAAAGTGATCCTAAGGGGTTCCGTTTTTTTCCTTTTGAGGTACGGAACTCTAAAAACATAGAGGTTAAAAAGTGGGTTTAAATCGACTTCCTAGATTGGTTTACACAGTTAGCTGGTTACAAATGAAGCTATTAAAACCGTATTAAAAAGTAAGTAGAAAGTCACAGAAATAGGCGATGCAACATGCTGATGAGTTTGTGATTCATTGCGGGACCGCCATTGAAACACTCGTGCTGTGACTTTTTAGTGACTCCCTGGTGACTCATGTTTGGGACTAGTTTTTTTTAATGTTGTATTTTTTATTTCAGCTGATCTATACTAATATTATAAAGCGGAAAGATTTGTATGTATGTTTGTAACGAATTGGCTCAAAAATTACTGGACCGATTTTAAAAATTCTTTCACCATTTTAATGCTACATTATCACTGATTAATATAGGCTATTTTAATAGGCTATATCCGTGCGGAGTCGGGGCGAACCGCTAGTATCCAATATTTTATCGAGTTTCTTTTTATTATCTCAGCCTAAAAATAAAATGCCCAAATAAATATTACTTTAAAACATTGATATTTTCTAATATTTAAAATTATATTTTCAATTAGGTTTTTAAAAATCTTACTCAGTGTTTTTTTTGGAAATGTACGAATGAGATAGTTCTAGCGGGGAACTGGCTCTAAAGTTAAAAAATATTAAACTTTTATTTTAATTTATCCTATAACATGGCAACTTACATAAGAATTTCATTGCTAAGAAATGAGCCAAAGTCGTCATCAAAAAGTTCATTCTCACCAAGGTTTATTAAAAAGTCAGAGATGTTAAGTAGGTGGCACACTTAATTTTAGCGGAAATTAAGTGAAGTACTCATTTAAAAAATGAGGCAAAAGCTATTTATTTTGTGAATGAACATTAAAACCTAAGCCGCGGTCGCCCCGGGGAAATCAGATCCCGGTTCACAAAATGTTGACGCGAACGTCGCGACGACCTTACTCCGTCATATTTTATACGGGATTTATATCAGGGAAATGCTTTAAAATCGGAATATGTAGTTACAATATATCAGAAATCTGCCTAGCCGCTATCAACTGAGAAGGTAGGCTTGTTTTATGTGCTTTTGTGTTATTTTGTCCCAAAATAAATGATGTTTAAGTCTATTCAACAGGAAACATAAGAAAACAATTATTTTTTTATATTTATGAGCACACGCTTCTTGCGTCTTCTATCTCGCTCGCGCATTTAAAAATATCTAGCTGTTGCTCATGACTTCGTACGCGTAGACTTTTTCAGCCTTTTCAGAAAATCCTTTCTTAGCGGATCTCTACACCCCATAAGGCATCGCAGCCACGCGCGTCTAACGCGAATGTCTAACGCGCGGCTGATGCGACAATTTGGCGACAATACTCGCACTGTGAAAATGTATGGTGACGGTCGTCGGCCGCGCGCGTCTGTCGCATACCTCAGAAGCGGTGCCATTTCATCTTTAAAATCTAAGCTATACGAATAAAGAAAATAACATATTAAATGTACAGAAATAATGTATTTTTATTCAAACTAAAAACCTTATTACAACCCTGATAAAAGTACGGAATTTTACTCGTACATACTTGTATGTACGAGTAAAATTCCGTACGTATATAGGTATAAGAACCTTATTTCCCTCATTTCCGAGATTTGCAATCCGCATTATAGTCTATCTGGTCATTCTTTTTGCAGCACTCTTCAGTTTCATTCTGACATCTACTCGCAGATTGTAGATACAAACAATAGCGTCCCGCTGTGGTGAAAAACACGAGAAAAAACTTCCCAGCTCTGATTTTCTCGTAAAGGTATCGGAATGGCTGGCCTATTAAAGGACACGTTAGGATGTTTTAATTAAGGTATTATTGACACTTCTAATTACCCGACTATGGCAAAAGGAGGGTTAGGAGTTACACCGTCTATGTATGTAACGAAAATAAGATTTAAAAAATATCAAAACTTAATAAGTTATTAGTATTTTAATTTCATACTAGACAGAGAGCGCATTATAGCACGTTATGACGCCACGACGTGCGCGTTCCATTCAAATGCTATACTAACGCTTTGCGGGAGAGACAACGCATCCGCTCTCTATCCCCATCAAAAGTTTAATATCTCAGAAATTTTACAAGTTTTTTCAGTATGTGTGATGTATTTAATTATATCTTTCGCCGAGCCTGTTATTTGCAATAAATGATACATTAGGCCACAGGCCTATTATCCTGATGGTAGAGCTATTTACTAAAATAGCCAAATCATAATTCAAAGATCGTTTGAAATACTCCTGCCAATAAATGTTCCTTCGTTATCTAACCAATGAATTAGAATGAGACATGTCAGGAGCCAAGCACCGCAGAACGAGCGATATAATTCAACCCAAGCCAGCGTGAAACACCGTAAACCGGTAATAAAAACATCACACGCCAAATTACACAAACGTATTGTATCCAAAAATTATAATAACTGGAATAATGCCAGCGACGGCCTGAAATCCGCCCGCCCAGCACCGCCCTAGCCACAGGGGTCGCAAAAAATGTGTATAAATCTACATGCAAATACGTAGAGACATGCGGGAGAGGTTCAAATTGAAACTAAATTGGTTAAAGAGTGCCGGATTAAGGTGGACGAATGGGGGTGAAAACTCACCTGAGTTCGTGCATGATTTTTAGTTAGAGAAATTGTGCAGTAAGTTCTTATTACTCATTTATTATTAAAATTATATTTTGGTTAAGAATATTATCGTTGCAATGCAAGTAATAAACAAGTTTTTTTGTTTTATCTATTATTTGAAAGTAATGGAGTTTTTACCCGCTATTAAAAAAAAATTAGGTACTCTTTTCCGAGAGAAATATTAACCTGAATAACTTGATCAACTAATTTTATCTCCATACAACATTTCATCCAAATTTGTCTATCCAAGGTTAAGTGGTAAACATCGAACTACATCTATAGTTTTGAACTCGTGATGGCAGGAATCTTTTGCAAAGACCGCTTGGGGAAGTACAATATCTTTACCATGCATACAAACGCCAAGCAGTAGTGTGCAAACATTACTGTGTTTCTGATTAAAGGGTAATGTTTCCAGTGAAATCACTGGGCATACAATGATTTCAGGCAGGGCGCAGCGCATTGCCGTGCAGGATTTCGAACTGTTGAAGTTCAAAATTCAGGGTGGTATTGAATTTCATGAGCTAGTGACGTTTACCATCAGGTGACCGGCGTGCTCCTCTCATCGTAGTGGCATATACACGTATAGCTTAAAAAAATATGGTAGTGCTTATTATGAAAGAAGTCCCCTAGACGCGGGGTCATCGGGTATCAATCACTATCAGTATCATTTCTCGAGCAGCACTTTTAACAACCTTAGGCATCGTACACGACTCTTTAACGATGAACGAACAAAAATATTACTAGCGTCCAAACACAGTAACAACTGCGACATGGAAATTTTGTTCCACAGATTTGCCGTGGAACTTCCTTCATGAAAAGCACAGACGTTAATATCAAACGTATCTATTCGTATCAAAGAGAATGCTAAAAAATATCTGTACCTATCTGTGATGCCCCTGATGTTACAGGTATCCATAGGTGATGGTGATCGCTAACCATTAGGCGGCCGCTAGCTTGTTTTCCACCTATGGCAAAAAACGGTGTGTGCTTAAGACCATACGACAGAAGTGACAACTTCATCAAGGTTGACTACATCTATCTCGCTCCCTTAGTCGACTCGAGCCGACTTTACCCGAACGAGCGTTACACAGCCGAGCGTGTTAAAGTGCTCAGCGAGCCTAAATAAGTTTTCACTAAAAAAGTGACACCAGCGTGTTTCCGTTGCCCCCAGAGGTCGCTTCAAGTCACACGTCAGATCCGGCCCTGTCCGAAAGAGATGTGCCAATTCATCCCTTGGCCAGACTTGACTCGGATTGAGATGAGATCTGCGTGTCCGATTGCATATCACTTAGCCGATCGCCTAACGAACCGACGAGAATTGGGGCTCCACTGACGAATTGTTCCGGCCTTTGTTGCAGTAATAGAATTTACAGGGTCCAAGTAATTCGCGACAAATAGTCTTTAATAACAAAAAACACAAAACAAATAAACACATATTTCACATTTGAGTTACAAGGGTGTCTGCAATCACCTCTCCAGGCTGGCAAAGTATCAAACGCCGCTAGTGTTGCAGGTGTCCATGCAGGTTACCGCTTACCATCTGGCGGACAGCTTGCCTATTTGCTGCACATTGTATAAAAAAATGGTATATGTAGATTGTAGGTATAGCAAAATAAAAGGACATCTTCCACACACTTCGTGGAAACTGATTACTGGGGCCTTACGGACAACAGCTAATTGCGGCACCTAATCCGCTCAGTTGGAAAATCACGCGATCGCAAACCGTATCTAGGTGCGATAAGTTCACGTTCGCGTGATTTTCCAACTGAGCGGATTAGGTGCCGCAATTAGCTGTTGTCCGTAAGGCCCCAAGACTGACCTTAACCCTCCGTCCACTTATATAATTTTTTACGCTGGTATTATGTTGGGACCGAAAATGCAACGATACCTGTATGCGTAAAATTACAAAAAATAGTTATAAAAATCAAATAAAAACAATACATAAAATAAATAAATGTTTCATTTAATAAAAAAAAATTCAACAAGCTGTTATTTAAATAATGTTTTTAGATCTTATTTTTATTTTGTCGGCCAGTTTGAAAATATCATCTATACTAATATTATAAAGAGGAAAGATTTGATTGTTTGTTTGCATTGCATAGGCTCCGAAACTACTAAACCGATTTGAAAAACTCTTTCACTGATGGGAAGCTACACTATCCCCGGGTGACATAGGATATATTATATTTTCAATAAATTGTCCTTACTAAAACTCCAATAATACCCATGCGAAGCCGGGGCGGACCGCTAGCCTTTATATATAAGAACTACAGGTAGACTCGCAGGCATCGCTGCAGTTCTGACCTGACCTGCAAAGACCTGCGCAGTAGCAATTTTTATGTCGCAAGGGATGTGCTATTTACGTAATGTTTCGCAGAGCCTAACTCCAGAGACACAAAATTCCGCTGTGCCTGTATGCTGTCCGCTATCCTATATCCTATCTACTCCTCAGCCAAAATTTTCACGTTCTTCCAAAATGCCTCTGTGCCTTGTTTCTATAGTACCTATATACAAAACGACCACAACACTTGATCGACGCAGAAGTTTGTGATGAGCCTTTAAAACTCACCATACTTACCATAACCCCGGGATCCGGGTATGTTCTAAAACTGCGACTAGAACCACCGTAAGATGGGCAGAAGCGTCTTATTAGTACACGGTGAACGTACTGCGATCCCCAAGCCGCGTGGGGATTATGGCAACACTTTTGTTCAGCAGTGGACCTTTGATTTGTGATACTATAACCGTGACGGCACCAATTTCGCATTTACGCAATAATGTCGTGGTATGCCAAACTTTAAGGACTAGTACGGCAAAAACTAGACTTTCAAAGCATTAGACTGACCAGTCAGGACGAAGGAAAGGTCTTTTGTCCAGCAGCTGAACATTCCTGACTGATAGCAGCGTCAGCTTTCAATGTCAAAATTAGACAAAGATCTAAGGCCTAAAGCTAGTTGGTCAATGTTTAACCATTGATTTAGGTCCAACTACCAAACAAGAGTGCCCTTATTTTAACATTTATGCCACAAGCAGTCAAACATCTTCGAAGAACAACTAACTAGACTGATTGTGTGTTTGAGTTGCGTGCCGAACTCTAAACCTCGGCCACAGTCAATGTGGAGAAGTAAGCAACTTTGAAATTCTTATCACTTTCGCCAAGCTCTTGAACGTAATACTGTAGCAGATACCCATATATAAGCACTTCAGTGAAATATTAAAAGAAAATGTTTTTATTCAGCTTTTTTTATCGCAGCTGTCAGAGAAAATAAACGCTTGGACCGAGTCTAGTTACAATTAAAGCGTGTTAATAAATAAAGATTAAGCAATATCTTGGAAACTAGGTACTTACAAGCAAACTGAAAATGTGTGAAAGAGATATAGAGTGGTATTTTCCAAGAGTAAAGTAACCATTGTTCCTAAACTGCGGTTATTCTACGCACCATTTGTCCAGTAATGTTTCGTGTCAACAAATCCACGCAAAAGTTCCATATTATTTGCACAAAGAATTAATTAAGAATGTTTTGGAGCTGCGCAAGTTTCGCTGGTGAAGTCATAATGAGCCGGAGTCGACCGTCGGGGAATCGGACAAGTTCGGAGAAATTATGAGAAACATAATAATGATAATATTACAGCACTATACAAGGTTACAAGCAATTGTGGTATTTTTTCGCGATTTCTGAGTTAGTGCCATAGTAAATGTTATTATTGCACAATGACCTCTTTTCGGCTTAATACCACCATTCCATGTAACCGTAGGTCAAATGACCCATTGTCGCTCAGGTGTAAATGGCACTGACGGTCACCCATCCTAAGACTGACCTATACGTCCGTTGCTAAGCTTCGGTGATCTTTTAGGAACATCTGGGGCTCTATTTTAGAGTCGCTCGTTGATATTT
This sequence comes from Agriopis aurantiaria, assembly GCA_914767915.1. Classification (NCBI taxonomy): domain Eukaryota; kingdom Metazoa; phylum Arthropoda; class Insecta; order Lepidoptera; family Geometridae; genus Agriopis; species Agriopis aurantiaria. The sequence continues at coordinate 5,831,363 of OU612001.1, read as the reverse complement.
TGCACGAAAATATCATGCGAAATGAAAGATTTTCCTTTGATAGAAAGCAAATTCGAATGGCTCAAACCACTCGTTGCGTTAGCGAGTGACTTTTTTTTGGGATTTCGTTCGAAAATTAGTCATTTCGCATGATAAATTTCTTTCGAGCGATTCAAAAATCGAGCCCTTTGTCGTTCTGATTTGTGTGAATCATTCAATTTAATGTATGAAATAATTTGGACAGTGTTGCCTCAATTAGCAAAACTATCCACCTGAAAGTTACACTAAACACAACAGCGCGGCCGAATAAACATTACCTTTGTCAATAAAAACACCATTGTGGCGTGAAAAAATATTAACACTGCTGACTCTCGCCCGATACAAAACGCAATACATATGTAGTTCTGTGTTGAATAGCAGTAAGGATTTCGAAACTTTTACGTAGTTAATTGCTGCTGGCCTTTTGGAAAAACTCAGAGTCACACAGCAGGCAATGGAGAGAACCAATGATAATATAACCACTTGACTGCTCATCCTTTGTCCCCGCATGAGGCAAAGGTTCTAACATGTCAACCTAAACTATTACGAGCGGGGCCAATTCTAGGCCTTCGCCAAAGAACCAGAGTCACCGACATAGCTACTAAAATTTGCAAATTAAGGTGGCAATAGGCAGGCCATATTGCTCGAAGAACCGATAACCGATGGGGAAGAAAAGTTCTTGAGTGGAGACCACGAACAGGAAGACGTAGCCAATGAGACGCAGCGTAGGTGGGTTTCGCACTGGTTGGACCGATGAGTCGGACGACATCGTGAGAGTAGCGGGCATCCAGCGGATGCAGATGTCAAGCTGTCGTTCAGTGTGGAGTTCTAAGGGGGAAGCCTATGTTTAGCAGTGGACGTCTTCTGGCTGATAATGTTGACGTTTATTTTAAAATATGGGATATCCTACGAATAAAACAATATTCGTACCTTACTGGGTACTTACCTAATTATTTATTACATATGTAACATATCATAACATAGAGACAAATCAAATGATCTTTATTACGATATTCGATAACCGTTGGGCGCCGACTGGCGATCCGAGGTCTAACTCGTTGGGAAGAAGAGTTGGACCTGAACAAATTTTCTGGAATCACTCTCGATCAAGTCAGCATTCAAATAAACAAAAAACTAAATCAAAATAGATTCGGCTGCTTTCGAACTACGATGCCCTATGACGATGCCAGACAGAAACACAGATACACAGATTCACAGACACATAGACACACACAGATATTCAGGCACACAGATACATAGTTAAAAAGATACACACGTGAAAATTATAACACGGCTCTTTTTTGGGTTTAAAATATTATGTTCGACAGGAAGGGATAGCGGATAAAACAGCAGCAGGGCGCTACTATTCGTATACTATAGTTTTTTTAAATACTTTATCGCACACTTATCCTACTAATAATATAAACGCGAAAGTTTGTATGTATGGATGTAAACGGAACAAGGGATCGACCTGATTTTTTGCATGGGTATAGTTCAAGAGCCAGAGAGTGACATAGGATAGACATCTCTACACGGGTGAAACCGCGGGGCGCAGCTAGTTAATAATATAGAAATGCACAAATGGACGATTTGCACTTTTGTGCGTTTTAAAACCATGGTATGTTTTTATTCGCACCGCTGTCATATTACGGCTAAAGCCAGTAAACACCCTTACTGTTCTTTCACGATATTGTTATGCAACTATTATTTCGCGTGGACACAAAAGATTGCTAAATGTTTGCGGAAGGACAATTGCGCGCAGTCCACGGAATAATTGCTTACGGGTGCGGAATGTCTGGCTGTCCGGGACTGAAGTGCCCGGATACCGGGCTGCCGTGCGTGTAGTGTGGGTACGATGCATGTGTTCTACGAGATAAACTATGCGAAATACGAGAATTTGACTGGTGGCAATTCACTGTTTCTCGTCTTTGAGCTGGCGAGTTAATTGCTGCTTGAATAGTGGTTTTCTATTTATTCATTTCGTTGAATGCTCAATAAAGGAACTTAAATTTTATTCATCTTCATAGTAGTCGTAGAATAGATACCAAGACAAAACAAAAGAAAAAAGGTCCACCAAAAAGACGATTGGAAGATAATAATATATTTAAACAAAGATGTGGACCAGACTGGATGAGAAAAACGAGAACGGCTAATAACATACATGTATAATTTTTGATTACTTACCTACTTAATTATTTTTATAGCGCAGCGTAGGACTTTCACCCATAAGATGGACAGACGATCTAAAAGAGACCGCAGGGAAACGCTGGATGCAGGCCGCTTCCAACCGGCCCTTTTGGGGATCGATGGCGGAGGTTGTAGTATATCTTTTATTTCATCATCATCATACTTCATCAAACCTTTTTTTTTTATCTTATGCTAAACTCTTTTTTATGTTACACACAGGCACTATTACGATTCGATAATTTTTTTAAATTTGAAATGAGTAACTAAAAAATAACCGGAGATGGCACTCTGAGACGGGCTTGGAAGCAAGGCGGAGGTTTCTGATAAAATTTGGAAATTATCAGAAGAAGTGTCTGAAAATCCTTGAAACCTGGAACTGGACTTCCCCGGCTGCCCTTGATATTGACTCCCTTTACTCCTGCTAAAATCCACCTTGAAAAAAACAAAACTACGTGACTACTTTCCTACGTGACTCTGAGAACCTGGACCTCGAATATCTAAAATTATATTCCACTTTGAAAAATTCCCGACCGTGTGCTGTGCTCATTCTTCACTGTGCTTCTTTAAAAGACTGTGGACTGTTTTTTTAAATAAAAAGTGGCTGTGAATATTGTGTTCTTTTTTGGCAATAGGGATAGGTAGGGTCCTGGACAGTCTTATTCCTTGTAACTGGGTGTGGCAGACGTGCTCCTGGCTTAGGCAGGTCTAGCCTGGTGGTAGGCGAAGCCGGAGCCGTCTGCTACACTACAAGGTCTATGACCAGCAGTGGACGTGCTATGGTTGAAATTATATTGATGGTGATGAAGAGATAGCAAGAAAAAATTCAATGTAAGATTGAAATAAGAATGTTTAAAGAGGTTGTGATAGATATAGAAGCTTAACCGCTGTCGCCCATAGCACGAGTATTTAGCCCAGGGCCAGTGTCCGAGTTGCGTATTTCCCAGGGCAGTGTTTTGCACCTATGAAATATTCAAATGGCTCGCGGTGGGACCAGCCGATGCGAGCCCATTTATCAGATTGCTGATTCTTTATTTCGGCCTGATTGTTTGTTTGCCTGTCCCGGATCAGGTTTCACTGGGATGTTATGTAAATGCCGGGAGTTGCTAGTGTGAATTTCCACGTACCTATACGAGGGACTGAGACCAATTTAGTTTAGTGAATGTTATGAATTAACAAATTCTGCGAGGGTCAGAGTTGAGTTGCTAACCTAACCTAACTTAGAGCTACGGAAGGGGAGTCGCCGAGAACGGGTTTTCTGTCGGTCAAAGTACAATTAGTCTACGCGGTTGTACGTTATCCACGTACAGTACTTATACAGGGTTACACATATAGACTGTACTAAGCCGAAAAGAGGTCATTGTACTCATCATTATGTTTTTTTTAAACTATGGGATCAACCCTGAAATCACGATAAAAATATCAGCTGTTACATAGAGAACGGTCATTGCCACTCGACAAAATGTATGGAACAACAGTTTTTTTTCGCGATTTTAGGTTTGGTCTCATCCCATAGTAAAAGTTGTTTTTAATGGGTATTATGTCTTCTGTGATATTGGTGTAAAATAACCTCCTCTTGGTATTTTCGGCTTTATATAGGTACAATAGTAATTTTTAAACTTTCGCGATTTGAACACATGTTTTAAACGTTTATCGGGACTTATCACGTATTATTTAATTTAGGTAAAAATATGTTCCTTTCGCTCGACGTTTCGACCATGTTACAATGGCCGTGGTCACGAGCTGACTGAAAACTGCGCGTGAGTCCGGCGAGAAGAGCGGGTGTTTTGTTCTCCTACCCTCATTTGATCTTGAAAAATGGCAGGGTTGGCATTATTATATAAAAAATCTTTGTAAAAATGACTTGCCTATAACGTGTAATGTTTTTATGGCCTACTAGCGGTCCGCCCCAGCTTCGCACGGGTATAGATTATATAGCCTATGTCACCCGGGGATAGCGAAGCTTCGCAACAGTGAAATAATTTTTCAAATCGGTTCAGTTTCGGAGCCTATTCAATGCAAACAAACAAACAAACAAATCTTTCCTCTTTATAATATTAGTATAGATAAATATTTCTGATATTATAAAGCATCTAACACATATTTGCGGTACCCATAACTTACCTATTCAGTTAATTAAAAAAAACACTGCAAGTATTATCACAAGCTTTTTATTTAGGTCAGCGAATTGGCGGGAGGAAAAATTATAAAGAATTTCAGATAAACTTTTTGGCACAACATAATTAAATTTCCAACCCTCCAAAGCGTAAAAATAATTAAAAAAGTCAACGCACAACTTCCCATAACAATCACTCTAGCCCGATTTTCCGGTCCCGATATCCGTAAATCGGGCAGCTTACCGGTAAACCGGTAAACGCGCCGGCGTTATCTACGGATATCTCACCGTCAATAAAATTAAAAGTTTTCGAAAGATCCAAAGAACACCGATATCCTTTTCGGAATATACCGGGTTATTCCGATCTCCACGTTTTTGGAAGCTATTTAATTTCAACAATTTGCCGGTTTGAGAACTGAGCCGTACCGTGATTGAGGTGAAAAGTTGCAGCTTTATTTGTGGTTATTGAAAAGAATGGAGGTGTCAGCAAAAGGAAGTTTGATTGATAAATTAAAACTTACTTCGCGTTTTCATTGTTGCAAGTTTGGGAAGTCGCTGAATTAGAAACCAGCTTTCCAGATCAGAAAATGATTACAGTGCGAAAAGCCAACATTCCCTTACTTTAAATAAATCTAATATGATATTTCGTAAACGGTACGCCTGGTTGAAAAATGATGTATGAAACCTCACTATAATTTTTAAAGATCCGATCAATAGGTGATTTTACATGTAGTTGTTTAATTTAATTTACACTCAAGAAGGTGACTAATTTTGTTAGCATCTTTCCGTGTAGTCATGATCTTCATGACGTTACCTACCCAGTGACCATCCCTGAACCAATACGAATCTATTGACAGATCATTTTATCAAATGCATCTGCTACATCGGTGAAAACCTGAAACATACATACACGCTAATTAGCGATAGCTTTCTTTTGGATTTGCCGTTGTCGGGCAAAAAAGACCTAAAATTGCTTACTAAAGCTCTACTCGATTTCATTTTCGATACAGTTTAGCCCTCAAATTAGGATTTATGCCTGATTCATCCCGATGTTTCGGCCCTCAAACTTAAACTTGGTTAAAGTACAGTTAGCAACAAAAGTAATGACGTTATTGGTAGAGTATAGTTACGTATAATTTTTAATGCAAATGATAGAAAGAATTATTTAACCCTAGAAACCAAAAAAGATTCTAATAGTGAAAACGTGAGTAGTGATGCGCGATTGTAGTCTTTCGGTATTAGCACATTAACATTTGATGATATTTTAAACGTATATTTTTAGTAAAGATAAAGATAATTTATTTGCACAAAACACGAGAAAATCATACGCACATTTAAATACGCATAGGTGTTAACAATATTAGTCACTTTGTATTGTGTAGTTCCATAAAACATGAAATACTTACAATTGATTTAAAAATAAAATTTATTCATATCGAATTCATAAAAATAAAACAATTCCCAAATAAAACCAACGAAACTTATATGGCAGTATTTAAAAATACTTTTAACAATTTACATATATGTAGCCACATTAACATGTGGAATGTAATCAATTTAAATTTTTGATTGGACTGCACCGCAATAGTGACTATTATCATTTTCAATGTGGTTCAGCTGTTGAAACAAACATGAGATTCTGGTACACATTTTATACCTTAAGGCCGCGCTTACATGCCAGAAATATCTGGATCGCAAATAAATAAAAAAATACGCACTTTAAAAACCGATTGGGCATTCGTTATCTTTAGAAAAACTTTGTAAATGGTTTATAGCAATTTTCGTGTTGAATAGCGTAGGAAGTTAAAAAAACCCGTTTTTTTCGACTTCTTCCGCCAAAATAAACATATCAACGTAAAAAATATTTTAAAACGTTTGCAATGTTATTATACTTAAAAGAATGCGTCGTCGTTTTTTATTCCTACTTAGCGAATTTTTATCGTTTAAAATGTTGTAAATGTGCGAAATAGATAGTTCTGACGGCTGAACGCGGGCTTAACGTGGCAACTCCAGTAGTATATTTATCCCAGTTCTGGACCACAGCTGGAAAACAAATTTTTCTATACAAAATGTATGGGGATAGTGTATTACCAACCGCAAAATAGCCTTATTTTGGCATATTTTGGTAATTTATCGTGACGTCACACACACATGTTGTATGGTGCTCCGTTGAGTGCTGAGGCTTCGCCCTGGGGCAGTATGGGCTGTAGGGCTTCGCCGCTCGTGGTAATAGTGGGGCAGTATGGGCTCCCTCGGGCTTCGCCATCGATATGGGGTTAGTATTTATATGGTAGGTAGGGCTTCGCACTGATAGAGGGGGGGGGGGGGCAATATGGGCTACGCCTTCGCTGTAATACGGGGCAGTATGGGCCCCTAGTATATTTATCCCAGTTCTGGACCACAGCTGGAAAACAAATTTTTCTATACAAAATGTATGGGGATAGTGTATTACCAACCGCAAAATAGCCTTATTTTGGCATATTTTGGTAATTTATCGTGACGTCACACACACATGTTGTATGGTGCTCCGTTGAGTGCTGAGGCTTCGCCCTGGGGCAGTATGGGCCATGCCTTTGCCGCGGGCTTAGACGCGGTAGGCATACGGGGCAGTATGGGCTCCCTCGGGCTACGCCTTCGCCGGGGCAGTATGGGTCCCCCTCGGGCCGGGGCAGTATGGGCCCCCTCGGGCTCGCAGTATGGGCGGGCCGGGGCAGTATGGGTCCCCCTCGGGCCGGGGCAGTATGGGCCCCCTCGGGTTCGCAGTATGGGCGGGCCGGGGCAGTATGGGCCCCCTCGGGCTCGCAGTATGGGTCGCAGACTTAGACGCGGTTGGCATACGGGGCAGTATGGGCGTCGCCAGCGTTGTTTTGTTAGCAAGACGTTTTATGTACTTAGAGGTGATATTACTAAGTAAATATCTATCGACTAACTGAGCGCAGGATGTAGCGATGATAAGGGTAAATAGGTCATTGTATTGAGTTATAGGTATTTGAATATTGCAATTTAGTTTTAGTTTGAAAGCATTCGATCTGTAGAGCGCTTGTTATTTCAAATATAATAATAATAATATCGTCAGTTAAATATACTTCGGGTAAAAAAATGTTAGAAGCAGGAGATCCTCAGTACCCATACTTTAGTTCGAGAAAAGCACGACTAGAGAGTTTTACACATTGGCCTTTGTATACACATCAAGATCCAGAGAAGTTGGCAGATGCCGGATTCTTCTTCACCGGTCACGATGATGAAACCATGTGTTATTATTGTGGAGGAGGTTTAAAGGATTGGCAGAAGAATGATGATCCATGGCAAGAACATTTACGGCATTTTAGTCTATGTCTATATATATACATTAATTTCAAAAATAATCGCTAATGGTTAGTGTATTATAATTATAAGGTTATTTGAAATAAAAAACCCAAGTTTATGGATACGTATAATTTTATTTAATATTAAAATGACCCCAAGCCAGAGTGCTTATACCATCACTACAAATATACCTTTTATCGTCGCTACCAGAGATGATCTTTTTCCTTGAAACTTTTGTATATACATTATGTTTATGACTAGTAAAAGAACTAACGTTATCATAACATTCATAATTAAGGTTAAGAGCTTTTATCAGCTAAATTAACACCTTATTTAACCGACTTCAAAAAGGAGGAGGTTATCAATTCAGCTCTATATTTTTTACATCCTACTATCCTATGAAGTTGAAGTTTATTCTCAGAATTATAACGTTGTAAGCATCCATCACAAAAATATTGACGATGTTCGTATTTAGTAGTTTGACTTGCAATCAAGCGAGATAAGTTTTTTATCCAACAGTAGTGCCCTTGTGTGCTATTTTTAGCATCATAAAACAATACATTCACATGTTTATCATAGGATCTCGATGATATATACATTGGTACGATATGTTTGTCTCTATGTTTATCAACACCATACACGTTAACTTTAATTTGATTTAACACCTCAAAACGCTTAATGTCTTTTACGGTTATAGGTTGAGAAATACCTTTCGTTTCCAAAACTGTTTCATAGGACGGATAAGATGATACACGATCTGAATTCGTTTCACTAGGATAGAGAGCGCTTACAATAGCCCATAAAAAACATGCATTATCATTGTTTTTTACATTTATGCAAGCATGCTTATGTTGTATCCAACTGGGGAGTGGCATATAAGAGCCACCACTAATTGGTATATATTTGTTAACGTTCAACTCTAAAAATTCAATCTTTTCCAATGCCCATCCACTATCTTTTTCTTGAAATTCTTCACTCTTACGCAACATCTGGCTGCAAAGGTCTTCATAGATATCGCATATGTTTGAGGAAAAATCTAAACTCACATTTTTTGTGTTGAATGATTTTAAATCTCTAATTATTTCACCATCACTTTTTGTTATGACAAAGGTGCAAAATAGTTCCGTGTTAATCTTCACCTGACTATGGATTTCAAGTTCAATATCACACAATTGTTTCACTTTTGATAATCCTTTTTTTAAATATACTTTTGGGTTCAATATCTTTGATGATCCATTAATTCTGTATGATATTATTCTACACTTGAACGCAGTGTCGATGACGTATGTGAAGTAATCCCCTTCATCTTGCTTACATAATAACTTGTGACGTTTTGTCCTTGAGTGAGCAATCAACTCATTACTTTTCACTTGAAGATTACAAAATTGACACTCCGCCATTATAGAAACTGCATCACCATAGCAAGATTGATATGGAACTAACTAAATATTACTCGAAAAATGTATTTTATAATGAGTGCATATCACAATTCGCAATAGGATGTGGTTAAAATGCTGGTAACCGGTGGAGGAGATAAAAACAATGTAATTATGATTGATACACTTTTATTTTCATTAAAGTAATAGTGAACTTAAATTAAACACGAGTAAAACAGATATTCTAATGTAAAATACTTAATTTCTACATCCACAAGAGACTTTTCATCATACATACTATCCATTAGAGCAGAGGCTTCATACAATGTTTTCACTTGCCTTAGTTTAATTTGTTTTCTAAAGAAATTCATACGAGTTTCATAGTAGTATTTAATTCTATACAGTTGTTGAATACGTAGATCTAGACAATTCATAATCCCACACAAGTGCTGCCATTCTTCATGATACAATCTCAATGATTGTGTTTTCGTGTAAATAATAACAAAATTTTCTCTCCCTTCTTCTTGTAAATCTATAAATGTTATCATTTGTGGTTTCTCCAGATTTGAGTTAGGTGATGCTGGTGGAGTAGAGCCAGTGTTGAAAAAAATTGAAATATCCCGCGCATTTTCCACAAGTGTCATCTCCCACTCTTGCTTGGTTAATATAATTCGATCATTGATGTTAATACATACTTCCAATCCTGGATTGTTTGGACTCGTAGCTTTTAAGTATGTTGCGATGTGTGGTATCGAGTTTGAGATATGGTATACATTTTTACTCAACTCAAAGTTAAATGGTGGGATAGATGGAGCGTAGGAATGATGTTGTGGTAAACTAAACATCTCGTTAAGCACGTATGACTGACAAAGAGGAACTGAACTGATTCACTTGAACAGAGTCGCTTATAAATCACTCAGCAGATGAACAGAACAGATAAATTAGGTCAGATCATAATATGATCACATCATTCACTTGAACAGAGTCGCTTATAATTCACTCAGCAGATGAACAGAACAGATAAATTAGGTCAGATCATAATATGATCACATCATTCACTTGAACAGAGTCGCTTATAATTCACTCAGCAGATGAACAGAACAGATAAATTAGGTCAGATCATAATATGATCACATCATTCACTTGAACAGAGTCGCTTATAATTCACTCAGCAGATGAACAGAACAGATAAATTAGGTCAGATCATAATATGATCACATCATTCACTTGAACAGAGTCGCTTATAAACCACTCAGCAGATGAACAGAACAGATAAAAATTATACCAAAATGATTGTATTATATCGGATTGTATCGATTTCAATTGTATGACTTGATACTCGTCTTGTCTTAATTTGTTATTTTTCGAACGGTATTTGATAAGATACTATACTCAAAGAGTGAATCATTGATAATGAGACAATAAGCTGTTGTATTTGCTGGTAAATTTTTCTTAAATTCCAATTCTATTTTGATATCTATGGCACCACCCGAGTGGAATGAGTCATTTTGCCTACTACAGTTAATAACTATCAGAGGTGTTTTTGTTTTAAATTGTGTAGGGTTGATTGGAACACTAGGAGTACTCAAACCATAGTATGATCTTTTAAAATCAGCAAAAGCCTCATATAAAAGTGGAAATGTACCTTTTTCAAAATCACACATAAAAGAATCGTAAGGATAGTATTGAGAATTTAGGTATAGTCGTGCATTTTGGAAATTGCAATGATCAAAACTGCTCATATCTTTATCCTTTAGATTGTTGCGAGTATGTTGAAATCCGAGTATGACATAACGAGGTTTTTCCAACTGAGTAGTCGTCTTCACACTCCATACGTGTCTTTGTGATGTTGGTAGTACTGGATACTCATAGAGATCCCACGAGCGAAACGCAATAGGAACGGGAATGTTATTTTCCACATATTTTAACAGTTGCAGCTTTTCTTTATCGAATACCTTAACCACCGGTACTCGCCAAGCAATACGTGTGAGCTTAATGGTAATGTCCTTTGCAAGATCTCTAACACTTGCACAGTTCAAATTTGAAGAGCTTCTGTTCAACACCAATTCATGTTTAGCGTTTACTATAACTTTTTTATAGTCCTCAGCAAAGCCCAACATATGACGTAGTGGAATGTTGAAGGAGAACTCCCCATCGATTTCCTTTATACCACTAATATTCCATCCGCAGTTCTCTAATGCGCTACTCTCTTCCTTACCATAAGATAGGATACCCTTCATTGTAGTAGTGATACCACAATTTTTGGTTCTGTCTATCTCCACACCGTTTAATTCATAACGAATGTCTTGGAAGAGTTGGGTTATACCATTGTTTACTAAAACACTGTCTTTGGTAATATTACCTTCAACAATTATATGACTTTCACTTGGCAATACTATTAAATCTTGACTATTGATGCATATTCGAATCTCATCATTGTTATTGAATGACTGATTGTATGGTACATATGTATGATATTCAACACTTTCAATTGTATTATCAAAAATAACTCTCTCTCCAATATCCAGGATTGCTGCTGATAATGCCATCTTTAAACTGTCTATACTACACTATTGTCAGTATCCAATAATCGTAATGATTGTAGAAACAATAGGTTATCTCTTGTTATGATTTTTTTATCAGATTTAATATCTGATGATGTGGTGTTGGTAGTATTAGTAGTAGTCGTAGCAGCAGCAGTAAATGGTGATGCTGGTGGTGGTGGTGTACTCTTTACAGCTGCACTTGGGGTAATGTGAGTCCTAACACCATCACCGGCATTCTTATAGATAATCATAGTACCTTTCTTATGTGTAAAAGTAGAGATATGTTCTCGTTTCTAAAATTTACGAGATCTCCTTGCTCATTCACTATACGTACTTGAAGATTTTGAATGGTGTTGCTTTTCAAGGGTAAGTATACAAGGTGTGAAGGAGTCTCAATAATTTGATATCCTGGTGGTACAGATGGGGAAAACTCATGTAGCACATGTGACGACTTATCATTGATGAATGACCCCTGAATGATGTTACACTCTAATCTTATAGTATTGGTGATAAGGATATTGATTGGTCGATCTGAAAAATGAGCTTGATTTTTCAACAGTATATTTCGAGAAAATCCAAAAATACTTCCAATACTGTTCTCTTTCTCAAAATGAATATCATATGTGACGGAGAAAAATAGACATTTCATCGTGTTTGTATTGGCTTCCATATCAATTGAATTTAATGGATTACCACCATGAAGACGTTCAAGTTCTTGATTAATATACTGGAAAATATCGTTTAGTTCATAGGAACCATGTGGAAGTGTGATAACATTGTTATCTCCATAATGAAACAGATTATTGCTACTATCAATATTTGGAATTGAATTAAATGTCTTAAAGTAAATGACTGCACATTCATATCTATCACTCTTGGATAGTTCTAATGGTGGTAAAAAAATTGCATTTAATACAGATTGAACCCCGCTTAAAGTCAACGTGTATGACGACATTACACACACACACACACACACACAATCAATAACAACCAATCAGAGCTCACTATGGCGCTAGAATGAAATAAAACCAACACATTTGAATATTTATATATCATTTTTTTTATTAATTATTGAATACATGATTACAAACATTTGATAGGAAACGTAAACATAAGTGTCCACAGTTGTAGGAATTTTTATTTTGCACATTGTTGTAGTTGTAACTAATTGTCACAGCATTGTTATCACCGCCACCACCACCTTTCATTATGTAATCAACAAACTCTTGAGGTGGTCTCAAGTTTCCATAGCTGTCAAAGTATTCGCAATGTTCATTTTTCTTTACATATGCTACCCAATGGGTGCCCACCCCACTCGAATCGTCTAAATTAATTATGCTAGTTTCACATTGCCATGGTGATTTCCTGCTACTCCCCGTCAAGCCATCTCGCATGGTAACACCGCGAAAATGTGGAATTTTCATTTTTCTTGCATACTCCTCAATTTCATAATCATATAGAGCACGTTTCGGTAGGGTGAGATTTAGTTTTTTTGATAGGGTGTCAAGTAGAGACCCATACCTTTCTTGTATGGTGCCATATACATTCCTCTGCCTACAGCCACTGGTATACTAGCTCGAATGGGGTCCCTCTTCTTATTGATCATCTCATAAATGTTTTTAGCAGCAGTTGTGACACCTCCTGCCAACGATCCAGCAGCTGCTAAAGCCCCCAATATTGGTATTAAAGGTAGAAACCCACCTCTTTTCGGTAAACGTATCACTCTAGGTTTTTTGATATGTTTGTTTTTAACACTTTTTTTGGCTGCTTTTACTGCAGCATGCAGCAGTGTATCATGATTCATAATTTTTCTTTGTTTCCCATTTGTTGAGAAAGATTTCAAAGCTTTGCGAGTGGCTGAGATGACCTTCGAGATGGGCATGCCCATACCACGTTTCACTTTGAACTTCATTATTTTATTAACGCCGAGTGCTGCTAATTTTTCAGATAAGATGGGTGACTCCTCCCACCGCTTCTTTGCGACTGACGCTAATTCTAAGTCTGCTCTATGTCTATGGTGTAAGGATGAATTTTGAGCGTATGCAATGTCGTGTGATTTACACGCTTCATCCAGAGGGTTGATACCTACATCACCTCGATTCAATCGTTTTTGCAATTTCGTTCCAGGTCCGCAATAATTGTAACCTGGTATGTGCAATTCAAAAGGTAAATTATTAATTATTTTATTAATTAAACCTGCACCCCTCTTCCTCTTGAGACGTGTTTGATGATGATGAGTGGAAACTTTCTCATTTTGTACAATCATTTTAAATTTTATTTAAGATATACATACATCTAGTGATGCTTGTCTAATCAAAATGAAGTTTAGAAAGCAAAACACGTGTTTATCAGTAAAAAATTGGAATATTATTGATAATAATAATACTAATGATGGTCGTGGCACCAAACATGGAGCACTACTACCTAATAGTATAAGATGTTTAATATGTGGACCGTCAGGTTGTGGTAAAACTAATCTACTACTCACTCTACTACTAGATGTGAATGGATTGAAATTTCAAAATGTCTACTTGTATTCGAAATCTTTAAACCAGCCAAAGTATCTGTTTTTGGATGAAGTATTCAATAGAGTACCAGCTATAAATTTTTTCACTTTCTCCGAAAAAAGTGAAGTTACATCGTTGGAAGAAACAAGAAATAATAGTGTTGTGATTTTTGATGACGTATCAATGATGGTGGAGGATCAAGAGTCTATACGTTTACATTTCTCTATGGGTAGACACAAAGGATTAGATTGCTTTTATCTATGTCAAACCTATAGCAAAATACCTAAACAGTTGGTGCGTGATAATGCAAACTTTATCGTACTCTTCAAACAGGATGATTTGAATCTTAAACATGTGTATGATGATCATGTAAACACTGATATGCCGTGGGATACTTTTCTTACAATATGTCGCATGTGCTGGGAAAATCGATATAGTTTTATGGTGATTGATAAAGCCGCAGAGATTCATAAGGGTCGTTATCGTAAGGGTTTTGATGACTACATTAGTTTATAACTGTTAAATAGCGTTGTAGTTATACATTAACAACACTCCACCATGAACTCTCCAGCATCACAGATCTTTGGTGATAAAAAAATTAAGCGGAAATTAATTGAAGCAGTGGATTCTGTTAAAAAGAAAATTAAATCTCTGAATACTGATAAGGCTGAGTTGACGCACACGTTGGATGAAACATTTAAACCTATCACGCGACCTTTGACTGATATACTGAGTCAGACAATAAAAAACAATACCGCTGCGGCTGTTGCACAAGATGTAAACAGTGGGGAAAATTATAAGAAGAAAATTAAGAAGCGTACTGCTTTAAATCAAACATTACGTAATCGAGAGTCTCAAAGTTATCTTACTGAAAGTACTAGTAATGATTATGATGATGATGATGATAATAATGATGATGATGATGATAATACATCAAATGAAAGCTTCCAAGATGCTTCTACAACAGCAGCAACAGTAGATCGTAATCAAAACATGCCTGATTATGTACGTCGCTATACAGATAATTTGGTTATTAATCAGATTAAAAAAGTACCATACGGTGTTAATCTAACTTCAACTGGATACAGTATTGGTGATAGTGTAATAAAGTTCAACAGATACACTCTTACTATAAAACATATAGATTATAGTTACACACCTGGATTATGTGAGCTTTTATTCAAGAAAGAACCTAACAGCACTATCATACAACATACGGATGTTGATAACTATAATAAAATTGTGCAAATGACAAATGCTCACAAACGTAACTATTCTTCTCTGGGGCAGATACAAGGTGATAAAAGCCTAAAGTACCTCACATACATAAAACCATATATACCTACAACTAAAAATGTTAGCGGAAGTGGTTTACATTCTAACACTACTACTGCTACTACAGCTCCATCCTCAAGGCATTTATGTATGAAAAAATACTATCCCAACACGGAAGTTATGTATTGGGATGATCCTAATGAACTCATTGATAGACTACGACTGCTGCTAGCTTCACAAGACGTTGGAAACAGTGGCCATGGGAATGAAATTTTAGCTATAATAGAAGAATTGAGTGAAGCTAAAATTATTAAACCACCATCTTCAACCTTATTAGCACGTCTCATTAGATAATAAACTTATAATTAAAATGACAATCAATAAGTTTGGACGTCATTTATCACACCCTGATAAAAATAATAATAATCACTCTTCTTCATCATTATATTCCCAAAAGAATAATAATAATTATCAAGTCGTTAAAGCGTATAAAAATATTGTGGACTGTGAAAATCGCATCTTAAGAAATGTTCGAGATGGTTTCTTAAAAACTGATGTAGTCAATAAAAAGCAGTTGGAAGAAAATATAAATTATTGTTTGTCAAGGATTAAAAATAACACACGTCTTCTAAATGATATTCAAGATCAGCTTAAAAATACTAAACTTAAACCTGTTATTCTCAATACTCCTATGCTCGAGAGTACTACTACCACTACTACTGATGCTGCTGCTGCTGCTGCTATCACCAATCCTCCAACATCTAAATTGATTAAAAAGAAGAAACTACCATCATCATCATCACCAGCATTGCCCTAAAACATGAGTAAATGGCAAGTTGTTCAGGAGTTGCATAAGAATGCACGCAAAAATTTCCCTCGCAGACGTTTTATTCAAAAAGGTTTTGATGACACCTGGCAAATAGATTTGATTGATATGCAAAAGTATTCGAGATACAATAAAGGATATAAGTACATACTAGTGTGTATCGATACTTTCTCAAAATACGCTTGGGCTCAACCGATGAAAAGTAAATCAGCTGACAATACGAGTCATGCTATGTCAACGATACTCAATAATAATCTAAAGCGGAAGCCGGCAAACATACAATCTGATGATGGGCGAGAGTTTTTCAATGAGAAATTCAAGACTCTGATGAAACGTTTCAAGATAAACCATTACTCTACATTTAGCATAATGAAGGCGTCTATCGCTGAAAGATTCATAAGAACAATAAAAAATTGGCTTTGGAAACAATTTTCCTACAAAGGTTCTTATCAGTGGATTGACTCGGAGCTGACATATATAATGCATAAATATAATAATACAGTACATCGTACTATCAAGGCTTCCCCAGCGAGCGTGACTCATACCAATGCTAATGTTCTCTTATCTACTGTTTACAATCATATTAAAACAAGGCCGAAGTCTAAATTTAGATTTGGTGATTATGTACGTATTAGTAAATATAAAAATGCTTTTGCTAAAGGATACACTGGTAATTGGAGTACAGAAATATTCAAAATAGTGAAAGTGAACACTACCAATCCGATTACATATCAATTACAAGATGGAAAAAATGAACCTGTCTTTGGAGGATTCTACGAGCAAGAACTACAAAAAGCTAAATATCCTGACATTTATCTAGTGGAGAAAGTGTTGAAGAAAAAAGGAAAGAAAGTTTTAGTTAAGTGGTTGGGTATGAATGAGACGAGTTGGATTAATAAAGATAATAAGATTGATTAATGAAGCATTTTTATTTAATTCCTTTAAGTAGGTTACTGACTAATTATATTACATTATTACATAATGTGGTAAAGAATATGCTAGAATTTCCAGATTCTCAGAATTGTCAGACTTTGATTTAATTCCTTTAAGTAGGTTACTGACTAATTATATTACATTATTACATAATGTGGTAAAGAATATGCTAGAATTTCCAGATTCTCAGAATTGTCAGACTTTGTAATAATCAACTATGCCAAACCACAGGTGAAACAAAGTTGTCGAAGTTATCATTGAGAACGTTTTATAAACACGTTATCTCTCAATAACATCCTGCTCATGCTCATAGTTAGTTGCTTAATATCATCATCATCATTAACTTTCTTTACCCCACCACCGCTGGGTATAGGTATATATATATCTCTATCTCTCTCTCTCTCTCTCTCTCTCTCTCTCTCTCTCTTTCTCTCGCTATGCTATCTCTTGTACTAATCGAGTCTAGTTATATATAGACACCTAATGCTAAATGTTATCTATACATAGAATGTCTAAGTATCATACCAAAATCCCATCGATACCTCCTTTCAACATTCTATATGCATAACCCTGTATAATAACCTCCTATCTACATAGAGCACTCTACACGTGTAACCCTATACAATGACCTAAATACCCTTATCATCGCTACATCCTGCGCTCAGTTAGTCGATAGATATTTACTTAGTAATATCACCTCTAAGTACATAAAACGTCTTGCTAACAAAACAACGCTGGCGACGCCCATACTGCCCCGTATGCCAACCGCGTCTAAGTCTGCGACCCATACTGCGAGCCCGAGGGGGCCCATACTGCCCCGGCCCGCCCATACTGCGAACCCGAGGGGGCCCATACTGCCCCGGCCCGAGGGGGACCCATACTGCCCCGGCCCGCCCATACTGCGAGCCCGAGGGGGCCCATACTGCCCCGGCCCGAGGGGGACCCATACTGCCCCGGCGAAGGCGTAGCCCGAGGGAGCCCATACTGCCCCGTATGCCTACCGCGTCTAAGCCCGCGGCAAAGGCATGGCCCATACTGCCCCAGGGCGAAGCCTCAGCACTCAACGGAGCACCATACAACATGTGTGTGTGACGTCACGATAAATTACCAAAATATGCCAAAATAAGGCTATTTTGCGGTTGGTAATACACTATCCCCATACATTTTGTATAGAAAAATTTGTTTTCCAGCTGTGGTCCAGAACTGGGATAAATATACTAGGGGCCCATACTGCCCCGTATTACAGCGAAGGCGTAGCCCATATTGCCCCCCCCCCCCCCCTCTATCAGTGCGAAGCCCTACCTACCATATAAATACTAACCCCATATCGATGGCGAAGCCCGAGGGAGCCCATACTGCCCCACTATTACCACGAGCGGCGAAGCCCTACAGCCCATACTGCCCCAGGGCGAAGCCTCAGCACTCAACGGAGCACCATACAACATGTGTGTGTGACGTCACGATAAATTACCAAAATATGCCAAAATAAGGCTATTTTGCGGTTGGTAATACACTATCCCCATACATTTTGTATAGAAAAATTTGTTTTCCAGCTGTGGTCCAGAACTGGGATAAATATACTACTAACTCCACTGATTTGAACATTGTGCCACTGAAAATTAGTAGTGACCAATTTTCAGTGGACACATTTTACTCTGGTTAAGCTTGAAAAGTAAATCAACTTTTTTGTTTTAGTTTGTTTTCGTATTAGTTTCACATATTTATGGACATGGACAAACATCTCAGGATCTAAGAGATCAGTGTGCCACATACAGGGCTTACTTTAGACGACGGACATTCAAGGATATCATTGTAAACAACTTTTACTTTGGCACCAACCTAAAAACAACTTTTACGTTTACTTTTTTCGCGAGGGTGTAGACCTCTGTGAGCTTTTCGACCGCAATTGAAAATACCTGATTTTGATACAATGCCCTTTTCAGTGGACGTGACTATTCAAAATATTTTACTCATTCGATATGTTACAAAATTTTCAATATGCAAATCGAGTTGAACATAAACTATCGGAAGGATTTGTCCCGCGTCAATCAAGGACGAGTGACGTCACGGGTGTCGGGGGAAATACCGTAAGTGTTCTCGACGCTGTTCACTTACGCCGTGAGGTGGCGCGTTTGGACGGCTATCTAGCTACTGGAGTAGTTCAAGTACCTACCTATGCTTGTCAATCATAAAAAAGTTACTGGAGTAACATAGAGCAGCGATAGCGGGTATGGCGATCTGACTGTCCGGGAAACAGATACTTTAAAAATTAGAAATGCTGAGTAAATAATAATAAAAAACTATACTCAGTAACTTTTATGCACCATCCATTGAAATTGAGAGAATTCTTAATCTCTCAATGAAAACGGTCAAAAAAGGCCGTGCGTCATTGTGCCGTGCGCCGCGCGATGCCAGAGCTACGATGACATAGCGGACAACGTTGAACACTATGCAAGCGACATAACGTCTAAATTGAATTAAATGTGGCATTGTGAATTATATAATTGATACAGTATGACGTTCGGACACCCCGACTATAGTTTTACCATAATTATCACTATACTTTTTTGTCACGACGAATGCAAAACCGTGCAGAGATGACGCGCCATTCCAACCTTTTTTTAATGCATCATGTAAAGAGGTTCTCATGTGATCATACATGAACAATCTGCAATATCCTCGTATCTGATTTTTATTCTGACTTTTGGCACATAAAAATGTCATTTTAAATTCTATACTTGTTTACTAAACAGTAATATGAAATCGCCGAAAAACCACTATCCCGTTCAAAGGCAGCCTCCTCAGTCCTGTCGCCCAGCAATGTTTCTAATGCTCGATTACTGTTTGACAGGGGATTCTCAGCCACTCCACTCTGCAGATGTGCTTCTAATCCGCAATCAATTATAATCTAGGAGTAATGTAACTACAGCTCTAGCTATTTGGCTAAATGGAAATTTAATATTGATGTGTCTTAGGTACTTACCTAGGTACGCTTCAAACTGCAGTGACAGTAGCATCTAGATTTCACACAAATTGGCCAAGATCATGTCGAGACACACATATGGCACTTCCGTAGCCAAAATCTTGTGGTCATGTTCATAGTTCAGAAATTGGTGGTTATAGAAAAAAATCAAAGGAATGTAGCTCGTTGGACTTAGCCAAATTTCAGAGGTGTATCACGACATTACATTTATTCTTTAGGGTTCCGTACCCAAAGGGTAAAAATGGGACCCTATTACTAAGGCTATGATGTCTGTCTGTCTGTCTGTCCGTCTGTCTGTCCTACCGGACTGGCTTAACGGCTGTATCTTTCGAACCGTAATAGATAGCCAGGTGAAATTTTCACAGAATATGTAATGTTATAGTGGATTGACTAACAAATAATCAAAAGTCAAAAAATAAAAACAAAAGGGGGGTCCCCATACAACAAACGTATTTTTGTATTAACTTTATTGTAAAAATGGTAATACATACTTACAAGCGTCAAACTTAACGTGATTATGGTATACACTCCAAAGTATAACAAAAAAAAAAAACCGGACAAGTACGAGTAGGACTCGTGCTCTGAGGGTTCCGTTGGACGGAACTCTCAGAACGTGAGTCCAAAAAAAATATTACTGAAGTTCAAATATTGAAAGACAAACTTAAGTTTGTAGTTGACAATAAGTTCTTCCATACATTCCAACTACAAACTGTAAGTTTGTAATAGAAAAATAATTATTTTTAAATGATATAACTTCAAATTTAAAACTTTCGGATTTATTCCTATATATGTGCTATGAGAACTTGCCTCTTGCCGAATTTCATGATTCTAGGTCAACGTGAAGTACCCTATAGGTTTTGATTCCCCTGTGAAATCGCAAAATATGCGACATAAACGTTCATATCTTTTGATTACGTTGACTTACAACTTTTATTTTTTTACAGCCGAAAGAAACCGTAGATCCTAGTATATAGTATAAATTTCAACTTGATACCTTTACGAGTTCTTGAGAAAAAGGGTCTTGACAGACGGACAGATAGACGGACAGACAGACGGACAGACAGACGGACAGACAGACGGACAACGAAGTGATCCTGTAAAGGTTCCGTTTTTTCCTTTTGAGGTACGGAACCCTAAAAAACGCAAGCCTATTATTAAATAAATAAAAATAATTGCAAAGGAATGGAATGCGCTCTCTGCCTTGATGTTCCCTATTTTAAGTTCAACCTGGGTTCTCTCTTCAATTCAAGACAAGTGTGAATAGGTACCTCATGAGCAAGCGTGCTCCATCTTAGACCTCATCGTCACTTTCCTTCACAAATAGGCAATCGCAATTTAGGTGCCATATTCGAGTAGGACAAAACTTTTGAAACGCGCTAGAAACTATGAATTAAATTTTGTCGAAACGCCGAGCTCGTTCAAAGTTTTCAAATGCCTCGTCTCATATTTGTTGAGCAATCGAAATAACTTTCAAAATGAGTACATGGTTCTGTAAATTTTAATATAATTAACGTTGAAAATTGAGCCGAAACTTCTGGTTGCAGCAGACATTTTTACCTGATGACGCAAAGCAAAACGAGGACGTTGTTTATCATTAACAAGGTATTTTAAAATGAAATTAGATTTAGGCACATGATTTTTTGTTTACAAGGCACATAAAAAAAATATAAGAATACCAAAAAAAAAAAACTGTTGAGTGTTTATCTAAAAAAGTAACTTGAAATACTTTGGCTTATGATGAACTAAATACGTGAGGAAGACGCGAAGAATAACACACCCAGCAAACGAACATCGTAATGAGCAAGAAGGGACAAAAGAACACAATGCAATTAGTTACTTCTCGGTCACATACGGAGGGACATTGATAACAATTGACACAAGGAGCCTTTGGGCTTAGGCGCTCTTACACTATCCGATAGCAACGATTTTCAGAATTCGAGAAAAAACAAAACCCGCAATGTCCTTAGAATCAGACTAATCTGGAATGTCATATTTCACGATTAAAGGGCAATTG
The DNA here is from genome assembly GCA_914767915.1 of Agriopis aurantiaria. Lineage (NCBI taxonomy): Eukaryota > Metazoa > Arthropoda > Insecta > Lepidoptera > Geometridae > Agriopis > Agriopis aurantiaria. Next base: position 5,809,279 of record OU612001.1, on the reverse strand, counting down.
AGGAAACAATTAAGGGTGGGTTGCATCATGTTACTTTAGCTTTAACAAACATCGACATTTCAGTTAAAGTACCGGTTAGGCACAAATTTAGTTGCACCATCTGACAATTGTTAAATGACGTCATAACTTTAGCTGTTAACCGTAACTGCCCACGATTCGCTATTGTTTATTTTAAATATCTGTCAGATGCATAAAATATAATTCCACCTATGCATCTGGAGTAAATAAGGTCTCATTTGACTTGCAACCCTGGTAACTTTAACCATGATAAGGAATACGCTGGTGCAACGCATTTTGCAGTAACTGCTAAAGTCAGCGTTATTGTTATTGTCAAATTTGTCATAAACCTTAACTTTGACAACTACTTGGTGCAACCAAGCCTAAGGCAATATAATATGTAGGGTGTTTGGTAGCTAGGTGCGAAACTAAACCAAATGATGGGGAATATCGAAATAAAAGTAATCAGACTTCGTCAGAGACAAATATTGCCTAAAATTTCAAAATTGTCTAAGCTGTAACCCCCCCTTACATCAAATATTGCCCAAAATGCTATAAATTGCCAAGTTGTAACCCCCTATAGCTAAGCCTAACAGCTTAGGCAATTAAGAACATTTTGGGCAACATTTGTCTCTTAAAAATTCCTAATTATTTTTGTTAGTTCCCCGTCGTTTGGTTTTCGCATAAAATAACTTTTAAATTAAGACATGAAGGATCAAAATGATTTAAATGTTCTGCGCTGTCATCCCCTTAGCTTTGCACTCAGCTACCAAACATACTGAATATATCTTCACCAAATTTATATTTGGCAACACTGAAAAATTGCGGACTTGCAGCAGTATAGTGAGGGTAAACAAATACGTAGCCTCCAAACAAACTTACACGGATAGGTAGTACTAAACTGAAAGAAAGACATTGTACACATCATTAAGTATTAACAACTTTTATTATAGGACCAAACCTGATATCACGAGAAAATAACCAGTTGTTCGTTCCATAGAAAAATAACAATCATGCTCAAAGAAATTTATATAAAGATGTTGTTTTTTTTTCCCGCACATTTAGGGTTGTCCCGTAGGACGAGTAAAGTAGTAGAGTAGTTCATGATTATGAAAACAGTAATATCTTCAAATATTTCCGTAATTTAAGACCCAGAATATGGCGCGCCGCTATCTCACTCGCGCATTTAAATCGCGCACCCGGTGGGTTGACTTGTTGATTCCACATCAATCGACATAGTTTCTATCCAAACAAGTGAAAGGTGGCAGAAATAACTTCGATTGTCTTTGATATCAGCAGTAGTCTTCGGTCGATCAGTAGTCGATATCTGAGTCGGTTATCGGGCAGTGTGAAAACACCCTTCCCACATCACGTACGAGGAAACTGACCCCGCTTATCGCAACCCCGAGCATGTCCCGAAACAAAACGCCGCAGAAATAAGCTTTGACTGGCGATATAAATAAAACCGATACTGGATAACAGATATAAGACACACGTAAATCTTTAAAAAGTCATTATAGTCTTATAAATAATTATAATAGTTAAAAAAAACATGCTTAATTTGGAATGAGTGCATCCACAAAAGATAATTTTTTTTCCTAGTGCATCGGATCTGCATGATCTAATTCATCCTGCCCATTTTTCTATCGGACTGCCAGAGTGGGCACGAAAAGGTGACACACCTTTTCGTGCCCACTCTGGCAGTCCGCTTCATGGTTGATATTTCGAAAACCCGTACGAAGTGCTTTGATTCTACTTTTATTGTGAGAACTGTTAGTGTGTGGAATGGTGGTGGTATTCCCTGATAGTTATAACCTTGTCTTCAAATCGCAAGTAAATTAGTTTCTTCTATGCAAGCGTGCTCCAACGTAGACCGCATCTTCGCTTAACATCAGGCGAAGTGGCGGTCAAACGCAAGCCTATTCACCACCTACCACTAACCACCTTGAGGCTTCATAATCAGATTAGTAAGAAATTATTGTGTTGTCATCAGATTACTAATGGTCTCTGCAAACTTTCAAATCCATATGACATTTAGAAGTATCAACTTCCAAGATTTGCTTATATAATTCGTTAATCAGTGCCTTTATTAACTAAACTAAATTCAAACCAACTAACACATTTGTATAGATTCATACTGAAAGGATATCGATGTATGTTATCAAGGATTAAAGTATTTCTTGATCCAAAAAAATGAACCCGGTGACTATTTATATAAAACTACAAAATTCAAAATAAGGATCATAACTATCAAAGTTGGTTCGAGATTTCATTCCAAATTTTGCAGGTGTGAGGCAAGAAAGATCGTGTGAATAGCACAGTGAGCACAGTGGTGTGTTCCACTGATCTATGGATGATATGAGGATGAGCTTTCAGGCGATAGTGGCTAGAGCAATAATAAAACCGCGACGCCGGCATCAGATAAAAATTGTTCTCCAGAACTGCACCGCCGTTGTAAATGTCATAAAAGATACAGATAAACCCAACGTCTCTGCGCATGTTGAGTGGCTCTAGGTGTTGGGTGAACTTGGGATCGTCGACAATTCTTACAGTTCTACGTTGTAATGCATCAAGTCTCAATCTGATACTTGGGTGCTCCGTTCCTAAGATGGGGCTTTTCCAGTACTCCTCTCTGGCGTAATGTATACTGGTACATAGAAAAGGCACCATTTTTTTTCTAACCCTGCCATGTAGCTGTAATTTTTTAGAGCTTGATAAGTAGAGTACATACATAATTTTTATTTATTTTTATTTAAAAAAAGAAATGTATGTGGGCCGTCAAAATTGTAATTTTTGAAAACTTTTTCTTACGGGATATATCTCAAAAAATAAACTAGCATTTAAACTTGAAATTTGCACTGTATTTTAGCAACATATACTAAAAACCGGACAAGCGTCAGACTCTCGCTAACGATCCCGAACCAAATGGAAAAAATGAATTGCGTAGTTAGTACCATTGGTAGGCAACTACAATAAATACGAAAAATACAAGCCAATACAAGCTCCTTCCCCTATTTTTATGGACATTTGAAAAATATCGTTAAATATTTGTATGACAATACAATAAATTCTTCAGACGTCGTTGCGGTCCGTTTATGCCAACAAAGTTTGAACCGGACCAAAGCGGCTGAAATATAGCCATCCTTTATGAACGTCCGGTGGCCAAAGAAAAATAGCCAGGCCATTTTACCAATGACATAAATAAAATACCAACCAATTACGTAAAATGAATTCGGCTCACGGTCCCACTATTTACAGAGGTTTGGATTTATTTTGCGCGTTTAATCAGCGGGACTTATCTTGATTTTACCATCTATTTTGTGTATTTGTAGTAATTCCACCTGTCAGCCGGCTGGCGTATCCTATGCTGAAATGCTGAAAGCCGTATCTGTCCTGATAAAGTGGAACTATTATGAAAACGCACAGTGAAAACGCGATACAGACTCATTTGAGTGACAGCCTGAGGTGTTAGTGATGGAAGTAGAAAAAAAAAATTTTTTTTCATGCTTTTATTTAACTTGCCCTGTTAGTATGTGTGGGACAAATCTTGCTACTGAATTTTAGAACAGTTATCCTCAACCGATCGAACTGAATTGACATACTTATGTAAATTCGGTGGCAATGCAATATTGTGGTACCATCGAGCTGGTCTGATTATGGAAACAGAAGGCCATAGGAACTCCTAAACAAAACGACGTAGCCTCATCAAGTTTGAGTTCGTTGGATTTGTCTTCCCAGTTCCCAGGCAGTTACGTCGCCTGATGATGAGCGGACGCCTAAAAGCTTCATCATCATCATCATCATTTCAGCCGTAGGACGTCCACTGCTGGACATAGGCCTCCCCCGTTGATCTCCAGAAGGGCCGGATGGAAGCGGCCTGCATCCAGCGTTTCCCTGCAGTCTCTTTTAGGTCCTCTGTTCATCTCGTGGGTGGACGTCTTACGCTGCGCTTACCGGTTCGTGGTCTCGATTCGAGAACCTTTCGGCCCCCTTCGGCCACCTGTTCTGCGTGCTATGTGCCCTGCCCACTGCCACTTCAATTTGCTAATCCAGTGGGCGATGTCGGTAACCTTTGTTCGTCTACGGATCTCCTCAGTTCTGATTCGATCTCGTAGAGAAACCCCGAGCATAGCCCACTCCATAGCTCGTTGTGCGACTTTGAGCTTGTTTATGAACATTACTAAACTTTATTTTTTATTCATGGGTGATTAAAAGATACCAAAACAATAATTTGAATCGAGTCGCCTATGGTCACCTAGGTGCAGGTGATCAAAGGATACTCAAATAATAATTTAAATGGAGTCGCCTATTATCACCCAGGTGATTATATTCCCAGGAGATCAAAGTCGACTAAAGAGTCGACAATTAGCACCCAGGTGATATCACCCAGGTGATTAAAGTGGAATAGACCATTTTTTTCCGGACAAGATATATCCTATGTCACAGAAGCCTATGTGTAAAGTTAAGTTGTCAACTGATCCCGTGGGATCAGTTGACGTAAGAGATATCGATGCATAAATCAAGTTGATGCATTGATGTAAGTAAATAGAACTGTCATTGCGTTGATGCGTTGTTCTTTTGCTAGGTACTTGTAAGTGCAACACAATTTCGTATTTATAATGTTTTAAAATATGTATGATATAATTAAGTACCTATATTGAATAGATAACAATAACGAACATTGTATCTAATAGCAACTTGTCAAACATCTGGTTCGTAGTTCACAAGTTGAATGTGGTTCAACTACAGACTACATACAACTCTCTCGGTACCATTTGTATCATCCATCCTTAATACACGGTTGTAACAACACATTGTAGGTAGCTTGCTACACTCGCATCATTGGGTAACGTACGACAAACAGCAGATTATACAGGTTGTTACGACAGACGTGGGACATATTCGGGGATGTGATAATTTAAGGCCCTCTTTTCCAAATTTTAGCAATTTTGTTTTTGCTTTGTCTACTTCCATGGTTAGCAATTATAAAAATGGTGTCATAAATGGATAGCCCGTTGGTCCAGTGTTAGCCCGTTGGTCCAGTTGGTAGTGAACCTGCCTTCTGAGCATGGGGGCGTGGGTTCGATTCCCACCTAGGACAAACATTTATGTGATAAACATTTGTGTATGTTCTATATCTGGTTGTTAATATCTATTTAAGTAAGTATTTAAAAATATATGTATGTATATCAGTCTCTGGCATCCATATCACAAGCTTTGCTTAGTTTGGGGTCAGATGACCGTGTGTAAAAAAATGTCCCGAATATTTATTTTATTTATTTATATCAAAATTTTATGTTGTATCTAGGAAATCGTAAAGACCGAGACACGATTAAGCACATTTGGCTCGATATAAAAAAAAACATGAAAGTAATACTGATATGCGCTATGCTCCCTATTTTTTGGATTCATTCAAATATTTATTTACTAAACGATGTTTACGATATCTTAATATACAGATTTCATAATTATGGAAGGAACCGTAATACTTTTACATTACAGCAAGGTTATACTTTTCGAAAAATATTAGAAGAACCTCAAAAATATAAATAGCGAAACACAATACATGACTGTAAAACTTTTTCGTTTGTAAAACCAAGATAGGTCAGTTCAAGTCTAAATAGCGATTTTTACATTTGAAATATATGGCTCCGGTCAAGTTTGTTCCTAACTTGTCAATTTCCAAAGTTGTCAACTTCCTAATTCGTCCATTCCTAACGTCTTTTTCCTAAATTGTCAATGTACAAATTCCTAAATCGTCCACTTCTGAATTCGTCTACTTATTAGTCCACTTCTTAATTCGTCCATTCCATATTCGTCTACATCTAGGTTGTGTTTGATTGGCACAAGTAAAAAACAAACATAATAATAATAATAATAAATAACATGTTGAAAAACTTATATTTAAGAAGAAAAATAAATATGTGAATAATGATTTATTTTTATAGTAGGGATAAGTGAACTTACGAGTTTCCACCTATCACAACTGGTATATCTAAGTGGTTTTTTTTACACTAGTCCCTACCAGCAAGGGTACCTTGGTAGGGATATGTGTACCAGCCGAGTATGAAGTGGCAGTTTTGAAAATGGACGAGTTAAGTAAGAGACAAGTTAGGAAACTGACAACTTTGGAAATTGGCAAAATAGAAAGTGGCGGTTTTGGAAATGGACGAGTTAGGAAGAAGACATGTTAGGAAGTTGACAAATTTGGAAATTGACAAGTTCGGAAGTGGACAAACTTGACCTGAGGGAAATATATTTCACTGATTTGACAGAAGCGCGTTTTTGTCGCTTTCGGAAGACTGATTTGTTTTATCAATGACATCTAACGGTTCTCCCCTCCTCCTTGTTTACTCGCTTACGAAAGATCATAACAACATTTTGAGATACAACAAACGAAATCTATCGTAAAGCGAAGGGAATGTTCCAGAAATTTATCGGCTGGCTTGCAATAAAGATAATCGAATCAACAGTGAAATATATCGATGACACAAAGGTTTATTCAAATAAAGATCCATTTCAAGTTCTTCGCATACAAATATGAAACTAACCGATCTGATGGAAATTGCCAAAACTGTATTGAAACTTGTTACTAATTCAGCATTCCATCTGTATTTTTAAATTTTGACCCTTCATTGATATCTAGAAATCATAATCATAATCATCATATAATCATAATATACACAAGGAAAATATGGCACAAGGAAAAATACAAACAAAACAATTGAATCCACTGGCTCCGAACTAGTAAAAAACTGTGTTTCGGAAGCCAGTGGCTTCTCCCAGTATTTAAAAATTAAATATTATGTCTTAGATAAAGATATAAAATCAAATTTAATTAGTGTAAAATTAAGAAAAATAAAAGAATAATCAAAATACAAATATAACATAAATTTAGTACCTAATAATTTCTATATAGAAAATTATACAATTATAAATGAACTGTGAGTACAGTTCAGTGAGTAGTAATGTATAATAAGCGTTTCTGTAATGGGCGTAACAAGCGCTGTTGAGAGGTCAAGATAATCGCGACCGTTAGGCTATCATGAAAAATGCCGCCTAGACATTTTCACATAATTTTGACCGACCAAAAATTAAAAAGTCAATTTTTTTGTCATTCTACTAGAATATCTCACTTCTTTCTCATAGTCAAGGACAAAAAAACATGAACAAAAAATCTTGATCAATTTTTAGTTGACAGATGTTAATTACGTATGTGAAACTACTTGGATGACAAAATATAAATCCGAAGGGCTTATTTTTTTTTGTTGTAAATTTTAGAATTGCACTTGAACACCACTTCGCCTGATAACCCTTTCTTTTGGCACTGTAAATTATCTCATCAGACGCTGCTTTATACCCAGTTATCGTTTAATCATCTCAATTATATAAAAGGCGACGTGTGTATGTACGTTCCCTATGAACTCCAAAACGGCTGGACCGATTTTGTCGGGAATTTCACTGGCAGATAGCTGATGATATATCGAGTAATCCACGTGGTAGCCGCGGGGTGGAGCTAGTATTGAATAAAACGCTTATAAAGTTTATATTATATGACACAGTACCGAACTCTGTGCATGTGAGTTATTACGATTTTGTACGAAATAGTGGGTGAAGAGATATTATTTACGGCCTGCTGTAAATCAAGCCAGTTTAAATGTATAGCACGATTTGTAGGACCTCACTATTACTATATACGGAGGAAATCGGTTCAGAATTTACGACTTTATATCTTTACAACCACTTACTTCTCACTTGGAAGTCGAGATTTTTCGATTTTACGAGTTACGACGCGGTCGGGGCGGGATACAATATTGATGATTTTGGTTTAAAAGAGAATTTGTTATAATTTTTTTGGTTTTGAATATTAATGTTGCAAACAACAGTCAAAACTTACCTATAAGTTAAGTTGATATTTTGTTATTTAAATATATAGTTTGCGCTTTGGCTTTACTGTAAGCTTTCTATTGATATTGCATGTCCATTTAGAGACAAGTTTGTTTTCGGAGCTCTTAAGAACAGGTTATATTCTGTATTACATCTAGGTTTACCAACAAACTGCAATAACTTTTTTTTTTGAATAAATAAATAAACAATAAAAATAAATAAACCAAAAACAAAAAAAAGCTATTCGTTAATAAATGTTTTATTTCACGAAAATGTACTTACTTTGTTTTGATCCTTAACATTAATCATTATCCCATTTCTTCCCTTAGCCACCTAATTTAGTCTTTAGGATAAGATCAAAATAATCTGGGACAATATTAAACGAGAAATTTCGCTTTATCATGGAAATTACCGGCGTTTAATTTTTAGGAAGTTTATTCGAAAATGTCTGCAAAGGATATTAGAATTTTAATTTCAACATTAAATTAACTCTTAATGACTTTGTTATTTCGAAGAGGTCTTTTTTAAGTAATTTGGAAAGTATGAATAATTGGACCAAGGACGGGCGCAAAATTTACTTAGATTATACAAAAACAACAAAATAAAAGAAACAAATCTAAACTAATTCGGAAAAATAAGATGCAAACTGGAAATCTTTAATTCTTCAAGCGTGTTTTTAGGGTTCCGTACCCAATAGGTAAAAATGGGACCTTATTACTAAGCCTATACGCTGTCCGTCCATCTGTCCGTCCTACCTTTAAAAGGCTATATCTTTTGAAAAGTAATAGATGGCCAGTTGTTCACAGAATATGTAATGTTACGGCGGATTAACTAAGAAGTAATAAAATAGTCAAAAAGTAAAAACGGACGGACATCGTAGGCTTAGTAATAGGGTTCCATTTTTACTCTGAACTCTAAAATGAAAACATAGATACAATAGATACAGGTACTATGTCCGGGTCCGAAACTCGATTGCAGGGAAATGTCTAGTGGTAGGTATCTGACCTCAAAAATTTATTTCCCTACTTCTGCAGTGGAGCTTCGGACAAAAGCCCGTCTGTATTTCGCGTTTTTCACGGCGAATAAAAGAAAGAAAATATCGATTAGGTGTGTGTATACCTAATTTGTACGTCTCGTTTTGCACTGCGAAAGTACGCCGCGCGCGCAATAACCTTGAAAAAGACCGCCGTATGGCCCGAATGTGGTTGAAACTATAGTAGGAATAATCATACGTGAGTAATTCCCGTGTCATGTCATTATAAGCAACATGTTGCTATAAAACACTTTTAACGGATTTACACTTCTACACGTTTTTTAAATTTATTTTTTCACTTTTCATGCTTATTTTTATAGAGATGTTGGTCGGCAAGTATCACCTGCTTGGAATCCAGTCATTCAAGCCCGGCGCAGAACTGCAAGACCTCTGGATACCGCTAGCAAGTACTGCGTAGGTACATAGATGATATCATTATCATCATTTCAGCATCTCATGGTCCCACTGTTGGGACTCAGGCGTTCTCTCAGAGCGATAGCATGGGCTAATCCACCATTCTGGCTCAGTGCATGTTAGTGGATGTCTTCAACTTTTGAGGTTCTTGGACAAACCGGTTTCCTCGCGACATCTTGAAAACGGTGAAGGAGAACATTTTCCTTCACCGTTTTTGAGCGATGTGAATTTCAAACGAAAACCATTATCAACAAAATGTGTGAAAACTACGTCAGTTTGATCAGTAAAACATTTAAAGAAGTCAAGATCAAATTATCAAGCTTGTTCTCGAAATTTCTATCCACATAGGTACATATATAGTAAACCTCGTCGACATCGAAGTGTTCCTTGAATTAGATTAGGGTGCCTGAGTGCGCCCCGGTTAATTCCAGCTTGGATTACTGTATAATTAATTCTGCCGACATGCTCTTTATGACTGCTAATCGAGAGGATTATTCCGTTTTAATTTTCAACTTTGGTATTTTCATGATAAAAATCTCTGTAATTTTATGAAGACTATTTTTTGGCATGCCAAGGAAATATCATTTCATCCCTATTTTTTATGGAATATTTTTATTTTGCAGGTACAATACAATACAATACAAAAACTCTTTATTAAAACACCACAAAACAAGGATAACATAAAAATTACAATAAAAATATTATCTAGGCTTTTAACAGGCGGCCTTATCGCTTAAAGCGATCTCTTCCAGGCAACCGTGCACGGAAAGGAATTATATCAGGTAATATTGTGAATAGACATAACGGGGTAAATAGAGACAAAACTTAGAAAGTTTTTGTATCGTACAATTTCCAAACCTGCGGAAAGCAAAATGTACCAAATATATATTAGGTACTTAATTTACAGGACCGTTTTGGACATAGTACAAATTCAAAAATATAGATTAGCTAAATTAAAAAAAAAACAATTAAAAACCAAAATAATACTGGTACCGTGTGGCATAATAGCCGAAGAAATTTTCTGCGAGGAATGAGCCAGCTATTTTATTACTAGTGGCGTTAACTAATTGTGGCTATAGCTATTCCAAATTCTTAATGCACATATTATTACTCAACTAGAATATGGTATATTGCTTATAGTTTTAAGTTATAAAACTTTTAAAATTTTGTCTGTTTTAACCCCGTGCATCGTTCCTATTTACCTGACATTTACAACCACTAATGTTTAAAAAAAAAAAGTTGGCCTTCGAGACGCTCGGCAAATTTGAAACATGACGGGATATGACGTCAAGCCCGTCACGGCATATGAGTCGCTTTTACTGCCAAGGCGCGCCAATAGATGTTTCACATTAAAATAGATCTCCTGGCTCCATTGATGTAGGTAAAAGTGGGCCTGACTCCATTTTCGCTTACTATCGGGCCAGGTAGAGTTTAGCGGAAACCCATTTAATGTAAATACAAGTAGGTACCGTTTTACTGCAAGGTTTCTCAGGTTGAAAATCTACCGTCAAGTGCCTTACAATGTAAAACAATTCCAGGCTTCTATAAAACCTCTTTAGTAATTTTGGAATATATTTAGTAGTTGCTTGTGAACTTCCTGCTTCCATTCAAGGCTTATTCTTAGATGATCCAATACTTCCAGCCAATGGAACTAAGACGGCTATAAATCTACGTTCATAAATCTCCACCAGCCCGCTTGACAATAATCCGACTTAGCCATCGCTAATTACAATAATCGCGGCTTATGGCGCCAAAAATAGAACTTAGCGAGAATACGACACCATGAAAAGAAATATAACCTAAAACCTTGAGCGAGTGCCGCAAACGGTTAAAAAAAGTACCTATCGCCTCATGTCGTGTTATTTTCCTAAACTTGCGTATTTTTGCAAGATTTTGTTTATAAATGTTAGTTTGTTAGTTTATGTCAAATCTTGCAAGTTAAATTAGAACTAGTTCCTCCTAACCGATTTTGCTAAAACTTTGCATAGATTTTTGGATCTGGTGACAATATTCAATATAGTATATGCTACACACAATACCTAATATTGTAATATTTTCAAAATGGCCGCTGCTATAAGTCGGCGGATGGTGTATAATTTTTGTCAACGCCATTACTATGGGTATCAAATGAAGAAGTTTGAAGATTAGGTACCTAACGATAAACTGACATCACACTAAATTAAATATGGCCGCTGCTCCAAGATGGCGGCTTACATTTTCTTTTCTTAAGCTAGAAATTTGTTTAAAAAAAAAAACTATCAACTTTTTAGTATTAATATGTATTAATAATGGTAGATTGTTAATAATTAGGTGTACGTGCTCGAGTGTGGCCAAGTAATATAGAGAGGAGTGAAACATGTAATTTCGTGTTGTTTGCAAAACTCTCCACCACTTTCATAGGGCACAACTTTGACTTGACCGTGGTTTACTTTGCTTGATTCTGACTGTGAATTTGCTTGACGATATCAGCTAGTAAAACTTGAAAATATTTTAAAGCTTGACACTGGCAAATGCACAAAACATGCGTAGCCAAAATCCTCTTATGAGGAAAAAACTCTAAAAATCCCTGCGCTGTTATGGATAGGAATTAAAGAGTTAACATTGATGGAATGGAACAACAATAAAATAAATAAAATATGCCAAGTTACCGTTACAAGAACAAAAAACAAACCCTATGGTTATTTCGGTTTCTTTTACAACGGAAAAATTAACTATTACGCGATTCCATGGTACAACGAAAAAAAAACATTTCTTGGTACCATAAATATTAGACCGGCAAAAAACCCCGTAATACCATCAATGGTACGTCTAGTGATACCACGGCAAAGGGACAAATTCAACCATATTTTTAAACCATTATAAAACTGTTTTAAAGGTTGCCAGTTTTTTTTTAATTTTAGTTGGCGTTTGAATAACTGGCAAATGTGTAGTAGGAGGTCTCTGCAAAAGAATCTTATAAATACAGCTATGCAACTTGTTATTTAGTACTTAAATTATGTGCAGTTTCGATGCCATCACTCAACAACAAAGGTGAAAGAAAATATCCTGAGGAAACGGGTTTGTCCAAGAACCCCAAAGATCAAAGACATATTAGAAAGAAAGAAAGAAAAATATTTATTTATATTATGACACTCACCAACATGCACTGGGATATCATGGTGGATTACGGTCTATCCTCTCTCTCTGAGACAATTCCTATGTCCCAGCAGCGGGAACATGATAGGCTGATAATGATGATGAAAAAATGGCAAATGTGTGGAAGGTAGATAGGCACTTCCCAGGAGGTCTTTGCAAAAGAGTCTTATGAATCTGCAGCAACGCAACTTGTTTTTTGAATCTAGATCGTTTTATACCAAATTGTGTGTTTTTTTGCAATATTTATAGGCGTACCAATTTATAGTACAATTTAGCAGTTGCCCCGGTAGGTCGGGTGGAGGGATCGAGTTTCGCGATAATGAGGTTAGAGGGCGCGACCCGCGCGACCTGACTTCGGTGTGTGCGGAAACTGCCGAGCTCTGGGGGTGTTTGACTGGCAGCGGTGTACGATGCTATGCTAGAGGTGGGCCCTTAAGGCCCTTATTCTTTATCTCACATGTGATTTCATGCCATAAACGCGTGACAGCATAACATAGAAATGCATGAAAATGTAATTGAACAAACTTTAATTTAAAAAACAAACATTTTAAGAACATGCTTTGAGAGCAAAACAAGCTTTTATTTAAATGATGCTTTATGATGATTTTTTTTTGTTATTTTGGTAGCCATTTTGTAAAAGTTACAATATTGGGTATTGCATATTGTATTGTCACCATAACAAAAGGTGTAAGTATGCAAAATTTCAGCAAAATCGGTTAGAAGGAACTGGTCCTAATTCAGCTTGCAAGATTTGACCTAAACAAATAAATATTGCAAGTTAAATAAAATCTCGTAAAAATGGTCTCTGTTCCCTTAGTCTCTATGACCACTAATTATATTCGTAACGCGGCTGCGTTACGTTATCACAGACGTAATGATGGGAGGTGGTGTACAGCAGTAACCGCGTGGTGGCCGAGACTAGGTTTGCGGAACCCAGGCCGGCCGATGATGAGGTGGACTGACGACATCAGAAATACTGTCGGGAACGAGTGGATGCGAATAGCGAGAGACCGGGGAGAGTGGCATAAACAAAGGGAGGCCTATGTCCAGCAGTGGGTCACTCAGGGCTGATGATGATGATGATATCATAGATAGCGTAACTTCGTGGCGATGATTGTACAGCGATTGGCGCATATGGGTTCCTGGAGCGTATTTTATTCTTTTTATCTATACTATCTATACTATATATATTATATTAATATTATAAAGAAGAAAGATTTGATTGTTTGTTTGTTTGCATTGAATAGGCTCCGAAACTACTAAGCCGATTTGAAAATTCTTTCACTGTTGCTACACTATCCGCGCGTGACATAGGCTATATCAATTTTTTTTTTAAACCCAATAATACTCCAATAATGTATACCCAAATAATATGTACCCATGGTGTAAAAAAAATAAGACTTATACCCGTGCGAAGCCGGGATGCGTTGCTAGTGCTTTATATTTTAACTTATATAAAATTTTTTTGTAGTCCCGTGCATATCAGATGGTCAGTGCTGAAAACCAGCGCTGCAGCGAAATCTGTAGCATTATCGTTGAACACAATGAACACTGCCCTTTTTTGTCGCACTAGACACTGAAGCGACAACTTAACATGTTTTGTTTTCCTTCATTGTTTTTTTGTATTGTTGTTTGCATTGTAGTGTTTTTGCACTAAATAAATGTTTTCTTTCTTTCTTTCTGTCTTTGTTTCTTTCTTTTATGTTATTTGTAATTAGGTTGCTATTTTGGTTGATCTAGAAGTTTTTTTTAAGTGTGTAAATTTCAGAGCTACGTTCTTAATGGCCTAAAAATCTAAATTTAATTAATTACAAACCCCAGAAAACTCCGACTCGACGCGTTCGTAATGTTGGCACGTTGGAATTGTTTCCCGTACTACCAACAGTACGAACTGTAAATAGTTTAGAGGCGGAGTGAACTTGCTCCGTGCCGGGTGTCCGAAGTATCCTGCCACGGTCGCATGTTGCGAACGTGTCTGCTCTCCATTGAATATAATGTGCTGAAACGGAGAGAACTGCTAAGAAAATTAAAGATGGGTTACCCTGCAAAAATATGGCAAAATTTTCTAAGAAAATATTCAGTATGGACATAATACGAATGAAAAATTGCAATAAGAATTCCTTTGTGTAATCCATCCCGGTCCGTCCTATCAAAAATGATGGCTCGTAATGGGAGATTTACCCGGATCGTTTTTAGGGTTCCATAGAAACAATGAACCTATTAAATATATATCATTACATAGATTATCATTGTGTCCGTCCGTCATATTTCTTTAAAACCTTCTCACTTCTTAAGTGCATGAAACTTTACACAATAACAGTTTTAGTATATATCTCAATTAAAAATAAATAAATAAAAAGCATTTTAGGTGTGGATCTGGTACATAGAAAATAAGGATGTAATTTTTTTGTTACACCCTGTCGTCTGGGTTTCAATTGAATAAATAAATCGTCATCATCATCATTTCAGCCATAGGACGTTCACTGCTGGACATAGGCCTCTCCCATCGATCTCCAAAAGGGCCGGTTGGAAGCTCCAGCGTTTCCACGAGACAAGAGACCGCAGGGTCTCTTTTAGATCGTCTGTCCATCTTGTGGGTGGACGTCCTACGCTGCGCTTACCAGTCCGTGGTCTCCATTCGAGAACATTTCGGCCCCATCGGCCATCTGTTCTGCGTGCTATGTGCCCGATGTGGTTATATCCTTTGCGAAATATCTTGTAACTTGCAATGTGGAGGTAATTTTTTTATTAAAATTATTTCGAACTTTTCTGTAACAACTTTTTGAGTTATAGCGATAAAAGTTTTAACATTTAACATGCTCTAGCCCAAAGTTCAACCTCAACAAAACAAAAATATGTTTTTAGCCCCCGACGCAAAAACTGGAGTGTTATAAGGTTATCTGTGTGTTTGTCTGTGGCATGGTAATTGGTTAGTAAGCCCACTATTTATTATCTATTTTCGACGTATTTAATAGGTATTCATTAAATAAAAATAAAATAATATAATTATTTAAATTATTTAAAATAAAATAATTTAAATAAAATATTAAAAATACAGAGTCAATAACATATACTGTTAGGTTTCGAATCGAGTTGAATCGATTTTCTCGAGTTTTTGAACAAAATATTGTCTATGGAACTGTTGACGTTGCTTTAAAACGTCAACCGCCTTTTTGAATTACCAATAAAAGAGATAATGGGATTCGGTTGGCAACGGTGGTCGCGAACGGTCGCATCAAGCTGGCATCGAAGCGGAGCGCAAGCCTTGAGTTGTGTAATTGGGAGTTGAGGAATCAGCGTTTGTAGTTTGAGTAACCTACCGGAATATTATATTGTTAAATAAAGAGTTCTGCTTCTGAAGTATAATGTTTTATTATATTTCAGAAGTGGGATATGCCCACTTAAATGCCCAACTGTGCTAATTAGACAAAGATCATGCTTCATAAAACTATGTCCACATGTTAAGAGATTAGTATTTTATTTGATGTGATTAGGTTTGAAGTCGCAAAAAAAATGTGAAGTTGGTGTGGCATATTATACTGTGGTATCGGAAGGGTCTCTGGGCGTCTATGGGGGAGCAAACTGCATCTATTTTTAAGCTAGGATGCGCTGTTTTCATGATACTTCACATTTTGGGTTAAGTAGTAAGTCGCGTGAATAAAACGTTTTTAATTTTAAAAAAAATCTTGTTTCGAGATACGGTGTTATGTCCTATGACGATGAATCCCTGGCACAACGGCGGCTGTTGACGCCGCACCGACGAAATCAGGGCCGGTCGAAGTTCGAACTGCCGTGTCCATGCGAGCAAAAGCATGGGGCACGTGTCTGTGTGGCGTGTAGCAGTTGCGCGAGGTCCTGTCGAGAGCCTGCAGCCGCGGACGCCACCAAGGAGCCTCAGCCTAATATCCAGGTGTGTTTATTTCTGCTTTTCATTATGCTGGTGAGATATACTTATCGTTGACAAACTTTACTAATAATAACGCGTCGCATTATATTTTCACAAAGTATAAAGATCATATCGAATGCTATAATAAATGGCGTTATACGTCCTTAAAACGTGTAAATGAAGAATTTTATGATTTCATACGGATTCCGCAGAAAAACTGTCATATCTGCAGGTAGATTAGAACAATATGTTAGTAGACTGATTATTTCTTATGTAACACAGAAAACAAAATTGACATGTGTTCGAAATTAAGCAAGAGATAAACATTTTAAATTCTGGTTAGACAGAAAACTCACTTTACTTACGAATGACGTCACATGTAAGCACGCCATACAAACTCCATACTGACACTCATCATGCGGGAAAGGGATAGACCATCCTTTAAGATTCAATTGTTTTTTTCACTAGACCTATTGCGTTGAGTAGAAGTGTTAGTGTCGTCAGTTCATTTTGTATGTAAGGCCGAGTCTGTAGCAAAAATAATAAATAAAAAAAGCACTGGAAGGTAGCGGGTAGTTGTAATAAAACTGGAAGTCAAAGTATAATACTAGTTAAGATTGTCTAATTTGGTAGCGTTAGTTATGCGAGTGTCCAATGTTTAGAACCCTAGTCAAAGAACACATAATAGCACACAGAAGGTTTTTCTCCGCGAAGAGGCTTAAATAAATAAGGACTCTCTCTACGAGGTAAAAAAAAAGAGTAGTAATTCAACTCGTACAGCGCTGGATACCGCTTGTTATATTCGCCTAGAAGGCCGCCCTCTTTCTATTACGTAGCTCTATCTCTCCTGACGCGGCACGTGTAACGTTAGGGTTGTCTTCTTAATATTTACACCGAATCATCGTCATTATCAGCCACAAAATGAAACAAACCTAAGTAGGTCTATGTTTTTAGTTTTAGTGATATTTTTGTGCTGGCATGACGAACTCTTGGGGATTTGTTGTTTGTTTATAAGTAATAGTTTACAAGTACGTACCTACTTATAAACAAATCTTAACAAGTGAGTACACTATTCGGGCTATTGGCAAATTCATAGTATTTCGCACAACTATTCATTCCTCTAGACACGGATGTGTCTGTAGTATAGGAAATAATTTTCGTTTCGTGTTTGTGGGTAGACTGGAAAATAAATGAACCGAAAGTATATGTGCAAATATTAACATTTTAAAATTATTACTCTTCATTTGGAGCAGAATCTAAGTCAGTGCTTTGATGTAGATTCTTCAAAATAATCATGAATACACAAATTGCTAAAAGTCGCTCAGGTAGATGAGGATTTAGTAAACCTTTGTGTGTTCTGTCACACTTGCAGTATTGCATCTTTTGCATAGGCACAGTTCATTTATCTAAGTCTTTACAAGTGGGATTTGGTTTCGACATTTTATTTCCAGTATTTCCAGTATTGCAATGTTTGCCACGGAAAGTATAGTGATATTGTAAGATAATAAAGGCATAGCTGTCAGATCAACTTTTACAAATTAATGTAATGACTGGTTAATTGAGCAGATATATGTTCCGGTGGATGTAAAGCGAGTTATTAGTCGTCGAATTAATGATAAAATCTAAAATATTGGTCAAATTGCATATCATCATCAACATCATAATCAGCCTTTTAACAGTCCATTGCTGGACTTTTAGCATACCCCCGAAAGGATGATTGGGACACAACGCTGGGTCAGTGCGAATTGGATTCGAATTGCATATCTTAGGCTTAAAATATAACATTGGACATAATGAAAGTTATCAGCTAATTACGGAACAGTTGTTTCCTTCTTGACTGTTTATTTTGAATGTAATCTGCCGGAGACAATATCTGCATTTCAGTGTGGTGTGACAGTGGAGGTTATCGAAGACAGTGAGAAACGTGGCGACAGCGAGCGACGGGGTCAGCGGACCACGTCCCCAGTACAGGCCGTCGTTCAAGGTCAAAGAGCGAAAATGGATGGGTACGCAACTTGACAAAGTTGATTTTTGGTTGGGTTGTTAATAGCTTGAAAAGAAGATTTGGCGATTTGATTGGGGGTCGGTTCTATCAATAATTTACCCTTTTTTTTTCGATAACTCATTAGCAAGATTACGACTCGTAAATGATACGTCAGTATTCTTTTTTACTGATTAAGGTATATAAACGCATTTACGTGAACGAAACTTTTACGTAAATTGTCTATGGCTATTTTATTGAGAGAGATACGCCAACATATTACACATTTAAAAATTTATATTTTTTTTTTTAGACATGCATAGTTCTGATATGAACACGTTTTACAGGCGTATACTACATTCGCCATAAAAGTGATTAGACACTAAAACTATATAATTGAATAAACATTTAAGACATGTGTTGATATCGCTAAAGTTTAAAAATTACTGTGTAGAGATTTCTTTTAAAATAGATGGGAATAGATGGATGAATGGATGGGTAGATGAAGATAGAAAGATAGTCAGTGAAAGCATAGATCACTTTATGGAGAATCGTTAGATCGCGGATCTTTCGCCTGTCTCGCAAGGTTTTCGAGAAAGACAATGTTTTCGTTTTAAAATAACATAGACGACTTTTATAGGGACTTCTGTGGGAAACGCCCTGGCTGGAGAATACCATAATGATCTCGTAAAATCACGCTGGACGCCTTCTATGCTATATATATATTATTTTGCATTTTTCTCAACCAAAACAATGTTAGTTAGGCACAAAACAAAACATGAGACAAACACCCGGATATTGTAAGTAGATGTCAAACGTCAAAATAAACTATTCGTAAGCTCAAACGGCTGCGATCTGCATTGTAAGGAGTGTTAGTAAAATGTTACTGAAATTAAACGAACAGATTTTTACAACAGAAAATTTAAAAATTAAATCAAATTTATTGAAATTTGCTTCGAATAAATATAGAAATACATAGAGAGAAAACGCGTATAAAATTATGTTCAGAAAATGTCAGCGATTTCCTATAAAATTTACTTTATTTTATTTTGGTCGAAGCAATTTACATAAACCAAACTATTTTACCAAAACCAACCGTATATTTAGACATTTACAGCTCAGCTTTCTACCGTAAGTTCGATTTGTACAAAATAGTCAAAACTCGTCAACCGCCGTTGATGAATGATGAATGTAGCGAGACGGCGATGTCAGAATCGCAAGTGGGAAAGAAATGGACTACTTGTGTTATGTTTGAGGTGCAATAGCGATAGTCTTGGTGTGTGGAATGGAATGCGGCGTAATCAAAATAATATAATTATGATGATACAATATATGTGACTTATAGAAGTTTTTGTAACTGTTTGGATGATGAACAGTAATGTTAGTGTGAATGGAGTATTTACTCACCGATGCCATCTTTTATGTTTTGTTATTCTTGCAATTTTTACTTGAGGAGCACTTGGTCATTGTTACGGTTTGTGCAACTATCGCGTGACTGTAGGTCCGATCTGGCCCCGTATTGACTATTGAGTCGGGCCAGATTATTATTGAGCATTGCCGCAATTAGAGCGTCATTGTGGCATATTTGTAATTTTTTTTGATCGTAGGTAATTGGATTTGACATTTTGCTCACGGACATTTATAAAACTGTCCATGATATAAATTGTAATAGAAATGGAGGTATAGTAACTTTTGCAAGAAGTAGGGTTTGCAACTGCGAGTATGTTATTTCGAAATGATGATAATTATGACAGAATTATAAATCATCTAATGTACCTACCTATATACCTATGTTAATTGGGAAACGTTTATTTTATTATAAGAGAATGGATAATAATTCATAACAACGTAATGTTTTATGACAGGTTAACTTAATTTCGATGGGAAGGCAGATTCGCAAAACTACAATTCATATGATAATGACATGTATGTGATATTGTCTTTAAGAAATTGGTTTCCAACTGCAAGTATTTTAATTTGACATAATGATAATTATTATAGAATAATTCATACCAATGTAATGTTTTATGACAGGTTCACTGAATTATGATGGAAACGCAGATTCGAAAAACTTAAATTAATAACTAAATTGATGATTCTGTGATTGGTTTGAAACTGCAAGTATTGCAAGTAACTTGAAATTATGATAGAATACCTAGATAATGTATAACCAATATGGTGTTTGTGAGAAGGAAGGGTTCACAAACACCATTAGACTAGATAGTCATAATATACGGTGTACGTGAGAAGGAAGGGTTCACAGACACCGATAGATTTATGTGATTGGTGTTCGTGAGAAGGCAGGGTTCGCGGACACCAATATGGTATTTGTGAGAAGGAAGGGTTCACAAATACTAATATGATGTTTGTGAGAAGGAAGGGTTCGCAAATACTAATATGATGTTTGTGAGAAGGAAGGGTTCATAAGCACCATTGGACTTAAGTGCCTAGATAATTATGTAAATATAGACACTTAGAACGATAGATCGTAGTTTTAGCAGAATTGTACGATTTAATTTAGAAGTAAGGGCTCGCAAATTGTATTTTTTTTTTTCTCTTTTTCACTCCCATTTAATTGTATTATTTGTAGCATACTTTAAAATTAATTTATTCGTTTGTTAAACTGTAGTATAATTATCAATTATGTTTTCTAAGATCTTAGTGTAAATAATTCTTAACGGATATTGAATCTAGTTTCGATGCCTGCTGATGCCTTCGACGACCGAGTGTTAGGTTAAGCGCGAGGATCCTGATTGCGTGCATGAGGACATGCACGAGGTCAGGATGGTCGAGTGTTAGGTTTCGAATCGAGTTGAATCGATTTTCTCGAGTTTTTGAACAAAATATTGTCTATGGAACTGTTGACGTTGCTTTAAAACGTCAACCGCCTTTTTGAATTACCAATAAAAGAGATAATGGGATTCGGTTGGCAACGGTGGTCGCGAACGGTCGCATCAAGCTGGCATCGAAGCGGAGCGCAAGCCTTGAGTTGTGTAATTGGGAGTTGAGGAATCAGCGTTTGTAGTTTGAGTAACCTACCGGAATATTATATTGTTAAATAAAGAGTTCTGCTTCTGAAGTATAATGTTTTATTATAATACCCTTCGACCAAAATAAAATGAATGGACGGGTCCAGAAGAAGCGCATTTTTAAGGATTACAAAATGAGCGCCGTCTCTCACTTCGTTTCAGTCGGTTTGCAGTCGGTCTCTAGCCGTAGAAAGAGCGACACCAGACTATTGTTACATGATAATGAAACTTCTGACAAAATCATGCACACGAAGGTGCTTTCCCGAAGTGTAAATACACAACAAAAAACCGCTCTCTATTTTTTGTACCAAATGTACTGTACATGGTTATAATTAGTTGTTGAAGTATATGTCCGACGGTTTTGACTCGTTTTTACTGAGCAAATTCAATGGTTATGGCCCATCCATTCACTTTATTTTAGTAGAAGCATATATCGTAAAACTTATCATAAAATACAAACTATTTGAAACCATTAGCCAAAAATTATTGAAAAACTTTTAGCAACTGACTCGCTATATTGCCAACATTTTAAAACAAAACCAACTGGTACTTGGTATGGATCCACCAACATAATTTGTGTATTTGGCCAAATAAAGGTACCAAAATTTTCCATAAAGTCTTTCGGGTTTGTTTAGAAAATACGCCTGTGGCTCTCTTATTTAACTATAGATAAGTTGGTCACTCCGAATTGTTAGCGTAAGGGCCTTTCTACACTAGAGGTTTGCCGTTGACAACGCACCGCTTCAGCGCTGAAATACGACTGTTTGCGGACACTATGTAAACGCAGCAGCATTGCAAGTGCATCCATTGTATGACAAAGTGTATGGTGAAGTAACCAAATATGCTCGTAATTATTGGCTGAAACAATAACAACAAATTTATTCGAGAGTCCAATGAGCATAGAAAAGTATTAGGTGGTCTAATTTGACTATTTCGTTGTCAGACAACGAATCTAGATGCAGCGCTGCCCTAGCTTTTGATGAGGGTAGAAAGCGAGTCTTTCGGCACGTTTCATTCCTGAAAACTATCGTACAGGAATCGATAATTTTTCCGGAATAAAAAGTAGCCTATGTGCTAATCCAGGATGTAAACTAATTTCACATCAAAATTTTATGCAGGAACTGGCAAACTCATTTTCTCATTTATAGTATTTGCATGTCAACGGTCAACGGGAACTACCCTATAGGTTTTGATTCCCTTGTGAAATCCAAAAATATGCGAAAATATGCGACATAATGGTCATATATTTTGAAGTTTGATTTTTTTACAGCTGATAAAAACTAGACTAAAATTTCAATTTTATACCTTTACGCGTTCCTGAGAAAAAGGGTCTTGTCAGACGGACAGACGGACAACAAAGTGATCTTATAAGGGTTCCGTTTTTTCTTCTTGAGGTACGAAACCCTAAAAAGTATCATTGTCACACCCGGGCTCTCCAACAATATACATATAATTATGTAAAAATCCCGTATTTTTTTTGATTTGTTGCTACGGGAAAGAAAGTTTCCTATATCACTCTCGGGCCCGGCCCTCAAACTACATCTTTGTGAAATATCACGTAGTTTTTGTTCATTTGTTTCTGCGGGAAAGAAGGACAAACTAACATAGACTACACATTTGAATTTATATTATATGTAATATTAGTATTATTCCGAGATAAAAAGTATATGTTACTATCCGGCACTCCAACTATATATATGTAAACAATTACGTAGTTTTGTTGTTTTGTTGCTGCGTATAACATTGTAGTAAGGATTGTACATCAACATACATTGTCGTTGACCGGTTCTAGTTCTCGTAGGCACTCTAAATATATTATATTATGTAACGCTTACCACACAACGAAAATAAATCAAATAACTTTCCTAGCTATTATTAAAGTTGTATAGTTGTGTAAAAGTCGATATTGCCAGGTCATAAATCACCGCGATTCATGCCGGGCGTGTATTATAGAGGCCTAACGAAACGGAAGTGTTGCCAGCATGCGAGCCAACGTTTCCTAAACACACACAAACAGGCTTGTCTAGATAAAAACTAATAATTCATATGATGAAATCGGTATTATTAGTAAGATATACCCGGTGACTTTTTTTACCGAGACCTTGTACTATTTCCTTTTGCAGATATAGTTATGATTATTAGGGGCGTTTTACCGTGATAAGGTTTGTGGTTAGAACTGTACTAAATAACATAAATTCTATAATTTTATCGTCGTTTGTATGTTTTTTTCCTTTTGCATCAATTTCTCAAGGAAATAGAGACAATTTTGCCACACAATGTAAAATACAAAAAGAATCATCAAAAACAACTCTAAATTGGCGGAGTAATCGCGTAACAAACATACAAAAAAAAAAAACATACAGTCGAATTGATAACCTCCTTTTTTGAAGTCGGTTAAAAAGTAAGTCTGTCAAGTCAAAGGTTGGAATGTCAAGACTGGAGTCCGTGATGTCGCGTCGGTCCGCAGTGTCACGCGCGACACAATACACCGCGTCACGGTGACGAGTGGGCTCTAGCCCGCGTGACACCGTGCAATGACCACTGTTAAAATGCACAACAGTAACTTCGTGTAATCCTTTGTTTGGTGCAATTAGGTAGAATAGTTGGCATTTAGTTATTACTGCTTACCATCCCCATAAAAAAAAAACAATATTTTATATTAAAACATATTCATCATAATCATCAGCCAGAAGACGTCCACTGCTGAACATAGGCCCCCCCTTAGACCTCCACACTGAAAGATAGCCTGCCATCTGCATCCACTGGATGCCAGCAACTCTCACGATGTCGTTGCGCGTCGGTCCATCTAGATGGCGGCCTAACTACGCGGCGTCTTCCGGTTCCTGGTCTCAGTCAAGAACGTTTCTTCTCCATTGGTTATCGGTTCTTCGAGCGATGTGGCCTGCCCATTGCCGCTTCAACTTGCAAATTTTAATAGTTATTTCGGTGACTCTGATTCTTTGGCGGATATCCATGTTCCGGATTTTTTCGCGCAAAGAAACTCCGAGCATAGGTAGCTCTCTCCATTGCCCGCTGTGTGACTGAGTTTTTCCAAAAGGCCTAACAGTTAAAGGCCAAGTCTCACTACCATATGCCACCACACTGGCAACACACACTGGTTAAGGCCCTCTTTTCCGACTTTTAGCAATTTTGGTCATTCTAGTTTAAGTGTGCCTACTTCCATGGTTAGCTTAAAATTATAAAACGGTCTTGTCTTTATTAAAACATAATATTATTAAATTATAAATAGGCTTGCATTTGATAATAGGCATGTGTCCTCATGTTTAATTTATTACAAATAACCGGCTTAGCGAGGAATATAACTAAATACATAACACATACTGAAAAAAATTATTTGAATTGGCTGATAAATCTCTGAGATATGAGCGTTTAAAGTTTTAGGTGGGGATAGGGAGGGGATGCTCTATCCCTTTCTCGCAAAGCGTGTGTTAGTATAGCATTTGTATGGCGCTCCTGAGCCGTGACGTCACGGCTCAGTATAGTGCGCTCTCTGTCTAGCATGAAATTAAATTAAATTAAAATGCTTATATCTTATTTATTTTTGAACTAATTTTAATTTTGTTTTTGTTGGTGTGCTCTATTTGTAATCAGCTTTTTTATGAGGTAATAAAAAAAAAAAATTGTCCTCATGCCTGCCTCTGTACCGTGACGTACCGTCTAGTCACTACGAGTTCTATGAAATAATGCTACGGATAACTAAGGGCAAATGCTTATTTTATTCAACGTTTTCGCATTTTCTATCAAAATAATTTTTCGTTAGAAGAAAAGTTAGAAGCAGCGTGGTGCGAATATACATAGTCATGTAACCGTTTGCGAAGAAAGTTTTTGACACGCTGACGGGTTCACATCTCGTGTCAGCAGGTGTGAGGCTACGAATAAATTAGAGGCTTTTAGGGTTTACAATGAAGGCATTTTTGCTGAATATTAGGGTATTAATCTCGTTTTTATTTTGCTTGTCATTTACCTGTTAAACGAGCAGCTGACAGATACGTACGTAATCAGATGTCATTTTCACAGTAATGTTTAACCGACGAAAAAAAAGAAGGGGTTCTCTAGACGCGTTTTTCTTTCTCACACGTAAATGCAAAAATGGTTTGTTCCCACTGAATTAAAAGTTACTTTACATATTGAATGGTAGTGATTTTTTGTGTTTATAGATGACTAGCTGAGCCCCGCGGTTTCACCCGCGTAGTGATGAAAAATGGTGATGATGATGATGATGAATAGCCTATGTCACTCTCTGGGTCTTGAACTGTACCCATGCAAGAAATCAGGTCGATCCGTTGTTCCGTTGCAGCGTGCAAGAGGAACAAACATCCATACATCTATACATCCATACATACAAACTTTCGCGTTTATAATATTAGTAGGATAATATCGTTATCTATCTTCAGCTGAATTTATATTTTTAATAGACTTCAATATAGGAGGTTCTGAATTAGACTGTATTTTAACCCCCGATGCAAAGAGAGGGGTGTGTTAATTTTAACGTGTGTTTTATGTGTCTGTCTGTGGCATCGTAGCTCCCAAAAAGCTGATTTTATTTGAAAGGTGACTTGATCGAGATTGTTCTTCTTTTATGATTCAAGAAAATATGTTCTGTCGTTTAAAGATTATCGGCTCTTTTATCGGGGATTTAAAAATAACTATTTATACTTGTTATTGAATAAGCTAATATTGGGTTTTAGGATATTGTTACTCCTATTATTAAAACAATTTATTTTTGTGCTGAATCGAAAACATCTATATTTTTTCACCTTATGACAGTTCTCTTATAACTAGAAATAAAACACATCTCGTTTCAAATAAAATAATATAGGTGGCGCAAAGGTCGCACTCAATGAAAAAGAGTTTCGCCACAGGGTTGTCGCATATAAATTTGAAGAAAATATTGTACCTATAACGATGGAAAATTAGGGGTTGAATTCTTAGAGAAAATAATACATCAATGGATGAATCCCATTCATTAAATTTCCCGTATAAGAAAAGGGTATGCTGAACCAAAAGAGGTTTGTTGTACTCTTCATTATGAACATCTTTTACAATGTAACTAACCCTGAAATCGCGAATAAATATCAGCTGTTGCATACTTTTTGCCAAGTGTGAATCAACCGTTTTCTATGAAACAGCTATAAAAATATGTGAAATCAGAATTGGTACCATCACATCATATACTGTTAACTTTATAAAATTATGCATTCAAAATGTCGTATTAGTGCGTTATTTGATATCCTTTTACATTCGCATCCACTAAGCCTGAATCAAAGTGGCAAAGCAACCTGCAGCGTAGGTCAGGCCTGACTCTCGCGTGGCATGCCACGTGTCAACTCATGTCGCTGTCACGCGCTAGATCGCGGTGCATTTGAAATTGTCACGCGTCGGGCGACGGCGTGTCGCATGGTGTCGCGCTGTCGCAGCGGTGTCACAACCAAATGAATATTACAAAACGCGCATACGCGATATTTGGATATTGCACTCAGAGGTAGATAAATATTTCTATGCGAATCCAAAGCGGAGTGCTTTTAAAATTTTAGTTGACGTGTTTTGGCTAAGCCGAGTGGAAAAGATGATAATTTTGTTTTGAAAGCTTTTACGCCACCTGTCAGCTTTGTGGACACTGTTAGAGTGGTCTAGTTAAATAGCATCGCATTTTAAGCAATATTAACATGAAATATAAACTAGTAATTTTTTTTTTTACATTTATTACGCGTATTAAAGAATCAAACATCAAAAAACTTCAAAAAAGCAGGGGCTCCAAATTCGGATGTAATAAAAATAAATGTTACCTCGAAACTCCGTCGTTTATAAACCGAGTTGGAAAATTAGTTTTATTTGCAAGAATTCTTTTAGATTGCTCCCATAGAAATTACATCAAAATCAGTTTTAGCTTGGTTATTACAAATGGAAAATATGTTTACTAGGATGACATATTAGTTGGGCTGAAAAGTTCGTAGGCTAGCATTTTTTTTTTTTTTTTTTTTTTTTTTTTTTTTTTTTTTTTATAGAATTTGATTTTATTATTCAATATAGGTTCCTTGGATGGCGATACAATGATTATAGCTGTCGTAAAAAAAATCGATACCATTTTTATAATACGATTTGTATTTAGCCTCAAAATAGGCTTCAGTTTCGGTGATTACCTCTTCATCGGAGCAAAATTTCCAGCGAGCATCCTTTTGAGTTCTGAGAACAGAAAAAAGTAGCTGGGGGCCAGATCTGGAGAGTACGGTGGATGCGGAAGCAATTCGAAGCCCATTTCTTGCAATTTCGCCACTCCTTAGAATCATCGATACGTTGTTGTTTTTAGTCGATTGTGATCTCACGCGGCAGCCAATTTGAACAGAGCTTTCGCATATCCAAATATTAATGCACGATATGACCAACACATTCCTTTGATATATTTAGGGTCTCTGCTATCTAAATCAACTTCACTTTACGGTTATAAAAATTATTTTGTGGACTTTTTCGATGTTCTCGTCGGTAACAGCCTCTTTGGGGCGTCCACTGCGAGCAACGTCCTCGGTGCTCATTTCGCCTCGTTTAAATTTAGCAAACCACTTCTCTACGGTTGATTTTCCTGGTGCAGAGTCTGAATAATGTTTATCAAGCTAAGCCTTGGTTTCAACAGTATTTTTTTTTTCGCTAAAAAGCAATGTCTTAATAACACACCAAAATTCCTTTTTATATTTTTTTTCAAAATAACAAAAGTTTTTCGCTAAAAATGCCTCAGATACTAATAGTGCAACAGCTGTCAAATGTATACACGCGTCTTTTAAAGGATAGGGCTAGCTAAAAATCATATGGATTTGATACTAGTAGCACCATGTATGTGTCAGCCTACGAACTTTTCAGCCCACCTGTTAACATTGTCCTTACAATTCCAAGTAAACGAAGTTGCGTGTTTAACTAATTTTGAAGGCGTTTTTTTGAAATCATAATTATACTTAATTTATTTTAGGCAAAGTACGAATAAGCCAATTAGCCATGTGCTGATAAAAAATATTAGAAGTGGAATATTTTCTTCAAATTTAAATTCAGTCATTAAAATTGGTTAACAATCAGCAAATATATAACATATACAACGTTTGAGTCATCATCATCATCATCATCAGCCAGAAGACGTCCACTGCTGAACATAGGCCTCCCCCTTTAACCTCCACACTGAACGACAGCCTGCCTTTTGCATCCACTGGATGCCAGCGACTCTTACTATGTCGTCGGTCCATCTAGTGGGAGGCCTACCTACGCTGCGTCTTCCGGTTCGTTTGAACGTTTGAGTGTAACACACAAAAAATCATACACTCAATTTGAAAACCTCCTTTTTAGAAGTCTGTTGTTTTTTTTGTTGTAGAGTTTACATTTGCCGATGCCAATAAAAATAATATTAGTAGTATAGTAGGTAATATAACAATCGTATATGAAATTTAGCTTTTGCTAAAATTCAAATTTAATGATCAAGTTTGGCTTAAATTATTGCAGCTTTCATACGATTTAAAAACCTTTTGGCCACGATCTTAGATCACCGTATTTGCTGAACCACTTTGCAGCAAAATTATCATCATTTCGACTAAAAAGGCGTAATAAAGTCGACGGGCACTTCTCTCTCACTCTGTTACAGACATTAAGCGAACGGTCGACCACGCGTCTGTATTATTTGGGACTGCAGATTCCCCAACAATACAGGGATTTTGTTCTGGGGATTATAGGTTTCTTATCAATAGTTGTAAATATTTATAAATAATTATGTGTGTAATATATGTAAGTAGTATTTAACTTAAATATTCGTAGCTATTAAAAGTAGCTTAATTGATTTGTAAGTGACTCGGTGTGCGCCCATTGGTTGTTAGCGATTGCAGTGGCATGGCACTAATTGAAGTATAGAGAAAGTTTATCATTGGTTCGTTCAGTGGCCTTCAGGACAGTCGAGCTGTGAATTTGTACCCGAAAAGCTGTACGATAAGTGATGTGTAGTGAGTCAGTGAAAACATACTTGTGAAAACCATACAGACTGATTTTCTTTACAAGATAGATAGATGAACTCTTTATTGTTCACGCCAGAAATTATTACACACGATAAAATAGCTACACCAAGACCAACACAATAACCATACTATCCACTACATATAATACTGTATAAACCAGTCCAATCGTAGACAAGACCTAGCTGAAATCAATCGATGAATGGAATACCTCCGATGATAAAGAGTCTATTTTATGCGCCAGAGGCTGCGGGCTTAATTTTTTTTTTTTTATATTTCCGATACAAAAAGACATGCTTAAAAAAATACCATCATCATCATTATTTCAGCCCACAGGCCTTCTCTCTTGACTTCGCTCAGGCCCCTGCGTTACTTCTCATTTGAAAACGTGGAAGCTTTAGCTATCGAATTATATTTGATTTTGCATGAAATATGTATAAAAAAGACGAATTATCAAAACTCATTGGGCTAAAGTTATTAGGTATGATGTAGAAAAGCAGCCTGCGAGAACCTGTTAGCTACCCACCAGACAGTCAAAAAATTAAAATGAATTAAATGTGTATTTACAGACTAGGTGAAGCTAGGTACTACTTAGTGTGTGTAATAGTGGACATTAAATTTACTTTTTTATTCCATTTACTTTTACTACCGAGATAATTTCAAATCACACAAATAATTCAGTGGCTTCACCCGCTAATCTACGGAAACTATATTCCGGGATAAATAATTGGTATCCAGATCATAGCATATGCCATCCAGGGTATATGCCATCTCCATGCCTAATTTCATCCAAATACGTGCAGCCATATTTATTCTTTTACCTTTTATTATGCGAACCGCTAGTTTGTTACATGCGCTCCCAGAATGGGTGTTCCAATCAGTCACAGGTGAAACGGTTTAATCTGTACTCCAAGTTAGTAGGCTAGCTTAATAACCTTCAAACGTGATCCATCGTAGACCGCATCATCTCTTAATGACAGGCGAGGTGGCGGTCAAATACTTACAATAAAAAAAACACTCAACTCTGGCTATGTCAACTGGTGCCACCTCATACTGATCCCGCGGGATCAGTTGACAAATTCACTAATTTATCATTTTTCTTTTGTTGAATGAACCCGCTTTTAAATTGTCGACAAACATTCTCATTTGTAATAGTGTCATATGAATTTAAAGAGTAAATTGCTACACACTGACATTTATGTTATGTGACGTTACTCACACTTATCCTAGGGTTTTATTGCTTGGCTTGCACATTCTGTCCTGACCTTATTTCGTTGAATTATGGTATTCCCAGAGCGAGGGGAAAATCCCTTTTTACTGAAAATTGGGTAATCGACGCTCGACTGGTGGTGTATTATTTTTAATATCGTCCCTAGAGAGCTGAATATGCTCAGAAATATCTCACTGTACTAAACATTGAAACAGTTAATAAGTCCATACATTTACATTTGTCCACCTTACGTGTTGTTTCCAAAGCTCTGCCTCTTGTAAAGTCTCTCTCACTTTGAGCATGACTTTGACTTGACCGTGGCTTACTTTGCTTGACTCTAACTGTGACTGACTGGTTTTCAAAATTGTTGTTGTACCAAAGTTTCCAAAATTGTTGTTGTACCTTTATGTCTTGTTACAACAAGGTCTGATATTCCGGGAGAGACACATGCGTACGCGACAGTCCAGTTGCCAAATTGGGAACAAACCTGTTAATAATAATCCATGAAATAAAATACAAAAAGCAATGGTCATTTTGTTTATCCGCATATCAAATATCGATGACGTAATCTTGTGTCACTCACGTGACCTTTGCGTCTCGGAATAGCATACCTGGTCCTGACCATGTGAAAAGCGACGTGAATCATGGCGCGTGAAAGATGTACAACATTTACAGGAGGTGAGATTCTGCAGCACCCGCTACAGAAGGTGTAATGTGAGCATTATTATAATCGCCGGAATTCCAACTCGCGCGATTACTGTGATACTCGTAATTGGATTAAATGTGTTGCTACAACGCTCTGCTACCTTTTATTTTAAATCCTTCGCGTTAGGAGATATCTTGAAAATGTGTGAGGATTACATTTTTATTCGGGGTGGTTTATTGAGTCTAGCTCAGTGGCTGGCGCGTTCGAAATCCAATCCAAATGAGAATGACCTTGAGCTGCCCGATTAAGAAAAACATCGTGAAGAAACCATAGCACGGTTGAAGGGCACTTTCTAGTGCCCGGCTAGCTAGCTCTCCACCCTCAAGTTGAAAATCTGTCGCCAAGAATGGTATGTTCCAGCAGCCTCACTTGAGATATTTTTATGCCATAGGTGGCAAACAAGTAGACGGGCTGTCTAATGGTAAGCAGTCACCGTCGCCTATGGATACTTGTAACACCAGAGGCGTTACAAATACGTTGCCGACCGCTTAGAACTCGATTAACTCGCTTTTTGAAGAACCCCATGTTGTAGCTTCTCAGAAACACCGTGGAAGGTAGCTCATTCCACATTTTGCAGGTATGAGGCAAGAAGGATAGTGTGAATCGCACAGTGTGCGATTTCCACTGATCTATGATGTGTGGATGAGCCTTCAGGCGGTGGCGGCTAGTGCGATGGTAAAACCGCGACGCCGGCATCAGATCAAACAGTTCTTCAGAACACTCCCCGTTGTAAATGCGATAAAAGATACAAAGAGACCCAATGTCTCTGCGCATGCTGAGCGGCTCTAGGGTTCAGTGCTAGCTTGGGATCGTCGACAATTCTGACAGCTCTACGCTGTAATGCATCAAGTGGGTCAAACTGATACTTGGATGCTCCGTTCCAAAGATGGGAGCAGTACTCCATGAGCTAGTTTACATTTCAAGCCAGTCGTGTTTAACCATCTTCGACCAAACCGTCACTTAATATTTGGAGAGTCAAGCCTGAAAACGAGATAAAACACGCATTTTGTAAATCATTAGGCGTATCTGGTTGTTTGAAGTGGCAATGGCCAGGCCACATTGCTCGAAGAAACGATAATCGATGGAGAAGAAAGGTTCTTGAGTGGAGACCACGAACCGGAAGACGCAGCATAGGTTGGCCTCCCACTAGATGTACCACGACATCATGAGTGTTGCAGGCATCCAGTGGACGTAGATGGCAGGCTATCGTTCAGTGTGGAGTTCGAAGAGGAGGCCTATGTTCAGCAGTGGACGTCTGCTGGCTGATGATGATGATGATCTGGTTGTTTAAATGTACAGAAAAGAAAAAAAATATGTTTAAATCAGAACGGCTGTCAAGGCATTTTTATTGTAGTCAGTTGCACCCATATAAAAGAAACGTCAGTCATTCGAAATCAGCTAGGAACTGTGATGCGGACAAAGAACTTTGAGACCTAACCCAAAAAGGTAAGGTCTAAGTTCTTTGGATGCGGAGTTCGACGCGTTGACATAAATAAGAATGTTCAATCAAGGTTCTGTCATAATGCCTGGTGACAGATTTTCATTCTCATTTCCGTACTATTTACTTCTCTTTTCTGTGTTTCAATGTGTCTGCGTTATTGAGTTTTATTTCTGTTAACTAGTTCCGACCAGTCATCGCCTTGGCACATAATGTCACTAAAAGTACGGTGCTTCAATAAATTAAAGGAAAATACGAGTGCAAAAGTCGTATAAATATAGCCCCGTGCGTGCCGACATGCCTCACGCAAAGTCAATCACGAAAATATTTAAAAACCGCATGTGTGCAATAAAATTAAAATAGTCAAATTATTGACCCAATTACATCACATTTACGCATTTAGGAAAAATAAAAAGAGTAATAAACGCATTTCCCTACAATAAAACAGCAAGGGGGTCCGACTTTTGATTGTGCTTGCATGTGGCAATGGCTGACCAATAAACGCATTAGATGTTATTATCCATAGTTATAGTTAAAGGTACCGTTCGGAGTTTTGTCACCAACAGTCAAACCAGCCAAGCGCAAGTCGGGCTTAAGTACTGAGGGTTCCGTACAACCACATAACTTGTTAGCTACTAAAGTACAAATAAGTAGTCTAGAAAGAAAATATGCCATCAACGCACAGGCGGTCACCCATCCAAGTACCGACCACGCCCGACGTTGCTAACTTGGTGGTGAACAGATATTTGTCACCGACTCGTACTTGGCCAGTTTTATGATTTGTTATTTTACTTTAGAGTGTTTGATAGCCCGTTGGTCTAGTTGGTAGTGACCCTGCCTTCTAAGCTTAGGGGCGTGGGTTCGATTCCCATCTAGGACAAACATTTGTGTGATGAACATTTGTGTTTGTTCTATATCTGGTTGTTAATATCTATTTAAGTATGTATTTAAAACTATATATGTATGTATATCAGTCTCTGGCAGCCATATCACAAGCTTTGCTTAGTTTGGGGTCAGATGACCGTGTGTGCAAAAATGTCCCGAATATTTATTTATTTATTTATTTATTTACTATAATGATGCCAAGTTTGACACTTGTACGAGTTACCGTTTTTACATTAGAGCAAATAAATAAATACAAAAAAGACGTTTGTTGCATGCCCCTTTAGTTGTAACTTTTTTAGTTTATTATTATTTATTAGTTAATATGCCGTAACAAGCCATATTTAGTGAAAATTTCAACTAGTTATCTATTACGGTTCGAAAGATACAGCCGTTAAAAGGTAGGACGAACGGAGAGACAGACAGACAGACGGCGTAGGCTTAGTAATAGAGTCCTGTTTACACCCTTTGGGTACGGAACCCTAAAAACATGTCGCCTCAGTGTATTATTTTCCTTAACTTGTGTATTTTCGAGTGTTAATGTGTAATAATTGTGGATTATTATTTATTGAGTGTTCGTGATCATGCTCGAGTTTGGGAAAGTGATATAACGAGGTGAAACATGTTTCTTCGTGAGGTATCCAAATACTTCATAGAAGCCTCTACGCAGATCTATTATTAAAAAAAAGTCTCTAGTAAAGACTATACTTTACTAGGGCACGACTTTGACTTGACCGTGACTTACTTTGCTTGACTCTGGCTGTGACTGATTTGTTTGACTTCATGTCATCAAGCTTGATAGTAATTTAATACTTGACACTGGCATCACTGGCTAATGCACAAGAGTGCGACGCCAAAATCCTCGCAGAGGAGAGATAAAAAAAGATGAACTTCCTTATAAGTAACGCCTGATTAAATCAAATAAGTAAATATTATTATGAACTTTTTTACTCTCCTTTCGTAAGAAATAATAAAGATACATTTTAGTTGATTTATTCCTTTAAACAAACTTAGGCCCGTATTCTAAAACAAGACTCAAGTATCGTTTGATCTTAGTTCACCTGATTATTACTTGAGCCTAGAATCGTTGCTTAAGTATTGTTCTTATTCCAAAACTGCCGGTAGACTCAACTCAGCTGAATCTAGATTTAAGTGGAGTTTCAAGCGGATATTCTTTTTGTCTATGAATCAGTCTGTTTTCGTTTACATTTTTATTTTAGTTTAACAATGTCGTTCCGCGTAACGCATAATTAAAAATGTTACAATAATTTAATTAATTAAATAAACAGTAATGTAGTTTGAAATTATTAAGTATTTAACTATTTAGGTAATGATATACACTATATCATAAAGGTTTTATACATTTTTATGCTTAAAACCCTAGAATCTACTCAAAGCATTATTCGTCAAATAATTTCAAGAAAAATTATGTAATACGGAACGTCAACAATGTCAATGTATTGTGAAATGTCACATTAGTCTTGTTTATTTTTTCGCGATTTTCTTTGGAAATTTAATTCAATTCAAATAAATCAAGGAAGTAACTGCTACGAAATAGTAGTATCTTATCCTGCCTATATTTGGATATTTTTAGGATTTCCCCTTCAGTTTGGAAAGAAAAATTTCTATTAAAAAAATATTAGTATTATTATATTACTATTCCTAGTAATTAAAATGATTATAAATAAAAGACTGACCTTATTATTTAGTAGTTTTGTTTAATTTTTATATTCATTTAAACGCTATATGATTAACAAATGAGTTAATTAATACAGACAGTTTTTTAACCAATTTGTTAAAGTTGTATAGGAGACCATGCTTCAGTCAATCAAAACTGCTAATAATGGAAGCTCTAACTGCAAACCCATCAGATGTTCCTGCGATAGCGCATTTTAAAATTATTTGCATCCATTGATCTTCAGCATCTCTCAAGTGTCGCATTGGAATGCTAACAGTGGTCTGTCTATTCACTCGGAAAATTTGATCATAATATTCGATATCTTCAGAAATACCCATGGTGCAAAGTAAATAATAACAAGTTTAATAACAACCAAACCAAGTACACTACACAGAAATCTCCGCTCAAGCGTGATACAGACGTCACTTGCGTGATCGCAGATCATATGTCAACTTGAGTACAAATTGGCAGCTGAGTGACGTTTTAGAATACAGGTGAACTACGATCGTAAAATCTTGACTCAAGTTTAGTTCTAGAATAAAGTCTCTACTTAAAACTAGTTTTAAGTAGAGAATCTTGACTGAGCGTCGTTTTGGAATACGGGCCTTGATTCATACTTAGGCCCGTATTCTAAAACAAGACTCAAGTATCGTTTGATCTTAGTTCACCTGATTATTACTTGAGCCTAGAATCGTTGCTTAAGTATTGTTCTTATTCCAAAACTGCCCTTAAACTCAACTCAGCTGAATCTAGATTTAAGTAGAGTTTCAAGCGGATATTCTTTTTGTCTATGAATCAGTCTGTTTTCGTTTACATTTTTATTTTAGTTTAACAATGTCGTTCCGCGTAACGCATAATTTAAAATGTTACAATAATTTAATTCATTAAATAAACAGTAATGTAGTATGAAATTATTAAGTATTTAACTATTTAGGTAATGATCTACACTATATCTTAAAGATTTTATACATTTTTATGCTTAAAACCCTAGAATCTACTCAAAGCATTTTTCGTCAAATAATTTCAAGAAAAATTATGTAATACGGAACGTCAACAATGTCAATGTATTGTGAAATGTCACATTAGTCTTGTTTATTTTTCGCGATTTTCTTTGGAAATTTAATTCAGTTCAAGTAAATCAAGGAAGTAACTGTGCTACGAAATAGTAGTATCTTATCGTGCCTATATTTGGATATTTTTAGGATTTCCCCTTCAGTTTGGAAAGAAAAATGTCTATTAAAAAAATATTAGTATTATTATATTACTATTCCTAGTAATTAAAATGATTATAAATAAAAGACTGACCTTATTATTTAGTAGTTTTGTTTAATTTTGTTAATAGCTATATGATTAACAAATGAGTTAATTAATACAGACAGTTTTTTTAACCAATTTGTTAAAGTTGTATAGGAGACCATGCTTCAGTCAATCAAAACTGCTAATAATGGAAGCTCTAACTGCAAACCCATCAGATGTTCCTGCGATAGCGCATTTTAAAATTATTTGCATCCATTGCATACGGATCTTTAGCATCTCTCAAGTGTCGCATTGGAATGCTAACAGTGATCTGTCTATTCACTCGGAAATTTGATCATAATATTCGATATCTTCAGAAATATCCATGGTGCAAAGCAAATAATAACAAGTTTAATAACACAAACCAAGTACACTACACAGAAATCTCTGCTCAAGCGTGATACAGACGTCACTTGCGTGATCGCAGATCATATGTCAACTTGAGTACAGATTGGCAACTGAGTGACGTTTTAGAATACAGGTGAACTACGATCGTAGAATCTTGACCCAAGTTTAATTCTAGAATAAAATCTCTACTTAAAACTAGTTTTAAGTAGAGAATCTTGACTGAGCGTCGTTTTAGAATACGGGCCTTAGATTTGGTTTCGGTTTTTTTCTACAAACGATTTGGTGGGACTACAATCTCTAAATCATCTTACGTAATAAATTAACAGTTAAAGTTGTCAATGAATAACACAAATAAAAATATTAATGCGAAAATTTGTCATGTATACGTATGTTTGGCTGCAGTCAACTCCGTTACCTGCTCAACGGATTTGGATACAATTTGGTATGGAGGTAAAATCTATCCTGAATTTTTTACCTGAAAAAATATGGTTTCTGTAGGATAGAATAGGTGAAACCGCAAGGTGCTGCTAGAGTATAATAAAGCGTGACACAACATTGACGGCGTCATGTCTCACAGATAAGCGTGACGTGAAATGACGCTACGAAACCCGCGCGGAGTGTTTAATCAGGAATTATTTATGTTTAAATTATGGTCAAGTTTTCAAATAACCGACTTAATTTTCCAACTTATGAAGCCACACTCGTGACACAACATTGACAGCGTCACGTCTCACAGATAAGCGCGACGTGACATGAAGTTACGAAACCCGCGCGGAGTGTTTAATCAGGAACTATTTATGTTAAAATTAAAGTCATGTTTTAAAATTATCGACTGAATTATCCAACTTATGAAGCCACCTAAATCATAAAGCGTGACACAACATTGACGGCATCACGTCACACAGATAAGCGTGACGTGACATAACGCTACGAAACCCGTGCGGAGTGTTTAATCAGGAACGATTTATGTTTGTAAACACGGACCTTGCTGGTGCACGTTGGTTTATGCGCACTGGTTTTATTAAGCTTTTGGGAGCTAACATTTATGTTTTATGTTCGGTGTAAGTTGCTTTTTGTTAATTACTTCGTCGGCTCGAATGTTATATGGGTGTCCCCACGAAATTAGATATTAGCATGATTGAAGTTAAGTTAGTTGATTTAAGAGCGATGGTGGCCGAGCGGTAGCATTTGTGTTTAACAATCTGACGGCACCCGGTTCGAACCTCGACACTGCAGCAATGATTTATTTAGTGCTTAAGACGAAATATGCTTCTAATTTGTCGATTATTATTCGAAATATTCAAAAGTAAACCTTTAAAATCGATTAATTGACATTATTTATTTTTGTTTAATAAATGTTCTTGAAATATTTTATTCGGATGTGTCCACCGATACAGATTAAAGAAATTTGTCTCGAGAGAAAAAAATCGTAAACTTTCCTAAAAAAATACCCGTTTTTACGTCCCATTGAATGGATTGAATCAACTTAATTCAAATTCTACAGAAAATATTTTTATCAAAAAAAAAATTGTGTATTATCCTAACAATCATTCAAATACTTTAGTGGTCGCAGTTTTTTGTAAAAGCATAAGATTATTAAAATATGATGTTACAGTAGGACCATGTGGATATGTATATCCTCGTGGTCATACAGATATGATAAACTAGTATGACCAAGGAGGAAACAGTGCTTATTTCTCTAGCTACAATTGTAGCAATACATAGATTACTAAATTAGTCTTTCTTTGATTCGGACATGTTTGGTGACGGACTGGTGATCCAGAGCTTTTATATAATACTGGCGGTCCGCCCCGGCTTCGCACGGGTATTATTGGAGTTTTAGTAAGGATCCCTAATTTTTTTGAAAATATAATATTGCCTTTGTCACCCGCGGATAGAGTAGCTTCCCAGCAGTGCAAGAATTTTTCAAATCGGTTCAGTATTTTAGGAGCCTATTTAATGCAAACAAACATACAATCAAATCTTTCCTCTTTATAATATTAGTAAAGAATAGCTGACCCGACAGACGTTGTCCTGTCTTAGAACTGTCAAACGAGCGACGTTAAAATCGTCGTTAAGTTTTCTGAAATTTTCCAATTTTCTTCGCTATTCTCTTTATTTTTCTTTCTGTAAGAAACTTCACCTTTTTTTTTAAAGATGAATGAAATCGGTAAATTTGTTCTCGAGTTATGGCGTGACCAAGGTAAATAGGGATT
Organism: Agriopis aurantiaria; assembly: GCA_914767915.1. NCBI lineage: Eukaryota > Metazoa > Arthropoda > Insecta > Lepidoptera > Geometridae > Agriopis > Agriopis aurantiaria. The sequence goes on along the minus strand of OU612001.1, from coordinate 5,770,143 downwards.
CTATTATAGATTTATTATCTTTGGAACACAAAAAACCTTACGTCAATGCGAAAATTCTCGATTTTAAACAAAACGTGTTAAAACGGGTTGTGCTCTATTGCATTGTTTTATTGTACAAAAGTTTGACTTTACATGACTTCTCTGAAAAATGTTCAAATTGAAATAACAGCTTGCGTAAAGGCAAAAGTTGAAAACTGTTTAAATGAAATGTTTGAAACAGAAAAGAGAAGAGGTTTTCTTTTCTTTTCTGTGGTTTGAAATGTGAAACAAAAGGTCTTAAATATGCTTTTTACGAGCACTAAAACAAAAAAACGTTACTAAATGTTAAATTATATAATTAAGGTTTCGCTCGCATAGTGTAGAAATCACTCTACACCACACCATAGACACCACACAACACACCACCCCAAGGCTCGGGTAGGTACTGGTAGGGGGGAAATGCACAATACACCCCAAGCTGGACGTCAGTGCAGGACTTCGCCCCCATCTCGAATAAGAATAAGAAGACCACCCCATCCACTCTTGTCCCGCCCTTTCTAATCCAGCCCTGCATCCGTCCCTTAATCTTCCTCTTGTACCGCTTTTTCCGATCCAGCCCCGGATCCATTCCATATTCCACTATACTCCCGTCCGGCTCATTCAGTTTCAGTCCCGCTTCCGTCCTGTAATCCACTTTACTCCTGTTCCGTCCTTTCCACTCCAGTCCTGGGGCCTTACGCCTAGCTGTTTAAAGCAATCCAAAAAAAAATTGCGCGACCGCAAACCGTATCTGGGCGCGTTACGGTTCACGTTAGTTCGCGTGCTTTTCCGAACTGCGTGGTTTTAACGTTAGTTTGGTCCCGCGTAACGATTTGGGCGTAAGGCCCCTGCATAAACTTATTCGTTAACCGCCGTCCATTATATTATCAATGGACAATGCTCCTTGGGCTCCTTGGGCATAAAACAAATCAACTGCGAACTTAAACTTTCTTGTGTTATTTTATAGGTATGTATTTTGTAGGTATTTTATTCATTCAAGCAAGATCCTTTACAAATTGTTTCATAAGAGTTTTACTTAACAAAATCCGGACAATATTTCCGCTGTTTAGTCATGACGCGTACAATTTCCAAGAAATAGAACTTTTACTTATAGCCGTCTCGTTATTTGCACAAAACACCGGTTTCAGGGATGTTCCGTTAGAAGCTCGACAAATAAATATAAAATAGAGTTGCCTCAGCTTAGTAAAACGTATCGTTTATTACAGTATAATATTATATTAGCCTGCATCATCCCACTGCAAGGCAAAAGCCTCCCTTGCCTCCTTCCATTTCTATTTGTTTTGTGCAATTTGAATCCAGTCCTTCAAGTAGATACAGTAATACAGTAATAATATGGTTATTACCAACCAGGATATTTACCATGATAAGGTTGTTTATGGAGCTCCCGATATTTCAGCGCTGCTAGGTGCAGACAATTCGTTTTTTGACAGCTGTACTATACTATACTAAATATGATATGTAAAAATTCGTAATTTACCGAAGTTAAACCATCGTTACGAAAAATATAAATAAGAAAAAAATACGCGACATATTTTTATGGTCCCTCCTTAAGTCCTTACCTTCAATCTCAATTTATGTACTTACCTACCTTTATGTACTTATAATGTGTACTTACCTACCTATGTATATACGAATGTAACATTTATAAAATTAATTTTAAATTGGGTACCTACTTAAGTGTAATCGTGTTTGGTACAAGAAGTTACCCATCCTTAATCTGCTTTCAAATTTTGCTTATCCAGTATAATGAGGTATGAAAATACTCGAGCAGTCTACGCATTGTAAGCAGTAGATGAAGTTCTTTGAGGACCGGACAAGCGAGAGAGAAGCTTTTGTCATGCATTTATAGAAAAAATCTCGGTGTTTGATAAGACGCACAATGGGACCTTTGGCTGGAACCTGTCTTAGAATTTTTAGTTATTGGTACAATGGCAGTTTTTATAAGAAATTACAAAAGATTGGGTATTAATATTGATATTTTTTTTAAACTTATTTAATATGAATGAATATGAATAATACTTTATTGTACTAATAATGTTGAAATGCTCAAATGGAGGACTTAACGCTAAACATTTCTTCCCAGTCATCCACCAGGTTAGAAAGAATGATATGTAGGCGTGCATCAAAAATTGCTCAGGTCTAAAAGACATAAGGAGCTGGTCAATCAACGAAATAAAGAAGATAATTAAAATTTTAACTAGAAATAAATAAATAAAAAGATATGAAAAAATAATTATAAGTCGATATATATAATTTATAAATGGTTTTATCACATATCCAATATATCCATATTCATAATATTAATATTATATACATCAAAAAGTTATGCGATGAACTATGTGATTTACGTAGACATTTAGACAATTAAACTGCTTTTGCAACTGCTTTTAAATAGTGTTCACGTAAAATTCGTATAAAACAGCTTTCAATGACGCTTGCCAATTATTCAGAGGGATCTCATTCCACCACAGGCCAAAATTCCTCCCGGCTCCTGAAACTATGACATCTGCCTGGAAACCCACTAAAACCAGTCAACTGCCATAACATTCCTTATGCCATAACACCGCCAAGGGTAGCCAAGCTCTGGTCGGTTCATATCGATTGCTAAATAAACTAATCTCAGTCCAAGAATAAGAAACTTTGTTACAGTTTTTCATAGTCACAAAGCTTACCTATAAAGCAAGAATATCCAAGAATTTCTATAAAGAGCCAAGTTTAAGAAACAAGTGCGCCCGCTGGCCGTGCTATTCTAAAACATTCATTCAATGCACTTCCAAAACAGCTAAACCTACAATCGCCCGTCTTCTAACCTTTCCATACGCGCCCGCGCCGCACTGCGTCCGCGGGTCGCTTTTGAATTACCATATGCGAATAATTTGCTGTATTTTGGTACTACGTACTACACTAGAAATCAGTTAATAAAGTCTACGTTTAAGGCAGCGCTAATCGGCCATAGCTGTCTCTTTCGCACATTTATAAAATCAATAAGAAAATAATCACTGACAGATAACTGAGCCGATCGGGTTGTTTTTTAAATTCTTTACCATTATGTTTAGAACAACATTGTTAATGATATAAAGCCATTTTATAGGATGGTGGATACGTAAACTTTTTAGCCTAAAACCCATAGACCGATAAAGGTCTAAAAATAATCCGAATGCTTAGGCAGCATTCTGGCGGCATTGTTACGCTAAATGGCAATGCTTATACGCAGAGCCTGCAAGCATTATGGTCACGGATCACATGAACCCAGGGTTGCCACCTGTCCCGATTCTGCCGGGACAGTCCTGATTTTGATGATATTTTCCCGTGTCCCAATAACCTATAATTATGTCCCAATTTTTACGACGATCGCTAAATTTGTTCATACTCACAGCAAATACAAATACAAATACAAATACAAATATTTATTAATAACACCTATGTTACATGTCAATAAACTATAGATTCTGTCTTATTATAATTACATTGAATTTATTCATTATAATAATTGTAAAATTGTATAAAAATTGTATAAATAATAATTTCAAATAGATTTAATAAAAAAAAAAAACAATTAGAATAATTAACAAATTAATGGTCCGGCAATTTGAAGTAGTCAGCTATTTCGTAAAATAGGTTTTCATGTAGCCAGGACTTAAATTTCGTTTTGAACTGCGCGGTGGAAGGAGCATTCCGCACGGCAGCGGGTATTCGGTTGTATATCGCGGGCCCTCCAACGTAAACTGACCTCTCAGACTTCGCCAGCTTATGGGTTGGTGTCACAAGCTGGTCCTTTTTTATGTTGCTCCTCAAATTAAACGTCGAGAGGACGCCCCTCCGCCGGAACATACTCAGATTAGAGTGCACGAATAGGCCTACCTGGAATATTAACTCGCACGGTAGGGGAAGTATGCCGAGTTCTTTAAAGAACTCTACGCATGAAACGTCATCAGAGACTCCAAACATGGCGCGTATGGCACGTTTCTGCATTACAAAGGCTCTTTTGTAGTCGGCGGCGCGGCCCCACAACTCCAACCCGTACGTAATGTTACTGTGGACGGTCGCGAAGTAGCAGGAGCGCACAACGTTGCGGGTGGCGGTGCTCGCGAGCCACCGTAGCGCGAAGCACGAGCGGCTCAGCTTCCCGCATAGCTCGTTTATGTGCGTCTCCCACGTAAGCGCGCCGTCGATGTGGAAGCCCAGTAGTTTTGTGCTCTGTACTTGTCGAAGAGTGATATTGCCGACTGCTACCGAATACGGTTGAGCCGACTTGCCATTAAGGTTGAAAGTTAGAAAGCAAGTTTTTTCCTTATTCAGCGCTAACCCATTAGACCTAAACCAACTATCAAGCCTATTCACCACCGAATTCAGAGCAACCTCCAGCTGGCGAGTCGTCGGTGCAGTGATCACTGCGGCGACGTCGTCCGCGTACATGTAGATCTCTGCATCTTGGACTGCACCGGGCAGGTCGTTGAGGAGCAAGCTGAACAAGGAGTTCGATAGACAGGAGCCCTGCGGGACACCCAACAAGTTTAACAACTCAGAGGAGACGGCGCGGCCCTTGTCTCCCACCACGACTTGTGTCCTATCGGACATGAACGAGGTTAATAGGGACAGAGCCGGACCGCGAATCCCGTAGAATTGCAATTTATTTGCGATGAGAGCGTGATCGGCAGTGTCGAACGCGCGCGAGAGGTCACAGCAGAGCAGAGCGACCTGCTGGCCCGCCTCGCGCGCGCTCAGCACCTGCCACACCACTTCACGCACTAGATCGGTAGTCGCGCGCCCGGCCCTGTACGCGTATTGTCTAGCTGACAGGACATCACGGTCAGATACGAACTTCAGCAGCCTACTGTTTAAACCAACCTCGAACACTTTGCTAACAGCAGGGACGAGAGATATAGGGCGGTATGACTTAGGGTCGGCCTTCTTTCCCTTCCCTTTGTAAAGAGGGCAAATTTTTACCTTTTTAAGTGCCGCAGGGTATACGCCTTTACGCATGCTCGAATTAAATAGGTAGCTCATGACGGGTGCTAGAGGTTTTATTGCAATTTTTAACAACTGAGCAGACAAGCCGTATAAATCAGTGCTCTTTTTTGGGGCGATACGTTTAGTCGTTATTGTTAGTATGTCGTAGGGTGAGAACGGCTCCAATCTGAGGGATACGTCGCTGGCGGATGAATCCTCGCCTAGCGTTGCCAGGGCGCGCGTGCCATCAGCCGCGGGGGCGCCGCACCTACTCGCTGCTGTCACAAATTCTAAGTTGAGAGCGTCTACTAACTCTTTCTTTGTATCGAAGGGCTGACCATTCTCATTACACATGAGATCTGTAAAGTCAACTCTTTCGCGGCTGCCACGACCTAGCTCGGAGTTAATAACACGCCACATACATCGAGGGTTAGCACGGATTATATTCGAATAGAAACTAATGCGTTTTTCCTTAATTAAAGAATGGTATTTGATTGAGAGGTCTTCGTATTTACTATGCAACGTTAGATTATCCGGGAAGACCTTTTTTAAATGGACGGTATCATTAAGTAGATGTCTAAAATTGTGTATTTCCGCGTCAACCCATTGTCTGTTTTTAAGAGTTGGTTGCATTTTTAGTGGGAAACATACGTTATGTTTATCTGTCAGTATCGTTAAAATGTAATCAGCCAAAGTGTGACAACAATTGTTAGACTTAGATATAATACTTTCCCAATCGACAGACTCAAGATTAGTACTAAAATTTGTAACATTCGGCGCCGTGAAGCTGCGCATCAGGCGGTGGGTCGGCGCGGGCGTGACGCTCCGCGAGAGGGACAAGCGCTGGGCTTTGTGGTCGCTAAGCGGCTGTGTGTCGATACCAGTAATACTAGAGACGCGCTCCACGGAAATGTTGGTATACACGTGGTCTAAAAGCGTACTACTACCTCCTACCTCTACTCGCGTGGGACATTTTACCAGCTGAACGAAATTGTAGCTAGAGAGTATGTCTACTAGCTGCTTTTTGGAACTAGAGCTATCTAGAAGGTTAATATTGGCATCTCCCATAATAACACATTCCAGCCCTTCGTCGGTCACCTTACACAGAAGGTTCTCAAAAAGCTTTAGGTAGTCTGAGTGGCTCGTCAGGTTAGAGTGGTATATCCCCACAACGAGGACATTCTCGTCCAACAGATGGACGGCACATACGTCAAAAATTTGCTCTTGCGATAAATCGCAATAATCCTGTCTATTGATTACCTTAATACCCGAATGCGCGTAGATGCAGCTTCCACCGTGCGCTATTTGTTCCCTACAACTATAGGAAATTAAGTCAAAATTACACAATGTAACAGATACTAGTTGATGTTTACGGAGCCAGTGCTCGGAAATTATTAACAGATCGCAGGACAGTTCCCTTGTCAAAAGGACTTCAAGCTGTTTTGTCTTATTAGTAATACACCTAATATTTTGGTGACAGATTGTCAAAGGCTTATTATGCAGCGAGTGGTTGACCGGCGAGGGGCGCAGGCGGGGCGCTGCAGGTGGCAGGAGCCGTGGCGCCGCCGACGTCAGGGGCACCGTCGAGGGCACGCTGGTGTCGGCGGGGCGCGTCTCCCGCGCGCCCGGCGCTCCTACGAAACCACTCACTGATTTCGGTGCTAGTCGGCCAATTCTCAGCGGCCATGAAAAATTCAAAATGACTGTCTGGTACTGATAGGGCGAACGACGAATAATGACTGTGGGTCAGTTTCAACTTTTTTACATGATACCTGTCGCATTGTTTCTTTCTTCTCATATAAGACATGATTGTTACGGCTGTAGTCTCCGGTGCAAAGAAACAAGCGTGAATTTTACGTACACGTCCTACTGTTTTTAGTTCGTCGTCATTAGTTCCGCTTCCTTTGATTACGGTTCTCTTCTGGTGACCGCGTCTCGTGGCTCTGCGACTTCCAGCTATCTTCCATCCTTCCTCATTAACAGCTGTTGGTGCAGTTTGGTCGTGCGTCAAATTCGCGCTAAGGGAAGCATCTGTGAGTGGAACGGCCGCCGGCAGCGATGGCCGCTGCTGACTGACGCGCTCCCGAGTGCCCGCAGTCCTAGCGGGTGCTGCGGTGTAGGGGGGTATTGCCGTATGCGCGGTCGGCTCGCATGCGCGTGCGCGGCGTTGGCGTTCGGCTGCTGTCAGTGTGTGTGGCGGCGTTGGTGTGTGAGTCGTCGGCGTCATCGCGGCCGTTATTGTAGTAGCGTGATTTGCTTTTTGCACGGACGAGTCTACCCCCTTGTTGGATGGTTTCGGGGCTGCTTTGGCTTCGAGTTTGTCAACTTGATCTCGCAGGGTCTTTACCTCCTTTAAAACACAGTTCAGCTTCTGTTCAATAGGGGCAATAAATTTCGCAAGGAGTTTTTCCAAAGAATCCAGGGTCGATTTCGCCATTTTTACTTTTTTATTTTTACGATCGCGACTGACCACTTAAGTAGCGCGGGTGAGGGAAACGACCGTCCGACGTGAGTGCGTGCGCGGAACAGCACAATGACACGTCGCACGATCGATGTAGACTAGATTATGTAAGGACGATTTTGGCCATTAACGATGACCAAAAGATTGCCCGACTTTTTTTCTCTCAAAAAGGTGGGAACCCTGCTTAAACTAGTCATAGAGGTTTGACACTCCGGCTTGCACCGCCCCCGGGGTCTGCGTAGCTCTACGGAACCAGGCACCTGTTAACAAGCAGGTCCCAACCTTGTTTTCAGATGCAACTCCTTTACCGCGCTTAAAAACAAATGACGATAATAACTATTTCAATGCGAAATTTTGTATGTATCCATGTTTGTATATGTCATCATCATCAGTTAGAAGACGTCCTCTGCTGGATAGCACGGTATCCAGTATTAAACATAGTCTTGCCGTGCCGTGGATACCGTGGTATCTGATCATATAGGTACATAGAGTGCTTTTCATGAAAGAAGTCCCCCAGACGCGGCGTGTCATCGCGTATCAATCACTATCAGTATCATTTCTCGAGTAGAACTTTAACAACTTTTGGCATCGTACACGACTCTTTAACGATGGAAAATTAATAAAAATCTCACTAGCGTCCAAACACAGTAACAACACCTGACAACTACAACATGGAAATTTAGTTCCGCTGTTTGCCGTGGGACTTCTTTCATGAAAAGGACTCTAATCTTGCCTGTCCACAGATACTAAACTATCCACTATCAAATTTTGCGTCATGAATTCCTTAGCTACATTTACCTAATCCAAAAATGTGCGATTCCTGGGTGATAGTAGGTAAACCATAAACTTGTTTACACTTTCCTCGCTTCGAGGACTTGATGTTTACCTCAAGAGCTGCCGCGCTCTTCGCTATCTTCAGACCTGATCTCATTCACTGCTAACTTGACTCTAACATTAGGTACAGTGTAAGTGGTAGTTATATTGAGTAATAAATAACAACTAGCACGAGGATATTGCCTGCACCGAAACGCAGCGTATGGGAATATCCAAATTAGAACGAATAGTGATCTACTCGCCCCGCGCTGTTCTGCATAATTGCGTTTCATAATAATGCTTTGTTTATTTGTTCTATCTTTATGTATGTTAAGTTGGGATGATACATCTGAAATTTGGCTAAGCCCGCAGAGCTATATTAGCCGATTTTTTTCTAAAGCCAGCAATTTCTAAACTATGAATGTGATTGCAATTATACGGCTTTGGCTACGGAACCCTACCATATGCGTGTCTCGACATGCTCATAACCAGTTTAAGAAAGAATAATTTTTATTTTTAACGGACAAAAAAGGAGGTTCTTTAGTCGACGCGTATATTTTTTTAAAGACCTATTCAAAATTATATATACATTTTCCCACTCCGGCTCGTTCTTGATGCAATGGTTAGCCATTGCTATTCGAAGCGGTAATGCAGCGAGTGTTTTGGGCGCCTTTGCGCCGGGAACAGTTAGGAGTGCATGGGTTATTCGACTAAGTAGTTAAGTGTTAAGTAGTTATAGTTAAGTTATTGGTGACAAATTTATTTTCTAATGTATTCATAAACAAATAAATAATTGCACTCCCAAATATTCAAATATAATATAAGCAAAGAAGAACACGATAACTCCCGTCAAATGAAACTCTCAACTTTTCAGCGGATTATAAACCTTAATTCAAACAGTTGAAAACGGGCGTAAACTAACAGAAGTCTGTAAAAACCTCTCTCGTTCCCAATGGATACTTCAACTTCTGACAGTCGAGTATTCTCTGAGAAAAGTTATTCTAAGATCTTATGATAAGAATGAGAGAAAACGGGAAGGAAATGCTGAACATTATGCCTGTTAAATTAGGCAATTTGTTTCAAGTAAGTAGGCAAGCTGGCTTTTGTTTACCTTAGTTTGTTTTCTAGAATTTACAATGTTATTTGTGATATTCTATAAATCACGAAATTGAAACCTGACCACGCAATTTTGAGATTAGTTAGTCGTTTAAAAACTTTAAAACAAAGAACCGGTCGATAAAACTTTTCCAATACTAACAAAACTTTGAAACTCGTCGTATAGAAACGACGTAATTTAATTGTACCATCAACAAAAGAGTACTTTTCTACAAAGTCTTACTCTCTAGTAGAACTCTTTAAGCAAGAAAATTAAAATCTTATCTCTAACTCTTCTATTTCGATTTGCATTCCAATTAAAAACTTTCTATGCAATCAAACATACAAAAAAGCATACAGTCGAATTTATAACCTCCTCCTTTTTGAAGTCGGTAAAAAAAGAAAATAATTGTTTTATTTCAACGTCACTTACGCCTTGGCGCATTTAGCACCTTGCACCTTGAAACGGATGCACGTCTTATAACATAAATGCATTTTGCTCTTACACACGCACCCTTGATCAATCGCGCAGGTTACTCGCACGGTGTGCAAGATGCACTAATATCCTTCGACCAAAATAAAAAAAAATCGACGGGCCATAACCATTGAACTTGCTCAGTAAAAACGAGCCAAAACTGTCGGACATACACTTCAATATCTAATTATAACCATGTACGGTTCATTTGTTACAAAAAATAGATACCGGCTTTTTGTTGTGTATTTACACTTCGGGAAAGCACACGAACCTATTAATATTATGCATTGTCAGTCCAGTTCTGAGCTAGATTTAAAGTTAAAAAAAAAAACTCTTCGAAAAGTTAGTTTAAAATCGATAAAAAAAATACTGGACAGACAGACTATAGAGTGAAGTAGAAACGTGGTAAAAAAAGTGATCAATTCATAAATATAGGATATAAGATTTTGGCTTCATTGGTACTGGTAATAATTGAGCTACTTCATCAAAACTCGCGTGAGGATTCATTATAAAGTAAACATCATCGTGAGTGCAAACCGGTGTTATAATAATTTATAATGTAGCTAGTCTAGCATAACCATAACCAGCCTTTCAACAGTCCACTGCTGGACTTAGGCCTACCCCGAAAGGGCTGTATCCACCACGCTGGCCTAAGTTGCGGGTTGGGGGATTCACATACGCCATTAAATTTCTTCTCCGTATGCAGATTTCCTTACGACTCTTGTACTTATTGTTATTCGAGATGGGGGTGATAAGTCCTGCACTGACGTCCCGCTTGGGGTATATTGTGCATTCGCTTGGGGTGTATTGCGCTTACAATGTTTTCTTTCACCGAAAAGTCAGTGGTATGAAAATTACACAAGGTGCCTTAGTCACATGGTCCTGTTCCGCTAATCCGCAAATTCCACACAAACGGAACATTTGATCAATGAAGGCTCATGCCGACAGCCTTTCAATATTCATACATTCATGAGGCAGCCGGCACCGCAGTGCTCCATTTGTCCAACAAAACGCTAATCCAATCGCTCTCGACCGATTCGTATGATTTACGGGATCGTAATCACTATGACATTGCGATAGTAATTGGAGACCAATTTGCTGCCGAAATTTTGCCATTTCTGGCAGATGTGCATGCATTAGTCGAAACAATAGTAAAGGTTACGTATGTGTGCTCAATGCATCAACAATAAGATATGCAACAATGGTCGCTTTATGGTGTCTGGCCTGTGGAGTAACCTGAGAAGTGGGGAGGAGTAATGGCGCCCCCGGGCAATTACCCTGGGTGTTAAATTTCTAAGAGCGGCATCAGCAGCCTACCTAACTTTTTCCAATGCCACTCCAATCAAAAATCTGATCTACATTGGTCAAAATAACTGAATAATTATAATCTTAGTTGCACAATATCCACGAAAGGACCAGAGTTGCTAGCGTGAAACCGATGCGTGAAACTAAAAATAAACTAAGTAATCCTAGGTACTCGGATACTATTTACAATTAATAAGTTTGATGACCTAATTATATAATGTTGCTATTCTGTTCTATTTTCATAGCTGCATCATGGCATGTTTACGTTTTAGGAGCATCCAATATTGTATATAAACTAGTATCGGATTTGAAACGGATCAGTGTGCATAATATCTTGCATACATCCCGTGGCGCAACAATACCCCGCGGGAGAAATGGCAACAGTAAGTTTTAGTAATCAGTTGGCGTAAGTTTGTATCCCACTTCTGACGTTAGTTAATAGGGTGCGCTGCGTAACGTATAAACCGTTTAACCCCGCTTACCTAAGATTATTGATTTAGCTGCTAATACTAGTTAGCTGCTAATACTAGAGATACGTGCTGTTTACCTAAGTCTCAATGTATATATTACTTGTCAACAATTCGGTTGGTATTGGTTTAATTATGTTCTGGTATTAAAAAAATTGGAGCAGGAAATCAAAGGAGTACTTATCTGTATTACACTGTGTACAGTTATCTGAATAAATGTTTGTGGAGAAATTTGTTATAAAAAATCGCAAACATTTTGAAAAATTACCTTGACTGCGCAATAATTGGTTCATAAAAATTTTTGACGGACAGAAAAAAAATTCATTCGGCGAAAAATTCAGCTGTTCCATAGAAAAAATTCATTCATACTCGTATATGGAACAATTGTTTTTTACTTGGGCTTTCAGGGTTGGTCCCATAGTAAAAGCTTTTTATAATGATATCGGTAACGGATAACGAAACACCCGTATAAGTGTGGTATGAGTAAGTCAACTTTTTCTTCACTAGAATCATTTTGTTATAAAGCAGCAATTAACGTAAATAATTTATTACCTCCAAAATCGAATAACTGAGACTAAATTTCGGAAAAAAACGAAGTTTACTATACTTATGTTTACCGATTATATAATAAAATGTGATAAATGTAAATACTATTTATTTTCTCGCAGTCAACGGTAAAAAGTAGAGTATAAAACTTGTGAAAAAAAAACTCCGTCCTTGTATCCCTCGCTCCGTTCAGGATTCTATACTACAATCCTTCGCTGCTCTTTGGATCCAACTTAGTCCCTCGAATTAAATTACCTTTTTTCACTTGTTGTAAGTAATATACTATTATAATTTATTTTATTGCAGCTGTCAGAGCAAATAAATGCTTAAACCAAGTTTAATGGCTTATACTCGTATTTTACCAATTTTTGTATGGTTTCAGATGGGCCCAGTTTTTTGGCCGTGGCTGATGCTATTGGCAGGATGTTATTGTAAGTAGGTATTGACGTGACTCAGTATTAGACCGGTTACACACAGTGCTTTAACAACGATGCAAACGCGACACAACCACGGTGACAAACACACCTATATTTTTATAGGTATAGAATAGTAATTCATCAACAGACACAGCATTCGCGCGTTTGCATCGATACAAAAACGCGTATATGCGTCGATTGTAGTATCGCGATGCGAACGCGCATTATGAAATCGTGCGTATCTTGCAAATGCAATACAAATGCCGAACCTGAACGGCATTTATAAAGAATATCTGATATTTATATAATCGGAGGTCGGAGGTTTTTTTAATTGTATATTTAAGTTTTACTAACACAAATTACTAACGAACATTATTGACGGACTCACCCACTGTAATAAAATGCTTATCTGTATATCTAAATATATTTAATGACCTTATAACCTTATTGACTACATAAACAGGATATTAATATTACAAACGGATATTAAAATATACGAACGTGATAAATATACTCATACCTATAACTATAGGTTTACACGGAACGATCGCTTTGGTACTAAGTCGAAAGAAGGCAATTCTACTCCTCATTGTGATCTCATCTCTTTTACTGCGAGACCAACCATGAAATCGCGAAAAAAAACCAGCTGTCCCATATATTTCGTAATATATAATTTTACTATGAAACAGCTGAGTTTTTGTTCCAAGGCAAAATATGTTCATAATGATGAGTAACCACCTTTCAGCTGATTACAATCGTCCCGGCAACCCTGTACAGACAATGTTGTTAAGTGAACAAACCTTCTAGAGGCGTTTGTAGAGCCACTTCTATTATTATTAAGTGCTTTCCTCATAGCGGCCCAAAGGCCTCCCTCAATTTTTGAATTAAATTAAAATTTACTATATAATTACTAATGCATTAATTGATATACGTACAGGTAATCCAAGAATATTAATTGACAATGGTGCCCTGGAATTTGAAGACCAAGTAAACGGGATTGGCGGACATTTAAAGAACATACCAGATGGTTCGTGGATACCGAGAACTGTTGCAACTGGATATTCACCATTAGCTAATAATGGTTCGTTAGAAGCTGTCTCAGTTAACCAATTACATTCGGTGGTAAACCACAAGTGCATGCTTACTGCAAATACGGGCATTCTTAATCGTGAAGATGGACAACTCGTTCAAACTGATGGTGGAGTACCTATTCAAAATGGTAAAAAAAACAGACAAAGGCGCAATCTAAAGAATAATGCTGGTAGGCCACCTGGTATGCAAATGCCCTCCGGTATGTCATTGCCTCCATCTATGGCCCCCGGTATGCCAAGCCTCCCACCTGGTATGACAATGACCCCCGGCATGCCAATGCCCCCCAGCATGCCAATGCCCCCCAGCATGCCTATGCCCCCCGGCATGCCAATGCCCCCCGGCATGCCAATGCCCCCCGGCATGCTAATGCCCCCCGGCATTCCAATGCCCTCCGGCATGCCAATTCCCTCCGGCATGCCAATGCCCTCTGGAATGCCAATGCCCTCCGGTATCCCAATGCCCTCCGGCATCCCAATGCCCTCCAGTATGCCAATGCCCACTGGTATGCCAATTCTCCCAGGCATACCACCAAAGTTCCCTGGCATGCCGTTGCCCCCCGGTATGACGGTGCTTCCTCCTAATGCTACTAAAGCTAAAAGACCCAATTCCTCTCTGATCAATACCAATAGATCAGTGCCACTCGTGCCAATCCTTCCTGCTATGCAAATGCCACCCGGTATTCCAGTAGTACCTGGTATACCAATGACCCCTGGTATGACAATGCTTCCCGGTATGCCCGGCATGCCAACGTTTCTTCCTAATGCTACTAAGGCCAAAATACCAAACCCCTCTCTGAATAATACCAATAGATCAGTGCCACTCATGCCAACATCTCCTGCTATGCAAATGCCCCCTAATATGTCAAAGTATCCTCATATTATGCTAATTCCCCCCGGTATGCTAATGCACCCCGGTATGCCAATGCCCCCCGGTATGCCAATGCCCCCCGGTATGCCAATGCCCCCCGGTATGTCAATGCCCCCCGGTATGTCAATGCCCCCCGGTATGTCAATGCCCCCCGTTATGCCAATTCCCCCCGGCATGCCAATGCCCCCCGTTATGTCTTTTCTTCCCCCTAATTCCACTAAAATAGTGCCTCATGCCGAAAGACCCCAAGGCAATACATCACCACTTTTGACCTGTTCTTACCCAATTATAGCAATAAGCTTATTCATTCTTAGATTATATTGATGTATTTCGGCCAATCTCATCAATGTCAACCATCTGGGCCCCGATTCCACGAAACAAATTGATTTTAAATTGTAATTGTTTCAATCTTAATTTGTAAATAATTGCCTCAAAATTTACATTTTTTAATATTTTTTATACTCACTTATAATATTAAGTGGTGGCATTTTACTAGTAAAAAAATTGTAAAAAAATAAAAAATCAAATAAATATATTTAAATAATTTACTTCATATTTATATCTCATTGAAATTAAACGCTTTTGAGGAATTTTATCGCATGTATTATACATTATTTTAATGGACTTGTGTTCTAATGTTTCAATTATTGCTAATAACAGGCTTAGCGAAGGATATAATTAAATACATTACACATACTGAATAAATAATTTATATTGGCGTATAAATTTCCGAGATATAAGTGTTAAAAGTTTTTAGTGGGGATAGAGAGCGGATGCGTGTGTTATTATAGAATTTTGTATGGTGCGCGCACGGCTTGACTTCATGACGTGCTATCGAGCTGTCTGGCATTAAATTGAAATAGTTCTAACTTATTTATGAACTATGAATTATCTGATTTATTTATGTACCCGTAGAACCAACAAAAAGAAAAAAATATGTATGGTTCACAGATCTACTACCTAATATCTGTGGTATAGGTTGTGGGTTAACCAGAATGACATGCAAGATAAAAATATTTCAAAGGTAGTAAGTAGGAATACTATGGAGCGGCTGTACCTATGCATATCGGTGCTAATCTTCCGCGCTAAAGATTCCCGGTCAATGATGTCCCCTAATAATTTTCGTTCTCCTAGTTCATACGTCCAACGCTCAAAATAGCCCCGTGCAAATCGCTCTCCAAACTCCAAAATAACAGCTAGTAAAATGGTGAAGCTCTTGTCAGCTGTCGAAACTCAAAGCTATAATATAAACTCAATGGCAGCAGCTGCTCAATGGTCGTCCTACCTACCAGGCTACAGACCTGACCAATAAACACTCCGAATAAGAAAGAGGTTTCATACAATTAGATTTTTGTATTTGTAGATTTTTTACAATGTTATTAAATGTTACATACGCGGCAGCCTCTTAATCTTGAGCTTATTGAAGCATCTTACAATAGGAAGCATACAATGGTCGGCCCGCTTTACGTTTACCACGGAACCTGCGATATATCAACATTTTGTATATTATATGTAAGTACATGCAGTTGTAAGTACACTTAGCGAGGAAACTACAAGAGGTCGCAGTCTTATTCGAAGACCCTGTACCGACGTACCGAGGTGCAGTGATGATAGATGGTGTAGGGCTGTGGTAGAGTAGTGACCGAAGCCTGTGTCACTGCGATTCTTGAGCCAATTATATATATTAGACCTTAAGCCCACTCTAAAAGGTGATTTTACATCTAACCTAACTAGTGCGAAAGTGACAGTGAATTTGCAACGGTCAAAGCAAAAGAAGCTCTTTTGCAAAGTAATAAGGTAAAAGTTTGCACGCGCGTTTCAAGTGCGTGTATATATTTATATAGCTAAGTACGCGCGCTGTGCGTACTAAAACTAACTTTTATCTAACATGATAATTAATACGTGCATAATTTGAAGAAGCTATTTCTACGAAAATACCCTAAAGGAATCGGCTATCAATTTTTGTCGCATTAAAATATCGTACATAAAATAATATGCAAGTAGTTTGATTACGATTTTTTTTCCAGGAAAAAGGTTTTAAAATGGCAGTGACTGTACCACAAGATTTCCTCGGCTCTCATAATCTTTTCATGCCTGGAATTCCTTTATAATGTACGTTTTGTTTGGTTACAGTTGCAAGGAAATTCTAAGCATGTGTAAACCCAACAAAAGCATTCATAAAATGTTTAGAAAACCAAGGTGTGTGGCAAATATAGCATTATGTAAAATAAGATACCTGTGCCGCGACCAAAAAGTTCAGCCAGTGCTTCCGCTTCCTGCCCAACATTTCTCTTTTACACGCCACTTCGACACGTCCAATTTACATAACAATGTATCATCGAAAATATTGCCTGCGCGTATTCAAAAGCTGAATTTTCAAAATCCAAAGCACGTTTCGAAAAATAACCGTTCAATGAACAATGGTCCTTTGACTGGCCGGACGGGAGTTAGAATAAACTGGCAAAAAATCACTTGCGAAATCCAATTCATAAATTTTGTTTACCGCCTTCGGTGCTGGTTTCCGTGTAAAAGTTGCGGGAAAAGACTGTTGTGAATTAAAATCTGATTGATAGGTGCGTTGGCGGAACGTTTTGTTCTAAAATAATACGAGAGTATTTAAGCACTTCTTTATTGACCATTGACGTGTTTCCCGCTAGATGGCCCTACCAGAGTGATTTACACAATTTCTATTATCCTCCTTTCCGATGGTACCAAGTATTGTATTGTCATCTGGATTGCTATCTCCATCAAAACTCGCGTGAGGATTCATTATAAATTACTATAAAAACGACTTACACTCACGATTATGTTTATCGGTCGAAACCATCGACCGGTTTAGGAGCGATTAGAGATCCTTCATCAGGGAACACGCGCACTTACAAAGACGGTTGCCCGCGTCGGTCGATCGTCTCGACCGATAAACATATTATGTCTTCTGTGTCGCAAGTGAAAGCCGTTTTTATAGTAACTCATCTGAATTGTCCCGATTGTCATTGAAATGTCCCGAATATTTATTTATTTAATTATTTAATTACATACTTGCAAAGTTTCAAATCATAGCCCGTTGGTCCAGTTGGTAGTGAATCTGCCTTCTGAGCTTGGGGGCGTGGGTTCGATTCCCACCTAGGACAAACATTTATGTGATGAACATTTGTGTTTGTTCTATATCTGGTTGTTAATATCTATTTAAGTATGTATTTAAAAACTATATATGTATGTATATCAGTCTCTGGCAGCCATATCACAAGCTTTGCTTAGTTTGGGGTCAGATGACCGTGTGTGAATAATGTCCCGAATATTTATTTATTTATTTTATTTTTATTTATAGATTAAAATCGACTTCCAATATTTGTTTACATAGTTATTTACAAGTGATGCTATAGAAGCATGTTAAAAAGAAAAGATGTAAATATCGGTTTCTTAACAATGCTTACCCTTTACCGTTTTTGAGCGATAGCATCTAAACTGCACATGCATAGAGTAAAGTTTATCTACGGCGCTAGTACCTAATGCAAACTCCATGCCATCCACAGACTAATAAATTTCCGTAGCAGAATTTTCCATTCTAGTTATTCAGGTGGTGAAATACGATGCTCCCGGTGGCATGCCGGCGGAGTACTGGCAAATAATTACTGGAAGATATCTTCGCAAATTACTGTTGCAATTCAACTGTGCGTTTTTAGGGTTCTATAGTACTACATGGAACTACTTATACCTAAGTCCGTTCTAGCCGCCTGTCCGCCTATCTACCTGTCCGTCTGTCCGTCCGTCCTGATCCTTAAGAACTTTTAAACTTGTTAACATTTTTCGTAACTGAAGAAATAACACCGTCTTGTTACCATAAATTATGAATATACTGTAACTTAAACAGCGACCTCAGTGGAGTGCATTACGATTGGTATTTTTTTTTTTTTCATTTATTTCATATTTAAACACATAATTAATTTAAATTAGTATCGAAAAACTAAGCTGTTTGTATCGATACTAAGCAGGTCTATATGTTCAGCAGTGGACAATAAAAGGATGATAATGATGACTGTCAGTTAAGCCGCGTTCAACGAGAGATTCAAAAATCGAGCCCCTGGATGGCAGAGGTCGAACTCGAACAAAATGTCTTCTGCCGAAATGAAACATCAACATAAAAATTACTTTAAAACGTTTGGAATGTTGTTCGAAAAATAATGCCTAATTGTTTTAATTTTATTTCTTTTAAGTGAATTTTTAAGGCAAATGCCTCCCTTACTTAGAGGGACGTCTTTGTTCAGCAGTGGTCGTTATCACTGGCCGATAATGGGATGTGAAGTGAATTATTATCATTAAGAATTTTGAAAATGTGCCAATAATTATACTTAGCTCCGGCCCATGAGCGCGGCAACACAATGAATGTGTCCGTCAAAATATAACGAATTAAAAAAAAAAAACTTACTAAGTACCTTACATTAGCTTTCTAAGCAGAGATTAAGCTAACGTTAAGTAGCTATTATATTTTCAGCAATTTGCAACTTAAATGAGTCGGTGTGGAAATTGGAGTTGAAAAGGCGGAGATTACATAATAAAGAGCTTCAAATTAGTTAATTAAGTTAGGAATCAAAATTTCACATTAGATAGGTACCTTTTATTTTTTTCTCTGTGAGGATTTTGGCGTCGCACTTTTTGTGCATTTGCCAGTGTCAAGTATTGAAATATTATCAATATTTATTCAATATAGTCAAGCCAATAAAGTCACGAATGTGAAAAGTCACGGCCTAGTAAAGTGGTGAAGGCTTTACAAAATGCTTTAAAAAAAAAAGTAGACAAACAAGCAACGGGCCACCTGATGGTAAGTAGTCACCGTCGCCTATGGACACCCGGGGCATTGGCGGTGCGTTGCCTACCTTAAAACTTTTAAGGAGCTTTGGAAACAACACGAAATATATATGTTTTGTAGCATTATATCCTTTTCCTACACTCGTGCGTTTCCACAGATAAAGGCATGTACTTTTTGTGAAATTAATACTCCAATAAATTTTTTTTTTTTTTTTTTTAACCTGTATCTTTGCCTGTACTTACCAGGTCTAAGTTGCGTAAAAATTAGGCGCTCAGCTTTGTCTTGGCAGGTTTATCAGTCCCAATTTGACAAACAATGATAAGATATGGTAAGGTGGCGTGGCGGGTGCGAACGCATCTGGCCTAAATCAGGCTTGACAACTTTTGTCGAACTCACACAACAGACGACTTTGCCGCGCTTTTTTGCATTGGTGTCGCTGCAAATGTCTTAGTGTGCGTAAGTTCAAAGACATGACATTTAACATCATACATTGGGCCAGCATGGTGGATTAGGGCCCATCCCCTCTCTCTCTCTCTCTCTCTCTCTCTCTCTGAGGTAATGCCTGAGTTCCAGCAGTGGTAACCTAATAGGTTTATGATGATGATGATAATGATGACCTTCACAAAAAATAATTTTAATGAGGTCATGATAAGTTTGCGGTGGTACTAATTTTCGGGTAGTATTTCAATTACATGTGATTATGCATACCAATCTACCAAGACCTACCTTCTATGATATTAAGATGTGACGTAGACAGTTGATTTGGCAGGTAATTATTAGATATTAGTGTTTGCGATAATTTATTGCTGCACTAGAGATAATTATATTAACTCAAGGTAATATCATGTATACGCATCCAGGATAGAGGTTTGAGATATTATGACCATATCATGATGACTAGGTATTTCCGCTACGCTTGCCTCATAGTAGCTAGGTGTTTTCGGTGTCTAGAATAAACCTGTTTTCTCTTATTATTTTGACCCCCTTTTAATAAATGTGGAATGACCATGGAACAGAAATTGCTGTAGGCGATAAGGCCGCTCATTATCGATAGATAGAAACTTTTTATTGTGTACACCAGAAATAAAAGTTACAAACAAATAGAAAACACTACCGCTGTACTGCCGTATATTAGTTTTTCATATAATTTTAGTTGTATTTCGGTGTTTTCGTTAACTTGGTGTTTTTTAATTTTAATTTTCTGAATTGCATGTTATTTTATTATTTTATGTTGAATGCGGTTAAAGAGGAAGTCTGTTACCTACTTATAATGCTGTCAAAAATATTATAATAATCGACTGTTTTAACTAATTAGTGATAATTTTATATTTTGCACTTACAACAAGGGCTGAATATAGTGCTACAATTATTTAATTTTATAGTCTGTACTCTGTACCTACCTATATTTATGCAAATAAACGATTTTGACTTTGATTTTGTGTAATAAAGATATATTGTATTGTATTTTTTTCTCCTTTTTGTTTTGTTTTGGATACCTAAGTTTTTTTTAAACAAGAAAATTACACTTATTTGCTAAAGAAACAAAACCCCACTTTCGTATTTTCTTTTTTATTATTTTTTAGTTAATCCGCCGTAACGTTACATATTCTGTGAAAATTTCAACTGGCTGTCTATTACGGTTCGAAAGATACAGCCGTTAATAGGTAGGACAGACGGACGGACGGACAGACAGACAGACATTGTAGGCTTAGTAATAGGTTCCCGTTTTTACCCTTTGGGTACGGAAGCCTAAAAAAGAGGGTTTGACCACAGACTTTTATCAGGATAAACCCCGCAAGTTCAACAACTGTTCATGTCTGTGGAATGTCTTAAGTTGGATCAATGTAACAATCTCAGCCTAGCATAAAATGCCCAATCCTAGGTAATCTCCGTCATCTTGGCAGTAACACGTCAGACATCAATACAAAAAATGTCATAGTATACTGCGTTAGCAGTTGGCTGTGCAAATGGGGGAGAAACTACTATTTAATTACTCTCGTGGCGTCATAGTTGGTATAAAAAATGCAGCATTCTGGGTTTCCATACCCGTTTGACGTGCTTGTGAAATCAGGTTCTGATATGTATATCTGTATATATCTGTGGGTTTAGACCACAGACTAGGTAAAGCTACTATGTAGCCTAAGTCTTTGGTTTAGACTCTAGCTAGCATCGGACGTTGTTGGCTCGACGACCATATTCACCACCACCATTCGGACCAAAGGTTAAGTGGTTTTATGTGATTCGTGGACCTCTCTGGGAGTCCGTGGTGGTTTTGGAAGGGACGGCTTTGTTAAACTGACCGCGACCATGTCGATGTATAGGGAGTTTTTCAACGGCAAAGTTAAGTTTGTCCCTCAATTCAGTTTATCTTTTCTTTAGAGCATTGTTCGGTACTTTCATAGTTTAACATCGATCTAAATGTACTACGTAGTACATATAAGTCTATGTAGTTTAAGAACTACAATAATGAATTTACAATGAAATTGAATGAAATATTTGCTTTGATTCCACATTTATTATGGGAACTGCTAGTCTGTGGAATTCGCTGCCTGAGTGGGTGTTCACCGATAGTTACAATCTGGGTGTCTTCAAGTCGAGAGTGAATAGGTTTCTACTAGGCAAGCGTGCTCCATCGTAGGCCGCATCATCGCCTAACATCAGGCGAGTTGGCGGCCAAGCGCAAGCCTATTTACTATTAAAAAAAAAAAAAAACATACCTAAAAGATTGTACTTTACTCTCGGTGCGCGAGTCCGACTCGCACTTGGCCGCTTTTTTAAAGTACTGGTGGTTTTTAAATTATGATAGAGATTTTTGAATGATGTGAAAAGAAGCGTTATTCTTTAGTTATAAATATATTTTTTCATGTAGATGTTTTTAAAGTTTTACATGGAGCTACTTTATTCGGTATGTTAAAATCAAGCAACAAATATGTGTAAAGCATTCGCAGTTGTCTTTTGTTTTAAACCAAATTAAACACGTGTACAGTGAGGTGCATCGTGCATCGAAACAAAAGGCTTCGGCAGGCGCGGCTCGTGTTGCGATAATTAGAAAGCGAGTTACATTCACCAGGATGGGTATAAATCAGAGACTTTAAACTGGACAAACACTGCGAGCACGTCTCCTTGCGCCGTGCTCTTCATGTCAGAGGGTTGTGACTCCCAACTCCCATCAGTCTATCCTTAATGATTTACGCCATTTTAAAGATTCATAATGGGGTGCTATATTTCGAGTTGGTCTGATGATGGAGATAGAAGGTGGCTATAAGAACTCCTAAACAAAACGACGTGATTCCGTCGAGTGTGGGTTCTTTGGATTTGTCTACCCAAGCACTTTGGTCCTAGATGATAAATTCAATATGGAAGGCGCCCCAAATTGGCGGACACAATGTTCTGATCTACCATCATAATATGGGCATCAGATGAAAGGGTATTTGCTAAGAAGAATACGAATAAGCATGTTTAAAAAAAGTACTTTAGTCAATTAATAAATCTTTTTTTATCTCACTTTACAGGTCGCCATTTTGGTAACCGTCCCTGAAATTCTACACAAATTTATCGACATCTCATTTATCAAAATCTGTTAAGGCGTTTAAGCTCTAAGTAAGTTCCAGAACATACAATCATAACTACAATACAACACAATATTTGAAACAGTGTTTTACAATACTCTGTTTGATTTTCGGTCATCGGGTAAAAATACAAAGTTAATTTCTCATTCTTCATTTCCTTTTCCGTCAGAAGAAATGTCACGGCCGATCAGAGCCGACTCTTCGTTGAAATGAAATTATTTATTTAATAACAAAGGCAGTGGGTTTTTACAAAAAGTGATTAGCCATTGTCAGACGTCTCTTCACTTTTTGACTGTTTTGATTGGTGACTATTATAGCGATTACTTTTTCCACAATGCCTTGCTAAAGCTTAGTAATCGTACTTTCCATTTTAGCCACTAAGGTTAAGCTTAATACCCCTCATAAGCCTATTAGTTTTTGTCCTCTTATCAGTAGGTAAAGTCCTTTTCATGAAAGAAGTCCCACGGCAAACAGCGGAACTAAATTTCCATGTTGTAGTTGTCAGGTGTTGTTACTGTGTTTGGACGCTAGTGAGATTTTTATTAATTTTCCATCGTTAAAGAGACGTGTACGATGCCAAAAGTTGTTAAAGTTCTACTCGAGAAATGATACTGATAGTGATTGATACGCGATGACAGCGCCGCGTCTGGGGGACTTCAAACATGAAAAGCACTCTATACCAAATTTCTACACTAACTATAGACGTAATTCATACATGTTGAGAGTAAGCAAGATCTTTAACACCATCGATAAGCGCTTAGGGTTGGATCTATTCTGCATGAGCGTTGTGGCGGTTAGGCAGCTGTTAAGTAGGGAATTCTTTGTTTAGGTAATCCTAATGTATGTAATTTTTATTTTATCGACAAACGCATATTGTGTAACTGCGTAATGTCACTAAAATCGTTACTTTTCCAATTTTTATCCGTGATTTTTTTTCTATATCTGGGTGTTAATATATTATTATTAATAAATTATTTAAGTATGTATTTAACAATATATATGAATTTATGTATATCAGTCTCTGGCAGCCATATCACAGGTTTTGCTTAGTTTGGGGTCAGATGGCCGCCCAACGGATGATGTCATTAAGGCTGGCATGGCGGAGATTTATTTCTATACTTGAATGAAATATCCACGATATTGAATAATAACATAATAAGGATACCGGATAACCACGCGAAAGTATGAGTATGAGTATGAGTAGTAGTATAAGTATGATTAGTGATTTTTATATTAAAAAAATTTGAAAATGTGCAAAACAGAAAAAAAGGAAAGAAAGAAAGAAAAAAAGTATATTTGTGACCAAATTACGTTTTGTTTAAATAGCTCAAAGCCACAGGTTATAACGTCACAAATCGGCTCCAACTCAGCATAATGCTGGCTGTTAACTAGCGCTGGTCTTCCGTTGGAGCCGTTAGCGCAGAGAACAGCTTGGTATCATCATGAATCATACCGCTGCATTGATGGCTGGTGAGCGCAGACTTAATGAAATATAAGCAAAACGTTTCCACGGGTTAAATTCCGAGCATCTTCGGATTTATGGAAAGAAAATTCATAGATGGTAATAAGCCGGTATAGCGGCTTAACAAACTGCCTACAGGTCGTATTTTAAATGAAGCTATTAATTAATAAAGAAGTGAAGCCGAAGTCCGGAGCAGCCTTGGAAATAAGCTAACTTTCTAATTTTCATCACGGCCCAATGGAACGTTTAATTAAGTCAGTTTTTTTTGGCCTTTTTTCTTTTCTCTCTTGTAACAATAATTACAAGTTTCCCCACTTCTTTGATCTAATTTTGTGCGTACTCAAACGCGGAGTTATTAAGCATGATGGAAGGGAGGTAATTAAATTGAATAAACACTATTTAAAGGGGGTTTAACTTCTCAAAAATGTGGAGTAGGTCAAAGGGAAGCGGCACTCGGCACCCCTTGGACGAGAATAAGGACAGAAAGAAAAGTGTAGTGGCAAACATCTTGAGGCAAAAGCAGCGTAGTGGTGGAACAGTTGGCATACTACAACCTATCGCCCAACCCATTTACACCCTTTGGATACGTAAACCTAAAAATAACGATAGTTCAGAGAACAATTTGAACATGTTTTCAATGCCCATGAATATGACATGAAGATATGAATACGCCCATGACTTGCTAAGGAAAATAAACAAAATAACTACTATTGTATGTTATCTCTATTATGTAGCCACTGTAAATAGGTACAAAGAGGTAATCCCATTTTTTTATTCATATTCAATTACGTCATTGTGTTAGTTATTCTAATAAATTTTTACATAATAATAATGGTTGAGTTCGTAGGCTTAGTACTTAATAGGGTCTCGTTTTTACCCTTACGGTACTCTAAATATGATCAGGCAGTTGCTCGTACGTACTAAACTGGCCTAGTGCGACCGCGAAACGGGCGCGGATCGACTTAAATTGCGAAAAACCGGCCAACTGCGAGTCCGGCTCGCGCACTGAGGGTTCCGTACCACCCCAAAATTCAATAACGAAATTACGAGTTATAACTTGGTAATGAACAGAAACTTGTCACCGACTCGCACTTGGCCATTTTTTATTATTTGTTGTTATACTTTAGAGTGTGTACTATAACCATGCCAAATTTGACTCTTTCAAGTTTTACCGTTTTTACATTAGAGCTAATACAAAAAACGTACGTAACTTTCGTATTTACTTTGTGACGTTTTTATTATTTGGTACACAATCCGCCGTAACATTACATATTTTCAATTGGCTATCTATTACGGTTCGAAAGATACAGCCGTTAATAGGTAGGACAGACAGACAGACAGACAGACATCGTACGGTGATTACCTACCATCAGGTGGCCCGTCGCTTGTTTGTCTACTATTACATTTTTTTAAATTTGATTATTCTAAAGGAATTCGTTAGTTACAGATTGCGTATTTTATTTAAAAAATAAATATTTTTTAATACTTCACGAAACAAATCTTTTTGATATTATAATTTCAATAGGTACCTACGAATAAGAATAAAAAAGTACAATGGCTATTGTAACATGACACCAGGTGCTATTACTATAAATAAAACAGAGTAATCATAGGTAATAAATAATTTCGTCCAAACGCGAGTAAAATTCACTCGTCGAGGGTTCCGCACTTGTTCAATAAATATTTATTTTTAATGTCAAATTTGTGCAACACTTACCTATCTACCTACGTAGGTAGGTAGATAGGTAAGTTTGAATAAATAGGGGGAGTAATATTTTTTGTACTTTTTTTTACTTGAGTATAGTTAATACCTATTATTTTCATAAGTATTTACAAAATTTTAGATTTTGAAACACATTGATTAATATTACAACACGTTAAAATATTCACGAAAAAAATATGTCAGCCAATAAAATAAAATAAAAATAAAAAAATTTTTTTTTAGAACAAATGTAGAATTAAACCTAAACGCAGAGATGACTTTAAACTTTGACTTTTTTTGATGACTTTGACTTTTTTGTGTTCAAATCGCGAAAGTTTAAAAATTACTATGACTCTATAGTCATAGTAATTTTTAAACTTTCGCGTACTGCATATTTAGTGTGATTTTAGTATATGTGTAAGCAACATTATGTATTATCAATAGGAGCTGTTATTGCAATTATAGGAGGATTTGTTCATTGACAGGATTAAACCTTCATAAGATATATGCCAAATTTCAAATCCATAGCTTTTATTATATCTTAGAATATCGGCTGTGACATACAGACGGACAGACCGGACCCCGAATTTTCATAAATTTATAATATATGTTCCATTATGCCCTATGGTACGGAACCCTAAAAACAACAAGTTACAGCATCACTGAAGTATTATTGTAAATACTCAATAATATAGTAGGTAAATGGCATTGTTTGACTTACATTTTAGGTTCATTGCGTAGGTATTCGTCATTCATTCGAGTACCTATCCAATTTTGTATATAAACTGGTATCGAATTTGAATTGACCACATAATCATATCTACATATCGTGCTTAAATCGTCTGGACCATCAAAACATCCCGGAAAATATGGCACCGGTAAGTTTTAACTTTAATTTAAAATCAAAATCAAAATATATTTATTGCAGTTTGTTGGTAAACCTAGATGTAATACAGACATAATCTGTTCTTAAGAGCTCCGAAAACAAACTTGTCTCTAAATGGACATGCAATATTAGCACTGGTATTCATAACTCACTAATTATAAGTTATTAGTATTGTTAGTTTACAAAGGAAATGTCATAGTATAGTAGTTATGTCAAGGTACAGGTGTCTAGAATATTATAATGTCATTATTAGTTAGTCAATGTTAGTATTCCAATTTAATCTCTTATCATTAATAAATTCTTTTACGTAATAGCACTTAGTCAGTAGTATTTTTTTACTTTCAATTTGAACAGATTAATATTTAGATCTTTAAGGTTTCTAGGCATCTTATTAACTAAGTTTAGTATATTTTTCACCAAGGGGATAAAAGGGATAAGACACCCCGTAGTCACTGGTGCATTTTGAATCCCGAGCGTAACGAATAATTCTAGAGTTAGATCGCAAGCGTAGCGAGGTATTTAAGGTCGCCCAAGACGAAGACAGCTTTATCTCCGAGGAGTATTCTCTACGTTTTACACCTTCTGCGAGATAATAAAATGCAAGGCTAGTAGTACATACTTGTATTTTTATGTATTCTGTGCTATTAGTAAGAAATATTATTGGGCTATTCGTTTTTGATAAAAGTTTTCATTAATTTTTAGTTTTTAATTAGAAATCATTTTATCGGGTACATAAGTAGCTGAAATAACTATTTAATACCATTTTATTGTGTAATCTAGTAGTGTGTACTTGTAGTAGTGAAGTGTAGTACATCCATTTCAATGTATGTACAACATATGTACCTATATATATATATATATATATATACTAGCAGACCTGACAGACGTTGTCCTGTCTTAGAACTGTCAAACACGCAAAGTCAAAATTACAAATCTTATTTTTTACACTTTGGGTTACATTATTGGACTTTTAGTATAGATCCCTATTTTTTTTGAAAATATAATATAGCCTATGTTAACCGGCGATAGTGTAGCTTTACAACAGTGAAAGAAATTTTCAAATCGGTTCAGTAGTTTCGGAGCCTATTCAATGCAAACAAACAAACAATCAAACAATTTATAATATTAGTATAGATAAATTTAAATTGCATGCCCTTGACATGTAAATACCTATCCCTATATATTATTCCAGTTGTGGAATAACAAAGTTATGTTTTTGAACCGATGACATCGCGAGTCATCGTGAGTCGTGAGCATCAAGTGGATGCATAGGGCAGGCTGCAGTTCAGTGCGGCGTGCTAAGAAGGCCTATGTTCAGCAGCGGACATCTTAAGGCTGAATTAATTTCGACAAAAAAAATATGAGGCCAAATCTGAAGTAATTTCCCACAAAAAAAAAACAATTCATAATTGGCGGAGTAATCTCGTAACAAACATACAGTCGAATTGAGAACCTCCTCTTTTCGTCGGTTAACTAGTGGAGGCCTACCTACGCTGCGTCATCCAGTCATCGCCGAGTATTTATTGTTAAGATATGCCTTTTGTAATTTTTCAGATGGGTCAAATCGTGTTGCCGCTGCTGGTGCTGATAGCAGGATGTTATTGTAAGTATACAATCACTATTCACAACACAAATTACAATAAAATTATTACAAGACGTAATAGTTTTTTGCATAAGCATAGCATAATCAGCCTTTTAACAGTCAACTGCTGGACTTAGGCCTACCCCCGGAAAGATGATTATGCCATATCCGCCACGCTGACTCAGTTGCGTGTTGGTGGATTCACATACGCCACTGAATTTCTTCTCCGTACGTATACAGGTTTCTTCACGACGTATTCCTTCACCGAAAAGTCAGTGGTACGAATATCCGTACTAAATAAACTTCAAAGAGCTCATAGGTACTAATAATTAATATTTTTTTACCACAGACGTGATCAAAGGTTCACACAATCCCCATGGTTTTCCATGTATATATTTTCAATTCATAGTAGTACTTATTGGCAATAGCTAGCCAGTTGAGTACTAAAAAGTACTTATCACCGTATTATGGTTTCTTCATGATGTTTTCCTTCATCGGCAGCTCAAGACTACAAATTGACACTTTATTTGTGATATAAATGTGTAAAATTATGTATTGCAGGTGCTCCAAGACCGATCGATATTGATGGAATAGAAAATAATATAAAAGGTACAATTGAACCCTTGAAAGACGATGTAGACCAAATGGACCAATCGCAAGTGGACCTATCACAAGTGGACCAATCGCAAGTGGACCAGTCGCAAGTGGACCAATCACAAGTGGACCAATCTCAAGTGGGCCAATCGCAAGTGGACCAGTCGCAAGTGGACCAATCACAAGTGGACCAATCGCAAGTGGACCAATCGCAAGTGGACCAGTCGCAAGTGGACCAATCACAAGTGGACCAATCTCAAGTGGGCCAATCGCAAGTGGACCAGTCGCAAGTGGACCAATCACAAGTGGACCAATCTCAAGTGGACCAATCGCAAGTGGACCAGTCGCAAGTGGACCAGTCGCAAGTGGACCAATCACAAGTGGACCAATCGCAAGTGGGCCAATCGCAAGTGGACCAGACGCAAGTGGACCAATCACAAGTGGACCAATCGCAAGTGGACCAGTCGCAAGTGGACCAGTCGCAAGTGGACCAGTCGCAAGTGGACCAATCACAAGTGGACCAATCTCAAGTGGGCCAATCGCAAGTGGACCAGTCGCAAGTGGACCAATCACAAGTGGACCAATCTCAAGTGGACCAATCGCAAGTGGACCAGTCGCAAGTGGACGAGACGCAAGTGGACCAATCACAAGTGGACCAATCGCAAGTGGGCCAATCGCAAGTGGACCAGTCGCAAGTGGACCAATCACAAGTGGACCAATCGCAAGTGGACCAGTCGCAAGTGGACCAGTCGCAAGTGGACCAGTCGCAAGTGGACCAATCACAAGTGGACCAATCGCAAGTGGGCCAATCGCAAGTGGACCAGTCGCAAGTGGACCAATCACAAGTGGACCAATCGCAAGTGGGCCAATCGCAAGTGGACCAGTCGCAAGTGGACCAATCACAAGTGGACCAATCGCAAGTGGACCAGTCGCAAGTGGACCAGTCGCAAGTGGACGAGTCGCAAGTGGACCAATCACAAGTGGACCAATCGCAAGTGGGCCAATCGCAAGTGGACCAGTCGCAAGTGGACCAATCACAAGTGGACCAATCGCAAGTGGACCAGTCGCAAGTGGACCAATCGCAAGTGGACCAGTCGCAAGTGGACCAGTCGCAAGTGGACCAATCACAAGTGGACCAATCTCAAGTGGATTAATTGCAAGTGGACGGATAGCAAGTGGATCAATCGCAAGTTGACCAA
Source organism: Agriopis aurantiaria (assembly GCA_914767915.1). Lineage (NCBI taxonomy): Eukaryota > Metazoa > Arthropoda > Insecta > Lepidoptera > Geometridae > Agriopis > Agriopis aurantiaria. The sequence continues at coordinate 5,739,816 of OU612001.1, read as the reverse complement.
TCGCAAGTGGCCCAATCGTAACCTAATCCCTTCTCAAAGCAGTCTTTCGACCAAAAAGAACTATAAGTACAAGTAAAATACTAACTTTCCCAAATTTAAATTCTGCTCTTAAAAACTTTTTCTAAGTAAGAAAGCTTTATAAGCTTTATTATTCATGTAAAAGGAACTAATAAATGCATATTTCTCAAACTCGGTATTTAATGTCTTCATAATTTTAAGAACCCACTTCGACAAAATGTTTGGTCTCCTCTAACATGTTATAATATACATATCATAGAACAATATTTTGATGATGATTTAGATGAAATATTTTTAATGTGCAAAAAGGTTTTTTAACGGTTTCGGAAAAAATGTTAATTATAATCTTTGCACATTTCCACCTTTTTTTCACAAAAAAAGCGAAAGCATCGTTTGTGCGTTCACTTTTTTATTTATTTACCATAGACAAGAAAAAATATAACTTTTTCTGTGGAATTTACAAACAACAGGGGGCTTAGATATGATAGTTTTCGAAAACTTTTTTCGTTTACGGTTTGTTCCATTCATTGCTGGGCTGAAAGGTATTCGAAAACTTTTTTCGTATTAGAGTGAAGCAATCTATACCACCGATTTTAGTTCCTCCGCGTTTCCGCTGGAGGCGCTTTACTAAAATGTATGGAACAATACTAAAAGAAAAAAGTTTTCGAAAACTATCAAATCTGGGACTAAGCCCCTGACTGATAATTTACATTTTCAGATAGCAATAGCTAGGTGTCCTGTGATTGGGTTCAAATCCACCACATAGTACAAGGTCATGGCCAAGTTTAATATATAGACAACGCTTATTGAGATGTGAAAATAATCCTAAAATATTTACTTAGATACATAAATAAATATATAACAGTTATATGTATATTAACGGGATATTTACCGTGGTAAGGTTGTGGATGGAGCTCCCGATATTTTGGTGCAGTTACATGCACCATCTTTACGAGAAGACTGAAGAATGCGGGTTGGTAAAAAAGTTCAAAGTTAGGTGCAGACAAACAATCTACCCTCTTTCTCCGTCATATAACAGTTAATAATAACAGTGTTTTTACATAAATAACGTTTCAAACTCATAAGATTACCTCACTAGCATTCCATGCTCGTGAAAGACACGGACAATTAACACTTGGACCCAGAGCAGATATTTAAATAGATCATTCAAATATCTGCCTAACCGAAATTCGAACCCGGGACCTTCTGCTCATGAGACAGACGTGCTACCACTGAGAAAAACCAATCTTCAGTTACGTGAAAATCAACGTACTGTTTGAGAAAAGGACTATACAACCTTGGCGGCAACTGAGAATTTAAGGAATTTAAATACAAAAGTCCACTCGGCCTCGGCCACAGACCTATATCTGTAAGTAGACTTCACAAGTGGTCCAAACTGTATAAAAACTAAGTGTGTAAAATTTTTCGTACTTACCTGTGAAAAGAAATGTCTTTATTTTGTCAACCTACTCTATTTGTGGTATTCTTACAACTAAGTAAGTAATGCAAAATTACCCATTTTCGTTTCAAACTGACACGTGTTGTCGCTGCACCGATTAAGCAGACTGATTTTAGCCGGACTCAATTACGACTATTTAACTTTGTCATAATTGTATTGGAAATATGACATGCAAAGTAGGTCGACTTGTGACGTTTACTTAGATTCAGGTTCTTTTTAGGTCTGTTGCCCCGGCCCCCACATTTTCATGTTCTTCCTTACATGATCATGTTGCCTGTCGCTATATGATGGCATCGATTCTGATGCACTCTAAACTAAATTTTACAGTTCTTAAATTCTTGCCATCCTTCTCTCATACATTAAAATGAAAAGAGGCACATAATTTTAGGCCTGTCAGATTGGTTTAGTTTAGTGAGTGGTATGACTGAATCGACGCCATTATCCTTTGTTCTTGCTAGACAAATAAATATATTTTTCGGACAAATATATTTTCGGACATAAATATAAATATATTTTCGGACATTTTTTGCACACACGGTCATCTGACCCCAAACTAAGCAAAGCTTGTGATATGGCTGCCAGAGACTGATATAGATACATATATAGTTTTAAATACATACTTAAATAGATATTAACAACCAGATATAGAACAAACACAAATGTTCATCACACAAATGTTTGTCCTACGTGGGAATCGAACCCACGCCCCCAAGCTCAGAAGGCAGGTTTACTACCAACTGGACCAACGGGCTATCAAAGAGCGCACTATACTTACGGACACCTTACGAATGACGTCAACTGTATGTACCTATGCCTAAATTCCTTATTCTGTGACCTACGCCATACAAACTCCATACTGCTACGGCCAAAACATTCTGCCATTGCCCTGCCGTACCATACGCCCACCGCCGTAACGTTAATATTCTGTGAAAATGTCAACTGGCTATCTATTACGATTCGAAAGATACAGCCGCTAAAAGGTAGGATAGACGGACAGACAGACAGACATCGTAGGCTTAGTAATAGCCCGTTGGTACCCCCAGACGGTAGTGAACTTGCCTACTGCGCTTGGGGTATGGGTTCGATTCCCATTTCCCATCTAGAGCAAACATTTATGTGATGAACATTTGTATTTTTTCTATATCTAGGTGTTAATATATCTATTTAAGTATGTGTTTAAAAATATAATATATGTATGTAAATCAGTCTCTGGCAACCATATCACAAGCTTTGCTTAGTTTGGGGTTATATGACAGTGTGTGCAAATATGTCCCGAATATTTATTTATAGTGTCCCGATTTTACCCTTTGGGTACGGAACCCTAAAAAAGGAAAAAGTGTACGTTACTTAAAAAACACGACGCTGCGTTCAATTATTATTACTGGAATTAAGATTTATTTTGCATTGAACAGTGAATTTCGAAATGTCGTAGACCAAAAGTTGTTTGTTTTTATGTACTTAGACCACCCTTAAGAGGGTGCTAACTAATTACCAGTGGCCCTGTATATATAAAGCGAAATACCACAAATTCATTGACTGACTGACTGAGTTATCACGAAATCTACTTGACTGACGAAACTGAAATTTCACAGGTAGATTTCTTATGGGGTGGGTTTCTAAAGGTCCTCAAAGAAAGGATTTTGTTTCATATAAAAGTGTACGCGTACGAAGTAGCGGTCAATAGCTGGGGTACTATTAAATATGGTTAGTGATTACGTCCACCGTTATTTGTATTTCTATCATCATCATTCATCATCATTTCAGCCTATGTTCCTACTGCTGGGTCTCAGGCTTTCTCTCAAATTTTCAAATTCAAATTCAAATTCAAATTATTTATTTGTCAGAACATGGTAGGTACACATACATATAAAGTAGCATACATGGTCGTAAGAATGGAGACGTATCTCATGTCCTTGCCTGTTACAGCGTACAAATGTTAGTTTTTTATTAATATTTTTATTAGTTTTTGTTAAAGTTAAAAAGGAAAAAAATAAACAAAATTATGTCTATGTTAGAATATTGTTAGAATCACATTTTGGTTTAGTTGTATTTTATACCTTAATTAGATGTTTATTACTACCTATCAAAGCTATTATTACTATTATTTTATTTGTTTATGTCTACATTACATATCAAAACATTTTTATCATTAAGGAATTCTGAAATTTCATAGTAGCTTTTTTGTGCTAATAAAGTTTTTAGTTTATTTTTAAACATTCCAACATTTAATTCTCTGATGATTTTAGGAATTTTAGTATATATTAAAGGAGCCATACAGAATACACTTTTTTGCATGAGTGCAGTTTTGGCCGTACGTGGGCAGAGCTTCATCTCGGCCTGTGTGCGAGTTCGAATACCAGCATCAGTCCATGAGAGTTCTCATAGAGAGGATGGGCCCTTATTTATGCTGGTTGTTTTTATGCTGGTCCAGAGCATGTTGGTGAATGGCATTATGACTTTGTGCAGTTTTGATGCCATCGCTCAACAACGGAGAAGGAAAGTATTGAAAAGAAACAGTCCAAGAAACTCAAAAAAAGTTTTAAAACGTTTCTACACCCTGCATGAAATACTGCACCTTTTCGATATAATTATATTTGATTTTCGGTTGTTCACCGCTGACTAATCACACAACTAATATTACTTTCTCTATCTCAAGATCAAAACTGTTATAATTAGGTATCATTAAATAAAATTGTCTTCAAAATTAGTAAGCGCTCAAATAAAATATTGCTATTTGTTTATTTGTTGCTAAAACTATTCATACTATTGTACACAATGAGGTTTTACCAATGAAGACGTCATACTATAAAAAGGCTAGGCTAGGCTTTCGTTCAGTGTGGAGGTTAAAGGGGGAGGCCTACGTTGAGCAGTGGACGTCTTCTGGCTGATGATGAGAAAACTCACTAAAGCAAGGCGATATTTCACTATTTAGCTATCTACATAGAACCCATAGAACCTTACAGCCTCACAGCCTTTTACAGCCGTACCAGGAAACTTATTTCATATTCTAAACACGCAAAGGCATTTATTATTATTTTTCATACTCTAAAATCACACATCGTACGTTTGCGTCGTTTCCAGACACAGGAAGGACTGAGTTCACTCAAGCTAATTAACTTGTGTTTGTATCGTCACACAGACCTCGGTATCTGAGGTAGATTATATATAACATCATTGTTTTTACATACATAAAAGTCGGCTAAAAAGCTACTGTTACGGTATCTTTATCACTGAGGCCTATTCTGTCATACCACTCAGACAAGTCAAACCAATCAGACAGGACTAAAATGATCTGCCTCTCTTTTCATTTTAATACGTGAGAGAAGGATGGCAACAATTTTCATTTAAATTTTATATCAGAATCGATGCCAATAACTAATTTACTTATTGCAGTAATGTACCATTATTTTTGGATATACACTTTTAGTAGGTTCACCTTCATTTTACTTTGGTCGAAGGGTTCATCCTATCAATAATAAACAAAGCACATATTGTTACATCATTATATGATGCTGTCATTAAAACTAAAAGTAACATTGGATTATGTCTAAAGTTATTAATATAAATTTCCTTATTGATGTAACTGTTTACTATTCACTGTAGGTTGCATGATGGCATGGTTTTGTCAACATTTTAGGTGCATAGTGTGCATACCTATCCCATTTTGTATATAAACTGGTACTTCATCTGATATTGTCACAGAATCAGTGTGCACAACTGCCATAGATCCTGTGGAGTATCAATAACCCGTAGAAAAATGGCAATGGTAAGTTTTAATAATGCTAAAGTTATATAATTATTTACGGGATATTTACCGTGGTAAGGTTGTGGAATGAGCTCCCGAAATTTCGGCGCAGTTACATGCACCATATTCACGGGAAGACTGAAAAATGCGGGTGGTTAGTCGAACAATTAAAAAGTTAGGTGCAGACAAAACGATCTACCCTCTTTCTTAGTCTTAGTATAGTATAGTCTTAGTCTAGTTTAAAACACTTTTTTTTCGGGATGGCAGAACGTGCAATATTTTCTATTTTGCATGGCTTCCACATTAACCTTGTGCACACAAGCGGTTTTATTGTTAAAAGGGTAGACCTTCGAAAAATTATAAATAGACGTTTGTGCACTTAGATTAACTACAGATGGTAAGTTTCCAAACAACGCCTTCTCAAAACATAAGCTACAAATTCGCTACGTGTGCTGTGTTTACTTGCCTCGTCACGCACACAGACGCAAAAATTATGCGGCAATAATTAAGTTATTTGTTTTGGGAGCTCTTAACCTGACTAAGAGCACTGACCACGGAACACTATTACAGCGGGCACTGACCGCGCGAGCGTCGTTTGGTGTCATATATGGCTCCATTTGAACGGCTTAAATTTTGCGAATGTACTTGGTTTCTGTATATAGTTATTCTAAGTTTGTACATAACTTAAGTGATAGTGCGACGGTTTCTGGTTGGTTTTGCACTCTGTGCAATTGATTTGTCCAGGTTTCCAAATGATTTTACACAGTGCTATGGCTGACATATTTCACAAACGGTACACCTAGACAAAAAGATATTATTAAGCTCTGCTTTCATTAAAAAGTAAGGAGAAAAATATGTTACATCTCAAAAAAAATGGGATTATAAACTTATTTGCGGTTGGTAAATCTACTGCGACCTTAGCTAGGTCGATGTCGTGTATGTTGTATGTAGGACAGGCAGTTTCCAACGGCAAAGTTAAGTTTGTCGCAATCTAGTTTATCTTTTTGTTAAAGCAATGTTCGGCGGTTTATGAACTTCAGTAATGAATTTTCATACCTACAAGTTTGTACGGAACCCTCGGTGCGCGAGTCCGACTTACACTTGGCCAGTTTTACAAGGTTTTATTTAACTTGCCCTCTTAATTAGTATGTATGTTTGTATGTGTGGGAAAAATTTCGCAACTGAATTTTAGTCCAGTTATCCTCAACCGATTGAGCTGAAATTTGGCTAACACGTTTAGTTTGGATGACAATGCATGGTTACCTAAATGACGTCATTTTAAATCCAATATGGCGGACTCCCAAAGATGGCATACCAATATTTTTTTATGCACTCCCATAATGTGGGTATTTAATGAACGGGTTTACTGAGAAAAAACGAAGCATACGAATAATTAAATGACGTCATCTAAATTCAAAATGGCCGAAGCCAAAAAGTTTGTTTTTAAAAAGTATGTTTCTTTATGTGCATTCTGTTACAGATGGGTTCAATCTCGTTGCCGCTGCTAATGCTGGTAGCAGGATGTTATTGTAAGTACTTATCGGATTAAAGTACAGCTTAGATACATGGTGATATACAGGGTTATTGTTACTATTTATGATATCAACCTCACGCAAGCAACTTTCCCACTTACTCCATAACTTTAAAAAAAATTAAATAAAAAATATGTTAAGGTGGCGAGGCGGGTTACGCATCGCTTTTAGTCCAATTCACCTTGCAGAGGAACTTGTCACCCTTTTTAGGGTTCCGTTCCTCAAAAGGAAAAACGGAACCTTTATAGGATCACTTTGTTGTCCGTCTGTCCGTCTGTCAAGACCAAAGAAATTAAGTACGTAGTACATATAGATCAATGGTCAAGACCCTTTTTCTCAGGAACGCGTCAAGATGTCAAATTGAAATTTATATCAAATATGTACTTATTAAATCTACGGTTTCTTACAGCTGTGAAAAAATAACACTTGTAAGTTTACGCGATCAAAAGATATGACTGTTTATGTCGCATATATTCGCATATTTTGTGTTTTCATAAGGGCATCAAAACCTATAGGGTACTTCCCGTTGACCTAGAATCATTAAATTTTGCAAGAGGCAAGGTCTTACAGCACATATAAAGGAATAAATGCCAAGATATATCATTTAAAAATAATTGTTTTGCTGTTACAAACTTACATTTTGTAGTTGAAACGTATGGAAGAACCTTATTGCCCACTACAAAGTTAAGTTTGTCTTTCAATAATTAATGTTTTTCTTGTTTTTTTTTGTTTGGACTCGCGCTTTTATAGTTCTATCCAACGGAACCCTCAGAGCGCGAGTCCTATTCGTACTTGTCCGGTTTTTTGCATGTGGACTATTAGTAATTTCATTGATGTCGTCTGGTAGGTGAATTCGACTAAAAGCATTAAGTCTTGTCTGATCTGAGAGGAACACCAAAGAAGAGTGCATAGTCGCTATCAGGGTTATTGATCTTTAATATATTGTATTTATTTTGATATTAATGTGTAAAATGATATCCACAGGTGCTCCAGGATCCTGGCTTGATATTGGTGGAACAGTGGGATACGACAGCCACATAAATGGCACGATTGGAGGACATTTGAAGGGCGATCGAGACGGATTATCCATTAATGGAACTGGCAGAGGTATCATCGGAGCCTCGTGGGCACCGACCCTGGTCGCTCGCGGGCATGCACAGGTCGGCAGCAAAGTCATAGCTGGCGACGCTTCACTGAAAACGGTTATAGATAACTCCTGGCAACCTGGTTTTCAAGGAGAAATCGGACGCAACAGTAATGGTACTTGGTTATTAGGATTTAACCCAGATTCCCAATTGTACAACAAACTCTTGTTAACTCCCACAGTTCAAGTCAAAACCGGTGATGATGCCAGAAAACTCGTTGGGTTGCCAGTTGAAAGTGAAAGCCAAAATGTAGCCCCATCACAGGTGAATGGTGCACCAATTGGCCCCTATGCGGCCGGATATCCCTATGGGTCCAATCCCTATATGTACAATCCTTATGCGTACAATCCTTACGCGGCCTATGGCAATATGGCCCCTACTGCTAATGGCGCCCTAAATCCTTATGCCTATGCCTATGCCCAAGCCATGGCTCAATCGCAACTGGCCCAATCGCAATTGGCCCAATCTCAACTAGCCCAATCTCAACTGGCCCAATCGCAATTGGCCCAATCTCAACTGACCCGATCGCAAATTACCCAATCACAAGTGTCTCCTAATCCTGCGCCAGAGCAGCCAATCGAACAAGAAACAGAACAAGCTCCAGTTAAAGCCTAATAATTTCTGCTCCTAAATACTTTGGCGACAATTTTCAAAGGTATAAAGAAGCTTTGTATACGTTGTATTCATGTAAAATTGAAGTAATATATGCATTTAAATCAAAAGTGTCTTATTTGTCACCTATTTATTTAGGTATATTCCTAGGCACTATGTTAAATAGCAAATAATCTCTGACAGTAAGCAAATAAAAAGATACAAAGCTCGGCAAAAATCGAATAATATAACCTTGTCTGCGTTGTTGATTTTTAGGGTTCCGTACCGAAAGGGTAAAATCGGCACCCTATTACAACCTACCCGATGTTAGCCTTAGATGTCTGTCTGTCTGTTGGTCCGTCCGTCCGTCCGTCCGTTTGTCCTACCTATTACCGGCTGTATCTTTCGAACCGTAATAGATGGCCAGTTGACATTTTCACAGAATATGTGACATTACATTATGTCTTCTGCGGTATTACGGCGGATTAGCGAACAAATAATAAATAAATCAAAAATTAAAAACGAAAGGGTCACCCCATACAACAGACGTGTTTTTACCGTATTTTTGTATTAGCTCTAATGTAAAAACGATAATACGTAGAAGCGTCAAACTTGGCATAATTATACACACAAATTTGTACACACTAAAGTATTACAACATATAATGAAAAACAATGGCCAAGTGCGAGTCATTATCAATTATAATTGTGTTATACTGGAGTGCCTGTAACAAAGTAATTAACGGCGTAGCAATTGGTTCGTCAATTTTGGAAGGCGTTATAATAACTGGTTATTCTGTTACTTGGAGAACCTTATTGTAGTTTGTATTGTATTTGTGTAACCTTATTGTGGTACGGAACCCTCAGTGGGCGAGCCAGACTCGCACTTGGCCGGTTTATTAGGTTTTTAGTGGACTGAATGGAGTGCGAGGGGATTTTGGCCTCGTGAGCGTGATTGATTGGCTTTGTGCGCCAACTTTCCCCCTACTTTTTTTTTGCTCTAGATGTCTCATCATCATCATCATCATCATCAATATCAGCCTATCATGTTTCTACTACTCGGAGACAGGCATTCATTCAGAGAAAGGATGGGCCCTAATTCACTATGCTGGGCCAGTGTATGTTGGTAAATGGTATAATGTCTTTGCACTTTTGAGGTTCTTGAACATATCGGTTTCGTCACGATGTTTACACTTCACTCGAATTCATCGAAAAAAAAAAACACCGGGCTGATGCCCGCTGGTCGGACGACATCGCTTAGGCAGCTGAAAACAGCAGATGAAACTGGCACAGGACCAAAAAAGATAGTGCGCTGAAGAAGAGACCTATAATACCCAGCAGTGGGTAGAAAACGGTTGAAAATTATAATGATGATAAAAACATAGCTGAAACACATTGTTAAATATTTTTTTTTTATTTTGTATGCCACTACCGTTATGATGTTCTTGAAAAATGCTTACCATCCGGTAAGCGCAGCGTAGGACGTCCACCCACAAGGTGGACAGACGACCTAAAAGAGACCACAGGGAAACGCTGGATGCAGGCCGGTTCCAACCGGCCCTATTGGAGATCGACGGTGGAAAGCTATGTCCAGCAGAGGAGTCCTACGGCTGAAATGATGATGATGATGATGAAGAAATTCTAGAAATGTTAGACTCCAAAACATGTAATAATTTTATGTTCTTGACTAAATGCTCGCTAGTTCAACTTTTCTATGGACTAGTGAGAATATTATGTAGAGCTTGATTGGCGTACGTTCCTGTTTCCTACAATGCCGATGTTGTTTGGATAGGTCAAGGATAGGTATTTAGAATCCATCCAGCTAATATAGGACGCGATAGGAAAAATTCACCTGGATAATTTGTTTTAGAAGCAATAAATAAAGACTGCAGAACTACGTGCATTTAAAAAACTACCGGCTGTTCAGTCCAGATGTGTACCAAAAAACGACTTCACACTTATCACACAAAAATATCTGTACTTCTGTTTTATTTCAATTGAAATGAAACGAGCAGACACACATCGAACCTGAGTGCACCCGATACATACACGCAGGGCGAGCGAGGCCTATGTGAGAGAGACCTCCGGCAGGCCTGGCGCACACCGCACTTTAGGTATGAAGCTGCAAGTCGCCGACTTGTCAAACTTGCCGTCCCCGCTTCCGCGTGATAGCAAGAGATAACGCGACAAGAGTTACGCGATAAACAGAGAGGCAACTTCTAGATTAATATAGCTGTAGATAGTTAGCACTCGCTCGTCCTGAATTGCACTTTATTGTGTAGCAGCAAGATTATTTATTTAAGTGATTTTGCGGAGTGAATCTTCTGCACTTGTACTAATAGGTATTCTGTGCCTCAGGCAGGAGTGAGCAATTTTAATTTTTAATTTAATTATATTTTGTTATAGGGTTACGCATATAGGCTGTTCAAAGCGGAAAGATGGTCATTGTACTCATTATTATGAACAACTTTTACTATCGGACCAACTCTGAAATCACGAAAAAAAACAGCTGTTCATTTTTTTTTTTTCATTCCATATATGGCAAACAAGCAGACGGGCTGCCTGATGGTAAGCAGTCACCGTCCCTATGGATACTTGTAACACCAGAGGCATCACAAAATGACCGTTTTCTATGGAACAGTTTTTTTGCCGATTTCAGGGTTGGACTCACAGTAAAAGTAGTTCATAATGTTGAGTACAATGACCTCCTCATAAGGTAAGCTAGCTTGTCTCGTTCAGTTCTCTTAGTTGCATAAAAAATTTCGCTTCAAGCAACCAGAAATCAACTTTATCGACCCGCTTGCGTTATACCGGTTATACGTAAACAAACACCAGAAACAGATCCTAGTTCGCCAAGTACACGAAATTGGATAGGAGAGCTTATCTTTTGTAGCGATTTCTTTGATACTCCAGCTCTAGAGTTACGCATCAATCTGAAACTTTTCCAATATCAACTTAAATTTTGATTGAACGAGTTTGTTGTAGGGATGTTGCCGATATACGAATACCACTTGAAAGTATCGAATACGCATTACTTGGACTACAAATACCACGGATACTTTGTGCTCGATACTTTGATTAATAAATAGTACAGTTGAAATTTAAAACTTTTAACGGATTTATTGCGTGCATTTTCCAATTAATTTCTGACGTTTTTAACACTAGTGTCGGTGGTCACAAGTAGATTAAATGACGGATGTCTATAGAAACGTTATGAATTTTTTTTCAAGTACCGCCAATGATCTTCCGCGGTTTTGCACCGGGCTTATGGTTTTAATGTGCAATAATCGCGAAAACTAAAGAAAATTGTACAGTTTTTCCTTTAAACTCTGATATTTAGATAAACAAAGTTCAAAACTTTCTAATGTTAGTGTTACCTTGTATTTTGTTTTGTTAATAAAGGCTACAAAAAAGTTAAAAAGCTTTTGTAGCTACACTAAAAAAAAAAACTGTGTACCAAAAAAGTACTTACGTGAATGTTGTAGCGCTATTCTCCATACTAAGTGCAACTAAGTACCTGTCTTTTGGAGGTTAGGCCTACCCGTCAAGTTATTAAAGCTAGGAGTAAAAATATGAATAAGTGCATTGTAATTTTGTTCATCAAAGTACATTAAAATATAGCATAGTATATATATATGTCGGCGCGTTGAAGTTTTAGCATTCGGGCGCAACTACCGTCGGATAGTTTTTAAGGCTTAGATTATGTAGGTAGGCGTCACCTAGCTTTGTTTTGGTGGACTAGTGATGGAGGTGGCGCCATCACTGGTGTAACGCTGCAGTAACTTACTCTGCTGAAGTTCGTTGTGAAGTTGTGTCGTTGACAACCAATCAGAGTTTAGTAAGTTGGTATACCGTCCAGCAGAGGCGCTAGTGAGCGCGGCGCGGCGGACACGTGCGCGAGGCTCGCTGGAGCTCACTTTACTTTGGTGTCTGAATTGGGATTGTCACTTTGAGGTTGGAAATTGGAATTGTTGGTTGGAGGGTGGTAGCGTTCGTTACAAGGCGGAACACCTTGTCCCCAAGTAATTTTCAAGTAATTTGGATATTGTAATTAGTAATCATAGTGTGACGAAATAAAATCTGTAACAATGTACGTGTGATGTCTCATTCTCCTCGGCCACTATACTCACGCCATAGAAACAAGATTTATCTGATGAAGATCGGCCATCCACCGATCGGTGCCCCCGCCTCACGCTTCCAGGCTCGCCCCGTCATATATATATATATTAATCCTAATAGATATGCAATATTCTTCGTAACGAACTTTCTTATTTAACTTGCAGAGTAACAATTACCGATACTCGTATTTACTTAGTCATCGTATACAGCAAGCCTTATTTTCAAGACTTCAGGATCCTGTGTGCGAAACGCGGTAACTAAGAAAGTTGAGTAACCAAACAAGACGAGTATAGGCCCACAAAGAGCGAGTAATTTACTTGTGCGGCCCGGAACCGTTTAAACTGTCGTTTGGGTGTAACACCGCCCTTATAGTCGGAACTTTTCGTGGGCTTAGTTTATGATCGAATCTACGAGTAAGTTACTCCCTCAGGTTAGTACAATATTCTTTGCATAAAATTATATTGTACTTTTTCTTCGAAGAGAATGGTTGAGTTTTGGCACCAACGTAAAAAGAAAATATGTCCCCACAAATGTTTTTTTTTTTTTTTTTCTTTTTTTTTTTCTTTGTCGTAAAATGAATTGAGTCGGGGCTTTTCGTGCTATTTCCAAAACCCCGTAGAAGTTCCTAGCAGTCTTTCTGTACTAGTTTACCTGGGGCATGACTTGGAGTTCACCGTGACTTACTTTCTTTGAATTTAACTGTGACTTGTTTAAATGTATATCATCATCATCATTTAAGCCATAGGACGTCCACTGCTGGACATATGTTTCCCCCATCGATCTCCAAAAGGGTTGGTTGCAAGCGTTGCATCCAGCGTTTCCCTGCGGTCTCTTTTAGATCGTCTGTCCATCTTGTGGGTAAATGTGTGTAAATGTATATGTAAATGAGAAACTTATTATTTAAATACTTGACACGGGCAAATGCAAAAAACATTTTAAGTGAAAAACTCAGGTGAAAGCAAGAATTTAAAAATATTCTTATCCGACTGCCCCGGAAAGAGGAATGTTCTGATTTGAATGAAGAATGGACCGATAACTTGCGATAATCTTGCTACGTTACGAAATGGTTCATTTTCTTCGATAAACTGGCACTAAGTATTTTGAGTAGGGCTTATCGAGAATGCATCTGGACTTTGCCCGGCTTTTCTGTTAGTTCGATATTTTTTTAAAGATGGGAAAACGTGCGCTGCGCTTTCGGAGAGATTTAATTTTAGGACCAAAACGCCCGTCTTTAGTCAGTAAATTTCAAATTCTAAAATCGTAACAATATTATCAGTACCAAAAATTTAGCAAAAAAAATTCGCCACAATTTGTCTATGCCGCTGGGATAGGAGGGATAGGAGAGCTGGCTCATTCCTCGCGCAGAGAATATCTTTAGCAATTCAACGCGGGAATGCAGCCAGCGTTCTTGGCACTTTACCACACGGACAACATCTTGTTTTTGATTTTTGATTATATTTTTTATTTTTTGATAGCCCGTTGGCCCAGTTGGTAGTGAACCTACCTTCTGAGCTTGGGGGCGTGGGTTCGATTCCCACCTAGGACAAACATTTATGTCAGGAAAATTTGTGTTTGTTCTATATCTGGTTGTTAATATCTATTTAAGTATGTATTTAAAACTATATATGTATGTATATCAGTCTCTGGCAGCCATATCACAAGCTTTGCTTAGTTTGGGGTCAGATGACCGTGTGTGCAAAAATGTCCCGACTATTTATTATTTATTATTTATTATTATTTATTATATTAGTAATAATTAAGGCTCTTTTATTTTCTTTGTTTGATATACCTTTGTACTTAAATAAATAAAATTAATTTTATTATAAATAAAAAATATATAAATAATTATCAGTTGTGTCGGTGTAGTTAATGACAACAAAAACAACAGTTCTCATTCAAACGACTTGCGAAAGTAAGCTCAGTCGAGTAAAGCATTCACAAATCAAACAGATGGATTCAATACCAGCAAGAAACCTTTCTCTAACAGGAGACATAATTACATCTCGTATTTTGGTCCTCGAACGTTGGTTAATTATTTTGTCACGTAAGTACGAGTTGCGTACAGAAAATTGTTAGGGTGACAAGCGCCGCGCTCTAATTAAAAACTTCGCTTCACTCATCATAACAACGTTCAAAGAATGAATCCACGATATCATAACTGAAATTAACTGTCGAGGGAAACGAGCGAGACGCGCGACCTTGTCACGTGTGTTGTTTTATAATTTTGCTCGCTCCGCTCACGCCCCGCCGTCCCTTCCAAAGCGTTCCTCTAAGTTACTCGTATGCACAATTAGACGGCGGCCGTCCTGCATCAGTTTTTAATTAACTCAAAGAAGCATCCCGCAGCTTCGTTGGCAAGTTTTAATGAAATTTACTAACAGCAGAATATGAAACTGTAGCTTTAAGGAAAACTTACAAACCATTATACGTGTATGCTGGCGTTTATATTTCCCGTGTTTTGTTTAATATTTTTCGCTCGACTGCGACCAGTGCCTATGCCAGTGCGTGCGGTCGGCCTCTATTAATTATGCTTTTCTGAAACTTTGTGTTGGTTGTGACAGATAAAAAAAATCATGCTTATTTCGAACTTTATAAGATTTTTATTTCCTCAAAAGAATTTACAAATACAAAAAACAGTATTAATAGGTAGTATGTATTATAGTGCCATTGAGCGTAGTTTAATCAACAATAAATTAACTAACAAAACGATCTAATCTGAGTTAAGGTGGTATGTTCACCTATGGCGGGAAATTCAAATTTCAAACAGTTTTCTTGTAGCTAGGCCGGGTAATTATTGTAAACTATCAAGATGTTTGCGCAAATTGTTTATTATTCTTAACAAAATCATGTAAAGTTATTTATCTCTAATCCACATTATTACTTACATTTTGTCAATAAGCTAACTTTTGCTGTTTCAAACGGTTTATTGACAAACGTAAGTAATATGGTGCGTTACTGACAAATAACTGTACATGATAATGTAAAGAACAACCAACGATTTTCGCAAACACCGTGTTATTTACAATAATTACCCCGGCCAAGCTACAAAGACAAGAAAACTGTTTGAAATTTTTAATTTCCCGCCAGAGGTGAAACGTACCACCTTAACATTAACATTACAGTAAAAAGTTAAACTTAGAGGGTAGATTTATAAAATTTTGTCAGAGTATGTGTATTAGAGATAATATCATTGATGTCTTCATGCAAGCGGCGCATGCCGTGTATTGTTTACTAAGGCATATGCATCGAGATAAAATTCTTATAGAGTCACAATCTTTCAGTGAAAACAATCAAAAAACGTCCGAGCGTCATTGTACATACATTGTATCAATTATATAGTTCACAATGCCACATTTATTCCAATTCAGACGTTATGTCGCTTGCATAGTGTTTAAAGTTGCTTTCTCGCTATGTCATCGTAGCTCTGGCATCGCCCGGCGTTGTAGTCGGATCGCGGTTACCTTGTAACTAACCAAAAAGTCAGCGCAATTCATAGCAAGCGCCGAGTTCTGTTTCGGACATTATTTTGACACTATTATGACTATGCATTGTATCTCGATGGGCTTATAACATAGTACGAAAAAGAGAAATTTCATTCAAATATAACAAAGAGGTGAAGCAAAATTGTAATAAAAGAAAATGTTTTTTCTTGTAAATGTAAACTGTAGTGTGCTGTGAAAGGCGATGAAGCTATTTCCACATCAATATTGAAAAAAATAATGTTTCTCGCTTGTACTTGTACTCGTATTTTCCTCCGACACCTGCCAATTATTTTTTATCAAACTCAGGATAGTAATCCAAAAACATTATTCCCTTTACAGGAAATTGAAAACGTTAGTAATGGTTAAATTATTCATATGTTGGGGCGATACTTCAATACAGCCGTTATTTTTGTAATGGCACGACACTGGTAATTAGTTTTTGAATAATTGTATTTTGAGTGAAATTTTGGAGGTGAGTTCGAGATGATTAACTTGTGTTAGAAGAACATACAGGGTTATAAGCTTGGGGTATACCTACTTCTAAATTATAAGTTTTCCTTGTCGGGCTACGGAACCCTTATAAGGGTCATTGTAGTGATCATCAAAATGCGATGGGTGTGTGTAAAAATAAATATGAAAAAAATATGTACTGATGTATATACTAGCTGCGCCCGCGGTTTCACCCACGTAGTGATGAAAATTGGTGATGATGATGATGAAAAGTATGCCTATGTCACTCTCTGGCTCTTGAACTATACCCATGCCAAAAATCAGGTCGATCCGTTGTTTCGTTGCAGCGTGAAACAGGAACAAACATCCATACATCTATACATCCATACATACAAACTTTCGCGATTATA
Organism: Agriopis aurantiaria; assembly: GCA_914767915.1. NCBI lineage: Eukaryota > Metazoa > Arthropoda > Insecta > Lepidoptera > Geometridae > Agriopis > Agriopis aurantiaria. Next base: position 5,722,866 of record OU612001.1, on the reverse strand, counting down.
ATATTAAAAGTAGGATGTTCTCTATGGACTCCGAAACGGCTGGACCGATTTTGATGGGACTTTCACTGGCGGATAGCTGATCCTATAAAAGTAATCTCCGCGGGTGAAACCGCTGGGCGCAGCTAATTATCAACAACATTTACATGGAACCAACCTTTAAAAAAACAAGTGTTTCATAGAAAAATGTCATTCATTCTCAATGAAATGTATAGAACAGCTGATATTTTTTGGCGTATTCAGTTTGGTCCTATAGTAAAAAGTATTTAAATAATGACCAGTACAGTGTCCCCTCCTTTTGCTTCAGTACCTACACACCAAAATTATAACCCTGTAATTTTACGAACGTTTTGATGTGAATGGCATAACACTCGTTGTATGCAACCGGCCTTCTGTACCTATTTATTTTGTGCTATTGGTTATAAATTGGTTATAATATACAACGTACTGTTTTGAACATATTCAAACCACTTTATGTCCACAGTAAAGTTTAGTAACAGTAAGATATCCATCTCTCGAGATAGTAAGAACTACGCACTGTTTACGCTCCTCTAAAATATGAAAAGCGCCCCAAATAAGGCATAAACCTGTCCGATAATAATAGTGGAAGTATTTGATATAACACTTAGGAAGAATATAAAGTTTCACATCTTCGTATATAAAAGTTTTATTTTGTTTGCGTTGTTTGAGCCGAGAAGGTTTGCATTTTGAAATAGGAAACAACGTTGTTTATAGTTAGATTTTAGCTGTACATTCTTACGATCTACGATAGCTAAGTAGCTCAGTGGTTGGTGCGTTCGATTTCCAATTCGAGGGGTGTGGGTTCAAATCCCAACAATTAGCTTGAAGTGTCGATGAAGGAAAACATCGTGAGGAAACCATAGCGTACTTTCTAATGCCCAGTTGGCTAGCTACCATCCTCAAGTTGAAGTTTACTATTATTGACCATACTGTCCGACACTTTCCATCATGTGAGATTGTGGTCAGACGTTAACCTATTCCGATGTATAAAAAAAGCTGCATACCTACCTTATCAGCTAGCGGCATTACCACCCTAAATGGCAATGCTAACGTTGAGCCAGAAAACGCCAGTATTTTGGTCATGCGTCGCATAAAGTCGCATTAACCAGGCGTTTGATTTATTTACCTGAATATCACTACATCCCTATCACTACATCCCTATCACTACATCACTATCACTACATAGTATGAAATAAAGTCGCTGTCGCTGTCTGTCCGTCCCTATGTATGCTTAAATCTTTAAAACTACGCAACGGATTTTGAAGCGGTTTTCACCATCAGTTACATATTTTTTCACGGAAGGTTTATATATATATAACTAGCGACCCGACCCGACTTCGCACGTAAATTACACCCGTGCAAGGCCGGGCGGGCGGGTCGCTAGTTATTAAATAATTTCATGTTACAGTATGTGCAAGCAGGCTACAGATAGTATTACTCCTACGGAGATGCAGACATATTCCGAGATATAAATCACAAACGTCATCACGCCGCCCGACTGCATGCCTCGATGTCACTTGCAATATTGCTGGTCTTGCTTATAGGTATAAACCAAACACATTGCGACACACATTAACGTATCATTCACATTACAGACGCATCCGTTCGCATCACCAAAAAACCGCTCTGAGTTTCTTCCATTCACGACCTTATTGCAAACAAAAAGTTAAAAACTGCCAAATAATTTTTTTTATAAAAAATATTTACAGTAGTATTAATTACTTATTGAAATACGGAATCCTAAAATAGCCATTGTTCTGTATTAGTGGTAACAATATCGTAAATAATCACAATCTGTTACAAAAAAATACGCAATAAAATACCTAGGTAAGTTTCATTAAATTTGTGGAGTATGCACATCCCTGACAAAATTAGAGATGAGCCAGATATCAGATACCGAATATCCAGCCAATTAACCTTGAAGCCGGATAGCCAGATATCCGGCTAGCGGAAATCCGGCCGAACATTGCCAACTGACCAATTGTACGACCGGGCAGGCTCGAGTGAATTTGGGTCTTTTCGTTCACAAACGAAGTTAGCAACATTAGCAAGTGTTTCATTGATAGTTGAATTGATTGCAAACACGATCACTCGAGGATAATATAAACGTGCTAATGTAGTTTGAGATTATTATGTAAGTATTTTTTTGTTGTAAAATGAAAATATGTTGATTAAGTATATTTGTTTTCCTACCTTAATTTGATATTTCTTATTTTTTTGATTTTTTATCTATCCGGAAGCGTGTGCTCGGCCGGATACACGATAAAAAATACTATATATTCAGATAGGCCGGATACTGGATAGTTACCGGATATCCCATTTCATCTCTAGTCAAAATACACGACGTGCTTAAGAGAGAAAACGGTTAAACGATAAACTAATGAGATCTTGGAATAAAAACCAGAATAAAATACTCAGTTTCTTTCTGTACAGAGTCCGCTTCCCGCCAAAAACTATCTCGTTCACGCGCTTTCAACATAATATGGAAGATAATGAATCTCCCTGCACTATCTCCTCCCTCACTGTTGGGCAACCAAACCCAAAGGGCCAAGACCAAGATTTAAAAAAAACGTGGTCGCAGTATTAAACCATTATTATTTCAAACTCTAGCTAGGTACATCCAATTGCCCAATAGGTAGCCCGTTGGTCCAGTTGGTAGTGAACCTAGCTTCTGAGCTTGGGGGCGTGGGTTCGATTCCCACCTAGGACAAACATTTATGTGATGTGATGAACATTTGTGTTTGTTCTATATCTGGTTGTTAATATATATTTGAGTATGTCTTTAAAACTGTATACGTATGTATATCAGTCTCTGGCAGCCATATCACAAGCTTTGCTTAGTTTGGGGTCAGATGACCGTGTGTGCAAAAAAGTCCCGTTTTTTTTTAACATAATATCAATAAAACAGTAATATTTGAAAAGATAATTCAATTTTTAAGTGTCTTTACTTATATACTCGGATGATCGTTTCCGTATACCGTTGATTTTTCGAAGTCTCTAATAAAGACATCATCAATTAAACAGTAAGTATAACAGATGGATCAAAAAACAGAATGTATAAAGATGTCTTGAAACCCTGTTAAGTCCACACGTAAATCTATACTAATATTATAAAGAGGAAAGATTTGATTGTTTGTTTGTTTGTTTGTTTGCATTGAATAGGCTCCGAAACTACTGAATCGATTTGAAAAATTCTTTCACTGTTGGGAAGCTACACTATCCCCGGGTAACAAAGGCTATTTTTTTTTAAAATAGGGATCCTTACTAAAACTCCAATAATGTAACCCAAGGTGTAAAAAAATAAGATTTACAATTTTGACTTTGCGTGTTTGACAGTTCTAAGACAGGACAACGTCTGGTCAGGTCAGCTCATAGGCTAAGTATTTCTCCCTCTACGGGTCAGCTAGTAATTATTAGTTAAATAGAAACCCTTAATTGTTTAGGTACACCAAAAAAAAGTTTATGAAAAAAAATATGACACTAGCTGCTCCCGCGTGGTTTCGAATGATATATTTTCCGGGATAAAAAGGTTATATAATATATCTTCGACTAAAATAAAATATTTTGGTCGAATATATTATATAGAATAGATCTACGTTTGGCCACCAACTCGCCAGATGGTAAGCGACGCTGGAACACGTTGATCTAGAAGAAATCTATTCACTCTAGCATTTAAGATGCCTAGATTGTAGTCCTCAGGAAACAAGGAGGACGGCCATTCGTGGGCAGTACGTATCATAAATGACGATCCAAATTAATATATATAGCATTATTGTTATACAATATTGTTATTGTTATATATATCAATTCTAAGTCGTTTATCTGGCCTTTAAGCTATGCAAAAAGAAAGAAATTACAAAAATCACAAAAAAGAATCTGAAATATGTAGACAATTGTACTAAGATATATCTCCCTTGTTAGTCTGATCTGAGGTTCAAGCAAATTAATTAAACAAAATATTAGGAAAAAAAAAAATTCTTCACGTTATATCATACATCCAAAACTCACGTGAGGGTTCATTATAAATTACGCAGGCGACCGTCTCCATAATCGCGCATATTCCCTGATGAAGGGACTCTAATGGCTCCGAAACCGGTCGACCGTCTCGACCGATAAAACATCATCGTGAGTGCAAGCCGGTGTTATAATAATTTATGATATCATACATACTTTTTTAGCACACTATAAAAAGGTTCAAATCTCAAAACCAACAGTTAGACCAGTATATCACCTAACTTTAGTCGTGTCCACAAACAGCACGGTTGGCAGGCTTTCGTGATATTTGTTATATTGTAACCGTTTGACAATCATAATGTAAACGCAGCGGTCGCAGTGTCGACGCAGCGGTCGTGCGGCGCCGCGCGACCGCAGCGATGTTCTATCTCGTTTACATTGTTGTCATATTGTAAAACATTGGCCTTTAATTACTGTAATGTATTTTAAAAGACCAGCATGTTTTTTTTTCTACATTTTTGCACACACGGTCATCTAACACCAAACTAAGCAAAGCTTGTAATATGGCTCCCAGAGACTGATATACATACATATATATTTTTAAATACATTTATTCTCAAACCATCCAGGAACCCATTGAAACAAAATTTCATCCAAATCAGTCTAGCCGTTTAGGAGTTAGGTAGTATATATTAAGATAAAATTAATTACAGTTTCAATAATCTATTAGTTATTCGCTTCATTCCTAAATCGATGAAAATTAATAATCTCGATTTATACGAATACCTCAAGGGTCACAGAGAGTGGATACGTATAATTTTTTTTTTCAATACTTAATCATAAAGTGAGTCTTCAGAGACAACTTAGATTATTTTTATCCGAACATGAAAGTTTACCCAATTTCGCTTCTATTCAGATAAAACAAATTAGATTTCATAAAACTTTTTCACTCTAGATTTTATTTACAAACTTTTAATACGTTCCCAATTTCAAGAGAGGTATACCTACGTTTCAATCTTCAAATAAATATTTTTCGTCCTTAGGTAGCGGTCATTTGCAAAACAAGAAAAAAAAACACGGCCACTTCGGTACAAAGCTCATAACTTCTGCTAGACGGGTTTCCATCAAACCAGAAGTGAGAATCACCGCTTTGAAACCGGGTTTAAATAAAACGCCAAAGTGCGAGTCGGGCTCATGCACTGAGGGTTCCGTACCACCACATAAATTGTTAAATACTAAATAAAGTACAAAAAAGTAGTGCAAAAAGACAACATCACGCCCAGGATCCCATCCAAGTACCTAGCGCGCCCGACCCTGCGAAATTTGTCACCGACTCGCAATAGGCCAGTATTTATTATTTGTTGTTTTACTATAATCATGCCAAGTTTGATTATATTGGACGCTTGTACGTATTAATTACCGTTTTTATATCAAAGCAAATACAAAAAAAAGTTTAAAATAAAAAGTTTGTTAGGGGGGGACCCCCTTTAGTTTGACCCCCCCCCCCCCCCTTTTGACTTTATTATTATTACTTAGTTAATCCGCCGTAACATTACACATTCTGTGAAAATGTCAATTTGCTATCTATTTGGTACGGGTACAGCCCTTAAAAGGAAGGACAGATGGATGGACGGACAGACAGACAAACATCGTAGGCTTAGTAATAGGGTCCCGTTTTTACCCTTTGGGTACGGAACCCTAAAAATCATTGGCGGTACTTTAATAAATTTCATAAAATTTCTATAGACTTCCGTCATCTAGTCTACCTGTGACCATGGACTCTGCAAAGTGTTTGAAACGTCAGGAATTAAAATACTGTTTTAAACTATCTATCGGTTGTTCACTAAAGTTATATGACTACTCACGGGACATTCACCGTGGTAAGGTTGTGGAATGAATGTCCCGTGGGTAGTCATATAACTTTAGGAATTAAAATAATGTATAATACTCGCGATAAAAGTACACATTTCAAGTCTTCGTGCACTTATGCAATAACAATTCGCAATTATGCATTCAATCACTTAGGTACTGCCTAACGATTATAATTGAAGTTTTAGATAAACCTGCGTCCTTTCAAAGCAGTGTTGGAATCTCCAAAGTTTGTACTTCTAGGATTAATGAACATGGACTGATGCTGGTATTCGAACTCGCACACAGGCCGAGATGCCCACATGCGGCCAAAACTGCACTCATACAAAAAAGTGTATTCTGTATGGTTCCTTTAGTATAATATACTAAAATTCCTAAAACTATCAGAGATTTCACTTTTATTGTGCGAACTGCTAGTCTGTGGAAAGCGCTGTCTGAATGGGTGTTCCCCGATGGTTACAATCTGGGTGTCTTCAAATCACGAGTGAATCGGTTTCTTCTAGGCAAGCGTGCTCCACCGTAGACCGCATTATCGCTTAACATCAGGCGAGTTGGCGGTCAAGCGCAAGCCTATTATTTATTTAAAAAAAAAAACAGATTAAGATATTGAAATGTTTAAAAATAAACTTATAACTTTATTGGCACAAAAAAGCTTCTATAAAATTTCAGAATTCCTCAATGATAAAAATGTTTTGATATGTAATGTAGACAAAATAATTGACATAAAATCGAGAAAACTAGGTAAGAATCTAGGTACTAGGAAAATAATAATAATAATCTATACTAATATTATAAAGAGAAAAGATTTGATTGTTTGTTTGTTTGTTTGTTTGCATTGAATAGGCTCCAAAACTACAAAACCGATTTGAAAAATTCTTTCACTGTTGGGAAGCTACACTATCCCCGGGTAACATAGGCTATTATTTATATTTAAAAAAAAATAGGGATCCTTACTAAAACTCCATTAATGTAACCCAAGGTGTAAAACAATAAGATTTACAATTTAAATTTGCGTGTTTGACAGTTCTAAGACAAGACAACGTCTGTCAGGTTAGCTAGTAACTGATATAGGTAGTAATTAACATGATTCTTGTGTAAATTAAGGTATAAAATATAACTAAACCAAAATATGATTTTAACAATACTAACATAGACAATTATTTTTAACGTTACCAAGAACTAGTAAAAATATTTATAAAACACTAACATTTGTAAGCCATAACATGAGGCAGGACATGAGATACGTCTCTATTCTTACGACCATGAAATGTATGCTACTTTATATGTATGTGTATCTACCATGTTATGACAAATGAATAATTTGAATTTGAACACTGGCGTTTGGTAACTAAAGGTTTTTTTTCTATTTTAAATGTGTTTAAGTTTTGAAATTGAAAAAATCTCTTTTTGGGCAGATTACTGTATTTACCATGAACGATAACTAAGCTCTACGAACTTACTTCATCAGTTCAGATACTCCTAAAATATTAGAGCTTAAGAGAATCTTTTGAGATGTCCCTCCAAACTTTACCTATTAAAGTTTACTTTATCCCAATTCAATTCAAAAATCTCCCGCCAGTTTCTAAATAACTATTTCCAAGACATATTCCGAACACTTTACAATTTTTCGCTCAGTATATTTGTGCGGCAACTCATAAAACTTGACTTAGCCTGCTTAGGCTCTCGAGATATATTGGGGAGGTGATATTGAAAATCCGACTTGCACGCCGTATTTGGAGATCACTTCAAGCCGAACGTATGAAAACGTCGGGGAATTGAAAACGCGGAGAGCGAAACGAGCAAAACGCATCGCCTGTGGTCCCTGGGAGCCTGGTATTTACTTAGAAATATAATCTTTCGTTTCTTTAAAGATTTCAGACAAGTACCGACCGCTCCCGATGTTACTGAATCGGTAGTGAACAGAAATCGGCGACTCGCATTTGGCTAGTTTTTTTCAGACATAAGCAAGAATATTAAAAGAGTATCACAAGTAAATAAAGTCTAATAGAGTTAGCCAGGGTTTATTATGATTGGCAGCCAACTCATCTGAAGTTAAGGCAAGGTTTTCCCACTTTTAAGCAACGCTTGTAACTACAGATGACCATAAGGCTTTAATATTTTGAATTAAAATCGCATTTAATGGAGCAAAACCATGGAGCTTACACACAGTCGTGCGTTTCACTAATTATATTTTTGAGGTTTTTCTCATACCTTTCAATAAGTAAAATGTAAAATGTACCTTTAGTATATATGAAATCTGTATATTAAGATATCGTAGACATCATTCTGTAAACGTGTATTTGAAAGATTCTAAAAAAACAAGGAGAAAAGCACACAATCATCAGTGTTATCTTTCATTTTCTTTTCTATCGAGCGATGAGCTATGTCTTTAATCTTGATTCGGTCTTAACGGTTTCCCAGTTAAAATACTAAATTTTGAATTACCACAATTTTCGTAAATTAAAGCTAAACATGGATGTAGACAAATTAAAATTAGAAGTATCAAAATTGCTAAAAGTAGGAAAAGAAGGCTACGCTCTACGTACGTGTAGCTAACGCTTTCGAAAGTTTTCCACATTTTTGAAGAAAAAAAATCACTGATAGTGATAGTAGTTTAAAAAAATCAGAAGAATAACATTAATACAGACATAATTTCTGAAATATTTCTGGTGCATAAACTAGGCCTTATTTAAGAAGTGCTTAGGAACACAAAATACTGGATTGGACTCCACTCTAAAGCTATTTTTTATAACCCAAGGCACTATATTATTTCTTTCTTATTAATTTGATTGGCAGCCAACTCATCTTTATTAATTTGACATTGATTATTTGTTTTTGTAATTGTTAGATATGATAGGTACACTATTAGTACATTTTTATCAATTACCTAGTTTAAGTTATAATAGATCTTATAATTATTTACTTTAGTACCTTGATACTAGTAACAAAGATGACTTGTAATTATTAGTTACCAATAAAATGATTATGATTATACTTGAAAACGTAACTTATAATCCTATCAGCGCCGGTAAAAAATACACGGTTTGCGCTTTTGTGGTTTCGCAAAAAGACAGTCTGAATCATGAAGACAGAAAACAGTTACTTTCTATACAGGAAAAAGCTTAAAAACAACAGGACGCTTCTAGTTCCAAAATAAACAAAAAGTCACACCCACAAAAACCAGGTCACAAAACTAAGCGAGCTATAAACAAAAAGTGTTCAAGCAATAAATTACTGTAACACAATCTAATTCCGTGTTTGCCCCCGGCTCCGGTTGAAAGTTAATACTTTTTATCATTTTATTAAGCTTTTACCATGGACATAATAAGTACCTTAGGACCTTGATACAAATTTGGTCATACCTAAAAAAGTGAAAAGGAAGACGTCGAGAGCGGACATGTCTCTTTTATTTTCTTTTTGTCACCTTGAAGAAAAATTATAATAGCTTTTGACGGTGGGGTTAAGTTTTTACTATGATAATTAGAAAGAGATACACTATTCTTCACAATTTTATGGGTCACCTAAAAGTGCGCGGCCATCTCACTCGTGCATTTAATTGTTTTTGAAGATAGAACTCGAATAAATAGGGTTTTTCCTATATCCCTCTATACTATACAATGTTAATTAAAAAAGAATGCCCAATTAATATTAATTGTATTTTATTATTGAAACTGACGTGGTTTTCTCACATTTTATTTATATTACACGGGAATTACTCACGTAAGAAACTTTATAATTACTCGGTTGAAACTATAGTCGCAGTAACCGGCTTAATCTTACGTGAATGATTCCCGTGTAATATAAATAAAATTAATTGTATTAATAATATGTCTTCTGTGTCAATGTTCAGTGCCAAGATGTTTTTGGAGATCTCGGTCCAGCTGTGTTTACTATGTCCATGGTATAAATAAAATTAATTGTATTAATAATATGTCTTCTGTGTCAATGTTCAGTGCCAAGATGTTTTTGGAGATCTCGGTCCAGCTGTGTTTACTATGTCCATGGTTTTCACAATTACAGCGTACAATGTAGTGCAGTGGAATTGCCGTTTTTTCCCGCCAACTGTAATGACATAGTAACTCAGTTATTGGAAGAACATCTCCAGTCTTTTGTTTATTTTTTCATGCACCATGTTAGTGGAATTTTATATAGTGAAATAAGTTTGGGCGTACTTTGGTCGGCAGTATCGCTTTTTTATAACTATTTTGTGACTAAGATGGTGGATTGGATGCATCATTTGTCCAACTTTTTCAGTGTGGATAAGTGGTTTTACTGTAAGAGCTCGGCTCTACGCGGCCCGGCGTTATTTCATGTTACCTTATATTTTGTTTAATTTGAAATATGTACTAAGAAAAAAAAAACACTCGTGATCACTTCATTACTGAAGATACAGGTTAGCTGTCGATCGCCTAACCTACCAACTTTGGTTGAAATGTAGTGTGGAGGTAGCTTATTCCCTGGATTAAACACAAGCTACTTTATCCCGGAAAATATACGGTTCCAGAATAACGGGTGAAGTCGCGAGTGGCTGCTTGTGTATGTGTAAGACGTAGGTACAATGTATGATTATACATTAACACTAATGTACATGATGATGGGTATCCATCAGGAGAAACAAATTGTTGGCGAAATATTTTCACTTCCATTCTCCCCGGTTCACACATCAAAGGTGTGCGATTGTGAGGTAGGGAGTGGCTGTGCTGATAGCGGAAAACATATAAATAAACTTTTTATTTATTTATTTTATTTTAGAGACAGAAAATATTTATATGAACATAATGTATTCTCAGTGTTCATTCTTAGATATTTTTATTACTATGTTTCTATCCGTGATGACCTGTAATTGGCTTTGTTTATCTATTTATCTAAACTGAAGAAAAAAACCTGAGCTTCCTGCCGAGCCTTGGAAGAAGGAATCGGTTTAGGAAGGCAATATGACCTTTTTTTTGGAAGGCAATATGACATTTCGATATTGTCATATTGCCTTCCAAAACCGATTCCTTCTTCCAAGACTCCGTAGAAAACACTTTTTTTTCAATCCAATAGATGGCAGGAGGGAATTAAATCATGCAGATCCATGGTTTTGCTCCACTAAATGCAACTATACAACATAATATAATATGTGTATATTGTAATATATTATGATACAATATTTTAAGCCTTATGGTCATCTCTAAGCGTTTTAAGCGTTGCTTAATAGTGGGAAAACCTCGTCTTAATAATCCATATCGAATATAATTTGAGCTACGCCCAATCGCGGACAGACGCACCACACCTCGCCACCGACATCACGACAGTTACATCACCGAGTGTACATTTTAAAATCTGCTCCCAACGCTTCCATAAAGCCAATGTCGGAGGTCGGCTTGGAAACACTTTGTACTCTACCTACAATGTAAATTACCTTCGAATGTAACATGTGCGTTGATTTTTGAACAAGTACGGTATTTCAAAGTGAGGTATGTGGGATATCATGGTAACAAAACTGACAACTACTTATAGCGATGCATAAAGGTATTATATGAGTAATGTATGTGTAATTGTGTATGTATGAGCTCCTTCCACAGTCTTACCACGGTAAATATCCCGTTGATAGTCAAATAACTGTAGTGAACAACTGAGATAGTTTAAAACATTGATTAATTATTTTTGAACTTAATTGATGAGCCAAAATCAGTCTTATCATCTTGCTCTTTGAAATGCTGCATTACGAAGCGCTTTGATTCCACTTTTACTGTGCGAACTGCTAGTCTGTAGAATGCGCTGCATGAATGGGTGTTCCCCGATAGTTACAATCTGTGTGTCTTCAAATCACGAGTGAATCGGTTTCTTCTAGGCAAGCGTGCTCTTAAGAGCTCGCGAAAGACAGGTGTTATACGTTTAACGTGAGTATCTGTGTGTCTGTGTATTTGTGTATATGGCTGTGTCTATCTGTGTATCTATGTGTCAAGCTGTCAAGCCCTTGTCGACTACGAGAACAGAACACAATTCACAATCACAGATATACACAACCAGATCGGCAATAAATTTTAGTGAAAGAGACAACTTGATATGGCTCAGCACAAGTACGAAAAGGACATAAATAGATTTTGTTGTCCTTATCGGCGTGACCTGTTTTTGGTACCTCAAGTGTCAAAATCTGTAATAATCAGTGACAAACAAAACGGGTCTGAATTATATTTATTGCCTTTTTTTGGTGATTAAATGTGATAAATGCGTGTTTCCTCTGAGAAATAATTGTAAAAGATATTTTACAATGGTTGGTTGTAGCATTTTGGGCTGCAAGAAGCGCAGTGAGCGAAAATACGATGAAATATCATTTCACACGTAAGTAAACATATAAAGCTTGGAACGATCACCTAAATAAATTCAGGATATCAATTCGCAAATATTTTATTCATAATTAGTCAGTTTTTAGGTCGTATTGTGGTCTAATTCTATGAATTTTATCAAATTATTCACTTAGAAAATAAATTATGAATGTTGCCAGTTTATGAAAGAAATTACCCACCGCAACTAACATAAATTATTCGTTCTGCAGGTTTCCAACTGATCCTGTCACATTGCTGAAAAAAGCTGGCACATTGCAAGAAGTGCAAAATACCGACCCTTTTATGCCCATATGAATATGGTGAATGTTAATATTAAATATATATTAATGAGGCCACAGTTATGAAGCTGGAAAAGCAAAAGGCGATTTTGGCGAACCGATTCAAAAAGCTACGCGCTGTTCGTGAAATTTGTACTGTAAACATTAAAGAGTCTATTTATCTAATTATTTGGAATGTTATACATAATTCCATTCATGAAAAATCTAAACTGACCAAGCGCGAGTCGGGCTCGCGCGCTGAGAGTTCTTTACAATCACAAAATACAAAAAGTTGTGCAAAAAGACAACATCACGCCCAGGCTGTCACCCATCCAAGTACCGACCGCGCCCGACGTTGCTTAGCTTAGTGGTAAACAGAAATTTGTCACTGACTCGCACTTGGCCAGCGTTTATTATTTGTTGTTTTACTTATGTTCACTATAATCCGCTAAATTTGACGCTTGTACGGATTACCGTTTTTACACTAGAACAAATCCAAAAATACGTTTAACGTTTGTTGCATGAGGGACCCCCGTTCCGTTTTAACTCTGACTTTTTTATTATATTTTATTAATTATAAAAAATCATGCTATGGTTACTTTACAACCTTTTTTCTAGTACTATATTCTAATCCTAACAAATAATTATAATAAAAACGCAAGTAACTTTCTGTCTGTTTTTACGAGGAAATGGCTAAGTCATGGTATAATAATATACTCCGCCAGGTATAGCAATCCGAGAAAAAATGTTTACGTGGGCGTCCCGCAATGATGTCATGATGTCAATTTACAACAGGTTCGAGAGAGATGACGATACACCACGTAACAGCTGATTGAATAAAGTGGCAACTGGACAGTGACGTCATTGCGGGACCACTCTCAAATTGCTAGACCTTGTTTTCTTAGATCATGGGCTAAGTCAAATTTTGTCAGGACGATAGGGTGTGTCATGAGGACAGACAACGTACTTTTCTTCCCAGAACATTGCAGGTAGCTCCGTGGGTTGCAGCAGATAGTGTATAACATTGCAGGTAGCTCCGCGGGTTGCAGCAGATAGTGTATAAAATATAAATATTTAAAAGGTAGTATTGTTTCCAAAGTACTCATTGAAGATTCACTACCCATCATAGTAGGTAAATTACCCTAACTTATAGCAAATCATTTTAATGTGGCAACACACCTTGTTGAAGCGAGAGGCACTGAGCTAGCCACGCTCATTGAAAATCTATAGGTTCACAATAAATAAACCAACTAGCAAATAAACCTACAAGCTTGTGAAGACAAACAGCACTCTCCCTGTTTGTACTACGCAAATTAAAAAAGTACACATCCGCTGATTAAAACGCTTTCATTTCATTAAAAAATATAAAAGTCCATTTTTCATTTCATTCACTGTCAAGTGACTGAGACGTGAAAAAACTATAGTTGCGGTTAACCACTAGGTTTCCCCTTTTACAAAGAAATAGTGGGAGAGCCAAGGGTCATTCTTAGTATAGTCTTTTTATTTTTTATGTATGTACACTTCGACGACGTGTATGTACGACATTCTTCTTTCTTAATTTTTTTATTATGTAGAGGACGCTCTTGAGTTTGTCCCACAAAATGTCATTATCTTTGGCTCAGTAATTTTAAAACCAGCTCTAATAATTCGAATAATTTTGTTTTAGCGCTTCTTGATATGGAAATGTAATTTTTAAGCGCTTACTTATTTCTAAGTAGTTTTTTTATTGGTAATTATTATATCAACTCGGTTTCTGATAAAAAGATAGATAGATAGATAGATAGATAGATTTCTCAGGCGCATGCTCTGTTATTACACTACACTACAGCGCAACGCAATGCAACGCAACGAAACAATACAATATAACGTTATTAGGTACTGAAAATACTATTAAACTTAAACTAAACAACAATGAAATAACCGGCAGTTTATAAATATGAAATCTTATCGCCTAAAGCGATTTTTTTAATGCATTCTTTGGATATCCAGAACCAAAATAATCATTATAATAGTCCTTGTTCCTCTGGCTGTGTACATAAAATAAACATCCCAACAAAAATAACGCGAAAAGCAGGACCAAGTTCAGGGGCCTTACCCGTGGCCTGACGCCCAGCTCGTTACGCGGTCCCAAACTAGCGTTAAAACCGCTCAGTTCGGAAAATCACGTGAACGTGAACCTTAACACGCCCAGATACGGTTTGCGATAGCGCAACATTTTTTCATCACCTAAACTGGATTGCTTTAAGTAGCTAGACTTAAGGTCCCAGTACGGAAAAATAATTGAGACCCAATAAAAAAATATTGAGAGTTGGATGCCAAGATTTGTAGAAATCACTTAAATAGATACAATACGTTCTTTTCCTTTTTATGAACATATCTTGTTTCTTCTTAAAGTTATATGATTTACGGGATATTTACCGTGGTAAGGTTGTGGAATGAGCTCCCGATATTTCGGCGCAGTTACATGCACCATGTTCACGGGAATACTGAAGAATGTGGGTGGTTGGTCGAACAGTTAAAAAGTTAGGTGCAGACATAACGATCTACCCTCTTTCTTAGTCTTTTGCTACGGATATCACTGGAACTCGAACTCGAACCTAAGTCCCGACAAAACACACTCACTGTACCACTGCGTATAGTAATAACTTTAGTGAACAACCGTGATAGTTAAAACAGTTGTTTCTTCTTCTTACTAAATTATACAATTTGGCATACAAAAGCGTCCCATAGCTCTTACACTAGAGTGTTCAGTGAGAAAAGGAGTGTTCTTACTTAATTAACTTCTCCGCTGCGTCTGGGGCAACGAGAATCTAAATTTCTTCAGAACACTGGTCCTTATTAAAGAACACTTTTAATTTAATCATTTTTAGATATACATAGTAGGAACAAAAACCTTTTCACTTCTCATGCTCGTAAAGTTCTTGCTTATGCCCGATATAAGCGGAATAAAACAGCTTTTCATGCTCCAGTGGAAAAAATACTGCCTTATATGAGCACTAGTGCATAAAAAAATATTTAAATAAACTGAACTTCTAAAATTATTTTGTAAATTAAATACCTGCTCAAAATTAAATACATTTTTGTTTTTGAGTCATCATCATTATTTCAGCCATAGGACGTCCACTGCTGGTTATAAGCCTTCCAAAAACAATCTCCAAAAGGGCTGGTTTGAAGCGGCCTGCATCCAGCGTTTCCCTGCGGTCTCTTTTAGGTCGTCTGTCCATCTTGTGTGGACGTCCTACGCTGCGCTTACCGGTCCGCTCCATTTGAGAACCTTTCGGCCCCATCGGTTCTGCATGATATGTGCCCTGCCCACTGCCACTTCAACATGCTGATCCGGTAGGCTATATCGGTAACTTTCGTTCATCTACGGATCTCCTCATTTCTGATTCGATCTTGTAGAGCAACTTCGAGCATAGCCCTCTCCAAATCAAAAATAATCATAAGCAAGCTCAAAGTTGCACAACGAGCTATCGTTGTGCAACTTTGAGCTTGCTTATGATTATTTTTCTCCTGTTGCTAGTTTTATTTTATCTATACTAATATTATAAAGAGGAAAGATTTGATTGTTTGTTTGTTTGTTTGTTTGCATAGAATAGGCTCCGAAACTACTAAACCGATTTGAAAAATTCTTTCACTGTTGGGAAGCTACACTATCCCCGGGTGACATAGGCTATAATCTATACCCGTGCGAAGCTGGGGCGGACCGCTAGTCTTTAATAATTTGAATATTGATTCCTTATTATTTTAATTTCTTTAGATTTGATTTTGGGATTTTTTTTGTTCTGTTTTTTTGTTAGGTGTATACTGTTATAGTTGCTAAACGATCTTCCAATTCAAATTACAATCCCAAATCCTATACAAAAAGTTCATTGGCAGTCGACGTAAATGTATGGAACAGCTGACTTTTTTCGCGATTTCAGGGTTGGTTCCATAGTAAAAGTTGTTCATAATGATGAGTATAATGATCTCCCCAAATATTTCCAGTCTTACCAGTCACCAAATACATACATACAAACTCTTATTTAATTTTGTTCCTGTGTACTCTGAGACCTTCGCCTCGCTTGGCCATAATTATCAAGAATGTTGTCACAGTGCTACGCGAAACTTGAATGTGCTACACCCGTAGTCGCTACGAAGCATTATCGTACTCGTAGCAACCGAAACGTAGCGTATCGTATTGTATAGTTATACTTTTAGCGAACTCTTAATAATTTTATTAAAAAAACACAAATTAAATTATATCAAAAATAGGTTATTATTCATTTGAACGATTTTACACAATTTGAACAAGAAATGCAACGAAAATACAATAACTAGGTGTAGGAGCGATGTGCACGGCTTGGCGGTCGAACGCAGAAAGAGGGCGGAGACGGTGTGCGCTCGCTTTTATAGATCTTTGAGCAGTGGCGTGACACAAAATGGCGTCTGTCCTCTAACACGGCCTCTCCTGAATTGTGGTCGTCCCGACCACATCCTCGTCGCTGATGGGAGCTGGTGCTGCTCTGAGGAGCTGGTAACTGTCCGTCTTCGGCCGACCGAAGAGGAGTTTCAAATGCCTGGTTGCAGGCAGACAAGTCTTCGTGGGCTTCGTCTTTAGCTGAAACGGTGGAAAAACCAAGCATTAATAAAAGCACACCCTTTGACAGTTGAATTGCATAGGATGTTACTCGTAGATACATTAGTGGAGCGGCAGCTCAACAATTTACACGTGTTGGATATAGGCACACAGTTCGCATATCCAAGTGGAGCACTGGCTCAACACAACACGTGACGGCTACAACGACAGACATAGGCCCAAAGTTCGCATATCTGATATTGCCAGCAGAGCGTAAGCTCAATGCTCGACAAGCGGTGGACATAGGCACTCAGTTCTTATATCCGACTGGAGCGTTGGCTTAACACAACACGTGACGGTTACAACGACAGACATAGGCACAAAGTTCGCATATCCGAGTGGAGCGTTGACTTAACACAACACGTGACGGTAACAACGACAGACATAGGCACAAAGTTCGCATATCCGAGTGGAGCGTTGACTTAACACAACACGTGACGGTTACAACGACAGACATAGGCACAAAGTTCGCATATCCGAGTGGAGCGTTGACTTAACACAACACGTGACGGTAACAACGACAGACATAGGCACAAAGTTCGCATATCCGAGTGGAGCGTTGGCTTAACACAACACGTGACGGTTACAACGACAGACATAGGCACCCAGTTCACATATCCGACTGGAGCGTTGGCTTAACACAACACGTGAAGGTTACAACGACAGACATAGGCACAAAGTTCGCATATCTGAGTGGAGCGTTGACTTAACACAACACGTGACGGTTACAACGACAGACATAGGCACAGAGTTCGCATATCTGAGTGGACCGTTGACTTAACACAACACGTGACGGTTACAACGACAGACATAGGCACAAAGTTCGCATATCTGACATTGGCAGCAGAGCATAAGCTCAATGCTCGACAAGCGGTGGACATAGGCACACAAGTTCGCTTATCCAAGTGGGGGAAAATCCCGACACAGCTTGCAACGGACATAGGCACACAGTTCGCTTATCCGAGTGGAGCAGTGCTAGACACATAACGCGAAACTGAACGTGCGTACTTGTAAGCTAAGTGAGACAAACTTACTTTCAAAAAACGCGGCGCATGACTCGGTGTCCACTCTCCTCGGCAAGTAACCATATGCTCGGCGGCAGCCTGAGTTGTCTTACCATAAAAACCACCCAGTAGTTGCAGAGCGCACCAACCATGACATGTGGCAGCACTTGTGTGACACGGTACGATTCCCGCATGCTCGAGTTAAATTTGCCTGTAACTTGAAAGGATCGGGTAAACTCACGATTTTTATTGACATACCCATCCACCATCAAAGTTCAGTAGCTCATTGTCTTTGTAATTCACGAAGCACTTCGTGATTCGGTCGTATTATCATCTACGGTAACGTCGAGATAAGACTTAGATTTCTGATAGCTGGCGTTATAGCTTCGATGCTCATTACTAGTTACAGTGGTGAACTGGTGATGTTTGAGTTGTCTACTATTTAGTGCACTTGAGAACAAGTTGCACCCACCATAAGACATCAGACCACTAACTCTCGTTAACTGTGGCCACGATAAGCAAACATGTTCAACGGCGTGCAACAATAGCGCTGTACTTGACCATTCTCGTTATACATCACAGGTGTTATGAAGTGAATTCTATTACTCTGAGAAACCCACCCTTTGAAGCTAGCATTCTCAAACATTCGCGCTCGATCATAAACGATAACTTTATGAGCTCCAAATTGAGAGACAGCATTTGAAAATGCCCGTTGAAGTTTATCGGTGTCTTGTCTTTTTTAAGTTTAAACAGGCAGTACTTAGAGAAAACGTCGACCATTAATAGAACGTACTCATGTTCGTTTGAAGCGGGTAAGACGCCAAGTACATTAATATGCATTTTTTTTAAATTCAATATTTGGCCTGCGTATGACCGCCAACTCGTCAGATGTTAAGCAATGATGCGGTCTATGATTGAGTACGCTTGTCTAGAAGAACTAGTTCACTCGTGATTTGAAGACACCCAGATTGTAACTATCGGAAAACACTATTCAGGCAGCGCATTCTACAGACTAGCAGTTCACACAATAAAAGTGAAATCAAGTGTCAAATGATGTGTCGAATAGGAGATCAATTGGTCGATGTGGCGCTACGGAAACTTTCTTTGCTGAAAGATGGCTAAACAATGGCATAACTACTTTTAACAAAAGTATGAAGGTAGTCGCCGAACCTGTTTTACGTTCGCGGGTACAGGAGAGTTGATCAATGCTTTAATTTTATGCTGGCTCGGTCTAACCTGACTTCTAGAAATGATGCGCCCCAAATACCTAACCTCTGTTGCCACAAAAGTTCTACTTTTCGTATTGACAGAAAATCGCGCAATAGTTAGCACAACTAATACCTCACGAAGGTTCTGGAGTGCTTCGGTGGATGGATAAGGCCAGTTCAATCACATCATCTATGTAACACAGCACCATGTCTTTTTCAATCAGTGGTTTCAGCGTGTTTGTGATAATACGTTGGTATACGACTGTAATAACTTGACTTGTGTTACAAACGTGGTTTTATCATCAGAGTACTTTCAGTGCCCACAGTGAAGTGTTAACTAAACTCGCTAACAATGCCTATCAGTTTTTATTGATCGTCACCCACAAGAGATGAAACGAGTACCGAGCGCAGTGATCACGCTCGCGATCTACACGTCACTCCCAAAAAACATCGGTACACTAATACTTTTTTTGAACTACAAAAAGTTGACTTCAAGTGCAATGTCGGGAAGTTCTATAAACAGCGTAACATAGCTAGTGCACTCAATATTCTGGTTACCTATGCCGCGCAACACTTGAAATGTGGGTAGTCGTGAACATTTGAAATGTTTTAAATCTGACTCTGAAATAAGTGAATCGCGTGAGCCACTGTCTGTACAAAACGTCAGTAGGTACCCCTGTATGACCGTAGTAGTAACGTGTCTATGGGGGCGCCTTGTAACTCACGACATACGTTATTCGACATTGCCTTTGTTACGCTCCTCTGATCTTTGTTTAGAGAAACAACTGCTTATATCGTGTCACATCTTTTTACAAAATGCACATGTGTTTACTACCCGCCTTTCCAGTGTCTTGCGACGTACTTGTCCTGGATCGTTTTGGACATGACCTTGCGATATGACCGACTGAATCGCATGAAAAACATTACACTTCACCGGCATTATTATTATGAACGCGTTTCCGTAAGTTATGATCATTGTTTCTATTTTGGAATGGTATTACCGAGTTATGAGACATTTTAGAGTTCGGTTTAGTATAAATCGAAAAGAACTGAACAAGATCTTTTGTTGTCAAATGAGCATTAGTCACGGTGGTGCGAATCTGTGGATCGGTGATTCCACGTACGACAATAGCGGTTGCCAGTTCGTCGCTTAACCCTTTTAAGATGTTTAATCGCAAGATGGACCGTCTAACGTACTCTGCATACGTGGAGTAGCCATCCGAATTAGTGCTCATGACGTCAAACAAAATCTGTGCAACATCGACTCTTCGCGCGCATAGTGGTATGAATTCGGCTTTAAAATTTGACCAGGAACGATCATTAGTGACCCAATCGTTTAACCAACTGCGAGCATCGCCTTTAAGGCAGTTACCAATTCTGGATAACCACTCGTTATCGTCCCATCTATTAATGACGCGTGCCTTTTCAACCTCCTTGCACAAAGAATCGATATCGTGCACACTAGGATCGAAACTAGAAATGTAGTATTGGGTCGATCGTACCTTTGTCAGAGCATGTAATGCTCCAATGAAACGTTCCGTTACATCGGTGGATGTCGATGTACTTGCCACGGACTCGGGCGGCGGTGGCAGCAGAGGCGTGTTCAGCCTCGCCGCCTCGCTAGGCGCTGAAGTGGCAGGTACGGCGACATCGGGCGCCGCCATGGCACTCAATGCTGATGTAGGCGTCTCGGCGCACGCGGCCGATGGCCCGTAGTTCTCCAACGCGTTGAGACGTGCAAGAATAGCGCCAAGCTGTTCTGGAATACCCTCTGCGTTCATATCCGGACCGCGCCGGTTCTTGCCTTCATTATGAGCGGTGGAGCGGTTGACCATAACTTTTTGCACATCACTCCTAACCTACTAAATTTACTATTGCTACGGCCAAAGCTAGGATAGGCTATGGAGCCTATCCCACTTCTGATTTTAGCGAACTCTTAATAATTTTATTAAAAAAACACAAATTAAATTATATCAAAAATAGGTTATTATTCATTTGAACGATTTTACACAATTTGAACAAGAAATGCAACGAAAATACAATAACTAGGTGTAGGAGCGATGTGCACGGCTTGGCGGTCGAACGCAGAAAGAGGGCGGAGACGGTGTGCGCTCGCTTTTATAGATCTTTGAGCAGTGGCGTGACACAAAATGGCGTCTGTCCTCTAACAATACATTATTATTCACTTTATTCATTTTATATCTTAATTTTTAAGTTTTTTACATTAAATAAATAATAAAAAATTACATAATAAACTTAAAAACTAGGGTGCCGCTGGCAGCGGGGCAGGGCCCTAGCTACCGGTGGTTAGTGGTCATTATTATTATTGTTCATTAATAAAAACGGCACACAACGATAATCACATCAGTAAAACTGTTTTTTTTTTTTACTTAATAATATAAAACAGTTTACTACTAACTAGTAATTATGTAAGCCGGTTTACTCTATGGCTTGGTTGCACCATAGTAGTAGCTTAAGTAAAGGTTTATGACAAATTTTACAATAAGAAAGAAAGAAAGACAGAAAATAAATTTTATTCGACACCTTTACAAAAACTTATATCAAAAGGATACAATCAGTGTCCAATGGGTCCGTCTCGGCATTAATGCTGAAAGTCAAGGACTATCAGCGCCGGTGTTCAGACGAACCCTTGAGTTTACAATAACAGTAACACTGACTTTAGCAGTTACTGCGAAATGCGTTGCACCAGCGTATTCACTAGCATAAGTAAAGTTACCAGAGTTCCAAATCAAATGAAACCTTATTTACCCCAGATACATAACTGGAATTATATTTTGTGCATCAGACAGATATTTAACATAAACAATAGCGAAGCGTGGACAGTTACAGTTAACAGTTAAAGTTATGACGTCATTTAACAGTTGTCAGAAGGTGCAAGCAATTTTCTGCTTTGTTAAAGCTAAAGTAAGATTGGTGCAGCCCACTCTATGCTAAGCGCACTAAGCTACCTAGCATTGAATCCACCTATATGTCAGCATCACTCAAAACTCTCATCTAGTTAAAGGGCTTCTAACTCGAGCAAACGGTGCGCGTAACTTCGTCTTAACTAATCGATGAACCGGAGGGCCTAGATAACGCCTGTCGGAAGTGGGACCATGAACTTTGGCTAACAGTTCCAAACTTAGTTCAAGACGATGTTTCAAGTTGATACGTATGCGCTTAGTGGAAATTATCATGGCTCAATACTCTGCAATACGGCCAAGTCTAACAAATTCCTTTATTTTTCATACTAAAGGCCCTTGCAGACGATGTGAAGTAGCTTGCAAGCACAGGTAAAAAGTAGAAGTACAAGTAGGCGTTTAAACGTAAAGTATAGCCACTCGCGTAGTGACACGAACAATGTAGTTACTCGCACAAGTATTCGAACGAGAAGAACGATGCGCAGTGGGCGTCGCGCGAGCAGGGCGGGTAAACGAAGCTTCACTTGCGCAAGGACCAGCGCACAGTGCTAAGTACTTACACTGCCACTTGCACTAATCACACCGTTGCAGACGATGGGTAGTAGGCAATTGCAAGTTGTACTTGCTACTTGTACTATGCATGGTCTGCAAGCGCCTTGACAAGGCAGGTTAAATAAAAGCTTATAAAAAAAAATCACATACTCTCACGCACAAAAAGTACGCCATGTGCGTTTACTATAACGTACAACCGAAAATCACAACCCAAACCAAACATCAAATTTTCCCACTGTCGTCAAAATCACTTCGCATTGCACTTAAGGCCCTCTTTTCCGACTTTTAGCAATTTTGGTCATTCTGGTTTAAGTGCCTCTACTTCAATGGTTAGCTTAAAATTATAAAATCGGTGTCATATCAGAATTGAATGTTTTATCTAGGAACCCACACAGACCAAAAAACTATTAAGGACGTTTCGCTCGATAAAAAATATATGAAAGTAACACTTATTTGCGCTTTTCTCTCTGTTAATTTTATTCATTCAAATACCTATCTATTAAATTATGTCTGCGATATCTTAATATACAGATTCCATAATTATGAAGGAAACCGCAAAGGTACATTTTACATTACAGTTTCTACTTACTACAGTTTCTACTTTTCGAAAAATATGAGAAAATCCTCATAGATAGAAGTAGCGAAACGCACGACTGTGTGTAAGCGCCATGGTTTTGCTCCGCTAAATGCGACTTTAATACAATAAACCAAGCCTTATGGTCATTTGTAGTAATAAGCGTTGCTTAAAAGTAGTAAAACCTCTAATACTAAATACTCGCCTTAATAGCAGTTCCGACTGAACGTCCAAAATACGTAAGGAAATCTCACTGCAGGAAATAGCCGATCCGTTTATTTTAAGTCAATGCAAGTTAGCAGTTTCGAGAAAAGACAGCTGAGTTCAGTTATTGATGTTCTGGCTAAATTGGGATTACAGACGAGATGGAGATATACTGGGTTACGCGAAAAGGGTGTACTAAGCCGAAAGGGGTCCATAGTACCCATCATTATAAACAACTTTTACTATGGGAGCAACTCTGAAATCTCGAAAAATATATCAGCATTTCCATAAGAAAAATAAAATAAAAAGTAAATTGTAGTTGTAATAATTTGTGTTGTTGTGGGAAAATGTAATAAAATAAATTAAAAATAGATTACGGTCATTCACACTCAAAAAAATGTATGGAACGCCTGATATTTTATTCGCAATAGGTAGGTTGGTCCCATTGTAAAAATTGTTCTATATCTATATCTAGTACATATTTATCTATGGTACTATGGACCCTTTTACTATGAGTCCTTTTTTCAGCAGTGGACGTTTCATGGCTAATGATGTAATGTAATGTGATTTGACGAACCCCTTTCTGCTTAGTAGGTACATCCTTTCCGCGTAACCCTGTATACAAACGCTTCTCAGACCTTGTTAGGTAAATAGAGCGAGCAAGAGGCATTAAATTGACTGCCATTCATTAGGGTAGTAAAACGACAATACCTTAAATCATACTCAAAATCTTCGACCAAAATAAAATAAATGGACGAGCCCAGAAGAAGCGCATGTTTAAAGATTACAAAATGAGCGCCGGTGCTCACTTCGTTTCAGTTAGTCTCTAGCCGTAGGAAGTGCAACACGATACTATTGTTACATGATAACGAAACATCTAACAAAAAGATGTCTTCGTGTGCATTCCTGAAGTGTAAATACACAACAAAAAACCGCTATCTATTTTTTGTATCAAATGTACTTGTACATGGTTATAATTAGGTGTTGAAGTATATGTCCGACGGTTTTGGCTCGTTTTTACTGAGCTTAAGTTCAATGGTTATGGCCCGGCCCGTCCATTCATTTTATTTTGGTCGAAGCTCATACTAGTATTATAAATGCGAAAAGTTTGTTGGTTTGACACAAACATTGACCCACATATACATTCAAATCTTATATTTTCGTGTAATTATCTCAATTTCTATATGTAGGTAGATGGTTAAACTTTGCTGTAGTGTAACTCTGTCACCTTTGCGTAAGCCTCCACCTTTTGACTTGTCATCCAAACAATGCACGTAATCATTCCAACCCCAAAATAATCCTCCGAATTATTTATTTGCAAGGTTTGAAACGTTCAAATAAACAATTTATAACAATCAAACAGTTCAATATTTCATAATTGGTCACAACGAACAGTGACGGTCAAAATGCGACTACGACTGGCGACCAGCGACAGCGGCCGGCGACTGCGACCAGTGGCAGCAGCTGGTGACAGCGACCAGCGCCAGCGACTGGCGACCAGTGACAGATGACGGCGTAAGACAAAAAGTGACAGGCGTCAGGCGAAACCTCAGACAAGCCACCGACAAACTTTAGTCGACATGCGGAAGGCGACAGTCGGTGTATATATTACTCTATGGCGACAGTTATCAGACGACATAGATTCATACTGAATCTATGTCAGACATAGATGTACTATACCATAGATCCGTACTATACTGAATCTATGTACTATACTGAATCTATGATGTCAGACGACAATAGCCAGCGTGTGCCAGCGACCACAGATATACACAACCAGATCGGCAATATATTTTAGTGAAAGAGACAACTTGATATGGCTCAGCACAAGTACGAAAAGGACATAAATAGATTTTGTTGTCCTTATCGGCGTGACCTGTTTTTGGTACCTCAAGTGTCAAAATCTGTAATAATCAGTGACAAACAAAACGGGTCTGAATTATATTTATTGCCTTTTTTTGGTGATTAAATGTGATAAATGCGTGTTTCCTCTGAGAAATAATTGTAAAAGATATTTTACAATGGTTGGTTGTAGCATTTTGGGCTGCAAGAAGCGCAGTGAGCGAAAATACGATGAAATATCATTTCACACGTAAGTAAACATATAAAGCTTGTAACGATCACCTAAATAAATTCAGGATATCAATTCGCAAATATTTTATTCATAATTAGTCAGTTTTTAGGTCGATTAGTGGTCTAATTCTATGAATTTTATCAAATTTTCACTTAGAAAATAAATTATGAATGTTGCCAGTTTATGAAAGAAATTACCCACCGCAACTAACATAAATTATTCGTTCTGCAGGTTTCCAACTGATCCTGTCACATTGCTGAAAAAAGCTGGCACATTGCAAGAAGTGCAAAATACCGACCCTTTTATGCCCATATGAATATGGTGAATGTTAATATTAAATATATATTAATGAGGCCACAGTTATGAAGCTGGAAAAGCAAAAGGCGATTTCGGCGAACCGATTCAAAAAGCTACGCGCTGTTCGTGAAATTTGTACTGTAAATATTAAAGAGTCTATTTATCTAATTATTTGGAATGTTATACATAATTCCATTCATGAAAAAACTAAACTGACCAAGCGCGAGTCGGGCTCGCGCGCTGAGAGTTCTTTACAATCACAAAATACAAAAAGTTGTGCAAAAAGACAACATCACGCCCAGGCTGTCACCCATCCAAGTACCGACCGCGCCCGACGTTGCTTAGCTTAGTGGTAAACAGAAATTTGTCACTGACTCGCACTTGGCCAGTGTTTATTATTTGTTGTTTTACTTATGTTCACTATAATCAGCTAAATTTGACGCTTGTACGGATTACCGTTTTTACACTAGAACAAATCCAAAAATACGTTTAACGTTTGTTGCATGGGGGCCCTTCCTTTGCCCTTCCGTTTTAACTCTTTGACTTTTTTATTATTTTTAATCAATCATAAAAAATCATGCTATGGTTACTTTACAACCTTTTTTCTAGTACTATATTCTAATCCTAACAAATAATTATAATAAAAACGCAAGTAAGTTTGTAACTTTCTGTCTGTTTTTTTTACGAGGAAACGGCTAAGTCATGGTATAATAATATACTCCGCCAGGTATAGCAATTCGAGAAAAAATGTTTACGTAGGCGTCCCGCAATGATGTCATGATGTCAATTTACAACAGGTTCGAGAGAGATGACGATACACCACGTAACAGCTGATTGAATAAAGTGGCAACTGGACAGTAACGGACATTGCGGGACCACTCCCAGATTGCTAGACCTTGTTTTCTTAGATCATGGGCTAAGTCAAATTTTGTCAGGACGATAGGGTGTGTCATGAGGACAGACAACGTACTTTTCTTCCCAGAAAATTGCAGGTAGCTCCGCTGGTTGCAGCAGATAGTGTATAAAATAGAAATATTTAAAAGGTAGTATTGTTTCCAAAGTACTCATTGAAGATTCACTACCCATCATAGTAGGTAAATTACCCTAACTTATAGCAAATCATTTTAATGTGGCAACACACCTTGTTGAAGCGAGAGGCACTGAGCTAGCCACGCTCATTGAAAATCTATAGGTAGTAGATCTGTGCCAGCGACAGACGCTAGTGACTGATCACAAGTGACAAGCCTTGGCAGTAAAACCGAATCGTATTCCGTGACGGACGTGACGTCATGTTTCACATCTGTCAGGTGTCCCGTGACGGCCAACTTTTTTGTGCCTGTTACCGTGTAGCTACAATTTTAGTCGCCTGTCGTTTCACTTGTCGCGTCGCTGTCGCCGGCTGTGAGCATTCCGATTATGGCGACCGCGACAGACGACCGTGACTGGCGGCAGCGGCCGCGTCGCGCGACCCACTGCTCAGTATGAATTTATATGGAGTACTAAACAATGCAAGCGACCACGTCGCGTGAAGTGCGAGTCGTTTGCAATATTGTCGCGGTAGCCAAGATCGTAATGCTACCTTTATACAGCTCAGCAATTTATCACAGCGGGCATCAGAATAATTCGTTACATTCAACGCAGATAGAAAACAAATAAATAATCAAAATGTAATTATTTTGTCGCGCGTTTAATTTCCAAATTCGTTGTTTTATGTAAATAAACACATGTAACTGAACTGAAGTATTGGACAAAATTAAATGGAGCGGATAGAGTGCGGTTGATTTCTAATGAATGTTTAGTTTCTCGTTTGTTTCAATACATTTAATTTGAACTAGATGGATTTAACAGCTCGTATTTCATTTCGAATGTATTTTGGACTTAATTAACACTGCAGGATGACATAAAACAGAACACTCATATATTATAGTACATAGCTCATTGGCCATAGCTCAGCGTATTAGCAAGCTGAAGTGGCAGTGGGCCGGTCATATCTGTTCAGAACCGATAACGGTTGGGGTATAAATGTTCTGGAGTTGAGACCACGAATCGGAAAACATAGCGTAGGACGCCTTGAGACTCGTTGGAGTGACGATATAATTAAGACAACAGGCAGTATACTGGCTGTAAAATTTAATAGTCGATCCTCTATTGCACACCCTGTCTTCTACGTCTTCTATAAATCCTTTCCATCCTAAGGTTGCCTGGAAGAGATCGCTTTTAGCGATAAGGCCGCCAGTTGTTACACTAGTTAAAGAGTTTAAGAGTTTTTTTCCCTCTTATGCTGTGAACAATAAAGAGTTAATCAATCAATCAATCAATCAGTAGCTGAATATAGGGTTGAGTGGCGTCCCTTGGGAGAGGCCTATGTCCAGTAGTGGACTAGTAGATATAGGCTGATTATGATGATGACAGTGAACAGTGATTCAAAGTCCTCATTATAAACTACTTTTACAATGGGATAAACAATAAAATCACGAGAAAAAAACAGCAAATTATTTCTTAGAAAAATGTCATAAGGTTGGTCCATAACGATGAGTACAATTACCCCCTTTCTATCAGTACCACCGTTCCATTTACCCCTGTAACAAACCCCCATCTTCCTGGTTGTGTGTTTCTTGTTACTGTTATCAAATTCTATAAAAAATTGTTATCGATAACAAATTCCGTACAGGCATTTTGACGCGTCAGCACTTTGGCTGAAAAAGTTCGAAATATGACCACACTTTTATTCGCGGCCATATACATCTATAATTTTTTGTTTTATTCAGAAAACGTACAGCTATACATAACTAATTTACTCAAAAGAATTTGGATAACTAAGCACTATTTACACGTTTCCGCATACAAAAGTCGAACTTACAGCTGGTTATGTTCTAATTTACATTAATGTATTGACATCTGTCTGTGGCTATAGAAATCTAAAAGCAAACCTTCAATTCTTTGGTTGCACTTCAAATGTTCGTATTTAATCATGCCTAATTTATTCTAAAGCAAACAAGAGATGTTAGAGCAACAGGCCCAAGCAGGCCACTTTTTTCCATCGTAAGGAAACACCCGCACTTACCTCGTAAGTCGTAACTAATTGCCCGGTAATTACAGAGGACAGCGCGCCGTAATCACTGGCTGACGCTAATTTGTAGTTAACTGTTGTGCTACGAGTAGAGATGTTCCTTTAAACTCCTTTATCTGTCATTGGTTTTATTTTCGTCGGAGCGTATTGACTAGCTAACGTAAAACTCGAATTTAGGCCAATTCTAGAGTGTGTGTAATTCTAGAGAGTAATTGGTTCTAGAGTGGAGACCGCGTATCGGCAAACGTAGATTAGGACGCCCTGCAGCCAAGTGGAGTGACGACCTGCGAAAGGTGGCTGGTGGCAAGTGGATACGAAAAGCAGATGACGTGGCTTTGTGGCGTTCTTTAGAAGAGACCTAGATCCAGCAGTAGACGAACATCAAATAGGCTAATGATGATGATGTTGATGAATAGGCCAATTCGTTAATCCTCTCGCATTTTCTAATTATCAATTATACGGGAAAAGGCGAATGAGCACAAAACCCACTTTAATTGTTCACCACTTGTCACTAACAAAAAAAAACATTGTACAACGAGTGCATAAAACAAACCAATTTAGCTGTGACGTTTATCAGCCCGAGCCGAAGGCGAAGGTTTATAATACCTTCCTAAGGTAGGTAATAAAAATAGGTTTTATGCACTAGTTATAAGTACACTCCGCTTTTCACTTGAATTACGAGAAAATGAAACAGTGATACTACAAGTAATTATCTTTTTGATTAAAACTGCAATTTGGACAATCTATACTAATATTATAAAGAGGAAAAATTTGATTGATTGTTTGTTTGTTTGTTTGCATTGAATAGGCTCCGAAACTACTGAACCGATTTGAAAAATTCTTTCACTGTTGGGAAGCTACACTATCCCCGGGTAACATAGGCTATATTATATATTTTTTTTAAATAGGGATCCTTACTAAAACTCCAATAATGTAGCCCAAGGTGTAAAAAAAAAGATTTTAAATTTTGACTTTGCGTTTTTGACATTTCTAAGACAGGACAACGTGTGTCAGGTCTGCTAGTATTCTATTTAAAAAAAAGACTAATCTGATGTCTGGGTCTTTAATAATCCTCTTATCAACAGGTAATGCCCATTAAAGGCAAACGTCCTACATGAAAACAATTCAGGAATACTCCCCCCTCTCCCCCTTCCCAAACCTCAATGCTAATAAAATCATTCACTTCTCCCCTCCCTATAAGGGGCTTTTTCAATATAAATCACGTCGCGTCAGCGATCTCATAAAATGTATTGAAATCGTGATGGTGCAGGTGTCGCCTCCTCAATATATTGGCAAATACCTGTTTGTAGGCAATTCTGTAGCGCAGAGACAGTAGACATTTTATGGCTATAAAGAAAAGAAGGCAAACAGCAGTTTGAAGCGGGAATTTTTTTAGTACCTAACTACCTCCTTTAAACTAATTAACACAAAACCGAGCGATATAATTCCTAGGTTAGAGTCCTTTTCATGAAAGAAGTCCCACGGCAAACAGCGGAACTAAATTTCCATGTTGTAGTTGTCAGGTGTTGTTACTGTGTTTGGACGCTAGTGAGATTTTTATTAATTTTCCATCGTTAAAGATTCGTGTACGATGCCAAAAGTTGTTAAAGTTCTACTCGAGAAATGATACTGATAGTGATTGATACGCGATGACAGCGCCGCGTCTGGGGGACTTCTTTCATGAAAAGCACTCTACACATTTATGACCTTAACCTAATCCTCTAATCACCTTATTTTTAACCGACAAAAGAAAGGAGCATGTACTCAAGTCGACACGTATACAAATGTATATTGAAGTAAAATAATAATATAGTATACAGACCGTATGATATTTGCACTCGTAATAGGACGGGCGATACGCGACGTAGTTCCCGCGTCACTCGCACCGGAAGCCACGTGAACGTGAATTGAACGTGAACGGAGAGGATACGGATTTACTGGTGTTTCCTTTTCTTATCTTTCTTTCAAATTGTATGGATGCACGTATCTAGTTCACGTGGTAGCTATAATGCTTGAGACATGGCTCAACTAGAATAGAACATCAACTAGAACATGGCTTTTTAATTTCTTCTTGACAGACTTTTGGCGTCACGCATCTTGTGCATTTGCCAGAACAATTACTAATTTTTTCCCAATTTTAATTAAATTCGTCAAACAAGTCAGAGTCAATCAAAGTAAGTCGCGGTCAAGTCCAAGACATGCTCGAGTTAAGTGGTGGAAACTTTACTGGAGACTTTTATAGAGTTTTGGAAACAACACGAAAATACATATTTCATCTCATGATATCACTTGCCTACAACATTATATAAATTTAATTTAATTTATACTTAGTGATTTTTTTAAATGCAAATGAGATATATCTTACTGGAAGCGCGCTCTTAAACATACAGCAAATTAATAAGGATAAAGTGAAACGTTCATCAAGTAACACCATTTAACAATCATAAATATGTATTCAAATGTCAGACAAACATCGCTCGAAACTACTTCGACTTGTCTCTGACTAAGCTAATATCATCAAATCCACATCTAATAACAACCCAAAATTGATATTACAAAGGCATCAAATATTAAGCCATTCAGCGCCATTGTAGATTTGTGAAGGTCAATATTGACATAAATCTCCTTGTTCTGAAATTCTGAAACAATGAGGCAGTTATTCCGAAACTATTTGAAGTCCGCCATTGTTAGATTCAAACTTCTCCGATTGTTAGAAAAGGAATTCTTGCTTTATCTTTGGTAAAAAGTTTAATGAAACATGGCTGCTGGTATATTTTGATTTGATTATAACCAAAAAAGCCTTTTCCGACTGTACTACAATATGATTGCATCACAAATTCTTTCGTTCTGCATGGGGTCGTACCGTCAGCTATTTTAAGCAATTCAGTTTAGGTGATTGCGGAAAACGAAACCGTCGAGATAAGCTTTATACGTTGATGTCTTTCACAAGATCGATTTCAAATATTTTGTATCTGTTGCTGTATCTTCAGATATTGGCCCGGTCCAGGTTTCCTAAAACTAAACCATAGCTAGCGCGTTACGTGTTTTTCAAGATAATGTAGTATCTAAGTAAGCAGTGACGTAGCTATCGGAGAGCTAGGAGGTGCAGTGCACCGGGGCCCTCAAGTTCAGGGGGCCCTCCGATCCTGACCAGTAAACCTCAAACTGAAATTTCTCCCACCTTCAGAATATAACTCATAAACATTACATGTACCTAATAAGTATCTTTGCACCTCTAAATTATTCATATACATTTATATTTATACTTGATAAAACATAACCATTTCAGATAGGGCCCCGATTCTTTTTCTGCACCAGGGTCTTTGGTTACCTACCTACGCCACTACCCAATCGGTATCCAATCGGAAGACGCGTTTTGATTGGTACAATTTTTTTACCATGGTTACAGTGTTATAACACGTTTGCGGCGTGTTATTGCCGTGTTATGTGGTTTCAAAAACCAATCACATAGTGAGGCACGAACAAACAAATCTTGCATTTATTATATTAAAGTAAGATTTTCTAATTCGTAACAAAAGAGTGTTAATAGAGATGTTACAGATATCTGTTGATTGATGGTAATGCTCATTATCAGGCAGAACATTAGCTTTTTTTATCATAAAACTAGCGGTTTCAATTTCCTACATACAAAACATTTTGCTATCAGGGTTTCTTTTGAATATACATACTTGTAATCTTATCGAACTTTGTCACGACAATAGTTCCGTTTAATAAATAGACCGGCGACTGGTATCGCACATCGTTATGAAGGAGAATGTATCCCAAATGTTTCCTTAAGGAAGTAATCGGAAGAGGAAAACCGATTTTGTTAATACATCGGGTTGTAACGAGTGACATAACATGAGATGTTTTGATACCACTTTATTTCTTGTATTGCTTTTAACCCTCTTCACACCGAGAGGTTGAGGAAAATATGTCGATTAAAAATAATTGTCAAATGTTTTAGAAAATACAAAAATTTAAGTGCAAGAATTATAGATGACGTCACCAACGCTGGTTGCAAAGATGGCTCAAGAATTTGGAGGCCGACAGCTAAGATATTTTTACCTGTAGATAGGTTGTGCCCGCCACCATATTGACTAGACGAATGCAAGGCTGGCTGCCCGACTTCGTTCAGCTGTCTTTCAGTCACGCACTCCGAG
This sequence comes from Agriopis aurantiaria, assembly GCA_914767915.1. Classification (NCBI taxonomy): domain Eukaryota; kingdom Metazoa; phylum Arthropoda; class Insecta; order Lepidoptera; family Geometridae; genus Agriopis; species Agriopis aurantiaria. The sequence continues at coordinate 5,689,751 of OU612001.1, read as the reverse complement.
TGTCGACAGCAAATTGTATTTTTGTGTCTTTTTAACAGCAGATAGCGTCTTTTATATGCTATCCCTTATTTCACAAAATGCATATTTACATGCGTAGCTAAGTAGATATATGCTGCGTTTAGTCAGCTTTTAAAGCCGTTTTGTTCGCCTATAACGTCTCTGTTATTACACCTCACTGGCCGACAGGCAAACAACCCTAGCTTAGAGGTTAGCACTCGACGTTTACTCGGATTCCGCTGATCGTAAATTTTTTTAATTGTCTATTAAATTTCAATGCCAAATACTCAGAATACAGAAAAAACCTGTATTCTGAGAGTAAATATTGTGTATTAATTTAAATATTGAAGTGGCAGTGGGCAGGGCACAGCACGCAGAAAATATGGCCGATGGGGCCGAAAGGTTCTCGAATGGAGACCACGGACCGGTAAGCGCAGCGTAGGATGTCCACCCACAAGATGGACAATAGACAATATTTTATTCGTAACAAAAATCCACACACCTGCCACAGAACAGATGACCTAAAAAACCCTAAAGATGCAGGCCGCTACCAACCGGCTCTTTTCAATAACAATGAGGGATGGAGACCTATGTCCAGCAGTGGACGTCCTATGGCTGAAACTATGATGATAATGATAAAATATCAGCATGAAATATGTTGTGGCCGAAGATGGAGCAGGTAGACCTAGAAAGTGAAGGCTTATTCACTCTGGTTCTTTGATTATATTTATTTAAGTACTAAATAAATCAACGGTGCAGAGCCGAGGATCGAACTGGAAGTCATCAGATTATAAAGCACATGTTACCGATTGGCCACCATCGCTCATCTAAAAATATTATTTATCACAAGTCATTTTACTAGTATTTCAGTTCCATTTATTGGTGTAAAAGCAGCCGACTTAATCGCTATCCATGCAGCAAAAATCCACGTCCCTAACGTTGTTATTCCCGGGATATGTTTACTTTTACTCAATGAAGCTCTCCATTAATATTTCCTGAATGTCGCGGGACATGGTGATATTAAGTGCTGACGCTTTAGCCGGTCTTTCTTATAAGACGATTATTAATTATACTTATCCGTATTCATGCACTGGGCCAGCATGGTGGATTAGGACCACTCTCTCTCTGAGAGTAGGCCTGTGTCCCAGCAGTGGGAACATGATAGGTTGATAATGATGATGATGATATAGACAGAGTGGAAAATGAGTAGTCCGCCTGATGGTAAGCAGTAACCGCCGTCTATGGACACTTGCAACATTAGTAGTTTTGATGCATGGTGCTTTGCCAGCCCGGAGGGTTGTTGTAGAGACACGCTTATTGAAACGCTTCCCGTCTTACCACAAAAGATTTAAGCACGCTTTAGACAAGTGTTTAGCAATTGTTTCCCTGCGAAAAATATGCTAAACACTTGTCTAAAGCGTGCTTAAATCTTTTGTGGTAAAACGGTTCATGTTGAAGCTCGGTGGCAAGACCTTTGGGAAATGAACATTTCACACCTTGCAGGTCCGCAGAAGCAAGAAGTAGATTGGATGGATGAATATATGGGATTTCCAGCTTCGCAAGATGTGCGGTGTGAGCTTTTTAACTGTATCGCGATGTGCAGTAATGGTAAATGACGAGTAAAAATAATCTAAATCAAATATAATTTTATTTGTGGTCACCCGAAGACTGGATGCGTAGACTGGCTGCATAGTTGTGCTCTACAACCCACAAGTGATACGGAAGACGGAAATTATAAATAGTGTTCCAACTATTCTTGGAATTACAGTTGTACTGCCACGCAAACTATTGCAATATAAAACGTGACTCGAACTTCCCTCCGGATCCGGCTGCGTGTATGCCCTAAGTTCTACTGTATTACTATACACTTGCTGAATTCAAATTATATATTGGAAATTTTACATTGACACAGAGATTTTAAAAAGCGCAAACATTGGAATAGCAAATATGTGACAAATATGCTACAAATAAATTGATGAGCTTTGGATTAATAGGCCAGTTTTTTTTTGTTTTTTTTTTAATGATGAAATGGGCAAGCGTTTGACCACAACTCACCTGATGGTAAGCGACGATGCAGTCTAAGATGGAGAACGCTTGCCCATGAGGTGCCAGATGCATTCGCACCCGCCACGCCAACTTACCCTATCTCCCTTGTTTCTCTGATTTGACGCTAATACACTTTTTTTCAGATGATGCTAACATAACTTTTACTTTTCAGGCTTCCATACCCAAAGGGTAAAAATGGGGCGCTATTACTCAGCCTCCGATGTCTGTCTGTCTGTCTATCTGTCCGTACGTCCATCCTACGACTGTATCTTTCGAACCGTAATAGATAGCCAGTTGAAATTTCAACAGAATTTGTAATGCTACGACGGATTAAATAATAAAAAAGTCAAAAAGTCAAAAGGAAGAGGTATATGCAACAAACTTATTTTTTTACGTATTATTGTATTAACTCTAATGTAAAAACGGTAATACGTACAAGCGTTAAACTTGGCATAATTAATAATTATAGTATTCAATCTAAATTATAATAAAAAACAAATAGTGGCCAAGTGCGAGTCAGTGACAAATTTCTATTCATTACCAAGTTATATAACTGATAATTTCGTTACTTGGACGACCTTATCATTCGAACCTCGATCACCGAAACACAAACACCGAACACACACACACATACACACACACTGAACACCGTTCATTTCACCGAATCGAAATGTCATATTTAACTAATTTTGAAGCTGGTTTTTTAAATTGATTATCATTATATTTTGTGGTGGTACGCAACCCTCAGTGCGCGAGCTCGACTCGCACTTGGCCGGTTTATTTTTATTTTCATACGCTACTTTTTTGTATTGTATTGAAAATGGCATGCTGAACTGGAGCCGGTTTCTGGCAAAAATCCAATTTCTCTAACTCTAAATAAGTGTGCAGCTGTGAATGTGTGTAGTGGATTTTTGACCATAAATAAAATATTTTCTACACAGAAAATATCCCACTACAAATATAAAACCTATGCTACAGCTGCCAGCCCTATTATTGTACTACAAAAAAACAACACCTAGTAAAAAGGCTGTAAAAGGCATGATTCAGACATTTAGCTAAATATTTCACACACAACTTAACTGATTAAACATTAAAATTATCAACTAACACGAATGCAGTGCAGTTCATTATAGTTTTTTACAATGTTTTCCACTTAGATATGCCTACCACCGACAGGCGAAAGTCACCGACATAGCCCACCGGATTAGTAAGTTGAAATGGCAGTGGGCAGGGCACATATCACGCAGAACGGATGGCCGATGGGGCCGAAAGGTTCTGGAATGGAGACCACGGACTGGTAAGCGCAGCGTAGGACGTCCACCCACAAGATGGACAGACGACCTAAAAGAGACCGCAGGGAAACGCTGGATGCAGGCCGCTTCCAACCGGCCCTTTTGGAGATCGATGGGGGAGGCCTATGTCCAGCAGTGGACGTCCTACGGCTGAAATGATGATGATGATGATGATGATGCCTACCACTGAATATTTGAAGTAGATGGAAACCCCATGGATGGAATCGCTGATGTTAGCATCAAAGCTGCCAAATTATAATGGAGAAAAGTTCTCAGAAGAGGGACTAAATCTGTGGGTTGACACCCGTGGCCGGGATACTCCCTGATAGATGGGCCCAGAGGATCACACAGTGGGTGCCTAAAAACGGACGAAGGAGTCAAGGCAGGCCGAGAAAACGCTGGCGCGATGACAGATACAGTGGTCAAATCTGGCGGGAGATCGCACTGTCTGGAAGGAGATAGGGGAGACCTTTGCCCAGGACTGCGAAAGTATAGGTAAAAAAACAAGGTACTTACATTGCTTTAAACAAAATTAAACAATCTTACAATTAACCATGTGTTAGTTAAAGTTAGTTTTATCGCGTTCCCGCGCGTGACGATTTCCTTCAACGAGAAGTTGGCATATAATTATACCAGTTTAAATATTATTGTGTTTACTTCAACATTGCCACTAACAAGGTATGGGTGACGACATTCAAGCAAAGCACATTGCGATTCCATTTACTTTTAGTATTCCGTGGACCAACTAGTTGGAAGGTGTTATAAACCAACCTTATCAAAAATACTGCATTCGTAATGTTTATGCAGAGTTTCGTAGTTTTTGCTACGTTAGTAAGTGAAACCCGATTTTATCGTTGATTTATAACGACACCTACTTACTCTGTTCTATTCTATACAGTGCAAATTACGTAAGGCTAGGTAAGTATATCGCTCGTTAGACCGACTCAACAAATAACTCAGCTAGAAGCAATGACTTGATATTTGAGCCTTATATGGCACTAGGTTAATGACAAGCGGTCTAGAGTTCTGAGTTCAGAGCGTCGCGATTTGAGTGCAAAATTCTACTTGCACGCGTTATACAGGGTTACGCATAAATACTGTACTATGCCGAAAGGAGGTCATTGTACTCATCATTATGAACAACTTTTACTACGGAACCAAACCCGAAATCGTGAAAAAAATATCTGTTGTTCCATAGAACTGTCATTGACACTCGACATAATGTATGGAACAACAGTTTTTTTTCGCGATTTGAAGGTTGGTCCCTTAGTTAAAGTTGTTTGTAATGATAAGTACAATGAATTTCTTTCGGCTTAGTACATTTTCCTTAGTACGCTTTCCGCGTAACCCTGCATAGTTACCCTGCAGAGCCCTGTTTAGTGGCCCACTTTGGACTCAGACATATTTTAGCGCTGACCCTCATTTTTAAACATTTTTAACTTTAACCGATAATTTTGCAGGTTAGTGCAATGCTGGTTTTCATTTATGCATATTATTACCTAAATAACAAAAATATTTAGCACTAAAAGTCAGAACTGCTAGAAATTAATGTTAAAATTAACATTTTAATTTTGCATCGTTTTCAGTGATCAATTGCATCGATCTCAACCACAAAGTGCAAATGATTAATTGGCAACAAAACGTGGTGTTTTCCACAGTTTACGTTGAATAGTGTGTAATGTGTAATTTATTTATGAGTGTGTGATTAAACAGTGTAATGTTTGTGATGGCAACATGCAACGTGGTTTTTCTCACGGAATAGTAATGAGGATCAGGCTCATTCAGGATTTCTGATCGCGGAACTGGAAGTTTACTATAAATAATTTGTTGGTAATCTGCAACATGTGCATGTTGTTGTTTAATTAGCATGTTTAATGCGCATGAGGTGTTTTCGACCTCATCCACAGAAGAGCCCGCTTCCCACCCGGAGTCACCTCAAGATCATCATCATTATCAGTCTGCAATGTTTTTATTTATCTATACTAATATTATAAAGAGGAAAGATTTTAATGTTTGTTTGTTTGTTTACATTGAATAGGCTCCGAAACTACTGAACCGATTTGAAAAATTCTTTCACTGTTGGGAAGCTACACTATCCCCGGTTGATATAGGCTATATAATTATCTATATCCATGCGAATCCGGGGCGGCCCACTAGTTGTTTATAGGCTTGCGTTTGACCTCCAACTCACCAGATGTAAAGCGATGATGCGGTCTACGTTGGAGCACGCTTGCATAGAAGAAACTGTATCACTCGTGATTTGAAGACACCCAGATTGTAACTATCGGGGAACACCCATTCAGGCAGTGCATTCCACAGACTAGCAGTTCGCATTATAAAAGTGGAATCAAAGCGCTTCGTACGGGTTTTCGGAATATCAACCATAAAGCGGTGTCGATTTTTTGTGCCCGCTCTGGCATTCCGATAGAAAATGTTCCCACATCCCCATCATGTCCCATCATGTTCCCACTGCTGGGACACCGGCCTTCTCTCAGAGAGAGGATGGGCGCAGTGCATATTGGTGAATGTCATTGAATTTGAACTTAGAGGTTCTTCGACATAGTACCAGTTTCCTCACGATGTTTTTCCTTCACCGTTGTTGAGCAATGGCATCGAAAATGCACATAATTTATTTAAGTACAAAATAAATAATTGATGCAGGGCCGAGGATCAAACCGGGTGCCGTCAAATTGTGAAGCTCACATTCTGCCGCCCGGCCACCATCGCTATCCTCACTCGCTATGCCTCAAGATATATGATTTATTTGCGGAAATCGCACACTGTACGATTTACATGATTTTTCTTGCCTCACACCTGCAAAATGTGGAATGAGCTACCGCGGTGTTTCAAAGAAGCTACAACATCGTTCTTCAAAGAGCCGAAAGGTTCTCGAATGGAGACCGGTAAGCGCAACGTAGGACATCCACCAACAAGATGGACAGATGACCTAAAAGAGACCGCAGGGAAACGCTGGATGCAGGCCGCTACCAACCGGCACTTTTGGAGTTCGATGTGGGAGGCCTATATCCAGCAGTGGGCGACCTATGGCTGAAATGATGAAGTGATATAGGATACTTTTTATCCCGGAAAATATATATTTCCTGAAGGATTGCGAACGCAGGTAAAGCCGCGGGGTGCAGCTAGTGTGGAATATTTATCTTCTATATCCATCTGTCTATACATATAAAAGCGAAACTTATTCATCACGAAATTCGAAACTACGACCTACGAAGCTAAAAATTCGGCAGGTAGGTTTTTTATGGAGCGTAGAGGTCCGCTAAGAAAGGAATTTGCAAAAAGGACCGATTAAGGAGGGAATTGCAACTTTGTATAAAAATATACGTGCGTACGAAGTTGCGGGTAACAGCTAGTTATATATAAAAACTAGTTAATTTTCTAATTTCTCCAATCCTTAGTAGGGATTTTGTTAACAAAAACATTTTTTTTTAACTAATATTTACATATTTTGATATCAAATTTTCGCGACTTACTGTACCTAACGCAGTGTTAAGTTAATGACAAGCCATAAAATAATCAATTCGCTTAAATTCCAGCATGAACTAACGGCGTTTTACGGCCGTAGAGTAAAAAATGCGGTACAAAATTTCGGTCATCAATTTTGCTCCTAATTGGACATTAAAGTTTGCTCGGGAATGCTTAGGAAGAATATAAAATGTACGGTCTATCGATGTTTGTTCGTTCATTGCGAATTGTCGATATAACTGTACTGTTTGCAGAAACATAATCGGAAGCAGACATAGAAATTATGATGATGCAAATGTAAAAAAAATCACATTAATAAATTATTGTAGTAAAAAAACTATAAAGCACGCTTAAACATCAATCAAGGCAATCTAAACCACGGAACACTATTACTCCTAGATCTAAACCAATAGGACGAAAATAAAATTATCTGAGTCTCTTTTATTATTTTCTCTGTGAGGATTTTGGCGTAGCACTTCTTGTGCATTTACCAATGCCAAGTACTTATGAAATATTATCAAATTTTATTTGAATATTATTATTCAAAAAAGTTGTAGTCACAGTCAGAATCAAGCAATGTAGGTAAGTCACGGTCGAATCGAAGACATGCCCTAATAAAGTGCTGGAGGCTTTCCAAGAGGCCTAATGGAATTTTGGAAACAACACGTAATGACATGTTTCATCGTGTTATACCACTTTGCTACACTCGAGCACGTCTATGAACACTTAATAAGTAATAAACTACCACTTTTACACATTAATATTAGCTAGGTACAACACACATAAATATCTTCCGTGAATGTAGGTATGGTTTTATCAAATGTCTATTTACCTACATAGCTAGTATTTATAAGTTAACTACGAGTTTACCAACATACTTGTAAGTAATAGGTTAAGATTATTAAATAAACTATTGATTGATTGATTGATTGAATACTCGAAAACGCACAAGTTTAGGAAAATATAAATGATGTGACATGTTTTTTACACGTTGGTGTCACCTCTGCGTCTCTTTTTAACCGACTTCAAAAAGGAGGAGGTTATCAATTCGAATGTATATTTTTTGTTTGTTTTCATAATGAGAAGAATGGCAACAATTTTGGCAAATATAGTTCAGTTTACAAAATGGTATTACAAAATCGACGTCGTACCTTATTTTCTAGTTAAAACTACCAGTGCCACGGTTTAAATGGGTACTGCAAAGAATAAACATAGAAAGATACGACACAATTATGTGCTGCTAGGTATTTCAGTTCTAATTTCCTCCAGCTCGTACAAAGCGAAGGTTTCTTCTCACGTCTGCACCTAAGTTGTTTTCAATTAGATGTTGACCTCAATCGACGTGTAGAAGCTATTGAAAGTTACTTGTTAGGTAGACTACGCCTAGAAGTAGGAAACACACGTAATAAAGTTATTGATGTTTCTAAGTGAGACCTAGCTAGACCGAGGGATATATAACTGGATTAGTCGTTTGCATAAGGACAGTTGTACAGGGTTACGTGGAAAGGGCACCAAGCCGAAAGGGGTCCGTTATACCCGCATCATTATGAAAAAAAAAAATACTATGGAATGGAACCAACCATGAATCCGTGAAAAAATATCAGCTGTTCTATATTATAAAACAGTCATTGTACAGATTGTTTTAAAGTAAGCATTAAGAGGACTTGTATAGAAAATATATTTTTTAAATGTTATATGATTCCAAACAATTAATTTGAGTTATTATAAAGTCGTGGCATAACGATTAACGGTGAACTAGCATTCAGCAGTGTTGTCAAAGCAACAAAAATAGAAAATTAGAACACGCACGACCTCAATCCCTACGCCGCTTCTTTTTTTGCACAGACTACTAAAATCTACAAGCCCATAAATAAAATAAATAAAAACATACCATTGGACCATAATCCCTGTGGCAACCCCAATACATTTTACCCTCTTACATTTAAATAAAACATACAACTTTACGGTATGAATTAAAATAAGTGTAGCCATAGTCTACCAAGTCTACCATAATTTTGGAACCCGTACGTGAATTTAATTTCGTTTTATTTTCGTCAATAATAGATGAATCCTTTACAAAAGTGCGAAGTAAAATACGTTTTCAAGTATAAAGTCATTTAATAATTCGTTTTCTTTATGGGAGACCTTCTAATTTTACCTTAGCTTTAGGGTAAAGGTGCTACCGTTTCAAACCTTGGTTATTCGTTTAAGCTGTGACGTAAATATCGGTAGGCAAAGTTTAGGTAGGTAGGTAGGTAGGGGAGAGGAGATTTGTCACCAATTTTTCACTGACTTCAAAAAGCAGGGGTTCTGAATTCGATTGTGTTTTTAAATAAAAATAAATAAAATAAAATAAATAAATAAATACTTTCAGATTGGTCACATAGAAATTTCATTAAAATCGGTTCAGTAGTTTGGCTTTAAAATCAAAATTACTGGAAAATTCGGTTACTTTGATGGCAATATTAAGTATGTCCACCGACATGTAACCCGTAATTGCGTATTTTACTAATTTTGAAGTCGGTTTTTTAAATAGATAATTATTATAAAAAAATATTGTAACTCATTTAATAGAAACCTCTAAGAGGGAGGCCCTTTTTAGTAGTAGATTTTTACTGGCTGATAATGTGATTTATAATCATATTCAGTACTATACTGAATCTATGTTTATAATGGATTTATAGAAAGCTTTCTTACTGCAAAGGCAACGGCGACGATTTTGTCATGCCACTCACTAAACTAAACCAATGTGGCAGGGCTAAAACTATCTGAGTCTCTTTTTATGAGACAAATGTAGCAACAATTTTAAAGCTGTCACTTTTAGTTTAGTTTAGATAATGGTACAACAGAATCGTCTTCTCGGCCAAAATACCTCAGTGCAAAATTCTTCTTTTTTTTTTGTTAAATTTTCATGACCGTGGATTCAATGTCCTTTAGTCGTAATCTTAAACAGTTTACATAGTCTTAATAGCGTTTTGTAAAAAAAAAACCTGTGGCTGATGATGACGACAAAAGAATTACCACAATTTATTTATTCTTAACACTCTGCTTATTTTCATTTAATCCACAATAATAATTATCATAAAACTGTCCAAATTACATTCCGATCGTAGCAATTAATCGAATAATAATTGTTTCAAAATTCCATTTAACTTTATGAATAATAATTCGGTGGGAATTAAAACCTGGCATTGTTAAAACTGAAATAATATCCAAGGTAAATTAAACGAAAGGAAATATAATGAAAGAAGTAAAGTTTTAAGACCATAAATTATCAGTACAAAAAACCGACTTCAAAAATGGTAAGCATTAAAAAAAAAGATATTGGCAAATCAACAGGCACCTTGTACAAGATTATTCATACTATTGGAGCCATTTGGAGCAGGTTTAAAAATATTAAGCCATTGGGACCACCCCAAGAGCTTTCAACATAATAAAAAATCCGGACAAGCACGAGTCAAAAAAAAAAAAAAAATTACTGAAGTTGAAATATTGAAAGACAAACTTAACTTTGTAGTTGACTATAAGGTTCTTCGATACATTCCAACTACAAAATGTAAGTTTGTTATAGCAAACTAATTATTTTTAAATGATATAACTTCAAATTTATGACTTTCGGATTTATTCCTATATATGTGCTCTCCAGCGATGCCGTATTGACTATCGGTATGTCGAAGTGTTGAAGTGTTTGTACAATAACGCCACCATGTCGGTCCGAGTACAGGAGCAGAGTTCGAAGGCAATTCCATTGCGAAGAGGCGTGAGACAGGGAGACGTTATCTCTCCGAAACTGTTCACTGCCACAATGGAAGATGCCTTCAAGCTCCTGGAATGGCAAGGACTCGGCATCAACATCAACGGCGAGTACATCACTCACCTTCGGTTTGCCGACGATATTGTGGTCATGGCAGAGTCATGGTAGACGAACGAAAGTCACCGATATAGCCCACCGGATTAGTAAGTTGAAATGGCAGTGGGCAGGGCACATATCACGCAGAACGGATGGCCGATGGGGCTGAAAGGTTCTGGAATGGAGACCACGGACTGGTAAGCGCAGCGTAGGACGTCCACCCACAAGATGGACAGACGACCTAAAAGAGACCGCAGGGAAACGCTGGATGCAGGCCGCTTCCAACCGGCCCTTTTAGAAATCGATGGGGGAGGCCTATGTCCAGCAGTGGACGTCCTACGGCTGAAATGATGAATGATGATGATGATGATGTGCTATGTGACCTTGCCTCTTGCCAAATTTCATGATTCTAGGTCAACGGGAAGTACCCTATAGGTTTTGATTCCCCTGTGAAATTGCAAAATATGCGACATAAACATTCATATCTTTTGATTGCGTTCACTTTTACTTTTTTTACACACTTACAACTTTTATTTTTTTACAGCCGAAAGAAACCGTAGACTCAAGTATTTGGTACAAATTTCAACTTAATACCTTTACGCGTTCTGGAGAAAAAGGGTCTTGACAGACGGACAGACGGACAGACAGACGGACAACGAAGTGATCCTATAAGGGTTCCGTTTTTTCCTTTTGAGGTACGGAACCCCAACAACGAAGTGATCCTATAATGGTTCCGTTTTTTCCTTTTGAGGTACGGAACCCTAAAAAGAACTAGGCACGTAAATTGGTTAACAAATAGCGGATTACCTAACTAATCGGTGTACATAAACAATTAGATAGTTTAATAGAGGGCCGAGACATGCTTTTTATCCTTAAAAATATACGGTTGCTGAGGTCAGCACCGGCCCTAGCCTTTGATCAGGGTAGGGCGAGATCAGCTTTGCATACCCGAAAATGTCGCACAGTAATCGCACTTAAAAAAAAGTATTCCATGTGCTAATCCAGGTGATAAACTATTTTCACATCAAAATTGTATGCTGTCTGCAAGCCCCCCTGCATGTAGCTGCATGTGGCTGTACCCCGCCGCATGCCTCGCCTCGTCGGCACACGAGGCGCCATGAAAATTTAATTTTTCGCTCAATTTTTTTTCGCTTTTGTTATTTTGGCGTTCCTTGCTATCTGGCGCCTAGAGCAACCGCCCCTCTCGCTCGCTGGCGCCTCTGGCGCTGTTATGGGTGCCTTTCCATCAGAGATGTGCTACGCTGTGTAGCTATGAATGTGTTTGACATCCATCAATAAGGAACCTTTATTTTCATAGCTTAGCACTGGTGGAAACAAGTTCAACGCAGCTATGTATTTATCAAGGGATGCGTGCTACTTGACATCCTCGCAGCATAGCTGCATAGCACATCTTTGGTGGAAAGACATCTAAGGCTATAATTATGATAATATAATAAGCTCTAGTTTCTAAATGCCTAGGCAAATGGGTACTCATGCTATGTCCATAATAATTATCGTTGCGTTTTATTTTAAGCACGGTATTTAAATACCTGTATTATTTTAAAATGTATGAAAGACTTACAACCACGTTGGCCAAATGTGAAATAAAAGCTTAGGTATACAGGGTTATGCATATAGACTGTACTTAGCCGAAAGAAGGACATTGTACTCATCATTATGAACAACTTTTACCATGGGACCAACCCTGAAATCGCGAAAAATATATTATCTGTTCCATACACAGAAAAGAGAAGGCTTTTTTTGTGGTTAAATAGAAAACAGTTATTTGACACTCGACAAAATGGAACACCTTTGATGTTTTATACCCTAGGCCTTAGGGTATAATACTATGACATAGACATAGACATAGACATAATTTATTTGTGGCAAAAAAATACAATTACACAATATACACGGAAAAATTAAATTAAATTAAAAATAAAACTAAATAAGAACTTATTATATGGGGTAACGATGTTCTTAACCATTTACGTCGTCTAACCGAACACTCTATATATAGTAGATACGAGTATTCACACCGACACTTTCCATGAAAATGAATAAACGGATCCCTAATAAAAATAAATGTTTACTATCCGTTTTTTTTGTAAGGTACGTAAATTAATACTGATTCGAATTTTTGCTATGATAATGTTATGAAATGAAGCTTGGAAATGTATAAAATCAAGTTCAGAAAAATGAATAAGTTACACTCGGTTCAAGTATTTATTTGCTCTGATAGCCGCAATAACATTGTAAAAAACTGAATGAAAACTACGATCTGATCACTTTCGCTAGGTTTTTGAACATAAGACTATAGGTACCCCTATATACAGTATATACTTCAGTGAAATATTAAAAGATAATGTTTTCATTTAGCTTTTACAACCTAAAATGGCAGTGGGCTGGACATCTGCTGCAGAACTGAAAACCGCTAAGGTTTTCATGTGTTAGAGACACTAGTATAAAAAGATCTTTTAAGCCCCTAATAAAAGCGCAAAAAATCTTCAAACGAAGCCGGTATACTCCGGTAAGCGCAGCGTAGGACGACCGACAAGATGGATGGACGACCTAAAAGAAAACGCTGGATGCAGACCGCTTCCAACCGGCCTTTTTGGAGATCGATGGCCGGCCTATGTCCAGTTCCAGCAGTGGACATCCTATTGCTGAAATAATGATGATGATGATGAATCTTGAAACGGCTGAACAGACTTTCGTGAATAAGAACACTCTCGATCGTTTAGCCGTTTGAGAGCTGCGATGCCACAGATAGACACACAGAAACACAGACACACGGATACACATGCTAAACTTATAACACTCCTTTGTTTGCGTCAGGGGTTAAAAAGAGTGTACCTACATTGTACAACTCCGGATAAATTCCGGATTTATGACCTGTCCATAATTCTCCAGTAAATAATGGTAAACCTTATGAGTCGCGTGTGATCGCCGGTCACCAGATATAGGCGCTCTCGGCCCGCTTTCCTCACAATAACAGATTAATAACGAGTTACTACCTCACAGACTGCTAACTTTGGCCCAGTTCCAAACTTTTGAACCAACTCTAATATAGATTTTAAATCAGTAGCTAAAGTTCACACGGAAATTAAATCACTACTGCCATACTTTTACTTCGTTGTTATTAAAATTTTAAGATAAACTTTAAAGATTTGTATTCTGCTCACTAGTCTGTTGAACTTTTCTGTAAACTAAACTAAGTGTAACAAAATGGACGTGACGTTGCCTGCGAAACTACGAATGACAATGAGCCAGCCGCCATGACACACCCCCTCCCTCACGCCATGCCACTGTCAAGCTCGCCAAGCCTTTGAGGGGAGTGGATATATAAGCCAGCCTGCCAGCTAACTCTCTCTCTGTTCATTTCGATTGCTGAATAAATGAAGTAGTCGCCACTCTGAGTGTTTTATATGTCATCCCGTTTACATTCAGAAGAGGGATAAAGAAGAAAATTTAATACCTACGCGCACTGCGGCTTCATGGCGCTTGGTCAAATTGATTCTGATCCTGGAAGAAGACTATATAATGCTGTCTATAACGGCGAAGTTACTGCTTGAGAAGAATTTACGATGACGTAATTATGTACTGCAAGAAGGTTGACTCTGCCAAGCTAAAGCATCGTGCTACTTAGTTGGCCTGATGAAAAACGAAGTAAAAATGCAGAATAATGTCGCCACAATCATGAAGATCTAACACCACCCACCCTGTTTTCTCATCATTCGACGCCACGTACTGAGCAAGAAGAAGAAATAAGGATATTACTTGTTGCCGCTTCCGTGGCATTTAAACACGGCGAACCCTACTTTCTGCCCGTGACCTTACTACCCACTGCGTGCGAAAACTGTGACATCGAAGATTTCAAGATTCCATCTCGGGCCGCAAGACACGTGGCAAGATACTACTGTCTACCTGCCTACCAGCCTGCCCGCCTGCGTGCCAATCTGCCTGTCTGCCTGCCAGCATGGGGCCTGCATCCGTGTGGCGTGTAGCAGCCGGGCGAGGTCCTAACCTAACTAGGGCCTAAAGCAGCGGAGGCCAGCCTGCATCAGTTGGAGCTAGCGAGGAGCCTTAGCCTAATAGCCAGGTGTGTTTGTTTCTACTTGCCATTATGCTTATGAGATATACCTATTTTTGACCTTATTGCCACTAATTCAAGTTAGTATTAGAAAATTTACAAGTATATGACTTCAAAATATGACCATTAACTGATAGCAGTGAGCAAACCATGCACATTTCCTAAGTAACTATCGTACCTAATTGCCTAGTGCCAATTCCGATAGATTTGATTGTACCTACAGACGTGATTTAGACTGTACAGAAGAAAAGACGAAAACTAAATCATTGTCTTGGCCCGTGCTTTGCTTTCTAATTTGCATATTATTAGTGACTACTCATTGGTAGGTCAAAACGAAACAAAAAAAAAAATTGTATCAGATGCACTCGAAAGTTTGATAATTTTCTTCCGTGATCATAAAATAAAACTGCAATGGTTGGTAGATTGACGTGCAATCACACTCCTTACGCACAACTTGAGGGTAATCCCAATAGTACGTGCTTATGAACATGTAAGATTTAGGTTAAACAGCCTTTACATATCATACATAGATTAGATACAACTATTCACTCCAGTTTAATCGATGCCGAGTTTGTCTAAAGATTTATAATTGACTTTTACACTTTTGATCAGAGAAACTACGAAACCTGTAGGTAGATTAGAAAAATTACATTGTGGAAGTGCTAGCTTCGTTAGTTCGATACCTCATTTTATTTCTAAGTCGAGTCTGTGGGTGGGATGGAAAATAACTTTTATTGTCATGTCTGCGGGTAGACTGGGGAATTTCTCGCGTTGCAAAATAGTAATTTGTGATGGAATGTGATTCAGATTAGGTACTGGTGAATTAGACTGGTGTTACTAATTGAATCATGACAGACAGAAAATTAAATCTATAGTGAGCCTAGCAAATAGCAATGCAAAGCCTAGTCATGACATCTCTACTGAGCCTAGGAGATATGACAACCTTCGACATAGATTTTATTTACTAGAAAATTTTACATAAAGTTGTATGTTTCAATCTTGTTGACGAAGTATGTCAAAGGATTCTTTAGTCGATACTAGTCTTGGAAGCTGTACCTAAAATAACGCACACCTTAACGCAAAGGGATATTGCATTTCCAGTACTGAGCATGATAAAACCACAGTTAAAACTGAAACACATGGGGGTAGCTTATTTCAAATCTATGCCGAGTCGATACTCGGTACCACGTCATCAGCTCAAAGCCAAGTTTTGCCCCTGCACGAAATAGTGACAAATCCGTGCGATCTGCGCCTGCAGGAATTATTACTCAAGAGTCGGCGCACGCCTTAGAACTAAAAAATAAGTGCAAGCAACAAATAATAAAACTGTAGATTATTAAGGAACCATTTAACTTTCAATCATGTTTCCAAAATTACATTAAACTTGTTTATGTCCTCAATTAACTATTAATAACCAAAATATGAATTTGTTACTGTTAGACATACTTAACCGCGCAAATTGATGCAACGCAACCCGAGTATAAACTATGAGTTGGTTGATTCTCACGAAAGTAATGGTTAGGTACTGATAGCAATAGTTTGCTGATAGCCTATGCAAATAGCATTGCCAGTTTAAAATTAATTTGGTGCTTAATATAATAATAATAATAAAATAAATAATAAATTTTTTATTTCTTTAACACGATTTACAAAATATAAAATGTATATATGCAAGGTGTAGGTACCTTAATAAATGGCCTAACGCCGTCGTTTTAGTTTAGCTGTTGTTTATGATGTACCTTTAAAATAAATATAGGACTGTCAGTGCTATAAATTTATATGAGCACTTGAAGTACCTACGTAGTACGTACCTTATATTCATTCTGTAACAGGTGTGTCAGATTTGATGTTTGCCACGGAATTGTGATATTTTTTAGATAGGCATAGCTGTTATACCTTTACTGCTCCAAAGATGAACTTAGTACTTGCCATTCATTAGTTGCTGTCTATATTTTGATATTATGGTCAAGTTACAAATAAGTAGTATCTTCGTATGAATTGCAGCGAGAGGAATTTGCTCTGTAAACGAATCCTTAATTCCTTACATAGGTTTCGGGGATATCAGGTACAAACATTCTAGTTCAAATATGGTATTATACCAAACGTGACAACGCTGTACTGTGATGCAGTAAAGTACTTCTGATTAGAATGATACCGAACTCTGATAAATTAGAGTATTGCGCAGTAGTAGTTCTGTTTGTTTCAAATTATGTTGCTGATAGTGCCGATTGTTCTGATGGTGATAGTAATTAATTCTTATAGGTTTGATAGTGCGAGTAGCTCTCATTATTCTAATAACCCAGTAGTTCTGATAATTCTGTAGATCTAACTTTGCCAGTAGCAACTGCCAGTAGTTTTAACATCTTCGGTAATTTTATTAAGAAATAGTTTCGGTGGCTTCAATAGTTTAAGCAATCAATGGTTTTGATTGTAACTATAGCTTTGATGGTAACTATAGCTTTGATGGTAACTATAGCTTTGATGGTAACTATAGCTTTGATGGTAACTATAGCTTTGATGGTAACTATAGCTTTGATGGTAACTATAGCTTTGATGGTAACTATAGCTTTGATGGTAACTATAGCTTTGATGGTAACTATAGCTTTGATGGTAACTATAGCTTTGATGGTAACTATAGCTTTGATGGTAACTATAGCTTTGATGGTAACTATAGCTTTGATGGTAACTAAAGCTTTGAAGGCAATTGTAGGTTTGATGGAACCGATCACTGATAGTTGGAATATCTCCAGTAGCCCTTTGTAAAGCCAAAGCCAAAGCCAAAGCCAAAGCCAAAGCCAAAGCCAAAGCCAAAGCCAAAGCCAAAGCCCAAGCCAAGCCATGCCAAGCCAAGCCATGCCAAGCCAAGCCAAGCCAAGCCAAGCCAAGCCAAGCCAAGCCAAGCCAAGCCAAGCCAAGCCAAGCCAAGCCAAGCCAAGCCAAGCCAAGCCAAGCCAAGCCAAGCCAAGCCAAGCCAAGCCAAGCCAAGCCAAGCCAAGCCAAGCCAAGCCAAGCCAAGCCAAGCCAAGCCAAGCCAAGCCAAGCCAAGCCAAGCCAAGCCAAGCCAAGCCAAGCCAAGCCAAGCCAAGCCAAGCCAAGCCAAGCCAAGCCAAGCCAAGCCAAGCCAAGCCAAGCCAAGCCAAGCCAAGCCAAGCCAAGCCAAGCCAAGCCAAGCCAAGCCAAGCCAAGCCAAGCCAAGCCAAGCCAAGCCAAGCCAAGCCAAGCCAAGCCAAGCCAAGCCAAGCCAAGCCAAGCCAAGCCAAGCCAAGCCAAGCCAAGCCAAGCCAAGCCAAGCCAAGCCAAGCCAAGCCAAGCCAAGCCAAGCCAAGCCAAGCCAAGCCAAGCCAAGCCAAGCCAAGCCAAGCCAAGCCAAGCCAAGCCAAGCCAAGCCAAGCCAAGCCAAGCCAAGCCAAGCCAAGCCAAGCCAAGCCAAGCCAAGCCAAGCCAAGCCAAGCCAAGCCAAGCCAAGCCAAGCCAAGCCAAGCCAAGCCAAGCCAAGCCAAGCCAAGCCAAGCCAAGCCAAGCCAAGCCAAGCCAAGCCAAGCCAAGCCAAGCCAAGCCAAGCCAAGCCAAGCCAAGCCAAGCCAAGCCAAGCCAAGCCAAGCCAAGCCAAGCCAAGCCAAGCCAAGCCAAGCCAAGCCAAGCCAAGCCAAGCCAAGCCAAGCCAAGCCAAGCCAAGCCAAGCCAAGCCAAGCCAAGCCAAGCCAAGCCAAGCCAAGCCAAGCCAAGCCAAGCCAAGCCAAGCCAAGCCAAGCCAAGCCAAGCCAAGCCAAGCCAAGCCAAGCCAAGCCAAGCCAAGCCAAGCCAAGCCAAGCCAAGCCAAGCCAAGCCAAGCCAAGCCAAGCCAAGCCAAGCCAAGCCAAGCCAAGCCAAGCCAAGCCAAGCCAAGCCAAGCCAAGCCAAGCCAAGCCAAGCCAAGCCAAGCCAAGCCAAGCCAAGCCAAGCCAAGCCAAGCCAAGCCAAGCCAAGCCAAGCCAAGCCAAGCCAAGCCAAGCCAAGCCAAGCCAAGCCAAGCCAAGCCAAGCCAAGCCAAGCCAAGCCAAGCCAAGCCAAGCCAAGCCAAGCCAAGCCAAGCCAAGCCAAGCCAAGCCAAGCCAAGCCAAGCCAAGCCAAGCCAAGCCAAGCCAAGCCAAGCCAAGCCAAGCCAAGCCAAGCCAAGCCAAGCCAAGCCAAGCCAAGCCAAGCCAAGCCAAGCCAAGCCAAGCCAAGCCAAGCCAAGCCAAGCCAAGCCAAGCCAAGCCAAGCCAAGCCAAGCCAAGCCAAGCCAAGCCAAGCCAAGCCAAGCCAAGCCAAGCCAAGCCAAGCCAAGCCAAGCCAAGCCAAGCCAAGCCAAGCCAAGCCAAGCCAAGCCAAGCCAAGCCAAGCCAAGCCAAGCCAAGCCAAGCCAAGCCAAGCCAAGCCAAGCCAAGCCAAGCCAAGCCAAGCCAAGCCAAGCCAAGCCAAGCCAAGCCAAGCCAAGCCAAGCCAAGCCAAGCCAAGCCAAGCCAAGCCAAGCCAAGCCAAGCCAAGCCAAGCCAAGCCAAGCCAAGCCAAGCCAAGCCAAGCCAAGCCAAGCCAAGCCAAGCCAAGCCAAGCCAAGCCAAGCCAAGCCAAGCCAAGCCAAGCCAAGCCAAGCCAAGCCAAGCCAAGCCAAGCCAAGCCAAGCCAAGCCAAGCCAAGCCAAGCCAAGCCAAGCCAAGCCAAGCCAAGCCAAGCCAAGCCAAGCCAAGCCAAGCCAAGCCAAGCCAAGCCAAGCCAAGCCAAGCCAAGCCAAGCCAAGCCAAGCCAAGCCAAGCCAAGCCAAG
Source organism: Agriopis aurantiaria (assembly GCA_914767915.1). Classification (NCBI taxonomy): domain Eukaryota; kingdom Metazoa; phylum Arthropoda; class Insecta; order Lepidoptera; family Geometridae; genus Agriopis; species Agriopis aurantiaria. The sequence continues at coordinate 5,670,209 of OU612001.1, read as the reverse complement.
CCAAGCCAAGCCAAGCCAAGCCAAGCCAAGCCAAGCCAAGCCAAGCCAAGCCAAGCCAAGCCAAGCCAAGCCAAGCCAAGCCAAGCCAAGCCAAGCCAAGCCAAGCCAAGCCAAGCCAAGCCAAGCCAAGCCAAGCCAAGCCAAGCCAAGCCAAGCCAAGCCAAGCCAAGCCAAGCCAAGCCAAGCCAAGCCAAGCCAAGCCAAGCCAAGCCAAGCCAAGCCAAGCCAAGCCAAGCCAAGCCAAGCCAAGCCAAGCCAAGCCAAGCCAAGCCAAGCCAAGCCAAGCCAAGCCAAGCCAAGCCAAGCCAAGCCAAGCCAAGCCAAGCCAAGCCAAGCCAAGCCAAGCCAAGCCAAGCCAAGCCAAGCCAAGCCAAGCCAAGCCAAGCCAAGCCAAGCCAAGCCAAGCCAAGCCAAGCCAAGCCAAGCCAAGCCAAGCCAAGCCAAGCCAAGCCAAGCCATGCCATGCCAAGCCAAGCCAAGCCAAGCCAAGCCAAGCCAAGCCTTCGACTGATCTTCCAAATATACCGCCACAGCGGAAGTCCTTCAATGACAGCAAAGTCAGCTGTTGATTGGCCGCGACGTCATTTCCGGCTGGCCTACCATTTATACTTACCGGTAAACCTTAAAAATGGTGCGAGAGCTCATTTGTCGATTATTATTTTACGGTGCTCTAAGGAAGATAAGTCGAAACTCTGTCCGATAACTGAGAAATAAATCAAGTTAATTGTCTGCGAGCATATTTATTTCTCTTCTGTTTCACCTTAATATTGCCATTGGCCTTTAATATGAATACTAGCCCTTAATGTTGTCCGTAGCCCTTATTATTGCCAGTAGTGTAGTCAGACTCAGACTGAACACATTGTTAATTTATTAGAAACTAAACCTTGTTGTTTGTTCCCAATTGCGGGAGCAATTGTTGCAGGATGGTCGAGTGTAACAAAATGGACGTGACGTTGCCTGCGAAACTACGAATGACAATGAGCCAGCCGCCATGACACACCCCCTCCCTCACGCCATGCCACTGTCAAGCTCGCCAAGCCTTTGAGGGGAGTGGATATATAAGCCAGCCTGCCAGCTAACTCTCTCTCTGTTCATTTCGATTGCTGAATAAATGAAGTAGTCGCCACTCTGAGTGTTTTATATGTCATCCCGTTTACATAAGATAATATTAATAATAAGATAATAATGATAATTTGCTGATTCCGTCTAATCCGTATTATTTTAAAAAGTAAGTAAACAATTGCATATTTTGTGCTGTATAAGTAGTTTAGAAATTTAAATTTAAATAAATAAAGTTAGATAGTAAAAGTATAAAATCGACCCTCCTATGCTGACGACTCGCCATCGAACTGTGCCATCGACGCGTCGACTAAGCGACGCGACGGTTGGGTACGTCGTTCACGGGTACGAATCATGTATTATGTTCTATACATAGCATGCCAATATTTTTTGTAAGGCAATTAATTTGATTTTATCCAACAATATAACATATCCACATGAAAAAACAAATATAGTTTCTGATTAGTAATTTTTAAACTTCAAATTTTTTAAAAGTGTGTGCGAGATAGCTGTTGCTGGCAGCTAGAAAAATAATTGTTTTTTTTTGTTTCCTCCGCCATCAAAATATTAATTATACATTTCAGAAAATAATGCCCAATCCGTTTTGTTTAGTGGATTTTCATCTTCAATTTTTTTGGGAACGTGCGAATGAGAAATTTTTGACCCATGAGCGCCATGAGATCGAGATTAGCGATCAAGATTATACGTGTCCTTTTTCCCTTCATACACGTCTAATCATAAAGACAGTGACAGCAATAGTATGAGAAACAGTTAACCTACGTAACTGACCCCACATGTGTACTGCGCCAGCGGTTTATTTCGAGTAGACCACATTCAGTTGACGGCGAGATAACGTAATAGTTCAGTTCGGATTGAATTTGCACCAATTTGTCGTGACTTAGGAAATACCTTCGCTTACAAAAGCAACCGCATAGTTGTGCAACCATGCGATAGTTTTGCAACCTCCCTAGTTCTACAATTCATGAAACGGGCAAAGTTGAAACTGCAAAAATCCAGTTTGTTTTCAAAATGTGAGTATTTATGTTTGGGGTGTTTGTGTTTTGGTTTATAGAGGTCGTTGTGGGGTTGAAGTGGTATTACGATTGTTTTGAGTCGGTTGTATTGAGTTTTAGAATTCCTTGCAACTTCTGTCGGATGAACGTAAAACTATTTTCTTTGCAATTTTAGGTCAGAACGGTGCATGTTTTAGACGCATTCTTTTGTTTTCATAAATTATTTTACGTTTAAACGCGACTGATTTATTTTAGGGTATAATTCAGTAGGTATTTTTATTTGGAGTTTGTCTTTAGTCTTATATTATGCCAGCCCCGAAATAAATAGGTATTTTTTTGAAATATATACTGTTTCTGCGCCATGTCTAATCGTTTGTACTATCTATAGGCCTTCGTTGTATAAACGATCTTCAATAAAATTAGTTTACTTTTTTAAGTATTATTTAGTAGTTGCTTGGTACATTGATTTGTATATTTCTTAGTATTATAATACCTATAAACTCCTTGCTCACCAAAAAAAAGCTGTATGAATCAATTAATATTTTCCAATTGTTAAATCGGTCCAGCGCGCGCTTACAACAAACAGCATTATATTTTTATTTATACTGGGTTACAAGGAAATGGTGTACTAAGCCGAAAGAGATCCATAGTAGGTACCTATCATGGCCACCATTATGAAGTTATGAACCGCTTTTACTAACGGAGCAACTCTTAAATCGCAAAAAAAAAGCCAGCTGTTCCATATATTTTGTCGAGTGTGAATGACCAATTTTCTATGGAACAATTGTTTTTTTTTTCGCAATTTCAGTGTTTTTCCTATAGTAATATATTGTTCATAATGATGGGTGCTATGGACCCCTTTCGGCTTAGTACACCCTTTCCTCGTAACCCAGTATAAAACAATATTTGGAGATGTAATCTCGTATTGTGGATTTAACATAGTTTTATGTCTCTCAGGTATTTCAGATACATTCTTATAGTGGTAGCAGTCGCCGGCGCATCAGCGTTCTTATAGTGGTAGCAGTCGCCGGCGCATCAGCGCAGCCCAGGAAATGCGACCAGACTCCCCCACAAGCCACCGTCTCTGAGCCCATCACCGACACGTCGCTGTTCCAGCTAAAAATCGGCAACGCTAAAAACAACACTTTCATAGCCATGCAGACTTATGTGTGTAAGATATTATTATTATATATTATAATGATTATGATTTAGTAACATCTCTACAGATCAGCTCAGTTTTTAGGTTCCGTACCCAAAGGGTAAAAACGGGTCCCTATTACTAAGCCTACGATGTCTCTCTGTCTGTCTGTCCGTCTTCTTTCGAACCGTAATAGATGGCCAGGTAAAATTTTCACAGAATATGTAATGTTACGGCGGAAATAATAAAAAAGTCAAAAAGTAAAAACGAAATCCCCTTACAACAAACATATTTTTTAACGTATTTTTGTATTAGCTCTAATGTAAAAATGGTAACACGTACAAGCGTCAAACTTGGCATGATTATAGTACACACTCTAAAGTATAACAATAAATAAATAATGGCCAAGTGCGAGTCGGTGACAAGTTTCTGTTCATTACCAAGTTATAACTGGTAATTTCGTTATTGAATTTTGTGGTAGTACGGAACCCTCAATGCGCGAGCCTGACTCGCACTGGGCCGGTTTATTAGATACTTATTAAAACTATCATGTAGCTATCACATAATATATGAAATAAAAAAATAATAGAAAAGGTTGGTCCCCGTTTACTAAGTGTACCTATAATAAGTAACGCATACGTACCTACTATAAGTTTGCGCCTTATACATTTTAATGGCATGACGCACGAATAAAAATGTTGTTGCTAAGTGCTAAGGATAAAAAAAAAATAGGTTAGGGTTTTATTATGGGACGGTACCACTTCAGATCAGACAAGCAAGGGAGATATGCCTTAGTACAATTACTAGCTGCGCCCTCAATTTCACCCGCGTGGAAATTCCCTTGGGGACCGTAAATTTTTCCGGGATAAAAAGTATCCCATGTGTCCCTTATAACTATACCTCAAAAGTTTCGTGCTAGAGACCCGGGAGATTGGAGTTCCAGGGAAATACGTCGTTACGGAAGTCAGGAATTTTTGCGTTTTCCCGGGGGTTCCCCTACCCTGTCACTAAAGACCACCTTTTTTTACTACCTACCACTGTTGACTTTTGTAGATAATGTGCTGTCACCACAGGCTGTCACTGTTTTGATCTATACTGAATCTATGGTATTGATCAATCATGGATCAATCAAAATTCTCCTTCACTCTGTGGAAAGTCCCCGGAGATAGGGCGGAAAGCGTCACAGCTTGATGCTGTATTCTGGCTCCGTTGACGCAGGGGAGGAGGAGGATCAGAAACACGAAGCTGTCAAGTTGTGGAATTAATACAAATGTCCGTCGCCTAGCAACATAGATTCAGTATGCTAGCAAGCAATAATGTTCCTTGAGCATGCCCTTCGTAAAGCCGAGTATTCGTGGCAATTTTCTCCAAGAATTGTCTTCATGCAACTGCAGTGGATAACTATAGATAACGCCTACCTTAAATGGACTTGTCATACAATACAATATCACTTTCTAATACACCTAACAAAATACAAAGTAACTTAAAACAAAACTGGCAGTATAATACTGTAGCCTTATCGCAGTAAGCGAATTCTTCCAGGCGACCTTTGGATGAGCGGTGGTGGCCAGGCGGTAGCATGTGTGCTTTACAATTTGACGGTACACCCGGTTCGATCCTCGGCTCTGTACCAACGACTTATTTCATGTGCACTTTCCATGCCATCGCTCAACAATGGTATAGGAAAACATCGTGAGGAAACCGTATGTCCAAGAACCTCAATAGTTCAAAGACATATTATGACATTCACCAACATGCACTGGGCCAGCATGGTAGATTAGGGCCCATCCTCTTTTTGAGAGAAGGCCTGTACCTCAGCAGTGGGAACATGATACAGTGGGCCCTTTGGATGGTTAGGTATAATAATTACGTGAATTATTTCTAGTGACGTTAGAAACGACTGACCCGGAGAATAAGCCGTTCACCTGGTTCATGATAACAGCCGAGGACCCTGCGGTGGATGACAATGTCTATGACTTTGGTCACAAGGACGTGGATGTGGGCAGCTTGAAGACCCTGGACCCCAGCAAGTCGAGGTATAGCGAACGGTGTGCCAGCACTGTTGAGAGTTTTGATAATACGCCGAAGATCAAAGTTGAGGTTCGTGACTTCTTTTTATCATCTACGCAATTGAGTAAGACGAGGCAAGTGTCACTCACCTGATGGTAAGTGTCACGCTTGCCCATAGAAGTTCAGTGCAGCTCAGAGTTTGGAACTTCAACAATTTAAAGCCTTGCGCGGCAATGCACTGCGCTGGTCATCATGAGATTAGGTATATAATATATTTTTATTTATTTAGTAATAGGCTTGCATTTGACCGCTACTCCGCCTGATGTTAAGCGTTGTTGCGGTCTACGATGGAGCACGCTTGCATAGAAACCGATAGGCCAGTAATTTCTCTGGAAATGTTGCCCTTAAATCCGGAATGCAGTAATGTTTGCACACTGCTGCTTTGCGGAATAACTTGAACAAAGAGCCTCCTGGGGCCTTACGGACAACAGCTATTACAGGCACCTAATCCGCTCAGTTGGAAAATCACGCGACCGCAAACCGTATCTGGGCGCGATAAGGTTTGCGGTCGCACGATTTTCCAACTGAGCGGATTAGGTGCCTGTAATAGCAGTTGTCCGTAAGGCCCCTGGGCGCTGATTCACTAACGCTCGTAACGCGGCCCTCTAAGTGTTAGGACTTTATTCCCTAGCAAATAGCAAATTTTACTATTGCACTTTTTTTTTTTTTTTTTTGTTAACTTAACGTGCCGTGTTACGTTGGTTTTAGTTAGTGAATTAGGGCCCTGGTGAATTTTTGCCATTTTTTCATTGAGTTGAAGATTTTATTATCTAATGATCTGTCCGGACTTGACAAGACTTTTAGACCTTTGTTTGTCCTGTTTTTATAGCTTTAGATGTAATATGAGTAAATCTTGATTAGCCCGGCTTTATGTCAGGACTTTTCAAATGTTGATATGGTAACCCTAATTACAGGTTCATTGGGTATCCCCGACCACGAGCAGGAGAGTACGTATCCGTGCTATGGTGGCTGAGAACAGTGAGACCTGGTACATTGGGGAAAGCCTCACCATCATCCTCGAGCGTGATCAGTCCCCTCCGAAAGACGACCCGCCTTACGCTCCCATACAGAACTGTCCCCTCTGTAGTGAAGCTCGGTATGAAGTAAGTGAAACTCCATGTATGTACCTGACGAGCAATAAGGAATGTACTTATTGTGTTTAACGTTTATATTCTCTGTATGAGTATTTTTGGCCACGCCATTCTTGGGAATGCGTGTGATGGAGGAGTATCTGCCACCATTCAGAAAGAGGCGAAAGATCCCTATCTCACTGGTGCTCTTGGTGTTCGTTAGTTCGGTTACAGTACATCTCCAATTACAGTTGGAAGTGTAGTGTTACCAATAAAAATGTACTTCCACTTTTATTGTACGAACTGCTAGTCTGTGGATTGCGCGGGTTGAATGGGTGTTCTAATAGTCACAATCTGGGTACCTTCTTTTCACGAGTGAATCGGTTTCTTCTAGGCAAGCGTGCTCAATCGTATATCACATCATCGGTTAACATCAGGCGAGTTGGCAGTCAAACGCAAGCTTATTATTATTCAATAAAAAATAACTGCCAGTCCTGTCTGCTGAGTGTCTGCCACACCCAACTACGGATTAGACCGTTCCTACGTCACACCTAGGAACATAAGCTGTCATATTCTTAGCAACATGTTAAGCACAGCAAAATGTTGATTAGATAACAGAAAATATTACCCACTAGCTTTGCCTAATAAATGATAAAAAGCTAGAGTGGGCAGTTGATGTGTCTTCGTAGATTAAACAGGCTATATTGGCCTAGAATTATTGTAATTTTTTTGTCCATCAAAGGTGATCTTCAAAGGCCGCTGGTCTCGGCTGGAGCACCCGCTCCACTACCCCCGCAAGCCTGACGAAAACGGCTACAGCTACATGATAGGGGCGTCGCATGACTACAACTTTACTCTCTGGCAACCGGGCGTTAAGGCCAGCCCAGGCATGTCGGCTCTGGCTAGGGCTTCGGATATATCTGTACTAGAAAGATTTATCATTGACAACGTAAGTTCTCTTAGAGTGGAATATAATTATTTTCGTTTTAACAGTCACACCATAGCCAAAGTATCACTGTAACGTCACTCTGGCAATCGGACATTGAGGCCATCTCTGATGCCTTACACCAGGCACGTGTCAAAGTACAAAGAAGCTCATCGGTAAGGAATCCCTAATTCAGACTAAGCTTCTTAGCCTTGAACGTCGGCGGATAGATGCTAGTTTATCAGTTTTTATCGGATACATTTCAGAAGAGTATGCATTAGGTCTGCATGGTCTAATACCTCCCTGTCAATATTTTTTTGTTATGGATGTGTGTCAGTTTCCTCACTAAAAATATAATAGGCTATACTAGCTCATTTTAACAGTCCGAAGAGAGTCACCCAGGTGGAGAACCTAGGTGGAGAACCTAGGTGGAGCACCAGGACCGCACCCAGGCTTGCATGACTAATGAAATTGAAAATTACTGTCCTCGTCAATTTATTAAAAAAACAAACATTATCGGCTTATGATAAGTCCATATGAACATCCATCTATTGTACACCTATAACACCACTAAACAGAAGATGTTTGGTACTTACGCAGTTTTTTCAACGACCTGATGAAGTAGATAGATGGTAAGCGGATGTGTAAAGCAGAAGATCCCACAGAGGACAAATTTTACCTAGGCCGATGATGATGATCCAAAAAGTACACAATTATAATATATATTCCCATGCATTTATTAATATACTAACGTTTTCGCACGGGTGTAATTTACGTGCGAAGCCGGGGCGGGTCCGTGAAAAAATCTCTAACTGATGGTGAAAACCGCATCAAAATCCGTTGCGTGGTTTAGTAGGAGTTAACGGTTATACAGACAGACGCGGAAAGCGACTTTAATTTTATAGAGAAGAGATGTAGAGATATAAAAGAGGTAGAGAAGATTCTAAACAACCCTTTACTTCACAGATGTCAGAGACAGGCGGTACCCGGACCTTGATCCGGGGGAAGCGGCGCCATCACCCGAACATGCACAAATGGTCTCACGCTCTATTCAGGGTCGACAAGATCCACCACCTTTTCACTATAGTAGTCGCTATGCGACCTTCTCCTGATTGGTTCCTGGGCACGAAGAAATTTGAACTGTGCACGAGCGAAGGCTGGCTGAGATACTATGAGATGCCCTTGTATCCTTGGGATGCGGGTGTCATGGACGGAGTTTCTTACGAGGTACAATTCTATTGTCTGCCCATCACTTTCTGTTCATTCTTGAGGCGTTTTCCCAAAGACGTATAATAATCTGTGCCTTTGCATAATTGGTTCATGGTCACAAAAAAAGTTGAACAGAGCTGCTTGTATCTCTCAAGGTGTGTGTTTATAGGACGAGGGTTCTTACAAGGTACGGTTTTAGCCTACCTATTCAACACCCGTCACATGTTGCATTGGCCCCAACATATTTTTTGTGGCCGACCTCGACAAAAGTTTTCAGGAATCCGCAAGACGTAGGCTCTCGTAGGCTAGTTTGATCATGCTGCGCCGTACCGCCGTCGCACAGGCCATATAAGTGCTGTGATATAAGGATTCCACGCAACAAAAGCATTTCGGCATCAGTGCGCTCATCGGGTATCGTCCTTGGTTTGCAAAACCCGCTAGCCCGCATACAACCCGAATGTAAAGGATTCCTTGGGGTTATGTACCACGTCATACTTTTCAATACTATGTTGACACACAATATCTCGCAGACTTTAGTCATATGTGCGAAAAGCCTGCTGTGCACATTGACCATTATTTGTAAAAGTTAGAAGTATTAGTTCTTATCGTTCTGGATTAGTTATCGTCGGTCTTTCTAACCTAGCACAGTTTCTGTTTATAACCCATCACCAAACCACCCGTAAACAAAACAGCGCTTATTTGTCAAACACGTTAGCGTTGGAGTGCTTTTAAACACATCGGAATACCAATCAATCACTGTGCTCGCTTCGCCGCGACTGACGGAAGAGTGATGTTGGGATTCCCCAAGTGGGTTATAAGGGCGACGATGGGATGGGACAGAAATAGAAATATTGCGCTTTTGAGTGGAATCAGGCGTACCCTAGACAAGCTTAGGTCTGAATGATAAATGACATATTCATGGTTAGGCGTAACGTAACTCATTGTTTAAAGTAATTCATCAGAAAAAGCTGTGTAAAGTTTTATGAGGAAGGTACGATTGAGAAGGTGAATGGTGAACTACCTACCTTACTTTACAAAGAGACACTTTTTACGTCCAAATTTCGAAAATCTATTCTTCGATTCTAAACAAGTCAGTTTCCTTTCTAGTTTTTGAGATTGCAATGTCCTTATAATAGAATGGATCCGAAAATATATTTGTTTGTTTGTTTTTCAAACACTAACAGAGCAATGGGTCCATCAGATTTTTGGCATGGGTGGGTACCTAAGTATAATTTATAAGCTAAATAGTGACTTTATATCCCGAAAAATTTACGGTTCATAAGGGATTGTCCATTCGGGTGAAACCGTGGGGCTGCTAGTACTTTTATAGACCAGACCCAAAAAACTACTTTACCTGCCGGCATTAATTAATTTTTTGTATTTTTGCATCGTTTCAGTCTCAAACGTCTGTTACGAATCCTGATGGCAACATCGAACGAGTGGAAGTCGGTTCATTCAACGACGAGTCTCCGTTTTTCCAAACGAACCTGAATGACCTGAAACCGTTCGCATTCCTCGAGGTACGGAGACTGGACGTGTACCCACTGGATCCTAAAGAATGCTCTGAAGAAGGTATTACTATAGTAGAAGCAGGTGGCATATTGGCAATGTAGATCTGTTCGCACAAAGCCGAATCCAGTGTTTGTGAATACATGCACAGTAGACACAGCGGATGTTTGTGTCTCTGATAGTGCTAGCAGACGCTCGAACGCGGCTGACCTCAACCGCCGTCTGACCAATGGGAGAGACAGAGAAGGAAATATGATATTCTCACTCTTTCTCTCCCGTTGGTTGGACGGCGGTCCGTCAGCCGCGTTCAAGCGTCTGTTAGCACTATGAAGTTGGCTGCAAGGCTTCGCAGTAGCTATTTTTGTGTCGTAAGGGATGTGCTACTTGCGCAATGGTTCGCAAGAGCTTAACTTCAGAGACACATAGATTCGCTGTGCCTATTGTAGATTGTTATTACATCCACAGCTAAAAGAAGGTAGGCCTATGCAACAAAACAGAAAGTTCTTTTCAAGCATGTAATGGCTGAGATAGTGTATTGATTTCATAAACCTAGAAACTGGTTCGTTCAAGCAAAAGGAAAGAGTAAGAGCCAAACAACTTAACTTATTGGCTACCAAATTTAGAACTTATACTTCTATATACCAAATGAACTTCAATTATTAGCTAACACCATTCATATATTTTTAAAGTTTTTATTTGAGTAAATTTATTTAATTTGTTAGTATGGGTCAAATCTTGAAACTGAATTTTTAAAACAGTTATCACCAACCGGTTGAGCTGACATTTTGCATACACGCTTAGTTTGGATGTCAGTACATGGTTAGCTAAATGACGTCATTCTAAATCCAATATGGCGGACTCCCAAAGATACGAATTAATTATTTTTTATGCAGCCTCATGATATGGGTAATGGGCATCAAATGAAAGGGTTTGTTGAGAAAAATACGAAAATACTTAGCTTTATACAAAAAAAAAATGTTTTTTTTTTTAATTTTCTTGTAGGCGATGCTGCAAATGTTGATGATGGAGAAATTGCAGAGGAAGAACCACAAGAGTAAGTTTTAATTTATACCTTTTGTTGTATTTAGAAGGCCTCTGATCTGATAATAATAAAACCAGATCGTTATTGATTGATTGATTGATTGATTAACTCTTTATTGTTCACACCATGAAATATTGGTTATTGCCATGCGTAGCAATAATAGCGTTCGCACCATACAACACCTACTTTGTATAATTTGTTTTTAAGACTAATGTAGTTGACCTACCTAGTATAACGAATCATTAACTATAAATTAAATTAACTGAACTATTATTATTATTATTTTGACATATTATTCTATTGGACATTGCTTATTACTTTTTTACTTTAGAATTGTATTGTGTCACTTTATTATTTAGATTTTATTACCTTCATTTATTTATATTTTTTTTTTGATGTACCTAATCATTGAATTGTATGGGTTATTTTATTGCCTGAAATAAATTAATTTGAATTTGAATTTTTTGAATTGTTATAAGGATTATAAGGCTAATAAAAGTCTGAATCTGAATCACACAAACTTCTGCGTCGCTGATCATCAGCGCTGCTGTGCGGTGCTATACGAGTAAAAAACGCAACGTATATCCATACCCCTGACTGACATCAGCACCCATTGCGACCATGACGATATTAATTATATTTGTCAGCGCCAGACGTCAGCGTAGAAGAAAATCAAGATCAAGCCTTGTCATAATGTTTAATCTATATACTAATATTATAAAGAGGAAAGATTTGATTGTTTGTTTGTTTGTTTGCATTGAATAGGCTCCGAAACTACTGAACCGATTTGAAAAATTCTTTCACTGTTGGGGTACACTATCCCCGGGTAACATAGGCTATATTATATTTAAAAAAAAATAGGTATCCTTACTAAAACTCCAATAATATAACCCTTGGTGTAAAAAAATAAGATTTACATATTTGACTTCGTGTCATCTGCGTGTTTGACAGTTCTAAGACAGGACAACGTCTGTCAGGTCAGCTAGTTTATTACAAATAACAGGCTTAGCTATGAATATAACTAAATACATTACACATACTGAAAAACTCAATTAAATTGGCTGATAAATCTCTGAGATTTGAGTGTTTAAAGTTGTAGGTGGGGATAGAGAGAGAGAGAGGATACCCTGTCGCTTTCTCGCAAAGCGTGTATAGAATTTGTATGGCGTGCCTGAGGTGTAACGTCATAACTAGCTATAGAGGGCTCTCTGTCGAGATGAAATAAAAATACTTATAACTTATTTATTTTCGAACTAATACTAATTTTGTTTTCTTTGAAGAGCTCTATTTATGATCAGCTTATGAGGTAATAAAAAATATGAGTTAGGTATAATGCTTATTGTTATATTTTTACAGTGAACCTCAAGCAGATCCAATAGTAGCAGAGTCAAGGAAGAACGCCGGGTGCATTGGCGAGTGGAGTGAGTGGACGCCTTGCGTGCCGGATGTGGGCAGGTGTGGGATCGGTTCTCAGACTCGGACTTGGGTTAACGGCTTCCATTATGGGTCTGATGTAAGTATTTAGTTTGCAATTAGGTTGATGTTCTTTTGGTCAAAGACAATAATCAGAATTTTTTGGCGTTGGTTCTAACTTGTTTTACGGCGATATGCGCAAGGGCACTTCTAATATACCTACGAACCTCGGCTGAGGCTTGGCTGAGGCCGTCGGTCGCTGGGGGTGGGGAATCAGACCCCAGAAAGGGGTTTCCCGGCCCACTAGCAGGTTGTTTAAATGGTTGTTTATTTGTAGAGAACACATCTGTTTTGGAGCTTACGGTAAGTAGTAGGTACCTATCTATATCTACAGAGTTGACCAAATAGTTTACGAAATAAAAAGTCTTTATTAGGTACCTAATGATCTTTTGTTTTCATTTTCAGAATGAGGATGATGTTCAAGTTTTGCCATCGGAAGGTAGTTGCCAAGCAAATGGAGATCCACACCCCATGGAAATCAAAGATTGTATTGTTGAATGTTGAGTTACACAGCTTTATGTTATACCTATGTATGATGTACCTATGTAAGTAACTACCTATGTAATAAAATATTCTGTAACTATAGGTAATATGTTACTCTACCTACGTACCTACCTAGAATAACATAAGTAATTTGAATACCTACTTAGGTAGGTAGGTAGGTATATCTAATAGGTAAGACAAGTACAGTCATATCGTTCAATAATGAATAGATATGAGTAACTAGGTATCTACTACGTTACTGTCTTTGACAATTGTTGACGGTTTAGAAAGTAGGTTAGGTAGGTATCTCAGAATACAGAAAAAAATATTCGTTATTTCGTTATTTCGAATTCTGTGGTAGGTAGGTATCTATCTAGACTCTAGAGTTTATTTTTACACCGGACCACAGATAGTGCAAACTAGATGCAAACTTGGAACATGCTCTCTGGGGTCGCGGTCCTGTCTTCTCGTTTTTGCGCGAAAACGAACCGGTTGGGAAGTTTGCCGGCCGGGGCGGCAGCGGCGTTAGCAGAGCGCGGGGAGGCGGCGGTGTCAACATTGTTTACCGGTCGGGTGTGAACATAGCACCAAGACGCGCATGCTCCGAGCGCAACGGCCCGCCTCGCGGCTCGCGCGCTCCTCGCAACTTGTTGATTGTTCGCTCACTTCGCGCCAGTTTGAGGCGAACGATGCGCCGGGCGGTCGTGTCTCGCGTCGCGTCTTTAGCGCTCTCAACTTCGAAATTATTTTACGAAAATACGTGAAGTTTCCAAACACATTATCGTGAAGAACTACTGTACTGAACACCGAGTTTAGTGCTTGAGCGACGTGAAACGCTTCGTATAAGTCGTTTTAAGTCATTGAAACTTAATAGGCTCACTCGTTTTACCTGCATGCTTCGTCCCACGTTAGTGAAACGGCGAGCTACCTTATCGGATAAACGAACATTTTTCAAATGGGTGTGCGTTTATTTAGTGTGATAGTGTGCGTGTTATGTGTTACAAGACATCGTGAGAGCGTGATTGAAGTCAGTGACAAGTTTTTACAATAGTGACGTGTTATTGTAATAAAATGGGATCGAGGACCATGATCGTACGCGGGAGTGAGAGGGCCATGGTCGCAGCGTTGCTGGTTTGTTCGCTCGCAGTGGCGTCAGCGCAGTATACAAAAGGTAAAAACCTCTTTCTACCTGTGCTCGTGTTGCACGGCTTTGTTCTATGGCCTTTTGTGCGCTCCTACGACTATTTTGGACGCTCCCTTGCGAAATGGGACGTGACTTCTAATGAATTGTACTTTACCTACTTACCTGGCGGTTACTACCGCGAAATGCATGAATGACTCGGCGCCGATAGTGCAGGTAATAACATCCAGATAAATTCAAGTAGGTAGGGTACAATAAACAAGAGATAAAATAACATAAGGTGAGTATTCTTGGTAAAACGCACCACCGGACAGTGCATGATTGTGTGCATATAGACATTTTACGTAGGTAGTAGGTGCTTACCTGAGTAAGCGTTTATTTCCGTTATGTATCCCGTGTAGGTAATCTGTTCTATCATAAACACTTGAAAATGTATTTGGTTAAAGTAGTCTTAATCCAAATTCCTGCCGCGCGCATGCTAGAGTTCAGTTAACTGAGATTTTGAGCATTTTGTTTTAAGGTCAAAAATGTCAGTTGACTACATCATGTTGTAGGTACCTACCTATGGACTTGTATGTCTTTGCGTCTATTTTTCTCTCTTTTTAAAGTCGAAACTTTGAAAGTTGCAATTACAGTTTTTTTTTAATGATAATGATAATTTTATTCATAATAATAATTACGTCAACATTTAAAAATATGAAAAAATACATACCTACCTACCTATCTATTATTTTCGATTGTAAATGTGCCTATAGTAAGTACTACGTAGGTACCTACCTACTAATAGCGGTGATTTTTTTACTACGTTTCAGTGATTGCGCTCGAGTGTGGAGATATGAAATTGTGATACCTAGGTACCTAGGTATAATAAATAAATAAATAGGTATTCGGGACATTTTTGCACACACGGTCATCTGACCCCAAACTAAGCAAAGCTTGTGATATGGCTGCCAGACACTGATAGACATACATAGGTATATAGTTTTAAATACATACAATAGATATTAACAACCAGATATAGAACAAACACAAATGTTCATCACATAAATGTTTGTCCTAGGTGGGATTCGAACCCACGCCCCCAAGCGCAGAAGGCAGGTTCACTACCAACTGGACCAACGGGCTGTCAAACGGCATAATGTTTTAAAACATGTACCTATTTTCATGTTTATTCCAAAGCACCATAGGTACCTACCTACCTGGAAGCCTCTAGTAAAGACTACTTCTTTAGGTAGGTATTACTAACAATATCACTGTTTAATTACCTTGTAGGTAATTAAAGTGAAAAGCCAAGTGAATAACTCTTGCTTTAAACTCATTTTATCCTTGACTTAAATATCCGCCCCCGCCTTCAGCTCGAGCTGATAAACGTCTCGGCTAAAATGACTTGCTTTAAGCACTCTTTACAATCTACTACCTTTTCAAATCGGATTATTCCGAAGAAACAAACATTAAAGAAAACATGCAACCGATTTGAGGACTTGCACCTTTTTTTAAGTCTGTTAAAAATAAAATGTTATTATTCAGATTTACCAGATACCTATGCTTTGACCGAGTTTATGTAGACTTACATGTCTAAAACCAACCTAAAACAACTACCGCCACCGTCGCCGTCGCCGGCAAACCTTCGACCTTAATGTACCTAGGTACCGTACCTTAATTCCGTACATCACCAGATACCGTTATAAAATAACGAAGCGATTACAATGACTGACCATTAACTATGAAAGATGTCCGATAAAGTCATTCTGCCTGGTGAAAGGTGATCGTGACCACGACATAGGTAACCCAGCCCATTGTTAACTTGAATTTACTTAACAATAGGTATCGTAACCTTAGAACTGAATGGCGAAAGTCGTTGGTACCACCCTGATCGATCCTGGACTATCGATACGAACCAACCTACGTATTAACATGCAACTATATTTTATTCGCCAGGTAGGTAGATATCTATCTATGGCATACCGAGACGCAAAAGTTGTTAATAATGATGGCTACTATGGACCCTTTTCGCGTAACTTTGTATTAGTAACAGCTGCTAGGTATAAATCCGAAGATCTTTCTTTCGTTAGCTTGGAAGCAGTCGACTTTCATGACTTATAGAATATAGACAAATCTCGGTTGATTGCTTTCTAGCCAAGGATGCTTCATAGAGTGGACGCGTCATAAAGTTACACAATAAAAGATCTTGTTGCAAGTCGGCCATGTTTGCATACCTACCTACCAAGCGGCAAGCGGTACATTACTTAGTTTTCAAAAATAATAAACATCTCTAGTAAAAGACGCCATTTTGTGCAACCAACAACATTACACATCACGTGGCCCTGTTTTTTACCCAACCACAGAGAATCCTTGTTTCTATCTTAAGACCCGTTTGCACTTTGATTAGTGCGAGTGCAAGTGATTATTGACTAGTAATTTTGCGAGTGACTAAAGTATATACATGCACTAATCATTTATGGTTCAAATGTGTATAGAACGAATCACTAAGCACCTGCATTAATCACTCGCACTAATCCCTTATTAAAGTACAATCGAGCCTTTGCGTGCAGTTGCTACCAACATACATGTAATGTATCTACAGTTAAGCCCGTTGCAGACCATGCGAAGTAGCTTGCAAGTACACGTAGGCGTTCAAACGTAAATAGTCACTCGCGCGGTGACGCGCACAACTCGCATGCGAGTTTTCGAACGGGACAACGATGCGCAGTGGGCATCGCTTGTGTAGTGCGGGGAAACGAAGTTTCACTTCCGCAAGGACCAGCGCGAATTGCTACTAACCACGTCCTCTGTAACTTGCACTAAGCACACGGTTGCAGACGATGTAGGTATGCATAACTATGTACTTGTAGTACGTACGCATGGTCTACAAGCGTCTTTATGCTCTCTTCGCAACTATTGTGCTGTGGTTTTCTGTATCGTAGGTGTGATAGGAGTAAGTGCCAGTTAGCCAGTTACCATATAAATGGTTCCGACGTCTTTTCATCGCTATTCCTATAGCTTATAAATAAATAAATAAATAAATATTTGGGACATTTTGCACACACGGTCATCTGACCCCCCAAACTAAGCAAAGCTTGTGATATGGCTGCCAGAGACATATACATACAAATATAGTTTTAAATACATACTTAAATAGATATTAACAACCAGATATAGAACAAACACAAATGTTCATCACACAAATGTTTGTCCTAGATGGGAATCGAACCCACGCCCCCAAGCTCAGAAGGCAGGTTCACTACCAACTGGACCAACGGGCTATCTAATATTCAATAGGCTTATATTCAATAGCTACTAGGTACTTACGTTACTAGTAATTTTTTTTCTCTACTTTTCCCTATTCTTCCGATGCGTTTGTACAATATAGGTACGTACAGTGAGGCCAAAAAATAGGTAAAACTCTTAGAATAACTACACAAAGAAACCAAGTACATTCGGAAAATTTAAGCCATTCAAATGGTGTCATATATGACACCAAAAAATATATAAAATCTTTACTATGACAATTTGCGCGGTGAAATCTTTCCACAACAAATCAGAAAAGCAGCATAAGAGTTATGGTGTGACATTCCACAGGTAATCCATTAATTTTCTTGCTTAAATCGTTTAAAATACCAATCGAAACGTAAGCTACAAAGCGAATTTGTAGCTTACGTTTTGAGAAGGCGTTGTTTGGAAACTTACCTTCTCTGAGTAGTTATTCTAAGGTAAAACTCATAATAATTACTTATCAATTTAAAAACAGACTTCAAAATTTGTAAATAGGTAAGTAGGTACTACGCAATTTAATTTCGTTTACTTGATTGTTTTTTTTTCCAGTTGTATTTTAATTTAAATGTATATTACTGAACTAATTTTGATGAAATTCCTATGGAACCAATCTGAAAGTATACTTAAATAATAAGTACTTTCCAATTTTCTAAATCGGTTTATAAATGGTGTACTGAGTAAGAAACATAAAAAAGACGCATAGGTACATACCTACTTATATATAGGTACAACCGAATTGAAAACCTGCTCCTTTTTGAAGTCTGTTAAAAAGGTAGGTGTATTACATATGAGCACTATTTGACTTATCTGCGTGTTTTGAAGAACAATTCAATTAATCGTATTCGTTGCGGTTTAGAATGAAAAGCGTCATTCATTATTAACCTATACTATGAAACAGGATAATTCGCCGTTAATCGAGCTAACAAACAATAACACATCTTATGAATGGACTCATTCATAAACACTATTACTACAGTGTCCGTGGCCAAGTGCGAGTCTGTGACAAATTTCTGTTCATTACAAAGTTATAACTGGTAATTTCGTTATTGAATTTTGTGGTGGTACGGAACCCTCAGTGCGTGAGCCCGACTCGCACATGGCCGGTTTATTAGGTTTCAAATCGCTCAGAAAAAACTAGTAATAAGAACATCAGTGCAGGATTTGCTCATGTTCCTTCTTTCTGTTCTGTGATACAAGCTCTGCAAGTTCTAGCGTGAATGTAAAACATTTGTATGGAAAAGTTGACTGCATTACTGCGCCCGTGGACGTCGAATGAATTAACTGAATGCAGGGAACTACGGAATGGTAATTTTATTCAATTACCTACATGAGTATTTATGGGTGTTATAGGATTAGAGACGCTACTGGATTTGTTTGAATATTGAATTATACAGAAAGCTGCCATAAACCTTCGTATTTTTCAATCTATCTCAATCTCAAAACAAGAAGTTCCAAATTAAATTGGAAACCAATTAATTAATTAAAATTAACCAATTTAATAACAGTCTAAGTAAGTAAGTATCTGTAGTACCTATCATCGAAATTAATATTTAAAAAAAAAAACACCTCTAGGAGTGGAAAATTACTAGACAAATCTCGTTTATTGAATTTCCCGTGAAGTCGATTATTGTTTGACACAAAACATGGCTTGTATTGCAAGTATGAGCTCTCAAACTACGTTATTTATTCCGGTTGCGAAAAATGTTACCGGTTTTTCGACTAAGAACTTGAACGAGGCGCATTCCACTCGTGTGCGACCCTTCGTAACCCGACCAGCAATAATAATTTCCTGTCTCGGACAATAAGTCATTCATTACCCTTAATTTATGCTCCTTGCACTCACCTCAGCCACTGGCTAGTAAAAAACTACTTTTATGTCCCTTACATTGTCACAACCATCGCTGTTTGAGTGCGTCGTAATTTCAAGTGCTTCTAAATACTAGCAGCGATGAGTAATACCCGTTCGAAGTAGACAATGGTTACATTTGAACGCGTGAACCATCGCTGTTTTAGTGCCGGCGGTTTTATTAAACCGGCTGTGTGTGAGTAACAATTGGTTGCGGTCAGGCTAACAGTCGAGTCAATGTGACTGCGAAGTATGGCTTCTGTGACAAGGCAGCTTGGGCGGTGACGTCATCCTGACCGGACCAATCAGTGACGGCTGGTGTTGGCTTGGAATGCAGTGCAATATTTAGGGCAATACAAAGCTTCAAGTTTTGGCCAATAAATACAAATACCACTGGCCGAGCGGTAGCATGTGCGCTTTACAATCTGACGGCAACCGGTTCGATCCTCGGCTCTGCCTGCACCAACCTAAATCTTTGCATCCGACGTATTATTATCACAACTTAAATTTTAGCTAAGTTCATAGTTTGACATTGCCTTAATATAGTTTGGTATTTCATGACCTTACGCAAGCTATGAATAAGCAGACAAAAAACAAACAAACAAATGTCATTACCAAGAAAATAAATTGTTAAGAATAGGAAATCATGACTCATGGTATTGCACAACCAACTTATTTGTAGATTCGGCCAAATGAGGTAACTATAATTTTCATAGAAGGCTAACAGATTTGTTCAGAAAATACGATAGTGATGCCACTACTCGACAGTACAGATAAGTTGGTCGCTCTGTAATCACGGTGACTCGTTTAACTTCACAGGTAGGTAAATCAAATAAAAACCTTCTGATTGATAAAGAATACAAGACGTCAGAATAAATCCTCTTTGAGTTCGACAACCCTGCAATTTGACAGTTAGAAATTATTAAATTGCGCGGGCGCGGCCTTTTTAAAACCCCGACGCAAAAAGAGGGGTGTTATAAGTTAAACGTGTGTATCTGTCTGTGGAATCGTAGCTGCCAAACGGCTGAAACACTTTTCGTTTGAAATGTGACTTGGTCAAGAGTATTAGTTAGTTATATATGAACCAAGAAAACCTGTTAAGCTGTTTGAAAATTATCAGCTCTTTTATACTAGTTGTATACTTATTAACAACCGCATAATACTGAACCCTGCAGTTTCATATGCGTAGACATTCTCCTAGGAACCCTAAATTTCAAATTAAAAGTTTATTTTCAATTATGTCATCATGCGGCCCTCCAGCTTTCTCTATGCAAAAAAATTGTGTCGATGCGTTTTTCTGTTGAAAGAGAAAAAACAAACATATTAGCAGTTCTTTACAATATTTGTTTAAAATTTTGTTACTGTTATATAATCTGTAAACATATTTCAAGAAAGTCTCAGGTCGATAACGATGTGCCGCGTCGGTTGGCTGCTTCTTATCGATGTTGTGATAACAAAACTGGTTCAACTTTATTCATATATATAAATACAACTCGTAATGACTTGGCTAGCTGGTCCTTCCTAATTGATAACCAAGGTTAATAGAATAAACCGAAGTCCTAATCCTAAATCTGATGGTTTTTGGAGCAGTTCGTATACTTGTAGAGTTACGTACTGCCCAAGAATGGAACTCTCCCTGCCGTCCTTGTCTCCTGAGAACTACAATTTAGGCATCTTCAAGGCCAAAGTGAATAGATTTCTTTTAGATCAACGTGTTTCATCCGGCCGCTACGTCGCTTACCATCAGGCGAGTTGGTGGCCCAACGTAGCTATACTAAAATATAATACAAGTTTCACCGATCCGACATTTACAAAGTAATATTTTATTTTATTTTTATCAAGTTAATCTAGGAGGATGAATAAGAATAATTACTCATTAAACGAACTTACCTTTGGTTTCTACCATAATTATACGAAGTTCATGCGAATAGATTAACTACCCTCTCTCCCCATTCTTTCGATTTGCTCTGTTTAGCTAAAAAAAGGCTAGAATCGATTTCAAAGAGTTGCTTATATTTATATACAACTAGCTGACTCGACAGACGTTGTTAAGCCCAAATTTAAATAAACTTGTTTGAGTTTAATGGTCTCGAGTTTACAAAAATTCCACTGATAAAAGGACTTTCATAAATTTATATGATTATTTACGGGATATTTACCGTGGTTCTTCAGTCTTCCCGTGAACATGGTGCATGTAACTGCGCCGAAATATCAGGAGCTCATTCCACAACCTTACCACGGTAAATATCCCGTAAATAATCATATAACTTTAGTGAACAACCGTGATAGTTTAAAACAGTGTTTCATAAATTTACTCAAATTTTCAATTTTTCATGGCAAATTTTCTAATTTACCTTTACTTAATACTGTATGCGGACTTTTAAGAACATTAAAAAAAATAGGCAGCCATTTGTACTGCCGACATAAGTGAAAACCAATACGTCACATTAGCATGTCGGTGACGCGAACCCATATAAGTTTTGCCCGTACCAAAAATCGCTCAACGCGGCTAAACAAGTTTTCACTTCAAAAATAGCCAAATCGGTCCAGCCGTTCTCAAGTCATGCGCTTACCAAGGAACATCATTAACATTTTATTTATATAAGTAGATCTAAACTAATAAAAGCGTGACAAAATAGGTACTCTGTTCAACAAAAATTGTATAAAGACGCGGAACTGCCTAAGTTTTGTAACAAATTTCAACTTACGTGACCGCTATCACGCGAACTGCTTTTCGAATTTGACGGTTCTCCAATTCTAGCTTAATTCGTCGGTAATTGCTTGCGCGATTTGGCGGTTTTGACGCCGACGGCTAATTATTGGGCAAAGGTCACTCCACTTTATGTAGTTACTCCTAGTTCGGGACTATGGGACTGAACCTTTGTCAAATGAGTCGCCGAAAGTTTGTCAAAAGCGCTAGTTTAAGTTTGTACGTTGTTTTATTTGCCTAATACGTAATTCGAGGTGGTTGTTTATTTCAGATTAGTGACTTTCTTTGACTTTATATCAAGTTCATTTTGAAAATCTGCCGTCTGATAGCTTATAGCAGTCCACTGACATTAAGATCAAATTTCAGTTAACTACTTTTCAGAATTTAAAAAAAATTACCTGCCGGCCTTTAGCTTAAAAGCTGTCAAGTGATATTTTATATCGCGCGTATATTTCTGTTTATTGCTTGACTGATGGATTGCTTCCTATTTTTTTTGTAAATTAAACAATAAGCTTGCCTTTGACCGCCAACTCGACGGATGTTAAACGATGATGCGGTCTACGATGGAGCACGCTTGCCCAGAAGAAACCGATGGACTGAATCTTGAACCCTAATCCACCATGCAGGGCCAGTGCATATTGGTGAATGTCATGTCTTTGAATTTGAAGTTCTTGGACATGCCGGTTTTCTAACGATATTTTCCTTCACCGTTGTTGAGCGATGGCATTGAAGCTGAAGTACTAAATAAGTCATTGGTCGGACCCAGCAGGGTCGAGGATCGAACGGGTGCCGTCAGAATGCAAAGTGCACAAGCTATCGCTCCGCCACCATCGTTCGGTATGATGACTCATACAGATTTCTTAGGTTTTTTCAATTATTGCACATTGAAATTAAAATTTTATAGTGTGTATTTTACATTATACCTACTTATTATATATTATTATATATATATATTATATACATTATTTTTAATTCCCGATGTTTCGAACATTTTGCAGTGTCCGCCTATTAGCGAACATTTACCAAGTACCGTCAGTGACTTTTAATCAAAACGTTCCCCATGCATAAGTAGTCGCTCAGTGTCCAAATAAAGGAATAAATAAAAATCTCTTTAAATACATAGTTTATACTTTTTCCATTCACCTAGTTTTTATATGCGGAACTAAAATATCTAAGTTGTAGTGTAAAAGCATCAGCGTGGCGTCTACTTAGAAGAACACAGGATTTCCATTAGATGTACCTACTTAACTTGACAGGCGCTACCAACTTGCAACCATGATCGAGTTACCCACTGTCGATATTACCTTACCTAACTACCTTCGGCAAACGTGTTTGTTGGCAAAACAAGTATACAGGGTGCGGCGTAAAGAGTAGATTACCCATTATGTACGGGTGGGGAACATCATCGAGCTTCCGCTTTTAGTCGAACTAAAGGTAGCATTCCTATCTTGGCGACCGCGACGAGAGACCCGCGACTCACTTGCTCAGTATGAATTTATCATCATCATCATTTTAGCCATAGGACGTCAACTGCTGTATATTGGCCTCCTCCGCCGCCTCTGTGCCATCGTAGCTTCCAAAAGGCTGAACCAATTTTTTTTTGTTTGTGCTACTTAGGTGTCTAGATCGAAAGTGTTCTTAATTTCTAGCAGAATATCTAGATATTACGAGTACCCTTGTCCTCAATACTTATCTAGGTTAGGAATTAAAGAGAACAAATCCGAATAGCCAAGCACGATTTGTGTATTTCTACTGCGGACTGTTAATCTTGCTGTCTCCGCTGGGATGGGCTGAAATACGAGACTCATGTGAAATACAATGCATATTTCACCGGAACCTATTTGCCTATTTGGCGCTTTTAGTCGAAGCTCTTTTTAACCGAAAACGGTGATGAAGAAGAGATGTTTTGTACCACAGACAGGCAAGTCTGTTTATATAATTTTAAACAGACATTATCAAAATTAATAATCGTTTTTGCAGTACACGCCATGATTTAAAGTCATAGTTGAAGTCATAGTATGCGTTTGGCGACAGCGGTTCCAATACTAATGTATTCGTAAAACGCTTCCTTCCACCTACTTTTTATTGGTTTCTGCAGTGGACAGGTAAACTCATAATTTAATACATAAAACATATTATCAAATGAATGTAAGTCAAACGTATCACATTTTAACAAAGAAACCCCATACCTTACAAACGAGAAACAACAAAAACACTTGCAGCAATGTTTCCGTACATTTCTAAGACTGATTAAGCTGCAACAACTGCAACATTGATTGTTATTGCCTTTGAAAAACACTTGCAATTATATTGTTATGTGTTTCCATTCCCTCAAATAGCCAGTTACTTTTACCGCGAGAAAAATTCTGAGAGAAAATAACTAGGATTATATTTTCAATCCGATTAGGAGATCTGTTAGATCCACTTCTCTTATTCTATAATAAACAATATATTATATAGATATAGACATCATTTATTTGTGGCAAAAAAATACAATAAATAGAATGGTAAAAAAAAAAAAAAAAAAAACTTAAACAAATCTTAACTAGAGCTTATCATATTTTTTTGTCACAAACCGGCTCCAACTCAGCAAGTTAAAAGATTAAATAATAAAAGAAGATTAAATAAGATTATAACATATTATATAGGAACAGTATCGATTATGTCACTTTATTGAACGCATGCATGCGTTTTTTAGTTGCCAGTTACAGGTATGTAGTTTATTTTCCCAATAATAATAAATTAGCTATAGATATAAATATAGCGTTCACTAATTGCGTGCATGCTTTTGAGACAACTTGTGTCTCTCAAACCATGCCGCGAGCGAATCGGTTTCTTCTAGGCAAGCGTCCATTGTAGGTATCAAAGCAGAAATAGCGGTAAACTTAAAAGAAAACACCAAACAATGACACCAAAATGCCTTCATTAAAGCCCTTAAAGCATATTTCCTGAAATTGAGAACATAATTTCCTAAGAACTTTAATCAACTGAAATTGGCGCCCAACACGGTGCTACACGAATATCGCTGGAACAGCTGTAATTAAGTCGGGGCAAACACAATAGATCCCTATTAGAGGTACATCGTCGATATGCGCCCCTGGGGTGCAGTCTGACCCACAATAGCTACCGCCAAAGTTGCGGAAGCCCTAACTTCCTATTGCTCTATAGCCCGATGCCCAAATAAGCACACCTTATGGTGTGGCAAAGAGACATTTGAAAGCTTTCATTTCCGTGCCAAAAGCAACTCATGTTCAACTAGTCAGTAAAATCAAACAGGTTGTTTCTCACGCAATAATCAACATTATTTATGTTCTGTATGCACAATCATTATAAATTTAAGTAAATAAAACTACTTTTAGGAGTACCTTGAGCGGTGAGAAAAGTTTCTGAGAACACTGTAGACGTGATGGTGAGTCGTTTACCGTACCGTTTTGTTATAAACAAATTCTGCGAAACGTTCTTTATGATAGGCCACATCACCTTCATAGTAATCCGTATGGCAAGCGTCTATGAAATTGATTCCTTTCAATGAGCCCTTTATTATGTATGACATGAGTGAAAGCATTACGTACAACTTGAAAGGTGAAGCCACGCAAAACTTATAACCGACTAAAGATATTTACCAGTAAATTAATTCAATAATAAATAGATTAATCTATCTGCCTTACCGATACCATACAGCAGTCATCATTAACAACGAGCATTCAGTACAATGGATGGCTATTAAACGAACATCGTCCATAAGTCCCCTTGGGCACAGTTACCGCAAAGCGAACCATTGCCAGCTTTAAAAATAAACTCTCCAGAGCCTGGGTTGCCTTTGGTGACAGAATTTTAATTGATTTTAAAAGCGGTGACTCCATAGCGATGTCGACGACCTTTACAAGTTTGTAATTATGATTCTGAGTTGTTTAATTTACTGAAAACAAAATTTGAGAATAACGTGTAAGTTCAGAAATAAGGAATGAAAAGAAAGAAAGAAAATATGGTACGTATAGTGAGAGTCTTCTTTCAAATCCGTTGAAGCGATTCTCGATCACTTCCGATTGCTTTTTGCTTTCACAATGGGGCTTGATATCAAAGCGGCGTGAATGGGACTGAAGGAAGCTAGTTTGTCTGTAGTTGTTAATGCTTTGATGGCTTGTTGGATCATTTTATTGCTTCCGTTAATAGTGCCAATTATAGCACATCAATGGGAGTGGATAGTTGTCAACGAATTAGGAACAACAGTCTTTGGTAAATCTACACTAATAAAACAAAGAGCTAATTAAAAAAAAGGTTTTTGACTGTGCGTTTTTTTGTAAGTGGAAATATCTACTGTGCCGTCATTAAATTCTTTCAATGTATTTTGAAAAATATAGCTCAGGACGTGGAGTACTTAGTATACTTAGCCTATGGCTCAGGAAGTCATAATCGTTTAAAATAATGTTACTTTATTGATATTTGGATAATTAATAACTACATTCCTAATAATTAAATAAAATTAAATTATAATTCACAACTCAAATCATCGTCAACGCCATAATCAGATTCTTAATCGCTACAGCATTTCTGTAGATTATAGAATTATAAATCACTTATTATGTTGTCAAAGTGAACATCACGACATACTTATAAGAAAATGTAAAGCTGGATACAAAAATAACGATTAACAATAACGATTTATTTTGTTTGCAGGATCGATAACATAAAGTCTGTGATGTGGTTAGCGTCAATAGAAAAGTAGGAAAGTCACTATACGTTCAAATTCAAATTCAAATTATTTATTTGTCAGAACATGGTACATGTACACGTAGGTACATATAAAGTAGCATACATGGTCGTAAGAATGGAAACGTATCTCATGTCCTTGCCTGTTACATCGTACTAATGTTCGTTCCATCAATAAAGTAAGTAAAGTATGGTATTGGACATTTTTAACGTCACAAATACGGAAATCTATGGGCGTGATTTGATGACAACTGTCCCAGAAGTCAAGCTATATTTTACGTATAATAGAAAGCTACACTGTCCTCGAGTCCACAACGCATGCAAGTCCGTAAGCAAAAGCTACACAAGCAGACATCGTGCCAACCTGTGGTGCTGCCGTGACATTTCCTTTGTCATAGCAAGAAGAAAATGTCATAATCACGAGTTTACACAAATGCTTCTCATGAACGGAATTCTAAACAGTCTATTGTTTCGTTTCGCCTGATACGCAACGTATTTTATCTACAGAGGACAAACAGGTTGGTTATTCTAGGACCTGCGATCGGTCACCTGTCACTCGCATATGGATTGCCATAAGTGTGACGAATACAGAAACAATATCGTATGCACAAGAATAGCTAACAAGCCACGACAAAATTTTGTCGCGGCGAGCATTTTAACATGTACGGAGAGTTTTGGCGCCAACGTAAAAAGACATGCCGCCTCATTGCATAATTTTTTGGACTTGACCGTGACTTACTTTGCTTTACTCTGACTGTGGTGACTATGACTTGTCTATACTAATATTATAAAGAGGAAAGATTTGATTGTTTGTTTGTTTGTTTGCATTGAATAAACGCCGAAACTACTGAACCGATTTAAAAAATTCTTTCACTGTTGGGAAGCTACGGTATCCCCGGGTGACATAGGCTATAATCTATACCCGTGCGAAGCTAGGGCGGACCGCTAGTCTGTTATAAAATTATTAAAACATGATAATATTTCAATACCTACTTACTTAACTGACACTTGGCAAATAACGTGCGAAGCCAAAATTCTCTCAAGAAGAAAGAAGCAAAAACAATGTACGGAGCAAAAGTCCTCAATCAAAAGCAGATTACACTGTTAAAGTAAGGCCAAAATCATTACAGGTCACTTCGGAGTTCGGACGGCACAAAACATGGAAGCGGAGTATGTGTCAGACGCAACTGACGAGCCGACTAAAGTGCCCTCATAACGAGTGCCGTGAAAATGAAGAGCGTTTTGCGCCACCACTATTAGCACTAGACCCGTATGGACAGAGTGATTGCTTATTGTTGCTGACCACAATGGCCAATCAATGTCCATTCGTCCAACGAAGATTTCGTTTCGCTGAATCGGGCTAATGCTATCACAATCACGTCTATAATCTTTTCAGACGCCGTCTTTATTGAATAAAACGACAAACGAAGTCGAATATGCTTTGAGCTTTAATTTTAATAGGAAGGGAGTATTCGGCTCACGAGTGTAATCATCATAAGGAATTCTTGGTCCGTCTTCCTTTATACGGATATTTCACCCCCATCCCCATAAATGGTGCCATTAAAAAGCTAAGACCGGGAACGGGCCTGCTTAAATATACTTTGCACGAATGCGCAAATTGATATAGAATACTTCATCTTTTGATATCTCTTGGAGAGAGCTAGGCTGAGACACGGAGCGTTTTATAAATGCCATGTAGCCGGCGGCGGGTAGATTAGGTCAGTTTCCTTAGAGTTGCTTCGAGAATTTTAATTCAGAGTTTTGTAAAAACTATTTTAGAAGATGAAGCATTCTTCAAAATATGATAAGAACTATTTTTGGTATTAAAATTATAGACTATTAAAGATGATGCAATATAAAAGCATAGTGAATGGTGTACTTACGTAGGTTCATTAGCATTTAACATAATTTAAAACCTTAACAGTCAAATCTCTAGAAAGTCTCCAACACACAAGTTTGCCAATCCTAGTCCTAGAACTTATTAAAGGTCGGCATCTCAACTGGTAATTCTGTATTCGGCTTGGCCACTTCGTGACTTGAAGTCGAAACGTGCATGGTCCTTCGCGCCGGACTGAAATGACTCATGCTCCTTCTGAGAAAGTTCCTGCAGATAGAGGCCATTTTCACGTAGTGCTTTGTGAATTATTATACTTGAACTTTAGCAGGCTTTGTCCTTGATACTTCTGAGATAATCTGGGCCAGATAAGATCTAGGCGTGCTTTTGTTAGATGGCAAAATGGTAGGAAACTTAGAATAAATTGTATAGTTTTGATTTCTATTTCAGCATAAAGTCTATTACGAAGTGTTAGAATTACTTTTGTTGATTAGTTATGATTATTGACAGGATATTTACCGTGCTAAGGTTGTGGATGGAGCTGCCGATATTTCGGCGCAGTTACATACACCATGTTCACTGGAAGACATTCTCAACCTTATCACGGTAAATATCCCGTTAATAATCATATATCTGCAGTGAACAACTGTGATAGCTTAATACAGTGTTTCACTTTTGTTGATTCCCTTGACATAAATCGATCTTCCATGTAAGGCATTGAGAAGAAATCACCAAAATACCAGCTTAATCCTTAGAGACGAGAATCCATTACTGCAATGTCTGCAATTCTAAATCATTCGTCCTCTATTCATTAGGGATGCCAGCCACAGTTCTCATTAAGCATCAATCATGACAAACTCAAAACATTCATCATAATTTGTCCTACGTGGGTTCGATTCCCACGTAGGACAAACATTTGTGTGATGAACATTTGTGTTTGTTCTATATCTGGTTGTTAATATGTATTTAAGTATGTATTTAAAAATATATATGTATGTATATCAGTCTCTGGCAGCCATATCACAAGCTTTGCTTAGTTTGGGGTCAGATGACCGTGTGTGCAAAAATGTCCCGAATATTTATTTATTTATTTATTTAATTACATTTGGCAGTCTCTCAAGCATTAGTGTTATTAACAAGTCGTAACATAACTTTATTGGGGAATGATCTGCTCGATTAAGAAAACGTGTCAGACTGGAAGAAAGGCGTAACTGGCGTATGAAATATATGATCGTTCTACTAGTAGAAGAAAGACGTAAGTGATGGTATGAAATTTATGAGATAGGTCTTTATGCAGCATACGGTGCTAACGCGTGGAAATATTTATTCAACGATTCTTTTTTTTTCAGACGCGCGTCTCGTGTCAGACACATGTTTTCATGAAACAGTGATATGTTATAAAAGTGGATGCGATGTTCTGTTCCAGGGCTGCCGCTTTCCGTTCCACAACTGGTATCCTGTTTGTGACAACCCTACTCATAAACAATATTTCGCGTACCTATTGTGGTGGTTTGCATTCATGCTGTTGCAAATTTATAGGGTCGAATTTATTTAAACTTTGATCTCCTTTAATTTCGTTGAAAATGTGGTACTTATCAGTAAATGATCGGGTGGAACTATTGTCATCCGAATTCATGAGTTTCCGAATAATTTCGTTTTTATTTTTAATTAATTAAAAGCAGTGACACATTATTACAATCGGCAAAAATTTAATATTTATCATTTAATATATCATATAACCACTTGACTGCTCATTCATTTTTGAAACGCTTCATATTGAATCTCGGGGGGAATATCTTTTCGGGAAGGATATTTTTGGATATTCTTCACCTTGCTTGTTTGTTTGGTCTGAGGGTGTAACACTTTTTACGATTACTACAAAGTAAAAATAAAATAAAAAATAAATATTCGGGACATTTGCACACACGGTCAAAAAAAAAAAAAAAAATTCGGGACATTTGTACATACGGTCATCTGACCCCAAACTAAGCAAAGCTTGTGATATGGCTCCCAGAGACTACACACACACACACACACATATATATTTAGTTTTTATTTAGTAGTTCCTACTTGTACTTGACGTTACCTATTACTTACGACTAATACGTAAAAAAATTGTAAAAACATCAGTAAATTGAATTATTTTATCAGTGTCCCACTCAGTCGGTGTAATGTCCTTATCAGGTAGTACTCTGATAAAGTACTAAGGAGTGGCGAGCAAGTAATTTTACGGCCAGTATTGATAAAAATATCGAAACATGAAAGGTCAGCGAGGTTATCAAGGTGCCTACCGTGTTTTATGTTGGTTTCCTCAAGTCATAAGCTAACTAGGACCTTGTCAATTAAAAACACTTATAAGGTTGTTTTTGACGTCAATACGTCTTTAAATTTGCTTCCATACAATACAAAATCTTTAGTTCCTATAGTGGGAGGCAATTCAAAAACTGAAGATATCAAAGTCTTATTTCTTTTCTACAGTACAAGTAGCGTTCTTTATCGATCGTCAAATTTGACAGTTGAGGTCGTCAAATTCATTTAAATGTCATTTGATCTGTACTCGCTATGATCGATTCTATGACATTTTATCGAATTTGACGATCGATAAAGAATGGTACTTGCACTGGATGAAAGGTAAATGGTGCCATGTCATAAAAAATAAAATATATAAATCTGAAGGACTTCTTAAGTGTTCAAAAATGATTACGACTTAAAATAAACTCAAAAAAAAATACGTAACGTACGTACGTATTCACGTAAAATACACGGCCGTGTCTGCGACACAGGCGCACCCCATTTGTTTCCAAATTGTTGGCCATCAGCGTCATAGAATATTCTTGACTTCTATGACACTAAGCACAGTTATGCTCACCCTCAGATCAGACAAACAAGGGAGATATGACAACAATACAATATGTCCTTTATATCCCTTAGTACAATTATTTATATATTTTATTACTGGGACTAGTGCTTTTAATAACTAAACAAAATACAAGCGAATACTAACACACTACAATTACAGTTAGACTACCCATAGACCGCTGAAGGTCTAAAGATAATCCAATAGCTCAAGTCCACTATCAGTTGGCAGCGTACCCAGCATGCTGGCGGCATTACCACGCTGAATGGCAATGCTTATTACCAGTCGTGTTCAAATGTCTCCATTTTTTACATCAAAACTGGTCCAGGCTTTTGATCGTTTTTTAGCAAGTCGTGTAAGAAAGGAAAGATAAAGTACCGACACGGAAAAATACAGAATGATTTTTCAAATATTTTGTTGATCAGAAGGCATTAAATATTGAAGATGGCAGCTTAGCGAAGTGAACAGGGGAATTTTATTAAAGTCCCCCGAAGTTGTAGGTATCTCCAACTTCGGAGACGCGGACTAAATGGCCACTTAGTGAGGAATTTTATAACTCTATGTTAGCTTACATACTTTGAGAACGCTTCAGTAAGCGATTTGCAAAAAAAAATGCACGTGCAGAATTACAAAAATTATGCAGTATACTTTGGCGGTCAACAGACCCTGAACAGAACTGGGCCCCGATTCTACTAAACCAATTGTTTTTAAGTTGTAATTGTTTATTTTTTAATGAATTGCCTCGAAATAGACAGTATTTAATTTTTTTGAATACTCTAAGTGTCATAAGACTTTGTGTAAATTTTGGGGCAATTACCCAAAATGACACTTAGTGGAATCGGGGCCTCCGGTTAGCGGTTCGGGTAGGACAACCGATCAGCAGTGTCCACTGTCCAGGCGATGCGGGCAGGGCATGAAGGCTAAACTAACTTGCGTGGGCTACCGCTGCCCACCGCCGGGCAGCCCTTTCGCGTCCTCTTCCCAACCGCTAGCCCGGTCCGTTCTCTCCGTTCTTACCACGTGCGCATTCTAAACAAAATACACGGAAACTGCAAACGATGTTCACACATGATGCGGGCAGCGTTCGCTTTGACCGGACCGCAGGCAGTGTGAGAGATCCTTCAGTTTCACATCCATATGGCAATTAGAAGTAGCTTAAAATCGAATACCTATATTCGTGTACAACTTGGCGCTGAACAGTTGAATCATCATCATCATCATCAGCCTATTTAATGTTCGTCCACTGCTGGACGTAGGCCTCTCCTAAAGAACGCCACAAGGCACGATCTTCTGCTTTTCGCATCCACTTGCCACCAGCCGCCTTTCGCAGGTCGTCACTCCACCTGGCTGCAGGGCGTCCTACTCTACGTTTGCCGATACGTGGTCACAGATACGTGGGAACAGTTGAATATTATCTAACAACAAAATTGCGGCCAAGACAAAAAAGTTAGCAAACTCTCTAAATCTTGCAACGCTACCGTGTCGCAATGTTGTTGCGATTTGGCGGTGAGTCACGGGCTAAGATCGAACGGTATCGAACGACCGGCCAACATGCAGCTTTTATTGCCTTTCAAACAGGCGAACTCATATTAGCACCCTACAGGAGTTCACGCAGTATAAGTAATTACCATTTTGGTTTTCCTTTTTAGGGTTTCGTACCTACTCCAAGTCTACATCATCTATCAGCACAAAATGTCCTTCAAAACCTTAGAAATGCAATTCCACAGATAATGTTCTCTTTCAGTAATTTTTAGGGTTCCAAACCCAATGAGTGTAAACAGGACCTTATTACTACGCCTACGCAGTCTGCCCGTCTGTCCGTCCTACCTTTTAACGGCTGTATCTTTCGAACCGTAATAGATAGCCAGTTGGAATTTTCACTGAATATGTAATGTTACGACGGATTAACTAGAAAATAATATTTAGTCGAAAAGTAAAAAGTAAACGGGGGTCCCCATACAACAAAGGTTTTTTAAACGTTTTTCGGTTATTTTAACGACTTAAATTCATGACATTTGGTGAAAAAGGTGTGATGATGATATATAGTGTATGTAGTGTACACTCCCCCCTTGAAAACCCCTCAAGTTTGAGAAACTTAGTTTGTCTTAACGAGTCATATATATGCCAGTTTTATAAACTAACAATTTAAACTTACGCAGTGCAATAGTCATTGTACTTAAACATTGATTTAAAAACAGTTCAATTTTAAATTGCGCAGACTACACGTTCGCAAAAAACAGAACATAATGCAGCGAAATTGTCCCTTAGAGGCACTACAAAGGCTACATTGTTACCTTTACTCGTATCTAACGTCTGACATACGAGCCTCGTACCATAAAATCACTGACTAGAAGCAAGCATCAGATTTAATAACGTTGCATGTCTTGAAGTCTATAAAGCCAAGTTTGTTGGAAGCGAAGCGTGTGTCAGAGTTAGGGGTAGTCTGCGCCCTTGAACAGCCAATGGCAAGCGTTTTCCGCCACCTGCTGTCGGGGCAAAAAAACCCATTCCATTTTAATACTTGTTAAACTTGCCTCGATCCTTTTTTTATCAGCTCTTTTGTTAGCCTGTCTACCTTGTAATCTGGTGCGCATCTGTCAGATTTTGTGAGCTTCCGAGTATTTTAATGGTTGAAATTTAATTTTGAGCCTGGAAAGTTGGTATAAGCTTCGACTAAGTCATTCGGAATAAAAGTTAATAATTTTTTATATGAAACTGTGTACAGAGATGGTACGATGGTGGGTTACGGTAGCTTGTGCTGAGTTAAGAAGTTCTGTATCATAATTATAATTATCTATATTATGGTAACTAAATACATTATTTTGTATATTAGAATTCATTGTCAAAAAAACATCTCTAACATAAAATTTACCAATTTTGTTTCTTTTAAACCTATGACTACCAAAAGCAATAATGAATTATCAGACAAGGTTTCTCCAGTCAAACCACAAAGATATTGACAAATAGATGTAAAGTTAGTTCGTTTTCAAAAACTGCGCATAGAAGAAGTATTATGGAATTTGAACATACCTACATACTTACACAATCGATTATCTTGGATCATCTGGAAAACACATGAAAGGTTCCTTTTTCCTGTTTTATTTCCGATTTCCTCAAAGGTGAATAAGTTCAATAAAGCCAAGTGATGCTTGTTCCACATCCAAGCCGTGGGAAATAGAGAAAAATTCACTTCCAGCCACTTCATTACCATTCCAAACTTCCCGAGTGACTTGGACTTTAAACTGGTACTTACCTCGTCAAATGTCAAGTGAATTATGCCGGGCCTGATGCATCCCTTGCGTGCTTCTCACTTGTCATTACAAATGGACAAATTGCCGTCATCCGGCGTGTCTATATCGGGGAGGTGAAATCTCTGAATAAACCGAGTGAAATGAGCAGTTGTGCAATTGTTTTTATTTTAGACTAGCGGTACGCCCCAGCTTCGCACGGATATAGATTATAGCCTATGTCACCCGGGGATAGTGAAGCTTCCCAACAGTGAAATAATTTTTCAAATCGGTTCAGTAGTTTCGGAGCCTATTCAATGCAAACAAACAAACAATCAAATCTGTCCTCTTTATAATACATATTATTATAGTATAGATTTGTTGAGCTTTTTGCAGTAAATGGATTTGACCTGATTCGTGTAAAAAGTCATGTAAAGGCATCGATCTATATGTATGTACTACGTTGAATTCTTTGTGTAAAGGTGGAATTCCGCAGTCGATGGCAGACGGCATTATTTTATTGAGTTTACAGTGTTAATTTGTATGAGACCTGATTCCAACATACGACTGCAACTGCCGCGCGGTAGTTGCAGTCGTATTGCGGCAGTTGCAGTCGTATGTCGGATTTAGATGTACCGTGAGCTGCAGTCAGGGTAATGGCCCATATGCCCGAGGCCTTTCCCATCTACGTAAGGGAAGGTGAAAGATCATCACATCAGCGACACGGCAGCAAATATCAACTTCGAATGTAATTTTTGTTCTTTGAAACTACAGTTTTGTTTCCATAATAACCTGAGTCAGGCCAGTAATTCGTAGCTGTTATTTTTATTCGTAAATAAACAGTTGGGTCGACAACCTTGCTCCGAGAATAAGTAAAATACGGAAGAAATATATTCGTATTGAATCATACCCACGTACCTACTTCATAATGTTGATCACTGACATTTACGACCTGTAATGGAGGTAAAGCCCCTTTTGTGCTTGTTCGAGTGTTCAA
Source organism: Agriopis aurantiaria (assembly GCA_914767915.1). Taxonomy (NCBI): domain Eukaryota; kingdom Metazoa; phylum Arthropoda; class Insecta; order Lepidoptera; family Geometridae; genus Agriopis; species Agriopis aurantiaria. The sequence continues at coordinate 5,634,623 of OU612001.1, read as the reverse complement.
TGTTGCTTTGTTAAATGATACACTCCTAATCCCTTAATCAGTGAATGAAGGACAGGTCTAAGTAAAAATAAATATGCATCTGCCATTCATTCGCACCAAGCGTTTCGACTCCACTTTCTTAATTAGAACAGCAAAACAATGGAACGCCTTGCCCCTGTCTGTGTTTCCGCAGCATTACAATCATGGAGTGTTCAAATCTAGGGTTAATAGGTTATTACTGGGCAAACGAGCTCCACATTCGACCGCATCATCGCTTTCCATCAGGCGAGATCGCGGTCAAACGTTAGCCTAGTCCGATGTAATAAAAAAAAACCTATTTATTTCTGTAACGCTTTTACTTACATTATCATATCGTAGTTATACATAGTTAGTAATTTTTCAACTTTTGCGATTTGAACACATGTTTTAAATGTATATCGATTGTTCATAGTTATCAATTGTGTCTAACATAGGTTATATTAATTGATTTAATAGTGAGTCCCAAACTCTGCTAGGCCGGTCTCTTGGTGACCCGTGTAATAGATTTTCCTGTATTTAAGAAATGGAATCAATTGGTTTACAACACCATTTTGTTCCAGTTCTGCGATGGGACCTGGATGGAACAGAAAAAAAATAACCTAGAGATATACCTATATCAGGTCGGATTAAAATTCAGATAAGAACAAAATAGAAAAAATAACATACAGTCGAATTGAAGTCCTCCTGAAGTCGGTTAATAACTTTACTTGTAGAACCGATGACGGCATGAGAAACGTCATATCACCTTCCTAATTCTAGAAAGTAAACTTTGCAATTATTTTGCAACCATCTCCTATCCATACCATGCGCGTTTTACTCAAAATTATGTTGAACTGCGCCCGCGGGCTTACCCATTTTTTTTTAGTTTTTTAGTTTCAGGATAAAAAGTATGATTTGTCCGTCCTCATGATATCCAGTATTTCTCTGCGTAATTTCGTCAGATCGCTTTAGCCGTTTAATCGTTTAAAGGTTACAGACAGCCGGGAGATGAGAAATAAAATAGAATTTTTATGGCTAACTAGCCACAGAGGCGTTTGACCTCAGCTCACCTGGTACAAAGTGACGGTGTGTGTACACTGTGCATGTACTTGAATCAGTGACACCACACTGATTCATTATGGTAGGTTTAGGCCCAACAACGTGAAAAAACAATGTCGCCTTATTATATAACTTTCCTAAACTTGTGTATTTTCGAGTGTTATTAATGTGTAACTGGTAGATAATTATTTAATGTGTTTGTGATATCATGTTCGAATCATACTAATATAAAAGAATCCGAAAGTGTGTTTGTTTTGTTTAGTTGTGTAGTTTGTTGGTTTGTTTGTTCCTCTTTCACGCAGAAACAAAGCAACGGATCGACCTGATTTTTTCATGGGTATAGTTTAAGGACCGGAGAGTGACATAATTATGCTACTGGTCATCATCATCATCACCATTTTTATCACTACGCGAGTGAAACCGCAGGGCGCAGCTAGTTAAGTGATATAATGAGATTTAATGTTTATTTTCGTGTTTCCAAAACATCTGAAAAGCCTCTAGAAAAGTCACTACTACTTTACTGGGACAATCGTATGCCCGTTTAAAACTTAAGTTAGGCATTCAGAAATTTGTATCCAGCTGCCAATAAAATAAAAAAACAGTATTGATAATGTTGATAGTACGATGAATATACGATAAGAATAAAAACGACAAGCTAGCTACGTTACGAGCATCAGTGCTTGAAATCTCGGTATGCGACTGCCGATCTGGTATCTACGCTTTATCCGTCTACCCAGATCTGGCACACATGCTTTGAATTCTCATGATCATCGACCGACGAGAGAACTCGATTCCGCAAACAAAAATCGATTATAAGCCCGTACCGTAATTTAAACTGATACAACAGTGCGATTGTTATTGTTTCACATGCTACTATGAAGTAAAATACGAGAAAAAGATAAACAAAGTGAGTTCTCAGCGTTTGAATGCCTCTTCAGACTACACCGCATCAAGACCACAGAATATTTAATAAAGGGTACAGAAAGTTGGCTCCGGCTGGCCTTGATTTTAATTATCTACTCGCCGTAGCGCTAGGGTTAGCAAAGCAGCTATAATGTTGTGTTCATCGGGCGAATTATCGCGCGAAACTATAATTACATGTAGTACCCCCGCGACTCGCGTCGGACGATTCGATCGAAGATCGCTGTAAGTGCGCGTCTTTGTGTGCGTGCGCCTGTTTAATCTCGAGGTATGGAGCCGACCTTCTGTACTGTTCTGTGGCAAGACGCTACTATACACCGCTGCGTTTCGCGTGAAAAGTGCGCGGGCGCATCTGTAATGTGAAGGGCTTCTTTTCCTACTTTTCATCATCATCATTACTTTCCTTCATCACCACGCGGGTGAAACCGCGGGGCGTAGTTAGTGAGTCATAAATGTGGTCATAGTCATAGGTAATACCTAATGATACACACTCAGTCGTTAAAATAACGGTACATTCAATATAGAGGCCCATGACATTAGTGACAAGTTTGACGGCTAGTGATAACAGAAACATTAGTTTTGTGATAAGTAGAAATGTTAAGGAATTTAAATGGTCGGAAGAGTTAACAGTTTGTTAGAAACGAAGTGGGGCAATGTTTGATTACTTAAATCAAATAGTGATTATGAACCAAATAATTCCATTTTGCAAAGGTCGCGGGGGGTCTTGTGATTGGAGACTCGACGCGACTCGACGCTTGTGATTGGAGACTCAATTCAATTCGCGCCTAGGATTGGCCCGCTAGAAATAGTTTAGGTTGACATTTTAGAACCTTTGGCTTACGGCGGGGTAAAGGATGAGCAGTCAAGTTGTTTATATTATGAACGGAATGTTATGGCTCAGTTGTAGAGCGTCAGCCTGATGTGGAAGGTGGTTCAATTCGAGTTTTGGTTCGGGCATTTTTTTAGCACAATTGTGACTCTATATGTAGTGTATCTCGATGAAGTTTTTACATAAATTTGAAAAAATAAATACTACATGATATTTATTTATTCATCATTTAATTCAACGAAGTTAATCTGTTTGTATGTTTCGATTTGGCTTGCACAATGCGATCCGCGTCATCATAAAACACACCGTTTTTAGGCTGTATGACAGCGCGGTTTTATAAATAAACTTATTTAGGTAAGTTAAACTTCAACTGTTATTGCTTGCGTTTGTAGCAATTTTGAATTCATCAAACCGCGTCCACAGGATGCGACAGGTGCAGTGACACGAATCGAACGCCGTGATTGGTTCCTAGTTTTATTTATTGTGCAATCTTCATAAATCTAGTCATATAAAAACCGCCAAAGTTGCAACAATTTACAGCCCTTTCGAGCTAAAAGTTAGTGGCGAAACATTTGTAACCGGTTAAAACCAACACAATCGAACCACGGGATTGGTTCCTAGTTTTAATTATTGTTTAATGTCTATATGAACATGTCAAGCAGTAAAAAAAAACAGCCTAAGTGGCCAAAATTTACAGCCGTTTTGAGCTAAAAGTTAGTAGCGAAACCTTAGTAAATGATGTGACGCGCTGAAAAATAATACAATAAAATCACGTGATTGGCTTCTAGTTTTTTGTTTGTTCATTATTATAAACATTTCAAACCAGTCAAAAAAACAAGTCGTAGTTGGCCAAAATTTACAGCCCTTCCGAGCTAAAACTTTGTAGCGAAGCATTTGTAACCGATATCGCGAACTGAAAACCAATATTCTACTTCCAAAAATAGCACCCATTAAGCTCGTTCTTATGTTAAATTGTTACGTGCCTTTCACATAACCGCAGTCCGTAATAAAAACGATTTGCTTGACACTTGCTGAATTGCCATGAAACTTTCATATGATATTTTAGTATAATCACACAAGAGCTCGAAGAAATGTTAAGATATAGTGAAGGGCAATGCCATGAGTCAGAAACACAGACCAAAAAGGATTTTCAACAGCCAAAGAAACATACAAAACAGGACACCGTGAACAAATCTTCGAGATAAAATTAAATTCAATGTGTCCTCAAGCATAACCTACTTAGTCGCCCGTACGATGACTTGTACAATAATTCATTGAAAATCCGTCAAAAAAACCTGGTAGGTAATCCGTACTCGGTAAAGTAGCGGTCGGAGTTGGTCCCAGAACCGGTTACGGTCGGAAAGTAGAGCGTTGCCCTCATTCCTGCCGGAGAGTTTTGATTTCTTGTACGGTTACCATCGCTTTTTGTTAGGAAGAGGAAGGAAAGTTATTAATCTTGAAAAGAGGCATAATATTATATAATCTATTGCGAAATCCTCGCAACATATTACTGACTATGATAGAGATTTAGGGAACAAAATGAGAAAAATATACCCATTAAAAGGACGCAACGGAGCGTTTAATTTCTAAAATAGAAAATCTGTCAAGTAGTAGGTAATGAAACAGTCATAGTCTGCAGAATTTGTTTTAGCTCTGTAAAGAACTTGGCTTACCCAAAATGACGAATTAGATCATCAAATATGCAGCAATGATCAATTCAATATCAATAATTCAGCGAAAATACTTTACCTTAACCTTAGCAAAGTAGTTTTGATTTAATCCAGCAAAAAATAGGACAGTCTGCTAACCCTGGCAAAGTAGTTTTGTTTTAAGTAATCCAGCAAATTAGTTTTAATTTAATCCAGCAAAAATAAGACAGTATGCTAATCCCAGCAAAGTAGTTTTGATTTAATCCAGCGGAAATAGGACAGTCTGCTAACCCTGGCAAATTCATTTTAACTAAATCCAGTAAAATAGGACAGTTTGTTAACCCTAGCAAAGTAGTTTTGATTAAATCCAGCAAAAATAGGACAGTCTGCTAACCCTAGCAACGTAGTTTTAATTAAATCCAGCAAAAATAGGACAGTCTGCTAACCCTGGCAAATTCATTTTAATTAAATCCAGTAAAATAGGACAGTTTGTTAACCCTAGCAAAGTAGTTTTGATTAAATCCAGCAAAAATAGGACAGTCTGCTAACCCTAGCAACGTAGTTTTAATTAAATCCAGCAAAAATAGGACAGTCTGCTAACCCTAGCAAAGTAGTTTTGATTAAATCCAGCAAAAATAGGACAGTCTGCTAACCCTGGCAAATTCATTTTAATTAAATCCAGTAAAATAGGACAGTTTGTTAACCCTAGCAAAGTAGTTTTGATTAAATCCAGCAAAAATAGGACAGTCTGCTAACCCTAGCAACGTAGTTTTAATTAAATCCAGCAAAAATAGGACAGTCTGCTAACCCTAGCAACGTAGTTTTAATTAAATCCAGCAAAAATAGGACAGTCTGCTAACCCTAGTTAAGTAGTTTTGATTTCTTGTTCAGTTTCGTGTTACTCACCGCGGAGTCGATTGGAATACTGTTATACTCTATCCAAGGTAACTGGTTCCAAGATTGATTCATCGTGTGAAATGGTGTTTAAATCAGTTAATTTTATACTATGTTTAATTTAATAAACTTAAGCCCGAAGTCTAGAATAGCCATGGGATATTTGCGATTCTTGGGTGAATTTTGTTTATTCGGAATTGATAAATACAGTTTTATATTGCGGAAAGAAAAGAGTAACAAAAACGTCTTATATGGAAAATACAGAATAGGAAGTGCGGAACTGAAAAATATTACAGAAATGAACAAGCTCGCTATGGTCAAATGCGCAATGAGAATATCAAAAGACATGTTCAAAACATGGAAATATATTAGAGAGAAGGGTTGATTGTGAAAGATAGAAGAGGTTTTTATGCAGTGGGTGGAATGATATGATGATAGTCTTAAAATCTAACCATGATGACAGCTAAACAAGGACTAATAAAGAGCCCGATTCTTTGACAAAAAACTACCTAATGGGTGTTGTGTTTTATACACAATTCTTCGGATATATTATTATTAATTATTAAAACAATACATCTATATTTACAGGTTGTTCCCTAATCAAATGGAATGGTCAAGTCGAATATTTTGATCGATGAAAAAAAAATCGAAAAAATGTTCTAAGTTTTGTTATAAAATATTTTAGAAATACCGCATCATTACATTGCATCACTGCAATAAGATTTCGACTGTGAAGACTAAATGCATTGATTAGCATGCTGGTGGTTTTTAACCCCCGACGCAAAAACACCAACAAAAAAATAAATAAATTAAAAATATAAAAAACACATATTATATATATAAATATTTTTCTTTCTTTCTTTCAAAACGAGGGGTGTTATTTATACGTGTGTATTTGTATATTTGTGTGTCTGTCTGTGGCATCGTAGCTCCCAAACGGCAAAACAGACAGATACACAAACACACACATAAACATATTGTAAAGTTATATGATTATTTACGGGATATTTACCGTGGTAAGGTTGTGGAATGAGCTCCCGATATTTCGGCGCAGTTACATGCATCATGTTCACGGGAAGACTGAAGAATGCGGGTGGTTGGTCGAACAGTCAAAAAGTTAGGTGCAAACATAACGATTTACCCTCTTTCTTAGTCTTACTCTCTTTCTTAGTGAACAACCGTGATAGTTTAAAACAGTGTTATAGATATTATACTTTTATATCGGGGGTAAAAATAAAACATTTATGCTTGTACTCTATTTTTGTTTCGGATATTTTTAGCGCTAACAATAGCCATAGGTTTGAATATTTTTGCCTAAATGCAAAGGAAAAGCTTAACGACGTCGTCTACAGAAGATTTCACAAATTTCCAAGCACAGAACTCATTTGACAAGGTAAGTACTAAAGCTACTTAATTTTATTGAATTGGGTTAACCGCAGTCGTGAAATTCCTAGTCTTCAGAGCACTTAGCGCTTTACAATTTGAAAACAATTCGGATTGCCTTTAGTGTAGAGTTGGCGCGAACTTGGTAGTTGGCCAAACGGGTCACTTGTGCCGTTTTTATTAAATTTACTTTGCCAGTTGTCGCAATAGAGCCTCTTTATTGCTTACAGCTGCGGAAGTAGAGCTTTTAAAGCGTTTGTCGTCATTATTATGAAAAGTTTCGCTGTTTGGGACATGTTTATGTACTGGCTTTTCTCAGTTCACATTTTTAAGGATTATGGTATCAACATCAGTTCAGACATACCAGCGAGATATGGTAAGGTGGCTTGGCGGTGCGAACGCTCCGGGCTTTAATCAGGCTTGATGCCTTTAGTCGAACTCACTTAGCCGCCCTTTTTAGGGTTCCGCACCTCAAAAGGAAAAAACGGAACCCTTATAGGATCACTTCGTTGTTTGTCTGTCTGTCAAGACGCTTTTCTCAGAAACGCGTAGTAGTATCAAGTTGAAATTTATATCAAATTCTCAGGTCTGCGGTCTCTTTAAGCTGTGACACAGCTTTGATAGCACATCTATCAAAGAGCACTTCTCGAAAAACAAACTGAGAAAATACCTTTATTTGTGATTATGACATCGAAAAGACTGACCAAGAGTGTAATTGTTATGAAATTTTAAAAAGGGCCAAATACTCGAACACCTTGACTGTTTTACTAAACACTAATTTGGATTTTCTGATCAGTCATGATGCCACTCAACCATAAGTAACGGTTTAACTACTCTTTACGCCTCATTCTGTATAAAGGATTGGCTGATACTATCTGTCAATGGAAATATGTATGTATATGCATAAAATGTTATTTCCCTCAATATTTCTGACCTTGACTCCAGGCTCAGTGCTCTAATCCTAAAAATGGAGGTTTAAATATAAAAAAAAGAAAAACGAAAAGGAAAATTGCTAATTTAAATGAATACGTCGGCGTGCTCCGAGATTTTCGCGGAGAGAGTAAAATCTGCAATCTCAAATAGGTACCCAATTTCCATTCTTTCCACCTGCCTGTTTTCTTTTCATTTTGATACTTGTTTTTCCCTGAGATTTCCCGGAAATGAATTTATTGAGGAACTCTGTAACTAAATTATCTCACGTCTCAGACTCGCTGACATGAGCCGACAATTTTGGAATATTTCGCTAACGATCAAAGCCCCGAATTTTAATTTCGCTCTTAAATTGGACGTGAGGCTTAATTTTACAAGCACAAGTATAAATTGTTTTTTTTTTTTTAAATCCCCGATAAAAGAGCTGTAATCTTCAAACAGCTGAACAGATTTTCTTGAATCATAGCTAAGAAAACTCGAGTCTCGATCAACTAGCCTTTCAAACAAAAGAAAACTAAACCAAACGTCTTCTTTTTTTTTCTTTTTTTTTTAATGGCAAAAGTTAAAATAATATTTTTGAGAGAGAAAATAGATGACGGAATTTAGAATTTATCAGCTGAAACAAAGAAAATATCCTATAAAATACAGAGGTGAATTAATGTTATAACAAAACAAAATACGTCTTCTATAAAACCACCCTAAGGTTGCCTGGAAGAGATCACTTTTAGCGATAAGACCGCCAGTTGTTACACCAGTTGCCTTTTTGTGGCACTGGACACTACAGCGACAACACAACTTTTGTTTTCTTTCTGTTTTGTAATGTTGATGTTGTAGTGTTTTGTGCACAAAATAAATGTTTTCTTTCTTTCTTAGTTTTTAAGAGCTTTTAGTCTTCTGTATCGAATTTCATGGTGTGAATAATAAAGAGTTAATTAATCAAATCCAAATCGGTTCAGCCGTTTCGGAGCTACAGTGCCACAGACACGCACAGATAGACACGTTAAACTTATAACACCCCTCTTTTTGCGTCGATGCTTAAAAAGTAATATTGCATACTCTGTCGTCATAAAATCGTTTCATGATGTTTCCGGGAAAATTTACAAAAACAGCAGTACAATCGAAATAAAAAAAATACACATACCAACCTACATCGTTTTTTTACTGTATTATTCTAATTCTATTTCAACATTTTATTTAACTCCATTCAACATTTTCGTTCTCAGCATCGTGTTTCCCATACCTATCAATTCCAAGCGTGACCAATATTCTGCTGATTTGTTCAACGGGTTTTCTTGTTTCTCATAACATTTTCTGTTAGATTGATCATATCGTAGGCAATGATTTTTTATTACCTTTAAAATCTAGCCAATCTAACTTTCGTGCCTATTTCTAACATTCACGATTGGTCATTCATATAGTTCCTGTAATCGTTACGCAATGGTCTCATTTTAACCCACAATACGACTGAGAGCAGAGAAGGTAAAAGTTTTTTTATTACATCGGACTAGGCTAACGTTTGACCGCGATCTCGCCTGATGAAAGCGACAATGCGGTCGAAGATGGAGCACGGTTGCCCAGTAATAACCTATTAACCCTAGACTTGAACACTCCAAGATTGTAATGCTGCGGAAACAGACACGGGCAAGGCGTTCCATTGTTTTGCTGTTCTAATTATATTAGAAAGGGGAGTCAATACGCTTGGTGCGAATAGATGGCATTTCGACCAAGTAAGGGTGGTAGTGTGTGTGTATGTTTGTGCCTTTAAAATTGTTCGGCACAATGAATGTAAAATTTAAGGCGGCTGTTCCTGTCTGCAGTTCTCTCGCTTACACATTTTCACATTATTAAAGATTTAAAATCAAAGAGTAAATTTTAAAAATATTGTACGAAGAAGTACAAAATTTCGTATATCTCAGTTATCGGGTTAAAAGCCTGGAAGCAACAACGATATCCCATCATTTCTCGACAGTGCACAATGTAAAGTAAGCGTTAATAAACTTCATAATCCATCTTTTTATAGAATATTGCCTAATTTAACGCTTCCATATTTGGCTAGCTCGTAAGCACCACTGAAAAGTCGGCCGCCCCATAACTTAGGTTTATTGATTACGTTTACGGGTAGTAAACAACTTTACTTCGGCTAGCTTATGACTTCGCGTTTCCATTTACACACGGAAACTATTCTACTCGTCAGGAAGTAGAGTGAATAATGAAGATAGCGTCACTATCATCATGTAAAAAGTTTATATACCGGCCACAGCTACGCACGGCAACACATGCCCACGTTCGACAAGAGAGCAACGTGGGTCGATGTAGTGATACTGCTAGCTGGCCTACGCTACGCCACATCAACGGGAAAGATAATAGGGGGACGAAATGTGACTTGGGTGTGCGCGAAATTAGCTCAGTTAGTGCATCCACGCAGCCGTGGACTGTGGGCACGCTATGTATTATGTTGTATGTGTATTATGTTGTATGTATGAGAGCGTATTGAGCAAAGCTAAAAACACGCGTAACATGTAGCCGTGCGCAGCAGTCTGACGTGTGCTTTTTAACCGACTTCAAAAAGGAGGAGGTTACCAATTCGACGCTTACTTTTGCTTTGGCTGGCACCGACTCCAAAAATAACTGATTATAAATTGTAAATAGGTAAGGAGTATATATATATAACGTATCAATAATATCGTTGATTGTCTTTTAATGCTCATTGCTTTGAAGTAATTTTAATATTATTTTTAAATGTAAGTATAGTAATGAAGTCGGTTCTTGTTTTTTCCCAAAAACTTTACTTTATCTACTGTTTCATTTTGTTTTCCTTGGCTTTTAAGCAACTGACGAGAAGCTCTATTTTATTTCAACTTCGCTATACATCATCAAAGCCAAGCTGGTTTTATGAGCTCCTGGTAAATGAACCACTGTGCACATAGTCGTTAAGGTTTATATCGACGTAAAATGGAAAGAAATCAGTAAATTGGGGACTTTCCGCCTTCTTTCCACTCAATTGAACCGAACAAGACTACAAAGGGAGGCAGCAAAAAAGTGGCTCGGAAATAAGTTGCCAGCAACAACTTGAACCGTACGGCACCTGAGTAAACTCAGAAAGTTTGAAGGTCAGAAACCTTGCCTAATACACGTCTCTAAAACGAGTGCGTGTGTTAAATTGTTGTTATGTTACAAAATCTGCCTAATTTTACTGTCTAAATTGCATGGACGCTGAAAAATAGCCTTAAATTCCCCATAATAATCAACATCTCTTAAGATTCCGGGATGAATTCCGACCAGCAAAGATTCTAAAACCCAATTTTCATTCTATTGGATCCGATCATTGCAGTTATATAGTATACTCCTTATCGCAGCTATAAAGTCCGTTTTCTATCTGATAATCGTTTATAGTTGCTGGAAACTAAAAAGGGGCTTAATTCTATCGAATCTCATGATTGCAGCTATATAGTCCACTCACTATCGCAGCTATATAGGCCATTTTCTATCGGATGATCGTTGACAGCTGGAGGGAACTAAAAAGGTGTTTCATCCTATAGAATCCGATCTTTGCAGCTATACAGTCTATCGCAGATATAATTATATTCCATTTCTATCGGATGATTGTTTACAGCTGCAGGGAACTAAAAAGGTGTATCATCCTATTGAATCCGATCATTGCGGCTATATAAGAAAGAAAGAAAATAAATTTTATTCGACACCTTTACAAAAACTTATATCTAAAGGATACAATCAGTGTCGAATGGGTGTGTGAACTCTATCGCAGCTATATATTCCATTTTCTATCGGATGATCGTTGACAGCCGCAGGGAACTAAAAAGGTGTATAAAAACATTACTGCAGCGCACAGCGATCATTCGTTAGCGATCGGACCATAGTTCGATCATTGTTGATCAATGGAACAGCCTGTTGGCTTCCTTGTTACATAAGAGATAATAATCTAGGTATTTTCAAGACCAGAGTGACCTTTTACGTCTGCGTGCTCCATCTTTGACCACATCGCTTACCAACAGGCGAGTTGGTGGTCAAACGCGTACACGTGCGATAAAAATAATGTGGCAGGTTTTTCAAATATCGTATATCCCGTCCTGCTTAAAGCCGTCCCGTCCTCAACAACGGAAATCTATGGTGATAAAAGTAAGGCAGGCTTATCTTCAGTTTTTATGGTACATTGCGTCGTAACGCCAGCTTGAGTATGGGCGTTGGATATGACTCGTTTACCCTGTGGTCCCTTGTTTGTTCACTGAATACTGACTTGGTGAACGCATGCATGACAGCTCAGGGGATTGTTCGCAAGAATTAGGACTTGGGTACTTTGACGAGTTCAGAGGAAGGTTCTGATAGTTGAGCACATCACCGAAAACGTCAGAGGTTATTTTAAGACCTCCCCAATAACAGTTTTGGCATTAATTTATCTTCTTTTTTTAATTTAATGAAGGCTAATTTATTAATAATATCTGTAAAACTGCATTCCAAATGTTATGTATGCTGATATTTTAATTTTGGCTAAATAAATCGTCAATAATTAACTTTTTAAAAAACGACTTCAAAATTTGTAAATACTTACGCAGCTTCGTTTAGTTGGATGACATATTTTTTTCCAGTTTTTTTTTTATTAAAACACCAAATTACTTACCCGATTTTGATGAAAATTCTACGATACCGATCTGAAAGTATATATGTACCCATATAATTTTGAAGTTCGGATGTAAAAAACTAAAAAATACAACCGAACTAAGAACATTTTTTTAGTCTGTTAATTATTATTTTTCGATTTGCGCTGTAATAATTTAAATAAATAAACATTTCGCTATGCTGTAACTTTTGCTTTAATTGAGCCTTTATTAGGTCCTTTAGGAGACCGTTAAGAGGCGATAAGAAAGTATTGTAAAAACAGCAGCATTTCACCTTTGTACTTTGTAAGGGTTATAAAGAGCGTTCGATTTGTGCGGCGGGTTTTTAACGAACCTACTTTTAAACCAGTTTGAAAGCCCAACAGAAACCCGACGTATGTATTGTCTAGATTTTTTATCCAAGAAACAATCATTTATGTGACGAAGTCACGTAAACGCCAAGAAAAAGTGCCTTGTAAACCCCCGAACGTAATAAACGGTGAGATACATCTCCGCCACAAAATAAATAGAAGTAGGTCTCCACTCGGATTAAAATAAAGAAAAATCACAGGAACATTAAAACTGTGGAGTTACGATCTTGCATATTTTTACGTCACCAGCCCCAGGAAGTCAACTGGCAAAAAAACCCACGTGTTCCGCATTTGAATTCACCAACCGACGTGGCATGTTGATGTTTTTTGCATTGTCTCACGTACTTGGAACCCATTATTTCTCTTGTAAGCATAATAGACAGGTCTGTGGCTTTTTGCTCAGAGGCAGGTTTTTGGTCTGATTTATTAGTATAAATTGTCTGGGTTATAATATCTCATTACATTTGATACACAAAAAAAACTGGACAAGGTTTGAGCAGGACTCATACCCTGAGGGTTACGTACAAAATAAATATGTATGTAGAATTATAGATAGATTTCATCCATCCCGGAAATCGAGCCTCGACAAAAAAAAGATTAAAAAGGGTGAAATATTGATTGACAAACTAAACTGGCAAACAGGTGCTCCAAACAGGTATCAGGTATATATAATATAAACTACAAAATGTAAGTTTGTAATAACAAAAATATTTTTTTATGTGATTTAACTTCCAAATAACAATTTTCGGATTTTTTCCTTTGTTTTGTGCTGCTTGTTGCTAAATTTCATTATTCTAGGTCAACGGAAAGTACCCATAATAGGTTTTGGTTCCCTTGAGTTTTGATAGGCAGACAGACGGACAACGAAGTGATCATATAAGGGTTCCTTTTTTTCTTTTTGAGGTACGAAACCCTAAAAAGAAAACAATTAGAACGATAATAATATATTTTTTTGAAAAAAAGCCGACTTGAAATGTACAAACTCAAACTAAAAAGTAGAAAATGACAGTTAAAGTTTAAGCAGAAACTTTTGCTGTACGGAATCACAAACCAAAATGTCACCATTCTGTGTATATATTTTTAGTTTTTGTTGATTGTTTCAAAATGCGCCGAATCGATAAAATTTATGAGGCCTCTGAAGTACGACTTCCCAAACAAAATAAGAATCATCGAAATCAATTCATAATAGACAGAGTAATCGCGTAACGAAAAAAAAATTCGAATTAATCTCCTCCGTTCGTCAGTTAAAAAGTAATCAGCTCTGCTTGGTCGTCGACAAGAAGCTATTCACTAAATTGACGTCAACACAACACCCAGTATTTTATTTAAAAACTATATTCCGCGCATATTTTAGTTGAAAATCTATCATAGTGACATTTTAATTTGTAGTTAGCAGCAAGTTAATGAACGCGGCTCTGTTCGAAGGACTTGCACAGCAGATTAACTTGTCATTCTGTGAGGATTGATTATGCAGGGCCATTTACTCTCACTTTCCAGCTACAATAAATCTTCATAAGCTTAAGGACAGCTGCATGGACGATAATCTCATTAAAAGATTAAAAGAATAAACTAGGCAGGTGTCATTAGCCTAGTGGAGTTTTTGGTTAGTACTGGAGTTGAATCTCCACGTACATTGCTTGGGCGTATAAATGTAGGTATTGGTTAGTTTTTAACCGACTTCAAAAAAGGTAGTTCTCAATAACACATTTCAATTACATAATCATGTAAAAAACTTATAATTTATTTATTTTTATTTATATTACACGGGAATTACTCACGTAAGATTAAGCCGGTCAGTCCGACTATAGTTTCAACCGCATTAGGCAGTCTTTTTCAAGGTGAATGCGCGCGCGCGGCTGCGTCTCGCTTGGCACTGTTTATTACTTATTTGTAAAAGTTAGGTGTATTTTTATATTTAAAATAAAAATGTATAAATTTGAAATTTATTTAAGTTTGTGTCAGTGCGTGTAGTGAAGCTTAGTATCGATACAAACAGCATTGTTTTTCGATACTAATTTAGATCAATTATTAATATCTATTACATATTAAAAAAAAAAAATGATTTAAATCTTTAAAAAAATTTACTTACTGACTGTCAATGAGCTTTGTTGGATCCGGTTTCCTCGATACAGCTTGCCTAGTCTGGAAGTCAGTTGTATCTATAATACCTACTTACATTATTATCTTTTTTTTAATGTTTACTAAATGTAGAGCGTTTTGTGAAATAAAGGTTTTAATTTTCATTATGAACTGCGTAACTGTTTCTCCGCAGTCCACAGATATTAAATCAAGAATACCTCATTTCGCGTTTCGTGATAGTGAGGTTCAAGGACGCTTTGCCGAGAGAACGTGCCACAAAGTAATATAATCTGAGACCTTGCGACACGTCGGCCATTTTTGCATGCCTGCCGAGAACGTTAGCTGTCAAAAACAATACACAATTCTTCATAAAGACGCCATTTTATGCATTCAAAGCAAAGTTTCGTTCATTCAAACAATTCATCTTTTTTTAGGCCTGGGCAATGCACTATATTTTTTTTGTTAATTATTTCGTGTACATTATTCAGTCGTTATAACAAGTTTACATAGTATTAAATACTGTCAAACAAGTCTTAGTCACAGTCAGAGTCAAGCAAAGTAAGTCATAGTCAAGTCAAACTCATGCCCCAGTAAAGTGGTGGAGGCTTTACAAAAGGGTTTCTATGGAGTTTTGGAAACAACACGAAAAGGCATGTCACCTCGTTAAATAATAATCCACCATTTTTACATATTAACAATCGAAAATACACAAATTTAAGAAAATAATACAACGAGCCGACATGTTTTTTCCACGTTGGCGCTAAAACTCCAATGCACCGTCAACAACTGCAGTGTTGCCTGGTAGTGTACCAGGGGCCTTACGGACAACTGCTATTACAGGTACCTAATCCGCTCAAGTGGAAAATTTCGCGACCGCAAACCGTATCTGGGCGCGATAAGGTTCACGTTCGCGTGATTTTCCAACTGAGCGGATTAGGTGTCGCAATTAGCTGTTATCCGTAAGGCCCCAGGTATCCATAGTCGATAGTTTCTGCTTACCATCACGCGGGCAGCATGTTTATTTGCCGCTTATTGTATTAAAATATAAACAAAGTGCGGCACATCTCTTGACGTTGTTTTCCATCCCCAACAACAAGATAATTCTTTTTCAATAATGACGCCACGCTCAGAAAAGCAAGCGCAGCAAGTCTATGGTCATAAAATTATGCAGTCTAGTTTCTCTATGGTTTCGGCCTTCCGCCATTACCTTAAAATAACATTGCATCGTATGATTTTTATAAAACTAAGTAAGAAGATTTAATCAATAAAAAGAACCAAAAACAATTAAGAAGAAGAATCATTGCAGTATCCCACACCGGCGCCAAGATATTACCCCTAACATAGGTCTTTCTAGCATATATATTAAAGACTTTTAAGGCACTTCACGGCTTCACAATTCTCCTAATGAATTTACTTACAGAGCACCGAGCCATCTAGGTCAATATAACTGGCGGCACATTCTATACCTACAAGTACTTCCTACTAATTATGCCGTTTTTATAGAGTTTGTTAATATAAAGTTCCCTTCATTTGCTGTGTTTTATACTAGCTATTTTATTTCTCTAACAACCCCTTTTCATGTCCTCTTGATATGTGTTTGAATATACCTGGTAATGCGGCAAAGAATTGCATTGGTTCCGTATAATAGAATAACTTTAATTTATCGTCTTGGTTTGAGAAAGGTTCCAACTTTAGTGAAACTGCAAAATATACATTATGACTTATTCATATTCATTGTAGTTTTTTTTTTTTCTTGACTAAAATTTGATATTGCAGACCTTTTCATTTGCTTGTATTATGTTGACCCCGTTAGCATTCCGGTGCTCCATTTTTTTATGAGTCATAGATATCAGATTGCAGAGCATTATGTCTCTCTTCCTCCATCTTTCTCGATCTTGTGCAATCATTAATCGGTCTTAAGTTACGCATCGGTGAAATCGCACCATCATCATCAAAGATGACGCTCTAAAAGTAATCAAAAGTATGGTTTATGGGCTCAAGAACAACCTTTGTACATTTATACAACACCCCATATCTCCATACATAAATCAAGATAAAACAGGGAAAAAAACATACCAAACACACGTTTAGTTTTTGTAAACAGTTCTTGAACCCTAAAAAGGGTTAACGAAGCGACGACCCTTAATTATATCCCGAGTACCTTTACAAAACATAAATCACAATTCTTTAAGGCGGTCTTACGGACAAAAAAGGCTTCACAGAAAAAATTTCTAGGACAATATATTCATTTTAAAGCAGTAAAAAAAATATGTGGTAATCTTGATCATATTTCTGAGTGTACCATTAGTTCCAAAACACGTTTCCGATAAATTTTCTCGATAGAAAAAAATCATGAAATAACCTCTAACCTTGAAATTTACCTAAACGCATACAATGTTATCTCGACTATTGATGAACAAATCTTTACAAAATTTACAAGAATGATGTTAAATATTGTAACAAATAACATCATTAATTTTATTTATTGATTAAAATTCAATTTTTCTATCTATTAATTAATTTAATCATAAATTGGCTCGAACGTGTCGAACGAAACGTCGTGCCGCCGCGGCGTCTTTTCACTTCTCTCTTATTTTTACGCGATGTGACAGAGACCGCTGAGGCGCGCTGCTAGACGGACGTGTGTCGCTTTGTTCCGCTAACCGCTCCAAAATATAATCTCAACTTTATGACACAAAAACACCTTGACGCAAGTTGTAAAGTAAGTACCTACCTTATCTGCAATGTTTTCTTGCATTATAAGTACTAAAAAGGCAGGCGAATGAAAATTACATTTTGTAACGATTTGTTTGTATTTATTAGTTTACGAAGGATAATTTCACCACAATCGTCATAGTCCAGTTGGCCGAATGGTTTGACCCAATGGATAAGTTCTCTGCGACTCTGTGAGTAAGCTCCGGGTTCAAATCTCATAGTCACCAGTAATTTTAATTTTTGTAATTTTTCTTATGTTTTTAAAATAATTCGTCATGTTCGTGCGTGCGTGCGTGGGTGTGTGTGTGTTTGTGTTTGTGTTTGTATGCATGTGTGTAATGTTCTTTACTCGAAAATGGTAGGGCCGTTATTGACGGGATTTTCACTGTCAGATAGCTGATGCTATGAGGAGAAAAAAAATTGGCATCTTTTTATCATCATCATCATCACCATTTTTTCATTACTTCGCAGGTGAACCCGCAGAGCACAGTTAGTCTACTTTTTTAGGGTCCCGTACCTCAAAAGGATAAAACGGAACCCTTATAAGATCACTTCGTTGTCCGTCTGTCTGTCCGTCTGTCAATACCCTTTTTCTCAAGAACGCGTAAAGGTATCAAGTTGAAATTTATACTAAATACTTGGGCCTACGGTTTCTTTCGGCTGTAACAAAATAAAAGTTGTCAAATATAAGTCCGGTTAAGTCAAAGCAATCAAAAGATATGAACGTTTATGTCGCATATTTTGCGATTTCACAAGGGAATCTAAACCTATAGGGTACTTCCCGTTGACCTAGAATCATGAAATTTGGCAAGAGGCAAGGTCTCATAGCACATATATAGGAATAAATCCGAAAATTATAAATTTGAAGTTATATCATTTAAAAATAATTATTTTGCTATTACAAACTTACATTTTGTAGTTGGAATGTATGGAATAACCTTATTGTCAACTACAAACTTAAGTTTGTCTTTCAATATTTTAACTTCAGTTAGTTTTTCTTTTTGGTCTCGCGCTCTGAGGGTTCCGTCTAACGGAACCCTCAGAGCACGAGTCCTACTCGTACTTGTCCGGTTTTTTTATGTGGCATAGGTGGCAAACAAGCAGACGGGCTACCTGATGGTAAGCAGTCATCGTCGCCTATGGATACTTGTAACACCAGAAGCATCACAAATATGTTGCCGACCCTTTAGGACTCTATTACGATACTATAAAGGTTAGAAAGTTCTATACAACTTGGAATGGACAGACAGACAGACGGATGGACAGAAGGAACTTATATGGGTTCCTTGTAGTTCTACGGAACCCTAAAAAGGTGTTACATTCTTCTTTGAACGTTCAGGGATTCATTACATAGTGATACGGTTTCGGTGTAGTTGCATTCCGGACCTAGTCTTCACGGTTTGCGCGGGGGAGGAGAGTGGAGTGACATCAGTCGAGAGGCATAATAATTACTTCCAAGCACAGATCTACTACCTATATATCTGTGCTTCCAAGTATCGGTGGTCGATGTACCACAAAAAAAAAGAGTCTCGAGCATTTGCAGAGGTCACACAAAGTGGACAGTCAGCGACGTTATCATACAAAATAGCTTTCCGTCCAGTTTAATTAGACATTCCAGTTGATACCTTGAGAAGTACGTAATTTACGCGTAAAATTTACAAGTTGGTCTCACCCTTACTTCCTTTGGTCAGGCTTCAAGTAAGTACTTAGTACTAAACAGGCAGGCGAATGAAAATTACATTTTGTGACGATTTCTTTGTACATTTATATTATTTTATAGATTAAAAAGCATAATTTCACCGCTTGCGTCATAGTTCAATTAGAAGAGTGGTTGACGCAATGGATTAGTTCCTGTGACTCAGTAGGCTCCGGGTTCAATCTCACATTTCCATTTTATTTTTGTTATTTTTATGTTTTTGAAATATTTCGTCTTGTGCGTATGTCTGTAATGTTCTTTATAGACTCGAAAACTGCAGGACCGATTTTGATGGGATTTTCACTGTAAGATAGCTGATGTTGAAAAAAATTCGAGCAACTTTTCATCATCATCATCATCACAATTTTTTCATTACTACGCAGGTGAATGCGCGGGGTGCAGTTAGTCTACTATAATGGTTAGGAAGTCCTAAACAACTTGGGATGGACAGACAGACAGACGGATGGGCAGAACGAACTTATATGGGTTCCTTGTAATTCTACGGAACCCTAAAAAGGTGTTACAGTCTTCTTTGAGTATATCTTTCTTCTATATACATATAAAAAGCGATGTATGTATGTTCCCTATGAAGGCTGATGATGATGATGATGATATTACGTATAAACTCCAAAATGGCTGAACTGATTTTTATGGGATTTTCACTCTCAGATAGCTGATGTTATAGCGAGAGGAAAAAATGCTGCTTTTCATCATCGTCGTCATCATCAGCACCAATTTTTAGTTTAGTTTAGTTTGAGCTAGTTTGGTAAATCGTGATGTTACTTTCTCCAGAAACGGATTAACTGACCTGATCGAGGACTTCGGAGTCTGCTACGGAACTGCTAGACGGATAGAGCTAGAAGTGTCGAGTTTGGGCTCGTTTTATTAGTCGTGATGAGAGCTTCTTCCACGAATATTTTGACTGACCTGATCGAGGATTTCGGAGCCAGCTAGTGGAACTGCTAGACGGATAGAGCTAGAAGTGTCGAGTTTGGGCTTGTTTCATTAGTCGTGATGAGATCTTCTTCCAGAAATATTTTGACTGACCTGATCGAGGACTTCGGAGACTGCTACTGGAACTGCTAGACGGAAAGAGCTAGAAGTGTCGAGTTTGGGCTCGTTTCATTAATTGTGATGAGATCTTCTTCTAGGAATATTTTGACTGACCTGGTCGAGGACTTCGGAGACTGCTACTGGAACTGCTAGACGGAAAGAGCTAGAAGTGTCGAGTTTGGGCTCGTTTAATTAGTTGTGATGAGATCTTCTTCTAGGAATATTTTGACTGACCTGATCGAGGATTTCGGAGCCAGCTAGTGGAACTGCTAGACGGATAGAGCTAGAAGTGTCGAGTTTGGGCTCGTTTCATTAGTCGTGATGAGATCTTCTTCCAGAAATATTTTGACTGACCTGATCGAGGACTTCGGAGACTGCTTCTGGAACTGCTAGACGGATAGAGCTAGAAGTGTCGAGTTTGGACTTGTTTCATTAGTCGTGATGAGATCTTCTTCCAGAAATATTTTGACTGACCTGATCGAGGACTTCGGAGACTGCTACTGGAACTGCTAGACGGAAAGAGCTAGAAGTGTCGAGTTTGGGCTCGTTTCATTAGTTGTGATGAGATCTTCTAGGAATATTTTGACTGACCTGATCGAGGACTTCGGAGACTGCTACTGGAACTGCTAGACGGAAAGAGCTAAAAGTGTCGAGTTTGGGCTCGTTTCATTAGTTGTGATGAGATCTTCTTCTAGGAATATTTTGACTGACCTGATCGAGGACTTCGGAGACTGCTACTGGAACTGCTAGACGGAAAGAGCTAAAAGTGTCGAGTTTGGGCTCGTTTCATTAGTCGTGATGAGATCTTCTTCCAGGAATATTTTGACTGACCTGATCGAGGATTTCGGAGACTGCTACTGGAACTGCTAGACGGATAGAGCTAGAAGTGTCGAGTTTGGGCTCGTTTCATTAGTCGTGATGAGATCTTCTTCCAGAAATATTTTGACTGACCTGATCGAGGACTTCGGAGACTGCTACTGGAACTGCTAGACGGAAAGAGCTAGAAGTGTCGAGTTTGGGCTCGTTTCATTAATTGTGATGAGATCTTCTTCTAGGAATATTTTGACTGACCTGGTCGAGGACTTCGGAGACTGCTACTGGAACTGCTAGACGGAAAGAGCTAGAAGTGTCGAGTTTGGGCTCGTTTAATTAGTTGTGATGAGATCTTCTTCTAGGAATATTTTGACTGACCTGATAGAGGATTTTGGAGACTGCTAGTGGATCTGCTAGACGGATAGAGCTAGAAGTGTCGATTTTGGGCTCCTAATGAAACGATCCCAAACTCGACACTTCTAGCTCTTTCCGTCTAGCAGTTCCAGTAGCAGTCTCCGAAGTCCTCGATCAGGTCAGTCAAAATATTTCTGGAAGAAGATCTCATCACGACTAATGAAACGAGCCCAAACTCGACCATTCTATCTCTATCCGTCTAGCAGTTCCAGTAGCAGTCTCTGAAGTTCTCGATCAGGTCAGTCAAAATATTCCCAGAAGAAGATCTCATCACGACTAATGAAACGAGCCCAAACTCGACCATTCTATCTCTATCCGTCTAGCAGTTCCAGTAGCAGTCTTCCAAATTCTCGATCAGGTCAGTCAAAATATTCCTGGAAGAAGATCTCATCACGACTAATGAAACGAGCCCAAACTCGACACTTCTAGGTCTTTCCGTCTAGCAGTTCCAGTAGCAGTCTTCGAAATCCTCGATCAGGTCAGTCAAAATATTCCTAGAAGAAGATCTCATCATGACTAATGAAACGAGCCCAAACTCGACACTTCTATGTCTTTCCGTCTAGCAGTTCCAGTAGTAGTCTCCGAAATCCTCGATCAGGTCAGTCAAAACATTCCTTGACTAACACTTCTCACTAAGACTAAAAAAACGAGCCCAACCTTGACTTATCTCGCTTTCCCTATTTAGCAGTTTTAGCAGTCTCCGAACTCTACCATCAAGTTAGTAGAATTATACCAGGAGTAAGTCTATAAGTAAGGGAGGGTTCCTTTGCATAATGCGTAATGTTATGATAAAAAATTGAGTCCAAAAATATCTACATAGTACTAGATTTGAACCGGGCATTCGTGGTTTACCAGCGCGGTGCCAGACCACTAGGCCAACAGAGCTTTGCTGTGGACCGACGAAATTACATGTGTTTAGCTGTGTATAGGTGAAGGTCGTCACGTTTCTGCGAGATTCACGCGGTGCGCCCCGCTGTAGTCGGCCGCCACTGCCTCTGCTTCACCCCCTCAAAAACATAAAAGTCAGCTAGTCACGGCGCCTTAACATAAAAATCTCATTGCAGGGCATTCATTACTTAACTACAGACCATCGAAATGGCGGCTAACGTTTCCCTGTCAATTAGGCAAATTAAATACACCGACGCGGGTTGGTCCCTAAAAATTAATATCACTTTCACGGCGTCAATTTTGGTGCGAAGCCTACCATAATTTAAGCTTTTATTTTTAGTCTTGAGGCTTTCTCATTCTATCTACAATAGAGAGAGAGTGAGAAAAAAGTTAATTGCAAGATTGATGTAAAATAAAACCGGCCAAATGCGAGTCGGGCTCGCGTACTGAGGGTGCCGTACCTCCACCTATTTTAGTCGAAGACCACCACATAACTTGTTAGCTACTAAAGTACAAAAAGTAGTGCAAAAAGACAACATCCCATCAAGGCGGTCACCCATTCAAGTACCGTCCGCACCCGACATTGCTTCACTTTGGTGATCGTACAAGAATCGGTGGTGAACAGAAATTTGTCACCAACTTGCATTTGGCCATTATTTATTACTTTTTGTTACACTTCAGAGTGTGTACTACAATCATGCCAAGTTTGACGCTCGTACGTTTTATACACTTTTTTAAATTAGAGCTAATACAAATATACGTTTAAAAATACGTTAGTTGTATAGGGACCCCCTTTCGTTTTTACTTTTTGACTTTTTTATTATTTCTTAGTTAATCCGCCGTGAAAATTTCAACTGGCTATCTATTACGGTTCGAAAGATACAGCCGTTTAAAGGTAGGACGGACAGACGGACGGACAGTCAGACAGACAGATAGCGTAGGTTTAGTAATACGGTCACGTTTTTACCCTTTGGGTACGGAACCCCAAAAAGTTAAGAAGTAAATGGATCAGTGGCTGAAGTACGAATGTTGGATACGTAAATTTTGTATCGAATATTCATACTTCGCGCACTGTTAATGTGTTTTCCGGTAGGTAAACAAAACATTCTCACGTTACCATAACCATACAACCCATCTAGTTAGGTTAGCTATAGTTGTCCGATTTGTCCTTGATTCAACCCGATTTCTCCTCTATTCAGATGCTTTCAGACCGTCAATTTTGCACGGAATAAGGCGAGCCGTAACGTGCTAACCGAAAATATGTGAGAACGCCGGTTATGACGTCGACGAGCCTTATTTATAGCGCTCTATTACGCTCCATGGTTTTAAGAAAAAAGAATTTGCCCGGGAAGTGTGGTCACCATTTTCGTGCAGGGATTTTAGAAGCTTTGGAACGTTAATAAAAACAAACAATGCAGTTTTTGTACCCCTGTGTTGTAATGTACAGTTACAGTTCAAAACTTGATTTTTTTGTTGTCTTGTTTCAGGTAATTTTTAAGAGTAATTGCCCTGGGGAAAATTGCATCTATATTGAAATACTACATTGGATATGTGCAAACGAACGTAGTCATTGTTGGGAACACCAGACTATGGCAGGTAAGTTATTATTTTAGTATACTTAGTTGGAAATGTATATACATATTACATAGATATGTATACATGTATACTTTTCTTGTTTTAATTAATACTTTTTTGTTAAGTACCAGGCTGAGGTACCCGGAAAGCAGAAGTTCATTGGAGGTTCATATTACACGCAATAAAATCCGTTTGAAATTAGAATCGAAATTGAAAGGTATTCGAGACAGGTATAGCAAGACAGGCTATTCGCAGCAGTGAAACAAACAAAGTTGTGAATAACACTGAAAAGAGAAGGTTTTTTTTCTTTTCGGTGGATAATAATGTTTATGAGGCACTTGCGATCATGAAAGTGTTTTTATCAATTACTCGCGAATTATTAGGACTTACTTTGAGGTGCACTATCCTCAGAGGCATCGCTTCATAGACATATTATAGTCATTTTACGCTCGGTGTACGCCTTCTTGGTGCTTTCATACAAACTACTAAACTCCGCCAACGGAGCTGCATGCAGCAGTTCTCACGACGCCTGTCGTTTAAAAATAAACCGGCCGAGTGCGAGTCGGGCTCGCGCATTGAGGGTTCCGTACCACCACAAAATTCAAAAACGAAATTACCAGTTATTACTTGGTAATGAACAGAAACTTGTCACTAAATTGCATTTGGCCACTATTTATTATTTGTTGTTATATTTTAGAATGTTTACTATAATCATGCCAAGTTTGTCGTTTGTAGGTACGTATTACCGTTTTTACATTAGAGTTAATACAAAAATACGTTTGATTGATGCCCTTTTGTTTTAACTTTATGACTTTTCTATTATTTCTTAGTTAATCCGCCGTAACATTACCATATTCTGTGAAAATTTCAACTAGCTATCTATAACGGTTTGAAAGATACAGCCGATTAAAGGTAGGACAGACAGACGGACGGACAGACAGACATAGTAGGCTTAAAATAGGATAGGGATAGGATAGGTAGGATATTATTAGTAATAGGGTCCCGTTTTTACCCTTTGGGTACGGAACCTAAAACCTAAAACTTGAGACAACTTCTTATGAATATTTTTAATTCACTCACTATTTATCTAGACTAGCTAAACTATGTAGAGCATTGACTGACCTGATTCACGTGTTTGTTTATAAACATCAGCAATTAGTCATGAGCTATGCATGAGCAAAACTAAACGCGTTATCTATGCAGACGTGATTTTTGATCACAATAACACGTGCAGTATTTATGTCGCATTCACAAGTGTAACCTTACCTTTGCGAGTTCATTTGCTGCGCATGACACTTCCAGCTATTTGTATCTACGTATACTTGTCGTATACAGGTTGATGGTGTTATAAGCTTATAGATTACCTTCCTTGTATAAAAGTAAAATATTATTATATCACGAAATCTTAAAAAACTATTTGACTTACGAAGCTGCAATTTGGCAGGTATTTATGAGTGTAGACATCTACAAAATTATTTTTCGTCATCGAAAAAAGAGAGTTAAAAGTTTGTATGAAAGTCTACGGTTGCGAGTTTGCGGGCAACAGCAAGGATTATAAAAATGCAACTTTATCTTTCTGCCCCTCTGTCTCTTTATTTGTTATCTTTTACTATTAAATTATTAATCGGCTGAAGTTGTCGTGATAAAATTGTCATCATGATTGAGGCGGCAATATTTTTTCGAGATATATATTTTGGGAAAATTTTGGTTTTGAATCAAAATATTAGTTTATAGAATAAGGACGAGTATAACTGTTTTTAATTAGTTAGAAATGCCTTCTTTCAGCCAACCGCTAAAATGTCCGAGCTTGCGTCGGGCGACGTTAGACAGCTCTGCAGTGCAAGTACCGTTCTTTTATCGATCGTCAAATTGACAGTTGAGGTCGTCAAATTCGATAATATGCCATTTTTTCAGTACTCGCTGTGATCGATTCTATGGCATTTTAGCGAATTTGACGTCCGATAAAGAACGGTACTTGCACCCCAGATTCGGGTTTTATGAATCTGATGCAATGATAATTTCATCACCTTATAGTCACTCACAGATCAGATCCGAGGTCAGATCGAATCCGAAATGAGGAGATCCGTAGACGAACGAAAGTCACCGACATAGCCCACCGGATTAGTAAGTTGAAATGGCAGTGGGCAGGGCACATATCAC
Source organism: Agriopis aurantiaria (assembly GCA_914767915.1). Classification (NCBI taxonomy): domain Eukaryota; kingdom Metazoa; phylum Arthropoda; class Insecta; order Lepidoptera; family Geometridae; genus Agriopis; species Agriopis aurantiaria. The sequence goes on along the minus strand of OU612001.1, from coordinate 5,608,584 downwards.
GCAGAACAGATGGCCGATGGGGCCGAAAGGTTCTGGAATGGAGACCACGGACTGGTAAGCGCAGCGTAGGACGTCCACCCACAAGATGGACAGACGACCTAAAAGAGACCGCAGGGAAACGCTGGATGCAGGCCGCTTCCAACCGGCCCTTTTGGAGATCGATGGGGGAGGCCTATGTCCAGCAGTGGACGTCCTACGGCTGAAATGATGATGATGATGATGATGATAGTCACTCACTCACCCTGATTCAGATATGATAGGATGAGTTAAAATCTTCACCGATGATTTCACCTGAATCGATAGAAATGAGGCGGGGTCTAATTGACCGGAGAGTTCGGAAAGGAGAAAGTAAACAGGCTGTTACGTCATTGATTGTTGGCAATGAATCATCGACATTGTTGCTTTTAGTCACGAGTTTTAGTTTGGATATTTTATTTATTATAAAACATTGCTAATAAAATCAAACACTTAACTGACATTCAAGTCCAAGGAAATTGTATTCTATTATTTAAAGGACCTTTTTAAATACAGTGAAAATATTTTTATCATAAAGTAGCTGCGCCCATCGGTTTCACCCGCGTAGTGATGAAAAATGGCGATGATAATGAAGAAAAGTAGCCTATGACACTCTCCGGCCCTTGAACTATACCCATGGAAAAAATCAGGTCCATCTGTTGCTGCGTGAAAGAGGAACAAACAAACCAATAAACTTTTTACATTTTCAATATTAGTATTATTTGTGTTGAAATACATCTTTACTGGTATAGGATAGAATTTACTACAAGCAAATTTACCAACAATATTAAAACATTTGTCGCTTTTACCAGGATAAAGAGCAACAAATACCCGTTTGAAGCAAACCTGTCAAATTTAATCATGATGGGTTGGTTCCATTTAGTGAAAAGGTAACAAACACTGAGGGACCGAGATAGAATTTAGCACATTATTAAGTGAGTATCGAAGCGCAAGCTTTAATAATAACTCTACCCGTCCCGTACCGAGCATAATGTACAGTTTGGTTAATATACAGCACATGTTCAATACTCCAAAACGCTGGAGATAGCCTCCATTATCTCCGTTCCCCCGAGCAGGCCCTAGACAAAGTGTTTCCGTCTAGATTGTTCCCAAGATACGTACTAGAGGTGCTACATGTTTTGATCTTGCCGGATACCTTTTCAGCGGTAGAGTTTACGCCGGATCGTTACTCCGATATTTCACAAAAAGCTCAGGTAGATGTTTGCACATTCAAGTGCTGGACTTATTTAAAACAAATAAAATACGTCTAGTCTATAGATTCTTAAAGGGTCAACAATGTAGTTGTGATGCCTCTGGTGTTACAAGTATCCATAGGCGACGGTAACTGCTTACCATGGCAACCCGTCTGCTTCTTTGCCATTTATGGCATAAAAAAAGTAATAAGGAACTTAATTTGGACGGGATCCGGCAAGAATAAATCCGGATACTGTACGAATTTTAAACGTATCTCTATTGTACGTTTACTAATTCGCTACTACACAACCCCGTCACGTCTCGCCTCGTATCGTATGACAAATAGTTCTGAGGGAAATTCCCCATTTTTCCAGTATCAAGTTAGTACGATTCGACCTACATAAATTAACCTCCGTTGAAATGCGTGCCTATTTCCATGTGTGATTTGTAGGACGCTTTCACAGCTTGATTGTTTGGGGAGTTCAAGGACGGAGTAATGTGTAATTTTTCGTTGGTTAAATTAAGCCGTGCCTAATTTGAAGGAAGTACGAATCCCATTTTACGGGTTATGTACATTCTAGAGCATGTTCATCCTTATTCTCTGAGGAATTATACAGGGTGTAACAGAAATACTAATATATACGTAAAAGGCAAACAAATTACTAGTAAACAAGAACACATGCTAAAACAGTGACCCATAATAAATGATAGCCCCATCGGTCCAGTTGGTAGTGAACCTGCCTTCTGCGCTTGGGGGTGTGGGTGTCTAACTATTATGTCTTCTGTGGTGTGGGTTCGATTCCCATCTAGAACAAACATTCATGTGATGAACATTTGTGTTTGTTCTATATCTGGGTGTTAATATCTATTTAAGTATATATAAAAAAATATATACTTATGCATGTATATCAGTCTCTGGCAGCCATATCACAAGCTTTGTTTAGTTTGGGGTCAGATGACCGTGTGTGCAAAAAGTCCCGAATAATTATTTATTATAAACCCAAAAAAATCGCTGGCGTCGGAATAATTCTTAGTGTAAGAAAACTTCTAATGTTTAACATTAGTTAATTTAATAGATACATGCATAAGTATTGTTCACTACATACATAGCTAAGCGACCTTTTTTATAATATATGATTAACAAACCTTTTTTCGCTACTTGATACTGAATGCCAAACAAAATCATTTCATTATCACAAAATAAACATTTCTGTATTTCTGTTTTCTGTATTCATAGTAAGTACCTATGTAATGTAAAGTAAATTATGTCTATATTGTCAACAAACAGTTATCAACACGGCAATTATCAAGGCTTCGCGTTAACACAGCCTTAATTAAGGTGGGGCAGTTAAATCTCGCATGTTAAACTCTCGTTTCATGGCGAGCCGTTCACGGTCGCATAACTTTGCGATTGAAGATGGGAGCAACAAGTCGAAAGTTGCCTTTAAAATGGAATAACTAAAAAACAAGCTTAAACATTTGTAGTGGCGGTAAGAAGATTGGAATTTTCCACAATTTGAGACGAACCAGAATTACTTCGCAAAACAGATTGGTAAAGCTACTTTAACAAAACACATCCACTTGTTTACCATACGTTCGATAAGCTAACTTAATGATGCTAAAAAGTACTTTGTTAACTTCTCACTGAAGTTCTCTTCACTTGTAACTTGGTTGTAACGCACAAAAATAAATTAAGCACATTTTAGTCACAACAAGCCCATCTTATGTTATAAAAACAATTTTATTTTATTTACCTACTAGCTGCGCCCCGCGGTTTCACGCACGGGATTACTCCTTATAACATCAAGCTATCTGCCAGTGAAAGGCCCGTCAAAACCGGCCCAGCAGTTTCGGAGTCCATAGAACATACACATACACACATCACCTTTTATATTACACTAGCGGTCCGCCCCAGCTTCGCACGGGTATAAATTATAGCCTATGTCACCCGGGGATAGTGTAGCTTCCCAACAGTGAAAGAATTTTTCAAATCGGTTCAGTAGTTTCGGAGCCTATTCAATGCAAACAAACAAACAAACAATTAAATCTTTCCTCTTTATAATATTAGTATAGTATAGATAGATATCGGTTGGAGGAATGAAAGGTCATGTAAATCTGCTAGCATTTTTCCGTTTAATCTTGTATGGAAAATATTATAAATTGCGTAGAGTAAGAAAGTAACTGCAGAAATAATATGTAATTTTAAAAGCACTAAAACAATGTATGCTACCTGAGACCATGAAAAAAAAAACCACCTTGAATGGCTTGAGACGTAATTGTAATCTCTACATAGTATAAATTAAAGTTGCTTTCCGCGTCTGTCTGTCTGTATAACCGCTAACTCCTCCTAAGCCACGCAACGGATTTTGATGCGGTTTTCACCATCAGTTAGATAATTTTTCACGGAAGGTTTATATATATAATTAGCGACCCGCCCCGGCTTCGCACGTAAATTACACCCGCGCGAAGCCGGGCGGGCGGGTCGCTAGTTTATACTAAAATAGAGCCAACAAAGTCGCCAATTAAATATTCTAGCCATGCAAAATAAAACAATGATTCTTTATAGTCTGAAAAAGGTTCAACATTATGCTAATCCCGTTTATAAAAGTTACAATAGACCCCGGGGCTCGAATCAGAATAATAATTCCTCGACTGATACACCATTGATACTTTTAATATCCGTCTCTAATTTTACATCGTTACGGCTGTCCCAGACCAAAACGCGGTAATTCACATTTGTTTTTTTGTAACAGTACTTATTATGAAATAATAATGGCATAGATAGCAGTTCCCTGCGGTTTCATCCGCTATCCAACAGGAACACTAATTATTGTTAGTTTATTGTGTAACTTTTATTTGCTTTGACTCATGTCTTAATGTAATTTTTTCTATGTAGGTACTTTGTCTGAAATTAATGGATATTATTATTATTAAGGAACAATTTCTCTGTCCAGTATCAGTAATATGCCCTGTAATAAAAAAGATTTACATGTTATTTGAAACTAGATAAAAACTTGTAAGGAAACAGGAGAAATTTATTTCGTGCCTGCCTAGTTTTTGCTCAATCTATTAGATACACTCACTCACTCACTCTCTGACTCTAAATCACGAAATCTCGAAAACTACTTGACCTACAGGGGTGTAAAGGTCCGCTAAGAAAAGAATTGCGAAAGGCTCTTTTAATAAAGGGGGCAAATGGAGGTTGACATTTTACGCAAATAACTACGCGTACAAACTCGCGGGCAACTGCTAGTGTCTAAAAACAAAGAGTTAGAATAAGTTTAATTTGTATGTAGAACGTTTCTAGGTGAGTAAGGATAACAAATATATTTTTCAAAATGGCTCTTACTGTTTTTTGCTCTTTTAGAGCAAAACGTTCTTCTTAATATCACAGGGGAGGGACTCTCGACCCTCCTTTTGTTAACCAAAGCTTTCGTTCCCAACCTGGCTTATAAAAGTTATAAATTCTCTTTGTTTCAGATAATGAGTCATGATTTTTATGAACGATTTTTATATTTTTTACTGCCAATTCTATCTGTTCCGGGATCTCCGGAAAAGTTTTTCTGGATAGCTATTAACGCATATTTTATGGCTCGTTTTCGTTTACCGCTTAGTAACTGTACTTATTATTCTGGAAAAATTAAAGACTTCGGTAATTGAAGGTTTATTTTTGGTCTTGAATAAGATACAAAATATCGGAATTTTCATCGTAATAATTTTGCAGTAACTCTTCCAGATTATGTAGTAATTGGCAATTTAATAAAATCAAATATTAATACTAATACCTTCAGCAGTTTACCATTGAATTTACCTTGAAATTTTAACCTAGACTTCTCGTACTAGAGTGATTTTCATGAAACAGCAAACAGCGGACTTAAATTTCCAAGTTGTAGTTGTCAGGTGTTGTTACTTAGTTTAGACGCTAGTGAGATTTTTATTAATTTGCCATCGTCAAAGAGTCATGTACGATGCCCAAAGTCCTCAGCCAAAGTCGTTATAAGTGCTGCTCGAGAAATGATACCGATAATGATTGATACGCGATGACATCGCCACGTCTGGGGGACTTCTTTCACGAAAAGCACTCTAAGCAAGACTTAAGGACAACTCATCAAGCGGAATGCAGCTTATGTCCACCAATGACACGCCATAAGCGATGACATGACCTTGAGAGAGACCAATCAAAGATGCAGGGACACCACGCACTTTTGCTAATTAATTATTAACGTAACATATTTATTTCTACAGGATGAGAGAAGTCGTGGACTGTTCCCCTAACACCACAAATTAACCTGAATTGAGCAATCCAATCCACGCCCCACCATACATCAATATCCAGGGAACCAGGGGGCTGTCATCACCGATGTTAATGGGATTAGAAACACTGTCTCTAATTAAGACGTCGTTCTTAATTTATCGCTTGTTTTCCACCTTGAACAGCCATAATCAAAATAAATCGCTTCCACTAAAACACGCGAGGGAATTCCAGCAAATTGGATTGGAAACTAAAGATTCCTTATTCGATAGTAGAACGTGTACAGTTACAAATAATTGTGTTGGGGAGTTGTTTTCCACGAGTTTTCTAAAGTAAAGAAGATTAGCAGTCCGCAGAAGCCATTTCTAGATGCGGTGTAAAATTAATTGGCTATTGATTAGGTTGCTTGTTTTGTAGGCATGGAGTTTGTAGGAAAGGGTTAGATGAAGAAATAGAAAACGATGTCATGGAGGAAATGGACAAAATGCCAAGGAGTGTTATGCTCTTCCTGCCTCATCATCATCATTTCAGCCATAGGACGTCCACTGCAGGACACCACTGGAGACATAGTCCTCCCCATCGATCTCCAAAAGGGCCGGTTGGAAGCGGCATGCATCCAGCGTTTTCCTGCGGTCTCTTTTAGGTTGTTTGTTCATCTTGTGGATGGACGTCCTATACGCTGCGTTTACCGGTCCGTGGTCTCTATTCGAGAACCATTCGGCCCTATCGAATCTATCGATCATCTATTCTACCTCTCCCTGCCTTGGTGTTCCCTACTAAATACAACCTAACCTGCACGACCTAATACTGCCATCACCATTCGTCCATAACCACACCAGACGCACGACAAGGAGACTCTCTCTTTTGGTAGAAATTCCATTCAGACGCACTAAGCGTTTCCAACTAACTTTTTTGAACAGTACAGCAGAGGTGTGGATCTTCTTACCTGCGTCTCTTTCCGAACAGGTACAATCTTGGGTTGTTCAAGAAAAAAGTGAATATATGTTTTTCCTAGGCAAGCTTGCTACATCTTTCTCACACACACACACACACACACACACACACACAACACTCACGCTTAACTTCTGCGAACCCAAACTCTAACGAGGACTCGGTGTCGCAAAGATAATACTCACATCTATTCTATACCAATATTATAAAGAGGAAAGATTTGATTGTTTGTTTGTTTGTTTGCATTGAATAGGCTCCGAAACTACTGGACCGATTTGAAAAATTCTTTCACTGTTGGGAAGCTACGCTATCCCCGGGTGACATAGGCTATAATCTATACCCGTGCGAAGCTGGGGCGGACCGCTAGTACCTAATAAGTATACAATATATTATAATCGATGTTTTTATAAAAATTCAGACCGAACAGGTAATTAGAGTCTAGATTTTAGTTTCAAAAGATTCTTATTTATAACTTTTATTTGCTAATGTATTCATATCTTGTCACAACACGACCATTAACTATGTAAATTATGTTACATAGGATTTTTTAAACGGTCAACTTAACTATATAACATAACTTCATAAGTAGCGTCAACGTAGCAGGGGGAGCACGAATCCCTGAAGCACAAGCTACTGCTTAGTTTAGGGATCCGAAGCTCATTAGTTTTTGAGGCGAAATCCGAGAAATATATTAAAACACCTAATTTGTGCATGCGTTTATGTAAAATACTCGTGTTTATGTGCAAATAAAAATTATCTTATCTTAAAAAAAAAAACTTTGCTTTCCCTCAGGCAAGATCAAAGGCCTAGGCCAAGGCCTAGGCCTAGTCCGTTGTAAAAAAATAAACCAGGGTTTCTTTAGGACGAGTGAATAGGCACCTCATGGGCAAGCGTGCTCCATCTCTGACCACATCGTCACTTTCCTACAAAATAAAAAGATATGTACTCTTCGAGTTTTGCCGGGTCATAGTTAAATTGAACTTTGCGTTAAGACCTTAAGTTTTTTTTTCAATAGACTGATGTATAAACTGGATTCGTTATTCTCCAATTTAGGGTTAAATTAATACAAGCAGGCGTCTTCCACCCATTTACTGAAGCATATTTCCAGGAGCCTATCTTCATTACCATCATACAACCGACATAGTTACAGCCTCAGATCAGGCAAACAAGGGAGATATGGTAAGGAGTCGTGGCGGGTGCGAAATGCGAATGTATCAGGCTCGATACCTTTAGTCGTACTCATCCTGCAGACGACCACCTACCGCTCATCCTACCACGTTGCATGTGGACGAAGTTAGTTCATTGTTGTCGCTATAAGTTGCTAAGGATGCTTACAGATGAGCGGCACTTTACCAACGGCAGAGGCTACTGCAGCGGTCGCCAACTGTCGGCGACAGCCATCACGTTGGTGGCAGCTGTTAATGCATCGTCAATACGTCATTAGCCGACCACGACTGCCATAGATTGACGCGGCACGCCACAACTGCAAGCGACGCCACCCGAGTTCACCCGACGTGTTGAAGATGCGGTGATAGCTGCCGCTAACGCTGATGGCTGTCGCCGACAGATAGCGACGGCTGCAGTAGCCTCTGTAGTTGGCAAAGTGCCGCTCATCTGTAAGCAGCCTTACTGTGCATGAAAAATATTGTAAGTGTGCCGTACTTACAGCGATTTAGCGGTATAGTGAAAAAAGTGGGTCAAACAGACATAACGATAATTTAACTAAGGCTTGTAATGTCTTCCTTTTTTGCCTGATCTGAGGTTACACCGAACGTTAACCACTACGCTACGTTATACACTAGTCGAAGTATCGATTCCAACCTCGGGCTACCAGGCACTCTAATAACTACCTATTACATACTCGATAATTTTAGACTGCCTTCCTCTTAGGGCATACGTGGTGCTTGCACGAGAAACGCGATACAAGAAATAAAAGTACCTAATAAGAGAAATCTTGAGTGTATTCTTGTATATTATACTGGGTTACGCAGAAAGGGTGTACTAAGCCGAACAGGGTCCATAGTCCTCATCATTATGAACAACAAAAAAAACATAGAAATCCATTCCATAGAAAACGGTCATGGACACTGGACAAAAGTATGGAACAGCTTTTTTTTTTTTTTTTGTTATACCTAGTCGTATATTTGCATCCCCAATCGAAAAAAAAAATGGTTATTTTTTTTCCTCTATGAGGAGTTACGCGTCGCACTCCTGTGCATTTGCCAGTGTCAAGTATTAAATCATTATCAAGTTTGATGAAATGTAGTCAAACAAGTCAGTCACAGTCAGAGTCAAGCAAAGTAAGTCACGGTCAAGTCAATGTCATGCCCTAGTAAAGTGGTGGAGACCTTACAAGCTTCTATGGAGCTTTGGAAAAATACACAAATTTAAGAAAATAATACGGTACTTACATGTTTTTTTTTTCACGTTGGCTCCAACATTCCTAATGTTAGGTTATTAATTAATTTTGTATTAGGTTGGTACGACAGTAGAATAATGAATGCGGTGTCACTGTACGGTTTGGCTTTGCGTACCCACTTTGACTAACCCTGTTTGTGCACATGAAAAAGTTTGGTTGAATTATGAACTACGCCTCGAAGCAAACTTTAAACAAGATGATGTAGCATAACAAGTGCTGAAAGTTTCCCCAACTCCGCTATAACTCAGTAGTTTTGTTGCCATTTTCAAAAAGCGTCAAGAACAAACGTAAAACTTCTGCTGCGTTTTCCCACTGAATTCAAACTATGAAGTGTTTCATAACCCTTTTTGTGAGGAGTCTAAGCTCTAAAACAACTCGAGTTAATAAGGCGTTTGTTTATCTGTCCAATCTAATTTACAGTCCCAAGTTTTGTATTTAATTGGTCTGTACTGCTTTACACAAAGACTTGAACATAAATTAGGGATATAAAAGTCAGGATTTCGCTAGTGGAATAGAAAATGAGTACTTAAGTATAAATTCTATGGCATTTTTTTGAGTTCTTTTGAATGAAATACAAACCACTGTATTGTGGATGTTCTATTGGCTGCGACACGCGAGGTTTTGCATATTTTGTTGTACTGGAAAACTGAATGACTCTAATAATACGTCGATTTAAATACTGGCTAATTTTCAACCACAGCACACGTATTTTTACCGTTTTTGCGTGAAACTACGCCGACGTTTAATAAAAGAAACATTTCTTAACGAGCTCACAATATGAAATCGAAAGAATTTGTTACCTTACGACCGAAATAAACGAGTTTCCACAGCCATAAGTTTCCATTACCCTGGAAGGAATGAGGAAAAACTACTTTAAGGAAATAAAGCCTAAATTCCGGGGGTTCCGGAGGTCAAGTTACTGGAAAAGGGGGAAGGCTTGGAAAAGTTTTAATGCGTTTGGAAATAAATCGGGCTATTTATCTTTATATCTATTCGTTGGTGCCTTCTGCTCTTGGGTTAATGGGATAAAACGGGCAGAGATAACGTAAGATAAGAGACAATATAGTTATGCTAGATTTAGCTTTTAAACGTGCTTGACTGGACGGATTGAGAACCTCTAAAACTATTTTAAAGCTAGCGTGATAGCGTAGATAAAAATAAATCCTAACCAATATTATAAAAGCGAAAATAACTCTGTCTCTCTGTCTGTTTGTTCGCTTTTCACGAATTGGCCGATCTTAACGAAATTTGGCAGGGAGTTTTGTCCATAATAGAGATGCACAAAGAGTAGTAACAAAAAAAAAACTGTTTATTTCGCCACAATTGAAAATAACATAAAAGTAACTGGTTTAAAACACTTGCTCTGCAATTTTCAAGGACATCAGGTTATAAAACGTCCTTGGCAATTTTAAAGATTTTTATTAACACCCATTAAAGATTTGCAATTCGGTATGTAAAGTTTTTTTTTTTGTATTTTTTTAATATTTTTATTTCGTTGATAAGGCTATTTTAAGAAACTAATTTCAATATTTTTGTTTTCTATTTGGTAGTTATTTTACAATATTTTTTTGAAAATTGAAATTATGTGACGTCACCATATAGCACAAAATTTCGTTGCGTTGAGAAGCCTAAAAAAGCACCCCATATTGGCAGCCCTGAAAAAAAACAGACAGTCAAACCACAGAAATGAAAAAATATTCTATTCTGTGTGACGAACAGTGTGTCAAATGTATAATATTTTTATTCTTAAAAGGCACAGAAAATAAGATGCTACACCGTGACGTCATTTAGAGGTCCATGAAAGTCAAATGATTTCTTAGTTTTATGTTAAAATAAATGGCATCTTATCGTTTTAAAGGGTCAGAGTAGAAAAATAAGGGTTAGTAACATAAAATCTCGAAATGGTTTTGGAATTGGCATAGGTTAATTTTTTTAGCATACCGAATTGTGCGAAAGTGATAGCTTTAAAGCAGTCTTCTAGTAAAATACAACTAAATCTATCTTAAGGCCATTTCGTGATCGTTTAATCAACTACATTTGATGTTATATTTTTATTTTGTCTACTTTTGAAAATTGGGCTTCGGTCATGTTGCGAAGTTAATACATATTTCAAAATATGTAGAACAAATTTTTGTTGTAATATTTTTTATTATGACCACAAAAAAGGGATAAACATTGTAATAATACAATGTTTATCCCTTTTTTTTCAAGGATATAAATCCTTGTATTCAAACAATATTTTGAAATATTAACGTCGTAAAATGATCGAAGCTCATAAATTTTCAAAAGTAGAGAATAATTTTTGTCCTTCAAAAACAAATGCGCGAGCGAAATCGCTGCACCCGGTATTCGGGGCTATAAGCAAAGTACCTATTTTACTAAGTATCGTAGGAGAATATAAAATCTTATTTTTGTGTCAGTTACATGTTAGATCAAAGTAACAATGATTATTCACACAGAATACTGGCATTAATTTTCTTCCAACATTAAATCGACAACCCACATATTTTCGTGCCCGTCAGCGAACTTCTGCTCCACTTTACCGAGCGAATTTGTAACAATAACGAAATTAGTGAATCTCACAAAACACGAATTGTAATATTTGAATATAAAACGTGCGTGGGACTTTTTGATGAATAAGCCTCCGACGTTGTCGAGGTTCGACCTACACCTACATATTGCTCTTTTGAATCCATATTTTCCACATTTATGACCAGTGACGTCACCTCTTACAAAATAACCCAAAATAGGCAAAAGTTTCGACAAACAGATGGTTTCCCAGAATCGCCTCAATAGGATTGATTGCGAGGTAATTTCTTAGGAAGTAAACGGTAACGTATACTGAATACTGAATGGCAGGTTATTTACCGTACTATGTAGGGTAATATTTCGGTCTTAGTCCGCGTTTTCTCTCCAAAAATATCAAATTTCTCGGGTCTAGGCTCAGTATGTCTTCTGCATTTGTCAATGTTAAGTATTCAAATATTTGAAGTTTCAGCAAATATCGTTAAAGTCAAAGACAAGCAAAGTAAGTCACGGTCAAGTTCCAGTCATGCCCCAGTTGGGGGGATGACTACTAAAAGAGTCTATGGAGTTTTGGAAACAACACGAAAATACGTTTCACTTTTTTTAACTACTTGCCAACATTCGAGCACGTTAACGAACTCCTAATAAATAATTATCCAGAATCACACATTCACATTCGAAAATATATTAGGAAAACAATACACATGATTTTATCACGTTAGTGCCAGAATTCGGGACATAGGGTTTTCCTAATGTTATACTGAACACGATCATCGGTCTTCTGCATCTGGCTTCTACTCGAAACTTAACGTCTTTGTCATGCCTCTCTAGGCATGACAAAGCCGTTATGCCTGGCCTAGGGACTTCAAACGTACAAAATTTTAAACCTGTTACTTCTTGCTTCTTTTTTTGTTTGTTTTTTAAACTTGCTGAATGCTCCGACTGGTATTTGGTCCTTACATTGCCGTTAAAGTGTTTATCCAACTTCCCTGAACCACCTAAAGTTTGAGGTTTATTCTATTCCGAGACTTGTACGGTTATTATCTTTACGAGGGGTTGAAAGCTCTCACTTTTTTATTATTGCCTTTTATATTGTGCTTTGGTACTTAAACTGTATAGGCGAGGTCGAATAAAGGTCTAAATAAAGGAGTTATTCCGTCAGTTTAGTTCTATTATGGAGGCTTAAAATATTTCACATTTATAATCTGGGTACCCTGGAATCGGGTAGGCTTGAAGTAATTGAATTAATGCGAATAAACTGAAGGTTGTTTTTGTATATTGTAGCCATCGAGATACAATACATATAAAGTCACAATCGTGCCAATAAAATGTGCGAACCAAAACTCGGCGCTCACTACGAATTGCGCCGACTTTTTGTTAGTTACAAGGTAACCGCCACAGTATTTTTATTTTTTTTGGTTTAAATTAGAACGGCTGTCAAGGCATTTGTGTAAGAAACCTGTTGTAGCCGGTTGCACCCATATAAACGAAACGTCAGTCATTCGAAATCAGTTAGCAACTGTGGTGCGTAGTTCGACGCGTTGATCTAAATAAGAATGTTCAATCAAGGTTCACTTATAATGCGTGGTAACTGATTTTCCTTCTCATTTCCGTTCTATTTTCGTAACCGCGATCCGACTACAACGCCGCTGCGCGATGTCAGTGCTACGATGACATAGCGGACAACTAACGTTGAACACTATGCAAGTAACATAACGTCTAAATTGGAGTTAATGTGGCATTGTGAACTATATAATTGATATAATGTCAAACGTTTTTTTTAACTGTTTTCATTGAGAGATTGTGTAGGACTCTATAGGAATTGTATCTCGATGATTATAGTCCTTGAAACTGTGCCTCAGTCTGTAAACTTAAATATTTATAACCCTGTTTGCTGTTTAATCTATAATTTTATAGCTTTTAGAAAAACGGTTCTCTCTGTAATTAAGTTTTGTTATGATCCTAAGTTTCTATGAAATATATAACATCGCAGAGACGGGAATTTAGTACTCGAATATTTACTTATAGAATAATTTATGCATCTACCTACCTACACCGTATTTTAGCAATTCAAAGGCCCGCTTTAAAGTTTTTTGATAATTTGTAAAACTACTTAGTTATAAAATTTTGAAAACAATGCCTTTTTATTAAATTAGGACTACACTCAACAATTTTTCAAGAATAGAAACGTGATTTAGAATGATTGGCTTAATATTTTTATTATTATTTGAAAGCGTTCCTATGGTCTATCTTTGTCTCAAACTGGGTGTCTTCAAGTCAATCAGTGAATCGGTGCTCCATCGTGGACAGCATCATCATGTAACCACAGTGAGGGGGCGGTCAATGCAAGCCTATATTTTCCAATAAAAATCTATGAATAGGTCTTTTCAAATAAAAGTGAGCCGTAAATATCGTTGTCTAAATTTTTTTAAGAACTCGTTTCATCATCATCATCATTTCAGCCGTAGGACGTCCACTGCTGGACATAGGCCTCCCCCATCGATCTCCAAAAGGGCCGGTTGGAAGCGGCCTGCATCCAGCGTTTCCCTGCGGTCTCTTTTAGGTCGTCTGTCCATCTTGTGGGTGGACGTCCTACGCTGCGCTTACCAGTCCGTGGTCTCCATTCCAGAACCTTTCGGCCCCATCGGCCATCTGTTCTGCGTGATATGTGCCCTGCCCACTGCCATTTCAACTTACTAATCCGGTGGGCTATGTCGATGACTTTCGTTCGTCTACGGATCTCCTCATTTCGGATTCGAACTCGTAGAACTCGAAGAACTCGTTTGTTCCGGATTTATTTTGGCCGCCGCCATATCAATTAGCACCAAACTTTTACTTACCTCGTTTAACGGGAATGCGGCTATAAATAATCCTTTAATTAAACCTGTGGCAGTGTTCAACAATATTTTCTGAAGGTAGCGCTTCCGCAATGGAGAATTTCAGTTGTTTCCTTAACAAACTTTTACCTTGTTTAATAATAGCTTACTTCCACTTAGGACGTTTCAGGCTTCTTAGACTTTTTCAACACAGATACAGTATCCTAACTTGTTCAATGCAAGAATCAACCTAGAGATAGAATTGAGGCAGAACACTGTTCTAAACTATCGCGGTTGTTGATTACAGCAATTTTATTTTATTCGGAAAACCAACAGTGTTATTCTTATCTAGGTTATGACTAATATTATTTCTAAACATTTTTTTTCGCATTTAGAATCTAGATAAACTTTTTTGCTACACAAATACATAAAATAAATACCTTCAAATCAATTTTAATAGCAAATTGTGGACTGTATTCGGAGATATTTCATAAAATTTTGGCAAGTTCAGGCTATTAATAGTTTTCGGGGATCTAATGATATATGAAGAAAGAATTTTGTCTATAATTGGTAGCACATCGGGAAACATTTATTTAATTACATATATGATTATTAACGAGATATTTACCGTGGTAACGTTGTGGATGGAGCTCCCGATATTTCGGCGCAGTTACATGCACCATGTTCACGGTAAAACTGAAGAATGTATGGTTGGTCGAAAAGTTGAAATTTAGATGCAGACAAAGATCCTTTCTTAGTCTTTTGTTGGGTTTGTATCCACGGATCCCGGTATCGGTTTGAATTAGCCACGGCAACCGGCGAGTTGTATCTATAGATACCGGGATCCGTTTAAAAAAAAAATATATACAAGAAAAAAAAAATACCAAAGAAAAGATTTTTTTTTTGTTTACTTCTCTTTTCTGTATTTGTTACTGTTATCACTGAAATCATAATTATAACAGCAGTGAACAAGCGTGATAGTTTAAAACAGTATAATAATTATTGTCTCCAGTCCAGTGCATCGATTTTTTTTGCATATAGTGTTATTATGACTTACTTTTGACACACTTGGGTCAAGTTCGCATACTTTTGAAGAAAAGCCAGCTTACGTACTGCAATGTCTAACTTGCTTCCTCTCAGATGAGTAATTATACAATTAATTCAACAAGGCACCTAATATTAGAGCTGACGGAGGAACTTTGTTTTCGTAAGAAGTAAGAACAATGGGGATGTCTGTTTGTTTCCAGTTTTCACCTCTGGGGCATCTTGAGGCATTAACAATGTCATTTTTGTGGGTTAATTACTTTTACCCGATTGCTAAGAAAAAGGGTAATGTTTTCCGGTGTAGGTATATTGTATGTTTGTCTGTCCAACGTTTAAAAAGTCACAACAAAAGTCCACGTTTTGAAAAAGACTTCCAGTTGTGCCTTGTGTACAACCTACCCATACCCTACCTCTTCATATTTTATACACGTAAGTCCTCGATTACTTAAAATAAAACAACCGAAAGTGAATCGGTTTCTTCTAGACAAGCGTGATCCATCGTAGATCTCATCATCGCTTTACATCAGGCGACTTGGCGGCCAAACGCAAGCCTATTACTAAACCGGTCTGGTACTTACTGGTCCGTGGTCTTCATTCGAGAACCTTTCGGCCCCATCGGCCATCTGTTCTGCGTGATATGTACCTTGCCCACTGCCACTTCATCTTGCTGATTCGGTGGGCCATGTCGGTAACTTTCGTTCGTCTACGGATCTCCTCATTTCTGATTCGATCTCGCGGAGAAACCCCGAACATAGCCCTCTCCATAGCTCGTTGTGCGAGTTTGAGCTTGCTTATGAGGCCCATAGTGAGAGCCCACGTTTCAGTGCCGTAGGTATTACTTAGTTTACTTAATTTTAATACCTATAAACTAGACGACAAGCTTCATCCCTTTCGCACGCATTATGCCACCGCGCATTGCATGCATAATTGCATTTATTCAAGGTTGAACTCATTTAGATAGAAAAACATAACCAGCTTGGAAAGGTACTGTGATATTGACAGTATTACCTGTCTATACATAAGCGCAACAGGTCTTCGTTATATGGTTAGCGGAGGTGTCTGTCCCGCTGATATGGCGGAGATAAGTTGCGATAGCAGAGAGATATTGCACGGTTCAAATCTGATATCGATTGGTGCAACATGTGCTGAGAATAGCAGACGCGGAAAACTTTATTGGATGAGCTGTGTCGATTTATCAAGGTCTGTCTTTACCTCAGATATGTTGGAAATTGAAATCTGTACGTGACATCGAAATAACACAAAATCTCAGACACCTCAAATAATTTTTAATGTAGAACCTATTATGATAAAATAATAACCCTACTAAGTGCGAGCCGGGCTCACGCACTAAGGGTAATTAATATTCTTAGAAATATTTTACTTATCAAAAAATATTCTTAGTAGTTCTATGTGTAACAAAATTTGCGTGTCCCCATTGTTCGACTAGCCAGTATAACAAATTGGAACATTTTTGTCCAAATAGATCATCGAACCACTTACTAGTCGGACATATATGGAATAAACGTGGTTCCGTACCCTAAGAAAACAAAAAAGTTGTGTAAAAAGACAACATCACGCCCAGGCAGTCACCTATCCAAGTACCGACCGCGCCCGACGTTGCTTAACTTTGGTGAACAGAAATCTGTCACCGACTCGCACTTGGCCAGTATTTATTAATTGTTGTTTTACTCTAAAATATGTACTATAATCATGCCAAATTTAACGCTTGTAAGTACGTATTACCGTTTTCACATTAGAGTAAATACAAAAATAAACTTTAAAAAATTGGGGTGTCCCTTTAGATTTTACTTTTTGACTTTATTATCATTAATTAGTTAATGCTGTAACATTTCATTTTCGCTATAAATTTCAACTGGAATTTACGAAGAAAATTAAAATAATAAACATGTGTTTTACAAGGAAATTGTAGTTCCTTGAGGATAACAAGAGAAACCGTAGAGCGCTGCTAGTGTTTTCATATGACACGTGAGATGAAATACAAAGTATAAAGTATGCCAACTAGTGTGCGGATATGTCATTCGTGGATGGAGTTTGAACACGTCTATTTGTTTAGGTCAGTGGGTGATGTGGAAAATCAGACAATATTCATTTTACAGGGCTGGTTGGGCTTTATTGATTCGCTTCATAGATGACCGCAAATGGCAGTCATTGTACTCTTCCTCAGATCAGACAAACAAGGGAGATATACCTTAGTACAAACAATTATCGTTTGTGTTCAAATTTCTCTATTTTTTTTTATAAAAAAAAAAACAACACTATTTCGCTAAACCGCTTAACGCAAAAACGGTAAGTACGGCTCACTTATACATTTTTCACACACACGAAACATGCAGCGACACTAATGAACTAACTAAGTACTACCATAGATAAATAACTACTCAACACTAATGAACACAACACTAACACCAATGAACTGACTAATAGTCACATGCAAAAAAGGGCGGCAAGTTCGTCTGCAGGGTGAGTTCGACTAAAGGCATCCAGACTCATTTAGACTGGATGCGTTCGCACCCGCCACGCCACCTTACCATATCTCCCTTGTTTGAATGATCTGAGTACTCATCATTATGAAATGATTTATTATGGGGCACAACCCTGGGCAGTGGCCAATATGAAATCTCTGGAGCCACCGTTCCTTATAATAATCCTTTATACGCGTAGTTAGAATAGAACATTAGAAAAACCCGCCCAAGTGCGAGTCGGGCTCGCGTCTGTCTGTCTGTATGGCCGCTAACTCCTCCTAAACCACGCAACGAATTTTTTTGCGATTCATTTTTCACGGAAGGTTCATATATATAACAAGCAACCCGCCCCGGCTTCGCACGTAAATTACACCCGTGCGAAGCCGGGCGGGCGGGTCGCTAGATAGCTACTAAAGTTCAAAAAAATTGTGCAAAAAGACATCTCATCAACGTCCAGGCGTTCACCCATCCAAGTACCGGCCGCGCCCGACGTGGCTTCACTTCGGTTATCGTACAAGAACCAGTATTGAACAGACATTTGTCACCGACCCGCACTTGGCCATTATTTTTTGTTATTTCTTAATTAATCCGCCGTAACATTACGCATTCTGTGAAAATTTCAACTGGCTATCTATTAAGGTTCGAAAGATACAGCCGTTAATAGGTAGGACAGACAGACATACGGACAGACATCGTAGGCTTAGTAACAGGGTCCCGTTTTTACCCTTTGGGTACGGAACCCTAACTAGCGCACCTAACACATAGTCATACCATTGTTTCGTCGAGAAACAATTCGATCATAACCTGTCAGCATTTAGTTATAGCAAAATATAAATATTTTAGTCCTTGTATCTATCTTCAAGGCAATGAAATCATATACGAGGGACTTTTATAAAGCATTGTTCATGTTCAACTGCGCAGTTACTTTCCACGTTTCAAGTCTTTGATGTCAGCAGAACCATTTTTCAAAAATAAAACAATAGAAATTTACCCAATTTTACCTAAGAATTGTCATTCAAGATTCGAGCATGAGAATATCTTGTCTCGGAGTAATTCAATATTTCCCCACCTTTCTCTTCGTGCCTTATAGAATTACTACGTTCTCTTTCGGTATTAAAATGATAACGCTTTTGTAAGACTTCTAGCCAATTTCTAGGTAATATTTAGGTTGTGTCTACTTCGAAACCGCTGGTCTGAAACTGGTTCGGGGATAAATGCCTGACTTAGTAGACCGTGACCGCTGGATGACCGGACTTCGTAGAGCGGGGCATCTGCTGTAGCTTAAAGGAAATTCAAATCAACTAAATACTAACTAAAGAACTTTTGGTTAAATGCAACTCGAAACCTCTAGATCTAAATGTTCTGTTTTAAAAGACCGCTCCCCGCTAGAGCTATCTCGCTTCAGTATTTTTAGCATTACTTACAAACTACGCTGGCGCAGCGGCCCGAAGTGGGTTTTGCCCTCGGACACGAGTATATATTATGTTCCCTATGGACTCCGAAACGGCTGGACCGATTTTGACGGGACTTTCACTCGCAGACAGCTGATGTAATAAGGAGTAATCATCGCGGGGCGGAGGTAGTATGCATATGCTATGTTTGGCAAAGGAGATTAAAAAAATATTTTCAAGTTTTTTCGACTCACCATCCCGATACATGAAAACTTTTTTAAAACTTTTGCTGTTTTTTTTGATCATTTTTTATCCTCAGTGTTTCTCATCAGGTGTTTTTCTATCTTCAAATATCTGAAAGAAGCTCTTGTAGGTATGGAAACGGGAAATGTACGGTTGGAATACAAACTCTGGTTTCAAGCTTTTCTCCGGCTGAGCAAAAGTCTCCTCCCCTTGTTTCTATACTATCTTGCTACTTCCCGTCAATAATGACCCAGAATCCGAAACGTATTCTAAAATTTGAACCAACTTTTCAAAAGTGAAAGCTTTAAACATTTCAGAAACTCCGTTCATCACAATTAGCTCTCCCCGGAGATTCCCAAGTCCAGTAATCTGCGAAAGTCCTCGTATCTCGACCCTAATAATGCTATTATATGGTTTTTACGACAACTCTGCCGCCCCTCTGACATATTGCTATGTGTTTACCCACGCGCGCTTTCACGCACTATATTCCACTCTAGATAGGTATTTTGCCGCTAGCTTCGGGTTACATTTCCATCAGACTTTTTGTGGCCTCTGTTATAGACATGTGATGGGAATTTTTGCGGGTTTATGGGCATAGTTTTTAGGTGCGAAGCGTTGAATTGGTAAAATCATTTCAAGAAGGTAAGAAGGGAAGAAGATGGGATCTAAATATCATATGACTATTATCTACTGTCGCTATCTGTGAGCTAGGTATTAATTACTAGCTGGTACACGCGACTTCGTCTGCGCAGGATTAGTAAGTAAGTACTTCGAGTATCTTATTAGTATCTTATTTCAAATTAAAATTATAGCTATACTTCGTTCACAAATCTTAGATATTTTATGTAAACAAAGAAATGTCACGAAGAGTCACTGTCTAAGTGACGCCAGAATTGCTTTATTTTTTACAGATTTTTTTTCCGACTTGACAATTATCGTTATATTTTAAACAATTCACACACTCTCTTTAAAAATTATAGCCTATGTGTTATTCTAATGTATAAGCTATATTATTGTAAACTTTCATTAAAATCCACTAGGTAGTTTTTGCGTGAAAGAGGAACAAACATCCATACATCCAAACTTTCGCGTTTATAATATTAGTAGGAAGTAGGATCTATCAGGTCGACAGCAGCGCCCTTCGGTTTAACCCATTTTACCATTTTATACTGCAGGCTTGGACCAACCATGAACTTTTCCAGTGTAATATACATACAATACTATAAAGTAGCCTATGTATTGAAGGTATAAGCTACATCCATACCAAATTTCATTCTGATCCGTTAATTGTTACGGAGTTGATAGCGGCCAAATATACCCACTTACACACAAATTTTCGCATTTATAACAAACTAGCTGACCTGACAGACGTTGTCCTGTCTTAGAACTGTCAAACACGCAAAGTCAAAATTACAAATCTTATTTTTTACACCAAGGGTTACATTATTGGAGTTTAAGTAAGGATTCCTATTTTTTTTGAAAATATAATAGAGCCTATGTTAACCGGGGATAGGGTAGCTTCCCAACAGTGAAAGAATTTTTCAAATCGGTTCTGTAGTTTCGGAGCCTATTCACTGCAAACAAACAAACAAACAAACAAACAATCAAATCTTTCCTCTTTATAATATTAGTATAGATAAATAAATATTTTTGGGACATTTTTGCACACACGGTCATCTGACCCCAAACTAAGCAAAGCTTGTGATATGGCTGCCAGAGACTGATATACATACATATATATTTTTTAAATACATACTTAAATAGATATTAACAACCAGATATAGAACAAACATAAATGTTCATCACACAAATGTTTGTCCTACATGGGAATAGGTATTAGTGAGATAAAAAAATGCTTGCATAATCATATTGACAAACTGTATTAATGGTTCAGGCTACTTGCGTATTATTTACGTACTAGGCCTGAAAATGCAAATTATAATGTGTACTTAGAATAACTACTCAGAGAAAGGTAGGTTACCAAACAACGCCTTCTCAAAACGTAAGCTACAAATTAGCTTTGTAGCTTACGTTTCGATTGGTATTTTAAACGATTTAAGCAAGAAAATTTATGGATTACCTGTGGAATGTCACACCATAACTCTTATGCTGCTTTTCTGATTTGTTGTGGTACGATTTCATCGCGCAAATTGTCAAAGTAAATTTTTTATATTTTTTTTGGAGCCATATATGACACCATTTGAATGGCTTAAATTTTGCGAATGTACTTGGTTTCTTTGTGTAGTTATTCTAAGAATGTGTACTTATAATATTTTTAATGCTTTATATATAGTTTATAAATAAAAAATTCCTTCACCACAAGCGGAAATTGCTATTGCGCAACATGAATGCCAGAACTTGATTCATAGAAGACGGATGAGTGTACCAAATAGTACCGATCCGGATTAGCTCGAGCAGTCGCTAATGCATATTACCGTTCCAAATTAGAAACATTAAAATCAAAGCAATCTGACCTTTACCGACCCAGATTTAAGAAAGTTTTCAATTGGTTACTTCCAATCAAAACTTGATGCGTCTTTGTCTGTTGTTCAAGTCAGAAAGGGATGGAAGATTTGAGTCATGTTTAAGGAGACCGTGACTCACGAGTCACGATCTCTCGTGGTCAGCTGAGTCACTTGAAGGATCGGTCTGTCCTGCATCGGATTAATCATTGGCGCCATTATGGCATGGACAGATAGCAAGACAAACATTTTCCATGTGTAGTGTAAGTAGCGTTTCCATATGTGGAACTGCCCAGCTTGCGATACTTAAGTTTGGCCTAGCGAGCCAAATTAGGGCTCATGATAGGTTTTTTAGAAAACAATAATTAAGGGCCGCCGTCGTTGATATCGATGAGGACTATACATGGTTACGTATATAGACTGTACTAAGCCGAAAGGAGGTCATTGTACTCATCATTATGAACAACTGTGTATTAAAGAGGGACCAACCCCGAAATCGCGAAAAAAAAAACAGCTGTTCCATACATTTTGTCGAGTGTCAATGAACACATTTTTTTCATATTATCAGGGTTGGTCCCTTTTTTAAGAAAAAAACTGAAAAAAGTAAATTTTGTTAAAAGTTGTGGAACAAAATTGTTAGGTATGAAGTAGTGGTGCTCTCTCCGAGAGGTTGTTAGCTGATAAGAATTATAAGTAACCCTGTATAATTCTTCTGCTTTTCTACCACTCGTGTGCACTTGGTATCGTTTACATTTTAAAATAAACTACAATTTACGATTAAATTGCGGTACGATACAATGCGTTTGATGTTTTACTCAGTAAAAAGTTAATTTAATTAATGGTTAGATAAACCTTTTGATCTTTCCGGGTTAGGTAAACTGTTTAGAAATTAATAATTTTCCTACAAAGATGAGATTTATCGTCCCAGAATCTTGAGGTGTATTTTCCTTATTATATTTTGGAATTCTGTTTCTGCAGTAAAACTTTTTTTTCGATTTCGAGGCTGGGCGCGGCGCTGTAAAATGGCATTTTGAC
Organism: Agriopis aurantiaria; assembly: GCA_914767915.1. Taxonomy (NCBI): domain Eukaryota; kingdom Metazoa; phylum Arthropoda; class Insecta; order Lepidoptera; family Geometridae; genus Agriopis; species Agriopis aurantiaria. The sequence continues at coordinate 5,585,753 of OU612001.1, read as the reverse complement.
TATAAATGGTGCAAGCTAAATTAGACATTGTTGTGAAGATTTATGAATTGCATCATCGCATCCTCGCTTTTTTAACATCAGGCTAAATAGTGGTCAAACTCAACTTATGAAAAAATTAAAATAAAAACATTATTTAGTCGGTATTTCTACAATAAATGTAAATTGATACAGGTAGGTAGGTAGGTATAATTAGGACATCTTTTTCGTGAATTTCGAGACTCAACATCCATGTGTTATTTATATCTTTGAATTTTGATACAAGTATGCTTATATTGTTTTATTTATTTTTTATCTTGGTGGGTTAGCGTTGTAACCCCAAAAGTGGGTCTTGACCTTCTACAACAAAAGATACCGTTCGTCGTAGAGCTGCACTTATATAGTAACTTGCTTGTATGCTTTTAAAGCTCACGCAGAATGCCATCACGAGATCATCTGCAAAAAATGACGCGAAATTACTGTAAGCTAAATTAGTCATTGTTGTGATGACATAGGATTTTGATTAGTATGTCGGTATTTCTAAAAAAAGTTGATTTGATGCTTTATGAACAGATTTTGATTTTTACCGTGAATACCGACTTGTATGCCGTGACGGCAAACGATAAGACGTACTCTTATGCCGTCATGGCCCCTCCACGCCACCGTTCTCAACTCCCCGGTGAGAATTTGATGTTTCACATCTGCCGGGCGTCCTGTGAAGGCAAACTTTTTTTAAAGGAAAGTTTCATAGCTTGTCCAGCAGCAAGCCGTTTATGCTTAAACATTTTGAAACTAATAATTTTGCTCAATACTTTTATCCAAATTAAATATATGTAGCGATACTATTATATATTTTTTTATAATTATTGTATTCGGAACCATGATATTTTTTTTTAGATAAATACTCGTATGGACCAAATACACTTACAGTTACGCCAAGGAGTCATTCAATAAAAAAATACAATAAAAATTAGGGATCAGTATACAATGACAATAAAATTAATTTGTAGGTGGGTTAGAGTAGGAATGTCAATATTTTCTAGTAACAATCATAATAATTCAAACTATAACATTTAAAAATGTAAATTATGTAAACAAATTCAAAATGTCAATTAGTAATTAATACCTAAAAATATTTTTCAACTCGTATCTGTTGTAGATAGGCTTTTGATGGGAACATACAATTAATACGTAAGTTAAACGTTCATCGTTAGGAAAAACGTGACCACCTAAAAAAACTATCCTTATTTGTACTGTCTTATTCTTTCCAATAATATCTAGTTTCTCAGTTACGCCAAGGAGTCATTCAATAAAAAAATACAATAAAAATTAGGGATCAGTATACAATGACAATAAAATTAATTTGTAGGTGGGTTAGAGTAGGAATGTCAATATTTTCTAGTAACAATCATAATAATTCAAACTATAACATTTAAAAATGTAAATTATGTAAACAAATTCAAAATGTCAATTAGTAATTAATACCTAAAAATATTTTTCAACTCGTATCTGTTGTAGATAGGCTTTTGATGGGAACATACAATTAATACGTAAGTTAAACGTTCATCGTTAGGAAAAACGTGACCACCTAAAAAAACTATCCTTATTTGTACTGTCTTATTCTTTCCAATAATATCTAGTTTCTGTTCCCGACTTACTAGTTCAAGAAATAACTTATTTCATGTAACTTATCCTCAGAAATCCCGTTACCGGTATCGGGGGCAACTAACTAAACACTAATTCAATTAGCGCGTATGTACAGTCAGCGCATCGGTTCGAAAAACTATTCGTGAAGCGATAATAAGCAAAAGCCAAAACGATGCGAAGTGATTAGCGAATATGATTCATAGCTCGTGGCGAATAAAGTTGACCCGCGATGATCGACGTGATATACCGATGCAAAAAGTTGTGATTAAGTTTAACGTGTGTGTGTCTGTCTGTGGCAGCGTATCTCCCAAACGGCTGAACCGAGTTTGATTTAGTATTTCTTTGTTAGCAAGCTCAAAGTTGCACAACGAGCTATGGAGAGGGCTATGCTCGGGGTTTCTCTACGAGATCGAATCCTAAATGAGGAGATCCGTAGACGAACGAAAGTCACTGACATAGCCCACCGGATTAGCAAGTTGAAATGGCAGTGGGCAGGGCACATAATATCACGCAGAACAGAAGGCCGATGGGGCCGAAAGGTTCTGGAATGGAGACCACGGACCGGTAAGCGCAGCGTAGGACGTCCACCCACCAGATGGACGGACGACCTAAAACAGACCGCAGGGAAACGCTGGATGCAGGCCGCTTCCAACCGGCCCTTTTGGAGATCGATGGGGGAGGTCTATCCCCAGCAGTGGACGTCCTACGGCTGAAATGATGATGATGATTTCTTTGTTTGGAAGGTGACTTGATCGAGATTGTCTTAGTGTTCAAGAGAATCTGTTCAGCCGCTTGTAGATTACCATAATATCTTTAATAGTTTTTTTTTTATATATATTTATTTTTGTTATTGAAAGATGTTGAATGATTTGTATTTCGCGTTGAAATATATAGATTAGTAGGTGTGATTAACCGTGGTTACTCGGTTGGCTACTGGTCATGTTTGTAGTTAATATAATTTTGTTGTTGACTGTACCAGTGTAGTTAATGGCACAATACGTTACAACTATTGTTTCGTTGGTATTGAACTTTACTTATACGGATTTCTAAGTTTGTTTATTAGTTTCCGCCTGCGATACGTTTTAAGTATTTTATTTCAATAAAAAAATGGTGTGTGAAAAGTTTATCTCTGAGGTATAAAAGATTTAGCAGCAATCTGCATGACATTTTTTTTTGCTCATCTAATACAAAACAAATATATTTGGAAGCTAATTTTATGTTTTTTCTTGTTTTAGGTACTTAAGACGAAACTAAGTATATTGCCTGCGGAAAATAAAGGTGTGAAAAAAAGCTTGCCGTCACGGGACTCCCTGCAGATGTGATACATGACGTCACGTTCGTCACGGCATACAAGTCGGTTTTACTGCCAAGGTGCCCAATAGATGTTTCACATCAGATACTTGCCACACACGATAAGGATATATCGTCGGATATATAAATGTACCTACGTAGGTGCTTATTGTACTTAAAATATTTAACTCTACTGTAATGTATGAATTCATTATTTTCAGAGGACAATAGCTTGGACCCATTTGGAAATAAGCCTTTCTGTCGTAGGTAAAAATCACACGAGTTTCCTTCCATAATAAGTGACTAGTAACAAATGACTATCACGGCAATCTTCACCTACTTCCTGTTCAAAGATTTTTAACACAGATGTCGCTGTCATGTGTATTGTCGGAGCTTTGTCCAATTAAACATTTCATCTTGCAGCCGTCTCCAGGCTAATCAAAGGTTAACAGTACATTTGCGGTCTAAATTAAACCTAATGGATACTCAGCCTACATTCTAACAATTATAACTGACGAAAGTTATGGTAGATTTCCGTGCATCGCGGCCGATCGTAGCCGCGCGCGTCTGACGCATGAGCTATAACGCACGCGGCTAAGAAAATTTGAAACAATTTAGCACGCACGAACGATAAATAGGCATGATGACCAATATTTTTTATTACCTCATAAAAAGGCTAATCATTAATGGAACCCATCAACGAAAACAAAATTAAAATTAGTAGTAAATAAAAATAAATAAGATATAAGTATTTTAATTTCATGCTAGACAGTGAGCGCTCTATACTGAGCTATGACGTCACGCCTCAGGCGCGCCCTACAAATGCTATACTAACACACGCTTTGCGAGAAAGAGACAGAGTATCCTCTCTATCCCCACCTAAAACTTTAAACGCTCATATCTCAGAGATTTGTCAACCAATTTAATGTATTTTTTCCGTATGTGTAATGTATTTAGTTATGTTCATCGCTAAACTTGTTATTTGTAATAAATTAAACATTAGGACACATGCCTGTTGTACTAACTGTACTAAGGCATATCACTCCCTTGTTTGTCTTATCTGAGGTGCACTTGCTTCAATACCTGATCGGCCTATCTCACAGAGATGTCGTTTTGAAATTCGTCTGCCAGTTCCAGTTGGCTAGACTTATCTTACTTAAAGCGTCACAAGCTTCTCAGTGGCTGATTAATACATTGTCTAGGAACGAAAACCAAATTTTCAAGCACTTAAACCTTAGACATTCTAACGGACTAATACTTAGCCTGCAAACCAGTCGGAATGTTGGCTCTATTAACAGACCTTGACATGGTTGCTTGTTGCTACAGAAAATAACAGACAACTAACTTTGAAATATAGCGAAAATTATCCACCGCATTGTAACTAAGTATTATCTAAAAGTAACTGACAGTCATGCTCAGTTCTAGCCCAAAATAGTGCTATTAAGGTAGTATTATGTTACTTGTTTTGAAAAGTAACACGCTTTTGTCAGCTTTGTATGTATGTATGTAACGGAATCTTTGTACTTGATTTTCAACTAGAGTGCTTTTCATGAAAGAAGTCCCCCAGACGCGGCGCTGTCATCGCGTATCAATCACTATCAGTATCATTTCTCGAGTAGAACTTTAACAACTTTTGGCATCGTACACGACTCTTTAACGAAGGAAAATTAATTAAAATCTCACTAGCGTCCAAACACAGTAACAACACCTGACAACTACAACATGGAAATTTAGTTCCGCTGTTTGCCGTGGGACTTCTTTCATGAAAAGGACTCTACTTCAAAATTTCAAATAAAGTTGAAATATTGCAAACTTATCAAGGACCGATGACAATACAATAAATTAAATAGTTTGTCCCATTATCCTTACCAGGATTAGCGACTTCTAGCGTGTTTTTTTTTTACTTTTATTTTGTTATTAATGGCATATGTCCGTAACATAAGCTCATTGAGACACGAGCGGAACGTATGTGCAATGTGCATGTCTAACAATACCAATGTGTCCAATTGACTGCATTGATCTAAGGTAGACAGACATCCGTGCATCGGAGCCGCGCGCGTCTGACGCACGCGTATAACGCGCGCGGTATGTCTTCGCAAACGTACAATACAATACAATACAAAAACTCTTTATTAAAACACCACAAAACAAGGATAACATAAAAATTACAACAAAAATATTATCTAGGCTTTTAACAGGCGGCCTTATCGCTTAAAGCGATCTCTTCCAGGCAACCGTGCACGGAAAGGAATTATAACGTAACGTAACGTAACGGATATCCAGCTTTATAAGTTTATGTCCTACGCTGTGTAGAGACCTAGCGAATCGAGCAAATGCGAGTGCGCTTCATCTCTTTCATACCAATTTAAATGACAATACACGGAATCAGATAGGTGACATTTTAGTAAATTCCAAAGTAGGTTGATACAGTAGTAGGATCTCTGTCATATTCTGTAGTATTAGTGTATACAGCTTGATTATACAGTCTATTGTAATTTGTGGAGTATTGTATGACAAACACGTATAACTGTCGGCATTGTCGATAGATGGCGTTCTTACGCGAGATAACTGACCCTGTCATAGTAATTAAAAGTAAGAGTCAAATTAGTAAATCAGTAGCCTCATTTGCGTGACACATAGCAGATGTAGGTAGCTTTAGCACACTTCACACTAATATTATGAATATGAATGCAACTCTATCTATATTATGTCACGGTTCCTCTAAAACTCTAAGCGCTCTGTAGGTATGTGCTGTTTGCTATCTTTTCTCGTCCTAACTGTTAAACAGTTTAGACGATAGTTTAATCTCCAAACTGCTCCAAAGATCTCAAAACTAAGTATCTGCTTATTCGAACATCTGTCAAAATCTCTACTAACTACGCATCGCTCTCAGTACAACAACCGCACCCCAACGAAGTCGGCGTGCGACTGAGTTCACTCTGGTGCTTGTGCTTACCACTGGACCTCGAACATTTGTGTCCCAGTATGGTGAATACTTGAAAAAGGCGACATCTGTCAAAATCTACGTCGCACCGCTCTCAAGTACAACAACCGCTCCCCAACGAAGTCGGCTTGCGACTGAGTTCACACTGGTGCTTGTTATCACCACTGGGTCGGTTTAAAACCCTTTAAAAAGTTACATTGGTCCTTACGAAGTAATATAGATCAGGACACAATGCCTCGATGAAAATTGGTAAGTGTGGTTCATGAGACTAGAAAAATGCGGGTAAAATCGTGATGCGCTGCTAGTCAGCTATATAAAGTCGTTTAATTTCACAGCAAGTCATTCATGACGTCAAATATTGATAACCTAGTCGGCAATAAAACGTACTCTTTAGTCTCAAACGACCACTGCCTATAAAGTTGATAGTGCTTTTAATTACTTGTTTATCTAGACTTCTTGCTACCAATGAACAATAGGTGTGACACATTGTTACCAATATTACTGTTATTTTGCGGAAAGGTGTCATCTGATGAGTACAATACTTGTAGGTGATGATGACTTAGGAGCGACATCTATGTAATAAGATTAAATATTCTTTGATTTACCATTTCATTTAAAATGATAGATTTTTCATTTTTCCATTTTTTATTTAGATTGCCCGTTGGTCCAGTAGATAGCCCGTTGGTCCAGTTGGTAGTGAACCTGCCTTCTGAGCTTGGGGGCGTGGGTTCGATTCCCATCTAGGAAAAACATTTATGTGATGAACATTTGTGTTTGTTCTATATCTGGGTGTTAATATCTATTTAAGTATGTATTTAAAAATATATATGTATGTATATTAGTCTCTGGCAGCCATATCACAAGCTTTGCTTGGTTTGGGGTCAGATGACCGGGTGTGCAAAAATGTCCCGAATATTTATATTTATTTTATTTTATTCCTACCATCGCTATATTTATTTGTTAACTTTGTTGAACTTTTGATTAATATTCTGGAAATCTAGACTACAATATTGCGGCTTAAGATTTTAGTTTGCGTAGTTTTCTCAATGATGTTTCCTGGCGCCGTTACTCTTAAGTAGATATACTAGTAGATGATCAAATCACATCACACAGCTATTGCCGAACATTTGTAGTTATAACCTAATCTACGGCACATACATAGTAACTGTTGCTCAATCTGCGCCGTTAAGAGTAAGTGCCACCTAATAGGTTACTATAGGAGATTGCTAATCTTGAAAGAGAGTGGTTCTAAAAATACGCCGTTCCACGCGAATCATGTTAACTGTTATCACTGGCAGCTTGTGGCTATTTTACGAGCACTAAACACGGGGTATCTTTATCCTGATATTTTTCATTTAGGATACCACAGCTCACTAGTTTTGAAATAGGGAAAATATCTCGTCTGCGAGAGGAGATAGAGGGAAAATATCTTGCCTGCGAGAGGAGACAGGAGAGGAAAATATCTTACCTGAAAGTGGAGACAGGAGAAAGAAAAGATCTAGCCTGTATGTGGTGATAAAAATATCTTGTCTACGAGTGGTGACAGGAGAAAGAAAAGATGTTGAGTGTATGTGGTGATAAAAATATCTTGTCTACGAGTGGCGACAGGAAAGGGAAAATATCTTGCCTCGAGAGGAGATAAGAGAGAAAAATATCTTGCCAGCGAGAGGAAACCGGAGACGGAAAGTATATTGTCAGCGAATAGCCGTCTAATTGCGTAATGATTAGAACTGTCGTACTGTTCTAAGTTAAAGGGAAAATTAGTAAAAGAGATAAATAGATTTTGGTGTCTATAATTCTGCAGGATCTTGCAAACAAATGTGTGCGTTTTGGAACGCGCTGCCAGTACCCTTAGTACAAGTTTTGATAGTATTCGAAAACTTTTTTCGTTTTCGTATTGTTCCATACATTGCTGGGCTGAAAGGTATTCGAAAACTTTTTTCGTATTAGAGTGAAGCAATCTATACCGCCGATTACTACCGATTTTAGTTCCTCCGCGTTACCGCTGGAGGCGCTTTACTACAATGTATGGAACAATACGTAAACGAAAAAAGTTTTCGAATACTATCAAAACTTATACTAAGGGTACAGAATGGGTGATACCCGATAGTAACAATCTGGATATCTTTAAGACGCGAATGAATTGGTTTCTTCTAGGCAAACGTGCTCCGTCGTAGACCGCATCATCGCTTAACATCAGGCGAGTTGGCGGTCAAACGCAAGCATATTTAGGTTTAAAAAACTCTGTCGCTTATCATCAGAGTCGTAGTGTTCTGCTTATAGAACGCAATGTTTATTCGTACGCTCAACCGACGTACGTACTGACATCAACGTGGCAAGAAATGACATTTCTGAGTTCCTTCGAGTCATCTAAATATGTCCAGAGTGAGGTTACTGCTTGTATAGTGTAATAACCACCGTTATCGTCCTGACAGGTTGTGGGGCACTTATATTTTATTATGGCTGTACTGCCGCAAGATTGGCAGCTGGCCAAAAGTTTACCTACTGCAGTTAATGCTGGGATAAAGATATTAAGGGATATGAAGCATGAAGCCGTTCTACTGCATGTCTCTTCATTGGATCCGACCAACTCTAACAACCTTCACTATGGTTATTTGGTTCATTAGATTGGATTGGTTTAGTGCCGTGCCTACTAATTTAGATTCTGTGCAAAAGTTCAAACATTCAAAAAGCATCACGTTATACATTTTCCTATGCAATTCTCACTCAAACTCTTATATTTTAATTTGTTAAAGTCACGGTCCCAGTGCAAAGTCTTTTATAAGGAGAGTTAGTGCGCCATGTTCTCCACAAAGTGATTTCAGTAGACAATAGAGTCGTGCATAGCAGACCACGACCGAACCAGTTTTAAAGGATAGTCTAGTCGTTTTAGACCACAGCGCATGAATAGCAGTATGGCAACAAACAATATCACTAAAGTTGGTAATGGGTTTGGCAATTCTGTTAAAGTGGGCTGGCGTAGCTAGAAGTATCTTTTGTCATTATGACATGAGATTTGTCTATACGACATCGACATTTGATTTGCCTATCTATACGACATCAAAATTTGTTTACATGACATTTCTCTAGACTGCATCGATATTTGCCTGTACGACATTTTTCTTTTTGACATATTTTGTCTATATGACATTTCCAAATAAAAAAACTTATAACAACGCTATGTTTGAGCCATCTATAAAAGGTTTATACCGGCCAACCCCATTTTGCTATGACGTGACGGTTTCCAGCTCTTTGGTTTCTACCTCTATCCACTGAGAAAAATGATATTCTCACAAGTAAATGTACCCATACGTAGTAAAAAAAATATATAATAATGAGTACAATGATGCAGGACCTCCGTTGTAACACCGTTCCGTATAACCCTGTTAGTATATCTTATTTTCTGATGGTTACATATGGTAGAAATTAGTTTGGAATTAATCGCATTGCTATTAAACTTTACTTGTGGCTAGCTGGTACCGTACTATGAAATTAACTTTAGAACTAACGTAAATTGTAACGTAAATTTGTCTAATTACGTAATTAGGTAATAGGTCGTTTACGGCCACATAATAAATACAATACTTTCTGTTGTTGTTTTAACTCAATCTCAAGCTAGTAAGATCGGTTCAACGATACCCTAGTTACCGTCGAACAAATATACAAACTTTAAAATATACAAACGTACAAATATACAATCATAGAAATACACAAACATACATAGAAACGCATACTTGTACCGTTAGAATCCAAGAGCTCTCTGCGCTTGCTAAAAATATACTTTTTATTCTATGTCGAAAATCTACTTCAGCTTTCAACGCCCGCACTGCCGTATTCTACAAACTGAAGATAGGTTTAAAGCTTATTTTTGCCTGCACTAGACATCCGGAATAATAAGAGAATAGCTTGGAATGACAGCTAGGATTTGCAAGCAAGAATGTTCTCTATAGCCTGGGGTGGTAACGACGCGTTTGCTTCAAATAAATACTGCTATCGTTTTTAAAAATGGATACGTTGATATAAAATTAAACTAACGGGTTCTCTTATAGACCAAAATATTGAACTAGTTGTGTCTTCCTGTTTCACTCACGTAGGCATTCCCTCAGGAACCCTTATTTTTCCGAGATAAATGTAGATATCTGATTTCACTTTCTAGTCCTCTAACTATATCTATGCAACAGATTACCTTGATCCGTTGTCCTGTTGCTGCTAACATTTTCTAATGTCATCATCGTCATCAGCCAGCAGACACCTACTGTTGAACTTAGGCCTCCTCCCTAGACCTCTACACTGAATGACAGCCTGCCATTAGCATCCACTAGATGCCCGCGAGTATCACGATGTCGTCGGTCCATCTAATGGAAGGCTTTCCTACGCTGCGTCTACCGGTATTGGTCTCCACCCATGTACCTTTCTTTCCCATCGGATATCGGTTCTTCGAGCGATGTGGCCTGCCCATGCCACTTCAACCTGCAAATTTTAACATCTATGTCGGTGACTCTGGTTCTTTTGCGAATATCCATGTTCCGGATTCTATCGCGCAAAGTAACTCCGAGCATAGCTCTCTCCATTGCCCGCTGTGTGACTCGGAGTTTTGCCTAAAGCCGTACACTCTTGCCTAATACGATAACCTAAACGCGGTATCCATTTCTCCACTCTAATGATCGTCTACCTATATAGTACCTACGCCAAGCGGTAGACAACATAACTTGGAAACCTTAAAAAATTAAGACCTAAAAACGTTCTTTTGAAGTATAAGAACTCTTGCGAAAGTTGCCAAGTAATATTTGGGTTTGGTTTAATTCTGGCAACACTGGCTAAAGTAGAAAATATTGTTCGTCCCGTTATTTATAGGCCGCTACTAAGCCCCGGGCTCCTTGGGGCTCTTCAATAAAATGGGACAGCTTATTTAGAAGTCAAGTGCCTAATTGAATGTACTGGCTATTTTTTGTAATAGAAACTCGGGGAAAAAATCTTTAATATACATACAGTGAAAGTAGCTAGAAATGAATTTGACTTTAGAAGTCTTTGTTAAGAATAAGCTGTGCGCTTTCTAGTCTAGCGCTTCGCTGTTTAGAAGTCATGTTATGAAAGCAAAGCTTCGATCAAAAACACATCTTAATTCTAATATTATAAAAGCGAAAGTAACTCTGTCTCTTTCAGTTTGTTCGCTATTCACGATGATAATGTACATCATAAGGACGGGCATTGGGTATATTTTCCCTAAAAATGCGGCGAACTGGAAAATCAGCGGTTAACACCGCGGGATTTAGCTAGTAATTGTATAATCGTTCTTTGAAGTCAACTTTAAAATCTGTCGACAAGCGCCTATCTGAGAGCTAGTTTACAATCCTAGGATTGGAAACTAGCTCTGTCTTGAACTATCTTCGACTACACAATATCAGATGAGCTGTAGTATAAAGCCTAGACTGTAGGCCACACACAAAAAACAATTGCCTGTCAACGCTTAGGTACCTACTAAAGCGTAGGGTTTGTACTCCATCTTTTGTCTTTTTTCAATCCGGTTAAAAGTTTAAAAGAGCGATAAAGACTAAACAGGGTGTAACTATTCTATGACGTTTAAAGGGGTAAGTCAAGTACCTACTGCGATGTCAGTAAGTAAATTTGTAACGAAGAAGCCTTTTCAATCCCACGCAGTGCTATTGTATGGTTAATTTATTTCCATAAATATAAGAAGCAAAGCTATCGCATGCCTTGGCCAATTCCCTGTCCACTTAAATCTAGCATTTAATTTATTACCGAGGTGGGCGGATATCTTGTCCGTTCTATACTGTTTGGCCAATAAAGTATACCCAAGCTTGTTAACATCCATGTTTATTGCGATAGAAGAAATCTTTATGCCTATCCTATGGCCTACGGAGTTCACATATCAAGTGAGAAACGAAGGATTCGCGTGCGTCAGTGTCCTTCGAATGTCAGTACAATACAATAACACTTTATTGGCTTGGCACCACCGTTTGTGGCACCACCGCTTGCGGCCCAGCGAGCCGCCTGACCTCAAGGGATTTTTTACGTCACCTCCTAACCTAAAATATTAATTAATAAATATTTTTGACTTTTTTTTTCTTCTGTTAAAAAGGGTACAAAAGGTTAAGGCTACGGCTAAAAGCGATCTCTTCCTGGTTTCTTATTTAAGTTTATGTGGGCATAGAGACTAAGATCACAGAATCCATTTTTCAATAACATTGTCATGTTATGACGTCACGGGTTTATGGCTAGGTAGCTCATGTGAGAAATGCAATAAGGGCCAGCAAAGTGTGTTCAATTCGAGCCAACATATACCTGGATGGCTGACAGCCACAGGCAGCTAATTCTTTCCTGCAAATATTTCTTGTCTTAGGCGTAAAAGCCAACCTAGTGGTAATTAGATCATTTTTTGTTTGTTTTTTGGGGCCCTGTATATCTTCTCTGGACTATGGATTTCTATGGACCCGGGTATGTCGTAAAACTGCGACCAGAAACACCGGAGGATGGGTAGCAGCATCCTATTAGTACACGGTGAACGCACTGCGATCCCCAAGCCGCCTGCCAAGCGTGGGGATTATTGGCAACACCCCTCTCTACGAGGGAGGCCTTGTTCAGCAGTGGACATTTAATGGCTGATGATGTGATGTGATATCTTTTCTGTTTGTGACTGTCAGCTCAGTCAACTTCTCCCAGTCTTCTTGTACCAAAATAGTGGTTTGAAGTAGCAGACGCCTGGAGATCAAAAAGTCGAGAATCTCGACCCAACTGACCTATTCGACTCTCGACTCGAGATGCTCACAAAACTTTTATTGATATTTCCTCCAATCATTTGGGTATAATGAACTCAACTTTTATTACTCTATCTTAATTGATCAAGTCAGGACCGACAACCGTTGAAAAGGAGCAAAAAATTGCAAACGAAACGTAAGCACACGTGTTTCATGCTTAAGTCACAGATTCTGAATATTTAGTAAGTAAGTTAGGTTGTGCTCTGAACTATAAATTAATCAATGGATAAAACATATTTTTTCCTCCCTATTACCCAGTAAAGATTTGCAATACGTTTGCATAAAAATTTACGCATTGATTTAAAAAAGTGTCGTAAGTTTTCACCAATTAAAAAAAAAGTTAATATTCAATTTTAGAAACACCAACATACTAATTTAAATTCTATGTCATTAAAAAAAACAATGTCTAATTTAGCTTGCAACAAATGCAGACTTACCTTAATACTTAGTATGGATTTTATCTACTTTTAGTTCCGACATTTTCGAGGACTAATCAGGGGGCGTACCACAATCTAAAATTAAAGCATTCTTATATTAATCTTATATTGAGCTTTGTCTCGCTTTCTCGGCTAACGAAAGAACAAGGCAAAATTCGTTGTAAGATTGAAATGAAAATGTTTTAAGGTTGTGGTACCCATCCATCTGATATCCCCTGATATCCATAGTTTTAAATATCATTGCTTCTACATCACTATTTATGCCACAGGTTCGGTAACAGTGACTATTCTAGGTTCTTTAGTCTACATAGATTACGTTACCATGCGTTACTATGTGAGTTTCTAGATCTTGCACGCCACAGATCAGGAAATTGTGGCAATTACTAGGCTCTATTTTCAAGATTCTAGGCCTTACGTGCCATAGATTAAGTAACTGTGCTTACTTTAGCGAATGAAAAGGTGCGCAGGCGTCGGTCAGTGGGGTCATCGACCGGGGGCCGCCCGACAACCTTTGTGGTCGACGAGAGTTGCTCGAGGACCGGCTTCCATTCAGATGGACGATACGAGAAACGTGCTCGGAGATATCGGAAGTTGTATGATAGGTTACGGAACGGACACTTTGAGAATTGCATAAAATAAATAAACGATTAATTTATAGCAAACAATTTAGAAAATAATGAAGTTTCATTAGTTAACGCGATCCAAGTTTTTTTTTTTTAAATTTTATAGCATATAAATTTACGTTAACCTTTTACTCAGTTTTTTTTAGCTCAGTTGTAAAAACATTATTAATACGCAAAAGAAAGGAAAATCTTAACAAACAAAAACATTTTTTTTATTATTTAGTAACCTATCATTTTACGATCAAAAAATTAGCAAAAATGATAAGAATTTACAGTTTTATGTCAGCTTTTTAAAACCACTGCGATGACGTTTAAGCTGTGACACAGATAAACAAAATTATCTACTGCGCCTAACAAAAAAAAAATTGTTGTCATTTACCTTGGCCATTTCGTTTATGCTCTAAAATTTGGCCAAGTCCGCTGAAATTCTTTCGTTTTTTTTTCTAGGAGCCCTAATTCAGGACTATAATTTTTACTACTAAGTATTATAATTATATTGTGGCTTTGGCCACGGATTCCTAAAATAAGTGAGTAGAGACACGCATGTGTATTAGAAAAATGTTCTTTGTTTGATCAAAATCTGTTTAGCCTCTAATAAGTTATAAAAGCTATCCGAATTAGTAGTGGTTTTTAAAGTTTAGCTTATAGTATTTGTACAGACCCGGGTATGTACTAAAACTGCGACCAGAACCATCGGAGGATGGGCAGCAGCATCCTATAAGTACTCGCACGGTGAACGTACTGCAATCCCCAAGCCGCCTGCCAAACGTGGGGATTATGGCAACACGTCTCGAAGGCCTTTGTTCAGCAGTGGACCTTTACTGGGTGATGATGTGGGATGTGTACAAGTTTAAATAGATGTCGACACTATTTATATTTGTATAACTTACGACTCGAAAGGCATCTATTAAAGTACACATCGTAAGTTACGTCCCTCGTAGTAGTTTTAACAAACATTTTCTTTGGTTACGAGCATTAACAATTAATTAAAAACAACACTCGACTATTGTTCCCTTTGTACATTCATAATATTTTATTATTTCTTTTTGAAATCGTAGTACAATGGACAAGGACCCGCATGGTGTCACGGTCATACACGATAACGTGGACAGAATTTTTTAATGTTACGAATTATTATAGTTTTCTTGGGATTTAGTTCGGCTTTTTATTTGTGGAATCGAGCCATTAATCGGACTCGGAATTGTGTAACGTGTTTTATTGTATTATTTATGTAACTTATGTTTTGGTGGGAAGAGAAACTTTTGATAGAGCTTGTATTGAAACAATGTTTTGAATCGATATCGATCGAAATATCAGATCAGACAAACAAAAGAGATGATGGCGATGTCTTTAGTCGAACACGCGTGGTTTAGCCGGTAGGTATAGTAAAAAAACAAGCTTTTAAGCGTTCGCCATATTGAATTTACTGTGACGTCATTTTATTTTTCGTATACTCAACAAACCCTTTCATTTGATACCCATATCATGAGCGAGCATAAAAATTACTGGTCCGCCATATTGGATTTAGAATGACGTCACTTAGTTAACCATGCATTGGCATCCAAACGTGTTTGCATATCAGGTTAATCGGTTGGGGATAATTGTTTTAAAATTCAGTTGTAGAATTGACCCAAACTAACAAGGCAAGTAAAAGCTTGCAAAAAGGAGGTGAAACACGGAGTCATGTGAACGCGAACGACAATAATATACTGAGGCATATCTCTCTTGTTTGAATGATCTGAGGATATTACATTACGAGATCCGCCTCAGAGCTACATAGGTACCAGGTTTATCTAAGAAAAGCGTTCCATCATCTTGTACTACCACAGTACAAGCCAAAATGACTATTACTACTAAGTGAGAAAGGTTATTTCAGCACGCAAGTTGCAAATGTAAGATGACCTCAACGTGCAAAACCTACAATGATGCGTTGTTAACGTGTATAGAGTAAGGCGAATACAGAGAGGTAACTCTTTATTACAAGTTCTACAATCGAGGCAATGGATTAGATGCTGTGTTTAACGAGTCCTTTCCTTGAAATTCCAATCCCGAGATTGCAGGACGAGTGTGAAGACTTAGACTTAGAGTGAAGAAGTCTTAGAATATGCTTTTGTTAAATTATTTACTAGCTGCACCCCGCGTAGTCTCCAAGTGGATTTCTGAAAAAAAAAAAATGTGGACATTTTCCGGGATAAAAAGTTACTTAGATGTTACTTTTGTCTATCTTTTATTTCTGTTGTGCAAAATAAAGAGTTTCTTCCGATTTCGTGCCCTCCAACCACCGCATAATCGTTTAACAACGGGTTAGGTGGCGGTCGCAATCCTATTATACAATAAAAATAAACTGTATGCTAAAAAATCAAGTCGATACGTTTCTCTGTAACTGCGCGATAGAGGAACAACAAATACACTTTCGCATTTATAACATTAGTAGGTACGATAGCTAATTACAATATCGTTTTAATTATTGGCACGTACACATATCGCGGCAAATATTATCGTTTCCGCTTTCCCCTGACAGTTCTTGTTGTCCATCTGCGTTTGCCTATTCTGTGTATGTGGGTTATTTTCACTAGAGCACAAACGAGCCATTGTGTCTGACCTAGGCTTTATTAACAAGTGAATTTGTGTTTTTGTATCATAATTAAAACTTTCCTTTTGTTTACCTTTTGAATTATTGCCGAAAAACTCTTTAGAAATGCACAAAGAGATTTTTGTAGGTTTATGAATAAAAATCTAGTTCTATTTTTCAACCCGGCGCGTCGACGATGCAAACCCAAAAGGATGGTAAAGTTAGCATGTTTGTTTGGTCCTAAACGGTCCTGTAACACGGCAGGTAAAAACTGGACGGAGAGAACTGCCGACCGAGTTTAGTGGCGTGCATTAGGCGAGGCCTATGTCCAGCAGTGGACAGTGAAAGGTTGATGATGATGATGATGAGGGGCTTTGTGTCCGGGTCACGAAAGTGTGTGTGTGTGTGTGTGTGTGTGTATGTTTGTTTTGTTACTCCTTTACGCAGAAACGGCTGGATCAATTTGGATGAAATTTTTGAAATACCTGTAGATAGCCTTTTCCTGGATTAACACATCGATAATTTTTCATCATCATCACTATTTTCCTTCATCACCACGCGGATGAAACAATGGGGCATAGCTAGTTAGTATATAAGTTATATAATAGGTGGTTCAGGAAGGTACTAGGAAGTCACCTCAGGTCAAACGCAGGCATAGATTACTTTTCATCATGATTACTATTTTCCTTCATCACCACGCGGATGAAACCGTGAGGCTAGCTATTTAGTATATAAGTTAAATAGTAGGTGGTTCAGGAAGGTAAGTACTAGGAAGTCACCTCAGGTCAAACGCAGGCCTTCTTTTCTACGAGCTACTATTAAAGACATATCTTTAGTGCCATTAAAATTCTACGTCCGACTTATTAAATAGAGACGTAACTTGAAGTAACTTCCCGGCCGGACGTCGATTTTTTTCCACTGTCTGGAGACCGTCTAGACAGGAAACTATGCTTAGAAAAAAATTACTATGAATTATCACAATACTAAATTGTCAAATAGTAAATTAGCTTTCAGATTAACTTCACTGATAATTAGGTAACATCGACAAAGTTTGCTAATTTGGAATTAACTTAGAAGATCTCTCTCTATGGGCCGGTCTCTCTATGTCTCTCTCTCGTGGTCTCTCACTATGGGCCTCATAAGCAAGCTCAAAGTCGCACAACGAGCTATGGAGAGGGCTATGCTCGGGGTTTCTCTACGAGATCGAATCCGAAATGAGGAGATCCGTAGACGAACGAAAGTCACCGACATAGCCCACCGGATTAGTAAGTTGAAATGGCAGTGGGCAGGGCACATATCACGCAGAACAGATGGCCGATGGGGCCGAAAGGTTCTGGAATGGAGACCACGGACTGGTAAGCGCAGCGTAGGACGTCCACCCACAAGATGGACAGACGACCTAAAAGAGACCGCAGGGAAACGCTGGATGCAGGCCGCTTCCAACCGGCCCTTTTGGAGATCGATGGGGGAGGCCTATGTCCAGCAGTGGACGTCCTACGGCTGAAATGATGATGATGATGATGATAGAAGATCTTGCAAAGTTACTCTTAAGTATTATGGATAATTTCTAAGTTTTACTACAGAATAGATCATAGTTTTCGAGGTAACTTAAAAGACCTTGCAAAGTTACTCGTAGTATTATGTTTTTTTTTTTAAGTTTTACTACGGAATAGATTATAGTATAAGCTTTTTAACTTTATTGGATGTGATAAAACTTGTAATGAAATTTCAAATAAATATGTGGATCCTCCAGGAACTACTAGCCTATGTGTTAATCTAGAGTATAATCTACTTCCATATCAAGTTTAATTAAAATCTGTCAAGCCGTTACGCAGTTGATTGGGGACAACTTTTCTCTTAAAGTTTAGCGTGATTGCTGATATATATTTATTTCACTCGGCAAAATAGTGGGTTACGCGGAAAGGGTGTACGAAGCCGAAAGGAGTCCATTGTACCCATAATTATAAACAACTTTTACTACGGGAGCAACGCTGAAATCGCGAAAAAAATATCAGTTGTTCCCATCGGTTGTCCCATAGAAAACGGTCATTTACACACTCGATAAAATGTATGGAGCTAATATTTTTTCACGATATCAGGGTTAGTCCCATAGTAAAAGTTGTTTATAATGATGGGTACTATGGACGCTTCGGCTTAGACACCCTTTGCGCGTAGCCCTGTATACAATGAATAATTTAGGTACAGAACGTTGTTTCTATTTAAATATAGTAGCGACCTAAATCCCGAAGTCGTTTAGGTACAAAATTTAAATAGCCTCTTTCTCCACCACATTTTCCTGACAACTACATCCAAAACACGAATACATAATAGATACAAAGTGTTCCGTATAGTATTAATTATAAAGGCCCCGTTGCGGTGCGGGGTATCTCAGGAAGCGGTTGGCAGCCTTGTGCCAGCCCACTTCGGCCCTTGATGTCTTGCTTCAACTTTAATTGTACGAAACATTTACAAGAAAATTAACGTCGAGTGGTGATTGCGGTGTGCCATCTTGGAGGGTGCTTATTTTGTGCCGACCTTCACGAAAGATGTTAATTTTGTTAATTAAAAATGTTCCGGGGATGCTATAACCTCCATAATATTTGGATAGTATCTTGCTGTATATATAAATAAAATTAATCAATATTCGGGACATTTTTGTACAACCGGTCATCTGACCCCAAACCACCAATCTAAGCAAAGCTTGTACTATGGCTTCCAGAGATATACATAGGTATATAAAAAAAATATAGATACTTAAGTCTTAACACTTAGATATAGAACAAACACAAATGTTCATTTCATGAATCTAGGTGGGAATCGAACCCACACCCCAAGCTTAGAAGGCAGGTCCACTACCAAATATGCCAACGGAGCAGTCAGTACTTAGGTGTTTTACAGAATTTATAATATTTAATACTGACAAGTTAGATACTGTATGTAGGACAAAAAAACAAAAATTAAGTTTATTTTAATCCAATATAAAGTTTACGTTCCAAACCAATATTATATTTTATATCCGATACAAAACATTAAAATCTGCATAATATCAACCATAACTTTACTTTACTAGCTAACGGTCACATAAAGCGTAATATGTGGTTTATGAGATAAACATACATCGAAGAAGCGGGAAGCGGCGGGCACGGAACCCTAAATATGAATCATAAAAATTATGGCTGTACATCACAAAAAAGGTCGGTTACTTACTCTATTAAATTCTCAAACCTATTTTTCCTTTAGGGCCGGCGTAATCGTAAAACGCGGGTTTAATAATAGTGGATCGCTGGATTAGCCCTTTGATTAAACGTTCATTAACTTTTGGGAAATTATGGTCCCCCTAGAAATTAATTTTGCCGTGACACTTTGTATTAATTGTCGAAATTGGCGAATCTTATTGGGGTATCAAAAGGGTGTCTGTAATTAAAACCTCATTCGAGGAACGAACGTGAGAAAATTAGCCTTTAATTAAGCCCGCATTGTATTGATGGAAGTTACGCGGAATAAGATGTTAAGTAATGTTTCCCCTCTCTAATTGAACAGGTTGAGCTGTAAAATTAAGCCTACTGTATGATCAGTGCGGGGTCGGATCCGTGCTCCACCTAAGTTCTCCACCTGGGTGAAGCACGGGGTACTTACGCGTCCTCGTGCTCCAACTACCAGTAATTACAGTCGTGTGCAAGTCTAATTGAAAATAAATATGTGGCGTGACTACAGTTTTATTTAAACACAAAAATATAACAACAATTCATAAAACATAAAAATATTTAAACATAAACATATAACATCACTAATGCATATTTTATCTTGCTCAGTGACTTTAGACACAAAATTAATAGGCACATAGGTAAGACCAGCTGCATACAACGAGTGTTGACAAACGCATACGCACAAAGACGCGTACGTACAACGATCTCGGATCAAGTCGGTCGAACGCCAGTTGCGAGTGCCCGACTTTGGCAATGTACGTAATTATCGTTTTGTCTCATAATTTACAATTAGTGAATCCTACCAGACAGCTCTAAAATGAAAAGAGACGCAGATAATAGGCATGTCTCCTAATGTTTAATTTATTACCAATAACGGCTTAGCGATGAATATAACTAGATACATTACACATACTGAAAAAATTAATTAAATTGACTGATATATCTCTGAGATGTGAGCGCTTAAAGTTTTAGGTGGGGACAGAGAGGGAATATTATGTCCCTTTCTCGCGAAGCGTGTTTTAGTATAGCATTTGTATGGCGCGCGTGAGGCGTGACGTCATAACTCAGTATAGTACGCTCTCAGACTAGCATGAAATTAAAATACTTATAACTTATATTAATTTTGTTTTCATTGATTGACTCTATTTATGATCAGCTAATTTATGGAAGTAATAAAAAAAAATAGTCATCATGCCTAATAATAATTAGTGCATAACAAAATCGACGCCACTGTTTGATATCTCTGACAATTGTAGCGTCTAGAGACTCCCAAAGATTCTATTGGCGACATGGTTTTAGTTTGCGACAGCACCGACGAGATTATGTAAATTGATCGTACCTTCCTTGACATATCTCGTAAGATTTGTCAAAGGAAAATAGAGCTGACACAACGTGTTCAAATGCGAAGTGGAATTAGTGCAAGTACCTGTTATTTTAATGATCATAGAGCAGATTCTTAGAACATTCTGAACTTAATACTTATGTAGTGATGGACCGACGACATAAAAAAGAACTGTTGAAAACCCGGATTAGACAACAAGGGAGATATGGCAAGTTGGCGTCAGCAAGGAGGATCCAGGGGGGGGGGGGGGGGGGGGGGAGTCATGACCCTCCTGGGCTGGGTCCAGGACTTAGGTACCACTAATGAATATAAAAATTAAATTATAACTTTTGACTTGACCACGATTATGTGACGATTTTTTTTACGTATTATTATTTATATAATGAATAATGGCCAAGTGCGAGTCGGTGTCAAATTTCTGTTCACCACCGGTTCTCATACGATCACCGAAGTGAAGCAACGTCGGGCGCGGCCGGTACTTGGATGGGTACCGCCTGTATGTAACCGCCTGGGCGTTGACGGGATGTTGTCTTTTTGCACTATTTTTTGCACTTTAGTAGCTAACAAGTCATGTGGTGGCACGGAACCCTCAGTGCGCGAGCCCGACTCGCACTTGGCCGGTTTTATTTCTATATCTGTGTTAACATCTACTTCAGTACCTATGTATTTAAAAATATATGTGTATGTTTATCAGTCTCTGGCAGCCATAGTACAAGCTTTGCTTAGTTTGGGGTCAGACGACCGGTCCAAAAATGTCCCGAATATTTATTATTGCTAACTTATAAGCCAATTCATAGTTTTGCGCTCCCAATTAATTTCCATTATCAACAATCCACGAACGATTTCAACAGTAACGAATTTAGAAGACAATAATTAATTTAGAATGTCGTCGCTAGTTTAGGACACCTTAATAAATTTAAAGTATCTTAATGAATTTAGAATTAGTGAAGGACATCACCGAGTCGACAAAATATTTCAGACGAGTGTCGTAAACGGATGGATGGGAAAAGTTAGTTAATTCGACTTATAATTTTATTATGAAAGGCCCGGGAATTTAAACATAAGCTCCAATACGAAGGGAACTTAGGAGTGCGTACTTTCGGGAATCTTCTTCGGAGTTTCGGTAAACAGTACGTGGAATTCGACATCGGTAGGCTTCGGAACTCCTTAAGCGACGTGTTTGGGAAATGTACTGAACTTCTAAATTGTGCTATAAGTATGGATATTGCTTCCCTTTGCAGCTGTTGCTAAAGCCTCTGTTGATATTTTCAAGATGTTAAAACTTAACTAGGTACTTAATCTAACCACGGAGTTTTTGCGCCAACGTAGAAAAATTATATCGCGACCTTCTTTTATTTTCTTAAACTTCTTTTTTCGAAAGCTAATGTGTGTCAGCAAGTGATATAACGACAAACGAGTATTTAATATTGTTTGCAAAACTCCATAGATTCCTCTAATTAAAGTCACCAGCCTCTAGAGTCTTTACTTGTAAAGTCTTCACGACTTTACTGAGGCACATAAACTTGACCGTGACTTACTTTGCTCGACTTTGACTGTGACCATGTCTTGTTGAGCCAGAAACACCAGCATTTTGGTCACGCGTCGCATTAACCAGGCGCTCCGAAAGATAATTAATGGTATATTTATAATCTTTATTATTAACATCAACATCACCATCTCGCTTAAAATCAGGCGAGATGGCGGCCAAGCGCAAGCCGCTATCTATTATTTTTTAAACAGTTTGTTGCATGTAAAATCAAAATTTGGCATTTATCGATAAACGAAATTCGATCGTCCTGAGATAGTTCCAATTGGTTTTTAAATATACCTTACCAGCTCGTTCAACAAGTACAACAGTTTTAGACTGAAACCATCAAGAGTGAAGTAATACTTCGTCAGAATTCAAAAGGTTAATTCAGTCATTATTGTTTGAGTTTAGCTCACGTAATGTGAAAACTGAGCCGTAGTAAGTAGTGTTCTTGAGAATTAGAAACAAAAGTTGTTTCATTCACACGTTTGACTGCTTTTCTTTGAAATCGATTCGCGCGCGTGACTGCGATATGAGTAATATTAGAATTTATAGTTCCAAATGCAGGTGTTGATAATCTTTATCAATGATGTTATAAATAAACCGAGGTCTGTGCGGTAATACCAACATAAGTTAAGCTTAAGTGAACTCAGTCCGTCCTGCAAAAAAATTGCGATGAGAACTGTCATCGCAATTGGGTCTCATCTAGGCATTGTATAATTAAATTTAGGTCAGCGCGCCATCTCTATGCAAATTATTGCATTTGAGATGAGTTCATAGCATGACAATAACTGGCTTACCTACATGGCCGTTCGCACGTTCGCAATGATTTTACCAAACAAACTACAGGCAATTGGTATTGCAGCGATATTTTCAACAGAAACACATTGTGTCGAATCATCTGTTTTAAAATTTCAAATTGAAAACATGGCGCGTGTTTGTACACTGACCACAATCATGGATGAGTCGTAACAATGCCACCAACTGAACTGTTCATCATTAAATCCACAGGCTTCTTAAACCCGCTGTTGGGTACCAATTGGTCTTTCTTGCTATGCAATCTGCCTAAATCAACAAACTTCCTAAACCCGCTGTTGAGTATTGATAGGTGTTTCTTGCTATGCCATCTCCCTCGCACCTGTTCTAATTGGGCTTACGATGCGATTGAGCCTGGAGCCGGGGTTTTTGAATACTTACATCTTTATCCTCTGACTATCGAAAAT
Organism: Agriopis aurantiaria; assembly: GCA_914767915.1. Taxonomy (NCBI): domain Eukaryota; kingdom Metazoa; phylum Arthropoda; class Insecta; order Lepidoptera; family Geometridae; genus Agriopis; species Agriopis aurantiaria. The sequence continues at coordinate 5,562,189 of OU612001.1, read as the reverse complement.
GCTGATTTCAACGTCATCTTTGGGTCGGTGGTCAAATATGAGAATCGAAGTGAAGCCAGCCAGGGAAATAACGGCGCGGTGTGTCTGGTCCGCGTCGTTGTAAAGACAGGAAATGCTCTTAGAATTTTCCGGGAGTGTGAAGGCAATCCGGTAAGGGGTACCGGTGCATTCTTATGGCTCAGAGGCAGGCATTGAGATTTTAGTAGAGCAATTCTATAGAACCTGGCTGTATCCTATACATTTGGTTATATTTGGAAGTTAATCAGCAAAAGTAATTATGACAGTGTCGTCGACCTATATCAGTGCTGAAAATGCTGAAAGACGAAAGCTCCGCTCACAGTTCAGTTTTAAAAATAAATAAATAATAGGCTTGCGTTTGACCACCATCACGCCTGACTATGATGCCGTCTACGTTGGAGCACGCTTGCCTAAAAGAAACCGATTCACTCGTGATTTGAAGACACCCAGTTTGTAACCATCGGGGAATACCCATTCAGGTAGCGCATTCCACAGACTAGCAGTTTGCACAGTAAATGTGGAATCAAAGCGCTTCGTACGAGTTTTCGGAATATCAACTATAAAGCGGTGACGATTTTTCGTGCCCGCTCGATAGATGGACTTGATTTAAATTATTTTCTTGACCAGAATCGAAGCTGACTGTACAAACTACAAATAAAAAATAAAACCACAGCTTATAAACGTCTAAGCTGACTTCCAATAACAAACGACCTTTGACGACAAAATTACTATTTGAAAAGGCTTTTATCTTGTGGTCTATAATTATCTAATAACACTAAGTATGTCGATTATGTAGGCGTGCCGACTCCAAGAGCTTGTTTGTAACTATTGAAACTTTCTATTAAATATAAGTGGTACGGAAACATGACAGTACCTTCGTTCGAATGAGTAATGTTGGGTGGTGACTTGCAGGTCTTTATGCTGGTTCATCTAAACAGAGCCTATTAGGCGAGGAGCATGTGGTCGATTTTAGTGATGTGTTTATATAAGGACACATTTAGGATGCTGCATCAAAAACTATCAGGTCTCGATCGCGCTAAACAAAACATGACTAACATTGAATTAAAAAATATGAAATATCAAACGATAAAATTTTTATTTAAAAAAAAAAAATGCAATACAAGTGACGTTGTTATTTGTTTAGTGTGATTGATGTAAACATCAAATGAACAGTTTCTTGAAATTCCAACCCTCGGAGATCATATTCAAAACCAAAGCTATGCAAACATGCTTCAAAGAAATCTTATGTGTTAAAAAACCTAATTTTAAAAGCTTTTTTAAAGATTTTTCTTCACGCGTCGTCGATGCAACACGTGACCAAAATGCTGACCTCTACTATGCTCTAAGGGTGAACATTGCTATAAAACGTCATGGAGCCAGCATTTTGAGAACAATCCACTGGTATAGCGGTTTTATAGATTAGTTCTTTTTTGTAGTTAGGATTTTGTTTTCTCTGTTCATACTATTTTCTATTATTGATAAATAATTGATTTTAAAGCATTTTTGTTTTGAGTGACTGAATAGCTCTTAGTCTAGAACGTTTGAGGTAATTTATGATCCTCATGTAACAGTCTTTCAAACTATTGTTCCTTGATAGTTTTGAAGTGCTTATATCGCGTTTTGACATTGCTGTATACGTGGATGATATGGCGTTACCTACAGTCTGTTATTGTGTCTATGAAGGGAAATAATTACATGCGGGTGGGTTGCATCCAACGAAAGAAAAAAATACTGCCTGTTTCTCTGTTACCGTGAATAGTAAGATATGCAATGGGTAAAGAGACAGTCTCAGTCAATCATGTTTAAAAAACAAAAAAGGCTTGCCTGTTCCCGCCAACTCGCCTGATGTTGAGCGAGTGTTTCCGTAGCGTTTGAGGCTTAATTAAAATGAACCAGTCGATCTCAATAGACCAGGGCCCCGATTCTACTAAAGAAATTGTCTTTAAATTGTAATGGTTGCTATTTTAATTGTTAAATAACTGCCTCAAAATTGACAGTTTTAAATAAAAAAAATCACTAGAAAAATATAACCACCTAATATTAAAACTTAGTGTGACTTAGTTAGTCCGGCAATTATTTAACAATTAAAATCGCAACAATAACAATTTAATGACAATTTGTTTAGTAGAATCGGGGGGCAGGTCTGTGTCAGCAATTGACCAGCCAGGTCAGTTTGTATGGATGTGCGCCCTCGTGCAGCATTTCAACTAAGCGCTACCGTGTTTAGGATGGGACGTTAAATTACAGTTTCCGGTTGTGTTTATTAGAATGATCATCTCTAAGCGAATTCTGAGCCTTTCAGTTAGCCTAAAGACACGCACTAAAGTATACCGACTTCTGTGTTTTACGCATTTTTATCTCACCAAGTCATAATTTAAAATAACTCCAACAGTAACCCGCCAACGAGCGGTGACCGATCCTCCCCAGATATTAAATTACACTTAAAGAACCGACCGAACCTGATAAAACACCGACGTCAATAGACGAAAGAAAAGCGCGAGCCGTCAAACGTACCAAAAGTGCTGCGTAAAAAGGAAAACGGCCTTGGACTCGTAAAAATAAAACCGTCCTACAAAGCAGCCTCGGTTCACCGTCTCGAATTTAAATGAAATAAAAAATCTAAGTAAAACAACAGGCACAAAAGAATTTCTCGCTCTCAAACATAAAGGCATAATGAAATTCATCCCCAAGTGTGTTGTGGGTTATTATTCACTGGTATACAATATGTAGTCGTAACAAATGCTACTTTAAACGTAATTACTAGGGTACTAGAAGAAAAGAAAAACTAGAAACGGCGGCGGCCACTAATATAGTAATAGTATATATTTAGTAATAGTGGTAAGGGATACTAAAACTTTATCATACAGTGACTGAATTGCTAAGTGCTCATGGAATGTGGTAATGGTGGGAGAATAACACATGATTTTATTTCGTAAAATAAATGAGTAACGATTCAAATATATAGTTGAGAAGAATCCTAAAATATCGTGGACGGATAGAGTATCTAACGAAAGAGTACGTCAGACAATGAACCACAAAGTGGAGAATTTAAATACGATCAAAAACGAAAGCTACAGTATTTGAGTGATATCGTGCATAACGAGAAATAATAACTGCAGTTAATTATTCAGGGGAAATCCAAACAAGCTACCAGCTGGAAGAAGACGCAATGAAAGAAAAGTAAAGCCAAAGAACAAACGGCACTAGCAAGATTCTAGTAAATCAGTTTCATCTAGAGATAAATTTAGGAAAACGTGCTTCAATGACCTAATCGGTGAGTGACATCAGGCGACAAGCTGGTCAAACCCAAGCCAACGTGGAAAATCTCCTTCTTCTCGGCAATCACTTAGTGGTGGGGTCAGCTTTCTTTGTCTCCTGCACATCTTTGGTTAAGTAGAATATCAGACAAGAAAAAAAAAAAAACAAGTCGATTTTAGTGAGCTTCATCAGAAACTTTAGCGTTGCCGACGAAATTCATCACCTTTCCAGCACACGTTTTTGAAAGTCCTTTTGCTTCATTCCTTCTAACTCTGCGATTTGAATAGAAATATTGCCGCGCCATACTTCTTGCGGGCTATAATTTGCCTCGCTTTGCGAACAATTACGGCTCCGTCTCCATAAACACACGTACCGCGATAGTATCTCCTGCTATAATGCCGCGAATAACTGTTCCAACAGGAATCGAGACAATACCTGTGTACAGTCAGCGGCAAAATTATCTAAATAGAACGCAGTATAGGTGTTCTTGAGTAACACTACAATACAATATAATGACTCTTTATTAAAATACCTCAAAACAAGGATAACATAAACATTACAATAACAATATTATCTGGGCTTTTAACAGGCGGCCTTATCGCTTAAAGCGATCTCTAACACTTTTAATATCTGCATTACATAAATATTACCTTAAATTTTCTTTTTGTTTCATTCTTGGCACACTCGTGATCGTCACGTGCGCAAGAGTAGATGTGATGCACTTCACGCTTCTTTAATGTTTCATCAACTTTTAATGCTGAAATGCTTCGATCAAGAATGTACTGATCGAAGCTGAAATGAGATGAACCGACCAAATCAAGCCTGTCACGAATGATATGCTTAATTTGGTCGATCCATCGCGCTAGTGAACATTTACGAAGTGTAGTGACTTTGCGTTCCACACTCCTTTGGCGCTCTATGGAGTCATTTATTCACTTCAGTACCTTTATGATGTTTGTATTAATAGTCTTTTTTTAAAGGTTTCTAGTATAATTATATTGTCACAAGGCATTTCTATAAAATGGTCACTTTTTGTCTGTCGTTAAGTGGTCGTTAATGTCATAGAAACAAACCAATTGTCAAAACTTTTTTACTGCAAACATTCAGTGCAGTCATATAAATATTTTTCTTTTATTACCCGGCGTTTTCTTGGGACAAAATACGTACTATAGATACGTACAGAAACTTCATTACTAAAGTCCTACAGAGCACAATCAAAAATGCTATAAAATTTATATTTTACGCGGTTTGAGCTACTTACACTTTAACTTATGCTTCAAACGGGCCTAAAGAGCAATTTATTCTGATTGCAAAATTTAATAGATCGAACCAGCGAAAGATAAAACTAAATTCAATTCAGATTGTTCGCCCTTTGTGAAACTTTCACTGGAAGTTTCAAGTTCAAACCGATCATTCAATTCCACTTGTGACCTAATCTGATTCTAATATAATTTAAAATGATGTATGTGTATGGCTTATTCTAATTCATCTTCTAGACATCTCCTGAGCATTATAGTGTAATGTATATTTTATTATACCTTAAAATGATTCCACGTCAATGTATTTAAGGGTCCGCATCTGTCAAAATTATCAAAAAATACTGCGCACATAAAAGGTTCGTATATTTCCTGAACGCCCTTTAAAATAAGATTTTTCTCGGCTGTTAAAATGGCGAGTAATAAATTACTCTGTGTAAGTTAGAGCCGTAATAAAAAAGGGAATAATAAAACAAATCCATTTGTAACCGAAAAATAAAGCACCTCAAATGTTTTGTGCTTGATGTCAGGCAATCCAGGATCCTGAGAACAATTGGTCCGACTTTCCGTAAACAAAGAGATAACTAAAGCGACATTAGATTGTATACCTAAGAGCAAAAGCTTCTCTCAGAACATTAGCGTGAATTGGGACGCAAGAATTTATATCGCACTATGCAAGAATAGAGACAGACACCGGTTTTAATCCAATCTGACTGCCCACACTGACAGCATTGTCATACAAAAATGTAAACTTTTTTTCAATTACTCGCATAATATTGATTTTGTCAGTTTGATATCCAGCTCTCAGAAAACATGGGAACTTTACCCAGCACTCTGACACTATGTTGATGACACCTCCACAATGAACGACAGCCTGCTGCATCCACTGAATGCCCGCGACTCTCACGATGTCGTAAGTCCATCTAGTGGGAGGCCTACCTACGCTGCGTCTTCCGGTTCGGGGTCACCACTCAAGAACCTTCCTTCCCCATTAATCGGTTCTTCGAGCGATGTGGCCATTGCTACTTCAACTTGCAAATTTTAATAGTTATGTTGGTGACTGGTTATTTGGCGAATATCCACATATGGCGAATATAGTAAGCTTAGTAAGGTACTTTAAGTATTTTATTTTCAAATTACGGCTTCCTGAGACATGCCAGCCTTTTCCCTTATCACAAACTAATAGTCCAACTTTACGAGACTGCAAGTGATTTCGACCTTTGTAAACGACTCGCCGGTGACCTATATCAGATAACTTTGACGTATCCCACTGAAACCTCAGTGCCTACTGGTTCGCTCCTCTACTTTGGCAAGTTCATAAAGTTCCCACTCGAAGGGTGCCTTATCGCACCGAATGGAACACTTCAATGTTATTTATGTCCTAATACTTTTTTACTTCCACTTTCTAGTATCTGCATGTTTTTTGTCGATACCACCTTATCTAAACTTCTAATGTAACTTCAGTCTTGAGTTCTTGACTCGGCAGTTGCTTAAGTAATTTATCCGTGTTTTTGTGGCCTGATTTTTTGCTTTCAGTTTTTACTTACTACTAACTTGAACCAGTGTTCTCACTCGTTTGACACGAGCAATAAATTTTGTAGGATTATGTACGCACCTAATAAAATATGCTCCCTTTTTGGTGTAAGAAATGGAGTAACATTTGGAGGGTCTCATTCGCCGCAAAAACTTTTGAGTCTTAATAAAGGGGGCTTTCTTTCGACTCAATCACGTGTTATTGGATTTTTCAATGGAATAGAATGGATTTTTTTACAGCTAAGCGTTTGAGAATGAATCAACTGTTGTATAACTAACTACAGGCACAAAATATTATTTTATCCGTTTATCCATTACGCCATTTCTGTTAATTTTCGGTTCTATAATTATCGAAATATACATACATGTATACAAAAGATAAAAAGGACACACTACATAAGAATATTGTTAAATAAATAATTTATGATAATACATAAATACAAAATGCCAAAAGTATAAGGACGCGAATATTAGTGAGCTAAGTTGAAGGTATAATGTTACTTAATTTGAGCCTTGAACGATCTTTAACAATCAGAAATTTTGTATCCCACAAATGAAACATACGAGTTTATTATATCTAAGATCGAACACACAAAAATGTTTATTGTTTATCAAACAACCAAACACACCATAAAGAGTTCCATGTACAATTCTCGCTTCTATCCCATGGCACGTGAATTTCAAGTGGCATGGTTGTAATCTTTATGAAGGACATAGCATTTTATGACAATGCACACGCGACTCTGTCGCGGGCCATAATAACTTTGTGCCACTTTTTCAAGCCATAAAAATATTTTTATTCCCTACAGACAAATGTAGAGCACCTGTCGCCACATCAACACGTAATTTTATTAAAAAGAGTGTGACATACATTTAACATAACTTGGAATCTTGTACAATGTGTGGAATTCGAATCTTATGGAATATTCGGAATTCAACGAAATTTTTTTACCCTTTATTTGTATTACAATCGTGTTTTAACACATTTTTATGTTACTCCTGATTCGTATTTTCTTTTATTTATTAACACACTAAGTAATAGAATCGTAAATGCGAAAGTTTGTGAGGATGTGTGTGTGTGTGTTAATATGTTCACACTCAACTAGGTAACGAGTGTAATGACTAAACGGATTTGAATAAAATTTTGTTATGGTGCTAGTAGCTTATACCCTAATCAGACTTAGGCTACTTTTTATCCCAAAAAACGGTTCCTGTAGTGGGTGAAACTGCGAGGCACTGTTAGTCAATAAGATCTTCAGTTACATTATCATCTCCTTTAAAGTCAAACTGTATCGCATGTCTCATCTAGTTTTCATCTATTGCTTTGCGTTACCACCTAATAAGTCCCCTGGAGCCGTCAAAATTTCTCCCGTGCACTTCCTTTCCTCCTTATCCTTACTTGAAAGCTTGACAGCACTTGGCCTCATTAAATGTACTCAATGATCAAACATGTCATCATCTCGTTCGTCACCTTTTCTGTGCGGTCAAAACATCAATTCTGATGAAAAAATTGATACGATTTTCTGATTCGTTACTCACCCATTTTAAGCAACCTTTGCATGCTACTAAATGAAACACCCAATGCGAATTTTAAAAAGCGGCTTAGCAATTCTGTCAATCCAATTCCGCCCAACGTAATCCAGCGTCTGTTTTTGTCTCAATCGACGTTATTGATTCAAACACGGCCTCATGAATGTTCCCAGAACCCAGCCTGAATGTTGGCCACCGGATTAAGTTCCCCTGATTAGCAATTCTAATGGGCTGTACTTCCGAGTGGGAAAACAAACGCTTTTTAAGGATATCGGACAGGTACGGAACAAGGAGGGAGGGATAAGCTGAAGGGGAAATTATGTCTAGAGTTAAGCAAGAACATGTCGAGATGTTGAAAGAAATAAAATTGATCAGGCAAATCAAACACAAACAACGAATTATTATTCGTATTTGGTTTTAACTAATGCGAAAGACAATGAAGAAACATAATACACGAGTATGTTTACAGAGGCGCCGTGGCAATGCAATGGTATTATAACAAAGGAAAGAAAATTGTCGCTATGAAATAGGACCCAATTCAGAACAAAGTACCGAGTGCCTTGGACTGGACAGTGGACACCCTTTGTTGCCCGTATAGTTGCCTCAATGGGTGTTCCCCGATAGTTACAATCTAGCGTGAATCGGTTTCTTCTATGCAAGTATGCTCCATCGTAGACCTCATCATCGCTTAACATCAGGCGAGATGGTGTTCAAAAGCAAGCTTATGTTTCATATTTAAAAACCCCTACGCAAATATTACAGGTGAGCCGCATCAATTTAACTAAAAGAATTGGTAATAATGGATGACTAGTCCCTAACTATAAAGACGTTTATTGCTATCTAATAATCTCAAAAGATGAAGGAGGCGGTCCCAATTTACAACCAAGTTTATGAAAAATTGCATCAAACTAAAATCTTCTTATCAAAGATAATAAAATTAGAACCTTGTCCAAATATTTAGGCTGAGTTTTAAGTCTGACATTCCACTAGCTTAGTGCCACTTTCGGCTTCATCGTTATTTAAGTAAAACTTTTTAGAATTTCCTTTAGCAAACATTTGACCACCTTTTGGCCTGAATTCGTCCCTGGCACCTAACATCGTAAACGCCTACGTGTCCGGGCGCTTACTATGTGGGTTCGAGTAATTTGAGTAAGAGATTGACAGTTGCCAGAGTTTGCACTAACATTTGCGCCTATTTTTGGAAGGAGAAGTGGTATTTCGTGTTTGAATAATATTGCATACCCGAATAATGTGTCTGGAGAGTGGAGATGTGTTTAGATGCTCGATGGGGCTACTTTTGACATAAGATGGAGCTTTTAGACTTAGAATAGTGTTATAGTGTCAGATCATTTGTCTAAAAGCAGAACGACGTTAATTTATTGAAGAACTAGCTAAATGTCTGTAATTTTGTACGCGTAGGGATCGACCTTTGGCCTCACCAATAGATATAATTTTCAAAACTCCTTTCTTAGTGCTCACCTAAGTTATATATGGAACACTTTGTGCGACATTTCATTGCCTTCTAAATCCAGCAGCTTAGGGCAATACTGCCCACTGCTGGGTATATTCCTCTCTTAGTTCATACCACTCTCCCCGGTCTCTCGGCCAGTCGCATCCACTCGTTTCCAATCGTTTTTTTCTTGGCGTCGTTTCACCTCATCCTTGGTCGGCCTGGATCCGCTAACCTAGTCTCGGCCACAATGGTTACTGTCAGTAAATGAATGCATGAATTTAAGTCTGCATTTCTGCGCTTTTCATGATGGGAAACATTTGACGTTTCTTTGGTCAAAAGTAAAAGTTACTAGCAGCATCCTACTGGTTTTATCCGCTAACCTACAGGAATCTTATATTTTTTCAGGATAAGAGTCCATGTGTTAATCTAGGTTATGAGGCGGGTAACTATGGAGGTAACCATACCAAATTTCATCCAAATTCTTTTAGCCGTTACGGAGTTGAATGCGGACAAACATACACACTTTTGACACATACTTTAGCATTTAAAGTATAAGTGAAATCACAAACAAAACACAAACATGATAAAAACACTGTGCTCCACATAGTCCATCACCTTATTAGTATTATGTATTTATTTATGGTTTGTTTATATTAATGCTAAGTTTATTTAAATGTTAGTTTGTAATGTATTATGTGTTATTGTTGCTATAATATTATTATTTAATTTATCGTGTACTGTTGGGTGTTGGCCATGGGTGATGTCACCGGCGGCTCAAACGGAAGACCAGCGCTGGTTGTTCGCAACCAGCATTACGCTGAGTTGGAACCGGTTTGTGGAGGAAAACAATTTATAATGTGTTCTCAAGAAAAAAAAATTCTTTCATAAATAAAAATTTGTCTATTGTCTATATATTTCGCTAGGTAATCATAGCTCACTGGTAATGATAGTACATTCTGATCAACATCGAGAATTTGCTATCAGACCTGCTTACTCTGATTCTAAGAAGAATTTCTTATCATTCGCTGTGTGTCACACCTACATATTCCATTGAAGTTGAATACCTAGAAACGAACGTCTCTCAGACCTGTTGCGATCTCAGTATGATGGCTCCAGTTATTGTATGACATTCCTACTTGCGTGAGTCGCGTTGAACTGAATGCCATTACTGTGGATTGGATTTTGCGGTTTCATTATGAAACCTGAATATTTCATTACGTATTTCGTAATTTAGTCACACGTGGTTAGTGGTAAAAGTCTGAAATGGCATGAAACTTTACGTCTAATGAACATGCCATGTTACAATTTTTAATGTAATTGACCGCAAGGCCCAGAATATAGCGCGCCGCTATCTCACTATCGCATTTGATGTTTTTAATGATACGATAATAAGATGTCTACTTTTGAAAAATGTGTTTTGGTCATTTTACGACGTTAATATTTGAAATATTAAGTTTTATTTTATTATGACCTGAATAAATGAGAAAAACTGTTTATCTCATTTCTTGTGGTAATCCCTAAAAGTTCTCAATTATCTCTGATAGTACCCATCAGATTAAAATCCTAGATAATATTTTCATTGTAATGTGTGTTTTCCTTGTTTGTGTGGTCTTTTAATAAAAAGTTGACTTATCTTACTATGGGACCCTTTCGGCTCCCTTTCCGCGAAACCCGATATATACATAGATAGATTATGAAGAACTTTGGAACTACAATACCTCCCTAAGTAGCGCTCGACAGCGTGCAATACAGTGCGAGTAGTTACTGCCACGGCGCTGAATTTACATAATTAGCTTGAAAGCTATCAAATATTCAAATGGCCTATATTTCCAGTGTGAAATTACATGTTTCCACACATAAACCTCCGGACGGAAAATCACCACTTTTGCCCTCTAACCTGTAACTACAGCCTTTTATAAGCCACAAAACTGTTGGGTCAAATATGCGTTATTGAAATAAATTCTGGCAAAGGTCCCGAGGACCTGATGGAGGCGGAGATAAACCGACGGTCAGAGGTCTGACCGTGCCCTGATATCGAGACCCGATGATATTTCACACGGGAACAGGGAAAACCTTGGGAAACCTTTCAAAGATTTATTTATAAATGCCAAGTTGTGCTTTAGTATAGTAGTTATTGGTCAGGAAATGCAAAATCTCTTTCAAAGTACTTTTTTTACGGAGTAGATATTTAGGTATTGCCACCAAACTCACCACTCACCACTTAAAATTGACCTTTATTCCCTAGGTAATATAGGCCACATTTTTTAAGGTTAACTTAACGCGGCGCGTTACGTGCGTGTTTTAGTTAGTGAATACGAGCCTGATGGAACGCGATGTTGTGGCCGAAGATATAGCACGTAGAACAAAAAGTACCTACTTAGTCGCTGTGGCCTTGAAGTCACCCAGCAGGGCAATCGCGCTAAAGAATTACAGACGAATCGTTGACGAATCGCAACCTCTCCAATCCAAAAGTATTGACTTTTAGTCGATTTCGTATCGCGCTAATGATTTTAACCAAAGACGAAACGCAACCCGATTACAGTTGGAACGTAGACGCTGTCAAACGAACGTTTGTGATAAAGCCAGAAAATATTAATTTTTTCGCGCTGATAAGAAATCGACCAAAAGTTGTGGAGCGTTTGCGTTTCGTCAACGATTCGTCTGTAATTTTTTAGCGCGATTGCCCAACAGGTCATATTTTTTAGGATACAAGGACAGTGGCAAAGTATAAATAAATGCAGACATATGAAAGCAAGGATACTATCCTCAAGTAACCATGTCACCTACTCTTATTGAAATGGACATGACAAACAAATCAGAAAGACAAACAAGGGAGATACTGTAAAGTGGCGTGGCAGGTGCGAAAGCATCAGGCCTAAATCAAGTTTGATGCTTGTAGTAGAACTCACCCTGCAGACGACCTTACCGCCCATTTTTTGCATGTGGACTATTAGTCCACTGGTGTGTTGCAAGTTTGTAAAGCTTTGTGTGGAATTTGATGTCGTTGCGAGTATAGCGACGAAATTAATATCGCACTGTCTGTAAAATCGGTTCAAACAAGGTCACGTAGTAAAACACAAAACAATACGTTTCTTGAAATAATTACCAAAACGAGGAAACCCTTTTAGGTAATCCGATAAAAGTTTGCGGGCCTTGCGGTTCAAACGATTCCCTTACACAAGACATCGTCATTTCGTATTCGGGACGCCTCGGCCCGGGTCGGCTGATTTCGGGAAATTGATAAAAAAATCTTCAGCCAGAGTTATTACTAACAGATTAGCTCGAGAGAAGGTTGTTTGCTTTTGTTTCTAGGGTTTTATTCAATTTTGGTGGTGGAAAGGTCCTCAAATCATAAGACTAGAGATTGTCAGTGTTATCGAAGATCTCACATCCAAAGTAAAAGTTGTTCATAATGATGGCTATTATGGACCCCTTTCGGCTTAAAACCCTTTCCGTGGACCTTGTATAGTCAGTAGTAGAACTTAAGCGGTTTCAAACGTATGAAACTGAAATCTCCACGAAGCGATTTCGTCCCAACGTCCTCACTTCCTTTGCCTTTGAATTTAATCATCTCGTCTCCTATCTCTTACGCTACATTGTACAGTTAACAAAGGCCCCGATTCTGACAATAAAATCTGAAATCCAGGCTTTGGTTCGAGGGCTTACTAACTTTACAGCCGTAAAAAGTTTGTATATTTCTCCCGGCGAATGATTGTGTCATTCGCAGGGATACTCATAAAAAGCATGTTTAGATTTTCTGAACTGAAAGGAAAGTTAGATTGGGTGCGTTAACGAATAAGGGTGCGGAGTGCGGACAAATGCCCGGGGCGTTGGCAAACATCAATCTCCACGGGCTAGCCGCCAGCCAACTTCCAAATCCCAAGATCAGTTGGTTAAGCTCTCTAATCGGACAAACAAGAGATATGCCTTAGTACAATTATAGTTCCTGTTCAAATGTCTTCGTGTTTCTCCCACTTTTTTTTACTATACTTACCCGTAAACCACTTACTCATTTTTCATGCACACTGATGCCCGTTTTCACTAATCACGAATAAGGTGAGACTAACTAAGGAACTTCGGTGTTTTAGCGGATACATTTCGGAGAGTGTGCATCAGATCTGCATGTTATAATTCCCTCCTGCCCATTTTTCTACCGGACTGCCAGAGCGGGCACGAAAAATCGACACCGCTTTATGGTTGATATTCCGAAACCGATATTTCTGTAAGCGCTTTGATTCCACATTTATTGTGCGAACTGCTATTCTGTGGAATTCGCTGTCTGACTGGGTGTTTCCCGATAGTTACAATCGGGTATCTTCAAATCCTTTTTACTCGAAGTCCAAATCGAGAGTAAATCGGTTTCTTCTAGGCAAGTGTGTTCCATCGTAGACCGCATCATCGCTTAACATCAGGCGAGTTGGCGGCCTAGCGCAATCCTATTATATAATACAAAAAAAAAAAATAGAACTCTCCTAATCTAAGAGTCTTAAGCGTAATCTTCTGTTTCACAAATCCATTTTTTATAGGTGACTCCAAAGCTAAAAGTTGCCAATATTTTTGTCAGTTATCTATGGGTTTGATGTGAGCGAGCGAGCGCGGTGATGTGAGTGAGTGAGCGCGTCGCGGGCTGTCAGTTTAAGAGTTGCCTATCATTAGGCACACCCTAAGCGGTGCCTAACGTCATTAGTTGTGAATCGTTTCCTAGGCAAAAAAAATTAAAATATATTTAGGCATCTGATTTAGGTAGGGTATAAAACGTCATTGGATTTAGGTGACTCCTAGAGTTAGTGTAAACGGCCGTAAGAGACTTGCAGCGACACCATTAAACAAGCCTAATAGTCCACATGCAATAAAGGTGGCAAGGTCGTCTGCTGGGTCAGTTCAACTAAAGCCTTCAAGCTTGATTTAGACCAGATGCGGTCATATTCGCCATGCCACCATACCATATCTCCCTATGAAATATGATAGAGGTCATATCTCCCTTGTTTTAAATGTTTATCGGGACTTATCACGTATTTTACCTAAATTAAATAATCACTATCACTATCATCATCACTTCACTATCATCACTATCACTACATAGTATAAAACAAAGTCGCTTCCCGCTGTCTGTCCGTCCCTATGTATGCTTAGATCTATAAAACTACGCAACAGATTTTGATGCGGTTTTCACCATCAGTTAGATAATTTTTTACGGAAGGTTTATATGTAACAAGCGCCCCGCCCTGGTTTTGCACGTAAGTTAAACCCGTGCGAAGCCGGGCGGGCGGGTCGCTAGTACGTGATAAGTCCCGATAAACATTTAAAACATGTGTTCAATTCGCGAAAGTTTAAAAATTACTATATCTCCCTTGCTTATCTGATCTGAAGTTAAGCTACTCCATAACTTGTTGGTCGCCTTTTGCCAACAATTTGATTTTCTCACACCATCGGAATATTAAATGAAAGAAATATTAAATTATAGGAGTTTTAATTATGTCAACTTCATCTCCTTTCGACCGTTTAATCGAGTTATCGCGTCTTAATTTTCACGACTTCAAGATTTCACTAAGTCGAGGTCGCAGGCTAAAATACAAGGACAGAGAGAAATAAAACGGAATTAGCTCATCTAAGGCATCATGAAGCTGTTTTTAACCAGTGATTATTACAAGCTTTAATTTTTAAAGAAAGGGTTTTTTGAGAACACGAAAAATTAAATGAGGTCACACTAAATTCAATATGGTGGACGCCCCAAGCAAGATGGCGGTAATTTTTTTGTTATCTACCATCATGATAACAAATATCAAATGAAAGGGTTTGCTGTGAAGAATAAAAAAAAACATGTTTAAAAAAAGGTATTAATAAAAAATAAAAAATGTCTCTAAACATGTCTATTTATTCAGTGTCTAGAAATACGAGTTATTGTTCGAAGGTCTAGAATAATAGTTTTTTTTTTAGTTTTAGATTGTTTAAAGTTTTAAAAGATATCGATAAAACATAGTGGAAAGCTAGAGGTAGCTCAGTTTCGCAGTCAGATTCTGCTTTAGTTTATTTAACATTACCATTTCGTGATGGCACGCAAATTTGACATTTGTGTGTTCATAAAATCTGTTTACACAGTCCTGAAGCGTAGGTTCAAAAGCTCTTCTGGGAATGAAAAATATTCGTTTGTGAAAGTGAATATTTAGAGTTATTTTGATTAAACTACTAGATTTTTGTCTCGCTCCGGTTTGCTTCAGCGCGCTCGGACCGCTCGCTTCGTTCGATTCGCTCATCGCGATCGGTGTCATTCGCAAACAAACGCAGCCACGTTCCACAAAGCAAAGGAAATATTTAGCTGGAATGGGACAGTTGGCGCTATCTGTCGTGCCGATTGAATTCGATTGGTCGATTGAGTCCATTCGATATCTCGATTGGACGTCTACATTGCACTCTGTCGGTTAACAGAGTTCGTAGTGTTGGCAGTACTTAAGATAGTGTTGTAGAGCTCACGTATACTTTGACAACGAAACTATCGATTTAATTAGTACATCAATTAAACTGAAGTAGGGCTTCTGAATTGGATAAAGTTAATTTCAATTATGTGTATTTCATATGTGCTGGTCAGTTTAACTAAGAAAGATATTGTTAGCACTATGTAACAAAACACCACTATTGTAGGTGGTTATAATTATTCTTGTAAAAAAATCAAGACATCCTTATTCGACGGGTTTACTGGTAGACATTGAAGAGTTCCGCTTTTCACCTCCTGTCTCTTTAGATCAGTTCAATTTTACCAAATTATTTTATTCTCATCCAAATCACACTTGCGACATTTCAAATCGATATTAAAATTAGAAGTAGGTTAAAGTCACCTTCCAAGATTTGTTAACATCGTTTTTTTTATGGCGTTCTTTTTTTATGATGAAATAGGCTAGCGTTTGACCACAACTCACCGTTCGATACGTTGCCGACCTTTAAAGACTATTAACAGTTTTGAAGAACCCTGGAACAACAAACAACAAATAACCTGGGCAGGTTATTTGTTGTTTGTTGTTGCCCTGCTCGCTCCGACAACACCCTGGTGGTTGCGGCGCGAAACTGGCACTCTATAGTCCGCTGCATCGTACTTGGAGATCGTACCACACGCCCATTACTGCATTTTAATTTTTGACATTGTTTAGTTTGTTATTAATAAATCTGGAATAAACAATTTTCATATTCGTTTAATTTCATAGTGAGTAAGAAATTCGGAATTCGAATTCTTTTATAGTTCGGTTAAATTAGTTACAAGTTTTAGTTAATTTAGTTGTGGAGCTAATAAAAGTGTCTTAAACCGCTTGCAAAAGTCATAGCTGCAAATTTTGTTGCCAAAGATACGTTGCAATTTTCGATCTTCCCACTGAAATATCATGCAGCTTGAGTGTAACCAAAACTACAAAGCTCTTACGTCACATGTGGTACCTAACTCAATATGTCATGTGCTTGCATTCGGGTGCGCTACAAGCTTCCACTTGAAACGACGGCGCAGGGCGCAGAATTGAATTGCAAAAGTCGCGCGTCGCGAATGTCACGTTTCTCGATGCATATTCTGGATAATGTTCTACTAGAGGACGATCTTACCTTGTCCTCGCGAGATAAAAGTAAGGTTAGAAGGAAAATTCCCATAAAAAATTATGTCAACCAATATCGTGCATATCATAATATTGTGCAGACGATGGTCAACAAAGAGAAGACGAAACAGTTTGAAGCTGTCTGCATAAAATGGTTAAATAAATAATTTTATTACTAGTGTAATTATTTCCATCCAATGGTTGCCTGGAAGAGATCGCTTGTGGCATTAGCTCGTAAGTGTTTTCTATCTGTTTGTTATTTTTATTTCTGGTGTACACAACAAAGAGTTTCTATCTATCTATAGTATTAAACTTATGCTTTTAGGGTTTATAGTTTATATTTTAATAAGCTAAGGATCATGTCATGTTGTCTTGAAATAAAAACATTTGATTTGAATATGGATGACTGAAGTATTATAATTTCGTTTTGTTACTTTTTTGTAGATGTTAGCTCATTTTCTTACCGGTGTTAATATAGTTTTTTTTACAAACCATAAACTTCCAGATAATTTTGCAATTAACACTAACAGGCTTACTTCTATGTAAGTATAAATTTTTTATATCGGCTATTTAGGGAGAAATGTCTAAGTCCGAAACACAATTGAATGGTTTATTTTGGTTTTATGTGTTAAAATAAAAGAACAAATTGAATTGACAAAAATGTGATTTGTAAATCACATGTTGTGTGCCTCAAATCTGAATGATGAGACTGGAATTAAACATTTGACATTCCTGATTTGTGGCGCCACATGTTTCGCGATGTTTATATTTGCATGTGATCAAATTATGGTGTGTTCAGACATCTGTTTGATTTTAAAGAAACAGTGTTTATCCTACGAACAATCGTAGTGTGAATCCCCGGCACCCGAAAGGGGTGACCATATTTCTGTAATATTAATTATCAATTAAAAAAAACTGACTTCACAAATATGTAAAATACGCAATTTTGGTTACTTGGATGACCATATTGTAGTAACGACGCTGAATGGCAATGCTTATGCGTTGAGCTAGAAACATGCCAGCATTTTGGACATTAACCATAGGCGCGGTCTCAAACTAACGTTAAAACAGCACAGTTCGGAAAGTCACACGAACGTAAACCTTAACCGCCCAGATATACGGTTTGAGGTCGCGCAACTTTTTCATCATCTAAACTGGATTGCTTAAAACAGCAAGGCGTAAGGCCCCAGGCACTCTGAAATGTTTTTTAAAGTTGATCCAACCCTAATTCTTCTCAATAAGTTTTTTTTTTACTGCGACATCGTAGTCTTTATAGAAACAAATGCATCGTATGCCAACCACCAACAACCATGCATCGAATCAAGCCTGATTTAGGCCAGATGCGTTCGCACCCGCCACGCCACTTTACTATATCTCCCTTATTTGTCTGATCCGAGATCAAACCAAACATAATTTCTAAAATTTCCAGTCTACTGATTACTACCTAATATTCAGATTCAAATGAAAACCGTCTAGATATGATTAAACATAGAATAACATTGAAGTCTAGTTACTGCTTTGAATACGGCAACCTTAAAACGCCATTTCGGTATCATGAAATTCGAATTCGACTATATTTGTTCTCATGAAATGGTAATTTCATAATTTAAATTGTCAGCGTTAACATCGTTTGTTTGTTTTCAGGTACGTTTTGGAGCTGGCTTTGACTTGAAAACAACAGTCAAAGTAACCACAAAGGGAAGAAATACAAGTAACGTCTGAATATTAGTGTTAAGAGCTCGGATTTGATTTGTCTATGGTGAAAACTAGACGTTCACTTAAGCGAGAACTACATTAGGCCGACGCGACGTATGCCACGTATGCGTACGCCGCTCTGGACACGTCCCAGTCCATACATTTTATATGGCGACTACTTGAGCAGAGAGCTACATTAGATCTATGCAGGGGTGGATCCAGGATTTCATTTTGGGGCATTCTGACAAGATTCGAAGGAATCAAATCGAAATTTTTTGTCGAATGTATGGAATTACTAGGTGTTTGGGGGAGGAGCATGGCCCCCACGGCCCCCCTGGATCCGCCAATGGATCCATGCAACGCGACACAACGCAGCGTATGCGACGACAACGAGGGGTCAATCCCACCTCCCACACCAGAGGGAGGAAGGACCCCTCGTTGTCGTTGGATGTCGTGGGATTCAGCTTCAAACTTATCACTTGTTTACTGCTAACTGGGCTCTGAAGGATCACTGCCCCCAGGGAATTTGAGGGGCGAGTGCCCGCCTGGTACTATCCGACCGGGCGTCGTCTCGACGCCCTCCTAGGACCTGTATTCTGTGGGAAGATGGCACGCAGCGTATGCGACGCCGATCCAACTATCCCAGATTTTCGTTGGAGACGTTGGATGGTGGAGGGGATTCTACCACGGGTCTGACGGCGTGTGCATAGTGTAGCTCTATGAATCTACCATCAGACACGTCAACCATCTCTATTCATTGCACGAACGTATTTTTTTATCGTACATCTTAGCAGAATCCTCTTTAAAGGATCGAGCACATGAGGACGGGCCGCAGCGGGCCGGGCGCCTTGCATTTCCATTTTATATGGAAGTCTGCCCCGCTGCGGCCCGGCATAATGTGCGATACTTCATATAAAATGTAGGAAAGCGATTTTTGCGATGCACCCCGGCCCGCTGCGGCCCGTCCTAATATGCTCGATCCTTTAATCGGCAATGCGAGTCACACGCATGACGTGCGTCAGTTAAGTGTGTACACCAGCTTCACACGTGCGAGACGTCTCAGACGTGTGCGTCGGCCTGACGTAGTTCTCCCTCACACTTAATCAAGTTATTATTGTAGCTAACCTCGAAACTTTTATCAAGATGGGTCCAGCCGAAAACAAACAAACATACAGAGAGTTACTTTCACATTTGTAACATAAAAAAGTTTCTCAATTTATCTTCACACCCAAATTCATCTGAATTCATTTAGCAGCTACGAAGCTTAAGGAAACAATCATAAAATGTCGTATTTACTAGTAAAATAATAATATTCAAAACTTTATATTTATTATCATAGATAAGGCCAATGCTTATCGGGCAAATGTGACTAGATAAGCGACCCTTCGAATAAACAGTTCGCGTGGAATAAGAAGAAAGCAACAGGTTTCTTTGCCACTTCAATATTTAAATATGCTGAGTAGTTTGCTACGAGTCAGCTCAGGTGCTGACTTTCTCACTTTTTTGTTGAACAAAAAACTCACAATAATCTGAAGAATATCATTGATGTAAGTAAATTTAAACCAGTCATTGGACAATATAGAATATTGATCATCGTTTCTACGAAATGTTTACCACATTAATTTATGTCATGAACATGTCAAGAAAGTACCAAATTTTCTTTTTTCTATCGAAAGGATTTTGGCGTCACACGTCTGGTGCAGTTACCAAATCCAGTTATCGTTCCTTTTTTCGTCAAGAAATAATGCAAGTTTTCATTTCAATATTGCCCGCGCGAAACACGAGGCGCCATGCCACGTGTGAAGGTGCTTAGGATTTACTTAGGGTTGTTCAGAATCCTGCGTCAATGGAAACTTAGTTGAAGTTATGGCTCGATGCGGTAAGCCGATGATCTGAGGGTTATTAGGATTAAATACGCCTAGTTTGATCTTGTAAGCAAGCTCTGCTGGTTACGTAAATCTGTAAGCACTTACTATACCTACTACCGTGGATGCCATTTAAGGAGAAGAAAGGGTAGGAGTGGCGCTCTCATAAAAAAAAAACAACAAACAAAAAAATTATAGGTTTACTAAAAGAAAAGTTAATAAAAATTTGCAGTGGTAGTGGGCTTGAGCATCTGGATTGTCTTCAGACCTTCAGTGGTCTATGGGCAGTCTAACTGTATTTGTAGTGTTAGTATTCGCTTGTTTTTTGTTTAGTAAATAAAGGCACTTGCCCTATAAAAAGCTGGTACTTAGCTGATCCATCCCAAAGGTTACATTGCCTTCTCGAGTGACTATGGGAGTCGAATTTATATTTACTTATATTATTTTTGTTTACCTATGATGGTTTTCTTAAATGACGGTGCCACTCCTGCGCCCTGTTTACCTTATATAAGTTAAACTATGTCTAAAAATTTACTAACATTAAAAACTAAAATCCTGTGTCAAAAATGGGGCAGATAAAAGCGGCGAATCGCTTGCACAAAACCGGTCATTACCTCGTTTCAAAAGTTGACAGCCAGATAGATTCCCCGACCATTTCCACGAAAGGATGGTTACGCTATAAATCTCGTCTCTCGTTATTTTTCAAGCTCTCGATCGATTGCCTTACATACAGAAATACCAAGGGAAGTAAGAGAGGAAGTAGCGAAATGTGTTTATTTTGAGCTATAAATTTAAGCTGCACTTATGTTGTTTACTAGGAAAAAACTATAAATTCAACCTACTTCTAGTTCACTCGGTTTTAACTGACTCTAATACTTAGCTTTTTATTCGAATAAGTACGACATTACGATATTTCGGAATTAATGATAGTCATAGCCAGCCATGTCGTGTCCGCTTTTATCCAAAAATCGTAGCAGTTTTTGAATTTTATGTATGGACTAGGTATTACGGAAGACGCAGCGTAGGTAGGCCTCCCACTAGATGGACCGACGACATTGTGAGTGTCGCGGGCATCCAGTGGATGCAAAAGGCAGGCTGTCGTTCAGTGTGGAGGTTAAAAGGGGAGGCCTATGTTCAGCATTGGACGTCTTCTGGATGATGATGATTACTAGGTATTACTTAGTTTATTGGAGTCGCTGCAAGTCTTAGTAAGCCGTATTTACAGTTTTCGCGTTAAATGGTATACCTAGTGGAAAATTTAGAAGAGGTTTTGAACTTAAACGATAATAGGCATGATGACTAATATTTTTTTATTACTTCATAAAAAAGCTAATCTTAAATATAGCACATCAACGAAAACAAAATTAAAATTAGTTCAAAAATAAATAAGATATAAGCAGATATAAGCATTCAAATTTAATGCTAGACAGAGAGCGCACTATACTGAGCCGTGACGTCACGGCTCAGGCGCGCCATACAAATGCTATACTAACACACGCTTTGCGAGAAAGGGATAGAGCATCCCCTCCCTATCCCCACCTAAAACTTGAAACGCTCATATCTCAGAGATTTATCAGCCAATTTAATTTATTTTTTCAGTATGTGCGTATTTAGTTATATTCCTCGCTATGCCGGTTATTTGTAATAAATTAAACATGAGGACACATGCCTATTGTACTAAGGTACATATCTCCCTTATTTGTGTGATCTGAGGTTAATTACCAGTATTACCAGAAATTAAATAAACGCATTCCGTATTGTGCTACAATATTCATGGAGTGCTCGCTTCCAGTCCATCTACATTCAATAGCTTCAATTATCGATGATACTTGAAGTCTATCGCCTTCATTTCCCCTTCCTATCGCTCCGTACAGTTATTCCCTATACCGGTAACATATAGGGCTTACGATGAATACTAAATCGTAACTAACCTGCGACTAGATAATATATTCATTGGAACCTGCAACTCTCGCTAGTTGCTAGTAGGGTTGCCAGATGGTCAAAATTCTCTTGACTAAATACTAAAATTTCGTGACAAAAACTATAAAAACACCACCTTTAGGGTCTCTAGAAAGTCACACAGCTAGTATTTAGATGATAATCAGCACACGGCTGAATGACTTACCCACAGGTACACTAAAAGCAGACGAGCCGCCTGATGGTAAATAGTCATCGTCGCCTATGGATACTTGTAACACCAGACGCATTAAAAATACGTTGCCACCCTTAAGGACTATTAACTCGCCTTTTGAAGAACCACATGTTGTAGCTTCTCGGAAACACCACGTTAGGTAGCTCATTCCATATTTTGCAAGTGTAAGGCAAGAAAGATCGTGTGAATCGCACAGTGTGCGATTTCTAGTGTCCTATTCTTTGTGTGGATGAACTTTCAGGCGGTGGTGGCTAGTACGATGATAAAACCGTGACGCCGGCACCAGATCAAACAGTTTTTCAGAACACAATAAAGAGTTTCTATCTATCTATCTATAACTCTAACAATCAGAACATTTGCCTAGATATTTTGATCGTCCGATCTGGAAACCCTAGTTGCGAGACGTGAGGCAAAAGTTTGTTCGCATAAATAGGTAATGTTTTATAAGCCTTTTTAACTGGAGTGAACGTGACGGTGAGGAAGTTATGGTGATTAATGATTTTCTGCGCTCGATATCATTGCTTGCAGGCGTTTAGGGGCGGAACTACTCCGATCGATCGATGAGAGAGATTTATGGACAAGAATAATGGTTAAAAGTTGTAGTCGTTGCAGAGTTAGTTTTATCGATATAAGGTGTATAAACCTTATTTTTAGGGTTCCGTACACAAAGGGTGTAAACGGGTCAAACGGGACCCTATTACTAAGTCTACGCTTGCCGTCCGTCCGTCCGTCCCTCCGTCCGTCCCTCCGTCTGTTCTACCTAGAATGGCTGACCTTTTGAACAGCTTGTTTTTTGTTTTATTGTAAAACATAAAAAATGCCCAAGTGCGAGAAGTGACAAATTTCTGTCTACCACCACGTTAGCAATGTCGGGCGCGGTCGGTAGGTACTTGAATGGGTGAATGGGCGTGATGTTTCACTACTTTTTATGTACTTTAGTAAGTAACAATTTAATTTAATTTATGTGGTGGTACCATCGAGATACTATACACATAGTCACAATCGTGCCAAAAAAATGTCCGAACTTCATACATACTGAAATGCATACTGAGTCCTTCAGTAGTAATATCAAACAAGTTTACATAGTATTAAATAACGTCAAACAAGTCATATTCACAGTCAGAGTCAAGCAAAGTAAGTCACGGTCAAACTCATGCCCCAGTAAAGTGGTGGAGGCTTTACAAGAGGTTTTGTACGGAGTTTTGGAAACAACACCAAAAGACATGTATCACCACGTTATATATCACCCCCACACGTGCACTTCCACGGGCACTTAATAAATAATAATTCGCCATTATTACACATTCATCATCATCAGCCAGAAGACGTCCACTGCTGAACATAGGTCCCGGTGCTGGTCCCTTTAACCTCCACACTGAACGACAGCCTGCCTTTTGCATCCACTGGATGCCAGCGACTCTCATAATGTCGTCGGTCCATATAAAGGGAGGCCTATTTACGCTGCGGCTTCCGGTTCGTGGTCTCCACTCAAGAACCTTTCTTCCCCATCGGTTATCGGTTCTTCGAGCGTGCCCATTGCCACTTCAACTTGCAAATTTTAACAGCTACACTCAGAATATTTCTCTATTCTGAGCAGCTACATATGTCGAATAGTATGCTGCTAGTATGTGGAATGCGCTGCCTGAATGGGTGTTCCCCGATGGTTACAATCTGGGTGTCTTCAAATCACGAGTGAATCGGTTCCTTCTAGGAAAGCGTGCTCCAACGTAGACCGCATCATCGCTTAACATCAGGCGTGAAAAAAAAAAAAAAATGTCGGTGACTCTGGTTCTTTGGCGTATATCTACGTTTCGGATTCTATCGCGCAAAGAAACTCATAGCTCTCTCTTGCCCGCTGTGTGACTCTGATATATTACACATTAGCACTCGATAATACACAGGCTTAGGAAAATAATAAAATGTTTTTTCACCCCCCACCTTGGAAAGAGTATTTTTGCTCTTCGATAAGTGCAAAAGTCGTTTTTATCCGCTAGAGCATAAAGTTAAATTGAATTTATAACATCGTGTGCACTAAGTTTGTGAACAAAACCTAACCATTAAACCTATTTACTTCTACCTCCATGGTTCCGAATTTATCATACAACCTTTTTTAATTTGTTAAAAACTAGACTCTGAACCTGCTTAATGTACTTTATTTTAATTTGATTTGCGCGCGCCATTTTCTTTTCACGTCATATTGTTATTGGTATTGTTGTTGTTTGTTGTTGTTGTTTATTGTTTGTGTTATTGTTAAGCCTTGATAATATTTTTGTTGTAATTTTTATGTTATCCTTGTTTTGTGGTGTTTTAATAAAGAGTTTTTGTATTTGTATTTGTATTTGTATCCTAAGTTAAAATCTTAGGTTAAAAACAAGAAACTTGAAAACAAGTGAAAACCTAAACCGAGTGATTTTAGCTAAGAGGAAGTTTATTTGATGCTAACAGAATTGACTAAAACTGTTAATAATGCGCAAATGTTTTTTTTTTTCATTTAATCATTTCCTCGCTGAGCTGGGATGAAAAGTTACGTGGCAGTTCAGTTCAGTATCTTTATTTCAATTGGGTACAAATACAAGTACATTTTCGAAAGGTCAAAAATTAAACATTAAAAGTATTTAGTCTCAACGAAAAAAAGGAATACTTCTACATAATCATTATAAAATCGATTACTTACTAGAATTGGTGTTGTCAAGTTCCCGTGTTGGAAAGCTACCAGACTTCAATTTGGTAGATTTACACCAATTAAACTTTATACAATAAAATAAAATCTACTTTCTTAAAAAGGAGTAAGTATTAAATAAATAAAATGTCAAAATTGTATAGTAATAATATCTGTGAAATAATAAAATGTCAAATAAATAATAAACTAAGTAGTTAAAATAATATGTGGGTAAATTTCATTTCATTCTGTACAATATAAATTAATTAAGTCCATGTCAATATTTACATTTCGCCATGCTTTTTTTATCTTTTATAAACTCGTCCACCTTATAATAAGCTTTGTGAGACAAGAGCTTTGTTAACTTAATTTTAAAATTCCTTTCGTTAAGGCATGTCAATGTTTTTGGCAGAATGTTATAAAAATTTATACAATTAACAACAAACGATTTTTGATATTTTGCAAGTCGAGTCTTTGGTAATAAATATTTATCTTTGCTTCTTGTATTAAGACCATTTGTAGCGTAGTTATGCAAGTGTTTTCTTGCATACAAAATACACTCGTAAATATATTGACATGGCATTGTCAGAATATAAATAGTTTTGAACAGTTCTCTCAGGGATTCTCTAGATCCAAGCCTGTAAATACCTCTAATAGCTCTCTTTTGGAGCACGAAAATATATTGAATATCCGCCGAATTCCCCCAAAGGATAATGCCATAGGTCATAAGGGAATGAAAGGAACTGAAATACACTATTCTAGCAGTGTGAACATCGCAACATTCTCTTATTTTTCTGACAGCGTATGCTGCTGAGCTTAATTTGCTTGACACTTGTGTTGCACTCGAGTGCAAAGATTTTTCACTTCGCGCTCTTTTGATTCCCTCGCTAACGCTCAGGTTTTAATTTTTGAATCACTCGCTACGCTTGTGTTTCAATTTTAGAATCCTTCGCTTGCTCGGTCATCAAAATTGAGCACGCGGTTAAAAAGCAACTTTGCACTCTTGTATAACAAATAACTATTTCCACGTTAGCGTCAAAAATTTCTCGTCGATTTAAATTCCACAAATATTGCCGTACGCTCACAGAATCGAATGATTTAACTCCTTAGTTAACTTTAGATAATCCGATCAGATTACGTAAGTTAACAAATTGTTGCACATTTATCTTTCAGAGGAGACCCGAAACGCATTTATCATCCTAACGTTTTAACTTCTCACAACATTCAGAGTGCCGATATCAAAATCTCGTTTATATTCATCGGGTAATCCTTCGATGCGAAAACATAAATAAATTTGAATTCCATATACCGATAGACTTGTTTTATACTTCAGTTAACTGACTAAAGGTACAGAATAAATCTATATGTATAAAACAAAGTCACTGATAACTGACTAAAGGTATAGAATAAATCTATATGTATAAAACAAAGTCACTGGTAACTGACTAAAGGTACATAATAAATCTATATGTATGAAACAAAGTCACTGGTAACTGATTAAAGGTACAGAATAAATCTATATGTATAAAACAAAGTCTATTCATAATAAAACAAAGTCATGTTAGTTACACAATAGATGTGTAACATTGTCTCATAGGTGTAATTGGCGCAAGCCGTACTAATTGAATCATCATCATCATCATCATCATCATTAGCCAGAAGACGTCCACTGCTGAACATAGGCCTCCCCCTTTAACTTCCACACTGAACGACAGCCTGCCTTTTGCATCCACTGGATGCCCGCGACTCTAACAATGTCGTCGGTCCATCTAGTGAAAGGCCTACCTACGTACGCTGCATCTTCCGGTTCTGGAGTGGAGAATAATACAAATACCATTTATCCGCCAAAGAGATAGCCTCTGGAGGAAAGGGAGCTCATGAACTACGCGTGTCGCCTTCATTATATGCAACTTCTAGCATGTCTAGACGAAATGATAATAACTATCTTGAATAATTTTATTGCCAGATTCACAAGACCTTGGTACTGAATTAGAATGTTTAGTTTAGCGAGTTACGCTCATGTTTGCTAAATTGGTCGAGAATTTATATCGCTTTTGGATATTAAAATGGAAGAGCTACCACATTTAATAGTGCACTTGAACTGGTAAGAATGGTACGTATCATGAATAACAACAGAACTTAAGTCGAAGAAAACATCCAGCTTTAAATGACAGCAGAAATTGGAACGAAATTAAGGTTATCATGTGTCCAGATTTTTCCGATCTTTAGGCCTCTCCGGACTTTCATCGGCTTTTTAATTTGGCCGGATTACTACTACTAGGAACACTAGGAAAAAATCAGTAAAACTTGCGCTTGGCGGCTACCTAAAATATCTGGACTTATTTTTAACATGCCCAACTTTTTGTCAGGACTTTTCTACTTATGAAATGGTTACCTTACATGAGAGCCTGAAAGTTGCCATGATAGCTACCACTCAAAGCAAATTGTGTCCCGGTTAAAATACTCGTATGATGTCCATAGAATAGATGTTAATCTCTTGAATTTCCATACTAAAACAAAAGACTGCACACTAAATTCACGTAGATTTAAAAATATGTGTAACCTGCGTATCTTTAAACGCCAGAGTGAATGCCTTTTAGGTCTACGTGATCCATTTTCGACCAAAACGTCTCTTTCCATCGGCGAGTTGGAAACGTAGACCTATTACTAGATAAATAAAAATAAACCGGCCAAATGCGAGTTGGGCTCGCGCACTGAGGGTCCCGTAACCACCACACAATACATTAAAAAAACAATTTAAAAAACCGACTTAGTAAAATATGCCATTTCGATTCGGTGAAAGAAATGATAAGATCATCCAAGTAACCGAATACTTTGCTTAACTTGGTAATGAACAGAAATTTATCACTGACTTGCACTTAGTTATTATTAATTAATCATGCCAAGTTAGACGCTTGTACGTATTACCGTTTTTACACTAGAGCAAATACAAAATCCATTAAAAAATACGTTTGTTGTGGGACTTTCATTTTAATTTTGTGACTTTTTTTATTATTTCTTAGTTAATCCGCCGTAACATTACATATTTTGTGAAAATCGGACGGACGGACAGACAGACAGCGTAGGCTTAGTAAAAGGGTGCCGTTTTTACCCTTTGGGTACGGAACCCCAAAAACACTTAAATAAGAAACAAACCAACTGATTTACTGTTTGAAAATAAACAAGCATCTGAGTATTTCCGAGTCCGGAGCTAATTTAGTCATAGAGACGAGAACCCT
Organism: Agriopis aurantiaria; assembly: GCA_914767915.1. Taxonomy (NCBI): domain Eukaryota; kingdom Metazoa; phylum Arthropoda; class Insecta; order Lepidoptera; family Geometridae; genus Agriopis; species Agriopis aurantiaria. The sequence continues at coordinate 5,533,960 of OU612001.1, read as the reverse complement.
CGAAAGACAAAACATCTCCGAAAAGATCGGAACTCAAGAGCCCTTCAAATTGTTAAAGGTTTTATTTTCCTTTTTAAATCTCGGATTATTTACATTCAAGTAAGTATACTTGACTTAACTTTATTCTATTGAAAGTCTAAATTTTTGTAGCGTATTCTGAACGTCTTTGTTTTTAGGGTTCTGTACCAAATGAGTAAAAATGGAACCCTGTTACTAATACCTACTAATACTAGTACCCTGTCTGTATGTCTGTTCGTCTGTCCGTCCTACCTTTAAACGGCTGTGTGTTTCGAACCGTAATAGATAGCCAGTTGAAATTTTCACAGTATATGTAATGTTGAGGTGGATTAACTAAAAAATAATTTAAAAAGTCGCCGCCGCAAGAAGTCCAGCGCGCGTGTGTGCTCTGGGTGGGTATACACGCAATGCTTAACTTTCGTCTTGGTAACTAGCGCATAAAAAGCAGACTTATGCACTAAAGCATCATCATCATCATCATTTCAGCCGTAGGACGTCCACTGCTGGACATAGGCCTCCCCCATCGATCTCCAAAAGGGCCGGTTGGAAGCGGCCTGCATCCAGCGTTTCCCTGCGGTCTCTTTTAGGTCGTCTGTCCATCTTGTGGGTGGACGTCCTACGCTGCGCTTGCCAGTCCGTGGTCTCCATTCCAGAACCTTTCGGCCCCATCGGCCAAATTTTTTATGCACTAAAGCATAAAAAACAATTTTTGTCTGCTTACACCGATCATATTAACTTTACGAGCATAAGTGAAAAGAATATTTAAGCATTTTATGCACTGGTACATAAAAAGCAGACTAATGCACTAGAGCATAAAATCAGTTTTAGTCCGCTTACACCGCACATGATTTAGAACTTTACGACAATGAGAAGTAAAAAGATTATTAAAAAAAAATTACGCACTAGACCATACATTTTATATTATACTAGCGATCCGCCCGCCCGGCTTCGCACGTGTGTAATTTACGTGCGAAGCCGGGGCGGGTTGCTAATTATATATATAAACCTTCCGTGAAAATGTATCTAGCTGATGGTGAAATCCGCATCAAAATCCGTTGCGTGGTTTAGGAGGAGTTAGCGGCCATACAGACAGACAGACGCAGTAGAGATAGAGATTATGATGAAGCAGTTTTAGTCCAATTACACCGAACATAAGGAAGAACTTAACGTGCATGAGAAGTGAAAAGATTATTTAAAGATTTATCTCAAAAAGGATTAGCTGAAATATTGTAACAAGAAACATCGTGAGTTATTCAAACTTAATATGAACGTCAAAATACCGCCTGATACAATCAATTTCTTCTGAAGCAAGAACCAGGTCTAAATAAAGCTTGACCCCGTGAACTGAAACTTTAAAATAGGCCTCCGTGTCACGTTTTCCAATAAGATTAACAGAGTTTACGCCGCGTGCCTCTCGCCCGTGGCCGCGTAAGGCCTCATTAGGCGTCGGCATGGAATTCCCGCTCGAATACTGTACTGGTGGCCACAGAAGTGGGATATCGCACTAATATTATAAGCTAGCATTCTCGACAGACGTTGTCCTGACCAGACTTCAGTAAGTAAATTTAGTTTCGAGTTCACACAAAAATCACATAAAATGGCACTACCAGTTTAAAAAATAAACCGTTTATACTTTTCTTTCCCTATAAACTTTATGCGGCCTATTACAAAAAAAAGTTAGCGAAATCGGTCGAGCCGTTTTCATGTGATGCGCTTACCACCGAACTTACCAACGAACAGCATCTACTTTTTTATTTATATAGATAGATAAGATGCAAAAGTTTATGATTATATTTGATACTCCTTCACCCTAAATGACTGAACGGATTTGGATGAAATTGGAAGTGGAGATAGCTTATACCATGGATTAATACTTGAGACTTTTTAAAAACAAAAATGGTACATCGAAAATAAGCACTACGTTAATTATTGAAAATTCATCACCGATGAAAGTTTATATTATATGAAAGCTCATAATTTTTTTGAAGTTCAAAACGTGTTTTTTTTTTGCATCCAGTGGAAGCTGATGGCAGACTTTCGTTCAGTGCGTTGGCCTATGTTTAGCAGTGTACGTCTTCTGGCTGATGATGATGAAGTTTCTGTTTCAGCTTCTACAAATACGTTTACAAATAAAAGTCAGCTTTTAGAAATTCATCTCCTAAAAGACTTAAATAGGAGAATACAATTTTGTATGAGTTTCATTATTTCCTCAGTTCAATTCAGTTAACTGATGGAAATTCCGACCAGGCATTCGGCTCGTAGAGTACTAAATCGATTACTAAATAAAATATGGCTAGAAAGAAGCAATAAATTACGTAAATAATTATTTTGAAGCACAGATTTGCAAATTCTTTGTTTTAATAGTATATTATGCAATTAGTGAATAAAGGACTGATTTAAAGCGAGGGCCATAGATGAATCACGAGTGTAGCGAGTGATTCAAGTGTTACAATTCTGAGCGACACGAGTGATTCATTGCCCTCGATATAAATCAGTTTTATTCAAGAGTTACATACTATACTTTATACCATGACTACGAGAAAAAGAAAGATTTAAGGAGTTTGTATTGAGTGCTTTTTTGCGCAAGAAGGTTGTATAGCATTGAGATGGAGGTCGAATATATTGGTGTGTTATAAATTCAAATACCGAAATAGTGTTTAAAATTTATTATTATTCAGTGTTTTCAGTGAATAAAATAAGGTTTTAAAGGGGGAATGATATAAAATAAATTTTCTACTCTATTGTACCTATAGTGTAGTACACCACATAGTAAAGGCTAGTGTACATATGATCGTAACGCGTTAACCCGACGCTTGTGTTTGTTGATGCCAATTACAACCTGTTACATTGTTAACGACGATGTAGGGTTCAGTTAAATCATTAGGACCGTATTCTATATTACAAACATCGAGATACAAAACCTATAGAGTCACAAACGTGCAAAGAATATGTCCGAACCATAACTCGGCGCACGCTAAGCACTGCGCCGATTTTTTGGTTAGTTGTAAGGCAACCGCGATCCGACTACGCCACGCGATGCCAGTGCTACGATGACATAGTGGATTAGCGACGTTGAACACTATACAAGCGACATAACGTCTTTTCGGTTATAACGGTTCATTGTACTCATCATTAAAAAAACATTATGGGATCAACCCTGAAATCGCGAAATAGGACATACTCAACAGCCACAGCTATCTATCTCATTCGCAATTTAAAAATATTACTAGTTGATTCATTTCTTAAAAATGTTGAAATCGTACGAAAAAGTTAGATGTTGCTGGTAAGCGCAGCATAAACAGCTTGATAGCTGTTCCAGCTGTCAGAAAATATTTAGCGAAAGAGCCGAATTAAGGGGACCAAAAGTGTATATTGAAGTCTACGCGTGCGCAGACGCTTGCAACAGCTAGTATATAAAAAATGCGAGTTTATGTTGTTTCTCTTTCACGCAACATCAGAGCAGCGGATTGCCGTGATTTTTTGCATAGCGCAGCTAGATAAGACCTATATATATATACGATTTCGGGGTTAGTCCCGTAGTAAAAGTTGTTCACTATGATCAGAATGGCCTCCTTCCGGCATCATCCCACATTTCCGTGTAACCTTGTATTGTTCTCCGAGTAATTAAGTAGTGGTGTTATGTGACTAACATGTCAACTACTTGAGGCAATAAAACCAATGAACTAAATTACTACCGTATTTGCTAATTACCAATTCACGAACATAAAACAGATAAACATTTACTTGCCGCATTATTTATAACCCGAATAACCGATAGCTTTGTTTAATTAATTAAACAAACAGATTTATAAATCATTAGGTACGTTTATTGAGACCTTTGATCTGATAGTTCGCGGTGGAATGTTTATTAGAAGTTAGCATAAACAATTGACTGATTATAGCTTACCTAATTAATTTTGTACTCAATCAAAGATTTCTAAAATGCCGTTTAGCCGTTTAAGTAAAAAATGAATAGGTAAAAAAGGAATAGAGAGGCAAAATTACTTTCGCATTTGTTCTCCGTGCGAAGCAAAGGTTTCAAAGTAAACGGAACCATCGGCGTTTGCATCTATATATTTCTTTGACAATAGCTTGGGTATCGTTGATTTCATCATGTTCATATATCTTACTGCCGTAATTAAATTTACTACGGAATGCATAAATCTTTTTCTATATATAAAAATCAATTGCCGTGAATTAGTCTCGAATATACACGAAAATGGCTGAACCGTAGCATACTTTAAAGTACATTCTAATTTTGATCTCTACATAATTTTTCTTTTACAATAAAGAATTATGTACTTAACAAATTAGCTTTCTTATTGTTGTGTTATTCTTAATATTTGTGAAAACTTTTAATTGGCCTTCTATCTTTGTATTTTTTACCTAATTTTGTACCTATTTGTCAGTATTCCCATAAAATTAATATACTTATTTATTATATCACTTCGAATTTTAGACGGATCACTACCGTTACTTCTATCTCCTCTACTATTCTTATCACTATCAGTTATCTTATCAGAATAAAATTATTATAATTATAATTTCCATATCGCATAGTAACACCAACGGTTTTATATCGGGTACTTTGAGGGCCTTTTCATACTATGCTCTAATATGAACGCATCATTTCATACCCCCCATACTGACCCACGCGAGAACATCAAACGTGCTAAGGCATAAATGTGTCTATCTGTCCATAAGAAATGTATGCAAGTGATATTGTTGTACGTCAGAAAAGGGTCATGTCATTCATTATCATTATTAAAAAAACTCGTACTCTTGAGAACAAGCCTGAAATCGCAAAAAACAACTATTCTGTGGAAAAAGTTTATTCTTGTATGGAAGCTGATTTTACTTTTAATACGCGAAGTAAAAGTTGTTCATAATGATAAACTTCGTTTGGGCTTAACAAAGAAGTCGTATCGTAGTCTGAAGAGACCTTCAAACAACCTTCGACATAGTGTACCTAAACTCATAGGACTCATCGGCCCAATCATTTGATTTGCAATTCAAATTGGCGTGTGGGGAATTTTATAATGACGACATTGTATCTATCGTTCAGACTACGCATAAACGACTTGCGATAGAAACTGCAGAAGAGCCTGAAAAGGGGAGCGTTATTTTTTCAACTTACGTGTACTCATGCAATAGTATAACAAACAGGAGTTTTATTTATTGAAAATAAAGCTGTCGAAGAAAAAAAAGTTATCTACATTATGGAGTATGTATTCTATGCTACAGTGTACTATAAAAACAAGGCATAACATTGACATAAAAAATAATAGTAATAAGAAAATTACTCTTAATTTTAGTAATTGTTCCAATTTTAATGTGCATTTTAATTAATTCAACCTTCCTTTTTTCTTCATTAAATGTCTATTTTCGCCTAAATCTTTCTTTTTCTCGTAGTAGTGGTATAAAATATAGTATGCAACTCTTGAATAAAACGGATTTATATCGAGGGCCATGAACCACTCGCGTCGCTCAGGATTCTAACACATGAATCAGTCGTTAGAATCTTTCACTTGTTCGTGATTCATCTATGGCCCTCGCTTTAAATCCGTCCTTTATTCACTAGTTGCATAATATACTATTGTTGTTTGGAGAACCCGCATTTCGTTTTTTTTTTTTTAAATTATTTCTTAACCGCTTTAGCATTACGTATTCTGTGAAAATTTCAACAGGCTATCTGTTACGGTTCGAAAGATACAGCCGTTAATAGGTAGGACAGACGAACGGACAGACAGACATACTCTGTTCCCGTACTTTCAGACCTTTATTTCGCTAGGTCCAGTGGGTACTGACCCTGCCTTCTGCGCTTGAGGGCGTGGGTTCGATTCCCACCTAGGACAAGCATTCATTTATGATGAACATTTGTGTTTGTTCTATATCTGTGTATTAATATCTATTTAAGTATGTATTTAAAAATACTGGCAGCCATATCACAAGCTTTGCATAGTTTGGGGTCAAATGACCGTGTATGCAAAAATGAAAAAAAAAAAACTTCCTTCATAACAGAAAGTTAAGGAACAATCAATGTTTCCACTTCAATTCAAGTGAAGTTATACGGATACAGCAAGAACCAAGAACAATAAAAAGTGAAAGGATTATGAAACGGCGGCTTGAATAGCAGCGGAAATAGGTATATTAGTTTCGGTTCAGTGGTTCTGTCGCCAATATTGGCCCAGATATTGACAAAGGCTTGTCTGGTTGCCGCTTCTAGAACGTACTGTATTGTAGAGGTAAAGTAAGTTTTTTTTATACAGTGTGTAACAAGAATTTTAGTCCATATTGTCACACTAATATTACAAATGTGTGTGTATGTGCGTGCATGTTTGTTTCCAACTCCGTAAGATCTACAGGGATTTGGATGAAATTTGGAATACATGTAACTTATATGATAGATAAGGGGGAGGCCCATGTTCAGCAGTGGACGTCTTCTAAGAGGGAGGCCTATGTTCAGCAGTGAACGTCTTCTAAGGGGGAGGCCCATGTTCAGCAGTGGACGTCTTCTAAGAGGGAGGCCTATGTTCAGCAGTGAACGTCTTCTAAGAGGGAGGCCTATGTTCAGCAGTGAACGTCTTCTAAGGGGGAGGCCTATGTTCAGCAGTGGACGTCTTCTGGTTGATGATGATGATATGCAAGATTAACACAAGCTACTTTTAGCCCGACCAAAGAAAACAGGTCCTGTAAGAAGGTGTTCAAATCGCGAAAGTTAAAAAATTAAAATTATTGTACCTGACTATAACAATTGACCTGAATTCAAGGGCAATGGCTATCGATTATGACTCAAGTCTCAAGTGAGTCTAGGTACTCGTAGTTAGTGTCGCAATCAAGAAGGTTCTAGATATAGTACATTAAACAATGCGATAGTATCTCCAACAATTACTGAGACCTACTATAACTACATACTATACATGGCAAGAGCTTTTTTTGCTCTGACCGCTGCAATAGATTACAAAAACTAAATGAAAACGGCAGAATTCTCACATTTTTTAGGTTTTTGAATGTAGGTTTTTTTTTTTAAATTTTTTAGTGCATGCGACGACGAACACTATTATTTTATATAAATATGTTATCACTTAAGTGACAAATAATTGTCTTTGTGGTAATAAAGTTCTTTAAACCTAAACCTAAGATTGTAGCTGATAGCCGATATGCTATACTAAAATATTGAAAGAAAATGTTTTGATTCAGCAATTTTACAATTTAATTATCAGACCTAAGAAATTTGAACTTAAACTGCTGCCAGTTTGATAAAACCCGCCCGTAAAAAGCGCGTTGATTCCACTTTTATTGTGCGTAGTTACATTACATAGTTACAATCTAGGTGTCGTCCAAGTAGCGAGTGAATCAGTTTCTTCAAGGCAAGCGTGCTCCATCGTAGACCGCATCATCGCTTAACATCAGGTGAGGTGGAGGTGAAATGCAAGCCAATTTATTAATAAAAAAACCTAGTTTACGGTCTTGCTTGTAGGCTTCAAAAAGATTGATCTTATGTGGTTTTAATTAAATAAGTAACACTGATTGATCGTACCTATCCACGATATCGTAAAAAAAACAACGCCTACTTTCATGAAATGATTTTCAAAAGGTAAATAGTAGGTCACCTACGTCATCATCAGAATTTTCAAGATCAAGTGAGGGTAGAAGAACAAAACACCCTCTCTTCACCAGACCTCTTTGTCAGACACCCGCAGTTTTCACTTTTCAGTCGGCTCGTGACCACGGCCATTGTAACATGCTCAAAACGTCGAGCTAAATAAAATAATGCCCATCTATATAAATAAAATAATGCCCGATGAGTAATTTAAAACTTCATCAGAATTCTACGTAACATAATTTTTATATGTCAATTGCCGGACGTAAGCCTCAATTTCACTTCATGCGATCTGTTGCTTTACACAAGTAGAGTGCTTTTCATGAAAGAAGTCCCCCAGACGCGGCGCTGTCATCGCGTATGTCACTATCAGTATCATTTCTCGAGTAGAACTTTAACAACTTTTGGCATCGTACACGACTCGTTAACGATGGAAAATTAATAAAAATCTCACTAGCGTCCAAACACAGTAACAACACCTGACAACTACAACATGGAAATTTAGTTCCGCTGTTTGCCGTGGGACTTCTTTCATGAAAAGGACTCTAGGTTAGTAATTTCTTCTTCATTTACGTCTAACTTCAGCTTACTGAGCCAGTAGGTATACCACGAAGTTTGCCAGTATTTGTCATCTCGTATCATCAAAGCCTGCAATTCCTTTGAGGCTGCGGCGTCGATCCTATGCAAACAACACCCACACATACGCCAGTACTAATTACCGATATTACTAGCCGCATCAGAGAAGGGTCGTGCTAACTGTTTTTTACCCAAGTCGGGTTGCCAGCTATACAAGGCTTTTATGAATGGGTACGCTAAGTAAAAAGGGGCTTATTGTGAACAACACGTGTGAACTGCCCGAGTCCGTGAAATTGATAATGCAACTATCATCTGAAAACATATATAAAGAAATTCTCATACAAATAATAATCAGAAAAATATATCGGTCTCATCATCATCAGCTAGAAGACGCCCACTGCTGAACATAGGCCTCCCTTTTTAACCTCGACACTGAACGACAGCCTGCTTTCTGCATCTACTGGATGCCCGCGACTCTCACAATGTCGTCGGTCTATCTAATGGGAGGCCTATACCTACGCTGCGTTTCCGGTTCGTGGTCTCCACTCAAGAACCTTTCTTCCCTATCGGTTATCGGTTCTTCGAGCGATGTGGCCTGCCCATTGCCACTTTAAATTGCAAATTTTAATAGTTATTTATGTAGGTGACTCTGGTTTTTTGGCGAATATCCACGTTCCAGAATCTATCGCGCAAAGAAACCCCGAGCATAGCTCGCTCTCTATTGGCCGCTGTGTGATTCTGAGTTTTTCGAATAGGACAACAGTTAAGGACCACGTCTACATATTCCAAACATTTCGTCAAGCGTGAAAGGCTTTTTCCATGGAGCTTTTTGATGTTTTTCGCGAATTCAGGATTAATTCTATTGTAAATGTTGTTTATATTGAGTGCTAAGGTTTATTATTTGTTACCTTTTCTGAATAACTCGGCAAGTCCTCCACAAGGTGACCTAGATTCCGAATGATGAGCGCTATCAGAATTCATGTTCGCTAATAAAACTTTCAATGCATTTTACAAACGTTTTAGAAAGCTGTAAACGTACTGCTTGATTTATTCGGTTATTAAACTTTACAGAAGTAGCTGAAAAGTTATTTCATCATAATTAGTACAGCTTTGAGCACTGCTCGATGCTGGCTTATCCTAAGGCAACGCTACTCAGCTCGAAATTCTGCTTTTTTATTTCAGTTACTGCCTAACTATCTTTCGTAGGTACAATATACTTTTATTTAGTGACAATTAAATTTAAACCAAAAAAATAACAAAAAAAAAATACGTAGGTACATTGTCACCAAAACCGGCCTCAACTCAACATGTTGCTGGTTGTATACAACCAGCGCTGGTATTGGGCCTTGGGCCAGGGAAGTGACGCCACGTATCGTCACCACAGTCACGGCAGCGTTAGACATTTTGGAAAATCTATGGAAGATTGTCCAAAATGTCTTTAACGCAGCTTATTTTTCCGTGTATATTGTGTTATTGTATTTTTTTGCCACAAATAAATTATGTCTATGTCTATGTCTATGTCTATTTATTAGCTTCTCTCCTTTGTTATGCTGCTAGGCTGCCGGAACCCACCATTTGGTACTTGGCTACAGATTTTGAACTTGAAGGTGGGATGGCTAGCCGGGAATTAGTTAGTGCCCTACCACCTTGCTATGGTTTTCTGAAGAAGTTTATCTTCAACGGCAGCTCAAGCTCATTGTTGCGATTAGAACCTTTTTTGGAATTCAAACTCGCCAATCACAGCCAAAAAAGAGACCGCAGGGAAACGCTGCAGGCCGCTTCCAACCGGTCCTTTTAGAGATCGATGGGGGAGGTCTATGTCCAGCAGTGAACGTCCTATGGCTGAAATGATGATAATGATGAATCACAGAGCTATCATATATAGATATAATCCGCGATCATCGCTAGAAGTTGTCCGGTGTGACAACGGTCATGAGTTTACTAATCCAAATAAAACCAAATCAGCTGCGGCAGAAGTTGCCTACGTATTACACGTATGTTTCAACTGTCGGTCACACTATCCCCGCGAGTTCTCGAACAAAACCAGCCTTAATTTAGTGGGCAACTTGAAAGTTTCCTCACACGGGAGTTCGGGACGGTGGCAAAATGTTAATTGCTATCATTGTAACTAAAGTTTGACGACAATTAGGGGTTACGCGAGACAGCAGTGGCTTATGAAGTTGTGACAATGAGCTGTTTTAGATAGGCTTTGAATAATTGTTGTTGTAGTTGTAATTTGGACTTTCAAAAGCTTAGTCTAGACCATCCAACGCTCAGTCTCCTAATGAGGTACATTTTGACTTAAAAATTCAAAAGTTTAGTCTTGACCAGTCAACGCTCAGTCTCCTAATGAGGTACATTTTGACTGAAATATTCAAAAGCTCAGTCTTGACCAGTCAACGCTGTCTCCTAATGAGGTACATTTTGACTGAAATATTCAAAAGCTCAGTCTAGACCAGTCAACGCTCAGTCTCCTAATGAGGTCTATTTTGACTGGAATATTCAAAAGCTCAGTCTAGACCAGTCAACGCTCAGTCTCCTAATGAGGTCTATTTTGACTGGAATATTCAAAAGCTCAGTCTAGACCAGTCAACGCTCAGTCTGTGAATGAGGTACATTTTGACTGGAATATTCTCGGTTGTAGTATAATAGTAGATCAGTTAGGTTAAGGCCGCGCTCAACGTTCAAAGCTATCTCTCTCGCACATCTGAAAAACTTTCAAAGGCATGAATCAATGAGGGATAATTTTAATTTAATTTAATTTTATCTTTATTCAAGACCAACAGCACAAAAATATATACATAAGTTTTAATTAAGTTATTTTAAAGTACATCCATTAATAGGTCTATATTAGTGGTAATAATAATGTCGAAAATCCCTACTAAAAACATATATATGTTGCATACTAAGCGCTAAATAGCTTAAGCTTCAATAAGTTGATAATAAAGCTAATTAACAAAATTAAGCACATTTAAACATAAGTAGCACATAGAAACCAATAACAGTTAAAAATTATGGTTGGGTATCATAATTATAATAAGTGCAGGTAATAATAGTTTTTCTAATGCTCAAAAGCGGTGAAGGAAAACATCGTAATGAAACCGGTATACCTAATAAATACGGTATAGTTAATAAACCCACTGGGCATTATATTTAAAATAACTTTGAAGTTTTCAGGCGGCCTAAATCCCTGACTCAGCCTATATGAATTCCTTTTTACAAAGCTTGTATATGAGACCGATATCTAAATTTACTACAGACCACTTCGATGGAAAAATAAAAACAAAAAAACATAACATTTCAAGATTTGGTACTCCAAAGTTGAGTGAAAATTTGGATTTGTGTTATCCCTGAAACCATGGAGATTTTCAGGCGGTCTAAAAACACCCACCCAACCTATTCGAATTCCTTTTAACAAAGCTTCTATACGAGACCCATTTCCAAACATACAAGCCACTTCGAGCGAAGCAAAAACTAACCGTATTCGGAACTCCATAAATAACAAACTTTACAAAGAACCGTAAGAAAGCGCTACAGTTCAGTGGTTTCATTATATAAGCTCAGGCTATTCAGGATCATTTCCTTAAATGATAAGTTTGCCCTAGTTCAAACCACTTGTGGAGTTTTTTCATCCCTTTCAGTCCCTTTCCCTATCTCTCATATCCTGCCCCGGGTCAACGTATTGAGTAAAATATGTAGGTAGTATAATGGCGCATTCACACCAAAGATAAGTATTCTTTACTAAGCAATAACGTCAATCACTTCCCGGTTTACCGTAGGTTTTAAACAATGACGATATAACCACGGGTTATGGGTTACGTAACCACGGGATAAATAACCATGGGTATCATCTTTTGCTAAAAGACTAAGCATCTACTGCGTTATGCCCAAACGGTGTTATCAGTCTTCCGTACATTAGACCTAAAATAAATGTAAAGGCATTTGCCACCTCGCTGTAACCACGAAATATGCTTGTAACCATAATAAGTTACCTACAAAATGCGCGTTCACATAAAAACGTAACATTTTATCGTTGCAACAAAACGTAACGCAAAAAATACTATTTCTTGTAACGATGGTTGTAAAACGATCGATTCATGACGTACTTACCTCTACCATTATGTTTTATGGTATCTGCCGAACTGGGAAACCGGTTAAGTTCAACCCTTAAAAAACCCTTCTGTACACCTGTTTGAAATTTATTCACCATTCAAAGTCATTCTTCCGCGTCGTGGAGCGTTTTGCATTTTTTATTCATTTGTCATTAAGATTGACTAGGGTTGCCACTTATCGTGTTGCTAAAGACGTCTCGAACTGAATTATGTCAATCCAATTTCATCTCACATTTCAAAATGAGTCAAGAACGTTGAGAATTTGCAAATGTACCGTCGTTGCTGGTAATACGGCATATTATTACGGCATAATATTGTGTGTGACGCTTAATAACAGGTGAGCTGGCGGTAAAACGCAAGCTAAATACATACTTTAAAAAGTTTTAGACGCAACTTATCGTGTTGCTTAAGACGTCTCGAACTGAATTATGTCAATCCAATTTCATCCACATTTCAAAATGAGTAATATCAAGAACGTTGAGAATTTGCAAATGTACCGTCGTTGCTAGTAATACGGCACATTATATACGGCATAGTATTGTGTGTGTCGCTTAATAACAGGCGAGCTGGCGGTAAAACGCAAGCCTAATACATACTTTGACAAGTTTTAGACAGAGCTACTTCAAAGATTGTGGAGTAGAGCAGCTAAGCCTGATTTTTCCACCTACAAGTTAGAATGCCTAGGATTAGGACACGCGCGATGCCAGTAACAAAGAATCACTGAAACTATTTAGAATAATGAAATAACCTTATAAAGATTCTAAAGACTGTATACAAATTAATTTTAAAGGCAGGATTAATAATAATATTTTGATAAAATAAAAATGTTGATTCTGCTGTATCGCCATGATAAGTGAAGTATGAACCACCAATCAGAATGAACGATGTCACGAATATGAAAACAAACGCAATTTCGTTTAAAAATCTCCGTAGAAAATTGTTTATCATGGAGTGTTTATCAACGTGAAGTTATAAGCAGACTCCATCGCCTGCGAGTGTTCAATAACACTAACACCAATGTGTGAATTCGAATAAATGTAAAAAAAAACAACTCAAATTTTCTACAAAAATAAATGTTACATTATTATGTATATTTATTTACACGAAAAATATTTAAACAATATTTATATTATAAAAAATAAGTGGTTTATTAAAAGTAGATGCGTAAAAACATCGTTATTTTTTTAAAGTTTCTAAACTTCAGTAACTTGCATTATGATAAAAATAGTTTGTAGGTACTCATCGTTTCAGACAAAACAGGTTTTATGGTCTTTGCTTTTGCGTAGGGACAACCCTAGCCGAAATTAGGGGCGATCACAACTCTGCGGGGCGCCAACTAAAATATGTTTCAGAAACGTCCCTCGTGTGTTCTATTTGCGATTTAACGAACCGTGATTGTGTTATAGCACCAAACACCCTGTAGAACCCCACTAAAAAGCAACATCACCCTACTACACCCGAGAGCACCCCACTAAATCCGATTTTGGCGTATTGTCACCCTTAATTTATTGCAACAAGTGCAGCTTTTTACAAGCTTAGATTTTTTGACATTTGGCATGTTAATTAACCGTTTGTATAGAAAGGGAGATTTTTTTGAGAATAATAAATACATGAATTAATATTAGACACGTGTGTGAGGATCTTTTAAATAACAGTACTTAGCATATTTTTGAAGTAATGTTTTACATTTTGAAGTAGATATAATTTTAATGTGAATATTGAACTGCGGGATTATTATGGATGCTCGTTCGTGATTCGGATCGTGATTGCGATCACAATCAAAATCACGTATTGACATCCATAATAAACCTGTGGATCCTACAGTACATTTAAAAACGCAATATTAAGATAGCTGACGAAAATGTCCCGTAAAAATAGATTGGAAAATTGACCATAGATATGTCCCTTTCAGTGGAGATAGATAAAATTCACTGAAAGAAACAGATGGTAAATTTTAAGATATATCTTACATATCCCTATTGATAGGTATGTGGAATGTATAAGAGAAAAATATATTGTGAACCTGGAATCAGTAGGCTAATGGAAATCTAGTTCATGATTTGGATTGTGATCTCGATCGCGAGCCATCTCACTCACGCACGTGGTGCGAGTAAATATGCAATCATAATCACAATCAAACTTCAGTAATAAGCCGCTGGACCCTAACACCACGTCGCTGAGGCAGATGGCACAGCAATGAGGTCTATACCCAGCAGTGGGATAAAGATGAATGCAGATGATGCTGTAGAAAAATAATGAGGGAAGACGCAAGAGTAGAAATTTATTCTCGCGCACTCTTTTACCCAAAGACCTATTTTTTTTAAATCTGTGTCCTGTATATTCGTTTCACCACGATACAATATGACTATAACTCATCAGTAGCTATCAAATAATTGATATTTCTGAGCCGTAAAAAACCGAATGAATTCAACTGTTAATGAAAATTCGGTCATGCAGAAAAATAATTGGTTCCTGTACAAAGGTTCTCTATTTCGGATAGCCAGGAATAAAAAAAAAAAAAAAAAATGCGCTATTAAGTTTGCGTGAAATTTCAGGCAAAAGTTGTCGCACAATGTTTTTTGGTGATAATAAATAAATAAAATCGGCCATGTGCAAGTCGGGCTCGCGCACTGAAGATTCCGCACCCTTACAAATTTTTCACGCATAATAAAACACTCGCAACAATGAATAATAGTCCACATGCAAAAAGGGCGGAAAGGTCGTCTGCAGGGTAAGTTAAATTAAAGGAATGAAGCCTGATTTAAGCCTGATGCGTTCGCAATCGCCACTCCACCTTACCATATCTACCTTGTTTATCTATGTCCAAGAACCTCAAAAGTTCAAAAGCTCAAAATGACCAGTATGGTGGATTTGGGCCCATCCTCTGAAAGAAGGCCTGAGTCCCAGCAGTGGAAACAATAGATAGGCTGAAATGATGATGATGTACCTAAAACTCATAAGAGTCCGCGTCACGCGTCACCGTCAAAAGTTGCTACCAGTAAATTCGTATTAGAAATTCATGGCGTCCGTCACAATCTATATGCAAAATAGGTGTAAACAACTCACACCACTTGAACGGTTCCGCGAAAAGGTAACCGTTTTATAAAATCGTTTTGTACAATTAGTAAACGTGGTACGTGGCTCACATGTTTGCCGAATGAAAAATAAACTGTGTTACGCAATGAATTTCGCTGAAAAAAGCAGTGCATGCATTTTGTTCTCCCTATGCTACGAACCGAGGAAAAATTAGAAACTTTGTCACATCAGTATGTGGCGTTGGGCATAATACATTGCTTGTGTTGTACTTCGTGGCACGATCATGAATGTTAAGCTTGGTGGCGGCAGGTGGATTAGAGCTCTGAAAGAGTGGTTTAACTTTACTCGATGGATAAATTACTTTAGACCAGCATGCCTAACATGCGCATCGCGACAAAATCTTGTCGTCACTTTGTAGAGCGAGAACGCGATAAGACACCTACGGTTACGTATACGCCTGTCTAGCTTTGGCACGATAAGAAGAGTCGACTAAATTTTGTCGCGGCGCGCATGTTAGCCGGCCAGGACATGCACGGACGAAACGAGATACCCACCTGGAGATTGATACAGACTGACGACAATGATCGCTGCCGGAAAGACTGATATCGTTTAAGTAGGCAATGTTTTTTTTTACTACCATGTCTATACCGTATTATCAACTACGACCTTTCTGACTTATAATACTGGCAGGTACTGGCTTTTATTGTGCGAACTGCTAGTTTGTGGAATGCGCTGCTTGAATAGGTGTTCCCCGATAGTTACAACCTGGGTGTCTTCAGAGGCCAAACGCAAGCATATTATTCATTTTAAAATAAAATACTGTTGCCCGTCAGGGGCAGGTACAAGTATTGTATCTGACTCAATTCATTGTTAAATATAACTACTGAGCGTTAAAATTAATGTTAAAATATTAAATCGAAACTAAAATACAGTCAAGAAACAGCTATCCCAAAGCCCTTCCAAAGAATTACAGTAAACGACAAATTGTGAAATGTTGAGCATCACATACTCGTAACCCCATTGGCTGCAGAAACTTAAGTCTAGATTATGGTGGACTAGCTGAAATCCGTTACTTCGTACGCGTAGAACCCGTTATAGATGTGTTATTCTAATGTATCTATACTATCTATGAATACATACATATATATAAAGAAACAAACAAACAAAATAACAATCAAATCTTTCCTCTTTATCTATACTAATATTATAAAGAGGAAAGATTTGATTGTTTGTTTGTTTGTTTGTTTGCATTGAATAGGCTCCGAAACTACTGAACCGATTTGAAAAATTCTTTCACTGTTGGGAACCTACACTATCCCCGGGTAACATAGGCTATATTATATTTTCAAAAAAATAGGGATCCTTACTAAAACTCCAATAATGTAACCCAAGGTGTAAAAAACTTAGATTTTCAATTTTGACTGCGTGTTTGACATTTCTAAGACAGAACAACGTCTGTCAGGTCAGCTAGTACTATATATATATTGTTTGTTTGCATTGAATAGGCTCCGAAACTACTGAACCGATTTGAATATCCCCGGGTAACATAGGCTATATTATATTTCCAAAAAAAAATTAGGGATCCTTACTAAAACTCCAATAAAGTAACCCAAGGTGTAAAAAAATAAGATTTACAATTTTAACTTTCCGTGTTTGACAGTTCTAAGACAGGACAACGTCTGTCAGGTCAGCTAGTAATCTATATTATTGTAAACTTTCATTAAAATCCATTCGGTAGTTTTTGCGTGAAAGAGGAACAAACATCCATACATACAAACTTGCGCATTTATAATATTAGTAGGATTCAAATTTAAAGACTGACTGAAATTGCATTTCAAGCCTGAACGGTAACTAGCCATTGTTCTCTCTTGCCTAAGGCCAAAACCGCCCCCGGCCCTGAAACCCAGTCAATCCTCTCCCTTTATTTACGCGCGCGGGCCTTGCAAACAACGTTTTGAATATTTACTAACTAACAGTTAAATTCCCGTAAAATTGTCGCGGAAATTAATGTAAAACATTTGCAAATTGGATTATGCAAACTATGTGGGGGAGAGACCTAAATATTTTGAAAGGAACGATTTCTCGCTTCGCAGATTTAAGGGCCCACTCTTCGACTTGAAATCTTTAGAACATTTAAAATCATATAGTAAGAATTTAAAATAACAGACATTAAGAATAAAAAAATAAAAGAATTTAAGTTTTTATTTTATATTTTTGTTATTTTGTTTTGCAATTTTATAATTTCCTATTCCGGTAATTTTCATGTTGATATTTTATAGGAGGACGGAAAAGATCGATAAGACATTAATAAAATAATAATATAACAATATAAAAATTGCTTTAAAGCGTATTGCAATGTTATTCTCATGATGAACCGCGATCCCCGTGGTTCTGTCGGGGTTGTGAGTACTTGTGAGCTATCATCATCATCATTTCAGCCGTAGGACGTCCACTGCTGGACATAGGCCTCCCCCCATCGATTTCCAAAAGGGCCGGTTGGAAGCGGCCTGCATCCAGCGTTTCCCTGCGGTCTTTTTTAGGTCGTCTGTCCATCTTGTAGGTGGACGTGTTACGCTGCGCTTACCGGTCCGTGGTCTCCATTCCAGAACCTTTCGGCCCCATCGACCATCTGTTCTGCGTGATATGTGCCCTGCCCACTGCCATTTAGACTTGCTGAGCTATACCGTTACAAAATTGCCTCTTAAAAATTATAAAGTGAGCTAATTCTATTTATTTATTTTTTTATTCTTTTCTATTTCTTTTCTTTTCATATCCTTGTTTGCTCTAGGATATTTTTATAATTGACTGTCCTTTTTGACCGACTTTAGTAGGAGGTTCTCAATTCGGTCTATTTTAATTTATTTTACAATACCTACAATACAATATTTCTTATATGTACTTTTTAATTTTTTTATTTATTTATTAAACCAAACTTGCGTTTGACCACCAACTCGCCTGATTTTAAGTGATGATGCGGTCTGCGATGGAGCACGCTTGCCTAGAAGAAACAGATTCACTGGTGATTTGGATACACCAAGATTGTTTATTTTTTTGTATGTACTTGTACACCATTTACTCCGAAATTTGTTGACCAATGTACGTGGTTATTTTTTTAGTATGTAAAGGAAGGTCTCGAGGTGATCCCACAAAAAATTCATTAGCTTTTCTCAATAGTTTTAAACCAGCTCCAATAGTATGAATAATTTTGTTCGGTGATTACTAATTTTAAAGTCTTTTTGTATTGAAATTATCTTGTGTCAAGTATCATTTGCCACACTCAACTAGCAACTCTCCGTGAGCCGTAAAAGCATTTGTAACTAAACATGCACGCCTAAAATAGGCTGAAACTTGACCTCATTAGCGCTACGCAAATAGGACAAACCAAGACAAAGTTAATTTGCATCCGTCCCTTTGTGTATTATCTTTAATCATGTACGGTCCGCAATAAAGGGTTTCTGTCTTGCACATAAACAAATATCTCATTTTAAACCTACCCTAATTTATAGAGGCTTTAAACTCGCGAGTAGCTAAGCTATCAGGCGTGGGGGAGATTAGAGGGGCCTCATTAGACTGAACTTCTCGTCTTTCAGGAAAGATAAAGTTTCCTGAGGATTAGGAAGACGAGATTGAAAATCTGCGTTCGATAGTTGAGTCCGAGGTTTTATTGACGGATCTGGATTCGAAAATAAACTGCCAAGGAAAAGAAGTTTCTTCGTTAAAAAGTTTTAACCTAGACGATTTCTCGGCAGACCATATTACGCGAACGGGGCAGTTGAACAAAAAATTATGCACCTTACCTTCTATTTAAAAGACCTACTCAATGATACGAGGGTTGCAATCCATTTTTACGAGCTTTAATATTTAATTTGTATGTTTGTTTAGGTCAAATCTTGCAAGCTGAATTAGAACCACTTCCTCTTATACTGCGGAGTTGAATTTTTACATGTTGGTTCAGTTCCGATGACAATACATTTTTATGGTAAGATATAACCTGGATCGACACCCAGGATTAGCTCCAGATAAAGGAACTGTTCAACAGCACAGACACGTAGTTTTGTTGTGCATTTTATCATTGTAGCCGGTTTTAAATTTCACTATGACATGGTTGCTGCAATCAAGGTTGGGTCCTGACTAGGGAACTTCTTAATGGTTAGCTGAACAGACCTGAAATGTTGTATACGCCAAAGAGAATATAAATACTACGGTGTACGCATTCAATTATGATAACCCATTCTAAGTGTCACCATGACTTGACTACAAAAACTTGATTTTTTTGTTTACTATAAATTTATTTCATCCTTATTTCACTTGTCATCTTGTATTATGATACGTAAACTACCCTGAAACCATCCTAGAACCTATTCAAATTTATCGACGCTTATGCATGTTAGCCCAGCAGGAATAATACTAAAAGACTAAACTAAGACAAGAAAGAGACTTAATACTAAGAGACGCTACTTCTTCCTGACAAGTTCAGTGCAAGTTCAGTGGCTTAGAAACTTGCACAGGCCTTCTCCAACATCTCCAGCTGTATCCATAAACACTGCTTAGTCATCAGATAAACTGTGGTCATCCTGTCAACCAAATACATTCTGCACGCATTTTGCTCACGACTTAATTTTCACCGCAAATCGTTTCCCGGCATTTTCAATCAGAAAAGGATTTAGTTGTATACCTTAAACACATTTCCGACTTATTTCGTGAGCAACGGAAAAAAATCCGAGATGAAAAACGGTATATCCGATATTCAATCATGCCTACACGCACAATGCTGGCTTATTCCAAATACCAACGTTAATACTCTCTGCATGAAGGCTGGAGCGACGTATGAAAAACGTGAACAGAAATATTAGGCAGACAAGCTGTTTTCTGCGGGTTCATCTCCGTAGCTTACTAGAAATTAATTTCAAAATCACCTTCTATAGAAGGAAGGCACTAGAATAGGCTTGTGTCCTAATGTTTCATTTATTACAAACTAGCTGCACCCCGAGGTTTCACCCGCGTTATATACCTCCTGAAGCAACCTCCTTGGTAGCGACAGCAACCTCATTTGACAATGATGACAATAACTTTTTTTTTCATGGTATTAGATTGAATTAGCCACGGATCCCGGAGAGCAAATGGTGCCAGAGGTTTTAGGTACAGTTAATTTTAACTTCGGCTTTACACACTTGCACGTTGTAAAGTAAAAAAAAATTGCATACAAAATGAAAAGCAGAATTATTTTTCGAAATATACGCGTAAGTGCTCGCTTTGCCGTGCGCCTAACATATCGTGTGAAATAGATTGCTTTCATATCTTGGTAAACAATCTACTATTCTGAGTGTAGCTTAATGTCATTCTTTAATTTTATGTCAGTCGAACATAAAATAAAAAAAAAAGATGAAGATAATTCATAAAAAAAATAACAATTAAACTCATGAAAATTCAATCTCAGTCAGTCAGAAAACCCAAAGTGTGTATTTAGATTTTTTGCGGCAGAAATATGCTTGCTATGCGTAGGTGATATGGAAATTTGAGTGAATTCTTTGAGGAAAAGTGAATTGTAGGAAGAGCTTTCGAGTGTCCACTAAGTATACAAAATATATAACCCTGTAACTCGCAATCGTAATTCGCTTAAAACAGTAATTGCTTCACTATGCCATAACCTTAGTACACAAAAATATCACACATCTATACAATAAACTCGCAGAAACGAATGTTCTCAAAGACGAGACCGATATATAAATAAAGTTTTCTACCCCAACGAAAAAAAAAGTATAATAGGTTTTCGAGAACGCGAATAACAAAATACACAAATTAAGTAGAAAAGGACATAAAGGCATTAAAAGGTAAGACGGACAGACAGACAGACAGCGTAGGCTTAGTAATAAGGACCCGGTTACACCCTTTTGTTACGGAAACTAAGAATGCAGACCTTAATGCAGTTATTTATTTATGGTTTGGGTAGACAGTTTAATTTAGATTTAATACAGTTAGGTTTTTATTTAGTAACTCTAGACAAATTGTTGTAATATGTTCTATTTTATAAACTTTAGTTTGGGATATATATATTTATTTATGAGTAAATTTTGGTCTCATGTCATATTATATTTATTACTACCCTAAATAGTGTAAGAAACATGAAGGCATTTTAACACGAACGATAATTGTACTTGTACTAAGGCCAAGGGCGGATCCAGGGGAGGTCATGACCCCCCCCCCTAATTAATATAAAAAAAATATTATAACATTTAAATTATAACTCCTTGTGACTTGACCACGACTATGTGAGCCCCCCCCCCCCCCCCCCCCCCCTGGCACTAAAGCTGGATCCGCCCTCCGCCCTTGACTATGGCATATCTCCCTATCATAACTCAATTCATATGATAGAACAAACAGTGTTTCATACAAAGACTGGCTACGTAGTAGCTATTCCTAGTCTATGGTTTCATATCTCCATTTGTCTGATGTGAGCTTACAATACTTAGGATTGTTTCACTGACAAACGTGATGCACTTTCACATCGTGACCCCGCCACAACGCGTTTGGCAGTCCGCCACATACGGTATCACCTTGTTATCCCCGCTGTTAGCGGTTGTATATCGCAAGGATGCCACGTTTCCAAACCAATACTGGCATTTGGGTGACATTTGGGACTGAAAGGTTTTGCGGCGGTCTCGGTTGTTGTTAAAGGACAGTCTTGGTAGGGTAGCTGTTGTTAATAATAGTCTATCTACAGGGTTATCGATAACAACCTCTCGCAGGCCGCTTACTGCTCCCAATAGAATACCAGCACTGTTTGTATACAACTAGCAATATTCTCAGTTGAGGCCATCGAGATACAATACATATAGATTCACAATCGTGACAAATGACCGAACCAAAACTACGAACTGCGCAGAATTTTTGGTTAGTTACAAGGTTACCGCGATCCGACTACAATGCTGCGCGATGCCAGAGCTACGATGACATAGCGGACAACTAACGTTGAACACTATGCAAGCGACATAACGTTAAATTGGAGTAAATGTGGCATTGTGAAGTACATATATAATTGATACAATGTATGTTCAATGACGCTCGAACGTTTTTTGACTGTTTTCACTGAGAGATTGTGACTCTATAGGAATTTTATCTCGATGGTCGGGGCCGGTTTTGACCTACTCATATTTAATGCTTGTTTTGTTTTCGATTTATATTATTCGGGATAGTGTAGCTTCCCAACAGTGTAAGAAGTTTTCAAATCGGTTCATTAGTTTCGGAGCCTATTCAATACAAACAAACAAACAAACAATCAAATCTTTTATCTTTATAATATTAGTAAAGTATAGATATATACTTTTTTCCTTTCGAATGTGTTATATTTTACTGTATTTTTGCGTGAACAGGTCTCTCTCTCTCTCTCTCTCACTCTCTCTTTCTTTTTTATCTGTTTTCTGCTTAGCTAACCTTTTAGCACCTCAATCGATATCCACACGAAGACTCACAAATACCTCGTGTAACCCTTTCCGTTGCAGAGTTATTTTTTCATATATTATGCTTGCTTTTGGCCGCCAACTCGACTGATGTTAAG
This sequence comes from Agriopis aurantiaria, assembly GCA_914767915.1. Lineage (NCBI taxonomy): Eukaryota > Metazoa > Arthropoda > Insecta > Lepidoptera > Geometridae > Agriopis > Agriopis aurantiaria. Next base: position 5,511,060 of record OU612001.1, on the reverse strand, counting down.
CGATGATGCAGTCTACGATGGATAGTCTTTTCAGAATATACAACACTTGGCGATATAACTCAAGAGATTTTTTTTTGGCGACAACAAATAAAAAGCGTTTTATCAATAACTGGCGGGACCTAAGTATGGAAGCCTTTTTTAAATATATATATATATATATATATATATATATATATATATAGTATCTATATATATATATATAGATACTATATATATATATATAGTATCTATATATATATATATATATATAGTATCTATATAGATACTATATATATATATATATATTTAAAAAAGGCTTCCATACTTAGGTCCCGCCAGTTATTGATAAAACGCTTTTTATTTGTTGTCGCCAAAAAAAAATCTCTTGAGTTATATCGCCAAGTGTTGTATATTCTGAAAAGACTATATATATATATATATAAAGTAAATTTTTGGGGAAAAAACAAGAACCGACTTCATCACTAAAATACTACATATACAAACCTAAAATAAAAAGTAAAAAATTATATTAAAATTAGGTACTTCAAAGCAATGAGAATTATAGGACAATCAACGAAATCATTGATACATTATAAATATACCTAATTCCCCAAGAAACAACTCTAGTTCTAACTTTGCCCACCTGAACAGCTAAGTTGGTGGCACTGAACATTGTACATTGAATTCGTTGGCTCGTTGGTGTTTGTCATGTTTTGGTCAAAGTTTTTGTAGATATTTCAAAAACTGCCGAATCAAAAGCGGTAAAAAATATGGGACCACCTGTGATTTATGGCCTACTTACCTAGTATAAAATAAATCATCGAAAACAATTCTATATTGAATCGCGTAACAAACATACAAAAAAAAAAACGTGCAGTCGAATTGATAACCTCCTCCTGAAGTCGGTTAAAAAGGGAAATTTATCTACTCACTCATTCACTCATTATTCATTCACTCATTATTCATTCACTCATTATTTACGAAATCTCGAAAACCACTTGACCTACGAAGCTTAAATTTGGCAGGTAGATTCCTTATGGGGTGTAGAGGTCCGCTAAGAAAGGATTTTACGAAAGGGTCGAATTAAGGATGACAGAAGGGGGTTGAAAGTTTATATGAAAGTCTACGCGTACGAAGTCGCGGGCAACAGCTAGTACTCTATAGAAATACTCTGATTGTTTGGATTATGAGATAAAACACGAACTTTGAACTTGTCTAGATTTGCATACTTATTTTATCTTCTCGGCAAATTGCCTCAAGCTGGCGAAGTTTCCCCCAGTTTCCGAACAGAAATAAAAATAGGTGTTATCCGGGAACGTAACTTAAATTTCGGAAGTAAACAATATAACCCTGGTCCGGAAACACGCATGACGTGAGGTGAACCAAACTTTGAGAGTTACAGACAACATTTATACCAAGTAGGACCTAATGTAGGTGGAAATTAAGTTCACATTTCCTTATTGACTGTTTGTTGCTTAGGATATGTTTTCACTGTCTACCACATCCCGAACATTTGGGTTACGTCGGCATGTACTTGCGCAGCGTTTATTGCTCATTCCTCGGTACTTGTGTGTCAGTTTAATTTTAATGTCATATTTCTGTAGAACTACTAAAATGCCTAAAATGTTATGCACCCCACGGAAAAGTTTTTTTTTTAGTTTCAATTGGAACGGCTGTCAAGGCATTTTTGTAAGAAATTTGTTGTAGCCATTTGCATCCATATAAACGAAACGTCAGTCATTCGAAATCAGTTAGTAACTGTGATGCGGAGTTCGACGCGTTGATATAAATTATAATGTTCAATGAAGGTTCACTCATATTGCCTGGTAACCTGGTAACAGATTTTCCTTCTCATTTTCGTTCTATTTACTTCTCTTTTCTGTGATGCATAACATAGGTATCTAATAAAAGGGTTTGCTGAGAAAAATAAGAAAAATTAAATGTCGTCACACTAAATTCAACATTCAACAAGTTTTTTATACAATTTTATTATTGAAGTGTTTGGACGAGAACTTTGATTTTGTTCTTTAAGTGGTTCAGATTTAATATCTAAATCTTAAAATCGAAATTTATGTCTACTGTACATAGTATCATTGAAAACAACGTGAGAGCTCGTGAGAGAAAATCTTCATAAGAGATTCTGTTTGACAAACAACTTAAGCTCCGATAACAAAACAATAACAAGAAAATCGACCCAACAATCAGTATTGCTTGCTTGTTGTTTCCTTATTTTATATTTTTACAAGCTTTTATTCAACTTGTCCTTTTAGTATGTTCGTATGTGTGGAACAAATCTTGCAACTGAATTTTAGACCAGATATCCTCAACTGTGTCCATGAATGAGCTTGTAGTAGGACGTTCAACGTAGGGTAATGTAGGGATGCTATAATTCCTAACCGAACGGTATGAACCGGAAGACGCAGCGTGGGTAGGCCCAGTAGATGGACCGACGCGACGACATTGTGAGAGTCGCTGGCGTCCAGTGGATGCAAAAGGCGGGCTGTCGTTCAGTGTGGAGGTTAAAGGGGGAGGCCTATGTTCAGCAGTGGACGTCTTCTGGCTGATGATGATGATAATATAATTCATAATTCAAATGACGGCGAAACCATGGCATTGCCATCTAGCGTTCTTAACTTCAAGGCACAATCAAAATATCGATACAAAAAATACTTACCAAACACCGCCAAACAAAATAAAAATCAGTTAAATTTATCCAATGAAAACTGTTACAAGATTGACGGTTAATTTCATTGCTCGTCAAGACTCCATTGAATCATTTGACGACATCGTTCGTTCAATTAAAATCAAATTTATGGTCCCCCTTGTTTGATAACCCTTTAGATGCCGAAAGTAATAAGACAACGACCTTAAACAAAATTGACACTTCGAAGGCTTCCCTGAAGTGTTTTGTCTACTTCGGGAATATTTTCTTCCAAGATGACTATTTTTAACCGACGACAGGAGGAAGTTATCAATTCGACTGTATGTAGTTTATTTTGTATTTTTGTTACGCGATTACTCCGCCAATTATAAATTGAGCTTGATGTTTTTTTTTTGGAGGTCATACTTCAGACGTGTTCTCATAGAAATTTTATCGAAATTGATTGAGCTTTTGAAAAAATCAACAATAACCAAAATATACGATCAGCTCTTATATGGGGATTTAAAAATAATGATTTAAAATTAAATAATAGGCTTGCGTTTGACCGCCAATTCGCCTGATGTTAAGCGATGATGCGGTCTACGGTGGAGCACGCTTGCCTAGAAGAAACCGATTCACTCGTGATTTGAAGACACCCAGATTGTAACTATGGGGGAACACCCATTCAAGTAGCGCATTCCATATACCTACTAGCAGTTCGCATAATAAAAGTGGAATCAAAGCGCTTCGTTCGGGTTTTCGGAATACCGACCATAAAGCAGTGTCGGCTTTTTGTGCCCGCTCTGGCAGTCCGATAGAAAAATGGGCAGGAGGGAATTAGATCGCGCAGATCCGATGCACACTCCGAAATGTATCCGATAAAAGACCGATAGACTAGCAACTTTGCGCCGATGCTCAAGACTAAGAAGCTTAGTCTGAACCAGGGATTTTATTTACATTACACGGGAATTACTCACGTAAGATTAAGCCGATTACTCCGACTATGGTTTCAACCGCATTAGGCGGTCTTTTTCAAGGTGAATGCACGCGCGTGGGGCTGCGTCTCGCTTTGTTCGTTTTGTTTTGTTGTTGCACTGCTTTGCGTGTAATAGAAATAAAATATGTGAAAACCACGTCAGTTTCCAAAACAAAGCGCTTCGTTCAGTAATTTATACTTGTCCAAAGTGTTGACAATGTGCGGATGAAATAGCTCTGATCAGAGGGTAGATTCTTAATTTAGATAATCGCTGTCTCTTTTAGGTAGTCACGCTGCTATAATTAAGGCCATACACTTGCATCGCACCTCTCCAGACTTTGATGGATTGTATGGCCCGTCCCACAAAATCTAGGTGCCCCGTAATCCATCAACCCACAGATCTACTAATATCACAAACCTAATATTTCTTAGTGGCTCAGTCGTTGATTAATGGAGGAAAAGTAAGGCTTATGAAAGAGCAGCTTTATTGCGAAAGTTTTAGCTATTATTTCGGTTTTCAATTTTCGAAGGCGGAAATTGATTATGTTCGAGGTCATAAAGCAAGGTTGCTATGATATGATAGATATACAACCTGGTATAATACAAAACAACAACCCTTTAGTGACACCACAGACAGGAAATTATAAGAAGAATGCGAGTACACTATACAGAGGCACAGAAGGCGGTCTTATCGCTAAAAGCGATCTCTTACGGACAACCTTCGGATAAGTAGATAGGTACATATTCCTTCTTGAGTATATTTGTATAGTGTATACAGGGTAACGCATATAGACTGTATTAAGCCGAAAGGAAGTCATTGTAATCATCATTATGAACTACTTTTACTATGAAACCGCGAAAAAACCCAGCTACTCCATGCATTTAGTCGAGTGTCAATGACTTTCTATGGAACAGCAGAATTTTTTCGCGATTTCAGGTTTGTTTCAAGTTGTTAATAATGATGAGTAAATGACTTTCTTTCAGCTTAGTACAGTATATATGTATAACCCTATAGCACGCAAGATACTTCCATAGAAGTATTTGTATGTATGTATTTTTATTGAATGGTCTTGAATTTAACCGCCACCTCGTCTATTATTAGCTCTTGTATGTCATAGATTAATGATACGTAATGTATGGTATGTCTCAAACCTATGACCCCGCGACTTTAACTTGACCTGTCAGTCAACTAACCCGGGTTAAAGATATTCTTATCTGAAACCAGCATTTTTTTTAAATTTCAACACTTTTTAATACTTCAATTTTTGTTACAGGTAAGAGAATAAACGAGCAAGCAGATTATCACCTCTTCAATCAATCTTACCTATGTACGGTAAGTATGAAATTTGTATCAAAAACACCTATTTTGAGGTCGGAAGTGTCAAAAACTCACTAGCACCATAAGCTTTTGCCCGCGGCTTCACCAGCTTCGTGAACAAAACATTGCCCATAAGGAATAGTGTGGTTTTATATCAGTGAAAGAATATTCAGAATCGGTTCAGTAATCCAGAGATTACCTCCTACAAACACACAGTCAAAAATACCAACTAATATTAGTGTAGTGTAAATTATCTGCCTGCTCAAGAGAAATAGAAACCAATACAAAACTAGTACCAGTTGCAAAACGAGACGGAGCCGCGCCCGCGCACTCCCATTGGAAAAGACCGCCGTATGCGGTCAAAACTATAGTCGGAGTAACCGCCTTAATCATACGTAATTCCCGTGTGCTACACACCGTTTACCGAGTACAGGGATACGCAGAAAGGGTGCCGAAAGGGACCCGTTATAATCATCGTTACTAACAACTTTTACTATGGGACCAACCCAATCACGAAAAAAAATATCAGCTGTTCCGTACATTTTGTCAATGCTTTTACTGTTTGCTATGGAACAGTTAATATTATATTCACGATTTCATACTCTTATAGTAAAAGTTGTTCACAATGATGGGAACTATGGACCTCTTTCGGCTTAGTACACTCTTTCCGCGTAACCCAGTATTTATAAACAAAACCAATATTAAAACAAAACCATGTAAAACGCGTTCATCGATCAGTCCCAACATCCTTACCCCGCCAAAATTTACTGCCACATTACATCTGTACCGAATAGTAAAACAAAAAGCTTTCAGCGTTACCCAGATACGAACAAATACCCTCTATTAGATGCTCACGTTCGGAGAGCGATGCCACCGAAACACATAAACGAAAATCAAATACAACAAATTGAAACCCGCCGTGCAAGCGAAATGTAAAAGTCTGGGCAGAAACTCGGTTCCCTGGTGAAACTATTTAAATAGTATACGGTAGTGATTTACCTATACTATTTTAAGGCGAAATGGTAGAGACGGTACACTTGTTTGACGGTATGCATACACGGCGTGCGCACTTTCAAATATTTTCAATATTTATTTTTATATTTATTTTCTGCAAATAATCTTACGCTTTTACAAAAACTGCGATCTCTACAGTAGTTGAATGATTGTTAGGATTATACACATTTTTTTTAATACAAATATCTTCTATAGAAACTTGAATGAATCTGATTCCATCCATCAAAGGGAACGTAAAAACGGGAATTTTTTAGGAAAGTTTACGATTTTTTTACGATTGAAAATAAGGGCGATCTTGGTCCCATTTTTTAAATAAAAGTAATTTTGGGTAATTTTGAATAATTTTGTTTTGTGGCTCTTTCGTTTTTAAGCAGCGATATACGTTTTTTATGTCATCTAGAATCCGAGTTCACCCTCTTTCATTATTGTCTTCTTACAATGACTTAAAAGATAGTAGGTACCTGAGTTTCTTTTTAACAGAAAATCTTTAAATACTTGTTCTTTCTTCGAGTGCTGACTATGCAAGCTTACTCATGTGTCGTAAGTTGAGATACTGTATTTATCAATACCGTTATAGAGAAAGCAAACATAAGCATCGATCGGTACCAACGAGAGTTTTATGGAGCAAAATTCAAGGCAAAATATTTATTGTCTGCTCTTTGGCTTAAAATAAACAGGGCAGCTGTTTCTTTTTCTGCTTTTTGGGTGCATGTACGTTGAGAGCTCCGGTCTTCTGAATTAGCTCGACCTTCTGAACTTGATATCTTTATCATGAGCATCAGTTTTCCCACCTACGTAACTATAGTTTCGAATCAGGGCCCAGTCACCCAGTAGAACCTGATCGTATATGCAACCAAATGGAATATCGTGGCCAACAAGAAGCACGTGCCGTTTCGCCCACAAACACTCATACAAGACTTTAGTTGTCGAGTTAGCGACTTAAGTTGTAAATTCGCGTATTCCCATAATTTCAAACTAACAAGTTTCCCACCCGAACGTGTGTTATTGAGTTTATTGTGGTAACGACGGCCCGACGGTGAATCCTTGGGGATCCGTTCCTTTCTACACTGTCCGCTCTCTAGTTTTATAAATAGGTTCACACTTTCTCTTTGCTTTTTCTTTACTTTGGTGATTTAAGTTCGTTTTTTGTATTAATAGGCTTGCGTTTGATCGATTACTCGCTTGATGTTAAGCGATGATGCGGTCTAAGACGGAGCACGCTGGCCGAGAAGAAACCGATTCACTCGTGATTTGAAGACACCCCAGATTGTAACTATCGGGAACGCCATACATGCAGCGCATTCCACAGACTAGCAGTTCGCCCAATAAAAGTGGAATCAAAGCGCTTCGTACCGGTATTCTACAGACAATGCTCAAGCAGTTATATAAACTGCTCACTCAGTTTTTTTAATGTAGTAAATAGAGTTAATTGCTTATTAACGGGATATTTACCGTGATAAGGTCCTGTAGATATTTCGGCGCAGCTACATACAACATGCTCGCGGGTAGACTGAAGAATGCGGGTGGTTGGCAAACGTTCAAAGTTAAGTGCAAACAAACCTTGTTTTTAACCGACGAAAGGAGAAGTTATCAATTCAAATGTGTTTTTTTTAATGTTTGTTACGCGATTACTCTGCCAATTATGAGTTGATTTTAATGATTCTTATTTTGTTTGGTAGTTCACAATTCAGAGGTGGTCCCATATATGATTATGATTATAAATTTTATCGAAATTGATTCGGCACTTTTTGCAATAATCAACAACAAGTACGAGTAGGACTCGTGCTCTGAGGGTTCCGTTGGACAGAACCTTCAGAGCGCGAGTCCGAAAAAAAACTAAAGTTGTAATATTGAAAGACAAACTTAACTTTGTAGTTGACTATAAGGTTCTTCTATACATTCCAACTACAAAATGTAAGTTTGTAATAGAAAAAAAAACGATTTTTAAATGATGTAAATTCAAATTTGTAACTAACAGATTTATTCCTATATATGTGCTATGAGACCTTGCCTTTTGCCAAATTTCATGATTCTAGGTAAACAGGAAGTACCCTATAGGTTTTGATTTCCCTGTGAAATCGCAAAATATCCGACATAAACGTTCATATCTTTTTAATTGCGTAGACTTACAACTTTTATTTTATTACAACCGAAAAAAACCGTAGACCCAAGTATTAAGTATAAATTTCAACTTGCTACCTTTACGCGTTCTTGAGAAAAAGGGTCTTGACAGACGGACAGACAGACGGACAGACAGACGGACAACGAAGTGATCCTATAAGGGTTTCGTTTTTTCCTTTTGAGGTACGGAACACTAAAAAGGGTCTTGACAGACGGACAGACGGGCAACGAAGTGATCCTATAAGGGTTCCGTTTTTTTCCTTTTGCCCTAAAAACCAAAAATATATACACTGATGACGTTTTGGTTTGTGGTTCCCATAAGCAAAAGTTTTGATGAGGACTTTCAATTTCTGTTTTAACTGTAATTTTCAATCTTTTTAATTTAAGTTTGTACATGTAGGTATATCTTGAAATCGGATTTAGTTATTTTTATAAAATCACATTTTTGCATCTACCTAAACCAATGTATCGAGTGACGTCACCAGCCATCTAGCCTTTGTCACAAAAGGCAATGCTCAATGCTCATTGGTAGAACCACTAGTCACGATCCGTTTCACATTTATAGTGCATTTATATTTATAGTCGACATCTCCGCTGCACGAATGCAATAAATCAAGATATCATAGCATTATCTTACTGCATAGAATTTAAATTCGCGCTTAGTTAGGACAGGTAGAGAAATGTGAGAAGCAAAATGGTAGTGAGTTTTATATTTGACGCAAAAAGCGGTGTTATATAACTTATAACACCGCATTATACAACTTGTGTATCTGTGTCTGTGGAATCGTAGCTCCCAAACGCCTGAACAGATTTTGATACAGTTTTTAGGGTTCCGTACCTCAAAAGGAATAAAACGGAACCCTTATAGGATCACTTCGTTGTCCGTCTGCCTGTCCGTCTGTCCGTCCATTGAGGTAACTATTATGAAGAAATAATAAACCTACTTAATTTTACTAAACGCAGATAAAAGGTTACTTAATAATAGAATAGGGGTTCCGTAATGGACTTCGTAACGTAAACATTTCCCCAATTATATCTGCTTACCTTCAATCCCTCACATCCCTAGATAATACCTAAAATAGCACCGAGCATTCGACCGCGAAAAAATACAGATACATTTAGTGCCATGTCGCAGTAAAAATATCCAAAATCTCCAATAATAGGCGTAGAAATTGAAATCACCTCGTTGTGATAAGGTATTAAAGTCGTAAGTTATACCTAGCTCTACTTGCTTTAATGGTCGACACCATGGTTTAATGGACAAGTCTTTTAACGGCTCACTACATTCATCATACGCCAGTAATGAGGTCATTGACGCTGACAGCTGGATAAAGCCACAGTTCCGGTAATAGTCACTACGATAACGCCACAGTTCCGGCAATAGATACTACAGTAAGTCCATGTATTAGTTAGCAGTTACCCCTCGGCCTCATTAACTCCGGAACACTACGACATTCGTTGTTTTTTTAATCTCGTTAAATTAAAAAGTCGCTTAAGCGCTCTATGGAATTAGTTCCGGCTGGATGTTCACCATGAAGTGACGTCATCTCTCATTATTTTTTTGTCGAAGCTCTTCGGAATTTAAATTAAGCTTGGAGCGAAGCGTTGTCTCTGGTTTAACTGACCCCCTAAAAACTCATTAATCTTAAAATGCGTGGCGAAAATTCCCTTTTATTCTAAAACTAGGCTTGGATAAAATTCTTCTGTCGTTAGGAAGCCACAATTTGGTTTATTATCTCTGACTACTATTATACGGAGAATGACTCTTTTTTTTATTTTTATAATTAATAGGTTTGCCTTTGACCGCCAACTCGCCTGATATTTAGCGATGATGCGGTCTACGGTGGAGCACGCTTGCCTAGAAGAAACCGATTCACTCGTGATTTGAAGACTCCCAGATTGTAACTATCGGGGAACACCCATTCAGGCATCGCATTCCACAGACTAGCAGTTCGCATAATAAAAGTGGAATCAAAACGCTACGTTCGTTTTTTCCGAATACCAACCATATAGCGATGGGTGGAGCGCAGCGTCCTAAGAATCAAAAGGACAGACCGAGTCCGAAACACGACGCTGCGCTCAATTACGGGAATCGCTGATGTTGGTATCAAAGCTGCCAAATTAAAGTGGGGTTGGGCGGGACACGTGGCCAGGATGCACCCTGATAGATGGGCCCAGAGGATCACACAGTGGGTGCCTGAAAACGGACGAAGGAGCCAAGGCAGGCCTAGAAAACGCTGGCGCGATGACCTCGACACGTTCCAGATACAGTGGTTAAGTCTGGCGGGTGATCGCACTGTCTGGAAAGAATTGGGGGAGACCTTTGCCCAGGAGTGGGACAGTATAGGTTAACAAAAAAAAAAAAACCATAAAGCGGTGTCGATTTTTTGTGTCCGCTCTGCTTTCTCTCTTCTTCAAGCTGCTCAGTGATTTTTTATCTTCACTAATGTTGCATGTGCGAAAGAGATATCTCTGGCCGGAAAGTGGGCCCTTAAGGACACATGCACTATTTTTATTCGCTGACAGTATCATAAGACTCATTAAAATTCAATCTCGTACTAAATGACCAGCTTACGTCGGCTCCTGGAGCGGACCAAATATGGGGAGCATCGACCGCCTATATCCTAACAAATTGATGTCCACATTAATTCAATTTATGCCATCATGCTGGGAGCTCTCACTACTTAGTTCGCTCCTTGAGGACATTTTAGTTTTTACTCATCATTATCAGCCTGTCATGATTCCACTGCTGGGACACATGCCTTCTCTCAGAGAGAGAGAGAGAGAGATGATAGGCCCTAATCCACCATTCTGTCCCAGTGCGCATTGGTGAATGGCATATATCTCAAATGAACTTTTGAGGTTCTTGGACATACCGGTTGCCTCACGATGTTTTCCTTCACCGTTTTTGAGCGATGGCATTGAAACTGCACATAATTTATCAAAGTAGGTACTAAATAAGTCATTGGAGCCGAAGATCAAACCGGGTGCCGTAAGATTCTAAAGCGCACATGCTACCGCTCGGCCACCATCGCTTCGTTTTTAATCGACTGCCCAGAAATAGGGTAATGTCAAAGATAAAGATAGTTTACTTGCTTAAAACACGTCATGCATGAATCACTATTAACTAACTTTGTAACAACATTGTAGGATTAAAAGTTTTTTTAGTTTTACCTAAATGTTTTTAGGTAAATAGGCTAGTTTTTAGGTCCCTTGGAATAGTTTGTATGTATGTCTATTCCTATGTTAGTTACTATCAATAATTAGGAGAACAACTTTAAAAAAAACCTATAATATCCACTAACAGATAGGTATAAGTAGTTACCGCGTTGAGAAGGTTCCATTTCAACAACTGATATATTTTCCACAACTTCTTACTAGGTTTCTAAAGCTTTTTACTTCTTATAAAGTTACATATTCAAATAGGAGTGAAGAAGAAAGATAAATTGTAAAGTCTAAAGGAGGATAAGGGATGGCAATTAAAGGAAGGGAATGACCTTACTCTCGGGCATCTCCGATCGTGTCCGGCATAACTCGGCGTGGAAGGTCCATATCTTTGAATCTTAGAAAGCGCGGGCGCAACCCTTGGAAGTCTCGCGACTTTTTTAGTTTTTGCTGGCTCTGGCAAGGAATGCTGTATTTATGCCAGTGTATAAATGTCCGTTATAACAGTATGTGATTGCTCAATTTGCTGGCGACGGGATTTTATCCACGCAAGTTTACAGTTTTGTCGGCACTAATTTCAAAACGCTGTGCCGCGTCGGTAAGCCTAAACCGTCATGCTTGTTGGCGATACTTGGCTATATAGGTTGAAAAGCTGACAAATCGTTAACATTTGGATCTACAAGCATTCTACTTACTTATCATTTTGTTTCTCCTTTAAAATTTTGGTATGTGACTTTTTCTATATGATCTTGCATTTGTCCACACCATGCTTGATGACAATGATGACTCTATTTACTCTTATTTGATTTTACGTAATTATTTGTGGTAATTTATAATACAAGGTTATATAGAACGGTACCAAGCCGAAAGGAGATCATTGATATCATAATTATGAACAACAGGCGAGTTGGTGTACAAATGGTGAAAAAAACTTGTCCTCGATTTTAAAAAAAACTTTTTATTATTATATTAGACAACTTATTTTTTTCTGCTTAGCTAATCTTTTACACCTCTACATCCACACGAATAACAAAATAACTCGTGTATTCCCTTACCGTTGAGGAGTTATGACTTATATATGACTAATTCTATCTACCTACTATAATTAGTTAGTTTCAGCTGTTTGTTTTCCGAATAGTGTAAAAAAAAAAAAAAAAACTTTAGTCGTGCAGAGTGAATTTTGAGGCTCTCGTTCAACCCTCTCTTCTCGCTCAGTGACGTATGCGCACAATGGCGTAAGTAAACTAACAGGCAACGAACAGTGGTCTAATTTTGGAATACATATACTTACAACCTTGGCGATATAACTCTCGTATTTATTTTTGCGACAACAAAAGTGTTTCTCCTGTAACTCTGGCTACCTCAGTATGAAAGCCTTTTAATATATGTTTTTACATTGGAATTAAACACTTTTAACGAATTTTATCGCGTGTATTTCACATTATTTTAATTCCTGACGCTTCTAACACTTTGCAGTGTCCGTCACAGATAGCCTAGATGACGGATGTCTATAGAATTTTATGAAATTATTTACAAGTACTGCACATGACGTTTCACGTTAGAACAGATCCAAATACTCAAGCTGGTGACCAGTTAACATCGTACCCAGCAGCTTCAGCTATTGTATTGTTTCATCATACTAGATTATTTACTGTTACTACATCAACCAAATTCGAACACCCAACTGGCACCAATCAAAAACGTTGGCAAGATCGAAAGTGTTGATTTTTCAAATACCAGTTGTATAATTGGCTTGTTCATTCGCGGTCGAAAGTGGTCGAAACTAACGCGAGGTCCTAAACTAACAGCCTACTAAAACAGAGGGGTAACCCGGTTTGAGCGATCAAAAAGTTTGGCCCGAATGCTTCTAGCAAGAATGTTTGTAGAAACGTTTTTAGGGTTGCGTACCCAAAGTGTAAAAACGGGACCCTATTACTAAGCCTACGATGTCTGTCTGTCTGACCTTTAAACTATCTTTCGAACCGTAATAGATAGCCAGTTGAAATTTTCACAGAATACGTAATATAACGGCGGATTAACTAAGAAATTATAAATAAATGGGCCAAGTGCGAGTCGGGCTCACGCACTGAAGGTTCCGTACCACCACAAAATTCAATAACGAAATTGGTCGGTGACAAGTTTCTGTTCATTACCAAGTTATAACTCGTAATTTCGTTATTGAATTATGTGGTTATACGGAACCCTCGGTGCGCGAGCCCGACTCGCATATGGCCGGTTTATTTGTTTAAGGAGCTGTTCCCGTCCGCAGTTTCTCACATACACACACATTACTTTTTTGATAAAAAAATATTAATTCGGTGACAGACAGCGAACAGGGCCTAGAAGCATTAGATATTGTCCAAATGCTGTATGTACATAATATGTATGTACTATGTAACGAAGGTGACCACTAAATATATTCTTCCGTGCGTCGCGTCTGATGCGACAATAGTTGCGCTAAGGGATTGAATTGGAAATGAAAGTTTGTATTAAAGTTCGTCATTAGGAATTGATTGATTGATACTGTTTTGTGAAACACTGTTTTAAACTATCACGGATGTTCACTAAAGTTATATGATTATTTACGGGATATTTACCGTGGTAAGGTTGTGGAATGAGCTCCCGATATACCACAACCTTACCACGGTAAATATCCCGTAAATAATCACATAACTTTACTGTTTTGTGTACCTAAAATTAAAAATAAATAATAAAATATCTATAATAATAACTACAAATAAGTTGTAGTATACTTAATATTGCATTACCTACCAAGGGCTAAGTTTAAGTAGAAGTCCTGGTACTAACTTTATCGATAGAAGCCGTAGCGAAGCAGTATTGCAATTTGATAGCCGATCGGGTCGGAAGCGCCCGATTTATTAAGTTATCACTAAGTTAACTTGTGACTTAGAATTACTTTGAATTTTCCGAGTAAAGTAACTTTTGTGGACATCGGTGTCGCAAGTAACATTACTTAGAAGACATCGGCTTTGTCTAGTAAGTTTAGTTAGCTAAGAACCTCAGTGTTCTCATAGAATATTAGTTCAGAATACAATCATTTATACTTCGGAATCAAGGACAAAAGTAAAGTACCTATAATGATTATTTCTAGTCTGTTTTCACTCTCATCTTTTTCTCAGAAAACACAGAATTCTGAACTGATCTGATTCTAAGGTTGGCTTTCCAATAAAGAAGGAGTTGTAAGTACATTATCATAAAAGCCAATTGCATCGACTTACGACAAATCAAATTGAACTTTAATGAATTCGAAGGTCTGAGATGGCAATAGAATATTTCAAATGTTCCGAGTGTTTCAAGTGATTCGACCTCAAAATCGTAGGTAGACCCCGACGGAAATTGGCCGTTCTCCGTTTATTGGTGGGGCCCAATTTCCTTTTATTTTAATCTGAAATCTAGTAGAAATGTACGCGCTTCGTTGGCTCTCAACCGAATTCTCGGCTGATGATCCGGAAAAACGGGTTCAATTTTCAAATTTATTTAATTAATTTGTACGAAAGGTAGGGGTAAGGAACATAGTAACGGCAAGAATAGAAGATCAATGGTAATATAGGTGCTTGTAGTACTAAAAGGATTCAAACTTCTCAAAGTACTCGGAAGTAGTTATTTAACCCCCCAAATGCGTTACGCACCGCATGTCGGTGTAAGCGAAAAGTGCTCGACGCGCGTATTGTGTGTGACAAGATTTATACACAATACCAAATACCAATGGGTCCAATGGTATATAATACCAAAGAAAGTTATTTTTTTAAATCTGAAAATTAGGCGAAGTTCCCCATTTTAGCTATACAAAATACTCCTGCGCTCATATTCAACGGGTTAAAGAGCTATAATCAATGCAGAATTTCATAGGTTTTTAATATCATCTGCTGTTTCAAGCTCTTAAAACTAGTTTAGTTCTTAAACCCAGCTAACGACATTTTTGCTTGACATCTTGACATATACTATAAGTGCACAACGCAACGTTAGCAATTAGTACACAATACACATGCAAGTAGAGCATTGTTCATCCAGTTGCGAGATGGGTCGATGATATTGTCACCATCGCGGGTCGAACCCTGGACTCAGAACCCGCAGAACCGAAGCAGGTGGAAGCAAGACTCAAGAGAGAGGCTGCCTAGCAAATAGGAGAAGGAAGGTTGTGGATGAAGATGATACATAGCAATTATGAAACGCTAGTCTTTCATTCTACGTAACAATCAAAACAATAGACGAAACGCGTTTGTCAACTTTTTTCAGGCACACGGACAGCAATACCCTTCTGAAATATCTTAACGAAGTGGAAACGAAAAGAAAATTTACAAAAATTTAACAAAAATCATCGTGCATTGCGCCAACCGTTCTTTCGATAACTAACAAAAAAGCAAGTCGTCAAACCCCTCCTAAAAAAGCCAAGCATTGCTGAACAGAATTCCAAATTGAACAATGGAGGTAAATACGATAGATCGTTGATCATTGGAATATGCGATCCATATTTAGATGGAGACACTTTTTTTTACGATAGACGCGACGATGTATTACGACACGCTTTAATATAATGATATGTTTTTTTATCTATACGTTCTTGATCTCTTTTCTGGGTGTCTCAGTCATCTGCCAAATTTAGCAAATCTTGTTGCGATGCGTCGAGGAGATCATCACGCCATGCGCTATCAAGCATAGTCTGGAATTTCGACTTTTTTGGTCTGGTATTAGCCAGTCTCAAGTTTTGCCAGGCTAACAACAATAAATACAGTACGCTGGTAATATAATATTATGCAGAAGTTTGCACTAGGAATTTGATAAAATTATTTACTAATGTACGCAATCCAATGCTTAGAAATCTTTGTCACTGCTTTCCACAGTGAGACGCAAAGATATTGTTACGGGGTATGGGTCGGGATTGGAAGGAAAGACAGCTTACCCCGGTGAGACGATTTATTACCAAGCGCTTTTTTTCTCACAATTTTTTATCAACCCACTTTGTTATTTTTTCACTCTATTATTCTATACATCATACTGACATCCCCTGTCATTCTCCCGAGGTGACTGGTGACGGCCTCTTACGAACGAGGTTGAACGCCATCTCTGCTCTATAGAGGTTCGTTCGCACCGAGACCGTCACACTACCCCCTCCTTAATCATGCTCGTCCCGAGCATCGTTAGTGCCATAGTACTGTGCCAATCTGTCCACATGCACCACCTTTGCTTGGCTTCTCGGCGTTTTCCGGATCCGGTACGTGACGTCATTGAGCCTTGTGACTATTTCATAAGGTCCTTCCCAACTTGGCTGTAATTTCGGACAAAACCCTTGCCGCCGTACCGGATTATGGAGCCAAACAAAAGATCCTTCATCAAACGTCTTCAAATTAGCACTTCTGTCATACCGTGTCTTCATTCGCTCACTGGCTCTAAGATTTTCCTCCCTAATGTGCTTATGTACCTCTTCCATTCTTTTTCTCAACTCTTCTGCATACTCTGAGGCACAGCTTGGTGTGTCTGGAGGACACCCTGCAAGAAGATCGGCTGGAAGTCGAAGCTCTTTGCCAAAATTTGCGCGCGCTGGAGTCGTGGAAGTACTTTCGTGAACAGCCGTCCTGTATGAAAGTAGAAACAGAGGAATGTACTCATCCCAATTTCGTTGGTGAGAGTCTACAACTTTTGCTAAATGCCGCTCCAAGGTTTGATTGAACCGCTCTACCATTCCATCGGATTGTGGATGATGCGGAGTGGTCCGAGTCTTGTGTATTCCCATTATTTTGCAGGTTTCCTGAAAAACCCGAGATTCGAATGTCCGCCCTTGGTCGCTGTGAATCTCTAAGGGTAACCCAAACCGACAGAAAACTTCCTTAACGAGCTTATTCGCCACCGTTACGGCTTCTTGGTTTGGTATTGCGAATGCTTCAGGCCATTTCGTGAAATAATCCATAACCACAAGAATGTAGCGATTCCCTTCTTCTGTCACGGGAAACGGTCCTGCCACATCTAAAGCTATTCGTTCCCAAGGAGCACCCACGTTGTATAACTTTAACATCCCCCGACTCCGTGTTTGTGGCCCGTTGACTGAAGAGCAGTTCGTACATTTCTTGCACCAATCTTCAACATCATCCTTACAATGCAGCCAGTAAAAGCGTTTTCGAATTTTTAGAAGAGTCCTTTTTGTTCCGAGGTGTCCGCCTGAGATGCCATCATGATAGGCTCGTAGCACCTCAGGGATCTTCAACTTGGGCAGTACCGTCTGCAGATGACTTTCGTTTCCAGATGCACTCTCCCATTTTCGATATAAAATACCATCGAGGAGTACCAAACTGTTCCACTGTGCCCAATAGCTCTTAGTTATGGCACTTCTCTCAGCAATCTCACCCCATCCAGGTCGAATGCCATTTTTCTTCCAGTGTAATATAGGTTTCAAGTCTTCGTCTTCCTCCTGTGACATCTTCAAGGCATCTTTACTCCACTCTCCGTTAACCGGATCTGTTCTTATGACTCTTACCGTAGCTTTCTCTATTTCTTCCTGTTTTACACAATGTTTACAATCTTGCAAACATGGCCGTCTCGACAAAGCATCTGCGTTTCCATGAGACTTACCACTACGGTGCTCTATATCAAAATCAAATTCTTGCAGTTGCTCGATCCAACGCGCTACTTGACCTTCTGGATCCTTGAACTGCAAGAGCCATTTCAATGCTGCATGGTCCGTTCTGACTCGAAATTTGCGTCCCAGCAAATATTTTTTAAAGTGCTGCAGGGTTTTTACTACTGCCAAAAGTTCCCTTCTAGTAACGCAATAATTCCTTTCCGGTTTTGACAATGATTTACTAAAATAAGCTATGACTACTTCCTGGCCCTCTTTTTCCTGAGAGAGAGTCCCACCAATGCCTGAGTTACTTGCGTCCGTATCGACTACAAAATCGTTCTTTCCGTCCGGATATCCCAGGACTGGTGTCTCACATAACCGCTCCTTAAGGTTATCAAATGCTAACTGACATTCCTGATCCCATACAAATGGTCGCTTTTCTTCCGTAAGTCTATGCAATGGTTTCGCAAGATCTGAAAATTTCTTGACAAAACGTCTATAATACGAGCAAAGTCCCATAAATGCCCGCACCTGCGTTTTATCTGTGGGTACTGGCCACTCTTTGACTGCTGAAATCTTTGTTGGATCCGTCTCAACACCATTTTCTGATATAACATGGCCTAAATAGCCAACTTGGCGCCTAAAAAATGTGCATTTCTTTAAATTTAGTTTGAGATTTGCGCCCCTTATTTTATTAAGCACGTTCTCCATTTTCCTGAGATGATCGTTGAAATCCATGCCAGTTATGATGACGTCATCAAGATAAACTAAGCTTGTTTCTCCCAGTAGCCCCGCAAGGACTCGCTCCATCAACCTTTCGAAAGTGGCAGGAGCATTGCATAGGCCAAATGGCATGACTTTAAACTGCCAAAGACCTTTCCCGGTTGAAAATGCAGTCTTCTCCTTATCTTTTGAATCCATTTCAACTTGCCAATAGCCACTCTTGAGGTCTAGAGTTGAAAACCACCTCATGCCACTCAAAGTGTTTAAAGTGTCGTCAATTCTCGGTAATGGGTAACTGTCCTTTTTAGTCACATCATTTAGTCGCCTGTAGTCAATGCAAAACCTGATTGAGCCGTCTTTCTTTTTCACGAGAACCACTGGAGAGCACCATGGGCTAGTGGAGGGTTCAATAACACCATTTCTCTCCATCTCCTGAACCATATCCTCCACTTCCTTTTCTCTGCCGAATGGAACTCGACGGGGTCGCTGACGAATTGGCTGCATATTACCAGTGTTAATACAGTGCTGCACCATCCCTGTCCTGCCAACGTCCGCATCACCACTGGAGAAAACATCGGAAAACTGCCCTAGGAGGTTCTTAACCTTGGTCATTTCTACGGTTGTTAAATCTTCCTTGCAAGCTTCTAGTGAATTAGTGAAATCTACTGTAGTATTATTCCTCAGTTTGTTTTCCTGGCAACTTCTTAACCAAACAATTTCCTGACCCGTCCCGATCAGGGTGCCTTTCTTCAAAGTCTGTTCCTCATTGCTCAAGTTAAGAACAGGCACCACTGTTTCTGAAGATGACTGGACAACTGTGCGTGCTGGTATCCATGAATTGTTTGAGTTAACTCTTTCCAGAATTAGACAGCATTGTCGATTTGCAGTCGAATTCCTGGGTAGCTTTACTGAAACGAGCGTCTGAGATCTCGGTAGAAGCTTGGTGTCTCTGAGGCAATGTACCCTGCCTTCACCCCCACCTTTCATTGGAATTTCTATCGCTCCACACTTAAGAACGCCACACGTGATGTCAAGCTTACACCGATGATCTCTCAGAAAGTCCAATCCAATTATGCAGTCATCTACAATGTTGGCTATTACTACTCGCTGCCAATATAGTTTGTCGCCAATTTTGATAGCTACTTTTTGCTCTCCAGACACTGGAATGCGCTGTCCAGTGGCAGTCATCAGGTGACAAACCCCATTCTGAGTACATGCGTTACTCTTTATTAGCCGTGATTTAACTACCGTACGCGACGCTCCAGTATCCAACGTCAATCGACAAGCTACGCCATTTACTGATCCATTAACAGTCAAACTATTTCCATCTGAGCTTTGATAAACCTTAACTTCCGGGACTTCTTGTTCACCAGCCAACGCTCGTCCCTCTACCTTGGCTGAGATTAGTTTTCCTGGTTATCTGACGCTTGTATAGCAGCGTCAGTACTTCTCTTCACAGCAGGTCGGTTTGGACAGCCTCTCATCAAATGTCCCCGCTGCCCGCAGACGTAACAAGGACCAATTGATTTTCTGCCACCTCCCCGCTCTTCGATTGGAGTAATTGCTCTGATGCGTGCACTCCTTGGGTTTTGTCGAACAGCTTCAACCTCCAATGCATGCGCTACAGCTTCTTTCATATTACCATGGTGAGCTAAACGTACAGCAGCCCTGACTTCTGCATCGTTTATGCCATCGATAAACGCATCTAGCAGCAATGAATGAACGTGCGAGACAGAAGATGTTTGATAAGCTTTTCGTACTAACTTTTCTACCTCAAGTGACCATTGCTGCAATGTCTCGTTGGATTGTTGGTGGCGGTCACGAAGCTGGGCACGAAACACGTGCTCTAAGTGGGAGTCTCCATAGCGTGTTTCTAGTGCATCCAATAGCTCTTTATATGTGGCGTCAACTTCTAAAGCTTCTAGTACTGACATCGCTTTGTCCCGCAGTCCAAGTGTTAGCGCGGTCTTCGCTTGAACTTCAGTCCAACCATTAAATTGTACTACGGACTGAAATTGCCGCTTATATGCAGCCCATGATGAAGTCCCGTCAAAAAGAGGTACCTTAAAACTTCCGCCAAAAGAGGTCGTAGGAATTGAAGCAGTCACGCCTCCTTGCTTTATCATTTTGAATTTTTCTTCAAGTTCAAAGATTCGTAATTGTTGTTCCGTTAAAAGATTTTCATGTGACGTCACCGCTTTCCTTAGTTCTTCGACTTTTTGCACGCTCTCTGTGACAGCCGTCAAGATATCGTCACGGGCGGCCTCTTGTCGACGAGTCTGCTCCTCCTGCATGTTCCACAGCTGCTCCTCTTGACGGCGCGCTTGCTCTTCTTGCATGGCGCGTAATTGTTGAAACAGGTCAGCTAAGTTCATTGGAGTGGGCTGCGAACTGATAGTTCCACCAGATAGTTCTTCGCCAGGAGGGTCCATGAGAGGTGCTTGCTCTCTTGTGGCAAAGGGTCTTTCAACAGAGCCTTCTTCAGCCACTGAAACTTCCGTGCTGAGAGTTTCCGATTCATGCTCGCATCGTTGCTGCTCGGCCGACCTGGCGCGAGTATTTACACCGTCTCTTGGCATGACGGGCATGTCTTACCTCCAATCCCACTTCTGACACCAAATGTTACGGGGTATGGGTCGGGATTGGAAGGAAAGACAGCTTACCCCGGTGAGACGATTTATTACCAAGCGCTTTTTTTTCTCACAATTTTTTATCAACCCACTTTGTTATTTTTTCACTCTATTATTCTATACATCATACTGACATCCCCTGTCATTCTCCCGAGGTGACTGGTGACGGCCTCTTACGAACGAGGTTGAACGCCATCTCTGCTCTATAGAGGTTCGTTCGCACCGAGACCGTCACAATATCATCCATCAATTTACAGAACGTGACGCTTCTCATTCGTAACGTCAACTATACAAACTCGAGCAATGCTAGGATTGAGATAGATCAGACAATAGACTGCTACTTCCTCAACTATGACTAATGATTCCTAATAAATCTACCTCCAAAACATATAAACCACTGTACGTTATTGATAGTTCAAATTGATATTTACGTCTACCGTCTATTGTTACCGCTCGTTTTCGGTTTTCCCTTTGTTTCCCGGACATATTTCGGTTAACAGGAACGGTCCAATCAATTTTCGGCTTTCTTATAAATCATCTCGGACGTCACTCCTTGTCGGCTGTCTCAGGAAGAATGTACCGATAATTCATGGGCAATAATTTTTGGAGAATAAAATAGGGACGAAATCTGTCTTTATTGTTCATTAGCTGCTAAATCAGACAGCTGGCGATAAAAAAGGTCTTGTGATAATAGAAATTGGGGACTTATTTTTGTGGAAATACTATTTGGAGTGATAAATTTTGGCACATCGAGAAATACAACCTAATCTATTTGCCTCAAGAAAAATTGGTGTGCGAAGCAAAAAATTGCTAGCTATAGTTAACTTTACTATGACAATGATAAATCTTTGAAGCAATATTTCAAACTTATGGAATGTATCTATTCCTGCAGCATTTCAGGCTCTATTTCCTTGCAGACGGCACAATCGCCAATCAATTACTGACTTCCGATGTTATAAATCTCTGTAGCTGGTGTACTGTCGCTATTGATAAACAATTTCTCTGATGTACCTCCTACGTTACTTTTTGCGTTGGTCCGTAGATCCTTTGTTCTTTGAAAGTGCCAAAGCGTGAAAGGAAGTATTATTCCCATACAATACTAGACCTGCACGTTCAGCTACAATGTCTCGAATATATTATATTTTTATATTAAATTAGTTTCTATCCTGAGTTAGCTCTTCAAATCAATTTCGACGCACTTTATTTGATAATCAAAGGACTGTACTAACCGTGTGTTTACTTGCTAACACCAGAGCCACAAATATCTTCTGATTTCATAGAAGGATGTAAATTTCAGTTTCCTCTATAAGGAATATCAGAGTCATACGTCAGAAGTGTCAGCATTGACACACCCTGGCACGAAGGCTCCACGACAACCGGTCCGAAATATTAATTTCTTAAGTAATACCGAGTCCTTTCCATTTACTTGATGGGAAGCATCATCATTATTGATGAGCCTTTTATGTTGCCACAAGTACTCTATTCATCAGACGGAATTTGCTCGCCTGTCCAGCGAAAAAGGCACCGTATTTCCTTTATTATTTTCTTTGCTCTTTTATAGTAGCGCATCGGTATTCCAAAACAAGATTCTCTTTGATACCGTTTGGAAATACGTGGAACGGCTGGTGGAATGGTATTCACGTATCTCAGACTCATGACCTTTTGGAGTAACATACATCGAATCCAAAAATATAAGTAAAGCAACCCGCCCGCCCGGCTTCGCACTGATGTAATTTACGTGCGAAGCCGGGGCGGGTCGCTAGTCATATATATAAACCTTCCTTGAAAATGCATCTAACTGATGGTGAAAACCGCATCAAAATCCGTTGCGTGGTTTAGGAGTTTCTGCAGTAGAGATTCTGCATTATCGTCATCATCATCACCTATCACTTTCCTTATCTAACTACGCGGAGCAAATACATATTAACCAATTAACCATCATCATCATTTCAGTCTAACTTAGTCCACTACTAGACATAGGCCCACCCAAACCCAGCCTGATCTTCGACTTTTCGCTTCCAGCCACTGCCAGCTGCCATACGAATTTCATGACTCCAACTAGTCTCAGAACGTCTAACGCTACGTTTCGTGGTCTCTACTCTAGAACACTTCTACCCGAACGGTCACGGTACCTCAATTCAAAATTTACCCTTATGGAGGCGAAAAACAGAAGATCGGGCTGATCGGCTTTGGAAGAGGCCATGTTCATGAGCAGTTGACTGATGTGGTAATAATAATAATGATAGACGAAATCGGGTCCATGAACTAGAGTAAATTTCTGTCATTTTTGAGTAACTGTAACAAGGGCTGTTAAGAGGTCTGTCGACAATGTATCGGTGATGCTCGTGGAGTCACAGATATCCATATGTGACGTTGACCACTTACCCTCAGGCGGAGCTTTACCTTATTTGCCACCTATAGCATAAAGAAATCCTCATCATCAATATCTTTATAGCTTTCCTTATTTCAATGTATAAAGTATACCAAGCATAGACAAAATAGACAGAACTAGCATGAAAATCTCATCCAATGGTTCACGTGGAAAAGATATTACTTATTTAATAAAAGAGAATATTTTTTGACAAAGCGTCCCGAGGATTTGTGACGTCGGTAAAGGGATTTCGTTCCGCAGTGGATAAATTGTAAAAAAATACCAGAGCCGAGTTTTTCGGTGACGGTCTCGATAATGACATCTCTCGACCCGCAGTTGACGCTCAAGTGGGGTCTGGAATGGCTAACGGCTCTCAAACTTACAGCCTACAATTGCCGAAGAGATTAGAGGATTTTGGACGTTGTTGACATGATTTCGTGTGCTTAGGTGACGACCTAATTGAGAATTGGTTTTTTGTTGCTATTGCTATGCCTTTCGGCAGCTTTTTAAAGAGTAACGAACGTGTAATACAAACGAGAATTGTTACTACAAAATGTACTAACAGTATATACATACACTGTATATACACGTATATAACAGTGTTATATAATACGTATTGTTTGCCTTCAAGTACGTATTTTTACGGTATCATTATTATACTACTCGTATGTAAAGAAACCGACCAAGTGAGAGTCGGGCTCGTGCAATAAGTGTTCCGTACCACCACATAAATTGTTAACTAATAAAGTAGTGCAAAAAGACAACATCATGCCCAGGCGCTCACACATCCAAGTACCGATCGATGTTGCTTAACTTGAATTTAACTTTGGTGAACAGAAATTTGTCACCGCCTCGCACTTGGGCAGTATTTATTATTTGTTGTTTTACATTTACATTAAAAATTCATTAAAAAAAAAAAAAAAACTTTTGTTGTATGTACCGGGTACCCCCTTTAGTTTTTACTTTATTATTAAGTATTTATTAGTATAATATAAACTGTCATTGGCCGTAACATTACATACTCTGTGAAAGTTTCTTATCTATTACGGTTTATTTACCGACAGACTAGGCTTAGTAATAAGGTCCCGTTAACACCCTTTGGATACGGAACCCTAAAAAGTACACAATTCTATCACCAGTGAGTCACTAACTGTCGAAGTTGTTTTCGTTTAATGCTGATCATCATCAAAATAATCCGCCTATCTAATAGTGCTAACAGACGCTCGAACGCGGCTGACCTCAACCGCTGTCTGACCAATAAGAGAGAAAGAGAGGGAAATATGATATTCTCACTCTTTCTCTCCCGTTGGTTGGACGGCGGTCCGTCAGCCGCGTCCGAGCGTCTGTTAGCACTATTAGACCACTGCTGAACATAGGCCTTTCCCGAAGCACGCCACTAAGCCCGAATTTCATGTTTTCGCTTCCAGCCACTGAAACTGCCTTACGACAGTGTTACCTAGTGTTACCTGCAACAAAAATCCCTTCGCCACCAACATCCGCCTAAGGAATTTAAATTAATCGGCCGTTAACTCAAAGGCCGTTCTGGCCTTATAATTCTGACTTTAGCAGCTAAGCAGGTCGGGTGCAGCGAGGATTATAGAAACAGTTTTAATGAGCCGGTATTTTCTTTGGTGCCGTTGAGGAGTTAGCAGTCTGGGCAAAGCATAAGCGTCACAAAGACGTTGTTTTATTAATGGTCTGACGGCAACTTGCTTGCAGGATTTGACACGACACTTTTGCCTTACATCTTTTGGATTTGGCTCTATAATATACTATTTCAACCAAAAAATTAAATAAAAAAGTTTTAATTCGACTGTTTATTTTGTATGTTACTCGATTCCTTCGCCGATTGTGAATCGATTTAAATTTTTCTCATGTATTGAATAAACGAATATCTCGAGGTTGTTCCATTTAAATTTAAAGAACAAATCCCACCTCTAAGTGTGGGAAATTAGGGGATGAATCCTGTTTATTATAGAACATCCCGCCAAGCCAATTGTATTTTTTTTTTAAAATAGACGATTGAATTACTCATTTAATCATTAAACAAATGAACTACTACTATAAGTTATTAAACAAGTGAACCACTACTGTTAGCTTTATTAAACGAATGAACTACAAGGATTATTTATTAAACAAATTAACTACTACTATTGGTTTTTAAACAAATAAACTACTACTATAAATTTATAACTACAACTATTAAATTTTAAACAAATTAACTTCTACTTTTAATTATTAAACAAATGAATTACTAAAATTATACAATTTATAAAAAAAACACCGCTCATCGCAAAAAAAAATATGCCGCGAATGCTTAACTCATTGTAGAAGTATGAATTAGTTTTTTAAATCTCCGGTTAAAGAGCTGACATCCTTAATACGCTTGAACCTATTTTTTTTTTTATAGCTGAGAACACAAAAACAAACAATCAAAATCCAAATAAGCCGTTTGGGAGCTACGATGCCACAGACACACACAAACACACAGACGTATAGATACACACGTTAAACTTATAATACCTCTCTTTTTGCGTCGGGGGTTAAAAATGCCACTTGCGGTCCGAACACTGACCATGTCATACTTTGTTTAATCGGTGATCAGCTAGATAAACCTCGTTGAGCTATGCTATAAGATTTATTATTTTCAATGTATATTTCTAGGACATGGATAACTTCTAGTAATAAAAGTTCCTTAGTTTTATTAGTAACTTGATGAAATACGACGGGCACTGCTTGTTGCTCTAGAACAAAACAGAGGAATAAAATACTTTGTCAACTCTGTCGCCGTTCAGAACAGTCTTAACTTCTCATAGTTACAAAAACAAACAAGTCACTTAGATTACACGAATTTTACTACTACTATAAAATTGAGAAGTCGTAGGACACCATAGACCGATGGAGTGATGAATATACATATGGCAGTGCGCTGATAACGAAACGCTGAATGGCGAACCTTATGCTTGTCCCCATCGTTGTCGTGGGTGAGGGGCTGAGACAACACGGTTGTCTCGGGAGGAGCCGTAGCGCAGTGCCGAGGGCTCCGGAGCGTTCCTCTGGAGATCCCGGAGCCCTCTTGCCAAGCACTAAGGCTGGTCACCGGGGGAGGGGTTTACTGGGTATAATCCCACATAACCTTGCTACACATCAATTCAGCCGGGTATCTTTTGAAGATTTCCACCTCGAAAACAAAAAAAAAGTCTTGTCCCCAACTAAGACTAATGTCATTATGATGATTATAACAAAATAAGGAGAAACGTAAGGCATATGCTCTAGAAGCAAGCATTTCCAGAAATTTATGAAATATGGCTCCGTAGTACCGTACCTTTGAGTATAGAGCCGTGTTCCTAAGTGGGAACAGTATGCAAGGGTGAGAACACCGCATCTTTCCATCCGGAAGCGCCAGTAGTCATAAGAGTACCGGCGGTGTGAGCGCACGTTGCTAGTTCTTAGCGGTCAATCATTATTTAACCCAGAAAAAAAAATATCATAAAAAAAAACGACTTCAAAAAACCACAAAACACAAACCTTCTAAGTTGATATGCCACTACAAAGAAGAAAATAATATTTTTACATGGATTTTGAAGTCGGACGGGAACTATATTTTATTATCAAACTTAGATTTAAATTTTCAAAAGTTTATTTTGTAGTTGTTTCCACCCGACTTCAAAATGCATGTAAAAATATTATTTGTTCTTTGTACTGGCATATTAACTTATAATGTTTTTGTATTGTGGTATTTCGAAGTCGGTTTTTTTTAAAGATTATTTATTTTACAACTTTTAGTGAAACACCTATGATAGTGGAATGCTTAAAACATTCTATAACTCAGTTCGGGGCGAATTACTAGTTTATTTATAGATTCGATTACACATCCATGCACGAATACGTCATTGTTTTGACTTGTATAAAAGACAAAATAAAAGTATTGTAGTGATTTGTTATCGCGAAATTCGTAGGCGCTCTAGCAAAAATCCACATTATTTGACCTGGTTTAAAAACTACTGAACCCTAATTAATACATACGTGTTCCCGAACCACCTCGCGGGTTTCTTCTACATGATAAAAAAAACACACAAATTGGTTTACAGATGGCTGGCGTTATCGATGTACATATATAAAAACAATAAAATAAAAATACGGGCTGTATGTATGTAATCTTATTCCGTTTTTGAAGTCTGTTAAAAAAAAATTATGTTCAATAAAATCTAACATAAGAGCGGCAGAAATCGATGGAGTTCTAATATAAAAATATATAAACAGAGGGATCTCGAGGATTGATCTCTCATCAGAAATTAAACATATAAACAAAAACCTACTTAGCTAAGATTAAAAAAGAACAACCCCTAAGATACTCTACAGCAAAAGCCAAACGACGAAAATAGTTGGAATACCAATAAAAAAAAAATAGGAACAGGAAGTTATTCTCAAAAAAGAATTTATTATCATAACAACTAAAATAACGACGTACTTACCCGTAACAACACAATTTAACGTAGTCAACAAAATTGGATAAACAAAACGAACTAATAATGCTCATCTTCATAATGTACAGGAAAATGATGACAAACTGCCTCCAGGGATATACTAGGATATCAAAAATTAAAGGACAACAAAACTTCGTCCTAACAAACTTTATCATCGCGCGAATTAGCTAACTGTGATAACTTTAGTAATTAACAAAGCGAGGCTTAAAAATTTGCTTCCGTTCTTTCGGAAAATAAGGAAAAACGTTAAGGTATCTGTTTATAATTACAAAAATGCCAACTTCCTCTCATTTCAATAGCAGCAAAAAAAATCTATAAAAACCTGGTTGCATCATGACACCCTAAAGGTAATCATAATGTCTTGCTAACTCATATCTCAAAAAACTTACTTAATAAAGACACTGATATATAGAAGTCATAAAGCTCAGAAAGTATTATTTTATTCGATATTACTTGAGAAATTATCATATAAGGAGTTGGTGGATACTTCTTATAATTATGTAAATTGTATCTTACGTTACTTGTGTACCTTACTTATGTTTAAGAAAGTCTAGGCGACACAATACATGTCCGTATATCCGATGTAACCATTTCAAGTGAATTAAGCAGGCTACTAATCAGATTGTAGAAACCGGAAGCTCCAGCTATCACGTGTCCGATCTGTAAATAAAGATCGGCGCTTCCCCATTACTATGCAAGAGAAGCACAGCAAAGCAATACCCTAACTTCACAGAACTCCAGAACTCGTATTGCTTTGTGAGATTTGATGCCATCCGATAGCTTCATATTTATTGATTCGCCGTGACGGGACTCCAAAAGGTCCCTTTATCCGTTTGACCTCGTACATCAGTCAAGTTTAAGTGAAAATGCTAAAGGTCCTGGGGCTCTACTTTTACTGGTTATAGTATGTTATAGTATATGGTTATAGTATACAAAAATATCACGAAGATACATTAGATTGTAGTGATGTAAACTGTATGGCTCAGTAGACTTCTGAAGATACTGAAAGCTATGCTGAAAGTAAGGCTTCATCACCATCATCATCATCAGCCAAAGACATCCACTGCTGAATCTTAGAGGCCTCCTGGACCTTAGAGAGCTACACTGAACGACAGCCTCGACTCTGACGATGCAGATGCTGATGCCCGCGACTCTAGTAACTTAAAGAGAGTGGACCGTACCGTAGTGGGAGGCCTTACTACGCTGCGTCAACTAAGGCTTACAATTATTGAATTACAAACACAGTTTTAGTTTTAAATAACTTTGCTTACAATGAAGAAATTACGGATTGAGCTGATGATACAAATACTTTCCTCCAAATCAGATTTGATCTTGTCTGCTATTTCAAACAACCCCTGATACGAGTAAGGTGTCGATTGCGCTGCAATTCCGTGACTATGATCGGTAAAAATCGCGTCAAAGTGTTGCAATGTGTTTGGAGAATGGGTGTAAATCACGCTATAGCCATTTCGAAAAAGTAAATGTTAAAATAGAAAATGACACAAAATAACGAAATGCAAGAATTTCGAAATAGCTCGGGACAACAAACAGCTTGTAAGGCAAACAGTACACAGTTGTGCCTGGACAGAATTGTCACACTACGTAATGCCAAGTAGACAAGTCTGAGTCGGAATCGGGTTAAGAGTGTCATAACACTGTTCTTACAATCAGTAGGGAGTGGACGGGCGACCTCCAAAGTCAAGAAAACTGGGGTAGACAGTTACTGAGATAGCGCTGTTTCGCTAATAGACGATTTACTAGCTAGTTACCGCAACATCATCTTCTACTTTAGCTTACAGAGTATTTGCTGGTCGTTGTCACTCACGCAGTTTTAATTTTGGAATATTCTGCCTGAGCTGATGTTCCCCGAAGGTTACAAGGATTTCATCAAGACGGAACTGAATCGGTGTCTTCTTAGCAAGCGTGCTCCATCGTAAACAGCATCATCGCTTATCAGGGCGACCAACGCAAGCCTATTTACGAAAAAAAAATTGGTACCCGTCAAAAAGAGCTTCATCCGTTTATAGTATACGTTCCAATTAAGTATAATTTGCCAACCAACCAACTTGAAAAAAAAATATACTTTTCGATGATCTTTTTTTTAACCTGTTCATGTGCCAAGTTTAAGTTCTGTCTCGCCTTACAATTCCCTCGGGTTGACCAAGCAGTTCCATTCTCAAAATTGCAATGCAATAAAAGGTCCGGACCGGTGCCTTTCGGGAGCTCTGTGCCGTGGTTCATGTTTTTTTAAAAGCTCGCCGAGTGTTTTGTCAGTTTGGTTTACTTAGAGGATTGTGTTCAAACGACGCGACGTCGGTTTTATAGCCGACTCCTGTTTATTTGACTTGTTAATTTTGTGCCGGGAAAAGGTTAATTTATTTCCTTTCTTTAAATCCTTAAAAAAGGGTAAGGTCGCTCACAAAGATTGCATACTTATACTGTATGTCTATCTATGGTCACTCAATTTTCGGAATGTTCGTTTCGATGTTTTGCTAAACTTACAATTTTCGTTGCTTAGATTGTGTTTGTAATTTTTTGATCAAAATTGTATTTCAGTCACAGATCTTGATATTCTTGTTTGTAAAACTCTTAAGTGTTAAACAAACAATAAAGCATCGTTCACATTAGATACGCAGATTGGATGTGTTGATAATTATGCCGAGCGCCATTAAAATAAAATCAACTCAGAGTTTATTTTATACCAGATTATATTTTAAATAGCGCTAAAGTTTTCGCAATACAAAACACAAAATGGCGTATAATGCGTGAAGGTGCGTCTGTAATGTGAACGCTGCAAACGACATTATAATTTGGTCTTTCGTTATCTCACATCTCACCTCAATTTATGTAAGTTTTCAACAAAGACAGAGATGATAAATAGCTTCAAAGTTTAAATTCAAAAGGTATCACTTCGCAAAAGCCGTTTTATTGTCTCGTGCTTTACCGTTAGCGGAGGCTTGTCGTTGACCGCCGGCAATCAGGGCAGAACAGAAACAAAACGCCAGTCTGTCCGAAACGACTTGAGTATAATCTGTGGCTGGAACAGCCGGCTCAGGCTGTAGATGGTTCCAGTGACTAACTTTAGACTACACTGAGCTAGATTAAAATAAATTAAGTCGATCCTTAAGACAACAAGTCTGCAGTTAGGCGTCATTTTGGTGCAAACCTTCTCTTAATGGCTCAGTTCTTTACATGTTTTAAATATTTCTAATTTAATTCCTATCGCTTTGGACTACGATGGAAATGATGATGAATAACAGTTTTGTACTGTTGACTTTTCTTGTCGTTCGTTCTTTTCCCTTTAAACATTTTAAAACAACTTTTGAATTGATTGTAAAAAGCAGTGAATAAGGACGGACTGACCTTAGCAACAACACAGCGTTTCGACAAAGTAAAGGTACTGCAATTCATATATTGCGATGTCTGTGCGAATAGAATTCCGTCGCCAATTTAGCTCGTGTTCCTTTTGAATTTTTCGCGAGAATCGGGAACAGGGAGTTGGAATTGAGGGGTGCAACCGCTGTCGCTATGCTGTCTGTGTCAAACTCAAGTTGGCCTGACCACATGAGAACCTTATTATTTTTAGATAACAGTTAATTGACACTACTGGTAGTTGAATAAGCTAGTTAGGTAGTTGGATATAGAGGGTTTTTTGAGATTTGGTCATAACGTCACTTGGTAAAATACGGGAAATGATGTTGTCCATAAAATTACAACGTACACAATACTTCTTTCATTATACGTAGTTTAAGCTGAAGATCGGGCTGAGTGCCATGCTTTGGGAGATGCCTATGTCTAGCAGTGGACTAATATAGGCTGATTATGGTGATGATTCCACGGCACATATTCATCATCATCATCATCATTTCAGCCGTAGGACGTCCACTGCTGGACATAGGCCTCCCCCGTCGATCTCCAAAAGGGCCGGTTGGAAGCGGCCTGCATCCAGCGTTTCCCTGCGGTCTCTTTTAGGTCGTCTGTCCATCTTGTGGGTGGACGTCCTACGCTGCGCTTACCAGTCCGTGGTCTCCATTCCAGAACCTTTCGGCCCCATCGGCTATCTGTTCTGCGTGATGTGTGCCCTGCCCACTGCCACTTCAACTTACTAATCCGGTGGGCTATATCTGTGACTTTCGTTCGTCTACGGATCTCCTCATTTCGGATTCGATCTCGTAGAGAAACCCCGATCATAGCCCTCTCCATAGCTCGTTGTGCGACTTTGAGCTTGCTTATGAGGCCCATCGTTGAGATTTTGATCGGCACAGATTGATCGTACGAAGTTTGACATTTACTCTTGTGTTGTGACGTAATTATTTAGGAACCTGTAATATTGCTAGGCATAGCATTGCTGAAGCAGGTTTCGTTATGACTTGCTTTTCGAATGCAATCTGTTTCATCTCTATTATCCTAAAAACTTTTTTGAGACCAAGCTGTAACTGATCTGTTGTACCATTATCTATACTAATATTATAAAGAGGAAATATTTGATTGTTTGTTTGTTTGTGTGCATTGAATAGGCTCCGAAACTACTAAACCGATTTAAAAAATTCTTTCACTGTTGGAAAGCTACGCTATCCCCGGGTAAAATAAGCTATATTATATTTTTAAAAAAATTGGTATCCTTACTAAAACTCCAATAATGTAACCTAAGGTGTAAAAAAAATAAGATTTACAATTTTTACTTTGCGTGTTTGTCAGTTCTAAGACAGGACAACGTCTGTCAGGTCAGCTAGTCTAAAATAAATTAATTTAGACTGCTCTAAAATTATTTCTATCTTTCTCTCACACATTAAAATGAAAAGAGACGCAGATCATTTTAGTCATGTCAAATTGGTTTAAATCATTCAATTGTATGATAGAATCGACGTCATTGGTTCCGTCTCCAACACTCATATCTATCTATGTATGAGAGACAGTGACAGAAATATGTATAAATTAAAAATAGCGGGTCAGATATGTAATATGAGCCAGACCTTCCTCGGGGCAGTATATCCGGACCCAGGTTTTATCATGTCTACATAATATATTGTAAGTTATAGTGGCCAAATAAAATTCTTAATTACAGTGTAATCATTGTACGTTAAGTATTTTGTTATTTGCTACAGATTTAAGCAGAATTTCTCTGGTTGTCAACTGATAGCTTTCAATTAACGTGCATTTATGATTGGTTTATTCCATTTTCGGTAGTTCAATTTTAAAACTGCAATCGTAATGCGAGAATTTAGTTCTGATCGCTTAAATAAATGCCATATGTGCTATGTAATCCGGGGTTGTTAAAGAAATAAAGGTATATCTTAGGCAAGCCTGTCTCACCTTTGCAATGATCACAACATCACTTCCCATTTCAAAATTAAATCAAAATTTGAGACATTTCCATTGAGATAAAATTCCTGTAGAGTCACAATACCTCAGTGAAAACAGTAAAAAAAAAAAACGCCCGAGCATCATTGTATCAATTGTATACATCACAATGCTACATTTACTCCAATTTAGACGTTATGTCGCTTGCATTATAGTGTTCAACGTTAGTTGTCCGCTATGTAATCGTAACTCCTGGCATCGCGCGGCGTTGTAGTCGGATCGCGGTTACTTTGTAACTAACCAAAAAGTCTGCGCAATTCTTAGCGTGCGCCTAGTTTTGGTTCGGACATATTTTTGGCACAATTGTGACTATATGTATTGTATCTCGATGGACATTCCACAAAAATAAACGTAAAAATCACATTGCGTCCACAGGATAATAAAGAACCAAGTTTAGTTCCCAGCGTGGTTTCGTTCAGCACAGTCATTCATTCCGACCTTATTCGACACAAAAACCATTTTTGCGGACTATTGCTTATAATGAATGATATCACGCGATTCGCGATGCTCACCGCTTGCCTATTGGTTATTTATTGACGCAGATTGCGAAAAAACAGATTCATAACTCTGAATGTTAATAACAAAAAAAAAAGCCGTTACGGGACGCCCGGCAGATGTGAAACATGACTACATATGACGCACTCACCTTTAAAAAGATCGCCGAATGCGGTTGAAACTATAGTCGGAGTACTCGGCTTAGTCATGGATAATTCCCGTGTCATATAAACAAAATGATTCACTACATATTGCCTATTGTCATCTTTTGGGACTCAACTATGGCTCTGGTCTTTACTATTCTGTGTTATTGATCACGTGATACACCACATTGTGGTTTAATGTGGTTAAAAACTGGGAAATCTGAAGATAACACGCCAAGTTACTGTAGTTTTTTTCGCACAGGCCGAGGACGCCTTTAGATAGCGCTAAAGGTAAAAAGGTTTAGTTGTCCTTAATAAAATATTTTGAATTTGAATTAAACTAGTGCCAGTATTTTCTTGAGAAACATGCTTGGAATTTCGATCGCAGGGATTCCCAAAGTGGTCGATATATCGACCCTTTTAGATCGAAATCGGTTTCCCAGGGGTCGACATATAAACGAAAACTGATTTTGGGGGTAGACGAGGTCTAAAAATCGACCACTATTAATTAACACAAGTTCTTATTTAAATCTTTCAAGATACTTTATTAGTTGTGTTGGAAAATAACTAGAGATATTTTTAAAATAATTTGGCTATGGGGGTCCGAGGTATCAGTTCATTATGGAAAAGGGGTCTCTTGCCCAGAGCAGTTTGAGAATCCCTGATTTATGATTCCCCAGAACCATGTTCGAGATAAAACTGTTTTACTCATGGCCCAACAGAGGCCAGCGATATCAATATCAATGCGAAAATCCTTAGATCAGACAAACAAGGAAGAAATGTATTAGTACAATTATCGTTCGTGTTCAAATGTCTCCGTGTTTCACCCACTTTTTTCACTATTATGCTTTAGAGATCGCTTTAAGCGTTAAGGCCGCCTGTTAAAAGCCTAGATAATATTTTTTGGTCTGAAGGGAAGACGGACGGTGGACCAAAGCAGTCACAGAATGGTGGCCGCGGAACGGAAAGCGACCACCGGGCAGACCACCAGCCCGCTGGTCAGACGACATCGTTAAGGCAGCAGGAAAGCAGTGGACAAGACTAGCACAGGACCGGAAAAGATGGCGCGCTGATGAGGAGACCTATACCCAGCATTGGGTGGAGAATGGTTAATGATGATAGTGATTGTAATTTTTATGTTATTCTTGTTTTGTGGTATTTTAATAAAGAGTTATTGTATTGTATTGTATTGTAAATCACTAAGCCGGATAACGAAAAAAACTGTTAGTACGGCGCACTTTACACACACAAATGTTCCATGGTTCCTAAGGAACTTAAGCGATACCTATGAACTATCGAATAGTCCACATGCAAAAAACGGCGGCAAGGTTAGTTCGACTGTAAAGTGAGTTGTACTAAAGGCATCAAGCCTGATTTAGGCCTGGTGTGCTCACATTCGCTACGCTACTTTACCATATCTTCCTTGTTTGTGAAAACCCTGGTTAAAACCCATATCTGTCGTGTTTTAGCGTATGCAATCTCTTATGGAATCTCGAATGGAGATCACGAACCGATAAGCGTAGCGTAGGACGTCCACCCAAAAGATGGACAGACGACCTAAAAGAGACCGCAGGGAAACGCTGGATGCAGGCCGCTTCCAACCGGCCCTTTTGGAGATCGATGGGGGAGAGGCAGTGGACGTTCTGCGGCTTAAATGATGATGATGGTGAATCTCTTATGAAAATCCTTAACTGTCGTGTGACATTTCTATCAAGGACGTTATAAAACCTAACATTTCATGTGCATTTCATAGACAATCTCTCGACAATATATTCATTTGTTTTTGTAGCCAAATTTTTTACATTCGAGCCGACATGTTAGCCACTGATTAATATAATGTCTAGCTAATGAGCTGAGCAAAAGATTAAAGAGATAAAAGTCTATCAAAATACGAAAATAAATTTGTATTCCTTCAATAAGGATCAAAGTTAAGATAACCTGGCTTCTTAAGTTGGATTTGTCAGAATTAATAGGATTCCATGTAAAGGGAACGGAGGCATTTGTCAGGAGTCTAAGGACTCCTAAGGTATTGTTTCGGTGAATAGGTACATACAGTACGTTTTCTTCCATTGGGATACACGGAATCTACTAGCAACTTTTACTAAATTTTAGAGTAGGTATTAGTATTATTTTGTGAGTGTAGTATTTAGGTTTTTCTTGGCAAGTTATTTATTTCTGTTTACGTCATCATCATTTCAGCCATAGGACGTCCACTGCTGGACATAGGCCTCCCCCATCGATCTCCAAAAGGGCCAGTTGGAAGCGACAACCAGCATCCAGCGTTACCCTGCGGTCTCTTTTAGATCGTCTGTCCATCTTGTGGGTGGACGTCCTACGCTGCGCTTACCGGTCCGTGGTCTCCATTCCAGAACCTTTCGGCTCCATCGGCCATGTGTTCTGCGTGATATGTGCCCTGCCCACTGCCACTTCAACTTGCTAATCCGGTGGGCTATGTCGGTGACTTTCTTTCGTCTACTGTTTATGTATTCTAGAAGAAAAAACTTGTTAGTACTTACTATAGCTGTGCTCCGCGAGTGAAACCGCGATTACTCCTTATAACATGAACTACCTGCCAGTGAAAAAAGTGAAAAGTCCCGTCAAAATCGCCCCCCTCCCCCACGGTCCAGTTTATTAATTGAATTCGTATACGAAAACTATTCAGATGCCAGTTCTGTGTTCTAATTTATCAGCTCAGAAGATAATTTGAAAAACATTCCAATGTTCTTGATTGAACACTAAACCCAATTAAGTCTACCCCTGATTGATTTACCTTCGACTACAGAGGTTAATGTTAGCGTTTGCACCAATTCGCTAAAAGTTACCGCGTGGACGTATTTAGGATTAGGAACCAGGGCCTAAAAATAAGTTAAAAAAAATTTGCTCATAAATTAAAAAAAAAGACTCTATTTGGGTCCAGTACAAAATTCACGAAGAAAATGTTATGAGTTTACATTTAAATACATTTTAAAAATACCAAGAAATATAATTTTTATAACCTATGAGGTTATAACAATGTCCAGTTTACCTTGCTTTTAACAGATGTAGACTAAATGCACAGATTAACTTAATACTTAAGATGATTAAGTCTAGATTTAGTTCGGACCATGTACCATGGCTCATATAATACTCAACGAAGACGCCCTCCAAAATTTGTGTTTACCAAAACAATCATTCAAGTCCTTTTGGGCACGTCCGAACATCTGGTTAAAGCCCCTCAAACTACAGTCCTTAATGCGCCCCGACTAAATAAATTCCGCAGCTCTTAAGTGATACGAAAAATTTGTCTAACGAACTTCTTAAATTACTGGGCCAATAAAGGCCTCGTCTAAAACTATTTCCTTTTTGGCACCGTTCCTTTTAGGTCGAAGACTCGGCAAAAAGATACCTAATTGTTTTGAAAGGACGGCGTAGGGTTGCCGCTGTTGTAAGTTATATGGCATAATGACGAGAATATCATGTCGATTGCAATTACATGCATAGTTTAGAACTATAGAAAAAACCGAAGATCCCACTACAGCTGGCTTGTTTCTGGCACAACGGATAAGCGTTGCGTGGTAATGCCGCCAGCATGCTCTGTAAGCTGCCAATTGGTACTGGGATTGATCATTTATATTGTGTTTAGACCTTCAACGGTCTTTGTGTAGTCTTAACTGTTTTAAAGTGTTAGTTTTGCTTGTATTTTTTTAAAATAAAATACTACAGTATAAATATAATTACATATTTGTGATAAATCAGACACCTCGGGTAAAATCACATTATTTATTATACAATCTTTCACAATATAGATATTTAAACAATAATTTTTAACATAATTATTTTATTCCTTTATACACTTTACTTCTAATAAAGAGAGATGTTGCTCCTTTGAAAGCTCGTCCGAGACTGCCTCAACCGACTGATTATTCCCGTCACGTAAACATTCCAATCGGTAAACAGACAGTGGAGGTCGACCAATCAGAGAAAAGCAAAGTACAATCTAGTCAATAGACTTAAAAACTACTTTTAAAAACTAGGTAAAAACAAACAAGCATATATAAAAACACTTAAAATACTACTATTAAGTACGTAATGATATTTACTGCAATGTGATCTATTAACTTCCATACAAATTAATTAGAAATGTGTATAAAATACAATAAAATTCACACATGATTGACAAAATCATTACATATACAACGCAGAATTTTGATAACATTTAGCAAGGAAATTGTGAGCATCATCAGGATGATGCTCACTATAAGCGTAAGGGTTCCATTCCCAGCAAAAACCTTGAACTACCGGTGAAAAAAAACACCGTGAGTAAACCATAGCACGGTGGGTACATGCTAATGCCCGGCAGGCTAGCTAGCACCTTCAAGTTAAATATCTGACGCCAAGCACCTAAATGTGGGTTCTGCCAGCATCATCGCTTGAGAACCAGTTCCCATTACAAGCTAGGCGTGTTTACCATCTTCGACCACACCATCACTTAACACCAGGTCAGCTGTGGTCAAACGCCTACACCATTAAAAAAGGGTAAAAAATATTAAAACAGCCATGGGTTCTAGTTATTTTCGGGTGAAACCGCGACGCGCAGCTAGTATACAATTCAATAGGAAAATCAATATAAGTTCTTTTTCTTCCGCTTCTTCAGCGATATTTTTTTGTAAAGTGTGGCAACCCTATATCAAGGCTAAAATTACTGGCTAGTTTCCAGACATTCTTAGAGTATTATGTCATTATTCATAATTGACGTTAATAACTTCTAAGTAAAATGTATTGGCTGCCTTTAAACGTGTAATAATTTCTTACATAAATATAAGAGTATCGGTGGTGGTTTATTATACGAATATCTAGTGTATTTTCACTCAATATATATCATATTTTTTGTGATAGCCTTGTTTTTGATAGCCTAGCGATGATACGGTCTACGATGGAGCACGCTTGCTTAGAACAAACCGATTTTGTAAGTGAATAAAAACTGTTTTTTTTAACCCATAACAGACAAAATAAGTAAACTTAAAACTGAGAATGTATTAAACCTTTAAAACGGTGAAACAAAAACCAATAAAAACTAAAAAAGACGCCTGAAAAAAATATAATATATTCAGATCTTATATATTTTTCCGGTAAAAAATCTTAGTATTTCTGACTCACAGAAAAGCATTTTGAAACTATTGCCAGCATTGACCAGCTCTTTAGCTTGGTACCGGAAAGAGGAAAGTTTGCTGAGTTAACGGTAAAACTCCAGTTCTTAGTAGAGAAGCACCAAATAATTCTCATGTGGAGCTATATGTTTTAGACGTACTACAATATGGAAATTTAAGAACTTTCACCAAGTCTATTCTTATTGTACAAGAGACCAGGCATGCTTTTGACCGCAATCTCACTTGATCAACTCAACTTCTTGAAACAATGATGTGGTCAAAGATATAGCACGCTTACCTAGAAAGTACCTGTTCACTTTTTTAACAGCCCTAAATTCTAAGCGAAATTTATGTGTTGCTTGAAGATTCGTCTCGCTTAACTTCTAAACAAAGTCGATTACCAAAAACTTCTGCCTACTTTCAAAACACTCGTAATTTCGCCCTTCCTCTCGACGAAGAGCCGTAGGTCAATTAAGACGTAAAAAAGGTTGAAACTGAGACTCCGGGTATAAAGAGGTTTAAAATAATCCGACTATCTATCCGAAAGCCTTTTCAGCGTAGGTTTTAATCCCGGTCTAAAGTTTGAGGCTCAGAACCCAATGATCTGTAAAACGATACTTTAATTCGCAGATTAGTACTTAATCTGCTTCTTAAAATTAAAGAAATGTAATTAAATCGGTAATATACAAGAAGTACATTCCGCAATAAATGAGAAAGAAAAAAAAAATATATTCCACCAGTACAAGTCCAATCCGAAAACTACAGAAACAGGCCTCTATCAATCATTAAAATTAAGGAAAAAAGTATGTTCCAACCTACTTTCATCCTAAATTCAAAGTGACGGTGATACTCATGGTTTTTCTATGTGGCAATCTGGCAATACATAGGCACATATTTAACGAGATATTGTTATCATCTTTATACATACCATTTTGCGACAACTGTAAAATACTTTCCTATAAAATTTCTTTCTTTCCCCACTTTCACTTACCCCGTTACTTTTGAGCCACCAATTTTGTGATGCTGAAATCTACGAGTACTATCAATGTTTGTTTCCCAAAAATTTCATCTCTATTTGGTGGCGTAAAATCCTCATGAAACTTTTGAAACTTCTTTGAAGTATCTGTAACGCGCGTCTGGTTTTCGTACGCGGGTTCGTTGACCTTGAATATTTTATGTGTACATCTGTTCTGTTACACGTGTATTGATACTAATTTCTGTTTCAGGTAATGGGAGTACGCCAAGGGCGGATTTGCGGTACCACACTATTTGGAGTATGTATTTGTTTACTTTAGCTGAGTTCAACCTAATTCCACGTTCTAGTACTTTTACGTGTGAAGAGGTTATTAAAACATTTAAAATAGTATTTCTAAATCGGCATCTATTGAGGGCGTGAAATACTGTTTATTGATTTTTGTGAAGACGAATAAGGCTACTGAACTACTGGATTAAGATCTATATTAGAATACTTTCTTATTCATACTTCTTTTTCTTCATTCATATCATCATGAGCCTGACATCAGTCTATCTGTACATTGGCATCTCACAAGGTAACACTCATTCTTCGCCTTTTCACAGCAACTGCCAATTGCCTTACATATTATTATATAATTAATATAGTCACGCCATCGAGCCGTTGGGCATCCTACGTTACGTTTGCCAATTTGGAGTTTACCTGGCAGTCGTATGTGCTGTAATATAACTTTGCTATGACTTCATATGAGAACTGGAGCAAAAGCAAATCCCAATCTACGTGCTATTAGCCAAAACAATACGAAACTTCTAGACTAATCATTCCTGATCCTGATTTAGAGTCACAAGAACCAATAAAGAGCCAATTTTATTCAGTGGAGTAGATTCTTTATGATTGCTTAAATCAGCCACCATTGAGCACTCATATTTAGGTCAAAGACCCCTAATTGAATACTCTGTTCATAATCTACGTTATGGCTTCCTATTGAGCAGAAACGTTTGATCGTTCAGAGTTGTACGTGTTTCAGTGACGTAATATGAATGCTTGGAGAGGGTGGCGTTATTATGGCGAGCATTCATTTGTTAGAATTACAATAGTCATTATTAAGAATCAGGGAAAGTAAGGACGGAGTGTTATAGGTAATTTAGGCTATCACAAACTTTTCATAGAAACATTTTCCTGTAGTTCTTTCTAAGGCTTTTAATCAAGAGTTACGGCTTTGAGTCGTTTAAAAAAGATGTCTTCAAATACTTCAAGATTAGGCTTATCTCGTTCGAACATTTTCAACATTTCAACCTTTTTTTTTAGTCATTGTGTTTAGCAAAACGTTTTTTTTTTTTTTTAAATGCATTGCAAATATCTTGAAGTAATATTTATAGTTATACTAGCTGCGCCCCACGGTTTCACCCGCGTAGTGATATAAAATGGTGATGGTGACGATGATGATGAAAAGTAGCCTATAGATGTCACTATCTGGCTCTTGAACCATGCAAAAAATCAGGTCGATCCGTTGTTCCGTTGCAGCGTGAAAGAGGAACAAACAAACCAACAAACAAACACACTTTCGCATTTACAATATTAGTGTGATTCTTTTTTGGTGGAAGAGAAAGTAAAATCCCGAAAATATTGTTCCTCTCCTTCGCCTTTTTCAAAATAGAAGATATTCCTATAGATATTGTTCATCATCATGATAATAAAATAAAAAAAAACACTGAAAATTTACGAATATATAGCTCAGGCAAGGGGGTTAGTAGAGGTGGGCCTCTAAAGGCGACGCGACGACGACTTACCTCATCAGCAGGTGACGTATCCACCGCCCTGTTTGCCATTTCTTGTTATAAAGAAGCTTAGATTTCCTACAAATGAGCGACTAAAAGATTTACTAAAATATGCGTCCCAAGATCTATCTTCCATGAATCTCATTGGTTATCTCTTAAAAACCCGAAATACATAGCTTTAGTAAAATAATTTACTAAGCCAAGCTTTTTGGGTCCTAGAAGATAGTGGAAACCCTGACTAAAGCCACGAACGTAAAGATCTGAGATTTCCGTCCGCTCGCTTCGCATTTTATTCCACTAGTCTCAATTGAACCATTTAGTATCAACTCGTCGAAATCTATTCACAATACCTACGTGGTAATTCCTGCCTTTATTGAATAGGGCCTCGACGGGGTACTGCCCGCGGGATAGTAATAAAATGCAATTATGCCTGAATGTTGCCAATTTAATATTGGCTCATTTCGAGCCCCCTGGGGATCAGTTCACGCCTAAATTAGGGATTATGCTCGAAGCTTGTAACTAGCTCTAATCAAGGGAGACTTCAATTCTTCGTATCATTATCATCACTACACTGCTGATTAATCTTTACCGTAACCTCAAAGACTTAAAAATTATATCATTCTCTCGAAAAACAACAACTAGTAAATTGCAGACAAAACTGCGTATGGCAGCTAATACATTAAGGCACTGCTGATAAAATTTGCACTAATTTTGAATCGTGTACCTTTTAAGGTAAGGCAGTGGCTGGAAGCGAAAATCAAAGATCGGGATGATTAGCATGTCTTGGGAGAGCCTTCGTCCGGCAGTTATAAAATGTGATTGTGATAGCGGTGACCTTTTATTTTAGACCAGTTAAGTCTCAATAAAAACTAACACAGAAGGCAACAAAACAAATAACAAAGAATAAACCCACAGAGTGTGTATAAGAAGCATTTATTTCGTACTATCAATGTCCGGGAATCGGTCACGGCCTGTCAAATACGAGGGTTTGCTTTTAGCTGATTGTACGGCAGGGGCTGCACGTAGATGTATTCTTTGATTAGCTTGGGGTACTGCTTGCCCTTTAATTTGTATTTATTTCTTTTGTGAAAAGAAACGGGGGTCTTTGTGGCTGCAAGGGCTTCAAGTGGTCTGATCATGCCGAATCGGGCTGGAGAAATTGGAGTGAATGCAATGGCAATTACGAGATTTGTGAGGGATCTAAGCTTTCTTGAAAATTAATCTTACTTCAGACTAATCTCGGGTTCTTTGTTTGTTACCTTTTCATGAGCAAATTGACAAGGATTTAGTGTGCATCATAAGACGCACACTTTATGCGTCGAGTGCACATTTTGCGGATAACGCCTTAATCTTTTAGTTAGAACATATGCATTGACGTTTTATATTAAATAGTGGTTAAACGGAATGGTAATTGTTTTTTTTTTAATATTTGTGTATGGACAAGTACGCCGTGAACGTTCTTCTTTTGCTGTGCTGCTGCTGACACGCTCTCGGGCTGTAAAAAGCTTTTCTTATTTGTTCTTCTCATTCGGACATTTATCCATTATTATTTTTCTTAAACATCTGTGATTTCACACTCAAAACGGCCTAAACATAACATAAGCGCAATTAACTGTATTTCTATAAACGGAGAGGACAGCCGTTGGGCATTAACACCCCATGTTACAGAGGGCAGCACATATGCTGTTTAATGGCGTCACTTTTGATTCGCACCATTAAATGTGTAGACCGTGGCATGTTTGCGTGAAATTGGCGTTTGAAGCAAAAATAAAAGTTAGGAGGACCGGGACATTAAAATGTGGTCTTTTTTCTATTTTTATCTTTTTTTTAGGTTGCCTGGAAGAGATCGCTTGTAGCGATAAGGCTGCCAATTGTTTTAATAGTTTTAAAGTGTTTTTGTTCTTTATATGGTATTTCTGGTGTGAACAACAAAGAGTGAGAAGTGAATCATTACCATATTAATTAATTTCAAACAAATTTAGATTGGTAACAGACGCGTGCCGCAAATGGGATTTGTGAAAATGAAATCCATAACCAAATATTAAATTCCTTAGTTTTAATAGGGCTTTACACGGAAACGTATACATCATACAAACCGACAGGCGGAATCCCATTTTCTAAATGCATTTAAGCCCAATAAAGGGGGATTTTCCCTCGCCACCCCGTCCTAATCAAATAGTTCGTACGAAGTTATTTATGGGAATACAGGGGGTTGTAATAAGATGTGGGGCACTTTGCACCCTTCTTGTCATCAGGGGTCGCACTTGCCACTGTAAATAACGCTAATAAGAATTTTATAAGAAGTACCTACTGCTTGGAGATTTTGGAGAGGGTGAACGCATTCTACTAAGCCGCTTGTACACTAGGCGACGCAAGTCTGCGACTCGAGTAGCGTTGCGTTGCGACTTGCATAGGCAAAATCGGCACACGCTTGTAATGCACAAGGCGTACAATGGGCGGGAGGCGCAATGTTTGCAATTAGAGCCAGATTTTATTATCTTCTGACTCTTTTTTTTTTTTTATGATGAAATGGGGTACCGTTTGACTACAACTCACCTGATGGTAAGTGACGATGCAGTCTAAGATGGGGCACGATTGCCCATGGGGTGCCTATTC
Source organism: Agriopis aurantiaria (assembly GCA_914767915.1). Classification (NCBI taxonomy): domain Eukaryota; kingdom Metazoa; phylum Arthropoda; class Insecta; order Lepidoptera; family Geometridae; genus Agriopis; species Agriopis aurantiaria. The sequence continues at coordinate 5,466,569 of OU612001.1, read as the reverse complement.
ACTCTTGTCTTGAAGAGACCCAGGTTGTACCCTATAGGGAACACCGAGACAGGAAGCGCATTCCATTCCTTTGCGGTTCGTATTATTCTACTTTGAACAATTCTTTTGTTTTGTTCAAGTTTTTGTAAATTACGCGTACTGTAAATTGTCGCGTGGTCCGTCGTCATTTTATGTATTCGTGTATTGATACTTTATGCAAACGTGCCATGCCATGTCTTCTAAGTCTGCGTGCTTTATCTTCGAACGCATCTTCGCTTACCATGACGTGGGTTAACATTACACGCGATTTAAAAAAATATGCCTAAAAGTTGCGATGCTACTCGAGTCGCGCCGCGTGCCGATTTTCCGATGCTTTGGGCGCCTTCGTGTACGAGCGGCCTTACTGATGTTGCCTGCCTGATTTATTTACAGGGTGACTTTATTAAAGATAAATTAGATCTAATAAAGTATAATTCGATCTATTTTGCACTGTTTGGTAACCTCATTTATTTTTGACGTATTATTTAAAGGTTTTTTTTCGCGACTCTGTTTGGTATAACTTTTTTCTCGCAAGTTGATTAAACTCATTTGACTCTACAATCTTGTGAATACTTCTGTTTTTATGTCTAGATTCCCTACTTCACTCAATAGGAAGAACTAATGAGACCTAAAGAAACTAGACTGTCCCTAATGAGGGACGAATTCCATATAAGAAACGCGTCCGGTACGATGCGTCATACAAACTAAGAAACTTGTATGAAACCGGTAAAATTACTTTGCCTTCAAGAGCCTTGTTAAATAGATGTATGACATGTTTTAAATGGATGTAACTAATAGTTTTGCGACTACATGTTGGTGCATATCAGGTAATTATATTGCAATGATATCAAGAATTTTCAATTGACATGTTTGCTTTGACAGGCGAAGATCGGGCTGAGCAGTGCGGCTTGCGAGCAACTTGGGAGAATATTCAGTAGACTTTTGTGGGCTTACGATGATATCTGCGAATGATATTATGACATCATCATATAGCTAGTAAACCAATAAAGATCATAGATAAAAAAAAATAGTTTGTCCCAAATCTTTATTGTACTCAAAACGACGTAGAAGCGGAATTACACTAGAAATTCATATACACATTGATCATAGATCAATTTTTAATTCAAGATAGTCTTGCGTTTGTCCACATAATGCCTAAGACTGCCTAATAGAAAAAGAAAAAGGAGAGCAAATAAGTGCTACTTTCTTAAAATAGTAGGATTTATTTATTATATTGATGATATTATTAACATAAAGAGTACTGAAAAAAAAGTGCTGCAGTAACCAAACCCATTGTTCGTTTGTGAAATAAAAACGTAACGGACCCTGGAATCGATTAGCACAGGACTGCGGCAGATGCCATTGCTAGAAAGAGGCGTATACCATATACCCTGCAGTATGACAAGCTTTCGTATCCCACAGGTGGGTGTAGACGCGACTACCAAATGAACCGTTCCGTGCTTTGTGTTGGTCAAAGTACAAGAGATGTTCACGCAAAATTTGAAAAAAGGAGAACATTCGGCAGATGGACGGGGATGGTCGGACAATTTGTAGAAAAGGAGGAAATGTCCTCCATTTGGATACCATATGGCATCCCTACAGTTGCAAAGACGCGGACTAGTATGGAGAACGGTTACCTAGAAGGAACGGTTACCTCTCGATTTGAAGACTATACTTTTTGGAGAGTACAGGTCAGTTTCTTAGGTCAGACTACTGATAAAAACCGCCAGAATTGACCGTCAAAGAGCGAAGTGCATAAAATCAACCGAGATTGCCTCCACACATTTTGACGGTTGACTGAGTGTTAAATTCGAATAAAATGTCGCCGTAAAAGTGTTGCTAATCTCATGTTGGATGGCAGTCACGTGCGGCCGTAACGGCAAACGCGAAGAGTGGCTTACGAAGTTCGCCACGTACGGAGCACTAGAATGCCCGAGATTGCTCCATCCAGAGAATGCGTTTTGAAATTCGGATTTGGAACACGCCAGCACTTCACGGCCATTCCGCTAGTGAGTGCATTTTAAAGTTTGCGTGCTAAAATAGTTTATGCCTTGCTTACCATATCTTTCCAACAAAACGTTAAGTGTGAGCTGAATTCAGCAAAAGATACGATCAAATAGATGCTACAAAAAGCCAAAGAAGCTACCGACATAGCTCAAAAGAAGAAGTGGCAGTAGGCCGGCTACATTGCCCGAAGAACCGATGACCGATGGGTGGACGAGTTCTAGAGTGGAGACCACGTTTAGGCAAATGTGGTGTAGGACACTCTGTGGCCAGGTGGAGTGACGACCTGCGTAAAACGACGGGTAAAAACTGGATGCAAAAAACTTCCGACCGAGCTCAGTGGCGTGCATTAGGAGAGGCATATGTCCAGCAGTGGACAGTGAAAGGCTGATGATGATGAGATGCTACAAATTATTTTCAAGGTTTCTTTTCATTTCAATGTGTTTATTCGATATAATTATTTATTGTACAATAGACTTGCGTTTGACCGCTATTTCCATATTGTTCACCCTACGTATAAATCTGTATAAATCATTATTTTGCTCTTTGTACTGTACTAGTATATTACTAAACTTAGAATGTTTGTTTTGTGGTTTTGTAAAGTCGGTTTATTTAAAGAAAATTTATTTTAGAATTTGTAGTGTAACATGATCTGTGATAGTGGAATGCTTAAAATCTTCTTTAACTCTGTTCGGGGCGAAATACTAGTTTATTTATAGAAACGATTACACATACATGCATTAATACCTCTTTGTTTTGGCTCGAACAAAGTGCCTGAACAAAAGTAATGTAGTTATAGTTTTTTTTCTATCGCGAAATTCGTAGGCGCTCGAGTAAAATTATCCATATTATTAGAGCTTGTTTAAAAACTATAGATCCATAATTAATGAAATTTTTGTGGGACCACAGACAAGAGTTTCTTCTAAAAAGAAACACGCAAATTGGTTTGCAGATGTCGGCGTAATCAATGTAATGTACATACATAAAACATAATTAAAAAAACGTACCGAATTGAGAACCTTCTTCCTTTTTGAAGTCGGTAAAATACAAGATAATCATCATTGGATTGTCATGAAACTTACCGGTGAATCTGAAACAGTAGCGCATTGTTCACGGGAATTAGGACAGCATTGCTAAATTGTTATGAATCGGAAATGTTCGAAAGCTAGGCGAACGAGTATCGTATTTCATGTAGGGTTGCTAAAACACAAGCGCTTGAAATTAAAATAAAACAGATGAAAAAATACAATAGAAACAAGAGCGAAAAACACGATTAGTTATTGAAGATTTTCAATATCCATCTTCCGGCTCCATCTTCAGACGGACCAAGTGTAATGTAAGGGACTCTTTATTCAAACCAAATGAGTCGTAACTCGAGGGGTTTACTAAGTAGACATTGAAGAGTTGCACTATCCATCTTCTGTCTCCACCATCATATCAGTTCGATGTGATTGGTGTTGCTGTTGTGCCGTTTCGCTCTTTTTAGACAGGTAATCAGGTGGCTCAATCACGAAGCTTTTGTCTTTCTTTGATACGATTCTTCCATCAAACCTGGCTCTATCATGAACCTTTTGGCTCTTTGGTACGATTCCTCCATCAAACCTGGCTCTATCATGAATCTTTTGGCCCTTTGATACAATTCCTTCATCAAACGTGACTCTATCATGAAGCTTTTGTCCATCTTTGATACGATTCCTCCATCAAACCTGGCTCTATCATAAAGCTTTTGGCCATCTTTGATACGATTCCTCCATTAAACCTAGCTCTATCATGCATCTTTTGGCCCTTTGATACGATTCTTCCATCAACCCTGGCTCTATCATGCAATTTCTTGGCCCTATGATAAGATTCCTCCATCAAACCTGGCTTTATCAAAAAGCTTGTAGCCCTCTTTGATACAATTCCTATCCTCCGCTAGTTTCCATTCGCCATGCTCGATTGTATGACAACCCTAAAAAGCACGGAACATATTAATAAACTATTTGCCAATAGCCTGTTACTGAACATGCGGATATCACCGAACTTAATCGAGTTTAGTGGCCTGTTAAATTCTGTTGCGGGCTGTATTGATAGCAATGCCAGTATTCAAGCAAATTCTTGTGAAAGAGAATTTTTAATAAGACATTTTGGTAAATTGATTCTATTATTTACTTTCGACTATATACTATTTATTGATGCACTGGCATCTTTGCTGCTAAGTAGTACAATTTTAATCTTTTCTTTCAACTTCTATTCTTTCTTTTCTTTCTCTTCTGCGTGGGGTTTACACAATATTTTATCATAATAATATATCTAATTGTCACATTGTAATTAAACAGTTTTAACGGATTTTATCGCGTGTATTTTACATTATTTTGTCTATGACGTTTCGAACACTGTAGCTTCCGTGGTCACAGGTACCCTAGATTATGTACCCTAGTCTATAAAAAATGTATGATATTATTTACAAGTACCGCCGTATCTATTGATTTTTAGACAAAACGTTCCATATATGCGTAGTCGTTTACGGTGTCCAGAGGTCTTGCAGTTCTGGACTTCTTCTTGCATGACTGGTTCCTTAGCAGATAGTACTTACCAACCATCCTTTCTTAACAATTTGGATGTTCTTTTAATTTCAGTTGCTTCGCGTAGCATCCTTGTTATACTTCTAACTGTTGAAATTTTGCAAATACTATATGTAATCTATATGGTACTTAACTGTTGGCCTTTTGGGAAAAACTCAGTCACACAACGGGCAATGGAGAGAACTATGCTCGGAGTTTCCTGGCGCGTTAAAATCCGGAACGTGGATATTCGCCAAAGAATCAGAGTCACCGACATAGCTGTTAGCAAGTTAAAGTGACAATGGGCAGGCCACATCGCTCGAAGAACCGATAACCGATGGGGAAGGTTCTTGTGTAGGGACCACGAACCGGAAGACGCAGCGTAGGCGGCCTCCGACTAGATGGACCGAATGACATCGATGTCCGACGACATTCACTTTGGTAGGTCAAATAAAAAATTATAATAATTGTCTATTATCTATTTATTTGTACTTTTACTCCAAGTTTTACTACAAAACATTGTATTATATTTAAAACTGGTTGGATAAGCAATGTAAATTCTAATTTTAGGGGTCCGCGGTTTTATGATATCATTAATCAGGAATTCCGACCCTTCTTGTCAAGTTTGACGTATGACGTAATTTTTATTATGTATCTAACCTACCTCATGTTTAATGTATCATGTAGGGCGCGCACGATGCATGTCGAGTGCGCATTTTCAAAAACATATTACACTAAGTAATATAGTAAATGGAAATGTGTGTAAGTGTGTTTGTATGCACTGAACGTGACAGCACTATTCACAAATTATATAAATTTACCGCTAGAAGTAGCTACCTTGCAGAAAAATATATTTAAATAATTATTTGCTTTTTTATCATATTCCTCAGACATATTCGAAGAAGAACCATAATCACCGACATAAAGAAATATATAAGATATCATGCTAAGATTTGCAAAGTTAAAGTGGCAATGGGCAGGCCAAATCGAAGAACCGATAACCAATGTGTAAGATAGGGTCGTGAGTGGACACCACGAACCAGAAGTCGCAGTGTAGGTAGGCCCGACGACAGACCACTAGATGGACCGACGACATCGTGTGAGTCGCAGACATCCAATGGATACAGATGGTAGGCTGTTGTTCAGGGTATCGTGATAAAGGGAGGCCTATGTTCAGCAGGGAACGTCATATAACTGATGATGATGATGATGATTTTACACAGAAAATGTATTTTTTCAATGCTACACAGAATTTTCACCTTCGTCAGTTTAAAACTCTGCGCAGCAATGCACTGCGCTGGTCACCTGTAAATATAACCTAATATTAATTAAAATCGTTTATGCCACAGACTCATCTGTCACCTTAGAGCCATTTCTCAAAGGTACTCTATGAACCCACTTCTTTTCAAAGCATTCTAGCCCTTATTTTGGCAATGTAAAGTTACGTTTCGGTTGTATATTTCGTCAAATGACCATCGGTGTGAAGACCCCAATTAAAAGGGTCATTAAAGTGTCGCTGGCGAGACGAGGCTCAAATTTAAATTGCAAGTGTCATCGGACTCTAATTATTTACCAGTGCTTCGGTGTATTGTGATTAGCAGTATTTATGGATGTAAGTAGACCTACAACCCTAATTATTTTTCTAAAATTTTCCGTCATTTCATCACTCCATCGAGTCGGCGTTTCCTACGCTACGTTTGCCGATTGGTGGTATTTCTAGAACACGTCTACCCAATCGGTTATCGATTCTGGGGCATATCACTACATACGGTGCCGAAACGTGGACGCTTACGCAAGTGTTTAGCATATTTTTCGCAGAGAAACAATTGCTAAACACATGTCTAAAGCGTTCTTAAATCTTTTGTGGTAAGACGGTATATGTATGTATAACAGTCTCAGGCAGCCATATCACAAGCTTTGCTTAGTTTGGGGTTAGATGACCGTGTGTGCAAAAAATGTCCCGATTGTCCCGAAAATGGTCATACGTTTTTGAGATATGGACACTCGATATAAAAAAATTAAACAGGAACGAAATAAAAAACGAACACGAAATAAAATTGGTTGACCTCAATATTCGCACCTTATTCGCAGCCAGATATAATTTCACCATGATGAACTGTCGAAAAACGTGCCTTTGTCACTTTATGGTTCTAAATAAAGGAAACAAACTAAAATAAAGATTGGCTTCTTAAAAATTCTTACCAAATAAACAAAATACATTTTGCTACAACCAAGTTGCACTTTATTAATACGAGGGCCCAACCCTCACAATATAGTGGGATGATATACAATATTAGTTCTGAAGATATTTTCTACCCTTGGGACCCTTTTCGATACATATTTGTTGACATACGAAAAACCAAACTCGGGGCATCGTAACCCCACGAGTAAACACAATGAATAAACTACACTAAATTCATATTTTCTAATCTTACTGCAAAGTAAGGTATAGCTGAAATAATAGAAGATATATTGTGTAAATATTAAAGAGGGGGATTTAGGGGGAGTTTGTAATAACAGGCAGCTGGACGGAAGCAAACACAATTGGCACAAAAGCTCACAAAAGTAATAAAAGAAATGTGCGTTCGATTATTAGGAGAGAGAGAATGACGTTTGCAATCTGCCTTCTAAGGGTTCCAATATTCATATAGGAAATTAATGAAAAGGAAATCATTCGTTAGTATAGGTAGATGTTATTAAAACATGTGCTACTTACATTGACTGATATAGTAGGGACGGGATTAATAAAATGCCACAGTGAATCAGTTTTTTCCTAGGCAAGCGTGCTCCATCACAGATTGCTTCATCGCTTAACATTAGGCGAAGTGGCGGTAAAAGGCAAGCCTATTATTAAATTTAAAAAAACTGATAGTAAAAAGTATGCTGCGCAACAGTCGCTCGCTACCTTCGTTGGTGCGCGGTCGTTGCGTGACCCGGCATTTTATACCAGTAAGTATTTTTACGATGCGGCGAGTTAGTTAAGATTTAGACAGACTGCGCATATTTTTCAAGTAGTAAACATGTTCCGATCATCCTGTCTTGTTATTTGTACTCTATGGATACTTAGGACATAGTGCTTAGCAGTTAGAACTTACTAATATGCCATAGTTCAACGTGAATTCATTATGGGCACGGAGTAGGTCATGTAGCACAAAAATGGTAAACGGCCTATATTACATACTAAGTTAGTAGCATATCACATCGGTGTCAGAAAGGCCACTAAAAGGCCCACATTCCATGTCAACCCCTGATGCGAATGAGCCTCAGCTGAGCGCTCAAGCTTACCTACTTAGCTAAAATCGAGCAGTAGAGACATCGATAGAATAATAACACTTCGTGCTCCTCAAATTCGATAGTCCGATCATATTTTAGGACTATGTACAGTAATGTGTGCACACACTGCTTGGCGATTGAATAACTGGCAAAGGTAGTACGTGAAGTAGGCAGACTCTACATAATTAATAGATATAATTTAACGAAAAAAAAAACGTATTTTACGGAGATTTTATAAACGGAATTTGTCCTCTAATTTTCCCCGCTTATGAAATATTTTCTTCAAATTCATATGGGGTCACGCTTGAAAAATATTACATTGGCAATTGTTTTTTTTTTTTAATTTAAATTTCAAATCGGCAGAGATATCGCTTTACATACACAAAAAATATACAGTCGAATTGAGTACCTCTTTTTTGTAGTCGGTTGAATACGTACGTACCAGTACAACAAAATAACTTTGAGATAATGAAAGTTATATAGATTTATATTTTGTGTAGATGTGGTGTTCGCACTATTTCTACACTGTGGCAGTAAACGTGCGAAGCTTATCTGCCCATCGCGTGGATCGCAAAAGAGCATTTGCACGCGAGGATTATTGCTGGATCATGGGAGCTCACGCCCGTGACTGTCGAACATTGGGTTTGTTTGAACAATGTCCTGCACTAGTTTCACTGTTTTGGTTCACTTACTATTAGTTCACTGTTCACTAAGCTAAGGGTTTGTTTCAGAATGTGATATTAAAGTACCTAGTTGCTAACCATCACGATATCGTATTTTTTTTAAATATAAATAATAGGCTTGCGTTTGACCGCCAACTCGCCCGATGTTAAGCGATGATGCGGTCTACCGTAGAGCACGCTTGCCTAGAAAAAACCGATTCACTCGTGATTTGAAGAATGATATATTGTAACTATCGGGGAACACCCATTCAGTCAATGCATTTCACAGACTATCAGTTCGCATAATAAAAGTGTTGTGTTTTGTGTTATGTGATATAAAACACTGTTTTGAACTATCACGCTTGTTCACTACTAAAGTTATATTATATCACGGCATATGGCGTGGTAAGGTTGTGGAATGAGCTCCCGATATTTCGACGCAGTTACATGCACCATGTTCACGGGAAGACTGAAGAATCAAACAGTTAAAAAGTTAGGTGCAGACATAACGATATACCCTCTTTCTTAGTCTTTTGCTACGGTTATCACTGGTACTCGAACTCGAACCTAAGGGTATTAGTGGTACTACGTACAAATCTTGGTCTCTATAAAAGTAGGGTTTTTTTCGTTAAACGTAGGAATCAAAAAGGTACATCTGCCTGCTTAAAGTACCTTGTCAAACTTCCCAATCTCCAATGGTCCCAATCGAACATAAAATATTTTTTATTCCCTTTGCATCTGAAATGTCAAATACGCCTATCATAAATTTTATGGCTGGGCATAAAAATAGTAGCTGTCATAGACTGAACGACATAATTTTTCTCAATTCAAATGCGTGGCCTTTCTGTAGGTTTCTTTGATAAGTTCCCAGCCATAAAACAATGCAAAATAAATATATTTTGAGGGAGAAATCATTGGAGCGTAGTATTTGGTGGCACATTTTCCTTAACACATCAGTGCTCACCTTTAGAAGTAATCGTAAGTCGTATAAATCTTAAAGCGCCTTTTTTATTTGCTAGTAAAACGACTTGTAATTTTTCTACTGAATTCGTTGACACAATCTGTATTTTTATTATTATTAATAAGTTTGCACTTGCCGTCCACCTCGCTCGATGTTAAGCAATGATGTGGTCTACGATGGAGACCGTTTGCCTAGAAGAAACCGATTCACTTACGATTTGAAGACACCCAGATTGTAACTATCTGGTTTTGATAAAACCCTGCTGAGAATACCCTTTGCCAATAATGTTTTCTTGTATAATGTTTTGTTTATTTATATATTTAATGATTTTGTGTCAAATAAATATATTTCTCTAACAATTTTTTATCGACACATTTTCGTATTTTTTATTATTATAAAAGACTAGCTGCGCCCCTCGGTTTTACCCCCATGGGTAACTCCTCATATCATCAGCTATCTGCCAGTGAAAGTTCCGTCAGTTTGGAGTCCATAGGAAACATACACACACACATCGCCTTTTATTATTTCCATCCATAATTGCCTGGAAGAAATCGCTTTTAGCGATAAGGTAGCCACTTGTAGTACTAGCTCGTAAGTGTTTTCTATCTGTTTGTAATATGTATTTCTGGTGTAAACAATTTAAGGGTTTCTATCTATTGTAAGAAGATGGCATTCAATTTTTTTTTTTTTTATTGTTTATTTTAATTCTCCACGGACTCCTGGGTCCGTGCCTCCGTCAAGGCAAAAAGGTGCCTTATGTCAACTTTTACAATTTTTTTTTTTTAACTATATCTGGTGTTACATAAAACTAATGACTATACAAGAGGAATATACAAATTATAAAATCTTATTACTATCTCAAAATTAAATTTTGAAAATGTATCCGCCGAATAAATTATCGTCCCTAAATGATTATTTAGCAAACCCCTACCACCTGGCTAACACTTCATTTAATCAACAATCAACCCCTATAATAATTTCACGCTTCCAAATAGACCGGAACGATTACTTTCATTTGCTCTCATATTGTTACGGCATTAAATGGACCGTACATCAAGACCGGGACCCCATGGCCATTATTCCACTGTCGAAATATATTTTACCGAGAGCACTTAACGCGAAAACGCACTTATTTTCGATTGATTGCTTACCTTATACCAGATCAGATAAACGAGGGAGATATGCCTTGGCACAATTATCGTTCGTGTCTCTCACTTTTTAGGTTTCCTTACCCTGTTCTAACTTTAATCGGCTGTATCTTTCGAACCGTAATACATAGCCAGTTGAAATTTTCACAGCATATGTAATGTTACGGCGGATTAACTAAGAAATAATAATAAAGTCAAAAACTAAAGGGGGGGTCTGCCTGGCGTGATGTTATCTTTTTGCAATTCTTTTCGTATTTTGTTGTGGTACGAAACCCTCAGTGCGCCAGCCCGGCTCGCACTTGGCCGGTTTTTTTACTGTATCGCTAAACCGCTTACTGTTAAAACTGTAAGTTCGACACACTTACTGTTTTTTTTACGCACACTAAGAAACTTGTAGTGACACCAATGAACTAACTAATAGTCCACATAAAAAGGGCGGCAAGGTCGTCTGTACGTGTCTGTACGAGTACGACTAAAGGCACCAAGCCTGATTTAGGCCTGATACGTGTGCACCCGCAACGCCACCTTACCATATCTCGTTTTATTATCTTGTTTGTCTGATCTGAGCCGTATATAGATATAGGTATATCCCACTTGATCACTGAGCGATTAAAGGAGGTTGCTTACGGATCTTGATTTTCGGTTGTTGAATTCCTTTTTACTCAATTAGGACTTTGTTCTTCTGTTGCTAAGAAAATATTTCGACCTTGACTTGACTTATAACTTAATTATTTCTTATCGTTTGGTCTCAATTCTCATTCTAATTATTTTAAGAGCCAAGAGTCTTTTCAAGATATTGATTTTTAATTTAAAGTAATGTAAAAAAAATTGCCAAAGTTATTTTAAGTGGGATCATTTCTAAAAATTTGTCTATATATTCAAAGAAAGAACCACGATAATTGATTTTCAAATGTCGAAGTAATCGGCGTACTTAAACATAAATAAATTGTAAACAATAAATACGTATCGAATTGAGAACCTCTCTCCTTTTTTGAAGCCAGTTAAGAATATGAATTAATTGCTACACTTACTCTCAAATAAGTCTCGTCACGCCCATCTATCATTTCGCAATGTCAGCACCATATAAGCCGTTTAGTGCTACATAAATCATCAATATCTTAGAAAATATTCCCAAAATACAATGTAAACTTTATATAGCGACACTAGATTTAGCCAAAAAACTCCCTAAAACGTCGCAATTACTTGACTTTGGTTGGTTTACCTTGTTGTTTATACGATGACACACTCTATGTAGATTCACACCCACTCTAAATAACTATATAACAATACGTCATTATTAATCAATAAACAGTGCTTTCTAACGCCTCGTAGTTACCTTGTATTTACCTCGTCTGTCGGCATCATACCTTCATCTACGAAGATGACAGACAATACGCAATAAGCGTTGTTATTTGATTGTTTGTTGATTGTAAATTTTATACGTTACTAGTAAATACATATTATAATAGTAAAATTATATTGATTTTTCTTCTCTCCATTTAACAAAAACTCTTAACAACGCCATAAAATGCGCAGTTCCTTAAATGACGCTATATAAAGTTTACATTGTAGTTAAATGTCACCTTATAGATCCACACTAATAAGGTATTTGCAGCATCATCAGTGTCCTTACTAATGTAATTACTGGTGATTAGTGAGCTGATATAGGCTTCGATAATAGCATACCATATAGAACCAATCAAGCGAGTCTCGTATCAAGTTGATCATAATTAATCAGTGCAGAGAGCTAATCTACTCATGTAAGCAGTTCTTCGTACTATCTCAACAACACTACTTGAAGCATTGAAGCGTAATTTGTTATGTCCGTATTGTCCGTCTATTTTGTACAGGTCAATTCTTCTATTCGGATATATTGGCAGTTGTAACGAGTAATATGCGATATTAGTAGGAAAATAGTAATTAATTAACTATTTAACGATGATATCGCTAATGAGTAGATACTACAAGGAAGGAAGACAAAATAATGATATTTTCTTTACAGCAAAGCGCGTTAGTGACGGAATTGCCCGATAGATGGCGGGCGTACTTTATCACATACAATGTGGTGCCACCTTTTGCCGAGTAGCTAAAGCAGACCTATGAGAGTAACATTGGTTACAGCAAACTATGTACTACTACTGGCGCCAGTAGCACAGTTTAATTACTAGTACAGGCGCCAGCTAGTCTCAGACAAACAACAATAATTGTAATGTTTAATGTAGTCCTAAGATGTCTAATTTTTCTTTGTAAGTTTGAAAACAAATATTGTTAATTAAACAATTTAAATAAATTTGGTTCAATAAATTATTTATTATTATTATTTATAATCAATGAATAAATTCATGCTTGATGACTTTTAAGAATAGAATTATGAAAATCGAATGTTTGATTATATGATCGATATAGAATTATGTGGCGCTTTCCTATCTTGAATATTTTAGTATTCAATAAAAGATACTAGTACTACTAGTGTGTACACTTGGAAGTCACTAATCAGTTGTTTATGCCATATGGCTTTGCTCAGTCGTAGATACTGCCAGTGTGCCTTCACGCCTTTATCAACAATCAAAATCAGCCTAGTGCAAAGTGAAATATGATTTCCACCGTGCACTAAGTAACTTAAATGAATATTTGTATCCTATCCCAGAGCTATATACGATAAGGACATGTACTGTAGATGTAGACTACGTAGAGACATCAAATGCCGTAACAAAAATTAAAAAAATTAAAATACGCTTTCATCATCGTAATTGGCCTTTTGTTTTATGCCATAGGTGACAAAGAAGCAAAAGTAACAAGGAGGTACGTAAAAAATACGTTTTTTTAAGATTCTGTTAACTCTCCTTTTGACGAGCCCCATTTTGTAGCTTCTCGGGAATAATGCGAAATACCAAATTTTTGCAGGGAAATGTAATGCAAGAAAAATTGTGTTTAGTTCAATTAACCCACTGCAGGGCATTATTAAGCCTCCTTGTTTAGAGCTTATCTTGTCCATGTATTTCCGCCTTTTTTTTGTCATCACGCCACCGCTGTTCTTTCAGGGCAACGCTTATCTTCGCGTGGCACCATTCCGTCAGAAACCTACTCCACCAGCCTTCACCGCATCTAGCCAAGTGTCCTGCCCAATTGTGGCTTCACGCTTTGTTATGGTTTACCTAACTACAATTCTAGGTAACTATTTTTTTAAAGCGTTGTTAATATTTACTTAGTAACTATTGTACAGAATAAACAAATCCAGTCTCAACATTGAATACATGTTGCATTTCCAACACATTCATAGTTCTCTAAAATCCCGTATCAGTTCTATTTAAATACCATTCAAGAAGGCACGAGTAAACGTCTGCTTCCGGATCAACGAGAAAATATAAGGATAGAGGAAAGCTACTGTTGCACTTATCAGCTCTTACGTTCCGTTTTACGTCCTACTTTACGTTCTATTTTACGTTCCATTCTATATAATAACATGTTCTCATATCAAAACTCCATATCGGCCATTGTCGACCACTTTAGGAGACTCCGTAATTAGGGTTGCCGAAGCAAAATTGAGGATTTAGCAAAAATCTTAATAGGGGTTTTATGCGTTTGGGATGGGAAAGATTAGTTGGGTTGGCTTAACTTTCGGCTGATGTGTTTTTCAGCTATTTTGAAGGGGGTCGAGTATCTAGTTGAGAATAAATATCGTCGTAAAATTCCTGTTATTTATTATTCCTGTTATTTATTGATAACGTATTTTTTTACGGAAAATTTATTTTAAATTGCTGTCCCACTAGAATTCAAAATTACTAGTTCCACAGTTTTTTACTTATCATTTTTCGGGACAAAAAAGTCTATATTTTAGCTTGTGATGCTAGTAGTATTTTGTAAATTTTTATTCATACAAGTTTTAGACGTTTAGTTGTAAAAAGGTAAGAACCAGGTAGGGAAAAATAGATATGGTTATTTTGGGTCTTATAATAAAACTAGTTGCGCCCCACGGTTTCACCCTTGTGGAAATTCCTTCAGGAACTGGACGTTTTTCTGGATGTCACTCTCCAGCCCTCAAAATAGCTAAACAAAAAATCACGTCGATCAGTTGCTCTATTGCTGCGGGAAAAAGGAATAAACAAATCAACAAACAAACACATTTTCGCTAGTATGACAATGAAAGTAGGTTACATACATAACTCAATTTGACAGCCCTACGTCTAATGGATTTACCTGCAACATTGGCCCTGCGATCACTTGGCTCAAGTAGAAAATGCATTGCCGATAACCGAGCGTTGTTTACTTCAATACTTTCCTATTTTTCGGTTGCATGGTCTCTACGAACAGTTTTAAAGCTTTTATCCGATAAACGCTTTGGAGTAAGCACCTTTTAGTACTGAAAATGTTGCTGGAATCGGTATTCATTACTGAATTCGTTTTATAAATCCGTCTTTCAATTGAGTTTTGTGATTTTAGTGGCGTAAAGAAATTTAGGTAAGTTCAGTCAAATTAAGCTGCCACCTTCAACTTGTGAATAATCACCTAGTAACTAATTAAACACGTGGTTTTAACCGACTTCAAAAAAGAGGTTCTCGATTTTACAATATTTGTTTGTGTATATTGCGCGATATCTTTGCCGATCGTGAACAGATTTTAATGTTTTTTATTGCTTGGACTATATACGGAGGATCGTCACAATAACAAAAAAAACTATGTGTGGAAAATTAGGGGGGTGCATCCCGCTTAATAAACTTCCCGTGATGTCGGTTGCATTTTTTTTATGCAAGCTCTTATAAGTTGCAATATTTGTTAGTTTGGTTAGATCAAATCTATCAAGCTGAGAACCAATTACTCCTAACCGATTTTGCCTACACCTTTAGACAATATACAAATACAATTCATTAATTGTTCATAAATATGGGTGCAGAATAATTTTTTTTACCCTTTGTGCTGCTTTGGCTATAGCTGTTATGCTGCAGACAGTTTCTTTCCAAAAATAGGAACAGTACAATACCCAATATTGTAATATTTCCAAAACGACCGCAAAAAAAATCATCAGGTTTGAGATATATTGATTATTTTGGATAAGGTAATCTATAATACGTCAACTTCTCGCTGATGAGTTGTGCCACGCGTAAAAGCAAGACAACTAAATTAAAACAGTAAGCAATATAACTGTGTATATGTACGTTCTCTTGACTCTTTTCTGGAATTTTATTAGGCACTAGGGGCCCGCCCCGGCTTCACATGGGAATTAACAAAAAAAAAATTTTTTTTTACACTTTGGGTTACATTATTGAAGTTTTAGTAAAGATCACTAATTTTGTTGAAAATGTAATACAGCCTACGTCACCCGGGGATAGTGTAGCTTCCCAACAGTAAAATAATTTGCTAAATCGGTTTAGTAGTTTCGGAGCCTATTCAATGCAAACAAACAAACAATCAAATCTTTCCTCTTTATAATATTATACTAGCGGTCCGCCCCTGCTTCGCACGGGTATAGATTATAGCCTATGTCACCCGGGGATAGTGTAGCTTCCCAACAGTAAAAGAATTTGCGAAATTGGATTAGTAGTTTCGGAGCCTATTCAATGCAAACAAACAAACAAACAATCAAATCTTTCCTCTTTATAATATTAGTATAGATTAGTCACATTTTGATTTACTTGATCAACTTTGACTATGAAGCGATCGTACGTCTTTCAATCAAGGCCGAGAAAGACTTCCACGGCTTCCACCCCTCACTGTTAGTCATCATCAAATGAATATTTATGTGTCTAGTGCGTGCCGACTACACTTTAAATTCATAAAATTAATATGCGTCCTGCACCTGATAATAATATTACTCTATAATGTTTTTAAAACCATAAGGGTAGCGTGACAAATCAGAAATGTGATGCTTTAATGAATGGTAATGGAATAATTTAATTATAAGAGTTTGTTCGTTGCCAATTGTGTTTTTGGTTGTCAGAATATGTAAATACGAATTATGGGGACATAGAATATTGATTTAAAGTTGATAAGGAAAACAAAGCACTACTAGGGAACAATGCCGAAATCGGCGACGACACGCGTTGCAAATATTGTAATCTACGTCGCACTGTTGAAATCGGAGACACAGCACGTTGCAACCCATGTCGCACCGCTGAAATTGGAGACGCGCGCGTTGCAACCCGCGCCGCGACGCTAAGTTACGTAGACACTGCGCGTCGCAACCCAAAAACATTCTTATTTCTTTCATTGAGGCGCGCATAAGCGATTTTAGCATTGCGCCGTCCAGCGTTATAATGTGTGTAGGCTCTGTTGTGTTATTTTTAGTTGTAAGGTTTTGAAGATTTTTTCTGCTTTAGATTTGTACTTAATCTGAAAATATTTCAGCGTTATGTAAAAGTTACGTTTCATCCCATCTTTTCATAACACATTTTCTTATGAAACTGTATACTTATTAGATGAAATAGCACTTTCATTAACAGTTGTATGACTAACACATTAACTTTTTTCCATTCGCATTAGCTCAATCCATTATGACTAAGGATCAATTAAGGGCGCTCACAATGTTAAAACAACATACGCGACTCAACAGCAATATATTTAAGTGCATCATTTGCCATCGCTGCAGCCATGACGTCGCATACGTCACTACCTACAAGCCTACCCTTACTGCCAACTACATCATTATCTCCCACTACAAAAAGTTTGGGATTGGTTGTTTCAGTTGCAAAAACTTTAGTTGTTAGTAACACGTCATAAATCATTTGGGAAAGTGTCCGTGAATGTCCAAAACTATTTGGGAAGTAGTGATTAATTTAGTCAAAAACAAATTAACCTTGTTGAGGTTTCATGATTTATTTCGGTATGGCTCCTTTTGAATATATGTATTTTGCACGCAAACACTACGTAGTAAGCTATAACTAGTCCGTGTTTGCACGTCAAAGTTGGCTAAGCTTCCTTTGAATTGACGTTACACTTCGGCCCTATATTTTACTGCTAGTAATTAGTGTGCATTAATTCAATCATCTTATGACAAGATAATATATATAGAAGTAACTTTTAAACTTTTGCGATCCCCTGCCTGCGAACCCTGCGATTTTTGTAAAACAAGTGAGGGTAGAAGAACAAAACACCCGCTCTTCTCGCCGGACTCGCAGGCAGTTTTCAGTCAGCTCGTGACACAGGACACATATACCAGGCTCGTGATCACGGCCATTGTAACATAGTCGAAACATCGAGCGAAAGGTACCTATTTTTACCTAAATGAAATAACGTATCGAACGAAAGTCCTAATAAATATTTAAAATATGTATTCAAATCGGTCCCGTCGTTTTGAAGAAAAATATTAAAATATTGGCGACCGCGACGTGGCCGCTCGCACCGGGAGCAATCGTCAAGATCGGAATGCTACCAGTCAAATACACAATCTCAAACCAAACGCATATTTCCTGGGTAAAAACATTGTGCCATAATAATTTTTCTTAATTAAATTAGCAGCTTTTTTTCCGCTGGAAACAGTAAAGACGGTTGCTGTACGTAACCGGCTAAAGAGACTGAAGTAAATTTAATTTAAAACTCTTTATCACGTCAACGAAATTAAAACGCTGTGCTTTAATAAACACATAGCTTGTGTTATTAATTCGCTTAAGCACAGGCATACTAAACTTGTTTTAAGTTAGACTTTAGGGGATTAAAACTGGATGTAAATATTCTGATAATAATTTGTGAGGCAAGAGTGGAGAGATTAAATCTTGCTCTTCAGCAGATTTTATATTTATTTCCCTTTAACGTTGTTTTATTAACTGTTTTTCAATAGTTTGTTTGAAAGTCAAGCAATATGTTAAAGCTTAGGTTATCTAAAAAAAACACTACCAATTCCGAAAAAATATATTTTTATAAAACATTACCAATTCCTAAAAGAGCATGGTTTTAAACTGCTTGACGGATTTTGACCAAACAGCTTTCAAATAACAACAAACGTCATTCAAAATGTTGTCAGCCGCTTTAAATTAAAATGGCAATATCTGATAAAACTAGGAAATATTTCAATAACACAACGCGGACTTATCCGCGATGAAAGAAAATATACTTGACAGTGGCAAATGCTCAATACTTGTGACGCCTAAATCCTCTCGCGAGGAAAGATGGGAAAATACTGCTGCCGTTTATATTTTACCTCAAACCAGCGCAACCTGTATAGTTGAATGTTTATCTAAAAGTTAAACGAAACAAGAGAAAAACATTAACAGTCCAAATTGACTGTGAACCTATCCCCAAGTACATTAAGCTCGCTTTCATTCTGCGGGAAAACGAAATTAGACAATACTTACCTTGGGTGAGAATCGCGAACAGCGGTAACACAAAAGTGGTTCTTAATTTTCAATTTCGTCGAGATCTCTTCAACTTTGATATTACATTGCCTTTATTAAATTCCACGTCTTATTTTTCACGACAAAATTGGAAACACCTTCACTCGCGAAGGGTTCAGTACAATACAAATACAAGGCTCTGTTCTCATGTGATCGGGCCTTACCGGCCGGTAAGGGGCATTGAAAGCTCATAAATTGTTTATGACAAATAAAAACTCGCCCTTCAGAAAGGCCGTCTGTTGTTAAGCATAAATCATTCAATCGCCTCCCTTTCAATAGGTAAGCATTTTCGGGAATTCTGTCGAAGGAAATTCAGCTAATCAAAACTTAATTAACCTACTTATTTCAACTACAGATTCAGGATTCTACAGAAGACTAAAACATTGAACAACTAAATCTTACCAAGATTAGGTTAATATCATTAATGTTCGCTCTAAAAGAGAAGGCTTTGCTATGTAAACAGTTTTGCTTTATAAACCCTTTTTGATTCTAACTCTGGGTTTCTATCATTAAAAGTTGTCAACAGCGTGTCGAGAAACTATGATAGGGTTCCGTAGACGTCATGTCCCCAAATTATTTGATACTTAAAATTATTGTGCATAACCAAATTTTAAAGGTTTGTTATCACAACATAATACCTCTTTTTAACCGACTTCGAAAAGGAGGAGGTTATCAATTCGACTGTATGTTTTTATTTTTTTATTAAATGTAATTAGACAGAAAACTACCAGGAAAACATAATTTGTTTCAAGACTCAATGAACTGTGAACTAAGTGCAGCTAAAAGTGTTTGTAAGTTTGTTTGGTTGTAGAAAACATATGAAAACAATCTGAGCTGTGGTCCCATATCGACATAATTATTCGTTACGTTCCAACCAGTGGGTCATTATCTGCTGGAAATAAAATCTTTACCAAACACTTCTTGTACTAGTTATAGCGTAGTATGCATGATCTCAACATAATCGCACATAACATTAAACAAAAATCTCTTCGCTTATGGACGCGTAATTAAAAATACTTCCTCTTAGCCCGAAAATTCCATAAAGGCAAAAGCCCTATTCTGCAGCGCGCCAGACTTGTTAATCTGCTAAGTCTCTACAATTTGCTGGGTCCTGCTGTTTTCGGCTTAGCTGCGGCTTTTGGCGTTGTTTATTTTTTATTTTATGGACAAATCGTAGGTGGTTGGTATGGTTTCTTTTTAATAGATTTGAATTTGGTCTTCTGTTTGATTTTCTCAAGTCGCTTTTCTGTGTGTCTTAAGTATCATAATAACGGTTCCACTGCGGACTACTCGGAAAAGGATTGTAATTTTTAGGGTACCGTACACAAAGGTTAAAAATAATACTAATGGCTACGATGTCTGTCTGTCTGTCTGTCTGTTCGATCGTCCGTCCGTCTTACCTATTAACGGCCGTAACTTTCAAACCGTAACCGCCAACTGAAATTTTCACAGAATACAGTAATGTTACGGCGGATTAACTGAAAAAATAAAACAGTCAAAAAGTAAAAACGAAAAGATGGTCCCCCATACAACAAACGTATATTTTTTATCGTATTTTGTGTTAGTTTTAATTTAATAAACCGGCCAAGTGCGAGTCGGGCTCGCGCACTGAGGATTCGTTACCACCACAAAATACAATAAGGTCGTCCAAGTAACCGAATTACCAGTTATTGTTCAGGCTTAACGCCTTCCAAAATAGTCGAAGCAATTGATAATTAGTAAAATATGGCATTTCAAGTTCGGTCGACGTTACAATAATTATTTAATTAATTACGTCGTTTAAATAACGAAATTACCAGTTATGACTGTAATGAACAGAAATTTGTCACCGACTTGCACTTGGCCATTTTTTATTTGTTGTTATACTTTAGAGTGTGTACTATAATCATGCCCCAAGTTTGACGTTTATACGTATTACCGTGTCTTTTGTTATAAACTCGTAAAATACGATCAGTCATTTATTTTCAAAGTTAAACCTAACCGGCCAAAGAATATCCGAAATCTGATAAAAAAAAAAAAAAGTCTTGTTATTCAACAGTATTTCTAGATATGTTTATTTCACTCATTCCTGGTACTGAAAATTTTGAATATTCGTATGCCAAATCTAACTGATATTATAAACGCGAAATTTTGTATGGATGTATGGATGGTTGTTCCTCTTTCACGCTGCAACGGAACAACGGATCGACCTGATTTTTTACATGGGTATAGTTCAAGAGCCAGAGAGTGACATAGGGTACTTTTCATCATCATAATCACCATTTTTCATCACTACGCGGGTGAAACCGCGGGGCGCATCTAGTCTAGTTATATTCTCCATCCTTGACAGTAACCTGTGCCTCAAGCCAATGACAGAATGTTGCGTTCATTCGCGTCTCATATTTCACAACGATCCATTTTTGATGGATTCACGCCAAATATTCTGAATACGGTTCAGTGTCGTCGCAACTGCTGAATTATTGATTCGAAGACAAAAAGTTTGATTTACGAATTCCTTCCCAGATTTATGCTCTCTGCGTTCCGCGAATTGAATATATAATGAGGAGGCTTCATTTCTCCTTGTAATCCGAAGTGATCTATGTTTTCACAGCGGTACAAATCGGGACAGTATGGACTGACCGGGGATTGTAGTGCGTATCAGTTCGAAGTTTGTATGTCGTACAAGTGACGTCATTTGTTAGTGTAGAGCGCATTCTGTCTAGCAAGACATTAAAATGCTTATATTTTCCTTAATTTTGTACACATATTTTTATGCCATAGGTGGCAAACAAGCAGACGGGCCGCCTGATAGTAACCAGTCACCGTCGCCTATGGATACTTGTAACAACAGAGGCATCATAAATACGTTGCCGACCCTTAAGGACTCTATTAACTCGCCTTTTAAAGAACCGCATGTTGTAGCTTCTCGGAAACACCGCGGAAGGTAGTTGTTTTCTGTGATCAGCTCTATTTATAATTAACTTTTACATAGGTCAATAAAAAATAAACAGTTCGGTAATAAACAAAACGCCTATTGCATAAAAATGCGTGCCATCATCTTCAACCACAGTCACCAAATCACTTGACATTGACATCGATTCTGATGTAATCTAAACTAAACTAAATTCAACAGCTCTAAAATTGTTGTCACCCTTCTCTCACATATTAATATTAAAAGAGAGGCAGATAATTTTAGTCCTGTCAGATTGGTTTAGTTTAGTGAAAGGTATGACAGAATTGACGCCAGCTGTGTTCAACCGCCTAGTCACCTACTAAGAATTATTCGCACCAAGTGCTTTGTCCATTCTGTTTACGTATTGTACTGTCGCATAGCACGAAATAACATGCCGCTATAAAATTTTAAATGAGGCTGACAAAAGCTCAGCGAAACTGTCCTCTACTTTCAGACTCTTTGAAAGCATTATTTTTAATTTTTTAGAGCAGTCGTGGACAGGCCGGCTTTTATGTGTTTTATCGTTTTGTAAATGTTATCTTTACGGCGTTTATTTACGTCTTCTCTTTATGGGTAAAATAGGAGCTGAGTGTCTTTGAGCATTTAACGTCGGGAGAGGCAAACCGAGGAAAACCTCCTCTGCAAAAAAATGTGACCATAATATGGTCATTCATACAACATTGTTTTTTTGTATAATATGTTAGCCTAAAAGAGATCGCAGGGAACGATGTATGGAGGCCGCTTTCAACCGGCCATTTTGGAGATCGATGGGGGAGGACTATGTTCAGCGGTGGACGTCCTAGGGTTGAATGATGATGATGATGAATAGGCTTCCGTTTGACCGCCACCACGCCTGATGTTAAGCGAAGATGCGGTCTTGTTACGCTATATTTAAAATTATGATCGTGTGTCTTTGACGATAAGGCGTATGTATGTTTAACGTGTTTTGCGAGTTTGTTATAGTGTGCGGTAACGAAAATAAACGAACTGCGTTTATTTGACACGCTGACCTAACAGACGTCCTGTCTTAGAACTGTCAAACACGCAAAGTTAAAATTGTAAATCTAATTTTTTTACACCTTGGGTTACAATTTGAGTTTTAGTAAGGATCCCGATTTTGTTTGAAAATATAATATAGCCTATGTTACCCGGGGATAGTGTAGCTTCCTAACAGTGAAAGAATTTTTCAAATCGGTTCAGTAGTTTCGGGGCCTATTCAATGCAAACAAACAAAGAAACAATCAAATCTTTCGTCTTTATAATATTATATAGTATAGATATATAAAGTTAAATCGCCCCCGCCCAACTTTCAGAAAAATATTGTTAGCGGATTGGCATCTCCCTTAGATATGTTAGCCAATGTGATAATCCATAAACATTTTTTTTCTGAAAGTTTACGGCTATGTCAATTTTGAAAAGATTCAAACCATGATTAAGCGACTTAAAAAAGGAGGGGGTCTCAGTTAGGTTTTTTTCTATTGTTACCTCAGACTCCTTACTTAATTTATGAACCGATCTGGAAAATTATTTTTTATTTGAAAGGAAATATTTTCTTGTTGATCCCATAGAGATTTCATAAAAATCGAATGAGTAGTTTAGCTTTTAAATCAAAATAACTGGAAAATTCGGTTACTTGGATGACATTGTTATGTCAACTTAGTAACCGTAATTGTGTATTTTACTCAGTTTGAAGGCGGTTTTAAATTAATAATTATTTATTTAATTATCATTTTAGAGCCGTTAGACTTGTCGATGATCCGAACCTATCTGGCAAGTTGGAGCCGCTGAGCGCAGAGACGTTGGTTCGCTCAGCTTGTTCTACAGATATTATAACGGGGAATGCTCTAATGAACTTTTTGACCTTATCCCCCCCATCCCGGTTTTACCACCGAACCAGCCGCCATCGCCAGAAATGCCATCCGCACATTATAGATGCGTGGAAGTCTCGCACTGTTCGATTTGATCGATTGTTTCTGCCACGTACCTGTAAGTTGTGGAATGGCTTACCACCTTCGGTTTTTCCTCCAAAGTACAATTAGGACTGCTTCAAACGAATGGTGAATAGAGTCCTCAAAGGTAGGCAACGCACTGACAATGCCCCGGGTATAGTAGGTGTCTATAGGCAGCGGTGACCACTTACCATCAGGTGGCCCGTAGCTTGTTTGCCACTTATTCTATAAAATAATAATATAAATAATAATTGCTAAGGGGAGTGGGGGGTTAGGTGTTTTTTGGTAGGGTTTTGATGAAGTTTAATAGGCTATCTTAAAATACGGGACGAATCCTCTTAATACATGTACGGTTTAACCTATTATGTCAAGTTTAAACACCTTTACAGGCCTCCACCCACATCTGGGTCAATATAGGTTATACCGAGTTGACAATGAGTTTGAAGCAAATAACAAATGTTTGTACGTTCTGTATTACAAATACATAGACCCTATGATGACCTTTACAGGGTCAGGGTCATGACGTGAACTACGGAGAGTGTGACTGTGAACTGTTTGAATAATATACACAAACTAATTCTAACCTCTTAGAATTTTTCTATTACGACGATAAATAATAAATTTAAATATTTGGGACATTTTTGCAACACGGTCATCTG
Source organism: Agriopis aurantiaria (assembly GCA_914767915.1). Classification (NCBI taxonomy): domain Eukaryota; kingdom Metazoa; phylum Arthropoda; class Insecta; order Lepidoptera; family Geometridae; genus Agriopis; species Agriopis aurantiaria. Next base: position 5,442,096 of record OU612001.1, on the reverse strand, counting down.
ACCCCAAACTAAGCAAAGCTTGTAATATGGCTGCCAGAGACTGATATTACTGATATTACATTAGTAACACTATTTCCCACACTAAGAGAATCTGAATAAAATAACACGCAAAACTACCTTCGGAACCCTCTACCTGACCATAACTCTACAAACATTAACTAATTTATCCTACCCTTCTCTACAAACAAGGACAGTATTCATCACAATGACGTATGTGAAGCGCCTTAGGGATCATTAAGATAAATTAAAACCAGATCACGTACTCTAGTTAGACAAGCGGCCCTTTATTAGAGCACATTAGCTCGATGGCTGCTCCATAGTTAGAGAACACAGTGTGTATCGGTATCAATATGTGATCAATTAAAGTTATCTTTGTATTGAATTACTTAGCTGTACTTTGGCTGTACCTACGGTTGCACCCGCTATCAAAGTTTTTTTAATGCAACCTATGTGTTTTCCGGGGTATATGCCTTTCAGCTGTTACAAAGTTGATTGTATATAAACATACATACTAACACCCAAACTTTAGCATTTATAATTTAAGTGTGATTGAAATAAAACTCCCATGAAAACTTATATGGGAACTCGAATTTTAAGCAAACTGCTTGCGGAGCAAAAGATCTAAAAACAGCGAGTGATTCAACAGATAAAGTGATAGTTTCTACATACAGAAACTGCGTTGCCAGTTTCTAAAACTTGTAAATAAAGAAATTTTTAAAATATTTTTTTTATTATTTTAGCCCCCGATAAAAAACGGCCGACTTGTGGTCAAACCGTTTTGCTACACCAGTGTGACTACGAGTAATTTCTTTTTAATATACCTAAATATCTATACTGCTATACTGATTTTCTTGAATCGTGAAAGTGCTCCCAAGGACGTTACTGACTTAGACCCTAACCCCTAATAACACTCCAGCAGGTCATCTATCAAACAAAACCAAACAGTTCAGCCATAGAAGCTACTATGCCACACACAGAAAAAAAAGTTAAATTAAATGATTAAAAATGTTTATTTAAGTGTTAGTTTGTTATTTGTGTTGTTGTTGCTATATTATTATTGTTAATTTCATTTCTCGTGTACTGTTGGCTGTTGACCATGGGTGATGTCACCGGCGGTTCCAACGGAAGACCAGCACTGGTTGTTCGCAACCAGCATTATGCTGAGTTGGAACCGGTTTGTAGAGGAAAACAATTTGTAATGTGTGTTTTTCATTAGTTCTCAAAATATGTGTTTATTAAAACACTGTTTTAAACTATCACGGTTGTTCACTAAAGTTATATGCGAAATATCGGGAGCTCATTCCACAACCTTACCACGGTAAATATCCCGTAAATAATCATATAACTTTATGTGTTTATTGTTTTCCATAAAGTAAAATTTGTGTATTATAGATACACAGATACACACGTTAAAATTAAAACACCCATCTTTTTGTGTCGGGTGGCTAAAAATCGATCAGAGCGGTTGAAGCTATTACAGTATCTCCTTCACAGATACACAATTATTTGCATAACCGATAGCGCCGGGTTATTGAATGCTTATCAGTAGGTGCATGACCCCTGTATTTACTATTGGGACAGATACAGATGTCAATTGAGGGTAAGTAAATATGAGTAGGTATATAAACAAAATAGAATTGAAAATTGTTTTTCATTGAGCTTATTTGTTTGCCATCTTGGTGGTATCTTGAGCAAAACCTGGAGCTTTACGAAATTACTATCAACGTGACATCCATATCATGTTACGATGTTACCTACTGGATACAGGGGCTTCTGCATATGTCTAGGAGTAGATCGATAAAGATAAACAAAATACACACTCCCTTTCACTAATCTTTACGCTGCTGCGGCAGACTTGTCCTGGATGTTGTCTTAGCCTTAAAAAAGCTCAAAAAAGAGCAAACCTAGAAAAAAAATCCTGCGGAATTCGGGGGTCAAAATTTTGTTTTGCGTGGTACTCGATCCGTTGCGTCATCCGCCATCTTGATTTGAAGGGTTAATTTTTGTTTATTGAGTCTGCGCCTCATACGGATCACATCTCACGCTCGCCACAGTCTAGCATAAATCATCCTTTAGTCCATCTAACATCTGCCTGTTTTTCTTCCACCATCCACATTTTATCTTGCGTCGATTCTCTAAATTAAACTGTACTAATCTGACAACACTAAAGAATGCGTTGCGTTTCAATGCCATATGTGCGAAAAGGAAAGCAATAATTAGGGTGTTAAATATAAAGTTTGGAAAAGGACACCTAAAAATCGACTGTAATGTATTTAAGACGAAGGGAGTTTTAGATTTCCATAGCACATTCGTATTTCATATAATACGCCAACCATTACAAAAAAAAAGGTGTGTGACCACACGAAACTTCATCAAGGCGAGGTTAATAACTATATCTTTCTCACTCCCTTAGTGGACTCGAGCCGACTTTACCCGAACGAGCGTGACGGCTCAGTCTCATTCAATAGCTACAAAATAAAGTGCTCAGCGCGCCTAAAGAAGTTTTCACTTCAAAAAAAACGTCATACCGAAAATTCCGTAACGTGTACCAAGCATTCTCATCACTTTGAATTTAAGTTCTCGAGCTAACCGTCGAAAATATTATTTGACGTAAAAGCCAGTCTAAAAATAAAGCTAATATTTGGCCAGTAACTCAAAAAGCTGCGCGGTGAGATCCAGGTCTTAATTAGTATTTTTTGTGCGAAGTCGAGGTTGCCGTTCTTTTATTTTTACCTGGACAATATTACAGAATACATTTGATTTTTTGTGTGCTTTTCCCCTTCCCCTCTTGTCTTTACTTTTTGACTTTTTTTATTATTTCTTAGTTAATCCGCCGTGTCACCGAATCGTAATGCCTTATTTCACTAACTTTGGAGTTTGTTTTTTAATTTGATACTTATTATATTTTGTGGTGGTACGGAACCCTCAGTGCGCGAGCCCGACTCGAACTTGACCGTTTTTTTATTTTATTTAGTAGATCTACGTTTGCCCACCAACACACCTGATGGTAAGCGACGTTGCGGTGGAGGATGGAACACGTTGATCTAGAAGAAATCTATTCACTCTGTCTACCCCATAGGAAAAACATAAGCCTTAATTAAATACTAATATTTTTTTAAACTATGGTAACCATAGCTAAGACGATCTTTTCATTACGCCCCGGGATATTGATAGGGAAAATATTATTTTAATTTCGGACATTTCTAATTTTCATAAGCACTTCCGACAAAGATTTCTTTTTTCATAGTTGACTTGATTATTTTCTGAGAAAGATTTAAAAAAAACGTAACAAATAAACTAACTTTTTATCTACAACAAAATATTATAACTTGTAATACAATCAAAGTAATATTATAAACGCGACAACTCTGTTATTTTTTCATGAATAATCTCGTTTAATAGCCCCGTTGGTCCAGTTGGTAGCGAACCTGCCTTGGGAGCGTGTGTTCGATTCCCACCTAGGACAAACATTCATGTGATGAACATTTGTGTTTGTTCTATATCTGGGTGCTATTATCTATTTAAATATGTATTTAAACATATATTTATGTATGTATATCAGTCTCTGGCAGCCATATCACAAGCTTTGCTTACTATGGGGTCAGATGACCGTGTGTGCAAAAATGTCCTGAATATTTATTTATAATTTTTTAGTTCGTGACTGCTGCAGAAGATTTTAAAAAGATAACTGAAAATCGAAATCCTGACCACTCTTCCTAGGTTTTGAAAGTATAAATAGGTGGCAATTTTTTTTCACCTCTATAAATTTGTTGTTTTTGTATTTTTGTTTTCTTTTTTGTTTGTTTTAGTCGAGAGTTCAGTGATTTTCCCCCATCGCAAAAAGCTCCCAATGTGCCTAAAGATGATTCCTCTTCACAAAAACAAAAAAATTTCTCGTAAAATTTGGCACGGCTAGTGAGAAATCAAGTAAAATAAATTGAATCAATAAGCTTTTACCTATTACTCCTGTTCAAAACACTCATCGTAAAACTTAATAGCTCTTCAATCCGTCCCAGAAACTTTCCACTGAATTTCCTTCGACCTTCGCAAAGCCCTTTTCTGTTTAATCCGAACCACGACATGTCAACTAGAAATCGGTTAAGGTCACGGGCTTGAGCCCAGCGGTGGGCCCACGCGATAATATCGCCCATTCGAGTCCAATGCCGACCGAACAAAGAGATAATCGAGTTTTCTTATTGCCAGAGCAATTTGGTACGGTACAGTCGTTAGGGAATTTTCAGAACCGTTTATGTACTTAAAACTGGAGATAGGACGGTCGCTGTTGTGTACTTTTGTCGCGATGTTTGTCATTTGGGGCTATTAAGATTAAAAAAATGTTAAAATAAGCGTGATATAGGTGTGGCGTGGCGTGTGTGGTCATGAGAAATTAGTAAATTATTATTTTAAATTATCATGGCGCTGAAATATCGGGAACTTCATTCTCAACCTAATCAAGTGCGAAGTGCGAGTTGGTGACCAGCGGCCTTGTCATAGAAGTTTGATTGTGATCGAGATTGCATGCCGTCCCGTTCGCATCTACTTACTCGCACCACGCGCGTGAGTGAGATGGCACGCGATCGCGATCACAATCCGAATCACGATAAGACATCTATAATAAGGTTTCATCAGTTTCATTACCAAGTTATAACTGGTAATTTCGTTATTGAATTTTGTGGTGGTACGGAACCCTCAGTGCGCGAGCCCGACTCGCACTTGGCCGGTTTATTATCCTTTGGGTACGGAACCCTCAAAATTAGGATACAAGCTGGGAGCGATGGTGGTCAAGCGGTAGCATGTGCGCTTCATAATACAATCTGACGGAACCCGGTTCGTTCCTTGGCCCTGCACTAATAACTTATTTAGTACTTAAGGTGTATGGTAAGGCAAATGACCTTTGGTATAGTAAAATGAAATTAGTGAAATATTCTATGAGAGTCCACAGTATTTTGCATAAAACAATTAATTTTATAAAACACTTGTCTTATCTATTGGTTTCCTCACTAGCCAAGAGGCTATGGGCTAGTTATCCACTGGTTATTTCTACGTGGGAAACCCTTTAAAAAAAAGTTTTCAACCCACCTTCAGTTTACGTTTTTTAAATACCTACTATCAAAAAATCCAAATATTAAAATCAATATGTGTAAAGACCTCTTAATGTAAAGTCCATATTAAAATCGAAATAATGTTTGTGCGAGAAATTAAAAGCATTCTAGAGATGTTTATCGTTTATCGATACGAAAGCATTGATGAAATCTCAGATCAGATAAACAAGGGAGATATGGTAAGGCTGTGTTTGCCTCTAGAAGGTTGTGCATTCATCGCATTTAACAACGCAAATTCTTAAGACAAAAGTGTATGACGAGTTTGGTGAAACTACAATAAAAAAATAAAAACTGGTTTGACCACAGACGGCTTGACGCCTTTAGTCGAAATCATCCTTGCCGTTTTTGCATATGGACTATTAGTTAGTTCATTAGTGTTGCTGCAAGTTTCTTGGTGTGCGTGAAAAATGTGTAAATGTCATACTTACAGTTTTTGCGTTTAGAGACAGAATTCCGGGCGCAGAGATGTCGCTTGCGCATTCTTTTTTTTTTTAAATTATGACCACAAAAATGAGATAAACAGGTTTCCCGTTTATTTTAGTCATTTAGTATGGCTCTACTTAATATGGACGTATTAAGCAAAGTTTACTTACAAATTTTCCCCTTTTTTCGCGGACACCATAGTACTCTGTCACTCCGATTATTAAAACGATTCAAATGACACCTCACATGACGAAATCCATTCAGCCGTTTAGGCTGTACGCCGTGCCAAAGAAACCATCATACAAACACTTGAAAACCATAACCCTCCTTCTTACGCAGTCGGGTAAAAAGTGGTAAAATCACGGAGACATTTGAACACGACCGATAATAAAATTGTACTGAGTCATATCCCCTTGTTTGTCTGATCTGACGTTCAAACATACAGTTATTTTGCTCGAAGTATTAAACTCAAATGATTAATTAACCGACCTTTAAACGTACTCCGTAACGGTACTACAGACTCTTCGATGTATCGTATGATAGCTAACCCACTTTGTAAAGCAAACACTCGACGTTTGCTTTACACATTTGCGTCGGTATTTAATTGATATCGTGTATGTGTACGCAATACGTACACCTAATGTGATGTGAATTTATAAAGTTATCATTTTTTTTTTCCTGGGCAAGTGTGTTAGCTTTTCAGCCAAGAAATCACCTTTTAAACTGTTTTACACACAATTCGTTTACACTTGTTATCGCTTCGAGGTTCGAGCAAAGAAAGAGGGTGATTGCAATGCAACCGCCACTTATATACTGTGTTCGTTGGCAGTCGACAAAAGACTGTCAACTGTCAACGAACACGTGTGAACTTCGCCAATACAGTTTCATTATAATGGTGTTGTTAGTTCATCTATACATTAAATGATTAAACTAAAGTTGTTTTACAAGTGCCTTTATTAACTAAACAAATACAAGCTAAAACTAACACTACAAATACAGTTAGACTGCCCATAGACCGTTGAAGGTCTAAAGACAATCCAAATGCTCAAGCAGTCCATTTGGCAGCGTACCCAACATGCTGGCGGCATTACCACGTTGAATAGCAATGCTAATGCGTTGAGCCAGAAACACGCCAGCATAAAGGGAAGGTGTTTAAAAAAAATTGTGTAAACGGGACCCTATTACTAAGCCTACGCATGTCTGTCTGTCTGTCCGTCCGTCCTACCTTTTAACGACTATATCTTTCGAACCGTAATAGATAGCCAGTTCAAATTTTCACGGGAGTGTCAATTTAAGGGGGAGGCCTATGTTCAGCAGTGGACCTCTTCTGGCTGATAATGATGAAATTTTCACAGAATATGTAATGTCACGGCGGATTAACTAAAAAATTATAATAAAGTTAATAAGTAAACACTGTCAGGGGTTCCCCATACAACAAATGTTTTTTAAACGTATTTTTATATATGCTATAAATTGGCATGATTATAGTAAACATTCGAAAGTAAAACAACAATTACTAATAAATATTGGATGGCTGGCCAAGTGCGAGTCGGTGACAAATTTTTATTCATTACCGGTTCTCGTACGATCACCGAAGTTAAAAGCAACGTCGGGCGTGGTCGGTACTTGGATGGGTGGCCGCCTGGGTATGATGTCTTTGCACTACTTTTTTGAACTTGTGGTGGTATGTGGAACCCTCAGTGCGCGAGCCAGACTTGCACTTGGTCGCTTTTATTTTTATCAGGTGAGAAGGCTATTTTCAGCAGTGGGCTCAGGCAGGCTGCGTAATGATGATGACAAAGATGATAATTTTATATTACTAAATGCAAATGAACCGTTATAACAAACGTTGGCAAATAAACTTTTAAAACATCATAATTCTATTTCAAAAGCTGTTAACCGCATTCAGTGAGGAAACATCAGTCCTTTCGTGCTAAACGCTCAATATGCAGTTGCACCTCGCTTTACATTTTTACCTTCGAAATGGTGATTCAAGCGTCCGGCGCTTTATTACTGACCTAGGGTTGCCATTACGTTAGAATCTGGGACGGATATTTTAAGCATATTTTTCTTGCAAAGCAGCAAACTCTACGTCTACTAGCAGCGCTAGATGACAGAGTTTCCATCCGCTATCCTGCAGAAGATAGTTAATGTTTATCGAGATAAAAAGCAATTCCGTAACCCCTGAACGGATTTGGAAGAAATTAGGTATTTATTATTATTTATATTATAAAGGCTATTTATTTAAATTATAAAAAAAAACGTTTTTCTAGGTTAGGTTAGCCACCACCGACCACCGTTCATACTCCACAAGTAATATCTATCTACTTATCTGAAGGTTGTCTGGAAGAGATTGCTTAGCGATAAGGCCGGCTTTTGTGCCTTTATTGAATGTTTTCTTGTAAAGTCATTTTTTGGTGTCAATAAAGTTTTTGTTATTGTATTGTTAGGTTAGAACCACGGCGGGTAAAACCGACTTATTTCGGCAAAAAAAATATGTTATTCCGGGGTATAATTGTGCAATTACCTAAATAGGACAATGAGCATAACCGTGACGCAAAGCTATCTGATATCAGGTTTCGCTGTGACACGCATTCGGTATTTCCTGAAAAAGATGACAACCCTTCAAGAAACGATGGCAAAACGCGCGGGAATTTAAATTCAGATTCTGGCAAATTGTGCATTTGTGCAAATGAACTTAGTTTTTATCGGTTTATTTTTATTCGTATGCTCATTATTTATTTTAATTCTAGTAACGTGCTTTCTAGCGTTGTTGGCATGAAAATTGGATTACGTTAATCCAAATCCTAACTGGCAGTGACTGTTAGCTTAATGTTTGTTTAATGGTTGTTTAAATTAGGTACTAGCTTTAGATAATTCGTGATAATTTTACGTAATTCTTGATATCAGCCAAGGTCTCATCGCCTTACAACAAACTTTTGACCTTTTTGTGGCTGGAATTTGATGCACGGCCGTAAAAACCGGGCCAGATGTTTATGACGCTGAGTCACTGGACTTGACTTCTCACCTTAGGGGCTTTACAAAAGTGAACCTTAACCCGTTCTAATACCAACATCTTAAATAACTAACCTACTTTGTATTGGATTGCTTTTAATAAAAAAACGCGATTGCAATCCGCGTAAAATCTTCAGAGAAATTGGAATTCTAATTTATTCTGCGTCATGTTACTCGTACTTACAAAATATAACACACTGATAAAACGCGAAGCACTCCCGACTCCATTTCTGTTTGTTTCTTTTGGCAATGAAATAGATGATGCTGATGAAAGCAAGGAAATAGTACCTACATAATATGTATCTCGAACTTAAATTAGATTAGTGCAGATGGCATAGCAAAAGAGGCCTACAGCCAGCAGACCCAGCAGTGGGATAGGGAATGCTGTAAATGATGGTGATGCATCACGCTGCAATACTTTTTTTGCACCGGTGCGTTCCTATTTGGGTCCTATGGTATCCAAAACCATCCTAAACGTATTTGCGAATAGGTTTGACTGTCAATATATGAACCATTGCTCAATGGTACATGTACTGACTAACAAGCAAATAGTGAAAGTGTAATTGTGTATTAGTTTACTTTATTATATAAATTTTAAATACCTAATCGTTTTATGTTTTTATATTATTTGTATGATCAAATTGGTCGAAATAAATGAATTTGAATTTGAATTGAATTTGATGCTGGATGCAGGCCGCTTCCAACCGGCCCTTTTGGAGATCGATGGGGGAGGCCTATGTCCAGCAGTGGACGTCCTACGGCTGAAATGATGATGATGGTGATCCTGGTACCCCCTGTCAGGCGCCTGCCTTTGTGATCTCCTGCCATCGAAGAGCGCTTTAAGTAGGTGTCACTGTAAGTATACATATACAAGCTGTACCCTAATAAAACCGGAAATATTTAGAAGATTTCTTCTACGACACCAAAAAACCTATCACGAAAATCTTAAAAATCGTAGGTGAAACCACGGGACGTAGCTATTAACATAAAAAGCAGTTAAAATGATGCGAAATAAATAGAGATACTCGTATGGAAATGTGCAGTACCAACATTTTAAAACTTAAAAGGCCCATAACCAACTTAAAATGAGCAAACATCGAGAGAAACGAGACACATTTGCGACCATCTGCCCATTGCGAGGCCTATCAAATTCTACCGATTCAACCACACAACCCACTTCAAAAACACCCCAAAACTTTCAACCTTATTCCCGTAGCAGTAAGACCGATAAAAAATTAAATTTTCATCTGCAGCTGACTGGATATAAAGTTTGTAGCACCTGTCGTTTCGGTCAGGTTTTTAACATAATGGTGGTTTTTACCACCTGGCCCTGCTTTTCGGGATTCAAAACCTGTTTTAATAACATGACCTCTATTTAAGATAAATAAGGATCGATTCAATGCTCATGGAAAGATTGAAGCCAGAATAGACACATGTCACCAGTAGCACAGCTTAGTAATAAAAGAAACTGAATAATCCGCACGAGTTGCTTCCCGGCTGCGCTGATTCGTCATCGTTATTATCAGCCTATCCGTGTTTTTATTGCTGGAATGCAGGCCTTCTCTCAGAGAGAGAGAGAGAGTGAGGATAGGCCTAACCTGCCATGTAGCTTATACCCTGAATTAACAGATATGCTTTTTATCCCGGAAAACTTCATAATTTACTTCATAAAATAGTAAACAAAAATAATTATGCCTACGTAAATTTATTATGCCTATGCATCCACCGTTTCGGTAACAAAATCAATGACATTTCCTCGTCGTACTGCTTATCCATTTTCAATACCCCTCACACCGTACTTGGCGCTCAATATTTGAAGAACCTGCTGAACATCAAAGACCTTTCCAATAGCTTAAATAATTCAAGTATTGAATATTTCACCAAAAGGGTTTAATACAAATTTCAATTATCGCGCGTCTTTGTCTGTTCGAGGAACAATATTGCTGAAACAGGGAACAAGCGGAAGGGCCAAGCCAGCTTCGAAGTTTCTTTGTTATAATCGCTATCGTTATTAATAATTGGAATTATGCAAACGAGACGGTAAATCCTCTCAAGTCCTGTTTCGGTGACGTTTGATTCATCTCGACTAGAAGTTGATTAAAATATTGATTGGTTTTGACATGGTTTTTATTAGCTGAAGAAATTAGTGTCTCTAACACTTTACTGAAAAATTACTTATTTACTTTACCGTATCGTACTTTACTTGACTTTGATTGTGATTTGTTCGATCTTTTAAAACCTGAAATTATCGACTACTTAAAAATTCAGTTAAACTTGGCCACTGCCTTAGACAATACATTTGAAGCCAAAACATTAAAGAAAATATAATGTTTATCATACTGCTTAAAAAAAGTTATTTTACAATTTATTCATGAATGCCCCTTAAAATTCAATGAATACTTTTCCCTGCTTCTTTTTAGCGCAAAGCAATAAAGAGTCGAGTTAAGAGTGGTTACGCTTATTCAGAAGCTTAATTCCAAATGCTACATGCATATTTAAAAGCGCCGTATACCGCAAATTGCTTACACCCTAGTTGGCTTTGCAGCCTATTTCTATTATGTCGGATGATTATTAAATCAAACTGTGTCGTTATAGATGCGAAAGCGACTCCCTGTCCTTCACTCTGTCATCTTCTCAAAATACGGCTGTACCGATCTTGGTGACATTTGACATTGGTCGAAACTTTTTATTGTTCATTACATAAATGAAAATTATAAATACAGATAAAGAAACTTACGAGCTAGTGCCACAAGTGGCGGTCTTATCGCTAAAAGCTCTTCTAGGCTACCAACACAGCAAAAGCAAGTAGAAGCGAAGCCAAGTACTAAGTGTGCAATTGTGCATCATGGAAATTTATACAAAGCATTCAACGTCATTTTTAAATTGTTCTTCAGCCCAAGTTGTTGGTGGACTCGGATAATTTCAGCGTATCCCAATAACCATTTAATTAGAACTTTAAGCCGCCAGCATGCTGGAAACACTGTCAACTGGCAGTGGGCTAGATCATATGGATTGTCTTTAGACTAGTTTAGACCTTCAACAATCTATGGGTAGTACACTGTTTTTGTCTATTATAGGCAAACTAGTTTAGGCGTTTAGTGTTAGCTTGTATTTTGTTTAGTCAATTTACCTGTTTTTTGAAGTAAGTTCGAGCGTAGCTTATTACGGATGTCCGTTCGTGATTCGGATTGTAATCGCGATCACGTGCCATCCCACCCACGCGCGTAGTTAATTTAAATAAAAAGAGCGATAATCAAGATTTCAGAAGAAGCAGTCTGCCTGATGATAAGCTGAAACCGCCGCCTATGGACGGACACCTGCAATAAGTACTAGCGGTGTTGTCGGCGCTTTACCAGCCCAGAGATGTAGTTGTTGACAACTTTTTTGAAACGCTTCATGATGAAGCTCGGCGGGAAAACCTTTGACCTTTGTAGTGCGAGTAAATAAATGGATCTATTTACTCGCAATTGCGAATCACGAAGGGACATCCATTATAAGCCATTTTTAAGCCCAATTTCACATCAAATTGACCATTCGATTCTTCCTCGCCACATAGTAGAAACGAGCTCTTACAGTTATGAATTCCAGTTTATATATTCAGGACTTTTTTCCACCGACCGAGGAAACGGTTATGGGCTTATTGGGCAAGTCATAATGGCTCAAGTCGGGAAACCCTTAGTTGTGAGACTGAAATGGCCGTAATCCGGCGCTAAGTGAGTGTCGTAAAGTAGACTTGGAAAGTAGTCTAGATCTAGAACGTTAAGTTGGAGTATTTTTTGTTGTGTAATGAGTTTTTTTAGGTAGCTGATTTAATAAAAGGACTAGTTCAGGCGGGTTCGATAGAGCACTCTATTTTGCTTAGTTAGCGACCTGGAGCCTTACGGCTAGCTGTTTAAAGCAATCCAGTTTAGGTGATGAAAAAATGTTGCGCGACCGCAAACCGTATCTAGGCGCGTTAAGGTTCATGCTCGCGTGATTTTCCGAGCTGCGCGGTTTAAACGTTAGTTTGATACCACGTAAGCAGTTGGCCGTAAGGCCCTGGGCATTTTTCTTTATTCACTAACTACAAATATGCTCGTAACGCGGCGCGTTAATTTAACCTCTAAAAGTTAGCCTTTATTCCCTAGGGAATAGAGCGTGTTTTAGGTAGTGAATACGGGCCCTGTACGTAATTAAAAAGTTAACTGTGATCCTAATAAACTTTCCTTGTCCAGGTTTTGTGTATTCAGCCTAATTCGAATGTATATATTTTTTTTTTTTTTTTTTTTTTTTTCTAATATGAAAATTTGCGAAAGATACAGTCTTTAAATATACATTCCTTTACAATTTGCAGGATGCCTTCGCCTTTATCTAGATAATAATAATGCCTTCTTTGTTGCAGGTATGGATGCGTCACCCAGTGATGCAGCGTTGAGGAATGCACGTCTTAACGATCTGGGTAATGAACTAGCAGGTATTTCTTATATCTGATACATTTTATAAAAGCAGGTGTTTTTTAAGTAATTTTTACCGCGACTAGATAGATAGCCCGTTGCTTGGTAGCCCGTAGTGAACCTACCTTCTGCGCTTGGGGGCGTGGGTTCGATTCCCACTTAGAACAAACATTCATGTGATCAACATTTGTGTTTGTTCTATTTCTGGGTGTTAATATCTATTTAGTTATGTCTTTAAATATATATATATATATGTTTATATATCAGTCTCTGGCAGCCATATCACAAGCTTTGCTCAGATGACCGTGTGCAAAAATGTCCCGAATATTTATTTTTTAACTACGCTGACTCGACACGGCCTGTGCTCTTTGACAACGTATTTTTTGTCAACCATTACTAATCTTCTATATCAATAAAAAATAAGCTACTGTTCATTGGTAAACACATCACTTAAAAACAGCCTAGTCATGATTTAGCAATTTTTTTTAAATTTAGAAATGTTCCTTACATTCTTAATTAGGTTTTTATGGTAAGGTAAAATTGGAAAAGTTTCCCGGAAAGTTTTCAAATTCGGGAAAGACTGAACGTCCTCTTTCTATGGGATTTTTGTACGAAATATTTTATTATATTGTCTGTTGGACAAATTTGGACAGGTCAATATCTGTCGGCTCAGCTAGCATAACATAGAATTAATGACTAAAAAAGTAGGCAACACCCAAACTTAATGGTGGCCGAGCAGTAGCATGTTGTGCGCTTTACAATCTGACGGCACCCGGTTCAATCCTCGGCCCTGCACCAATGAATTATTTAGTACCAAAATATATTATGTACAGTTTCGATTTCATCTCTTAAAAACGGTGAAGAAAGACATCGCGAGGAAACCATGTCCAAACTCCTTAAAAGTTCAAAGACTTATAAATTCACCGACATGCACTGGGTCAGCATGGTGCGTTAAGGCCCGTCAGTGGTAACATGAAAAGCTGATAATGATGATGGTTAAAACTTACCGAACGCTACCTCTGAAGATATAGGGTTAAGGGGAGGTTATTCGGTGATACAGGTTAAGTTATGATTTTTTAGGGTTCCGTACCCAAAGGGTAAATTCGGGACCCTATTACTAAGCCAACGATGTCTGTCTGTCCCGTATAGGGTCCCGTTTTTACCCTTTGGGTACGGAACCCCTTAAAATTATCACAACTTAAGCTGTATCACAGAATAACCTCCCCTTACCATACTCATAATGTAGTTAGAAACAAACACTATATGTCTCCCAAAAGTCTCACTAGGTCACGCTGCAGGTGCTTCTAATGCTTTCAGTTACCTAATTTAATTTTATAGCTTGTTCTAAAACTTTAAAACAATAGTCTTACTTCCGAGCATACTTTGTAAACTGTCTTCTTACACTTCCTTTCCGTAATTTTATTGCCTCTGTGCATTAACTGAAGTCATTTCCTGAACTTCCGGTTTTGCCTTAAAGTTACTGTGTTTTAATGTCCGGACTCAGTAGTTACTTTATGTTGTAGTTTATGCCAATTAAGTACAGTCTAGGTTTGAATAGGAATAATTTAATGTCTAGGCAAATTAATATAATCTAACCAAATGTAAATACACAGCAAAACTTCCATAATCGGCAGAATTCGAACCTGCGATCCGAGTTCACCCCCGAGCGCTCTTTCCGCTAAGGTACGGTCGCTTTCCCGTCGACCTCCAAATTTTTGACCTTTATTTGCAACCATGTGTGCTGTTTTCAACACCATCGCTCACGATCGGTGAAGGAAAACGTGAGGAAATTGGGATGTCCAAAAACATCAACAGTTCAAACACATATGACAATCAACAACACGCACTGGACCAGCATGGCCTATCCTCCCACTCTAAGATAATGCCTGTGTTCCAGCAGTGGGAACGTGACAGGCTGGTAATGAGACGTGATGATATTCTTTTAACTCCGTCACGGAGTCCATCCTACTACCACTACACTTTCCTATGAGTCATCATCATCAGCCAGAAGACGTCCACTGCTGAACATAGGCCTCCCCCTTTAACCTCCACACTTAACGACAGCCAGCCTTTTGCATCCACTGGATGCCGGCGACTCACAATTTCGTCGGTTCATCTAGTAGGAGACCTGCCTACGCTGCGTCTTCCGGTTCGTAGTCTCCACTCAATAACCTTTCTTCTCCATCGGTTATCGGTTCTTCGAGCGATGTGGCCTTCCCATTGCTACTTAAACGTGCAAATTTTAACAGCTATGTCGGTGACTCTGGTTCTTTGGCGAATATCCATGTTTCGGATTCTATCGCGCAAAGAAACTCCGAGCATAGCTCTCTCCATTGCCCGCTGTGTGACTGAGTTTTTCAAAGAGGCCCGGTCAAGCTGTCGAGGCCGTATGATGCCAATAGCGTAGTCTATATCTATACTAATATTATAAAGAGGAAAGATTTGATTGTTTGTTTGTTTGTTTATTTGTTTGTTTGCATTGAATAGGCTCCGAAACTACTGAACCGATTTGAAAAATTCTTTCACTGTTGGGAAGCTACACTATCCCTCCATAGGCTATATATTTTTTAATAGGGATCCTTACTTAAACTCCAATAATGTAACCCAAGGTGTAAAAAAATACGGCTTACACCCGTGCAAAGCTGGGATGCGTTGCTAGTCATTCATAAAAAAAAGAGGATCTTGCTTTCGTGATCGCAACATAAGACTCCCGCATTTTCTACCACGTCTCCTCGGAATTATAAGTCGCGACGAACAGCAACAAATACCGCGCATATTGTATAGATGCTAAAATATTATTCGAATAACTGGAGCCATTTTAAGCTTCGCCTAAGCTCCGTGAAGAATGTGAATAATTCAAGATAAGACGAGCTAAAATTGAGAAATTTACCGCCTAATGTTTAGAGCTATATTACGGAGGTTATCCAGTAAAATATTGTACAGAGAGTGCTCTAAGAAGTATGTTAATTGGGCTTGCGTGAACGTTCGAGCTCTATTCAGATGCTATTGTTTAGCATAAACAAGCCTTTAGAGTTTAAAATTCTTGAAAATATGAATAGTGAAGAGCTTTGGAGACTTTGTTTATCGAAATGTACACTATTGTAGTAGCTTTCTGTCAGAGAGGTCATTATGTTAATGGTGTCAATTCCTTGTCTTTTGTTCATAAGATTTTGGAAAAAAAAAAAAAAAAAAAAAAACATCATCTTAGACGAACCCTCTTGGCAGAGTTAATTAAAAAATATATAAAATAAACTTACTAGATTAAAATTTATTTAGCTTATTTACTTGCTTTTTTGCTTGCTTGCTCATTTTCAAATTATTTTAGCTATTCACGAAATTAAATCCTGTTAACGTAGATAAAATTCTTTTTTGGCTATAAAGTAGATTTACAGACGTTCAAAAAGCTGGAGAAGTCTGAAAACCCCGCGTTAACGATAAAATGCAACAGACGAAGGACAAAGCAGCTTACATTCACCACCTGTTCACAATTGTATATGTCTCGTGTAAGAAGAGCTTACCGCCACATAATAAAAATAAAGTAGACTCGCCTTAAGAGACTATGCTTCGTGTAAACGCTATCTCACTCGCGCATTTCAACATTTTTGAAGACACAAAATGATTGAATTTACTTATGTTAAGTCTAAGCGACATTAATAGAGAAAAGAGTCGTATAGAATTTTTTTAGACATTAATAAACTTAAAAAGTCTACTTAAAGGCCAGGGACCCGATTCTACTAAACCAACTGTTTTTAAATTGTTAATGAATTGCATCAAAAATTACACTTAAGTATAAAAAAGTGTCATAAGTGACAATCAGGCGAGATGGTGGTCAAAGGCAAGACTATTAATATTAATTATATTATTATTATTAAAAAAAATCACTAACATTTTTTTTATTGTTAATAAATTGCCTCAAGATTGTCGCTTTTGACACTGTAAAATACTTTTAAAAAAAATTGGAAAAAGTGACAATTTTGAGGCAATTCATTAAACAAAATTTAAAATCAATTGTTTAAACTAAAAGACGGGTATTCCTGTCGAAAAACTCGACCGGTGTTCGGACGTTATAGACGTCCCTGTCCATCGTTAGTAGGTAGTCTATCAGTTTAAATAATGAATCACGCTCACTTTAGTTTCTATAGTAATAAAAACAATTGGTTTAGTTATTAAACCAAAAGCACCCTCGGCCCCGATTCTACTAAACTTGAATAGAATCGGGACCGAGGGTGCAGCGATCTCACACGCGCATTTGATATTTTGTAAGATATATAAAGACGTAACTATTTTTAAAAAAACGAGCTTCAGTCATTTTGCGAGGTTAATATTTCAAGATATTTAGAAGAAATTTTTCTTATAATGACCATTCAAAAAATGTGATAAATTGTTATTCCAATTTATTCTGTACATCATAAAAAAAAAACAATAAAATCTTGTACTTAATATTTTGAAATATTAACCTCGCAAAATTACCGAAGCACATTTTTGGAAAGTAGACATTAATTACATCTTTTAAAAATCATCAAATGCGCAAGTGAGATAGCGCCCATATTCTGAGCCTTAAGAAAACAGATTGTTACACAAATAAATACGTCTTTAGTGCAGTTAAGGTTTGTTATGTTAGGGAGAGCTAATGATGGTGCAGCGGTGAGAGGTAAATGGTGTGGCGTGTATGTGGGAGAGAGTATAAATCCATCACTCACTCTTCTAAACAAACTAAATCGGAAAGACAGATGACTTTAAGGTATGATACTACTACTAGTAAAACCCTCGAGTTTGGGTTCATTTGGATTGTTTAAACGGGTCACAAGCGAGTTTTTACAAGCTTTTGTTTAACTTTTTTTAATGCCATAGGTGGCAAACAAGCAGCCGTGCCGCCTGACGGTAAGCAGTCACCGTCGCCTATGGATACTTGTAACACCAGAGCCTGATCTTTCCTTATTAGTATGGGTCAAACCTTGCAACTGAATTTTAAACCAGTTATCATAACCGATTGAGCTGAAGTTTACTGTACACGTTTATTTTGGATGACAATTCATGGTTAGCTGAATGACGTCATTCTAAATCCAATATGGCACACTCGTAAACTAAACTCCACTCGGTCCTGCACCAACAACTTATTTAGTACAAAGCGTTACTTTCAGTTTCTTCCGAATTTAAAAAAAACCCTGGTAAATGTTTAATTTTTTTTAAGCCATTTCGAGTTTTTGCGAGACTAATGCACGGCAATTGATTCAAATATAGTTTTTTTGTTTTGAGTTAAATTTCATTGTCACAGAATAAACGTTTTTGTATTTCTGTAAATAAATAATGCGCAGTTTCGATGCTATCGCTCAAAAACGGTGAAAGAAGTCCATCGTGGGGAAGTCGATATGTCTAAAAATCTCAAATGATCAGAGACATTACTTAACATGCACTAGCTGGGCCAGCATGATGGATTACGGCTCTCTGTTTATGAAATAAGGCCCATCTCCCAGCAGTGGGAACATGATAATAATTGATTAATCAACACAATCTTAGTCACTTTCTCTTTCTTAGCTCTGTTTCAATGTTTACTTTTCAATATAGACGTAATTCATCTCCTAGACTTAATAAAGCTTATGTGCCAAGTCTTATTAATATTTGTGTTCAAAACTGATTAAATATTAATTAGTAATAATTATTGTAATTGTATGATTAAACTTGGTACCAAGTTTATGCACACGAACTGTCTTGATATCTTCATTGCCATTTGAAATTACCAATTAATTACGAATAGTTGTATCTAAATTCTACATTAAATTAAAATTAATAAATTCTGAAGCAGATCGAAATGTTTTGTAGATATTTCAACAATCTTGGGTACAAAACTAATATCGTTTCAATTATACGTAATTAGACTTCAACGCAGTTTTATGAGTTACAAACTGAACTAATGTAACTTTATGAATTTTCAATTTAAAAAACAGACTTCAAAATAAGTTGCTATTGCTAAATCAACAGGCGCTCTAACAATGTTATTCGTAATATTGGAACTGGTTTAAAAAAACTACTTCGCCAAAGTTAAACAGTTTTTTGTGAGACCACCTCTTGGCATAATATGTTTTTTTATGATGACTAGAAAAAGCGGTTAAAATTGGGTTGTACGAGAAATTGAGTAATAAATCATCATCATCATTTCACCCACAGGACGTCCACTGCTGGACATAGGCCTCCTCCATCGATTTCCAAAATGGGCCGGCTGGAAGCGGCCTGCATCCAGCGTTTCCCTGCGGTCTTTTTTAGATCGTCCATCCATCTTGTGGACGTCTTACACTGCGTTTACCGGTCCGTGGTCTCCATTCCAGAACCTTTTGGCCCGAAATAAATAGAGTAATGAAAAAAGCTAAATATATCAAGAGATCTGAACATCTAGTCCCAAAATTTCTAATATCTGTCGAAATCTTAATAATACGACGCGAAAGGACCGCGCATCAAAAAAATCGGCAAACGCCTGACTTTACGATGGTGCGCAGTTGTTAGCACCGCTGAGTTGCTACCTCATATTAGACCAACTAGGGAGATATGGATATGTGGCCTGGCGGGTGACGCATCAGGCCTAAATCAGGCTTGATGTCACCATATCTATTATAATATGGGTATATATTCATGTTTGTCTGAGCTGTATTTTCAAACCTGATTGTCGTTTTTTTGTCTCATTATATTGAATTTATTTCATAAATAATTATAAATATTTGGAATCAAATTATACTAAAGAAACTAAATAAAAATATAATAAACTACACTATACTCTAAAAAACCGCTGCCCATAGGCATCGTTCCCAAAATGCTAGCCGCATTGCCGCGTTGTATTGCAATACTAACACGTTGCGTAAGATGCCGACCAGCATTTTGGTCACGAGTTGCTTCGACCAGATTGACTGTCTTAAATTTTCAAGTTATTTAGGCCACCTCAGTACGGGCGTCTACGAAGAGGATAAACACAAATACGCCCTAGCATAATTAAATGTACATATTTAAGGGCTCGCATCCACCTGTACACGACATTTGGACACGCTGCGAACATGTCCCGGATTCAGATGAGCTCAGGAGGGCATTACCATAATTCCGAGGGTCTATTTTTGGGTAAACTCGTTTGGTTTGGATTTTTATTTATATCTGTTTTTTCCTGTGTCTTCACACTTTTCGTAAAGAGTTCTGTTTATGTTTGTTAACTTTTTCTGGGCTTTCATGTGCTATCGATGTTTTATACATGGTTATTTTTAATTCACCTAAAACCTCTTTTGTCAGCTTCCCTACATACTTGACAACTTTTGTTCTATAGATGACTCTTCACAGAACTGAAAAAGTTACCAAAAAATAATTAAACATTGTATGCAAAGTTTTGCCTTGTGTTTTTTTGAAGCATGTTGCGTCTCTTAAGTTTTGCTAAAGCAACTCATTCATTCTTATTGAGATCTCGTAAGGTTGTCATATAAAGGCCAATTTTTTTTTTTGCGGAAAAACGTAGATGCGGCTCCCCGCTTGTGCGCCCGCGCCTTGACGCTGCCTCGATTCTAGCTCGTGTGAGTGATCTGCCTAAATAAAAATACACACGATTC
The DNA here is from genome assembly GCA_914767915.1 of Agriopis aurantiaria. Classification (NCBI taxonomy): domain Eukaryota; kingdom Metazoa; phylum Arthropoda; class Insecta; order Lepidoptera; family Geometridae; genus Agriopis; species Agriopis aurantiaria. Next base: position 5,421,546 of record OU612001.1, on the reverse strand, counting down.
CCTTCCTTTTCGCTTTGCTTTGTCGGGTAAAAAATACGAGCTTAATAAAGAGCATTATTTTCATAGTAATGGAAATAAGCGTCTATTTTTATGCAAATTTGTATAAAGAAGCGGAAGAGACATTTTTCTTTTCCTTCCAGAAGATTTATCTGATTTAAAAGATATAAAATAGAAAATGCCATATCTAGATGCGCTTAAGTCTGCCTGTCAAAAGCACCTGTCTGCATCTGTAGCAATATTCACAATCCACATTGTATAAACTTGTTTTGTTGTTTTTAAAAGCCTTTTTCAGTCTTTGTTATGCTGTTTCTAAATTTATTATGTGCACTTCTTACGGCTATCATTAGTTAGCCCGCCTGCTTGTTTGGCACACAATTTTACAAAAAAAAATTCGCTGTCTATTTTCAGCTGCCCATTATTATATTTCAATACATAGTTTCGATTTTTTTATCGGATACATTTCGGAAAGTGTGCATGCATAAAATATGCATGATCTAATTTCCTGCCCATTTTTATACCTGACTGCCAGAGTGGGTACGAAGAACCGTCACCGCTTTATAGTTGATGTTCGATACAATCGATCACCTGCTGAGGCAGCAATACTGCACGCGGCCCGCGTCACTGCATCGTTAAGAAGCAACGCGGTGCATTCATCAGCTTTAGATAATTTGAGTTATTAAATAGTTTCTACACTATCATCATCAGTGTTTCCGTCTAACATTTCCACAAGAGCATATAGAGTGCTATCCCGCACAGTTGATATCCCGAAAACCCGTACGAAGCGCTTTGATACCACTTTTATTGTGCGAACTATTGTGGAATGCGCTGCCTGAATGGGTGTTCCCTGATAGTTACAATCTGGGTGTCTTCAAATAACGAGTGAATCTGTTCCTTCTAGGCAAGCGTGCTCCATCGTAGACCGTATCATTGCTTAACATCAGGCCGGTTGGCGGTCAAAGGCACGCCTATCTATACTATAATATTATAAAGAGGAAATATTGGTATGTAAGTATGTTTGTAACGAATTGGCTAAAAAAGGACTAGACCGATTTAAAAAATTCTTTCACTGTTGCGAAGCTACATTATCCCCGGGTGACATAGGCTATAATCTAAACCCGTGCGAAGCTTGGGCGGACCGCTAGTTATTAATATATAAAAAAAGTAATGCAACCGCACGTCGCTACTTCAGCGCCATTGTTTAAAACATACATCGATCAACGTCGTGTCGGAGCCACGAATGAACATACATAGACAATAAGTTAAGACCGATACGACGGAACGATACTGTCACTAAAGCGTATCACAAGGAGGAAGGAGTTCAGACGGAGGCATCATTGATTCAGTAGGGACTTGTGCACTGTCGCTGTTTTACCCAACGAAGCAAAGACAACGGATGTTGTAGTTAAAGACCATCCAAAATTTACGTGTCACACGTTAAGGGAAGGAGGGAGACGAGTTATAAGTTTCGTGACGTCACATGTATAAATCTAAAGTGCTTAAATTGTAGATTTCAACTCCAATGAAAAATCACTATCATTATTATCTTAATTTAATTTGTTTGTATCACTTTTTGGCACGTGGCGGTTGCTTTAATTAATTATTGAGCACTGGCACGACCGATTTAAATCTCGATTTAACAATTAATATGGTAATTATTTGGGATTTAAAATGTGAAATCGTATGGAAAATTTTAAATTGGTTCCGAAAATGAGATATAAAAGCGTTTAAAGTTTTTGGTGGATGCGCTGTCCCTCTCCCGCAAAGTTTGTGTTAGTATAGTAATTGTATGGCGCGCGCAAGCCTTGACGTCATGACGTGCTATGCGCTCTCTAGCATGAAATTAAAATACTTATAACTTTTTTTTTTTTTTTTTAATTGTCTCTATTTATCATCAGCTTTTTATGAGGTAATAAAAAAATTAGGACACATGCCTATTGAGATACTGCAAATACATTTACGAAACATACTCGTATGTTGAAGCTTAAATATTCCGACAAAAGGGATTGCAGTATATCAGTGTTCACAAAACGCCTTGGATGGAGACCAAATCTGGGTAGAATAAAGCTTGTACTCGCGGTGACGTTTCGGCCTATCTTCACTATATTAAAAGACATTCGTACGAGGAAAGTCGCATTATTTTGTGACGCTTGGTTAAGACGAAATGAGGTTACGTCGAATTTCTCATGCTAGAGCAACAAGACAAGACACAGTTTTTTAAACAATTAATTTTTAGGGTACCGTACCCAATGGGTAAAAAGGGTTATTACTAAGCCTACATTGTAAATGTATTTTTGTATTAGCTCTAATGTAAAAATGGTTATACCTACAAGCGTCAAACTTGGCATGAATATAGTACACACTTTAAAGTATATCAACAAGTAATAAATAATGGCCAAGTGCAAGTCAGTGACAAGTTTCTGTTCATTACCAAGTTATAAATGGTAATTTCGTTATTGAATTTTGTAGTGGTACGGAACTTTCAGCGCGCGTGCCCGACTCGCACTTGGCCGGTTTATTCTCATTGTTCTGTATTTTTTGGGTTAATTACGCCTTCTACAGACCAATCGCAATGAAAATACTACGTAAGGCAGCGCAGTTTGGACATGTTTCACAAACATAAATTGTCATCGACTCGCATTTGGCCATCATCATCATCATCATCATCAGCCTGTAAACGTCCACTGCTGAACAAAGGCCTCCCTCGTAGAGAGGGGTGTTGCCATAATCCCCACGCTTGGCAGGCGGCTTGGGGATCGCAGTACGTTCACCGTGTACTAATAGGACGCTGCTGCCCATCCTCCGGTGGTTCTGGTCGCAGTTTTAGGACATTTGGCCAGTATTTATTATTTGTTGATTAGAAATACGTTTGTTCAAGGGGGGGCGGCGGGGGGGGGGCGGGGGACGACGACATGGGGATCCACTCCATTTAGTTTTTACTTTTTGACTTTATTGTTATTTCTTAGTTATTCCGGCGTATTATTACATATTCTGTGAAAATTTCAACTGGCTATCTATCACGGTTTGAAAGATACAGCCGTTAAAAGGTAGAACAGACAGACAGCGTTTGTTTAGTAATAGGGTCCCGTTTACACTCTTTGGGTAAATAACCCTAAAAAGCTCTAAATAGATCTCATCCTAGTTCTGCCTATCGAAAAAACCTAAGTATTGTATGAAAGATTCCATCACAACCGTGTTCCAAAGATTGTTTTTCAGTCCTACAAAAGATGCCTGTTCCTAATAAAACAATGATTGACTCGCGGGCGACAGAACGTGCCGGGAATTTTACTCACAATTTTATAACCGAGCGTAAAAACAACGTAGTACGTGAAAGATTCATAATAGGAGTTTGGTGTGTTTAAATTCATGCCAGTTAACGATAGGAAAGCAAAAGTGATGCTAGTTTTGGAAATATTCTACTGATTTGTTTCAATACTAAAAGAAGAAACAAGAAAAAAATCAAGTTATTTGTTATGCAAGGCTACAAAGTTGTTTTAACAAACAAAGTTGTTACAAGTTGGTACAAAGTTGTTGTTGATTTGGCGCGAATACTTGGATTTAAACCTGAGCAAGCGAAGGATTCTAGGATTGGACCACGAGCGAAGCCTTCAAATATAGAATACTGTGCGTAGCGAGGGTTTCAAAGGTACGAGACGCAGAATACCTTTGCTACCGAGCGAAACACAACTTTTCATCTCACCTCAGTGAGGAAAGTAATGTTTTTCTTCTAAGTTAAGGCACCTTCTTCAATCAAAGTAATAGAGATGCAATAGGCATGATTCCTAATGTTTCATTTATTACAAATAACCGGCTTAGCGAGGAATATAACTAAATACATTACACATACTCAAAAAATTATTTGAATTGGCTGATAAATCTCTGAGATATGAGTATTTAAAGTTTTAGGTGGGGATAGAGAGGGGATGTTCTATCCCTTTCTCGCAAAGCGTGTGTTAGTATAGCGTTTGTATGGCGCTCCTGAGCCGTGACGTCACGGATCAGTATAGTGCGCTCTCTGTCTAGCATGAAATTAAATTAAATTAAAATGCTTATATCTTATTCATTTTTGAACTAATTTTAATTTGGTTTTTGTTGATGTGCTCTATTTATGATCAGCTTTTTGATGAGATAATAAAAAAATATTAGTCATCATGCCTATTCAACGAGGTCGGAATGTTTTAAAACAGTTTTTTTTTATTAATTGATAGTTAGATTGGGAAGGATAAAAGCTCCATCTTTTAATCGTATCTATATATTTTAAAAGCGATTTATGTGTGTATCGTATGTATGTATGTTCCCTATGGACTCCAAAACGGCTGGACCGATTTTGATGAAATTTTCGGGCAAATGATCCTGTGAAGTTTGGTAGTGATCGGATCGATTTAAATTTTTTCCCTACACAAAAACAAGAAAAAGTCATCTCAGTCAAAGGATGTTGCTGTCGCTACCAAGGAGGGTCCTTCAAGGAGGTATACGCGGGTGAAACCGCGGGGCGCAGCTAGTAGAAAAAAACCTAACAACAAAATTATTCTGATAATTTTCTCCAGCATAGAACGCCTCCATAACACATCATAGATAAATCTATCCACAAACAATGCGCTGTTTATGGTAGGTATACACGGGCCAGTATCACGGTTCGAAGATTTAATAGGCTTCGAAGGGATCCATTAACAGGCCGAGATTAGCCGACGGGCCCTTGCGGAGTCCTTAACTAGTTTATTGAATTTCGCGGCGATTTTACCGCACGTGACTTCCCTAGGAATTTTGCGGGTTGTATTTTAGACGTAATCCGGGTATTGGGTTAAATTATTTTAAGGTTCAATTTTATACGGGATAATAAAATGACGCCTACGTGGAAATGGGTCAATGGACTATTTCAGGAACTATGTTATAAAATAGTACAGAGCAGGAAAATCTCGGACGCAGTGCTGGTATGACTGTGACAATGGGCTTGTATCCTAATTTTTCAGGGTTCCGTACCCAAAGGGTAAAAACGGAACCCTATTACTAAGGCTACGCTGTCAGTCTGTCCGTCCGTCTGTGTCTGTCTGTCTATATATTCTTATGTAGGTATAGGAAAACGTTGAAAATAATGTAACTATGTTATCATAATCATCATCATCATTTAAGCCGTAGGATGTCCACTGCTGGACATAGGGCTCCCCCATCAATCTCCAAAAGGGCCGGTTGGAAGCGGCCTGCAACCAGCGTTTCCCTGCGGTCTCTTTTAGGTCGTCAGTCCATCTTGTGGGTGGACGTCGGACGTCGGACCAGTGTCCGTGGTCTCCATTCGAGAACCTTTCGGCCCGATCGGTCATCTCTTCTGCGTGCTATGTGCTATGTAACTATATACCTAAAGAAAATTGCTATCTCTGAAATTATATCAAAGTTATCTTCACAAAACTTTGTATACTGTTATTTATTCTGTGACAAAAGTAAAGAGTAAGTTAGTTCTCAGAAGACGTACTTCGGAGAAATTCGGAACAAATTTATTTTTCTTACTAAAACCATCTAGACTGTTATTTTATATCAGAAGGTACCTATCTGCACTAAGTAAAATAAAAGGAAACGTATATATTTTATGTTATACTAACGCACATGTTACTGGGAGAATTTTGTTATACTTCACAGAATCTTCTCTTTTTGTTTAGTGGCATATTTTCCAACAAAAATCTGAACAAAAACTTGAATATATGCGGAGGGGATGAGTGTTTTAATTTATTATTAATTTTATGAATACGACGTCACCTTACTTCAATTGAATCAAAATGTCAGTTGGAATATTTATTTAACGAAGCAAATATAAAAAAGTAAAAAAAAACTGTTTCTATTTTGTTTTTTTATTGCATAAGCTTGCGTTTGATCTCCGACTCGCCGGATGTTAAGCGATGGTGCGGTCTACGATGGAGCACGCTTGCCTAGTAGAAACCGATTCAATCACGATTTGAAGACATCAAGATAGTAACTATCGGCGAACACCCATTCTGGCAGCGTATTCCACCGTCTAGCGGTTCGCACAATAAAAGTGGATACTATTTTTTGCGATATCAGGGTTTGTCTCACAGAGGAACTTGTTCAACAGTCTTTAAGCTAAGCATACCCTTTCTGACTAACCCCGTAGATAAACGAGCAAAGGAGTAAGTAAAAACATCACCCTTCCACCGTCTAGCGGTTCACACAATAAAAGTGGATACTTTTTGCGATATCAGGGTTGGTCTCACAGAGGAACTTGTTCAACAGTATTTAAGCTAAGCATACCCTTTCTGACTAACCCCGTAGATAAACGAGCAAAGGAGTAAGTAAAAACATCACCCTTCCACCGTCTAGCGGTTCACACAATAAAAGTGGATACTTTTTGCGATATCAGGGTTGGTCTCACAGAGGAACTTGTTCAACAGTCTTTAAGCTAAGCATACCCTTTCTGACTACCCCTGTAGATAGGCGAGTAAAGGAGTAAGTAACAACATCAGCCTATTCAATATTAATAGGTATGTCAAAAAACGTATTCAAAATGAGTACGTTTTTTCCGCTGCTTTTTCATTCTTCTAACTTACTTCGTATACTAGATCTCGCTATAATAAAACATTTAAACACTTAAACCTTTAATTTAGGCGATGTTATTTTTTTTTATGCAACTCCGCGGGCTCTAGGGTCTGTGACTTTTATTATACTTGACTACAATTTTGTTAACTTAAACGAATTTAGATACTTAGTTATTCACAATACAGGGAGAGGAAAGTTAGTTATACCTATCTTAATCTAAGATTAAAACAATTCGGTACTACGGTGTTGTGTATATACCGCGAGCAGACCGCTCGCAAGCAGCACCCGATCACGAGTATGACACATGTGCCAGCCATCGCCCTCCTCAACCATATCTGAGGGAAGAGAGCGACCCGACACACGACGCCGCCGCAAGAAGGTGCCTGCGATGGTGAGCATGAATGCTCGATGCATACACACAACCCTTATTTCTTTACATTTAGGCAATGTTGATTACCTCGTCACGTTACGTTCCGGTCTGCTTGGCCAAAATAAATATAAAAACCAATCGTACACATCTTCAATTCATACACCAGAACTAAAGTAAGTAATTACAGTTTAATGAAAACAGTGCGAATTGAATTTTCCGTGTTACCGACCGCCCTCGTTAGCGGCACTTTGTTTTCATTATCATTAAACACCGAGCGATTAATCTTCGTTACGGATATTTAGGACTGTAGGGATGCAGCGTTTTCGGGACTGTTTGCTAATTAATTTATTGCAATTTAAGTAGTAAAAGTATTGAATCGCTGTCCTATACATAATACATAAATTCGAATATAGAAATATTTGCATTACTTTACGTGGGGCGTATCAGCCTTTACGTGGTGCAGCAAGTGGAAGTGGCAGTGGGCAGGGCACATATCACGCAGAACAGATGGCCAATGGGGCCGAAAGGTTCTGGAATGGAAACCACGGACCGGTAGACGCAGCGTAGGACGTCCACCCTTAAGATGGACACACGACCTAAGAGAGACCGCAGGGAAACGCTGGATGCAGGCCGCTTCCAACTGGCCCTTTTGGAGATGGAGGAGGCCTATGTCCAGCAGTGGACGTCCTGTGGCTGAAATGATGATGAGGATGACGTGGGGCGTAAACGGACAAATTTTCAACGAAGATAATAAAGCGTTGTGATGTTATCATTCCTCTTTCTTTAATGTTCCTATGCTCGGTCTAAGCGTTTATTAGCTCGGACATCTGCAATAAAATCTAAAAAGCTGAATAAAAACATTTTCTTTTAATATTCTACTGAAGTATATCGAGTACCTACCAGGTTCAGTCTTACGTTCACAAACCTAGCTAACTTGGTCAGAATTTGTGGTTTTCATTCAGCTTTTACAGTGTTATTGCAGCACTCATTGCAAATAAATGCTTGGGCCGAGATTACGTTTCTATATTTTGTTTTTAAATCAAACCACAATTTTTCTTCCCTTCACAGTTACCCTACTTTTCATGTAAATACTGAACTTAATTCCGAGTAGGTATGGTAAAAACAATTTTTTTAATATCGATATACAATACATATAAAGTCACAATCGTACCAAAAAATGACCGAACCAAAACTGAATCAAAACGTAAAACAAGACTTAGTTGGTTGGTTAGTTACAAGGTAACCGCGATCCGACTACAACGTCGCGCGATGCCAGAGCTACGATGTAGCGGACACCTACCGTTGAATACTGCAAGCGACAACGTCTAAATTAAAGTAAATGTGGCATTGTGAACTGTATAATTGATACAATGTATGTACAATGACGCTCGGAGGTCATTTGCCTGTTTTCACTGAAAGATTGTGACTATAGGAATTGTATTTCGATGCTTTGGAAGCACGTTTAAAATACATACAAATCTATTTTTCCTCGTCAAATCACGACAAGCATGAGTTAGGCGTCGCTGGTTATTTACGATGTCATTATTTACTCGTATTCTCCGTTAGGGCAATAATTTATCAGTTAATAACCCGAGCTGACGATGGAGGCAAGGGCTTGAGCAGATTAGTAAAGGAAGACTTTCTAAAAAATAAGAAATGAGGCGACAAATACAGCATTCTTTATCATACAAAAAACATTTCAGAACGCAAAAAAATGGTATAGTTCCCTTCTTGGGATATGCTTGATAAAGGCTTTTTTTAATCAATTCAGTGATTTTTAATATGTATTTATTATTTTTACTGGGGCAAGTGCCTTTATTAACTAAACAAAATACAAGTTAATACTAACACTACAAATACAGTTAGATTGCCCATAGACTGTTGAAAGTCTAAAGACAATCCAAATGCCCAAGCCCACAATCAGTTGGCAGCGTACAAAAAATTAACTTACGACCAAAGTAGGTATAAAAGTATACGCCAAATGAGGTCATTTTACACGTCGTTATAAACAACTTCTACCATTGATGTATCTAAGTAAATAGGGGGAAGATACGGGACGAACTTCTTGACGTGGACCGCACAATATAGGCTCCGGGGCACAATCCACTTCAGTCACAATCGAACTGGCGTTTTGATAGCACGTGAATTGCTTGTTAAAATTGAGTGAAATAAAGCAGCAAAAATTACTTCCTGCGTTTTCACAAGGTGCACCAACAGTTCGAAGACATAAAACAAGTTTCACGGCATTACTTTTCACTCGTAAATACTTAAAAACAGTTAACTTAATTTTCTTTAAATGTCACTTCTATGGTCTAGTGTAGTGTCCAATAGAGCGGTGAAGTTGACGTTTACAGTGTAGACGTCAACGTCGCCGCTGACTCGAGCCGAAACAGAGCCATATTTATTGGGTACAATGTTTGGATGACACGCGTCTTCCCCCTTTTTAAAACAGTCATTGACTTCTACTATTAAATCAACCCTGAAGTCACACATAAAATCATGTTTTATACTTGTTCTGTTTTTTTATCTGTATTACTGTTGTTAAGTTAATTTAATGTATAGTTACAATCAATGCTCTGTCAATTTCTCGCCCCTTTCAGGCAGCGCATTCCACAGGCTAGCAGTTCACAAAATTAAAGTGCATACTTTTTGCGATATCATGGTTGGACTAACAGAAGACCTTGTTCATATATAGCATAACCTTTCCAGAAATTCTATAGATAGAAGAGCAAGGAACTAACAACATCAGGCTTTTCAATATTAATGAGTATGTCAAATGTCCCCGCGGTCATTTGGAAGTTTTACCGTGCGACTACCTCGTTAAGGTCGTAATTTTCGTTGAGCATTCATGATATAATCACGCCATGTCGCGATGCTTTATAAGTTCTATGGTGATACTAGGGGATAAGTTATACTAATTTTCGGAGAGGTTTTTAAATGATAAGATCATGCAAACCTCTGAAGGGTCATATTCGGAACGAAGCAATTCGGTAGAAAAAAAAAGTTGCCGACATTGGTATGTATCTAGAAAGCTAAAATAGTGCGCCAGTTCTCAGATCAAGCAAATGAGAGAGATATGCAAAGAAATAAACTTGCAGCGACACCAATGAACTAACACTTATAGTCCACATGCAAAAAAGGGCGCCAAGGTCGTCTGTTGGATAAGGTCGACTAAAAAGGCATCAATTATGATTTAGACCTGACGCGTTCACACTTGCTACGCCACGTTACTATATCTTGATTTTTTGTCCGATCTCAGGTTAGAAATATTGATTTACAAATATATGTATACAAATACACAAAAAATGTATCCTTTGTTTTCTTATACGATCTAATTTAGGTTGTAATGTAATAATGTAGACTTAATACACAAATTACCTTACTAGTCAGTATTGTTTGAGTCTCATTTTGGTTCGGTAATTTTTGAGAGCTCACCCGAAATCCACAGTGTTAAATATCTTTGATTAGGGCAGCCAGATAAAGCGAAAGAATTGCCAAGACCAAACAATCATAATGGAAAATCTGAAAATATATTCATCATTTAACATTTCTCTAAGATTAGAGAACTCAGTCTTTTAGTAAGAAATCTCGCTGTCTCCACTTTTGTAGTGACCCTCAGAAAAAAATGGAAGCACCTACAGTTTCCCCTTTCGCTCATTCGTTTACGTTTTGAGCACATCGTTTGCAGTTGTGTGCCGCTTAATATTGAAGTGTGCGTTTGTATCATCACCAGCCTATTTAATGTTCGTCCACTGCTGGACGTAGGCCTCTCCTAAAGAACGCCACATATCTCATATCTCTTTATTCGTAACACAAGTTACATTTCATGGTGTAATTAGCTAATTGCAATCACAATTTATCAATAATAATACTATTCATACATCATACTGTCTATAGTAAATAATACAAATCATCACAAGCACGATCTTCTGCTTTTCGCATCCACTTGCCACCAGCCGCCTTTCGCAGGTCGTCACTCCACCTGGCTGCAGGGCGTCCTACTCTACGTTTGCCGATACGCGGTCGCCACTCTAGAACCCGTCTACCCCAGCGGTTGTCAGTTCTTCTACAGATATGGCTAGCCCATTGCCACTTCAGCTTGCTGATCCTTTGAGCTATGTCGGTTACTTTAGTTCTTAGTCGGATAATCTCATTTCTGATTTAATTTTAGTATTTTAGTAAGAACAGGATCGTCACGCAGTGGATGCCCGATGGACGGCGCAGTCAAGGCAGGCCCAAGAAACGCTGGCGTGACGATCTTGACTCATTCCGGAGATGTTGGCAAGAGGTGGCGGACGACCGAGATTTGTGGAGGGAAATGGGGGATACCTTTGCCCAGCAGTGGGACAGTATAGGTTAAAAAAAAATAAAAAAAAATAACAAGTTTGCAATATGTGTTTACCTCGCCCTCTTCAGTTTTTGGCAGACTCTTTTCGATACAAGCTCGAGTTTAAGGCAGATCCAAACTATAATATTATCAAAGTAGTGACCTCACACGTTTCTCGTAATATTTTGTAAACCCTAAAGTCAGAAGTCCGTGACCCCGGTTGTGGGTAGCCAACCGTGCAAGCCCCGTGGGAGCCGGCCTTACCCTTGGCCCTTCGTGACTCTAGGTTGAATATTTATATGATAGGAAATGGTGTTGAAATCGCCGCGGCGATTTCAACACCATTTCATTTTACCCAATCGGCGCGCCGATTGGGTAAAATGGAATGGTGATGGAGTGACGGGAAATATGTGCTTATCTAGTTATATGATGTTTATGTGGTAATGGATAGACATTATAACTATGGATTATGATGTCATACTAATATTATAAATGTGAATGTTTGTTTCTCATTCACGCAGCAACAAAGTGCATAGAGATAGTTGGAGGGTCGGAGAGTGACGTGGGATGCTTTTCATTTTAAACCCCTGACGTAAAAGAGGGGTTTTATAAGTTAACGTATCTGTGTATATGTGTGTCTGTCTAGTGGCATCGTAGCTCCCAAACGGCTGCACCCTTTTTTTCTAAAACGTTTGTAGAACCTCCACCTCCTGGGGCATGAGTTTGACTTGACCTTGAATTACTTAGCTTGACCCTGACTGTGACTTTTTTGACGCTATTTAATACAATGAAAACTTATTTATTGTTACAAATAACCGGTTATGAAAAAAAAACAACAAAAAAAAATGCCATCTTATATCAATATCTTAAAATGTATTAGTTATTTGTGGTGAGTCTTTTAGAGAAAGGAAATAACACAATCAATACTTTCCTAAAATCCTGCATTATTATTATCTACCTACGAAATCAGTTTCATTAGAGTTTCCTTCCTCTAAAATAAACAAAGCCTTCACCCACGCGTTCAGACTTGTATATTTTTCGTTTTTTCCTGCCTCTCCAACCAAAATAAAGTAGCACAGTACAAACAAAACGGTTGTCAAGGAAAATCAAGTCACATTGACTCGAATAAAATATTCAAGGCCTTTTTTCCCTGTTTACTTTTCCCTACGGTATGGTGTAATTTACAGACATAAAATTTAGCATAATAACTCGTCTTTAGGGCGGTCTTATCGCTGCCCGCGATAACCTAGGAAGCCGCTTTCTCACTTCTGATAATAATCATAAAGAACAAACCCCGAAATGGTTTGGTTTTAGGGTTGGGACTTTGATGTCGATGTTTATTTTATTGTGATCTAAATATGGGGACTTTTTGGAGGACTTTCATCTTCTTTTTTTAGCGCGGATTATTCTGCGTTTGACTACCAACTCGCCCGTTGCGCGCGCGTCGGTAAGCGAAGATGTGGTCGAAGATGAAGCACGCAGACTTAGAAGATACCTATTCACTCTGGCCCTTGAAAATGCCCAGATTATACCTCTCAGGAAACAAGGAAGTTCTGTTTCTTGTTTCCATGTTTGTAATTTTCTTTTTTGATCGCCGCCACTGTTGGAAGATATTAAGCCCCTTCAAGGCACGCACTCAGTCCGATATTCAGCTTTTCGTTTTCAGTCACTGGACTGAAAGCAAAAAAAAGACTTAGTAGAAAAAAAAAATCGCGTAAATATAAAAAAAAAAAAAAACAATGGTTTTTCTATCGTAACGTTACCCATAAATAAATTATCGTTTTGATAACTTGTCTCCGTTTCTTTTACTCCTTCAATAATGTAAATATGTGCGAGCGAGACAACTGTCGACGGGAAGAAGCTCATGGTCACTCCATCGCATCGCATTAGTATGATAGAAAGAGTTAAAAAAAGACAACTTAAAAAAAAAAAAGTGTCTGCATTTTTTAACACTAGCAATTAGCAACGCTTCCCGGCTTTGCACGGGTGTAAGTCTTATTTTTTTACTCCTTGGGTTACATTATTGGAGTTTTAGTAAGGATCCCTATTGTTTTTTGAAAATATTATATAGCCTATGTCACCCGGGATTAGTGTAGCTTCCTAACAGTGAAATAATTTTTCAAATCGGTTCAGTAGTTTCGGAGCCCATTCAATGCAAACAAACAAACAATCAATCAAATCTGTCCTCTTTATAATATTAGTCTAGATATAGATAACTGTTTTAATAAAGGTAAGTGATTATTAATGTGAATTGAGACCAAAAAATTAATTAGTTTCGAAAGGCGAATGAAGTAAATACATTCCAAAGGCACTCCATTTCGTAGTGATGGTAAATATTCAGACGCCTCAATTTTTTTTTTTTTTAATTTTTTTTCTAAGTACTAACTTAGAATTTCAAATATAGTTATGATATGAATGAATATGCAAAAGGTTATATGAAAAACTTTGTGACCTGTAAAGCTATATGATTATGAAACAAATCAATTTGGATTTATAAACTAAACTTTAGGAAGTTTTTTAACATTTTTAATTGTTAGTGTTGTTCCAAAATTACGATTTACTTAAGGTTTTTTACGAATTGTCTAAAACAATTAAGTAGTTAACCTTTTCGGTTTTCATTGTTACAGACATTTACAAACTTGAAAATGACCTTAACTGCGCAAGAGCCTATGTTTCTCCTCTTTTTGTCTGTTCTGTGCTTGTTTCTATGTTTTCTTTGTATGTAACTCTTAGGTGGACCGCCAGGGGTTGACTTCGACTGCTCGAGTCTGCGCGATTGACTGTAGTATGTGCAAGTGCTATAATAGCGCGTATGCGCCATTATACGCCAACTTTCCCCTCACGTTGAAGATGTTTCCCGGTCACTATGCTTCATATCTTCTGAGTAATTCAGATTTGAAAACATTTTAAACAATAAAGTTAATCATACTATGACTGTACCCTCTTTTATTTTCTATCCATTCTCTAATTGCCTTTTTAATCGAATTGTATTCATAATCACTAAATCTGCTCCGCTCATACAAAAACTCATTTATTTAAAAGCTAATTGCTTCGCGTAGTCACTAAAGCCAACAAAAAAAAACTTAACCCTCCCGCCATCGACATCTATTACGGAGCTTGCCCACACTTGAATATTCAAATTGGCCCCACACAATGGGACCCCGCCCCACTACTCTTGGGGCTGGTTCGAACCGCTTAGGGTTGACATGTTCCTGTTTTTAAGACGGCTAAATAATTTATAGAGTCTGTGCAAAAAGGGAACCGTCGTGGCAACGGTAAACAAAATTTTATTCGGCATGTATGTGGAGGTTCCTACCTACCTAGTAAGACCCGAGTACAAGGTTGCCTGGAAAAGATCGCTTTTAGCGATAAGGCCGCCAGTTAAAAGCCTAGTTTTTTTTAATTGTAATGTTTATGTTAGCCTTGTTTTGTGGTATTTTAATAAAGAGTTATTGTATTGTACTAGTGAGAATTGAGTATATATATATATCTATACCTACTCAATTCCCTTCAATTCAATCTTCAAAAGATACGCAGCAGTATTGGAGTGAAGCCGGTTTATGTGAGATTGCATCCACTAAAACACCCTCGGTGGCCGACATCTGTGCCACCAAATATTAAAAAAAAATCGTCGTGCTGGCAATGACAGAGCATAGTGTTGTCAACGCACAAAAACAGTAAATTAGCACACGCGCGACCTTAATTTTTGTACAGAGTCTAGGTATCGTCTTTGAATGTTTGCCTACCCCCAGTGTCTATTTTCCTCGTTATTTCTGAAGATAATCAGGGCAGCCCTAACCCGCCGTTAGCCAAAGGAAGCTCAACAAAGGATCGCCGAGAAAAAAGCTAGGTTCCGGTGTCAGAGGCACGCGATGTAGTCGCCGTGTCTTTGAATAGCTTGTGTAGAAATAGGAATATACCTGATTTTTTCTGGAGATGTGAGTGCATGGTAATCTTATCGATTTCTGGATAAAAATGGCTCATCGTGAACTGTCGTGGCACCGGTGCTCCGACTAGCTGCAGTTTTAACAGTGGCTTTTCTATTTTCCCGCAATGATATAAGAGGTTTTTGGAGTTAAAAACTATACAGTGCTCCAGTATGAGCTAGTGCGTGGTATTTTGCTTTTAAATATAGATTATCATCAGCCAAAAGAAGCCCACTGCTGAACACAGGCCTCCCCCTTAAATTTTCACACTGAACGACAACCTGCCATCTGCATCCACTGGATGCCCGCGCCTCACGATGTCGTCGGTCCATCTAGGTGCGTCTACCTACGCTGTGTCTTCCGGTTCGTAGTCACCACTCAATTTTTTTTTTTTTTTGTATACAAAGATTATCGATTAATCTACATCCCTATCTAGCTAACTTTTTCGCTGTGTTTACGCAAATCGCAGTAACATCTTTTGTGGAAAGTTAAATGGAACTGTCGCGGTACTAGTATTTTAGTTTTACTAGTTAGTATGTTAGTTTTATTACCGGTTAATATTTCACTCTTCTGAAGCAGTTTTAGCTGACTATAAATGTTATAAGGAGAAAAATAGAAAAAATATATTTGGCTTGCCGATCGTCAAATTTTATTATGAATATGATGACCGGCAAGCCAAAATCTTTTTTTATTATTCTTGCATGTAGCAAGAATTATAGATGACGTCACCAATGTTTAGATGGGTTTCAAAGACGTTTCAAGAATTTGGAGGCTGACACGAAAGCGTCTGTAGCTTAGTGGTTAGAGCGCTCGGGACATTTACCCGGATTGCGCTGGTTCAAATCTTGTCAGCAGATTTTATTAAAAATTTCTGTAACATTTAAATAGTAAATCCTAAAGTGTGGAACAACACTACAATATAAAATAAACCGGCCGCAAGTCGGGCTCGCGTACTGAGGGTTCCGTACCACCACATGAATTGTAAACTACTAAAGTACAAAAAAAGTGTAAAAAGACTGCATCACGCCTAGGCGGTCACCCATCCAAATACTGACCGCGCCCGACTTTACTTCGGGAACCGAAATTTGTCACCGACTCGCACTTGGCCAGTGTTTATTATTTGTTGTTTTACTTTAGAGTATTATAATCATGCCAAATTTGACGCTTGTACGTGGGTGTTACCGTTTTACACTAGCTAGAACAATAACAAAAATACGTTTAAAAAACGTTTGTTGTATATACCCCCTCTTTAGTTATAACTATTTGCCATTATTTTTTTGTCAACCCGCCGAAACATTAAATTCTCTGTATAAAAATTTCAACTGGCTATCTATTACGGTTTGAAAGATACAGCCGCTAAAAGGTAGGACGGAAATACAAATATACAGCGTAGGCTTAGTAATAGGGTCCCGTTTATACCATTTGGGTACGGAACCCAAAAAATACTTTTATGTTGACTTGCTCCTTATTCTGCTCGTATTATTAATTAAGGAACATATAGCATATTTTTTTGCTAGTCATATTTGCAATATGAGTAGTTTGCTTCCCATTCGTACTCAGTAGCATGATAATTTTTTAATACCTATTAATAATTAAAAAAAAAAAAAAAAAAAAAATATTACAAACTTTTCAAAATGCTTTAAAGCATCTTTTTCTTCCTCAGTAAACGTATCTTCCGCATCCTTTAATAACGTTCGTGTTTCAGGAACATTAATTATTTTGCTCGCACAATGGCTTATGTCCTGTTTATAGTACATACATGGTTGTCCTCTGGGATCGCATGACACGCGTGCGTTTCAGGGTTAAATGTTGATGGGACATCGTTATTTTTAATGTTCAATGTCACTTTGTTATGACACGGATTTAGGAATCACGGTCACTAATCACGACCTGTCGTATGTGAAAATAATCAAAACGTGACGAACATGCAGTGCAAATACCTCTCTTTATCGATCGTAAAATTAATAATAAATATTCGGGACATTTTTTTACACACGGTCATCTGACCCCAAACTAAGCAAAGCTTGTGATATGGGTGCCAGAGACTGATATACATACATATATAGTTTCAAATACATACTTAAGTAGATATATACAACCAGATATAGAACAAACACAAATGTTCATCACACAAATGTTTGTCCTAGATGGGAATAGAACCCACGCCCCCAAGCTAGCTCAGAAGGCAGGTTCACTACCAACTGGACCAACGGGCTAATAATTTGACAGTTGAAATCGTCAAATTTCATAAAATGTTATTCGATCAGTTCGCGATATGAACGATTCGAAGGCATTTTGTCGAGTTTGACGATCGATAAAGAACGGAATTTCCACTGTTGTTATAGACCATCCAAAGAAGAATAAAGGTTAAAAATAACGTATTTAAAATGTGCTCATTAAACCTTTTCTTTTGAAAATAAACGCCATTAATTTACCTCAAAAAAAAACGACTTAGGTCATTAAGTTCGCTATGTTGGTTAACCGCGACGTCTAGCCCGATATGTCCGTATCAAGGACGTTTTATACCCTAAACTTCCATGGTCCGTATACACGAGCCCCCTTATTAATAAACGTGGAGTAGGCTTGGAATAGTTACTCCGTCTTTTGTCTTTTTCGATCGAGTTCAAAATGTGAAAGAGAGAAGAAGACAAAACACGGCGTAACTATTCCAAGACTACTCCACGTTTATTAATAAGGGGGGAGGAGTATAGAGACGCGTTGATAGATAGACACCTCATTGGCTTAATATGATAAGTAGTTCAGGAGATTAACTCATGAACAGATGCCTTATTATAGATATCTTATCGTGATTCCGATTGTGATCGTGATCGCGTGCCATCTCACTTACGCACGTGGTGCGAGTAAATTGATGCGAACGGGACGGCATGCAATCTCGATCACAATCAAACTTCTATAATACGGCCGCAGGTCATACATACATATACATACTTACGTTGCTTTCTAGTCGGCCTCCAAATTCATGAGTTGTCTTTTGCAACCAATCTAAGCGTTGGTGACGCCATCTAATTCTTGCTACATGCCAGTAAAAAAAACCGGCTAAGTGCGAGTCGGACTCGCGCACCGAAGGTTCCGTACAAACTTGTAGGTAAGTAAATAGTTCGTCCATTCAGGATTAACATTTTATGCATGTATATTCTTTAAAAGCGTTTAAAAAACCTAACAACCATATTATTATCATGGTTAAACACTGTTTTAAATTATCACGGTTGTTCACTAAAGTTATATGATTATTTACGGGATATTTACCGTGGTAAGGTTGTGGAATGAGCTCCCGATATTTTTATGCACCATGTTCACGGGAAGACTGAAGAATGCGGGTGGTTGGTCGAACAGTTAAAAAGTCAGGTGCAGACAAAACGATTTACCCCCTTTCTCATTATCATGGTTGTTCAAACGAACAACTAATGCATCTATTTTCGTTAAAAAATCCCAACAATCGTATCATTGTTTATCATATTCGTGTGGGATGTACCACCGACTTACCAATTTTCTTCACATCAAAGCTTCAGCCCTTTGAGGGAAACCTTGCGTGCAATTTTCCATTTATACGATAATTCCGGCCCGATCCTCGCCTGGGTACTGTGTTACATTACAGTGCTGGGGGTTTAGCCAAGTGGATAGATTCGAATCACACACACTGATGCGCCTGAATCTTTAGATACGCCTATACAGTTCCATGTTTTACGGTCGCTGTCAGAATTGACGGTTAGGTTAACCCCTTGCAACCCTTATGTCTTCGCAAGCCCTCGACCGATTTTGCCCATATTCGAATTTAAAAACTGTATTGACGTTAACTAATTGATCACAAAATTTTATAAACTTGGACAACGATACCCTAGTTATCGTCGATCAAATATACAAACATACATAGAACGGTCGACTTGTCCCATTAGAATCTGAGACTTCTCTCCACCCGATCAATTAAGCTTAATTATAAAAAGTTTTTATTGCAAGACATATTTATGTTGTTTTTTTTATTCTAAACAAATTATTGAAAACTTTAGATGACATAAAAGTTACTAAGACTTATATGACATCGAATATTACAAGGTAGATTCGAAAGTTTATACTAAGCTGTACGGGGTAATTGTGGGTCGTTCCTGTATTTTCTAGTCTTTGTTCTACTTGTGGAGCAACACAGTAGAACAGATGGTACTATCCGGCAGTGAAGTGTGATCACGGGTCGCGTCGCGAGGGGAAAACCCTCTTCTACTCATCATTATGAACAACTTTGACCATGGGGAATACCCTGAAATCGAAAGTATTAGCTGTTTCGTAAAGGTTGTTGACACAACAAAATGTGTGTCAGTATTAGAATTTCCAACTCACAGAAAAGCATTTTGGAACTAATTTTGCCTTAAACTGTTTTACTACTGACACGCGCTTAGTCTAGAAACCAAACAGCGTGAGTTAAGTAACTGACATCCCATTCACTACCTCTACGTACAATACCTCTACGTACAATACCTCAAGGCCTTGATAGATCCTCTTTAAAGGACAATGTGTTACCTGGGGAACGGTCTGATAATAAAACCTTTGTACGTGCTCCAGTCTAGTAAATTTTGCAGTAAACAAAACGATTTTATTATGTCCTTCAACAGGTGCTGATCTGAAAATCTAAAGAAGGCTTCAATTGCTTAAATAGAAGAGTGAATAAGGGTCCTTTAAAAAAGGCAACGCACCGCCAATGCTCAGGGTATTAGATCCGTCGTCCATAGGCGGCGGTGACCGGTTACCATCAGGTGTATAGCTGATTTATCAGTTAGTAGCAGCGTCCCCCGGTTTCGTTTCATTTTTGTCTGTCTGTCTGTCTGTATCTGGGCCGCGCATCACGCCGAAACTACTAAATGGATTCAAAAGAAACTTAGCATAATTTAAGTTCATACTAGGATATAGGTTATAGGATACTTTTTATCCCGAAATTTTGCATCCCTTGGGAGAGGGGATGAAA
Source organism: Agriopis aurantiaria (assembly GCA_914767915.1). Taxonomy (NCBI): domain Eukaryota; kingdom Metazoa; phylum Arthropoda; class Insecta; order Lepidoptera; family Geometridae; genus Agriopis; species Agriopis aurantiaria. The sequence continues at coordinate 5,401,411 of OU612001.1, read as the reverse complement.
GTCAAAATGTGTGCTTAGTTGTAAATCATTACCGCGTAGTCCGATTTCATTAATTCTTTTTTTGTTAGAAAGGAGGTACATTAAAAAACGTCCCGTAAAAATTTCAAGGTCATCGATTTCGTAGTTCAGAAATTATATATCACAACCGTCAGTATTAGGTCCAAATAACTTGAGCTTCGGAATGTACAGGAACCTTTGAACGTACGGCTCATCTTAAGCTGGAGGTAGCTTTGTAGCGCACTTTGTAGTGTACGTTGAGTAGGTACTTAATAAATCTTGTTAAACAAATAAATGCCAAAAAGGGTCCGCAAATCACGTGATACAAATTAATGGGGGTTACTATATTTTGTAGAAGGTTCTTATGGAAGGAAAAATTAAGAAAATTTGAAAATATCATAAAACTTTATTACGATTTTAACTTCGCGCGCTTTACATTTCTGAGACAGGACAACGTCTGTCGAGTCATTCAGCTAGTTTATAATATTTACGTAAAACCCGATAAAAAAGCTGATAATCTTCGAACGACATAACAGGTTTTCTTGAATTATAGCTAAGAACAGTCGATCAAGTCAACAAAAAAAAACTAAATCAAATTTGGTTCAGCCGTTTGAGAGTTACGATGTCACAGACAGGCACACATACACAGACGTCGGGAGTAAAAAATCAAGGTATTTGGAATAAAATATTGAAGGAAAACAAAATTCAAAACGCATAATTTTGTATTGGCCAAGGCCCAGCTCAGATGTCAGAGTCTTCAGGCCGCTCAAAAGTCTCTGACTTGGGAGACTCATATGAATCCAAGAGATTATGGCAATTGAATAATAATCGAAGATAATTATAAGATACATAGAGGTTTCTTTGGAGTTTGGAAATTATGGAGTTTGTGTCTTTGCAATGAAAATACATGTTTCGTATTTAACTGATAAGCTATGTCATAAGAATTTAGTCGGCTTAATAAAAGTCCTCTAGCCCCACGGCCTGTACGAACTTAATTACTTCAGTACAAAAACACCTTGTATAGTGATATAATAGGATTAAAAACTATCGACCCAACTCTGGAATTCACATAATTTACAATGTCTATGGCTTCATTCATCAGGCTTCGAAACAGCTTAAAATAAATCGGTGAATTCGATCACCACGACTTCGGCTACAGTAAAATATTGTTTGAAAAAATGAAACAGAGAAATGCTTTTATAGAACAACCTTTGTTTAAAAATAGGGCACGTTTATTGTTCGGTACCATAATTGATGTGTTTTAACTTTTCTTTTATTCTTACTAGTCTGGTTTTAAGAAAGTCGAAGATTGGACTGAGCGACGAGTCATAGGAGATCCGTCGCGTCCAGCAGTGAACTGATGATGATGGTGATGATGATGAGTGAATATCGATGTGTTTCTTAAACACACTTTGATATTGTCATCATCATAGACCAGGAGATAAGCTAGATATTTCCGAGGTCTATTCAGTCGTTCAGGTTCAAATGAATAGCTGCTACATTTCCACCAATCACAGCATCACACCGACATCCTTCAAACACCTAGTATCTTTGAATCCGTATGTGGATTCATTAGCCATTCAGGTTCGGCTTAGCCAAGCCATACCGAATCTAGATCAGAAGGCGATGGAACAGGGGTGTTAGACAACCACTAGATACTCATGTGAGCATCCGAGAACCAAGTCTGTGTTTTCCAAGAACAAAGGCAGGTGAAGAGCTGCCGGACGATTTGTTTACACGTGTTTTTGAACTACATAAACTTGATGGAAACGGGTTCATGATGCTAAAATGATACAAACTGCAGAATGTCGTTCAGGACAAATTGTTACCCTGTTAATGACCTTCAGCTTTCGAAAAATAAACCATTTTATGATGTTCTTCAAATTCAAAACGTACCTTCATCGCTTAACATCAGACGAGACGGAAGTCAAACGCAAAATTTTAGGAAATCTTACAGCTAGTTATAAAGCTTAAACTAATATACGAGGTACAGAGATACGAGGTAAGAACCTTTTATAAGATTTCACGCGTAAATATAAATGTATAAACTAAAAACTAGTGTTTAAAAAAACCATATTAGTCAAAGAAAGCGCTTGCTTATAACTTCTTAAGTTGCGGGACAGTCAATGCCGTGTTGAAAAGCTACATCATTGAAATTAAGGCTTGCTCTTAACAAGTAACTATTGCTTTTGTAGTGCTTGTTTTGGGGGTAAACAGAGATCATGGTCTACTAAACGAATCCAATATGTTCTTTTATCTCTTAAAAATTTGACGCATATTTTGGTCTATTTAATTCATTAAAATATCGTAATTTTTTAAATTGAGGAGTAGAACTGTTTCACGTAATAAGATCCTTCCGCATCTTCCAGCCTTACTGCATCTGCAGTAATGTTGGACACAATGCAGTTTGATGCTTGGGTTTCGGTTGAAAGGCCCCATGTGAGCGAAGCGAGCAGAGCGGAGCGAAGCGAACCGAGCGTTTGTCAAGCGTTATTGTTTTATTCCAATCTTGTGTAAGCTTCTCTGTACTTCAATAGCTGAATACTGCTCTTGGATGCTAAAGGGATCGAGATCCGACTAGTGCTTTTGTCTTGACGAACATTGATTGTCTTGTATTATCTGACCTAAATAAGACGGTCGTAATCATTCATTTACGAACACATGGCAGTCGGTTCTGGTACATATAATAAAGGTCAACATCATCATTTCAGCCATAGGACGTCCACTGCTGGACATAAGCCTCCCACATCGATCTCCAAAGTGGCCTGTTGGACGTGGCCTGCATGCATCCAGCGTTTTTCTGCGGTCTCTTTCTGGTTGTCTGTCCATCTTGTGGTGGCCGTCCTACGCTGCGCTTACCGGTCATAATAAAGGTGACCTGCGTATACTTATGTGTATAAATTTTCTTATGTAATAATTTTATTCATCTTGCTGAATAAATAAATAAATATTCGGGACATTTTTCACACTCGGTCATCTGACCCCAAACTAAGCAAAGCTTGTGATATGGCTGCCAGAGACTGATATACATACATATATAGTTTTAAATACATACTTAATTAGATATTAACAACCAGATATAAAACAAACACAAATGTTCATCACACAAATGTTTGTCCTAGGTGGGAATCGAACCCATGGATGGGTCAGTATTGCAATACAATGCGTCTAGCATTTTGGGAACGATGCCTATGGGCAACGGTTTATTAGATTACTGCAGTAGGTATATATACATATTTTAGGTTCCATGTGATTCCAAATTTTTTAATAAGTTTCACTTATTAACAGAGCAACGGGTCGACGAGATTTTTTTGTATGAGTATTCAAGGGCTGGAGAGTGCTCCTCCAGCCCTTACATAGCATAGGCTACATTACCGAAAAATTAACGGCTTAGGTGGTATTTTCCACGCGGGAGAAATGAATGAGAAAATTATATATGAAACAATATCAAGTACTAAACCCCCACAACAACCCCCCCCCCCCCCCCATGATACAAGTACACGTCCCTGCTTAACTTTCCCAAAGGTTACAATTTCCTTGAAATTATTCGGTGTAATCTCAAGCTTGCCTCATTAGCTTCGCAAAGGCAAAACAAATCAAATTCATCAACTCTGTAAATATCCGTACATCAAACCAATCAGAGCTCGTGTCGCAAAGAAAGCTTTTACACAGCGTTTAGACATGTAATCTTAACAAACATGAACGCTGCCTCGCATTTAAACTCAGTATCTACGTTATCTTCATTTACAGCACAGTACTAAATAAGTGAGTAACTCAACTCCACTGAGAACGCTTAGAATACACATGATCGTACTAAATAAAACCAATACTTGTCTAAGCTAGCTTACGAAACCTACATTGTGGCGTTACTGAAAATACACTAAACAGTGATGTGCGGATAGATTTGGATTTGTCTGATTGACTGAATTCAGAATTACTGACGTTCCACTTGGTGTGGTGAATCACGCATTTTCACCGCCAATTGTCGCCATTCTATTTACGCCGCACGCGCCGTAATAATCTTTGAGTTTGCAGCTTGATCAACGAAATATATGGACACGATGCCGGAAAAAACCTTTGCCCAAACATAATGGATTGAGAAAAAAAGTTGGACATATATAGTTCTGTTGTAACCCTGCTCAACTCAGATAAGCAACTGAGTTACTGCTCAATCATCCATATACTACATAGATATCGTGCACAGTGTAAACACGGTGTACAGTAATCTAAACTAACTGATATTACACCTCTACATGCTTGTAAGATAATCCGGCTTCCTTACAGAGAACGCGTGAAATGATTCAGGCTCCTTACTTGACTCTGTTATTGTTACGAGTGCTTAGAGATATGTTCGAGAAGGATCGTATGATATCCTTGAGAGTCGTGCTTGTTGACATAAAGTCATTCATTAAGAAGTACTTATTACAACCAAGGGCGCTTTATAGAGAAAATGCGCCACAAAGTAACATAATCTGGAATCTTCTTGCGGTGCGTCAGACATGTTTGCATGCCTGCCAAGCGTGTACCTTAGCTGTCAAAACCAATTAACATCCCTACTGAAAGACGCCATTTTTAGCAATCAATCAAGCAAGCACGTGATCTCGTTTCCCATCTCCATAATGTAGAAGAGAGAATCTTTGCATTTAAACGCCAGAATATCGGGTACAGCGATCTCGCTCGCGCATTTGATGTCTTTTTAAGATATAAAATTGCTGCCCTTAACTTAACTTGAAAAATGTGCTTCAGTCATTTTAAGACGTTAATATTTCAAAATATTTAGAACAAATTTTTGTTTCAATGTTTTTGTATAATGAGCAGAATAAACGGTAAAAACGGTTTATCCCATGTTTGTGGTCATGCATTCAGCATGGTAATGCCGCCAGCATTGGGTACACTGGCAACTGGTAGTGGGCTTGAGCATTTGGATCACAGATAGGTCTGTGTTATTTGGATTGTTAGACCTTTAGCGGTCTATGGACAATCCAACTGATTTTTGGTATAAGATGCTAGGTTAATGTATTTAGCGTAAGCTTGTATTTTGTTTAGTTAATAGTTAAGTAGTGGATCTAGGTGCTTTTGATAGGTAAAAGGTATGTATTTCTCTCTTGTCAGCCTTTGATAGAACTTTAGTAAAAGGTATTTATCTCTTGTCAGCCTTTGATAGAACTTTACTAAAAGGTATTTATCTCTTGTCAGCCTTTAATAGAACTTTACTAAATGGTATTTCTTTCTTGTGAGCCTTTGATAGAACTTTACTAAAAGGTATTTTTTTCTTGTCAGCCTTTGATAGAACTTTGCTAAAAGGTATTTCTTTCTTGTGAGCCTTTGATAGAACTTTACTAAAAGGTATTTCTTTCTTGTCAGCCTTTGATAGAACTTTACTAAAAGGTATTTCTTTCTTGTCAGCCTTTGATAGAACTTTACTAAAAGGTATTTTTTTCTTGTCAGCCTTTGATAGAACTTTGCTAAAAGGTATTTCTTTCTTGTGAGCCTTTGATAGAACTTTGCTAAAAGGTATTTCTTTCTTGTGAGCCTTTGATAGAACTTTACTAAAAGGTATTTCTTTCTTGTCAGCCTTTGATAGAACTTTACTAAAAGGTCCTGGCTCTGTCAGCCTTTGATATAACTTTACTAAAAAGTATTTCTTTTGTCCACAGCACGAGAATACCAGTCACATCACATCACCAGGTTAAGGCACTCCAGACACCTTCCAGCTCACGCGTCGCCCGTAAGTTATCATCACCACACACCACCTTCTCGAATATCACTATCACCACATCACCACCCGGTCCCTAAAGCTTCGTCCTGATAGATTTCGTAATTGTTTTACGCTTCGTTAATATAATAGTTGTATGCATGATGTATTGCATTGACATGGATATTATATAAATTATAATTGTTATATTGTTTAATGTTCATGGTACCATGTTCTATATCACTTTTATTCTGATGCCCTCTAACATGCTACACAGGATAGATACAAGGTATACATAATTATATTTATGTACTTAACTTAATATACACAGACTTACTCGTACACAAGAAACTTATACCTCTGCTGGATGTGCACATGAAATGGTCTGACGATAGGGGTTCCATAGGGCCTTCTGTCTCTTTCTTTCAGTAAATGCAATATGGATGCGTCTTGTATAAAATTCAATCCTATGTCGTTATAACAATATCTCTTTTAGCTTGCAAAAAGTTTAAACATAATGTTTAGTTTACTTTATATATAGTTAGTATGGTTTTAGTCTACTTTTGATTCGGTAATTCTTGAGTTCTACGATATTCACAGTTTTAAATACCTTTGTTGCTTGACATGACAACGTTTTCGGGCATAATGTATTGGTCATGCCTGTTAGAAAGGGATAGAGTGCTCCCGGTTTGCGCTATCTAATTTAAATCGGTTCTCTCTGATATTTCTGTATACTAATTATATTCATTATAGAAGTCTACTTTTATGTGTACAATCCAATTGGGTGTAAGAGCCTTGTTCGTGTGTTACTCTACTCTAACATGTTGACATAAGTTCTAATACAATTTATATTGATTCAGTACAATTGTACAAAAGCAATCTCAGAAATGTCTTCTCAAATTATGTTACATTACTGTATTTATTTAATTATTATGTCTCACTTGAAACTAATGGACACAGGTATTAGTTCGCTGAGGTAATGTTATTTTGGATACTTAGTTAAAAAATACGAAAGATTTAGCATATAATGCTTATTTGCCAGCAAGTATGAAGCTATCAATTCTGTAATTTGATAAAAATAATTGATTTTTTTTTGGCTTCAGGATAGGCTTTCTATACGTCAACCGCATAACTCAGGTATCGCTCGTGATACTACAAGTGCGAGAGAAAAGACGACAAAGGGGTCGCGTGAAGAGTATCTGACTTTCCTCTCCCGACCCTCTTTGTCGTATGTCCCGCACATGCAGTCTCGGGCAAATCCTAGGGTGTTATTTATATATTTTTTTATAAATTAACATCTTTAGTATAGCAAACATGTCAAAATTTGTTAAACGTTGTTACGAATAATCTCAATTTGCGGAGAGTTTACCCAGTTATGCAGCGGCTTTAAGATAGACGTGCTCTATCTTGGTCACACCGTCGCTTACCATCAGGCGAATTGGTGGCCTACGTAGATAGTATATTTAAATATAATCTGGCAAGACATTCCTCTTAATGTTCAAACGATTAGCACAATTAAACTACGTTTCAGTTCATACCGTCGACGTCGATGAAGCTTGCAGTCAAGGACAACCATAAACCACTCTTCACAGAATGTCTGAACTACCGGCCGACAGTGAAGGAAGAGCAGCCTGTTGGGACTTACGTGTTCGCTGTAAGTAAATCCATTGATAAAACTTTATTATTTTTAATTTTAATTGTTTTCACTCACGGGTCTAAACCGGATCTTTATACGGCATTAATGGAGACAAAGCCAACGCTGAGAGGTCTCTTTGTGTATAAAAAGGAATTAAACTATATGGATTTGGATGATGATGGTAAATTGACTGTTGATGCTATGGGGTTACAAATATACTGGGCTGTAGTACATATAGGTCAATGACTGGAATATTGAGATGAACAATTTGTGGGTAGGAGAACAGATCTATAGGATGAGAAACGGCACCTGCATTATCCTGTATCGTCTCAAAATACATTTAGGCAGGTGATAACTTGCCACCTACTTAATGCTGCCTTATATTGGCGACGGAGGGGAAACATTGGCGTGGGCTTACGGTGTCGAGAGATGTTCTGCTGCTTTTTTTATGTAATAGGAGGTAAACAAGCAGAGAGGTTTGATGGTAAGCAGGCACCGTCGCCTATAGATACTTGTAACACCAGAGGCATCACAACCAATTGCTACCAAATCAAATTGCAACCAATTGCCAACCCTTTAAGCCTAAGGGAAGTCTGTAAGAAGAATTACTTCATTACGTATACTCCATATCGCCTCAGAGAAAGCATTGCTCTTGCCAAAACTAGCTGAGTGACTTTGAAGCAGTGCAGACTGCTCCAACTGCGACTTTTTGGCCACGTTTCGGCACCGTAAAAATAAACTATTAAACTATTAAAAACAATTACTATATGTTATTGTCTTTTTAACCGGCTTAAAAAAGGAGGAGGTTATAAATTCGACTGTGTTTTTTTAATTTATTTATTTATTGATGTTTGTTACGCGATTACTCCGCCAATTATGAATTGATTTTTATTAATATCTTTGTAATTATGTCACAAAAAAGGAGAAAAAATTTACGCATTTATATTGTTACCCAGTTAAAGAAGAGTTGACTAAAAAGAGTATTGGATTCCGTCCATAGGTGAAATATACTTAGTAAATCACTTGGTTAGATAAGGAATAGATAGCTTTTCAAAAAGTATGTATAGATTTACATTGATGTTTAATGAAGGAAAACTCTTAAAATATTACACAGTCAAAGATTCATTTCTGTTTGATCTATAAGTAATTCATGTTTATTTTCCTCGATATTTTCACCCGACACGTGCTGTATGTAAAGAAACATTAACGCTGTTATTTCTCATACGAAGTTACTTCGTGATTTTAATCCGACGATGAACAAAAAACAATCGGGAGGGTATTCACGCTTCAACGCGTATGTTTTTTCAATAAACATTTAATTTTGGAGGTGGTGTTTTATATTCGACTCGACGACAAATTTTTACATATTTTTGACTCGGCGAAACTAAAAGTATTAATTGTTTTAATATTTTGATGTCCTACTTTCACATACAACATATGCTGATAATATGTTTGTATTGTTTTTTTATTCGTATTTAATCAACGACTTGTCCTTACTTATGTGAAACAAGACAAAAAAAGGTTTGAGATTTGCCGGGTCAATTTTTTTTTCAAAATAAAACATTGAAGTAAGCCCTTAACTTTGAAAATTTACATTGTCAATTACGATATAATTACAGGTAAAAGCAGAAGACAGAGATCCCCCCGACATGGGTGGTACAGTCACATACAAATTCGTGTCCACTCCCGGTGAAAAGGAGAGGTTCCACGTCGACCCTGAGACAGGAAGAATAACGACGGCCGATGTCAGTATCTAATACTTATTACTTATCTACAGGGTTATTGTTAATATTCCTGTTATATACAGGGTGTAAGGGGAAATAAGACCGAGGGTGGTGGGAAATAACACGCAGTTAGATTGGAAGCTTGTTTATTACTGGCCGGCGCGCTGCACCAGTTGTCACCTGCCGGCCGCGAAACAAAGGGAGGGGCGCGTATACATCAGGAACACTCTCGAAGCCAAAAGAAGGTAATTGTACATCCCATCATGAACAATCATGAACAGTCATGGTATCATTATGAACAACTTTTACTATGGGACCAGCCCTGAAATCGCGAACAAATATCAGCTGTTCTATAGAAAACGGTCATTGACACTCGACAAAATATTTGGAACAGCTGTTTTTTTTTCGCGATTTCAGGTTTGGTCCCATACTAAAAGTGGTTCATAATGATGAGTACAATTAATTACCTTCTTTTGGCTTCGAGAGTGTTCCCCTTACACACTCGTTTATCTCGTGTGTTTTACACTATTTTAATTCCTAACGCATCAAATAGTTAACAGTATCCTTGGACACAGCTAGACTAGATGACGGATATCTATAGAAATGTCTCCGGTACATTACCAGTAACTCTGTATACTATACATAATTTCCTTATTACTTGATTGTTATAAAGTAAAGCTTCTAAAGTTATTTGGACATTGTAAATCAATCTTGCTAACCTTAATTGAAACATTAATTCTAAAGCTGATCGTAAACAGTAAGGACTAGAGGTGGGTACATTTTATTCTGCCAATACCGTCACTGATGATATTGAAAATCCTGATAATATGGTACAGATTTTCGACCACGACGAGCCATCTCGAGAAAAAGAGGCGTACATAACAGTTCGAGCAAGTGACAACGGACAGCCACAGCTTGACGACGCGTGCACCATTAAAATATTGATCGAAGACGTCAACGACAATCAACCAGTCTTCGACAAAGTTGTGAGTATTGATGCAATAGAGCTTCTTGTTATCTTAAAATCTGCTATCATAAGCTACGTTATAGGCTAGAATTATTTAGAAACCATAATTTAAACTAAAATTGCGCGCACCTTAAGTAATCTTCGTCGAAGTACTTAATTTGTGAATTGAATGCGCACTGTTTTAGTTTAAAATGTCTAAAACTAAGAAAATCTTAAATAATTACTCAACTGCATGTCTATCACTGACGATTCATCTAATTCTCTTCTCCTTCTTATGATCTCAATGCCTTGCTGAACTATCCGCAAAAAAGGTTGGCATCTATTTTTCTATACATTATTTGAAATATGCATTGTGACTAACGAAATGTTCTAGCCTCAAAACGTGATGCAGACTATATTAACGCTTGCCTGTTTTTCCAAGGTCTTCCGTGGAGACGTATGGAAGGTTTGTCAAAAACAAATGAAAATATCACAATGAGAGAAAGCGTTTCGCACAAAATAAAATTGTCACTAACTTTACGTGTTCTATTTTGATTGTTACCGTTGCTTATTAAAATCTAAAATCGTATAGTTATGTTTGGATCATTAGGCAACGGTTTCGATCGAAAATCTATTCTTAAATATCTATTTCTTTACTTGCATGTTCCTGCATGTCTGATTTAGGATCATAGGCCGCCGCTCAAGGCGTTATTGGTAATATACTTTTAAGTGTTTGTGTGAATTTTAATACACTTTCTTTGCACATTTGTAGTTGGTGTGTTTTCTTTAGCTAGGCCGCTCTTTCCCCCTTAGGTGCATTTTATCACACTGCACGATTATAATTATTTCGAATAAATATAAAGTCTTTCTCTTAGCTTTCGGCATGCTTCGCGTAGAACATATCAGAAATGTGTCTTATTGTCTAGATGCTAAGTGGTCACTACTAATTATAATTTAAATACCTATACAAGATTTGTATCATTATTCAACATTTTTCATTCAAAGTGTTTTTAATATCATCGAAATATTCTACTACTGCTAGCGTGTCATTCTTATTTCCCTTCTATTTTGTAGTTACCGCAAATTCCTAATATTTTTTTTTGTATACAGTCGTATTCGGAGTCTGTGCCTCAAGATCTGCCATTTGGAAGAGAAGTCATGAGGATATCAGCGACGGATATAGACGATGGGAACAACTCTATAGTCCACTACAGTCTGGACTCCAATTCGCCGGATCAAGCATATTTTTTCATTGATCCTGATAATGGAGTCATATTTTTGAATAAAACTATAGACGTAAGTAATGTATGAATATGTTTTTTATGTGGTGTATTTGTTTGGCCTCTCCTTTTTGAGGGGAGCCTTTATCTATCTATACTAATATTATAAAGAGGAAATATTTGATTGTTTGTTTGTTTGTTTGCATTGAATAGGCTCCGAAACTACTGAATCGATTTGAAAAATTCTTTCACTGTTGGGAAGCTACACTATCCCCGGGTGACATAGTTTATAATCTATACCCGTGCGAAGCTGGGGCGGACCGCTAGTCATGCAATAAGAAAAAATGCAGCCTCTTAAAAATAACAATAATTTGCTTTGGGTTATGATTTAAATGGTCAGGGATAAGTTCAGGGCAGATCTAAAATATTCTTGGTCAAAATTTGTAGACAGCGACTCAGCGAGTAAAATATAATTGGGCTGCAAACAATATCTTTTTGAGCAACTGTGAAGTAAATTTTATTGCTCCATAACTAATAGAGACGCAAATTAATGAAAAAATGGTCTGATGTATAATTTCCGGACTGCCATCATACTCGGTTCAGCCTCTAAAAGGATTTCTAGACTGTCTTAAAAAACTTAGGCTGCTGTTATCTGACTGTAAAAATTGCAATTTATCGATTTAATTTTCGAGTTGTCCAATCCGATAATCTACTCGTAGCTGTCCAAAATAGTCCAAATAACATGCTAACCACATGTTTCTGCCCGGTTATTACAAGATTGGAAACTATCGATGTTGGTCCTGAAAACAAATGTAGCTGAATTGTATTTTGTCAAAACTACATAAAAACTTACGAAGCGGACAAACTATTTCAAAACTTTCCGACTCCTCATAAAATTATTACTGAAGCTACACAAATAACTTGAATAAATAAATCCTTTGTTTCCACAGAAAGTGCCGGGTTACAAGTTCAAACTAAGCGCGATAGTTAAAGATATGGGCGATCCGCCCCAACAAAGTTCCATAACTTTAGATATCCAAGTTGTGGAGTCTAACAAGAAGAGCCCATCTTTCATAGAAGTTCCCGACGAGCCGATAAAATTAAAAGAAAATTACGCAGATTTCAATACGCCTATAGCAACAGTGAGGGCTATGTAAGTACCATTTAATTTGACCAAGTTAAATGCGAATTTGAAAACCTTCGGGACTTTATAAAGTATTCATTGTCTTTGAAGTTTCTAACACAAGTTGATTAAGTTTGGAGGTCTTTGCTTTTTCGAAGCGAGCCTCTAAAGGATGCGAATATAAGAATTTCATAACTTGTTCCATTTCATTTTCGTTACTAAATATTTTGTTAAAATATTCGCAACAATGTATATTTTCAGTCCCCATTCCAATTTATCCAAAAAATATGGTAATGTCGCTCTCGCTGTCTTTATTCTCAGACGCCAATAAAGGTTACTCACTATTTTTCATTTTCCCCATATTTATTTGCAGCTCAAACATCCCAGAAGAGCAAAAGCTGCAATTTGAACTGGTCCAAGGTCAGACCGAGCAAACCAACAAATGGCACACCTTTGTGCTGGAACCGGAGGCAAATTCCGCCTATATTAAACTGGGGAACCATTTGGATTACGAGAAAATTACGGATTACACGCTCACTGTAAGAATACAGGTAAGGAAAGAAAATATTTCATATTTCAGTAGGGATTGTAGGTACGTCTTACCCCAAGTATTCGTCCAACTGGGTCTTGCAAATGGATTAATGTTTACGTTTGTATCTACTTTATGAAATTTATCGTCATGATTAATATGCTGTAATATTTCCTTATGATTTTATGTGTATTTTTAAAGTAGTATGTGTGTAGTGGCCGTTAAAAAACGAAGTAAATATCTTAATATGAAAATACTAACCCTAGGAGTACTAGTGTTCTGTGCCTCTTATGCACAAACACTTCTTAAGCTAATCTGTCATGTAAAATTATCTGTAACTCGCCGACGTGACGAGAAGTGTCACACGTAAAATCTGAACTACTTTTTTTGAATAGACTAGCTTAACTAGCTTCTAAGCATAAAGAGGTAAATAACATAGTATATACGAATTTCAATGAACGCAGTCTAAAAGTTTTACGCAAGCTGTTCAACCTAAACAACAAGCAAGCAATAAACAAGCCACTTTGTTTTTCCAGAACAACTACAAACTAGCCGCAGAAACAATAATCCAAATCGAAGTAGAAGACGTGAACGACAACATACCTATCTTCAGTGAAATTAGATCAGGCAGTGTTCTAGAAAACGAGAACCCTGGCACGCCTGTGATGCAAGTCAGAGCATTTGACGCTGACGGCACATCAGCAAACAATCAAATCAATTACGAACTCGGCGACCCTTCAGATCCCTTTGCTATAGACCCTATAACTGGCAACATTACTACTTTAAAAATGTTTGACAGAGAAGAAAGAAGTTTCTACAACATCAAAATCATAGCCACAGATAATTCTGAATCTGCTTTGATTCCTGGGAAGCATAATGCTGGTCAGCAAGTGTTTTTGATAGAAATCGCTGATAAAAATGACAATCCGCCTCATTTTACTCAAGATACGTACGTGGCAGAGTCAATAGCAGAGAATGCTAATATCAACGAACTAGTCACTGTTGTTAATGCTGTAGATATAGATACTGGTAAGTTTAAGCAACTCCTTTAACATAAAAGATCTCAAAAGCATAATCATGCCAAGATAATATCGATAGTTTGTCAATATTCAGTCAAAATAAAACCAAACAGATGCCAAGCTTAATAATGAAAGTAGTAATAATATTTTTATTCCGTTCCCAGCTTCCGTAGTAACATACAGTATAGTCGCCGGCAACACCTACGACGCATTCGTCATCCGTAACTTCACCGGTGAAATTCGAGTCAACAACGAACTAGACTATGAAAACATCACTAGCTACAGTCTTGATGTCAGAGCCTTCGACGGCATCTACGAAGACTATGCTAAAGTCATAATTAATATTGAGAACTTGAACGACAATCCTCCGGTCTTCTTGGCAAACTATACGAAGACTATTGAAGAGGAGAAGCTGTATGAAGGGTGTATTGTTAAGGTAACTTCTGTGTTTTTTTAAAGCGATTGTAGCTCAGTGGTATTCGCGGTTGGTTGTAACGCCAGAACATGTGGAATCAAATCCCTGGAATGAATTTGAGTCTATGGTAAAGTAAAAGATAGTTTATTCTTAGAATGGTGGTAAACTTTTTGTTCGAGCTCGCCTAACTGCCAACTAACTCATGTCGCACATCCGTCCAAATCGCGTGGTTTAGCAGCGTAACTTTCTTTACACATTCATGTCGAAGAGAAACGAGAGGACGCTAGGCGTGTTCTGAATATCTCAGTTATGAAAAATGTGTGGTTCTTTGATCAGTACGTAAATAATCTAAGATATAAAATGACCTTGGTATTTTTAGGTGGAAGCCTACGACCCAGATATCAAAGACAGGAGCGCCCCGCAAAATATAGTGTACTCTCTAGTGAAACACGAACAAAAGGAGTACTTGCAGATCGACAACGATGGCTGTCTGAGATTGACTAAGCCTCTGGATCGGGATCAGCCACTAGGGTTCACGAGGTAAAGCTATACCAGAAAAAACCGCTGGCGTAGATAAGTTTTAGAGTAGAGTCCGTGTTTGGGCGAACGTGTAGCATGCTGCGACCAGATGGAGTGACAAAGTGTATAAAACGGCATAGAAACTGAATGCAAGAAGCTGAAAACCGAATTCAGTGGCATACGTTAAAAGGCTTCCTCCAACAATAGACACACAGGCTGGTGACGTTCTCTTGCTACATGCATCAAGTTTGATTACTTGTATTAGGTATCTAAGAGTACATACGAAATATCTGGTACCTAGCAATGCAAAAAGATCTTAGGCAAATCCAGGGTGATAAAATGTATGCTTGTACGGCAGTAGTTTCTGCTGCCGTACAACTATCAGTTATTGCTGTATTAGTATTTGTGTATAGTGACTACAAAAAGTTATAAGTAGTTTTTGACCACAGACTAGGACATAATAATAAAAAAAAAAATCATAACAAAGCGTGACCATGCGCGGGGGGACGGGATTTACATCCCGCATTCTTCTCTATGTCTGATGGCGGGCGCAATTTATCACACACAATGTAGCGCCACCTATTGGCGAATAGTAAAAACAGGCACACTAACTATTAACTAATGTTTAATGCATAGTATCCATACAATGTGACTCGATCCATTGTTGAACATTTCACTTCTTAACAAAATATGTGTGGTGTGTACACTTGAAAGTCACGGTAATCAGTTGTTTATGCCTCGGTGTACTTAATTTGTGGTCTAGACCTACATTTATGACTAAAAAACATCGCTCACTTTTTATATATTACAAAACTAGATTAGAATAGTAACTTAATCAATTTTCCCCTAGATGGCAAATCCTGATTATGGCGGCGGATCACGGAGGCAGACTGGGCTCGGACAGCTTGCGGTCCACCACCGAAGTTATCCTGGAGCTGACTGATATCAATGACAACGCACCATTTCTTACTAATGTAAGTTATCTATTATAATTATCTTAAAAAGTAAACCCAAGATTATCGACTGGCATTCACGTAGTCAGCAGCCATGCACAATACTATGCTATTTCGCACACTGAGTTAGCGTGCTCATTTAGCATCGTGCAATGACTACGATGATACTAATTCTGTACAAATAAATCTCAGCGTAAAAAAATATTAAAATGTACATGAATGTATAGGTATGCTGCCAAGCGTGGGGATTATTGCAACACTCTTTTCTAAGAGGGAGGCCTTTGTCCAGCAGTGGACGTTTAATGGCCGCTGGTGTGTGTATAGGTAACTGTTGTTTGCGATTACAGAAGTTTCTAGTGCGCTTACCGATGTTGGTCCCGTAGTGTTTTTTTAATCTTTATCTTAACAAATCACAGGACATAAATATGTACAATAACACTTTAAGAATTTTGTTATATCTCATGATCTAAACAGTGAGCACACAGCGCTTAAACAGTATGGATACAGTTATAACAATTTTTAGGGGTTTGTAACTATTTTTTGTAAAGAACAGGGTGGAACGGTATCAAAAAAAGGTTTTGCCGGAAACTTTGTTTTTCTCGATGACTGTACGTTCTTTCAATTATACAATAAATTCAGTTAGTGAGTACTGGAAAGTGTCGTTGAAGCGCAAATACTGCGAATGCGTGTATATTGGCGAGGCAGCGGGTGAGCTCCCAGATTTAGCATTCTTGGGCATTACAATAATAATAAATAAATAATAAATATTCGGGACATTTTTGCACACACGGTCATCTGACCCCAAACTAAGCAAAGCTTGTGATATGCTTGTGCAATGTGTGCTTCTTTAAGTTGTTCTACTTATAAGTAAAGAAAAAACAACACTCCGTTAAAAAAAGTATATAATTAAAGTGTCGCTTCAATTTTGATGATAAAGATGCGCCTTCCCCCGATACTGTAGCGTGCCACTTTTCTTGATCTTGCGTATGCTCATAAAAGGCTAATATCAGTATGATGCCAGACATGTACCTTGTGCTTCCACAGGATATATTTCTACCTACTAACATCATTATTTGTATTTACTTTCATCTATTCTGATGCGTAGGTTTTTATCAATATTATTTCACGGAACTGGCGAAACGAAATTAGCTTTTCCTGAAAAAGGTAAGAAAACGGATTTTCCGTTTACTTATACTGAAATCCATATTCAGGAAGTAAATATGATTGATTCGACGTTGACATGAGTACAAAGTAATGCCAGTAGGGGCTCTACTATTATATTTTCTATGCAGTGCGTTGAGAGCGTTTCAAACACGCCAACAGCGCGCTATGAGAATAACAGTCTCATTAATTCACAACTTGATCGTTTGAAATATTGATCTCAAGCACTGTGACTTCACGGAGTGATAGTGGCCGAGCGGAAGCATGTGCGCTTCACAATCCAACAGCACCCAGTCCGATCCTTGGCCTTGCCAGAATGATGTAGGTTCTGTCATGGTTCTGGTCATGGGCCAAGGATTATGCATAAAAACACTCGGTGGCACTTTAGGTATAGTTTTTTGGACTAAACAACACTTTATATACTTTTGGCCATATCATTTGAAACTTATTGGTGTGGTCCGGTGTCAGTTTCGATGCCATCGCTCAGAAACGACTAAGAAAAACATCGTGAGGAAACCGGTATGTCCAAGAACCTCACAGTTCAAAGACAAATGACATTCACCAACATGCACTGCGCCAGCATGGTGGATCAGGGCCCATCCTCAAGCTCTGAGAGAAGTCCTGTTTCCCAGCAGTGGGAACATGGTAGGCTGATAATGAATGAGCTGTGACATAAATAACTAGTTTTTCAACCTGGCCGGTAACCTGGCGACATAAGTAACACCACCCATGGACGGATTTAGCTCAAATTCGAACTTAAACGTTTATTTGAACCAGTTTACACGTTTGTAAAGTAGGTTCATTTAAATGGATTAATCATTATGCTACTTTTGTCAATAAAAAATGAAAGGAAGGATATACTTTTGTTGATTTAAATATTTGTTTATTATACATGCAGTCTTACGTGTGAGTGTGAAAATCCATACTGTTACTAGGTACACATACAACAATAAATGCCGTATTTTCTGCATTATTGTCAAATGACGGGCACATGTATGTCCTGTAAAATCTTACCTGTTTGTATAACACAAGGATGTTTCATAACCTAATGGGTATAACATCTTTGGAATGGATAATAATCCGTGTTTTTTGTCATTTTCTCTCCTTGAAAATGTGTACTCCTCGTTTAAAACTTCTCGTTGATTAGAGAACTACAGTCCGGGTGCTGAAGCTGCAATTATATTATATCTGAGTATATAGGCTACCAGCTACAATTTCACGTTCAAAAAGCTAGTAAAAGTGATCATATTTTTCTGTTCCCGTTCAGCTTTTTACAATATAATCGCTACTGTCAGACGCGTTAAGGTGGTACGTTTCACCCATGGCGGAAAATTCAAATTTCAAACAGTTTTTTTGTCCTTGTAGCTAGGCCGGGTAATTATTGTAAAATGACACAGTGTTTGCGCAAATCGTCGGTTGTTCTTTACATTATCATGTACCAGCTATTTACCAGTAACGCATCATATTACTTACATTTCAGTCAATAAACCGTTTGAAACAGCAAAAAATGGTTTATTGGCAAATGTTTGTAATTATGTCAATTAATGATTTTGTAAAGAATAGTAATCAATTTGCGAAAACATCATGATCGTTTGCAATAATTACCCGACCTAGCTACAAGGACAAAAAACTGTTTGGAATTTGAATTTCCCGCCATAGGTGAAAGGTACCACCATTAACATTAACTACGATTTGTATGAAATAAGAACAGCGCCATCTAGTTGCCGTTGATGCAATTGTTCTTATTTCACACAAATCGTAGTTGACGTTGACGCGATTGAAAAACTCGCTCGAGGCACTCTGTTTAAAAGCTTAAGACTCGTTCAATCCATTTATGTGTAACAATAAAAATAACTGGTCATTTGCGAACAAAGAACTTTTCAGCGCACTTAATGCTCCGTTTCAAAGTATGGCTGTCGATACATTTCAATAAATCCTTTAGCGGTAAGGCAAGCCTTTGGTGAATACGGTCGGTTTAGTGCATGCAATATACACCCGAGTTTTATTATCAATTAGAACGAGACTCAAATTGCTGCTAAAACTGGTAGTAATGCAACTTGCAGTTTTCAAAATAAGCTCTTAAATTGCAGTGTTACTACTTTGTTTCTTTCTATGTGTGAAATATAATTTTATGTCTATTTTTACTGGCCAGTCTTGAACGCTTTTGTTCTCAAAAAATTGAAATGCCCAGTGCATTTCTACCCCAAATTAGTAGATCTGTGCAAAATTATGTTTTTTTTATGCAACTGAGTAACGCTTGCCTGATGGCTGACACCGCTTTATGGTTGATATTCCGAAAACCCGTACGAAGCGCTTTGATTCCACTTTTATTATGCGTACTGCTATTCTGTGGAATGCGCTGCCTGAATGGGTGTTCCCCGGTAGTTACAATCTGGGTGTCTTCAAATCACGAGTGAATTGGTTTCTTCTAGGCAAGCATGCTCCATCGTAAACCGTATCGTCGCTTTACATCAGGCGAGTTGGCGGTCAAACGCAAGCCTATTATTAAATAAATCAAAAAATGGTTAGCGTCACGCTTGCCCATAGCAGATCAGTGCCACCCAGAATTCAGACCTCAAACTGAAATCTACAGCATTATTTTATTGTCTTCGCTTTCAACCATTCCGGCTCAAAAGCGTCCATTAATTATCAGCCTATTAAGTTCCTACTGCTGGGATACAGGCCTCTCAGAAAGAGAGAGAGAGGTAGAAAGACAGATAAAGCATAACCAAGTTAATTGCAAATCAAAATTTAACTGTCAACCGAATTCTAAAAGCTGAGAAAAATACCAAGCCAATGCACAGCCGTATATTTATCCACCCTTAAAAAGAATTCTCGGTTTCCACTTCCCGTGCTCCAGGGAATTGGAATTTCGAGTAATGATTAAGAACGACGGACGCCTCGGCGAGGCTGTCAATTTTTTATGTAAATGAACGCCTATACTCTCCCGTACGTCTGAGTAAGGGAGAAATACCTGATCGATTTGGAGGTTGGTTGGGTATTAGAGATTAGATATGGTATTAGGTTAATACCCGATCACGCCAAATGTTAGTTACGTAACTAAGCAACAACAGTTTCTCCATATCTATACGGGCTACACGGAAAGGGTGAAAGCTAAAAGGAGCTCATTGTACATATCTTTACAACCCCTTTAACGATTTCCACGATACGATTTTTTATGCAATACGTTTTTGTTGCTTTTTTCACCTGTATCGAGTCGGGACAAGTTGATTAATGCCGCTATTAAAGCGTCATTGTGGCATCTTTGTATATTTTTATCGAAGGTATCACTTATCTGTGTAACCCTGTATTGAAAAGTAGGTGGAACGCGTCAGTTTCTGACAAAACGTTCATTTCAGTTGCAAACATCAACATAACATTCAGATATCACCTCCATTTTCTCTAAACAAACTACTTACACAGACTCATACATAATTCACTATATTTATCTTTATTACCGTTCCGTATACATAATTTCGTGTTCCCGAAATAATCACCATGACTTTCGGATTTGGCCATCTTTCGGATTTCCATCCCCTTCGGATTCCCATCGAGTTTCCCATTCCCCGGGATTAAGACCGTTATCTGGCACCCAGGAATCGGGCCAGCATTACGCACGCCCGGCTTGTCAGCGTTTATTCATTCGCCGATAATGCGGTCCGTGCCGCATATCATTTGCAACCTTCAGCGTAAGTTATGTTTCGTGATGAACATTTGCTTCAGAAATATCGCTGAGCCAATTTGCAGGCACACTCACCTCCATATTTATAAACGCAATAAAGGTACCTCAAATCCTCACCTTGAGTGCTCACTTTGCCAAGGTTTCCTTTGTTGGTCCTCCAAGCCTCATGCCATGGCATGTTTGGCATTGTCAGTCGTCTCTCAAAGTTCCTTCAGTCCACCTCAAATGACAAATTGAGAAATTGTATTAGGCTCTGTTGTGGCTACTCAATAAACTAAACCAATTTGATATGGCTAAAAATACTGCCTTTTTATTTTAGTATGTGAAAAAAGGATGGCAACAATTTCAGAGCTGTCAAATGAAATAACAGAACGTCGACAGTTGCACCATTCTCTAAAATAAACTTAACTTGAAAGCTCTAAAATTGTTAAACGGGTATACTTGATAAAAAGCGATGTAACAAACCTCACTTTTAAAACAAAAGCAAACGCTTCAGACTCGGCCCCGTAGTAAAATTGTTCATAGTAATGAGTACAGTGACCCCCTTTCTGCGTAACCCTGCTTAGAAGTTTAAAGGTTCTAGGTAAAGGATTAGAACGGATGGACAGAACAAATAATTAGGCACTGAGTTGCTTAAGGTGTAAACTATCTCTAAAGATACAGTGTAGTTTGCTATTTTAAATCTTTGAGCCAATTCCCTATTTACCTTAATTATTTATGAAAGGAGCAGCATAAAGGTATGCGGTCCGCCTGATGGTAAGCAGTGACTACCGCCTTTGGTTTATAACGAAAAGTAAAATCATGAACCAGATCTCGTTCCCACTATTATTCCCACATAATTTTCAAACAGATATACTCAAATCTATTAAATGCCCTAGTATTAGTTTCATATTAATGTCAAAATAGCTTAAAATAAAACACAAAAGTTTCTCCAACATTATTCGATTCCACAAAAATTGTGGAGTCAGTTTATATGACTCTTATCTTAAATTGAAATTCAAGGGCTGAGGTTAATAATCTAAATAAGGTTTTTATCGTAATACGTTTCATGAAAGCCTACCTAAAGTCTAAGCAGAATAAAACTATTTCTGAAAGTTACCGAGGTATATAAAATGGGCTCAAATATCTCGCTATTTCAATTTAGTTAGAGTATATTTATTCTAATTCAACCTTCGGGCGATAAATCATTCGATTTCTATCTCTAAGGTTTTACATTATATTATGTAAAATCGGCACATTGTTTCGTGTTACGTGTTTGTCTGTCTGTCACAGAAATTTCTTTGACAAGGGTGCGAAAATTGGAGTCGCTAGTACACTTCTCGTCAGATGCCTAAGTTATTGTCATATTTATCGCCTACCTTAGACGTTATAGATTGGGCGGTTGTTTGCCAAATTGAAATTTGTTTAGGTCGAAGTAAGATGGAACAGGTAAATATTGGGATCCTAAAGTGGAGTGTATCCCAAAGTTTGCGTTTGCAAAGTTTTGATTTAAGATAAAGGAAAAGATGTTCCTAACTTGACACACTACGTTACCAAATAATTTTTCTTTGTCCAAATTGTGAAACTAGGAAGGAAGCAGATAACAAAAAAAATAAAGACAAACACAGAATGCTTGCAAGTAAATTTGCAGAAAAATTGTAAATTTGTAAAAAAAAGACAAGGCCTGTGTTGCCCTTTTGGAACCGCTCCCCAACCCCAAATAAAACTCCTAAAATATCTGTATTTGTTTCCACTTATTCTCACATACCACTTAAGCCAAGTTTAGACCGTTTCCGGCAATTTTTTTATGCAAATCCTCAAGCTATGGGTGTTCAATTTCTTATATCGGAACCCAATATTGGGCAGGTTGCTTAATTTCCATTCTCGTTCCGAAGCGGGCTTTTAGTCGGACCACTGATGTAATCCGAAGCTGGAAACCGTATTACAGTACGACCGCTTTGTCTGCAGAGTCGACAGGGGGAGCCACTATCGTATTTTGTAAACAAGCTTGAATGTCATTCATAGATTTTTTTAGTTCCAACATTTCTCAAACTGTATAGATAAGTTGGCCGGCCTGTACTGCGGTATTAGGAATTCACCCTCAGGTTTGGGTATTACGAATTCAAGATATGATTTTGGTGGACACTTTTTAAAACTTTCCGAAGGAAGGTCATCATGGGTTGATGTTGTTATTGGTCGTGTTTACGAAGTTCTTAGTGGAAACAGGTCTGATGGCAAAAAAGTAAAGAGAGATAGAGATGAAAGGATATAGTGGATTGAATTAACTGAAAATGAAATAGTCAATGAACTTTTGAAAACGGTGCTCTTGACTAATTTAATAACAAAATTTTAGAAATACATATAGAATATTCTTCAAATCAAATCATTTATTTGTTAGAACATGGTAAGTATCACCGAAAAGATTTTTATTTTGTTTAACGTAGAACGGCTATCAAGACATTTTTGTAAGAAATTTGTTGTAGCCAGTTGCATCCATATAAACGAAACGCCAGTCTTTCGAAATCAGTTAGCAACTGTGATGCGGAGTTCGACGCGTTGATCTAAATAAGAATGTTCAATCAAGGTTCACTCGTAATGCCTGGTAACAGATTTTCCTTCACATTTCTGTTCTATTTACTTCTCTTTTCTGTGGTAGGTAAACGTACATATAAAGTAGCATACTTGGTCGTAAGAATGGACGTATCTCATGAACTTACCAGGTACAGCGTTCTTTTGTCGTAGGTCTACTAAGCAGTGAAGCATGTACATCATTTCTTGTATAAATAAATATTATCAATGCATCAATAGCCAAAATATTTTGTCATCATCATCATCAGCTTATCATGGTGGGACACAGGCCTTCTCTCAGAGAGAGCATGTTGATGAATGTCATATGTCTTTGAATTTTTGAGGTTATTGGATATATTATACCGTTTCCCTCACGATGTTTTTGAGTGATGGGTGATGGCATTGAAACTGCACATAATTTATTGAAGTACTACTAAATAAGTCATTGGTGCAGGCCGAGGATTGAACCGGGTGCCGTCAGATTGTAAAGCATACATGCTACCGCATGGCCATTATCGGTCATTAAATAATTTTGTAGGTATAGTAGCTTTGCCTACCTACTTTCAAAGTAACATTTAGATAACAGCTAAAACCGTTTAATGATAACCTGAACAAATATCTCAAAATGTGTACAAGTTCAAAACAAACTTGAAATGAAAAATTATCTTCAACCTATTTCTGGGCCTATTCCAGTGGCTCTACCTTCAAGTTATATCAGATTAAAACCGCACACCCTTGTTCGAGACTGGATAAAGACTTCCCTTTGCAATCTCTCCGGACAAAGTGGTTTTAACATCGATATCGTGATAACAAAGCTTTTATCTGCGTGAGGAAAACCCGTGCGAAGTTTTCACTGAGTTCTCCAAAAGGTTTTCCAATTTGATAACGCGTCTATAGTATTCTATAGAACATTTCGCAGAAATAGGTTTATTGGGGTCGATGTTTAAACAAACCGGCCAAATGCGAGTCGGGCTCGCGCACTGAGGGTTCCGTACCACCACAAAATTCAATAAATGATCAGTAATAACTTGGTAATGAACAGAATCTTCTCACCGACTCGCACTTGGCCATTTTTTTTTTTTTTTTTTTATATTTTTTTTTTTATTATTTGTTGTTATACTTTAGAGTGTGTACTATAATCATGCCAAGATTAACTCTTTTACGTGTTACCGTTTTTAAATTAGAGCTAATACAGAAATACGTTAAAAAAATACGTTTGTTGTATGGGGACCCCCCTTTCGTATTTACTTTTTTTTTAAATTATTTCTTAGTTAATCGCCGTAACATTATATATTCTGTGAAAATTTCAACTGGCTATCTATTACTTTTCGAAAGATACAGCCGTTTAAAGGTAGGACAGACAGACATACAGACAGACTGACTGACTGGCGCTCAGACAGACAATGTAGGCTTAGTAATAAGGTCCCGTTTTTACCCTTTGGGTACGGAACCCTAAATATATAAATGTAATTTGGAAAATTATGATTTAAATAAGAGAGAGGTTTACACAAATCGCTGCGACAAGCAGCGCGGCAAAAAGCATTGATTTTGATCCCCAGTGCAGTAGAATTACAAATGGTGCAAATGTCTCATTTCGAATGGGGCAGAACCGCAATCTATAGTTCTGTCTAATCTACTGCACCAACAGGATAAACTTAATTATGATGTTACAGCCTGATCCATTTATCATACCCAGCCTTTTCCTCCGAATTGTAAAGATTCCACCGAGACTCCCTGAGTCTAGATGAATATTTACGTAACCTGACAAAAAATAACGGCAAAAACACAAACAGTTGCATTTAAAAATGTTAACCACTTTCCTCGGGATGCCAGACCAGGGTCTGTTCAGGGAATATCTATCCTCGCTAGAATTTGAACATTTTGCGGTCTCAAAATTTAAATTGTATCATAATTTCCAGACACAACCAGTAATATGGTACGAAAACGAGCCCCCCGGTCAGGTGGTGATCCTGACTGCAAAAGACTATGACTCTCCTGAAAACGGACCTCCGTTCACCTTCGCCCTCAACGAGTCTGCTGCGTTTGACATTAGAAGCAAGTTCCATATCCAAGGTAAGTCTGTTACAAGTCTTTTTGAAAATACTCTAACTGAAGGATTAGCAAAGAAAACAAAAATCGCTGAAATTAAATAAGAACTCTATACTGTATCACGCACAGTTAAAAAACAGGCTCTCTGAAAGATTAGTTTAGTACGCGAATCATCTAAGTCAGTTGCTATTGCAGGAATTATTTGTTTACTCATTTCCTTATAACATTTAATTAGCAGTTGACTGTGATAGCTTCGCTATCATTCTGATTACATCCGCCCCATAACTGTTAACTTTAAAGTTCTATAATCTCCGCTGCTGCGCCTTCAAACCCGTTCCACTATACAGTATAGTTAGTAGCATTTCTATTAATAGAGCAATTCAAATACAAACTCCATTGAATCCGAACTTGCAGCCAAATTGCTCGCGAAACTTCCACCGTGTCTTAAAACCGACAACCGATTTTCGTATCCGAATTCAGAGTTTCGATTAATTCAGTGCCAGTTTCGAAATTTGGTTCAATTAATGTACTTAACATGCAATAAAAGGCGCGCGAAGAACTCGTAACTTTGTTCACAAGTGCCAATTCAATTTTGGCCGGTGCCGTATTCGAGTTGGCATGTTGATATTTTCACCCGTTGGCCATGAATGAGAAAAAAAATATGGACACCGCTTCAAACCTTACTAACTAAAGTACGACACTTAGATTGCTACATTGACTAGAGCGTCAAACCTTCCACAGATTATACTCGTAGCAAAAAGACCAGCGTCACAAATCGTCATGTACCAAATTAACCAGTTTTCTAAATCGTTTAGTTTTAAAATAAACTCACGCTTATAACATCATATTATGCTAAATATGGATTAAAATAAAATAAAAAAACTGTATTCTAATCCACCCGGAAAATTATTGATTGATTGTTTAACTCTATATTGTTCACACCAAATAATTTGATACAGCGGACAGAAAACTTTAAAAAAAAAAAGTGAAATAACTGGTGACTTTATCGCTAAAAGCGATCTCTTCCAGGCAACCTTAATATTAAAAAATATATTATAGTGGAAGAAATAGCCATAAATTGATTTGTCTAGTGGTTTAGAATGGAACGGGGTCCAATTACAATTGGGGCCAATCGCCCCAATATGTTAAAATTTGCAAGTTGAAGTGGCAATGGGCAGGCCACATCACTCGGAGAACCGATAACCGATGGGGAAGAAAGGTTCTTGAGTGGAGACCACGAACCGGAAGACGCAGCGTAGGTAAGCCTCCCACTAGATGGGCCGACGACATAGTAAGAGTCGCTGGCATCCAGTGAATGCAAAAGGCAGGATGTCGTTCAGTGTGGAGGTTAAAGTCCACTGCTGAACATAGACCATGTTCAGCAGTGGACGTCTTCTGGCTGATGATGATGATGATGATGATGCCCCAATATATGTGACACTCCGTTCGTTTATGCCACCGCCATTTTGCTGCCTCAGTTTTAGTTCGATGCTTCGTCCATCTTTTTTCTTGGTTCAAGCCCGTTGCTTGGCATTATTTATGTCGGCAGCGGTTCTAAACTCTGCGATGGTTTACGAGTTCTGGCACTTTTGTGGAGCGCCGCGCCGCGATTTTCTGATACTATAATTTGAAGGGAAAATTGTGGGTTGATGTGGCTTAGTCATGAGTTATGATGGCGTTTATGATATGTTTAGATTTTTTGTAAGATTTATTTGCAACTGCAGTTGCAGTGAATTCTTTGAATCATGTTTGGTCAGTAGGCTATCTATACGGTGTGTAACTAATTAGAAATAGTCAAAAATTTAATGGGCTAATTTAAATCAATCAAATCAAATCAAAATCGCCTTTTCTAAAGGTTACTTTCAAATTTCAAGTAGCTTATGGTGACTAAAATCGGTCGAAGCTTTTATTTGCTCTGTCAGCTGCAATGACATTGTAAAAAAAGCTGAATAAAAAAAATATATTTTAATAGTAACTGAATTATATCAGGTACTGTATCTTGCTACAGTTTTACGTTCAAAAATCTATCGAAAGTGATCAGAATTCGTGTTTTTCATTCGGCTTTTTACAAAGTTATTGCAGCTGTCAGAGCAAATAAATGCTTGGACCGAGTTAAGTCTTGACAAATTTTTGATTAAAAAATTGTAATTGTAAAACAACATTATGTTTTGTAACTAACTAGAAAGAGTCAAACATAAAGGGACCAATTTAAATCAATTTATCGCCCATTCATAAAGGTTACTTTCAAATGTCAACTGTAGCTTATAATAGTGACTAGACGGTTTAAATTCATGACAATTAACTTTGAGGATAAATTGAAACCCCAAATTAATGTGACACGGTTGGTTTTATTGATGTTTTAACAAAGTCGATGCATTAATATATTGTATTCGGTGGTCGAAGTAAGTAACAAAAAATTGGCATCAATTCTCTTTTTGACTCTCTAAAGAGAATCAACATCGTTTTCCTCTATCAGGCTAAGCATTTGACCATAAATAAATATTCGGGACGTTGTTTATTGCTTGAGAGTACATTGAAAATTTAAATATTATATACATTTAAATTACCAATGTTCTCTGAATTAAAAAGTTTTAGATTTAAATTTCCAATGTTCTCTACTGATAATTTTGCTTTTTTCCAGGCAACATCCTCTCAACCCTGGTCTCGTTCGATCGCGAGCAGCGCAAGGAGTACCGGATTCCCGTGGCGATCACCGACTCTGGCACCCCTCGGCTGACAGGCGTCTCAATCCTGCACGTGGTCATAGGCGACAGGAACGACAATCCTATGGGTCCTGGACACAGTGACATATTCGTTTACAATTATAAGGTACGAATTCAATTTAAATATAATATAACTGAGTATTTAATTGGTTTAAAAAGATATGGCAGAACGAGCTCTCCTACCACTGTAACGGATGGACTACAAAATCTATTAACCAAGAGAAATATAAAGCTGGGAAACCAAGCATTTGCCCTGGCTAATTTAATCATGGCTTAAATAATAATATAACTAAGTAAGAGACAAGTAAGTCGCGCATCTGATGGTAAGCGCCATTCTTGTCCATAGCGACCATAAAGACCAAAATTAAGACCCTTTACTAATTTTTTTTATCACCCGCTTTGTTTTACTCTACTTTGAATTTTAGGGTAGATTAGACGTTGTCCAAAGAATTTTATGCAAAGTATTGACTAAACACACCCATAAGTATAGTTGTATGATTATTAACGGGATATTTACCGTGATATGGCTGTGAATGGAGGTCCCGATATTTCGGCACAAACACAACCTTATCACGATAAATATCCCGTTTCTAATCATATAACCACAGTGAACAATTGTGATAGTTTAAAACATCGTAGTAGTTTGACACCCATAAGTAATAGTAACATTAATAAAGACCATTCATGATACAGTTTAATAATAAATATTAACTAAATTTGAATCTGATAAGCTATACACAGTTGTTCTAAGGTTAGGACTACAATGATATTGTATTGTTTGGGTAGAAGGTATTTATTTAGGTCTATTTTGACCTTTAAATGTTTTCCAATAACATCTACATTACATCTTTTCATAACTCTTCAGAACCGAAATTACGTCCAAAATGGACTCTTTTCAGAAGTAACGTTTCCTCACAAATGTACAGAAAATAAACCGAATTCGCCTCATCTAGAAGAAAAATACAAGTTTGTAGAGGTAAACAAATCCGTACCTATTTGAGGCCCAATTACTTTACCGAAATGTACATAATGGTCTCGGAAAGGTACAACAATCCCTTGATCCCTTTAGGGACACACATCATTTTCTTTGTGCCAAAGATCCTCTATATCAATTTCTTTACTGTAATAGTTATTTGCCAATTTTTTTTCACAATTTCGCAAAAAAAAAAAACACATTGCCTAATCAAGCTTTCGCAGCACATCTTGGTTAATATTAATTTGAGAGAGAGAGTACAGAAGACACAAAGTGACCGCATCATCGCTAAAAATCAGGCGGTCAAACGCAAGCCTATTATTTAATAATTTAAAAAAGGGATTGTTTTAAATATCATACCTATTTAAACTTTTCAAAGCGATTTTCATGTCTATATCATAAATGATTTGACTGTTCAAAAGTTTTAATTGAAATTTCTTACCCGGCAAAAACGATAAAATGTATGATGGATTTTTGATGTTTTTTTTAATTTCATGCTCATGAATTTTTTATTTTTATTTTCTTTAGCATTTCATGTCTCCTTTCCTTGTTTTTTTTTTTTTTGTGTTTAGTGTAATAGGTAGGTGTTGAATTTCAGTCCTTGTTTTTCATTACAAAATTATGTTACAAGGTATGAAATTTATTCAGAAAAAAATATAAAATTTTAGAATGTGCCTGTTATTTATTGACCATCATAATTTTAATATTAAATTTGTTTTAATGCAACCAGACGGAAATTTACTACAACGAACTATACAGCTGGCGGTATTATGTAAGTATAACATTTAAAAAATGGCTCTTCTGACCGCCATTTTTGTTCTGTGTTGTATGTTGACTCTGGAAAGGTTTAAATCTTTCGTGTTGTTTGGTTGTTCTTGTTTTTTTTTTTCAACTTGTTTTTGTGGATCAGTACCCTTAGTACAAGTTTTGATAGTATTCGAAAACTTTTTTCGTTTACGTATTGTTCCATACATTGCTGGGCTGAAAGGTATTTGAAAACTTTTTTCGTATTAGAGTGAAGCAATCTATACCGCCGATTACTACCGATTTTAGTTCCTCCGCGTTTCCGCTAGAGGCGCTTTACTAAAATGTATGGAACAATACGTAAACGAAAAAAGTTTTCGAAAACTATCAAATCTGGGACTAAGCGTACTGCATGATTTTACAGAGCGGTTGGTTTCGGCTTTATTGTGATCAGCTTCTTTAACAGGGTACGTCGAAATTTTCAGTTTTTTTTTCTCTTAATTTTTTTTTTCTTTCTTTTGTACGTTGGCATTTAATTTATACATTTTTATCTTATAATAAAGAATACAGATACACAGAATTGAAAGATTTACGATATGTAGTTCAGAATTGCATATTAATATCCTACAAAGACAAGATTTTGTCGATTGTGCCGACAGAAGAGGTCTCCAATGGAAGACCAAAATACTTCACGACACAACCTACTACACCAAAACTTAAAAGTCCGGGGACTGATTGCAGAATAGCAAAGAAAAAAAAAAAAATGTTTACTTTTTGCTCATTTATATCTTTTTTCGATACTCTTGATATTTAGCTAAATGTATCTAATAATGGGGCAGATAGGTTCCTTTTTATGTATCATAAGATTCGATCAACTTCGATTTAACATGTGAATTAGCATTTAAATCCTGAGTTAATTTGTAAAGGCCTATTCAGACCTAAGCGTTATTCGCTAACGCTGTGGGTAGCGAAAAATACCGCGAGGTATGCCGCTGGCAGTTCATACAAATACCCGGCGGAATAGCGCGCGGTATTTTTCGCTACCTATAGCGGTACCAAATTTCGCTTAGGTCTGATCATACCTTTAATTTCAATACACGCTCAGCATTTATTCATAAAACCCAATTATGACCTTCAGTTGTTAACTGCGATATAACAGTTTAATATTAATCGGTTTTTCGTTTGAATAATTAACGGTTTTATGATGAGGGGACGTATTTGAATAATTACGCTTGCGCCAATTATGAATAGAATGTTTGATCCTATTCAATTATTCTATGAAAATGTCAGTGATATTTGTCTCTAAAGTACTTTTAATAGACCTGGGGCCTTACGGCCAACTGCTGTCAGTTAGTGGTCGCTAAGTGGTCCTGTCGTAATATTGGTTTTTGAGAGATAAGATGCTTCCCTGATGCTAAGCGCCACGCTTAAGTAATTTTTTTTTGTTTGTTGCCATATTCCTCCGTAAATTAAAAGATCATCATTTCAGCCATAGGACGTCTACTGCTGGACATAGGCCTCCCCCATCGATTTCCAAAAGTACCGGTTGGAAGCGGCCTGCATCCAGCGCTTCTCGCTGCGGTCTCTTTTTTTGCTGGTTTATTCATTCACACGATTGTGAGGTGGGGTGACTCTGGTCTGGCACGGAGTTGATAAATGGACTTTTAGCTGTCCCTTAACGTGTCATCATCATTATCATCATCATTTCAGTCGTAGGACGTTCACTGCTGGACATAGGCCTCCCCCATCGATCTCCAAAAAGGCCGGTTGGAAGCGGCCTGCATCCAGCCTTTCCCTGCGGTTTCTTTTACTTAAATTGTCCTTTAACTAAAATTTCAAATGATCAAACCGTGCGCGGTACCCCTCTGCGCTCGTAATACTGACCGTGTTCCTAGCACCAAGTTTACCTCCATAAAGTCGTTAACCTCCGTAAATCTATTTTCGTTACGTAAGATAATTTTTCTCGCAATTTTAGTATACTTGCCTTCTTTTAGAACCCTATTAAACAAAAAAAGATCTCTTAACATCTCGTAAAGATGCTGCATTAAAAAGTTTCAGCATTTTTCAAAATACTGCAGTAACCAAGCTTTCCTCAAGTTCTTTTTGTCTAGTTTACTCGACGTTTCATAAAGTAATTTGTATTCAGCGTGGACGCCTTAAAAAGCATGAAAATATGAAAACGCCGTGAATTCATTGCTCCATATAAAATAGAGTTGGAGTGGATAATGTTTTTGCCGGAATGGTTACACTTTACCGGGAACAAGACAATTTTTGTTAGCATGAAACTCCTGCAGTGCTATTGTCCATTGTGTAGGAACCAGCAGAGTTGGAATAATTCGCTAAAAAAAAAAAACTTAATAAAAAGCAACAATTGATTATTGAATGAGTGAATCAGTTTTTTTTATAGACAAGCGCTAAAGACATCATCGCTTAATAATCAGGGCCCTGATTCCAAAACAAGCGCGTAACGCGGTGCGTTAAGTTCTAAAAGTTGGCCTTTATTCCTCAGGAAATACAGTAAATTTTTTTATTTCAGAAATTTACGAAATCAGGGCCCAGATGAGGTGGCGGTCAAACGCAAGACATTTTTTTTTTTCGCTTTTTCATGATTGGTCCCATAGTAAAAGTTGTTCACAATTATCTTTTGGTAAATAAAATACAAACTAATACTAACACTACAAATACAGTTAACGGCCTCTTATAGCAAATTTGACGGTTTTAAATCAATTTTATTCAGTTAAATTACAATATTTGAGCTGGAAAAAAATACATGTCACAGATACATCTGTGTTTGAGATTATGATTTGGTTCAAAACACGATAGAATAAACTTTCCTCGATCAAAAAAAAATCTGAAACAAAGTCGATTCAGTTTATTTTTTTCGTTTTTTGCTCTAATGAAACCTCGTAACAACCTGGAAATTGCATGTACTGAAAGGAAATTTTATTCAACATTTTTTCGTTTGGATAGAATTTTGATAGTGAATAGTTTTGTTTTTTTGTGAAATTAAAAGCGTAAAAAGGTCGCGAAAATTTGCGCGTACCGCGTACAGTACCGCGCCGGGCGTCATCGAGGTCGGACCTATGTTCGTTTTTGTCGTTGCACTCCCGCGGGCGTCCTGTCTGTTGGGTGGCAAAATACATCGTCGCTATAACTTGGCGGGGGCTGAGGGAGCGTTTTGTTGCCTACGAGACTCGGATAACTGGCCGTTAAACTGCCCATAGGCTGTTAATGGTCTAAAGACAAGCCAAATGCTCAAGCCCACTACTAGTTGGCAGTATACCCAACATGCTGGCGGCATTACCACGCTGAATGACAATACTTATGCATTGAGCCAGAAACACGCCAGCATTTTGGTCACGCGACGCATTAACCAGGCGCTCTAATAGATTTTTGAAAATGAGGTGAACTCCCGGTCCCCATGGGCTAAGATAAGTCTCAATATACCGTGAAACTCTTGAGATTTTGGCCGGACTTTCAGTTCATGTCTAACATAGAACCGTAAACAATTTTAGTGTTTTTCATTGTAGTCTCAAAATTATGACCGATTAGACGTTTACGGCCGGTTACAAAAGTTATCGCTTCAGTGAAATGTGTTTACAACGCGGCTTTTGTTTTATTTTTTAAAGCTGTTTCGCGCACTCGACTCTAACCTTTCTTTAATATTAGTGTCGAGTGAAGTGTGAATAATAATTAGGCAATTATGAGGACTACCGAAAGCAGTGCAAAATTTATACGTCAAAGCATTTTGGTGACGCGAATCTATAATTTTTCCCCTACCAAAAATCGCTCAACGCGGCTAAAAAAGTTTTCACTTCAAAAACATTTGCACTTTATACAGGGTTAACTAGAGGTGTACAAGCCGAAAAGTAGTCACTGTACTCAACATCATGAACAAGTTATACTATGGGACCAATCCAAAATCGCAAAAGCTGTTCCATACATTTCGTTGAGTATGAATGAAATTTTTCTATGTTACAGATGATTATTTTTTTTGTGATTCCAGGGTTGGTCCTTAATCAAAGGTTGTTAATAATGAGAGATAATACAATTACCTCTTTTCTGCTTAGTACACCCGAGCTTATAACCCTGTATGCGATGTACCACCTAGTAAGTTTCCGTACAAGTGTCTTCTACCAGAACTTGGAAACTATACTTCCAGTACTTTTTTATTTTGTTTTCATGCTAGTTTAAAATATAAAAGCAATACTATAAAATCAAAATGAAAACATTGATAAACTAACTTAACCTAAGTGTATTCATCATCATCATTTCAGCCATAGGACGTCCACTGCTAGACATGGGCCTCCCCCATCGATCTCCAAAAGGGCCAGTTGGAAGCGGCCTGCATCCAGCGTTTCCCTGCAGTTTCTTTTAGGTTGTCTGTCCATATTGTGCTGGACGTCCTACGCTGCACTTACCGGTCCGTGGTCTCCATTCGAGAACCTTTTGGCCCCGTAGGCCATCTGTTCTGCGTGATATGCTGCGTAGGGTACGCCCACTGCCACTTCAACTTGCTAATCCGGTGGGCTATGTCGGTAACTTTCGTTGTTCTACGGATCTCCTCATTTCTGATTCTTGTAGAGAAACCCCGACCTAAACCTAAGTGTATTGACAAAGCTAAAAATTATAAAAGTCAATTCAACGGGAATCGTAATTTAAAAAAAACAAATTTTTGTAAATTCACATCATACGTTTCTTTTCATTTTAGAAGTTGTATTAAAACTTATGTTACATTTATCTAGACAATTGGTTCTTAACTTAATCGGTACTTAACAATACAAATAAAAATAAAAAACATTTGTATCAAACTGCTGTTTTATCATTGCTGTTGTAGACATAAGCGTATCGCGGAGTAAAAGTAAGAACTTCGAACCACTCAAGCTCAAAACTTTTTCATTTAGCTTCATCGTTTATCTTAATCTTCAATATCGCTTACCCAGGCTGTTTCTTTTAATAAAACCCTCTAATAACAATCAAGAGTAACCTTCAAAGGTTGGTTAAATCACCCAAAAATCTGTTCGCGATCCGATTATAAGCCGAAGACTCTTCTGAGGTCGTGTTAAGGGCTTAAAGGTGCTCAGCGGTTTCGACCACAGACTTGGAAATTTGAACGCGTGATATCAAATAAAATTATCATGTAAATACGAGGTCCAAGGTAAGAAATCATAAAATTTTGTTGGAATTATAGAAAATTCTTACCTAATAAATATTTTTATGTGTAATTCTTAAATTAAATGGGGGAGGACTTTGCCCAGTATTAGGACGAGACAGGTTGAGCAAAAAAAAATCGCTTCGTCTCATGATTTCACCTACTTAGACAATATACTACCGGAACTAAATTTTTCAAGATAGACGACCCGATCATTTGTTGTTGCGTGAGAGAGACTAACGAACTAACATTCTGTTTTGTTTCTTGTTTTTATGTAATAAAATTATTTTTAGTAATATATGAAAACAATGCTAAATGCTAAGATATTTAAAACTAGCTATTTGCAATCATAATTTTGATTTCATTAATAGTCCAAATTCAAAGAAAGAAGTTTCTAAATTCGATCGATTCAATCTAAATTTCTTGCAGTTGCACTTTTGCGCGTATTTAATAACGTTGACAACTGTCAAAGTGGCGCCAGGATTGCTTGCGTTATGGAAATTATGTTATGATGATAATTTTCCGAATACAAAACAAAACTCTTATTAAAATGATAATATGAAAAGCGTCAAGTATAAAAAGTTTATACCGACCAACTCCATGTAATCCATTTTATTACACGAATATTGAGTGACGCACAATGTTGAAAACATTACGTTGTCTATGTAGATCTGTGTCTTCCCCAGCGGTTTTCGACCATCGTTACCTGAATAATTAAGTCGATATCCAATAGGCTATAAACCTTTACGGTAATACTGACGTTTTATAATAATATATCGCTATTAAAATGTTAATTTGGCGTTAATGAAAGTGGGTTTAGTACGGTGTACGTAAACGGGGATTAGTGGCGGGGTTTTTATGGGGTTGCCCTGATTTTCTGTATTACCGTACGATATACTCAGATTGCTCACTCAGTGGTCTCAGATTGCGTGAACTCAAGTAAGATGCGGGTAGTTAGTAAATTAAAATAGCACTGCTTCTTGTAGATAATATTCTATGACGCTTAATTTTCACACAACTTTGGAGTACTTGAAAGTATTTTTTTTATTATGCTTTTAACGACAAGTCGCCAACTGAAAAAACTGATTCAGAGTATTGTCCGGATTATTAAGCTCTTTTATTAATTCTCAGTTGATAATATGTCCCTTATTATGTGAAACTAAAGCATGGTGACAAAATTAAAACAAATAAGGTATGTGTATTGTGCGTATCTCTGTGTCCATGAAATTCACTAGACAGGAGCTATTAGTATTATATCTAAGTATGAATGTATTAGGTAGCCAACACCAAAGCTAGATTAGGCATGTTAACTACTTTCGACTACTCTATCATTGTTGTTTCTTTGTAAATCAAAGTTAGTGATTTTATGTATCTGTATCTTTAAGATAAGAGGAAAGTCTTCGACCAGTGTGTGTTGCCAGTGATGGCATACGGCACTGAAACGTGGTCTCTCACTATGGGCCTCATAAGCAAGCTCACAGTCTCATAACGAGTTATAGAGAGAGCTTTGGTCGAGGTTTCTCTACGAGATTGAATCAGAAATGAAGAAATCCATAGACGAACGAAATGTACCGACATAGCCTACCGGATTAGCAAGTTGAAGTGGCAGTGGGCAGGGCACATATCACGCAGAACAGATAACCGATGGAGCCGAATGGTTCTCGAATGAAGACCACAGACTGGTAAGCGCAGCGTAGGACGTCCACCCACATGATGAACATACGACCTAAAAGAGACCGCAGGGAAACGCTGGATGCAGGCCGCTTCCAACCGGCCCTTTTGGAGATCGATGGGGGAGGCCTATGTCCAGCAGTGGACGTCTCATGGCTGAAGTGATAGTGATAATGATGATGATCTTCATGATATCTGAATCAGGTTCAAAAACACCTACTCGATTCTACGAACCACACACGTGTTCTAATGAAAATATTTGAGGTTTCGGGAACGTTTGCCAATTAACAGTGGAAACTAAAGCATGCCAGTTTCCATTCCGACTGAACGCATTGCTAAAGCTAGCAGATTTCGAAAGAATTAACTTGTTAATTTGTTTGAGTAGTGGAGAGAATGAAGGATGGAAATCAAACAATAAATTTGGCGTTCATTTTTAACCCCACAAACAGAGCGGTGTTATTTAACGTATGTATCTGTCTGTGGCATCGTAGCTCTCAAACAGACGAACCGACTTTAATTTTGTTTTTTGTTTGTTTGAAAAGTGACTTCATCGAGAGTGTTCTTAGCTATGATTAAAGGAAATCTGTTCAGACGTTTGAAGATTACCAGCTCTTTTGTCAGTATTTTTACGGACAACGGATTGGTATTTCATCATCATCATCCGACATCCACTGCTGAACATAGGCCGACCCCTCAGTACTCCACACTAAACGATAGCCTGCCATCTGCATCCACTGGATGCCCGCGACTCACGATATATCGTCGTCCACCTAGTAGGGGGCCTACCTACGTTACGTCTTTCGGTTCGTGGTCTCCACTTAAGAACCTTTCTTCCTCATCGGATATCGGTTCTTTGAGCGATGTGGCCTGCTCATTGCCACTTCAACTAGTAAATTTTAAAGCTATGTCGGTGTCTCGAACTCTTCAATGGTTAGCAGCACAAGCATGAGATGTTGTATACGCATTCAATTATGATAACCCATTCTGAGTGTCTCCATGACACGGCAACTGCACTTCAGGTTGGCTTGAAATGGGACACAACGAATAATAATATAATTATAATTAATTATATTTAATTATAATTATTATAATATAATTTGGGAATAATAATTGATTTACCTTATTCCATCAATTATTATTCAAAAATGTCGACTTAAGTTCCAAAGTATTGAGGCCCAAAAAGAGCAATTTTATCACAATCTTTCCCCTAAACTATTAATTATTAGAGGCTCAAATGGGCCGTTACAAACAACTGGAAGCTTCGTATATCCGAGTGCGTGTAATTATTTAATGTATTGGAAAATTAACGCAGCTCTACGGTGAAAATTGCCTTAATAGTTGTAGGTTTGGAGACACGGTAAGATTTTATCACTTCTAAAATTATACTAGTTTATATGAAAGTTTGTGTTCAAGTTTCCCCATTCTACTCATCTTCGTAAAGGCGGTACGTTTTTGAATCTCAGCAGCTTAGCAAACGTTTTGTTACAATCTATACAGGTTACGTGGAAACGGTGTACTATGCCGAGTGGGGTCGGTTATACTCATCATTACGTTTACTTTAGGACCAAACCTGAAATCGCGAAAAAAATATCAGCTGTTCCATACATTTTGTCGAATACCAATGACCGTTTCCTATGGTCTCGTTTCCTATAGTAAAAGGTGTTCATAGTGATGGATACTATGAATCCTTTTCGGCTTAGTACACCCATTCCGCGTAACCCAGTATAAACTGATTATATTATTATACACTACTAAGTAATATAAAATCTCAAGTACGAAAACTCTATAAATAGATATAGCGGTAGAACATTTTGATTTTCTGTGAAAGAAACGTAAACCCTGATCGGGCTCTTTAGATCTTCATTATAATAACCAGCCTATCCTCGCATTTGCCATTATCAAGGAACGCCACAACGCCACTCAATCCGATCTTCAGCTTCTCGCAACTGCGAACTGCCTTTCGTATATCTTCACTTCATCGAGTCTCAGGACGTTTAACGTTACGTTACCTGATTTGTGGTGGCATCCTCTTTAGAACGTCTACCCCAGCTAGCGGTTATCGGCTCTGTGGCAAATATGACCGTAACTATGGATACCTACTTAAATAAGTTTACACACTCGAGTGAACAAATCTACCAGTGGCACTCCGTCTATATAACAATAAACATACGAAGTAAAGCTTCACGAAAGGGTTTATATTGAGCAAAATTTTCAATTGGTATTTATTTTAATTGCTTTTGTTTTTGTTTAACGGTTTCATTTCGTTATTGAATTTTTTTGTTTTCAATTGAATGTGAGTGGTTTCATTACAGCTATGGCCTCAATTGGTTCAGATTTTAAGTTTGGTGCTTTTCGTATAATAGGCATTTCTTTTAAAAAAATAAAGTTTTTTTTTTAATATAAAAATCCCGAGCTTTATGTCGCGAGGTATAGCATATTTAAATATATTTTTTTTTAGATTTTTGCGATTTCTGAATTTTCTAGTATTCTAACTGATGTTGGTCCCTCCCTTAAAGATTTTAATCTTTAAAAGGAAAAGGATTAAATGCCTTTTTTTTCATTATTTCGTTCGTCCGTTACGTACCTACTTACTTTTTCCAAAGTCTGTAAATGTCAATTAAAAGTTCTCCAACATCCATGGATGGTCACGGACCGTTTTCATGTATTTATAACGATTAAATAGCTGCCCTTACTGTCACAATTAAAGTTTTCTTCCTTATATCAAAGTTTCCTGTATATTTTATACAGGCTGTATGTATGTCATACAAACTCCGATTTGTTTCCGTAGACCATCGCTTCGCTCGATTAAAAATGCGAAAGTAATTTAATTTAGTATCTTTGATCCCAGTGTATTTGTTTTCTTGTCACGGCTAAACCAACCTTCATGAAATTTGGCATGGAACTAGTGCATATAATACTTTCGTCGTTGAAAAGTATAAAATTTGGGTAAAACGCGGGGCGCAGCTAGCACCTAAAATCTTTTTGACATGTTTTTTCCACTATTGTCTAAGAAGTCTCCTTGTCTCTCCATTGTCGTGCTGATAAATGGACTTTTCTCCCATCTCCTCATTATTTCTTCGTTCCCTTACAATTCTTGGTTTTGTTCCCTCGTTAGCGTGTTTGTACACTTCTTTATCGTTTGTAAACTTGATAGATTTGAGCGATATTTCTTGCAACTGCTTTATTTCTGTTGTGATTTTATTTGTATCCATGTGTCCAAAATTAATAAATCTGCAGGATTACTAGTGCTTTTATAGCACTCTTATTATAATCTTACAATCTTTCAACTTTGGGATATTGTGACGTGATTGAAAGAAGTATAAGGTTTTGGTAAAAATACCGGCTCGAGACATAAGCCCTGACTTGATGTGACTTACCATCTGACCAGACTAGATGTGGGTCAGCTTAACAGACTACTGGCTGACTCCGATTTGGACGCAGCCAGGGAACTGTTCAGATATGTGAGTCACCACCAGTGGCCATCGACCTCCAACCCTTTGTTTGTTTGTTGTCTGTGTTTTGTTTGTTAATATTTGTTAGTCTCCTAGATTAGTACATACAATGTGACTGCCAAGTAAAATATTATAAGTTACAAAATAATGAGAGAGCGTTTTTTGCAAAGTCATTCCTTAACGGGGTTAAATACGTGTTGAAAGATTATACGATAGTACGTAGTTTATTGGAGTTAGATACATGAAATTTGGTATTTAAGCTTCTGTTTACAAATAAAAGTCAGCTGGATAAGCGTTGTTGGAAACTCATCCCCTTCTTCTTCTTCTTCTTTCGAGTCGATGTTCCGCAAAATACAATTCTATTTTCAAATCAAGTTTCTAGACCAAAACTTTGCCACCTCAATGGCATTTTGCGTGGCTTCATTCAGGTCGTCTTGTGTGCAAGTTGTAGGACACGCTGCACAGTTCATCAAGTGTGACATTGTCTGAGGGTTCACACCACAAAGACATTCGGTGTCAGAGCCCTTTATATAACCCCACTTTGCCATATTATCCCGACTTCGGCCCACTTTGGACCGAAGTCGGTTCAGTGTTTTCCAAGTGGGCCATGGTT
The DNA here is from genome assembly GCA_914767915.1 of Agriopis aurantiaria. Taxonomy (NCBI): domain Eukaryota; kingdom Metazoa; phylum Arthropoda; class Insecta; order Lepidoptera; family Geometridae; genus Agriopis; species Agriopis aurantiaria. The sequence goes on along the minus strand of OU612001.1, from coordinate 5,360,868 downwards.
CTTTATGGCCTGGGGGGAGCTCTTCAGCAGGGACAATGTAATTTGGAGGTGGACTGTGCAGTTCTTGCCACGTGGCTCATCCCCTAAAGGAGTTAAATAGGTTTTGAAAGTTTGTAAGTTTCCTCATTGTGACCACGAAGGCGTTCCATCCCGTTCAAGAGAAAAAAAAAATCGTCTTCTCTTTTCTGTGATCCCGTTCCATTTACTTACCAGCACCACGCGCGTGAGCGAGATGGCATGCACGCGATCGCGATCTCAATCCGAATCACGAACAGACATCCATTATAAGCCCAATGTCAGATAAACATGTTTTGTTAGATTTTGAGCGCAGGAGGCCCGGTTTAATGGGAAATCCCTATGACATAAATCATAAAGACATTTTTTCCTTTACAGGGAGAAGCTCCAGACACGGAAATAGGACGAGTATTCGTTGATGACCCTGACGATTGGGACCTTCCTGATAAGAGGTTCATGTGGCTGCCTTCTTACGAACAAAGGAGTCCGTACTTCGACGTGCACAGCAATACCGGCATGATTACTATGAAGGAAGGCACGCCAAATGGAACTTATTTGCTGAAGTTCAACGTAAGTGATTATATTTAATAATATACTCTCACACATGGGAAGGTGAAAAAGCAATAAACGGACAGAGATATTTTATTATAGAAACTGACGTGGTTTTCACACATTTTATTTATATTACACGGGAATTACTCACGTAAGATTAAGCCGACGTGAGTAATTCCCGTGTAATATAAATAAAATGGACAGAGATATGTTTGTTGCTTTTTCATGGTTAAACGGCTGAATCGATCCTGATTGAATTCGATGAGGAAATAGCTTGCATCATAAGGGACAATGATTTGTTTCAAGGAAAATGCGGGTAACCTGGAAAATCTTGGTTGTTGTGAACCAAAAAAATTATTTATCAACATCATTGATAGTCGTCAGCCACTGAACAAACGAGATTCAAAGAATGGCAGCCATTGAACAAATGACACTAAGCTTCGATAATTCAGACTAAGCTCCTTAGTCTTGAGCATCGGCGCAAAGTTGCTAGTATATCCGTTTTTTATCGGAAATATTTTAGGAGTGTGCATCGGATCTGCGTTAATAATTAATTCCCTAATTCCCTCCTGCCTATTTTTCTGTCGGACTGCCAGAGTCACGAAAAAGCGACACCACTTCATGGTCGATATTCTGAAAACCCGTACGAAATGTTCTGATTCCACCTTTATTGTGCGAACTGCTAGTCTGTGAAATGCGCTGCCTGAATGGGTATTCCCTGATAGTTACAACCTAGGTATCTTCAAATTGCGAGTGAACCGATTTCTTCTAGGCAAGCGAACTCCATCATAAACCGCATCATCGCTTTACATCAGGCGAGGTGGCGGTGAAACGCAAGCCTATTGTTTAACAAAAAAAGACCCAAAAAGTTACATTTAATCAATAAACCAGTATCAAAGAATCATAACCAATGCTCAAACGAAATTCAAAGAATGACATCCTTTGAACAAACGAGATTCAAAGAAATACCACTTTTTAAACTACTAATGTGATCTAGGTTTTATTTTAAAATACCCAATAATTCAACCGGAATTAAAATAACTGCATTCAAAATACACCTGCATTTTTCTGCGACAGTTGTATTAGAGACGGTTAATCTGTTTTACCTTTAATGTCCAATACATTTTTACCGGTTTCCGAACGGCCGCTTTTAGTTCCAGTTTCCAATTTTAGTTTAGATACCGATCTATATCCCGTAACTGGGCAGTGGAACTTTATGAGAGCCATATTTTGTACGCATGTTTTTCACAGAACGGGTTTTGGTGTCTAGTTTTTATGAAATCGTTAGAGAGGCAGGGCGTTGATTTTTTCAGTTCTCTTTCTCTAAAAAGTAACGCGGGGCTGCGTGTCATCTAGATTGTATAAAAAAGAACCTGAGGAGAGGATTCAGATGCGCTCAAAATTATCTCAAACATGTCAGCAGTGTTCTGACTTATTATAGGGATACTAGCTGCGTGCTTCTGTTTCCCACGAGTCGATATTTCGTCTGTAATCGTATTTTTTCCAGGATAAGTATCATGTCACTCTCCGGTTTTCCAACTATCTCTGCATAAAATCACGCCGATTATTTGCTTTGTTGCTGCGTGAATCAGAAATCATCACCCAGCTTTATTTTTCCTTTTGGCTCCTTTTAATCGTCCATCTATGACAAAATTGGCGCTCTCCAAAAACGCACTCCTTACGTTATGATTCCAATATTCACTGATATTACTACCACACTTGCACTAATGCACCATGCTTACTCCCTCAGGTGACAGAAGAGAACGAGCCAATAGTACCTTTCCACTGGGTAGAGGCGACGGTAAATGTGACCATCAAAGAAATCCCGGAGGAGGCGGTCGACAAGTCCGGCTCTATCCGATTCGTGAACGTTACAGCAGAAGATTTCATCGTACCTGAGGCTGATGTAAGTTTTACTGCCCCAGACTCTAGAAACCAGGCTCCAAAACACAAAAGCCTTATTATTTTGGTGGAAGCATCAGGAATTGCGCGTTGTGGTTTTGAATCGATTTAATTTCCACGTTTCAAGAGACACAATTTACGAAGTTCTATGGCCCCTTGTCAATTGCATCGACCAGTTAGTCATCCGTCGGACCAACAATGTCTAGGTCTAGGTCATCCTTTAGCCCTGGCGCCGGGCAATAGAATACGGCACCGGTACTCCCTGCCTGTAGTAGAGTAAGAGGCAACTAAAAGGGGACCTCCGGGCTCGGTATGGCCAAGTTGAGGCTCTGACCATCCACTTAAGCGTGCCCAAGGAAAGAACGACAACTTTGTGTGACCAACGTTGTCGCAGGAGGAAGGGCTTGAGACAACACGGTTGTCTCGGGAGGTGCCGTAGCGTAGTGCTGAGGGCTCCGGTACGTTCCTCTGGAGATCCCAGAGCCCTCTTATCAAGCACTAAGGCTGATCACCGGGGGGGTTTTAGTGGGTATAATCCATGCACCCCAATGCAGCCGGAAAAAAAAGGTCTAGGCCATCCGGTGTCTTATGTGGTCTTTAGTCGCGAGTCAATGAGTTTCATCTTGGCTTCATAGCCTAGATAAAACTGATTCACTCGTGACTTAAATACGAGTAAGATAGATTGTAACAATCGGGTTAGCCTAGTTCTTCCTCCTTTAGTTAAAATACCCTTAGATTAAAATAGCCCTGTGACAGAACATCAAATTCGTACCCCGAGCTCGATTGGCTCAGTGCTTCAGTAAATCAAAGCCGCGACCTTGTCCCGTTAGATCCATCCTTGGCCCGTTAGATTCATCAAGGGATCCATTGAGCGGCGCTAACGAGAGGTAATAGCGCGCGACGGAGGGTGTAAAACTGTGTATGGCTCGAATAAGATATTCTTAAGCGGATTTGGGGGAGGCAAAGATTTCACCTTGAACTTTAGCCTTCTTAGTATAACGTTGTGATAATGTGAATGGCATTGATACACAAATACATATATGTTGAGTTGGGTTTTGTAAAAGGTGCCCTGAGACCTATACAGGGTTATTTTTAATTCAACTAAAACAACTTTCGTCCCATGACTTCTCACAAATTTAAGTGTCCAAAAAAAATGCTTAAAGCAAGCACCTTTGTATAAATATAATTGTATTTTTTATACACGTTGCGGCTCTTAATTTTTGGTTAGGACCTCGAGTTCGTTCTTATTTGAAAGCTCGTAAGGTGTTTGTAATTTAGAGGGCATAATTGAATATTTGTTTTAATCAAAATAAAAATAGTATTTAATACAAGTCATAGAGCAAAAGTTGTCCGATAAGATGCAAGGAAGCTGCCTACGAGAGGTTTTAGGTGAATTTAAATGTAAATTTGTTTCCATGTCATGTAAGTGCCAAATTTGCATGCCGAAAGGTAGTATAATGACGAACCATTCTTTCTACACAACACCTGTAACTTTTGTAAACCCATTATACGCAAAAAATACTAATAAATAAATACTAAATACTAATTAAAAATAAATTATAAATTGAGATACAATTTATACAGGGTTGTTTTTAGTTTGTGACGTTTGTAAAGTTACCGTTTTGTTTACAGGGCCCGAGCAAAAAAGACAAGCTCCACCGTCGTCTATCAGAGCTGTACAACACTTCAATGGCCAATGTGGACGTGTTCACGGTGTTCAGCAAACCCACAGTGAAAGACGTGTACTTGGATGTGCGGTTTTCAGCGCACGGGTCGCCCTACTACCCGCCGGAGAAGCTGGACAGCATGGTCATCGGGATACAGGATAAGGTATGGAAGATTCTCAACTGCTACTCTAGTAGGCTGGATTTTAAATCAAATAATTTATTTGTTAGTGCTAAGAAAGAAGGTAGATCGTTATGTCTGCACCTAACTTTTTAACTGTTCGACCAACCACCCGCATTCTTCAGTCTTTCCGTGAACATGGTGCATGTAACTGCGCTGAAATATCGGGAGCTCATTCCACAACCTTACCACGGTAAATATCCCGTAAATAATCATATAACTTTAGTGAATAACCGTGATAGTTTAAAACAGTGTTTTATATGTTTATAGGTCAAGCAAAAATTTGGAAATGTATATAAATAAGTTACAAAATTTTAAATGTAACAATATAGAAATAATCATCTATTAAACATGGCAGGAAACTATGAATGGAACATAGTAGGTACACAACTACACACACATATTATAACGTAGCATACAGAGTCGTACATGTAGAAATTTTGTATCTCATGTCCTTGCCAGGTGCGGCGCACAATAATATTGTGTTAATAAAAAGATGTTAGTATAGGATTGTCCATACTCCTTCGAGATACAATTCCTATAGAGTCAAAATCTCTCAGTGAAAACAGTAAAAAAATCCGAGCGTCATTGTACATACATTGTATCAATTATATAGTTCACAATGCCACATTCACACCAATTTAGACGTTATGTCGCTTGCATAGTGTTCAACGTTAGTTGTCCGCTATGTCATCGTAGCTCTGGCATCGCGCGGCGTTGTAGTCGGATCTCGGTTACTTTGTAACTAACCAAAAAGTCACCGCAATTCGTAGCGTGCGCCGAGTTTTGTTTAGGATATTTTTTTGCACGATTGTGACTATATGTATTTCATCTCGATGCCATACTCACACATTTTTTGACCGAGCGAAGCATCTCTAGAGTCTAAGTCGTCCGATCGGCGTTTGAATGTATGTTTGTGAGTTTGTATATTTGTTTGAGGATAGCTTGCTTATCGTTATTTATTGCTAGTAGTTAATTCTAAAACAATTTTAAAGTTCAATTATGAGTAAATCGATCCAAGTTTAAATAGTAGATAATTATCATGTAATAGATATAATAGACTTAATTATAAGTGTATCTATAAGATTTAAGTATATTCAATGTCTGTGGTCTGGTTTGTGACCAGCCACAACATTAACCATCGCTGCACCCTTTATGCAGGGTATATTACACAATGTACCTACTCTAAAACTTAGTTTTAGAAAAAGAAAGTGGTACATATTTGCAATAAATAATAAAGATAAAAGATATAGATCGTGAGGTAGTTCAGGCAAGTAGCTAGTCCAGATAGAGTATAGATAATATCCCAATGCGAAAACCTTGCATACTTGTGTAACGATATCTAATAAAACTATCTGAACAATAAAGAGTTAATCAATCAATCAATCAATCAAAACTTGAAAATATTACAACATATACTTGAAACTGGCGAATGCACAAGACGTGCGACGCCAAAATACTGACGCTAAACAGATTTTCTTGAATCATAACTAAGAACAATCTCGATCTAGTCTCTTTTCACACAAAAATACTTTGCTCACTGTACGAATGTGCGTATTCGTTTAAATTCTCAAGTAATTCTGAGCGACCGAAAACGCTTCCAAGGATCATGCCTAAATGTAAAAAAAAGCAATGCCCCATTACGAATGTTGTGTACATATAAAATCGTAACTTGATAGGCTGATATGGCCCGCTCTAATGTGCCTTTGCCTTTAGATACTCTTATACGTTGAATCACAAAGCATCTATTGATATTTTTAAAGAATAGAAATCACAAAAATGTTTAATTCATATTCAAACGCCGCCGCCACTGGTTTATTTTAATACGTAGTGTAGTGAAGCTCCGGGAAACAATATTGCCTCCTAAAAAGAACCCAATGCACCAAAATATCAATAATTTAAGCTTTCGTAACTCGAACCAGACCTTTTGTAACAACACCAGGCTATCACGAATTTCTGTTAGGCACTGATAAAAAAGCGCTTTTGATCCGTGTTGAATACAAATTCCTATAAAATGTTATTCATTGCGTCCGATACCGTTGTTTTGTTAGTTAAACAAACGGACGTATTTACTCAAAATCAAGGGTAAAATATTTTCCACGAATAGAGTAACAATTTCATTTGAAGGTGATTTTCGATAAAAGCGAGCTTACAGTTTTTCCACTTTTCCAGTGAAGTAAAATAGTAAAACGAGTACTTCGTTTGATTTATTTATTCATTGAACGTTTTAATGAACACGTGTCAATCAAATACTTTTGAGAGTCACTCAGGGCAGTCTATTCGGACCTATCTTATTAAAAGTGACCTTTTCAGCTTGAAGAAGAGCTACAAGCGAAGATCTACATGGTGAAGATCGACGAGTGCTTGATCGAGAAGGAGCAATGCGAGGACTCCTGTAGAAACGTGCTGATGAAGAATAATGTTCCATTATCGGTGTATACGAATACGACGAGTTTTGTCGGCGTGTCGGCGCGGGTGGAGTCTGAATGCACTTGCGATGTGGACGAGCCGTTGATTTGTTTGAATGGAGGTAAGAAATTAGAATTATTTGAACTCTTTCAGCATATCTATGCTACAAAGTGTTTTATTGACGTCTTTCTGACGAGAGATGTCATGCGCGAAAACGGGACAACGCGTACTTATACTGAATCTATGGACAACGCACATTAATAAAACAAACCTATTGGACTTATTTGTAAAGACTGAAAAGTAATGCATTTACAACAGGCTACCGGACTGACATTTCTATTATCTTATAAATAGCTGATTAAAAAAAGAGCAGTTCACCGAAAACATATTCAAAATCAGTTCTAAATTAAAGAAGATAAAAGCATTTTAATGCCTTGCTATACAGAGCGCGCACTCTACTCACAAATGATGTCACTTGTACCCAGGTAAGCCATACCACAGAAGACATTAGTACAAGTACAGAAGATTCCCCTCGCAATATAATTTAAATAAGTAGTACCCTTTCATTTGATACCCATATCATATGATGGTATATAAGAAAATTATGTCCGCCATCTTGGGGCGTCCGCCATATTGAATTTAGTGTGACGTTCCGTTTTTGTATACATCTCAGCAAACCCTTTCATTTGATACCCATATTATGGGGGTGCATAAAAAGAACAGATCTGCCATCTTTGGGAGGCCGCCATATTGGATTTAGTATGACGTCTTTTAGCTAGCCATATAAATCGTCATCGCCATCGTCATATAAAATTTCAGCTCAATCGTTTGGGGATAACTGTTTTAAAATTCAGTTGTAAGATTTCACCCATACTAACAACATAAATTTAACAAAAGCTTGTAATAAAGAAAATAAAAAAATTGTTTTATACACATTATAAATACAATGCGGTTGCCAAAACAGATGCAAACTTGTAAAATTACTTGAAAATATAACGTTAACCGAATAAAACTAACAGTTACAGCTTTCAAGTGTTATTGTGGCCGTAGTTTAAGGGTTTGGCTCGCTAGCTGAATTTAAAATACTTTTATTCTGCCAGAACCATAGCTTGTATACCTAATACATGCAGTTGCAAAGTTTCGTTGATTCATATTATAACTACGGGTGTTCTTTTCGACAACTGACATATTCGAGGATATATCTTTGTGCTTATCATTTTAATTAACTTTTACTATGGGACCAACATCTTTGGGATGGATCAGCCAAGTATCAGCTTGGGGCGTTGGAGTCTAGAGTCAATTGCAAAACTTGCCAAGAGACTCATCAGCAGGTCGACCAGGTTAGAGAAAGATGGCGTATGACCATCAAAGAGAGACTGATTGGAGGTGGGGTCTCGACTCTTGGTTAAGAGGAGCCCGACGAGTAGAGGATTAAACTCTACCGCCGGCGTCGCTGTCTGCGTAAGACATCAGTTTTCATTAGTTTTAGACATTTTCTGAGATCTAAATATAATAGTTGAATTACATGTACTGAAAATGGAAAGGTCTCTATTCTCTATCTTCTCATAAAACTGATTGTTAAAATTACTCTGTTGACATGTTCCTAATAAAAATATATTTTTAGGTACACCCTTCGCAGACAAATGTGAGTGCCCCGAAGGCCTGTCAGGCCCGCACTGCGAGCAGACATCGATAGGGTTCCACGGCGACGGGTGGGCGATGTACGCTTCACCACCTGCCTGTCATGAAGGTCACGTGACGTTAACTGTGACGTCACACACCAGGAACAGTCTCATCTTCTACTTGGGACCGCTGAGGCATAACGAGCTTCTTGACGTTCAAGGTAAATGAATTTATTTTATTAAAAGCCTTATCTCTCTTCGTAATTCTCTAGATTCAAACTGTTTAGATTTGGATATAATCAACATCACAAGTCAAGCTTTTAATCTAGTAGAGCTCAGCTAAAACTCGCATAGGTTGTGTCCCCATTGAGACGAGCGGAGAAACTAATCACATTGCTCGAAATCCACATCTAGTCTCCGTTGCGCTTCAGTGAATAGTGATATATGAGACGAAAAGAATTGATTCAAATTGTATGGCGTACTGAGTAGCGTGGAGTAAGGCTTAGAGAAGAGTGTGCCATGAAGCAGAGACATGTGGAGAAAAGAGGAACGGGATATAGTGGAGGTGAGATACCGTTTTGCGTACTGACATACGATTGGCTATGCTCATCTCCTTTTCAGTGGAAACGTCCAACTCTTTTTATGGCTCCGCTCCGATGATCTACGCTAGTCTCAGCCTCAATGAAAACGCACCCTATGCTACTTACCATAATAGCTGCAATATTTAGACTGCCTTTGACTATGTCGAACGCGTCCAGGACGGTACTGGTATTAGAGCAGGTTAATCTACTATATCAGACATAAAATTAACCCATTGCTTGCCAAGAAAATAGACATTTAGAAATCCCTAACAAAAATAACTCGTTAGCAAAGAAATTAGTGCAATTGGATCACTGAAAGCATCCCAAGCAACTTGCCGCATTAAAGTCTTGTACTTTTAAACTCCCTCGTGCAATGTGACAAGACAAACTTATCTGTGGAGGCGGTGAAATGAAGGAAAGAAAATATTTCCTCGGGTGACTGTCAATTTTGTTCGGAAAATAGTATAGTGGCTCCCGCAGTTAAGTCTACGTATAAGTTGGTTGTATAATAGCTTGTTCAGCAAACAATCCAAGGGTATCCTGCCAAATTGCCAATCCAGCTGAGTGGGTGCAAACCGTTCTAAAGATCGACTTAATTTGTGTCAACTGCACTTGGCAGTGCTCTAATTTTCAGCTTTAAATTCGTTAGTGACACTTGTAAGTTGTTCCGCAGAATGCTGAAAGTTGAACTCAATTTTGAGATAAAGAATGTAGAATTAATTTGTCCTAAAAATACACATTTTAAGAGTGGCAATGCGTAAGGAGTCGCTGGCATCCAGTGGATGCAAAAGGCAGGCTGTCGCTCAGTGTGGAGTTTTAAGGGGGAGGCCTATGTTCAGCAGGGGACGTTTTCTGGCTGATGATGATGAATGCGCAAGACGTCCTTCACCATCCACCAGGCGTAAGTCAAAGTAAATGTATTTTCTATAAAATATCCTAAAGAAGACCTGGCCGCCTATTTCTGTGCATGCGGTATTATTTCTGCCCCCTTCGCACATATGTCAATCTGAATTAGAGTGACAGGTGACAAAAAAGCAACAGTTGCTTAAATTGTACCAAGCACAAGTTTGGTGCATAGAGTTTCGGTGTACTGCTGCTGCTATTTTGGGATGGATCAGCCAACTTAGAGCGTTAAAGTCCATTGAGAAACATGTCAAGGAGTTCATCAGCTATGAATCTCTAGTTCAGACTAAGCTTATAGTCTTGAACATAGACGCAAAGTAGCTAGTCTATCGGTTTTTATCGGATACATTTCGGAGAGTGTGCGTCGAATCTGTATAATCTAATTCCCTCCTGCCCATTTTTCTAGACGACCAGGGTGAGCACGGCACTGCGACTTCGTTTCATGGTTGATATTTTGTAAACCCGTACCCGTAATGAAAGTGGTAGAGAACCCACTCCCAAATACCACAAATTTGTTTGTCTACAGAGAATTACTAAATCTAATGGCAAAATTTCAAAGTCGGTGTCTGTTAACTTCGCTTACTAATTCACGAAAGTACAGTCAGCTACAGTAGGATGTATCCATATTGAAAAGAAAGGCTGAAGACTGAAAACGGTTGAATTATAAAGGCAGGGATCATTATAGAGCTGTCTTTAGTATTAAAAAAAATATGGACATGATTTTGGGTTTATACAGCCGGTGACACCCAGCTGTCGTTGATCCATATCAATTGCTACTATCTATACAATGACTTTACATCCAATGTAGTTGCAATGACGATGCTAGTTACATCTAATGTAACTAGTATCGCCGCGTGGTTTGATACGCTATCTTGCTGAAACTATAATTATGCTGATCCAGGGTTATAAGCAATAAGAAATAGTGTAACCATTAACAAGTGCGCGTGTTTTTACTACTCGACAGAAGGTGGCACCACATTGTTTGTGATATTTGCGTCCGCCAACCTACATGCTTTATAATAGCATAAAGCATGTAGGTTGTAAATCTCTTTACCCATGGTAACGCTTTGCTGCACTAACAGCATATAAGTAAAAAAAACTTTATTAAATATCATCTCAACAAATTTTGTTGCAGTTAATTCCGCAGCTGACTGTGCCAAATACCTCAATCTCTATCCAGTTTTAAGACTGATTAAAACCACAAACCTCACCGAACTTCGTTATTAAATGAGCAAAGCATCGACTTGCATTCACGGCGAGCTTCAATCCCAAACTATATTCAATTTTATTTGAATAATAGTTGAGTTTAAAATACTCGGAGGAGCTTGTTTTCGAATGCTCACATAAATTCATAACAGTAGCAGAATTGTTTCTCGCAGAATGAGGTTATTGATTCGGGCTGTTTTTCTAAATAATATATGATATTTGCTCTCAGTGCCTCCAAATTATTTAAACAGGTGGACAATATTGGAAGTATGCTATTGTTTACTAACTGACCGAGCGAAGAGAGGTCTCGGATTCTAATGGCTAATGGGCATTTCGGCGTGGATGGTTAGTTCAACCATAACCTGCGTATCGTTGATCTGATCTTCATGAAACTTTGTAGGCTATAATTTCATTTCAATAAAAAAAAACAGTTCGAATATGGGCAAAATCGATTGATGGGCTTGGAAGATTTATGGGTCGCCAAGTCACAGTTCTGGGCGAACAACTTGTGTTAATGTAGCGGTGGTAGCTTAGTGGTTGGCGCGATCGACTTTCGTGCTCCAAACGTGTATACAAAGCATGCTGGACCTGCAGATCTACTCTAAATTTTTCGTTACGCAATCTCCACTCTAAACCCTCTTCCACTGATTTGGCCAGCCAATGTTTTCAGCTATGTCGGCCACTTGTGATAATTGTATGATAATCCCATTTCTGAATTAATTATTCAAGCAAAATTAGAAGCATAGCTGGCTGAGCGACATATAATTGATTGACTAACCTTACTGTCATTGACATCGATTCAATTTTTTCTAAACAAAACAGAATTAACTAAAATTTAAACAGTCAGCTCTAAAACTGCTGCATCACATATTTAAAGGGCTTCTTAGGTGAATGCACATGGGCTGCGGAACACGTTAGAAGCACTGATTGAAGACTTTAGCCTTCAGGGACTGGAATGGGCGACTGCAAGACTTCTCTTGATTAATTACTAGCGACACCGTCAGCCGAAAATAGTGGCACTGAAGTACGTGATCGTTAGGGTCAGCTCACGTCACAGAGTCGTTTATCTACTACTGAATCTAGCTACTCCAGGGCTCAAATCTCCCCGTAGCACCAACCTGATTTACCTAACAATGTTGGCAACAATGAACATGTCACGTAGATTAGCGTTGCCGCTTGAATAATGACTTCCTGTGGCGCCACAATGGGGCAAAGCTTAAGAAATGGTTTATTTTCGTGTGTACAACTTTACACGATGAAAGTTGGGGTCTGAGTGTACTGTGAATTTACCTGGTAAATATAAAACGGTAAATTCACAAATTCAGAAACTCTTTTGCTGTTCTATATTGTTGTAATGTTCTATATTTTCCTCTGAAAAGTGTGGCAACGTTTCTGTAGTTGTTATCTCTACGTTACCAAACCAGCAAAGTCGGTGAGACCCAATATTTTAGCTCATATTCATATTTGCCGATGACATTGGGCTCAGGCTTTCTACAATTTCGAAATTATGCCGTTCGTCAGTTTCTGTATTCAGTTCTAAATCGCATTTTTCCTAAGTATCTTTTACTCTGTTATAAGCAGTAAAATATTCGTCATCATAAAGTGCCATCTTCATATTGAAGTTTGGAGGTCAGTAGGTGAAATTTCTTGCGATCTCATGCTGTCTTCTTCAGATGCTGGTAACTCAATCCAGTCCACTTCTTAATATCATCGCTGTCACTCTGTGCTTATCATCCTCGGAATTCTGCCCTCGAGGATCAAACGTGGGAATTCATACAGAATTCCTTTTTGCTTAATTTTTCTAATGCGACTTTTCGTCTCATGACTGTAGACATCCAGCTCTCGTTTGCGGTTAGCCTTTTAAGGCGTTTGGATGAAACAAGTCCAAAAAAAATTTAAAATATTGCGTAGTTTCACATCTGTACGCCTGTAGATATCTCTCTCAAACGCCTGTAACCAGCCACAAACTTCTTAATCTCAAATTACTTGACATGAAACTAGCTGGTCCAAAACGACAGTCTACGCTTCAAGATGACTTTTCTCCATTCTCTCAGTAAGGCCCTACCCCATGAATCTATCACCGTCGCGTTGCACACAAGCGTTTCTAGTTCACAAACGTATAGTCATAATGTTTTTTTAATGATCACTTAATGACTGACAGGCGTACCGACCTGATGATTTATGTATGACAGCATCGCGTGATAGGTAGGCCGGAACGTTATGAAATATAAGTACGTAACGGGTATGTTATGTTTAGATTCTAGGCCCTTCCATATTTCGTAGGCCTAATCGTATTAATATTTAATCATAATAGATATGTATCTTCTTTTAATTTGGTTGTTACTTGAGTATATAATATTTCGATAGTCACCGATTATGATGTCTGCCGATAACGTGATCTAGAGTGGTGACCACGAACTGGCAAACGTGGCGTAGGGTGCTGTGCGACGCAATGGAGTGGCGATTATACGTCTGAGAGCTGGCAGCGAAAAGCCAAGATCAGGCTGAGTGACGTGCCCTAGGAGAGGCCTGTGTCCAGCTAAGAAAAGCTAATTTACATCACACACATCATTAGCCAGTAAACGTCCACTGCTGAACAAAGGCCTCCATCTTAGAGAGGGGTGTTGCCATAATCAAGGGCGGATCCAGGATTTTTTTATCTAGGAGGGGCACAAGTGGCGGACGGGCAAAAAAACAACAACAACTGTTAGAAACAAACTTGAAGTATTACTTCAAGTTTATTTTTACAAGTTCAAGTATGTATAGGAAGGTTAATGAAAGTGTCAAAACAATCAAACTTCCTGCTAAAGATGTCCAGCACCTTGTCCGTCTGGGGGGCACGGAGGCACGTGCCCCCTAAATCCGCCCTTGGCCATAATAAAATTAATCCCACGGTTAATCCCACGGTTAACAGGCGGCTTGGCTTGCCTTAAAATCAAGTAAAATGTGGTTATTTATACTAAGTAATTTACGTTTTGTTTCGAATCAAATGAGTACTAAGATTAGAGCCCAAGGCAATATTCCAAAAAATCTGATTAGTCAGTACCAATATAAATCTTAATACCTAGGACCAAATTACAATCATTTATTCATAGAGCTACATGAATGCCCTATCGTAATCTGTAATTACTATTCCTAAGGCCGACTTCAAAGCACCTACATAATCCTGAATTTAGATAGACCAATGAATATTCACTCACTTTACTGTTAGAATCGCGTTTTGATGGTTTTTATAAATAGGATTTTGTTAGAAGAAACATGAAAAGATACTAAGGTTGGGCAGTTGGAATATTTCTACCCGACTGCTCGAGGAGAGTAATATTTTTCGGGTGTATGTATGGTTTTTTTTCTCTACGGGGTGTAACATAAATGTGTGTTGCAAAAAAGTATGTCTTCATAAAAATGGATCATGTGATCTGTAATTTTGTATGAGGACAGACTTTGTTGGGTAGATCAACATCCTTTAGTATATAACACACCTTTATATTACAACCTGTATATTACATCATAGCCTAAATGCTTGACAGATTTTAAAGTGTGTCAAGTGTCATTTAAGAGTGCTACCGAAGTTCGGATAAATTGTAGGTCCTGGTTTCTCCTAGAACAACAATCGTTAAGGAAACTGAAGTAGTTTTCACACACATTTTGTTTTTATTGCTCACGAGACTTACTCACGTAACCGGCTTAATCTTACGTAGTTCCCGTACAACATAATTATGCAAATTTATAGAAATAAATCAAAAACAGACTTCAAGGACCAAACAACCCTAAACAAACTTAAACTAAAAAAATTAAAAATTACAGTTAAAGTAGAGATTGAAAGTCCTCATCAAAACTTTTGCTGAAAGGAACCACAAATCAAAACGTCATGTGTATATATTTTAGTTTTTGTATTTTTTTATAAAAAGTGCTTAATCATTTTACATAAAATTTTAATGGGTAAAAAATTAAACAATCGGTAGGTGATGGTGGCAGAGTGGCAACATGTGCTTTACAATCTGACGGCACCCAGTACAATCACTGACCCTGCATGAATATCTTATTTAGTAATTAGATAAATAATGTGCAGAAAAAACATCGCATCGTGAGGAAACCAGTGTGTACAATAACCTCAAAAGTTCAAAGACATATGACATTTACCAACAAGCACTGGGCCAGCATGCTGGATTTAGGGCCCGTACTCTCTCTCTCTGAGAGGCCTGGATCCCAGCAATGGGAACATGATAGACAATGAATGAATGATAAATCATTGAATATATTAAATGTAATCGTTAAAACCTTGCCAATACAAACTACCCAAAAGCACTCTCTAACTTTAAACTATTTGTCCACAGATTTCATGTCTCTAGAACTAGTGGAAGGTTTCCCGGTCCTTCTAGTGAACTACGGTTCTGGTACCACCCGCCTCAACAACAGCGTCGTGCAAGTGGCTGATGGGAAGCCGCATCTCATTGAGATAGTGCTCATGAGAAGCTCCATAGAAATGTTCGTTGATCGATGCAAGCTGTCTACTTGCATGAGCTTAGCTGCGCCAACTGGGCCCAGGGAGATACTTAATGGTAAGTTCAAGTTTGAAGCCCCGAGACTCGTGTAGGAACGATATACATATTCAAATTCAAAATTCAAATTCAGAAACGTTTATTAGTATTCATTAAAGGGCTATAGGTACATAAAAATCTTAAGTAGGTAGTTACATGTGTACAAAATGTTGTAAGAAGAGGTGAGAATAATAAACAATTATGTGCCTTAGTGGAACACTGTCCCTCACACTAGGATAACCTGTGTCGGCGTAACATAAGGCGTGGAAGCGAAAAGCCGAAGACATCGATGAGTGCATGCCTTGAGCGAGACTTATGTCAATAGACCAAGACAGGCTATAATGATAATGATTTCCATTAAAAGCACAGATCTTAGTATATCTGTGATTAAAAGCTGTTATTGACCACCACGTTCCAAAAAGTCAATTCGCTATCTATGATTGCTGACAGTTGTGGTTTATTATCCAAATGTGAATGAAAATCCTCTTTTCTCTTACCTTGTAATTATTTCTACCGCCAAGTTGAAGACACAATGTAAATAAAAAGTTTTTATTCATATTTTTTGCAAATTTACTGCAGTTGTCGCGTTTATAAGATAACGGGCGGACCATAATGTTAGCTATATGAGCAGAACATTTGCTATATGAGACGCCATTATTTATCAATGAAACTGGTTGAGCGAAGCGAGCGTAATTATTATTATTATTTCGCTTTTGTGATGCATCGTGAATTTTATAATTTTTCTAAAGTCGTCGGTGCTTAGAAATTACTAAGGATGTACAGAAACTTCTAGGAGGTTACTTTCAAAAAAATTTGAACCCTTAAACTGTAGCTGTAACCATTTACGCTCGCTTCATTTAACTGTTTCGAGACAGTATGTAAATATTTTAATTACAAGTAGATCATTTCATAGTTATTTAATTCATATTTAGTACTAAGCCGTTGTATTCCACAGTAAACGGACCCCTACAGCTGGGAGGATCGAGCATAGACCTGCAAAACGTAGCGCGAGCATTCGGGTGGAAGCACGTCCCCACCAACCAGAACTTCGTAGGCTGCATCAGCAACTTTACGTATAACGATTTTGTAAGTATCTTTAGTTACCAACTGTCTACGAGAAATGTTACTATACAAAGATATTTAAAACTATGGATATCGGGTCAGCTCAAAAATTTCCAACCTGAAAATATACTATAACTATCCTAACTATTAAGGTAATCTGTACACTTAGTCTTTATCTGAAATTTGTGCTTGACCCGACATCCATGGTGTTTGTAATTTATATGATGCCATAGCTGACTTTTTACCTTAACGAAAAAATATATATTGTGACAGGTACATGTACCAAGTAGAATCATATGGGCATGATTGTTGAAAAAAACAGTAAAAAGGAGAACTCAAGTCGAAGCGTACCAATACTTATTTTTAAATCTACTTTTCTATGAAAATGCTACCATAAATTAGCCTATTCTTCATACAACACAGTTTTTGAAAAAGAAACCCATTAAAACCTCAATATTCGATTTAACTGAACAGTAATCTTGTCTCAAACGTAATTAAAAGTTTGGAACTATTATTGAAATTCACAACTAAGCCGACTCTAATTCATTTTCAAATAATGAAATTTAATTCACGTATCACGTGTTAGACAGAGTTAACTGAAAATTCTCGGAATATTTGAATAAAAAGTGTCACTCCCTACTCAGTAGTTTAATCAAGTGAAAAGCCATTAAACTAATTTTTGGATAGGCATCATCATACAGTGGAATTACTGACAGTACTGAATCTTACGTGTTTAACTTTTTTTCTCGGGATGCTATCAGTTTTTTTTCCTTCGGAACGACTATGTCTCTCCTACTCTGCAGATAATTAAATCACATTGTACTAAATATAATTTAAAAAATATGGATATTTATGATCAGCTCACCAAAATACCTGAACCAAAAGTATACTAAACTTACAACTGTTAAGGTAATCTTTGCGGTAAAGTACATTTTTATAAGCTAAATTAGTCAAATCGACATAGGATTTAAATGTAGTTTAATTTGTTCCTTATTTGGCCCCTAATAAAAGTACTTGTTTCGGCCCATATTTATGCCGGTTTCGACCTTAAACATTATGTATTTTGTAATTTATTTGTTTCGTTCTGTTTCGGATCTAGTTTGTTGCTATATTTTTAGTTTAGGTAAACACTGGAAACGTTTTTCGACAATTTCGTCCTTGACCCAACAATGTTCATTAGTCTAATCATTGCATTGTACCTATAATTTCACCTTGTCACAACCTTAATAACTGACTGTTCAGTATTTTCTAGTTGTTACGTTACTAAATACCTGCTATAATAATTAGGCGACCGTTGGGGACGAATTTACGTTACATGCTTTTGGTCTTAGCGGGGGCATCTATTACATTTTCATGAGTCTCTAATCACAAAATGTATGAGTAGTTAATACAAGAAATAAAAGTGGCGTCTGACGTAATCTTTATTCATTAGTGAAATAATTAATTTTGCTGTGCCCCGTTTTCACCCACTGTGGCAGTCCAACAGAAAGAAAAAGAAGGAATAATTATATGGGCCTTCATGCCTATACTATCATGCTGGCCCAGTGCATGTCATAGAACTTATGTCTTAGAACTTTTGAGGTTCAAAGACATACCGCTTTCCACGGTTCCATGTTTACCTTCGCCGTTTTTGAGCGAAGGCATCGATTGTTTATTTCATAACATTAGTAAGGATGATTAAATAACATCCTAACTAGAGATGGAAATATCACCGAAATGGCCAACTCCACTTATCACGTTTAGTTAATTTATTTTATTATTGTTAGTTTAACTTTTTTCATTATTTTTACTTCATATTAATATGTACCTATTTAATTATTAAGAAACAAGTAATGCATGCTGTGCTTCCTTTAAAAGGTAACACATTTAGCTAAGTTCATTTATAAGATTTCAGTGTATGTAATAATGTAGTTATCAATGTGAAGCCTTAATAAATAAATAAAAATAAAATAAAAATATTGGTATTTAGGCTCGAGAGCGCTTTAAAGTGCTGCATTTTTACCACGGAGTTAGCGGCATGCTATGGTCATCACGATGTTTTATTTATATGTCACATTTATCAATATGACCAACGCACATAATATCCTTAGTTTGGTGTAGACCAAACTAAGGCTTTTTGTAGAAAAAGCCTTCTTGAGTTGGCTTCGCTGTTCTCGGCTGGCTTTATGAGACTTCGACTGACATAAAACAAGCCACCGTGACATACATAACACCTTAGCACAGTTAGCACATATAACGCACGGCAATTTTTGGTTTTGCGGCGTCCTGCACAGAAAAATACGTGGTATGCCGCGCGCAACGCACTGGAGGTGGCATTGCTCTTACAGTACTACAAGATCTCACGAACTTTCCGCACGAAAAAGCTGTCGTGTGTGTTAGCCATTAGGTTAAATTCACTACCCTTACTTACTTCTTTGTTGCGGGTTCTTGGCGCTGTCCATTCCTGGTGTTCCTATGATAACTCTTTGTTGCCACATATATTTATATCCAATATTATAATTAGTATGTCTAAAATGTTGTGTTCCTACTCGTTGATGATGAAATTTTGTAAAGAGAGTAGATGTCTGCCTACACACTGCTATGCAGTTTGGCAGAGTTGTGTTATAATAACATGTATGTTATTCAATAAGATAAATAATAAATAAATAAAATAAAAACTACCTTACCAAACCCCTAGACTACTTTATGATCAACTAATAAATTGACCGTTATATCTCCACAGGTGTACAACCTTGGCAAGCCTTCAGCACGATCAAACAATACACTACCCGTACCCTACCTTAGCAAAGCCTACTCCATGATCAATTAATACATTAACGTCTTCCCCACAGATGTACAACCTTGGCGAGCCTTCAGTTCACAAGAACGCTGACCCGAGCTGCCAGCGGAGCATGTTCACAGCCGTCACCTTCGGAATAGACACCAACTTCCTAGTCGCTATATTAGTGTGCATCGCTATACTTATCAGTAAGTACTTATTCTTGTATTGTTATAAATTTGCAAGTTGAAGTGGCAATAGGCAGGCCACATCACTCAAAGAACCGATAACCGATGGGGAAGAAAGGTTCTTGAGTGAAGACCACGAACCGGAAGACGCAGCCTAGGTAGGCTTAGGTAGATGGACCGACGATATCGTGAGAATCGCGGGCATCCAGTGGATCCAGATGGCAGGCTGTCGTTCAGTGTGGAGGCCTAAGGGGAAGGACTTCTAGGAGGTAGTTTTCTTGCCTATGCATATGACAATGACATTGACACCTCTGTCAAACTGACATCTGTCACCATGCAAATTATTGTTCAACTTAACGCATTCCTTATATTTTCTCCTCTCTCCCACAGTACTGCTGCTAGCAGTAGTCGTCCATAGGCGAAGAGCCGACGCTTGGGCGGAGAAAGAACTCGATGACATCAGAGAGAACATCATCGCTTACGAAGATGAAGGTGGCGGCGAAGGCGATGCTGGGTACGACCTACACGTGCTGAGGCAAATGTACGACGGCCCGCCGGATACGGACGCCTTTATACAGCGAGGACGTGAGTATTGATGCAGACTTAATGACTTTTTAGGATAAATATTACTCCTATTATTAAAACAATTTATTTATGCGCAAACGAAAACATCTATAATTATCACAGATCTACTACCTACCGATCTGGTTGTGTATATCTGTGATAATTATTCACTTTTTATGACAGTTCTTTATATCTAAAAACAAAACACAACTCAATTCAAATAAAAATAATAAAAGCGGCCGCGAAGGTCGCACTCAATGAAAAAGAGTTCCGCCACAACTTTATGACGTTGCTTAAGATTTCTACCTTCGACAAAAAGAAAGACTTCTACAGGCTATGCCGGTGACACAGATCGCAGGGAGGAAGTCAGCCAGACAGGCGGGAAACAGTATAGTGGCTTTTAGATTATTAAGAAAAGACACAGATATTTACTGGCTTGTGACGTCATTCCGATACCCAGGGCGATGCTGGATATGACCTGAACATTCAGACATTTCCGGCTGACTCACTTGGATCTTTAAGAGTCTTCGCTTAGATATTTCCTGACTGATGTCACTAAACGTTTGAATATTCAAATATGTTCTGGTTGGCGTCAATGAGATCTTTATTAAGCTACAGTTTGATCATTACGATATATCACTTTCTCCTTTACTGACTGACGACGCTTAGATTATTGTTGGGTGGCGTCACTTATATTTCTACCCGACTTAAATGCCCGACTGCGTAAAAAAGTAGGGTTATGATTTTGACAGTCTATGTATGTATGTTCATATTATGTTCCCTGTAATATTTTAAGCTCCTTATCAGATTTTGGTATGTTAGGTGTCCTTTGATGCGTCTTAACACGCCGCGAGTCTTACGGCAAATGACGTCACAGTAAATCCAATATGGCGGATACCTAAATAATCAAACTTCACAGCTCAATATTTTTTACTGTTTCTAACTTGAATGTGTAGTTTTTTTCTGTAAGCTCTATAATTTTTTTCCTGATTGTTGATTTCCTCCACAGCATTAGTCGGTGCGGCGCCCGATCTTTCAGGATTCTTAGACGACAAGAAGTCGGTGCTGGACCGAGATCCCGACATCAACCCGTATGACGACGTACGCCACTACGCGTACGAGGGAGATGGCAATACTAGCGGCTCGCTGTCTTCTTTAGCTAGCTGTAAGTACATCATAATAAAACTATAGAGTTGTAAAGTAAATAGCCCATCTCTCTGCATGAGATCATAGCCCTACAAATACAGTGACCTCAGTCGCACACTGAATGCGTTCAGTTTGATCCTTTGCCCTAGGAGAGCGAAACAAAGCGAAGAGTTATAACGCGAGTGGGATGCGGTGCAATCAATTATCAATGTGACGCACATCACGTGACCTTGTTTCCTATTCGCTACCATAGAGAATCCTTAGAAAATAAGTCCCACGAAACACGCTGTATCCGTCTGTAATGTCAAATAGTGCGCGGTGGTATGTTGGCGCTTAGTCGCGGTCACTAAATTTAAATTGATGAAATGAAACCGTAAGCGATTGAATAGTAGATTGTACAATAAGTGCGTAAAGCAATCCATTTTAGCCATCCTCGCCTTCGGCTCAATCTGATATTTAATTCGAGGATTTAATACATTTTATACACTAGGCTCTTCTCTTTAACTGCGAGGAAATTAAAGTCATATTGTAATTAATCTCAAATATTTTCTTTTTTTTTCGAATCTTTCCTCTTTATAATATTAGTATAGATTTATACAATGCAGTCGGGTTATATTTTTTTTTAAATAAAAACTATTTTAAGTTTATAACTAAAACTAATCTAAAAATATAATTAATTTAAACTAAAACTAAAATAAGTTAAGATAGTTGTTATTTAAAAAATATATAAACTAAAACTGAAATTGAAACAATTTTCTTTTTTCATTCGACAAAAATATTTCTGGGTCTTTAATAATACCTATAGATCAGGGTATTGTTAAAGACCCTAACTTCCAGATCAGAAGAGGTGAACTTCTTACATTAAATATATTCGAAACTGAATCTCTATGAACAATTACAAAGATGTTCAGTTTTTATTTTTTAGCAGAATTTTGCACTAGAGCATAAAAAGCAGAGCCTGAGAACGGCCTGAGAAGTGAAATGGATATTTTAACAGTTGTTTTTCTTTTCCCTAGGTACTGATGACGGCGACCTCAAATTCAACTACCTGTCCACGTTCGGCCCCCGCTTCCGAAAGCTGGCTGACATGTACGGAGACTCCGAAGACGAGAGACCACCGCACGAAGAGTCGTGGTGCTAGCATCGCGCCTGGCTAGTGTAGCCGCGCCAATCTGAACCTTAAGTGTACGGACATAGGGCCCGCGCCCAGTGCTTCGGTTCGCTAGACCAAGATGCCTTATTGCTTAACATTTTGTGTCCATTATTTGCTTAGTTATGGATTGCTGTGCTCCCATTGGTAGAATGACGTCAGTGGGTAGGGAGTGGACGGACCGTTTTTCCACTAGTGGATATCCAATATTCCGGCATATTTTATGTCTATTGACGTGTTTTACGTTAGGTGGAAATTTTATTGCGAATACAAATTTTTAATAGCTGTGCAATTTGATGTTGCCGTTTTTGGTATTATATATCCTAGGAATTTCACGTAGTGTCTATATATAAAGGAATATTGTCATAAATTATTCCATGGATCCTTTTAAAATTTTAGCCTGACCCTTAAAATTTTCTGAACGTCTAAATCAAATTAAACTTAGTAAACTGAATTCATTTTTAACATCGTATATCGTGATAACATTTGCACCTAATTTAGAACTAAGAAATGCCCTTAAATTTTCCCACCTAAAGAGCGCAATGATAATTATGATTTTGAAAGTAAAAAAATGAAATAGTTGAATTTCAGTTAAATATACGTACAAGAGTCATAAAATTCGAGAGTCATAAGTTTTTTTTTAAACATAAAATATTTCTAATAACCTGATTACAGTTTACAAAATCACTACATTCAATGCGCTCTTCAATATTATTAACAATTTAACGGTCTGTGATAAAGTGTTTTTGAATTATTATTTTTTGCGCAGGAGCCGAGTAACGTGGTAATTTTTTTAATTTTTTTTTTCTGACCAACCTTGATCTTTTATCGGTACAAAAGCTTGAGACACTTTTTTTTCGCAATAAAAGTCAGCTATTTTTTTTCTGACAAAAAAGTTTTTGTACTGCAAAAAAGTTCTTTGGTGGATATGTATGTAATTATTGTGAGCTTTATCGCAAATATCACACGACCCTGGTTTATAGACATAGCTAATAAAAGAAAAAAATATTATTTTTTTCGCTGCCTAATAGTTTATTTATTTTTCACAATTACACTACAAACGTATGACTTTTTAATTGTAATTTGTAGACAATTCAATGTACAGCGCCTACGACTATTTAATTTTAGAGTAGAAAATACATCGGGAAATTGACCTAAAAATGTTAAAATAATGTTTTAAGAAAATGACTGATATCTAACGTTGTTTAGGCGTAACATTCGGGCGTGTCGTAAGTTAGGAACTAAGTGTAAATGCTCTTTAAATTTAAAATTTAAGGTTTCCATGTGTATTTTTAGTTTTAGGTAATTTTGTAAGGTTATGTCCACAGTGTCTTTAACAGTAGGCTAACTTCAGAAAAGCGTACAGTACCCGGCAGTAAGAAATATACATCGATCTAAAGCGGAGATAATCGGCTAGTTTCGGAACGTCGGTAGTTCGTAGAGCGTCGTCTCTGTCACTCAGTACATTATGTGAAGTTTTTAACCGTGCGAAAGAGACGAAGCTCTACGAAACCGACACTAGTCGATTGTCTCCCTCTTTAGCCCGATGTGTAAATTGAAATGGGTAAAAAAGTAAGAAATGCCTGATTTTATTCCAAATCCATTGAATGCTGATTGATCATGTTACTGATGTGTGATTGGTAAGCAAAGATTTGTACCGGCAGGTTGTTGTAGGAGACCCTAAGATTGGTCAGAAGCAGAAATTTTAGGTTGCCGGACAAATTGTTCGCTGTGTATTACTTTTTTTTTGTTTTGCTTTCACTAGTGGACTGCTTTGGAAAAACCTACTGTTTATATCACTGTGGCTCCGTTTGGGCTGTCATGCAAGTTGTCAGATACTCAAGTGCCATTGTTTTCGTCCATTTTGCAAACCAATAATGTTATTGGTCCCGAACTTTAATCTTTTTGTAGGACTTTTTAAGGTTAATTGATGAATTAAACTGATTTTTAATAATTTGACAATTTTTTTTCTTTTGTTTTTTCAAGAAAAGTAACAACAATACGTACAATTATGTACTTACATTTTATTTGAGTACCTTGGCTGTAATTTTCTTTGTAAGTGCCTAATCTAAATTACTTTTCTAATAATAGTATAATTTTTTATTGATACGAAAACCTGACATGAATACAGTAATGTCAACTTATGAATGTTCAATAATGTCAACTTATGAATATTCAGTAATGTCAACTTATGAATATTCAGTAATGTCAACTTATGAATATTTCAACAAATAGTAAATTGTAAATATATTTTTACAAATTCAACGAACACAAACATCTTACATGCAAATGATTTTTAAGTACCTTGGTTCTCGTAACATTCTGTAGATTTTCCTCTTTTTTCGATTCTTTCCATTTTTTTTCTTCTCCTTGTGAGCGTGTTGATAGTTAGGATGACATTTTGGCTTGTAAATATGTACATAATTTCTTATGTTACATTTCTGAGTAAGAAATTGAACTTTTGTATGAGTAATAATAGGAAAAATATACAAGGTGTCTTAACGTTATGCATATCAACGAATTTTAAGATAATGTATATGTAACCGTTGAATTTCTTTAACAATTAAATAATCAATATAATCCTACGTACCTATACTATAATAGCATTTTCTCGATAATCCTTACGTTATATACATTTAGATATGAACAACTTGTCTGTAATTATTTTGATACCAAGCAAAACTGTGTCTTGTAACTTTTTCTCGATGTGAACCATTTTTTTTTTCAATACACAAAATGTAGTATTTAAAAAATGCTCTACCATTGATAAAAAAACATAGTTCTAAAATTGACTCTATCTCTGTCGACAATATTAGTCTTCTAATATCGTTTAGTTTATGGTAAAATGGAATCGAAACCCTTTTTTATTGTATTTAGTTTAAATTAAAATCCTCACAACTAAAATATAGTTCGGATCAGACTAAAGCATTGTAATAAAAATTTATAGTCATTTCAGTCTTTTATAGACTTTCAGTCAGTTACAAAACATGTATAGTATTAAAGTGCATTCCAATTAATACAAATAAATATTGATGTATGTGTGTGTAAAATAAATAATATGAATATTGTTAAGATATCGGATCAATTATTGTACTTAGGGTTCTGTCGGTGAACATTTTTATGTGTAATTAAGGTTTTATTTATAGAGCGTTAAAAATATAGATTACACAGGATTTTACTTTTGACTAGGGGAGCTACCACTACCTCAAAAACATTCTTATTTTAATCTTTTATTGAATTTTGTCATGCTCTCTCATTAGCCGAGAGAGCGAGACAAAGCTAAGAACGCTTTTGAGATTGTGGTGCGCCCCCTGTTCAATCTACCCCTATAATGTAAAACAGCGCGTAATTTTCATAGGACTGGCCAACTAGAACTTTTTGCGTTTGTTTTTGTAACCTTATTTCCTTGGTTATTATGTAGTTTATAGCGTAACAAAAAGGTATACTTTTTAAGTAACGTTTGGACAAAGTTGTATAACAATTAGGCTTTGCGTTATGTCTATAGGATACTAATCCTAGGGGTAAGGAGTAATGTTTTTCTGGGGCTATTAGAGGACAGGAAATAGTTTTATTTTCAAAATGAAACAAATTAAATCCATTCTCCATCCATTCCATTCATTGTACCAATTTCTAAACTAATCTCTTGCGCTAAAATAATTAGCATCATTAAATTTCATGATTTGAGAAAAGGATGGCACGCTCTGTTGTCAAATTTAATTTATTTTAATTTAAGCAGAAGAAGTCACTATTTTCTTTGACTGTGTAAGACATTAAATAATTACATTCTTAGGCAGCTTTTTATTTTAAAATATTGTAATATTTTAAGAATAAAATAGTAATTTTATCAAGTGTTAATGTTGCATGCAGTCAATATAGCGGCTTTCCATTCTAAACCAACGGTGTTTTCCGGCAACCTCACTTAAAAGCCAGTTCCTATTCTAGACTAGGTGCGTTTACCATCTTCGACAACACAGTTGTGGTTAAAGGCTTAGCCAATCAAATATATAAAAAAAAAGAAAATTCGGTTGGGAATTAACCGTGTTAATTCATTTGTTATCTAGTTGGTACGCTCTATAAATACGGGCCTTGATATTGTAAACGTATAGTTCCGGCCAAAAATGGGCACCTTCAGAATATGACACTGCCATAAAATTTTAACGTTAAGATAGTGTTAAAGTGTAATTTGTAATGTTTTTTTTTTTAAATTTTGTCTTAGCCTGTAAGCTTCATAACATTGGAAATGTCAGTGTTTGGCCAAATATATGGTACGTCAGAAAGCTCAGTGATTGTAGCTAAAATATTAGCTAACTGTAGAATTTTGAATTTTTGAGTTATTTTCTGAATTATTTTGAGTTGGTTTCGATGCCATACCTTTGTGCTAGTAGTTCTAGATCAATCAACATGGTTTTTGTCCCTGTCACTTCCACGTATAGACGTGTGACGTGTATATTTATTGTTCCGGAACAATAAATATGTAGTCTGAGAACAGCTGGTTGAGTCTGCCGTACTGATTCGTGGTGATGCAAAATATTGTCTTAGTAATATTCCAGCTAAAGCGACTATCGATTTCCATTAAAGTGTCCCTGTTTTAGTTTTCGTTTCATAATTTGTTTAATCACATTGATTTGCTTACGTTGACTGACGTGTTGGGATTGAAACTTCATGCGAACTTCTTCTGATGTGCTATATTTTTTGTCTTGCACTCTATTTATTTGAACCAAATTGTACGGCAGTTTAAATTTGATTTTTATACCGACAATGGTTAATGCTTTTATAATTAAGATTTTTATACAATCTAATTTAATTTTAGTTAGTGAACAAGTGATCGTCGTTAAACTAAATATGGTTAAGTAAATAACTTTTTTTACAAAATTTCGTAAAATGTACGAAATTCATCGACTGAGGATGACTGTCGTGTATCTGTATTAGTTTGCAATTTGACATGATGTAACTAGTGTAAGGCTATAATTTTTAAATTGTTTATATAGAAATAAAAATATTCAATTCAACATTGAAATAAAGTGATGAAATTGGAAAAAAATAATGTTTTATTAATAATATTTCCCTCGTAATTCTACAAAAACCCACAAAACTGAAGTGTTGGTATAACTATACACAGAAAATTCTAAAAGTAAAAGTGGGTAGATACAAAAACTACAGGTATTGACGTTGATTGCCTTTTACTTATAATCATGGTAGATATAAATACTATGGAGCGACTGTTGTCACTGAATTGGAATATGGATTTGTCAGCGATATAGTTGACAATTTCTCAATTTTATTTGCATCTATTTTGGTTGGTACGCGCAGGTATCGGTGTGGTTAGCGCGTAAATTTTACTCCGATTAAATACAAGTACAGCCGCTCCATAATATTTCTGCCTGCCACGACCATTCTCTAAATTAAAAACTGAATCATTAAAAATATTGTATGTCTCATTACTATTTAACGTGAGAAAATGATACTAAAATGTAGAGTTGTTTTGAAAATGGTACAAAAGTATTGACGATTTCAAACTACGCTGTGTGTAGCTAGCTACATTGATACCTAATAAGGAAGTCATAACATACTTTCCAAAATTGCACACATTTTCAAAATATACAAATAATTAATACACAATTTAGGGGATATTCAAAAGTAGGTATAGCTCCAAATGTCTATACCGCATACCGCAATGATGTCCAAACATAGTCATTGACTGTAATATGCCATGAACCGGCTAATTAAATATCAGCAGGATTACCTACGCATAACTGTAACAGCCAAAGCCATTATCTAGTCTCTAATATCGGTATGGAAGCATTACAGTTTCCTCTATGACTGCAGTCGCCATGTTATTCTGAAAAACTAGGACAGATGTTGATTTTACTATTTTGCAAGGCACTAGTGGTGGCACCTGGCAAGAAGCACAGTGCGTTGGTTTCAAGTATTTTCGCGTTTCTAGTATTTCCGAACGTTTATTTTTCGACTCTGCAAGTGTCTTTCTCTGGCTGATATGGCATTGACAAGTTGTTCGATGACCCTGGTGAGCTTATTTTTAATGAATTAAATGTGTGATGGGATAAGCAAATTCCTCGCCTAATGGGACGCGGCAATTTTTCTTTTGCAAATAAACGACGCTAAGTCTATTTGACTTCTAGATCGCGTCCGTCAGGCGGGGCTTACGGACGCGTCCGATAATTTCGTGTACTGTCCTAGGAAAGTCAGTACCCATAGTCATAGTAGCGTTATTGCCGCTGACCCGCGGGAAAGCGCGACTTTATGATTATAGTCCGGTACATATTCGGGAGCGTGTTACGGCGCTAAGTTAAATGTGCTAACTTTGTTGGACACAGGAGAGATGGGGTGATACGCGGTGGTTATTGGAATGTTGCTTAGCTTAGGTGCTTAAGTTTTTAGTTTATGTACGGATTATGCTCTTATCTGGAGTATTTTACCCGCTTTATGTTAGGTTCATTTGAAATATGAATGTAGATTTATCTTAAAAATGTTTACCTACTTACCTACTCTCAATACTTAATCTCTCTTACTAAAACCATACGTAGTACGTATGTACTACTATGTATATACTGGCCCAGTTGTACAAAAAAAAACATAAAAATTTTGAATAAAGTAAAATAAAATAAAACACAAACAAAAACCTGTTTTTTTCTAGAAATTACATCCGAATACGTTCAGGTGGGCTGTAGTCAAACGTCTAGCCTGTCAACCATAAAAAAGTCATTTTATTATAGCCAATGAGCCACAAAAGGGCCACTTGAGTCCGGCCAAGATTTAGTTTTTTTACTGGCGCCAGGTCAAAGGTCTTATTCCTAGGACAACATAAGCCGTAATAGATTTTTTATGTTTCATAATAATCATACGAACCTTAGTGTCGGTTGTGTGTGGGTCGGGACTCGGGAGTAAAAGTAAACGGGAAATAAATCACCTCAATCCGTAAATGTAGATATCAAGATATGCCCGTAAGTTTGCGTCCACGTCGCATTGTTTTCTACTAAATGCGCCACATCGCTCTCAAGTACGACGACCGCTTACCAAAGAAGTCAGCATGCATGTCGGAATGTATGTGCATGGTATGAGTAAAAATTTAATAGTCTCACTCTATTGCACACCCCGTCTTCTACGTCTTCTATAAATCCTTTCCATCCTAGAAGAGATCGCTTTTAGCGATAAGGCTGCCAGTTGTTACACTAGTTTTAAGGGTTTTTTGTCCTCTGTATCAAACTTTATGGTGTGAACAATAAAGTGTTAATCAATCAATCATGCAACTGAGTTCATACTTCAGATCAGACAAATAAGGGAGATATGGTAAGGTGGCGTGGCGGATGCGAACGCATCTGGCCTAAATCAGGCGTGATGTCTATAGTCACCCAGCAGATGACCTTGTCCCATTGGAAATGACATGGGACTTGAGAGTGAAAGTGCTGGGTGACAGATAGTTTCGAGTTTGCGGAAGAGTCCCTGAGCTTAGGCACAGATAAAAATAGTTACTATGTATTTAGGTATCGCTAGACCATAGCTATTAATTCGCTGTAAAAACCTTTAAAACTACAACCCGGCCTGAATGTGTTTTTTTTTTTGCTGTAACATGTAGGATGTGTTTATGCAAAACAGGTTTAATTCCTTAATAACATAAGGCGCGCTTCGCGTGACCGTGGCCACAAGCCTGCAATACTTAGGTGATTGTGATTAACCCTCTCCTCGATTGCTTCATAGAGGTTATGGCATTCTGCGTGGTATGGAACGGAAATGGACCTTTGATGGCTTTGCAATCGACAATGAGTTAAACCATTTTAACCGAAAGCAAAGGAAAGTGGTACCAGGTGATTTTTTTAAGTTGGACTTCCTAAGTAGCCTATGACACTCGGGATAATGCAAGAATTTTAACGATACCACAATCGAGATACAATTCCTATAGAGCCACAATCTCTCAGTGGAAATAGTCAAAAAAAATCCGAGCGTCATTGTACATACATTGTATCAATTATACACTTCAATGCCACATTTACTCCAATTTAGACGTTATGTCTCTTGCATAGTGTTCAACTTTAGTTGTCCTCGGCTGTCATCGTAGCGGTATCGCGCGGCGTTGTAGTCGGATCACAGTTACCTTGTAACTAACCAAAAAGTCTGCTCAATTCGGAGCGTGCACCGAGTTTGGGTTCGGACATTTTTTGCCACGATTGTGACTCTGCATGTACTATATCTCGATGGATACCACACACATCAAAATCGGTCGAGGCGTTCAGGAGTTATGGTAAAGAATTAAGAAACCCACATACATACTAATTAACTTATTTTGGTCGAAGCTAATTAACCCTAAAACATAACACCCTTTTTAGGCAGCCGTGTAAAAAATCATCATGCTCCTTTTTTGGAGCAACGAGTAATAATGTACTCGTAAAAAACAAGATTTAAGAATCGATTCTATCAATCCCGGAAAATCTGGATAAACTGAATCCGGAAAAATTGGATATCGCTGTATTTTTCCGGAACAGATCGCTCTGGGGGGTGAGTAATACCTCCCACAGAATACATATTAGTAAATTGGTGAACGTCTTCTGGCGGATGATGATGATGATTAAACTTCTTAATAATTAGTGTACTCAGCGTGAACTTAAAGACTTTCTTACGTAACTATCTATGCATAGGTGTTCGATAAAAAATAGGAACGAAACTATGTCAGAAGTACCTATGCAATTTAAACCATCAAAAATTACATCATCATCATCAACCATTCTGCACCCACTGCTGGGTATAGGTCTCCTCTCCAGCGCGCCATCTTTTCCGGTCCTGTGCTAGCCTTGTCCACTGCTTTCCTGCTTCCTTAACGATGACGTCCGACCAGCGAGTGGGCTGGTCGGAAAAATTACATAGTTTATTTTATTTTATTGAATTACTTAATATACTAGACAAGTACAAGGGCAGCGTATAGTAAGAGGTCGGTAATATTACAAGCTTACCTACCTGTATTTTAAATGTACGACAGGTAATCAATATAACAACACGGACGAGAAATTTTCCAGAAAATTCCTCATTAGTTGGAATGGACTAGGTTTAAAATAGTGTTATTATTGTCTATTATTGTGTATATTGGCCTATTAAGTTGGCCATATTCCGACATATCAGCTGAAGATTGCAGTCTCATCTCAGTCCGGTCTTTCATTAGCTTAATGGTTTCGTCTGAGAGCTTCTGAGGTATTTTTCGGGGTGGGGTCTTAAAGAACTTGGACCCCACTGCTTGGACAGTTTCCATCAGCCTATTGTTTAACTCGTCCACAGTTCCGCTTTCGGCTAGGCCCTGGAAGCGGTTATGCAGTTCGAGTTGGAAGTCATTAGGGTTTTGGATTTGGTCATGACCAGGACGGAGCGTGGACTTCGCCAGACGCGACCTCTCTAGCTTGATGTTGATATTGATGTTTTTTGATTTATGTGCCTCTGACAATACGGTGATCGCTACCGGTTTTCACCCTGCTGATCACGGAGACATCATTGAATATTCGCTTTTTCGTCGTCATGATGAAGTCGATCTCATTTTTGGTCGAACCATCGGGGTCATCCACGTCCACTTCCTGGATGGTCGCTTCTGAAAGAAGGAGTTCGACAAATAGAATTCCTCCTTCTCCATGAAGTCGACCAGCCGCTGGCCTATCGGATTCCGCCGTCCATACCCATATGACCCATGGGTATGACGACCCCCCACTCGTAACTCATCGACATTCCGTGTATATACATATCCTTAGGTACTCAGCTCCAATCTATAAAAGTGAAATAAAATAAACAAGTACTCAAATAAAAAAGAAAACTTCAGTACGGTCAGAAAATCAAACAAAGCGCCCTCTAGTTCAAGTGGGCGTAGCACGCAGATTGTATAATCCCACATCACGTCTGAGGGTCATTTTTGTGTTGACCATATTTCAACATAAACTAGGATAATGGGATCAAACCAAGGAGACTCTCCGGTTCTTTGCACATCAAAGTTTCCGCGACGTTGCGCTAAAGAGATTAAAAAAAAAAAAAACAATCACGTAACTTTTATGCTTACCTATTGAGTAGTCATTTTCAATACTACGTACTTCAATAGATATGATAGGAAAAAAGAACTCATTGATTTAAATGTTAGGTCGAGTAAAAATGTCATAAGAATGTCCTGGGTGGGTACTTAAACTTAGATGCATTTTAGAAATACTGATCTACAAGTTTAAATTCTATGACGTCAATAATGACGTTAATAGGTCAGATTACCTTAATAGTTAATAAGCTTTTACCCCCATATTCATAGACGTAAATAAAGGTACATCGAATCCTCACGTCACCCGCAAGTGGTGTTTTGGCATATAAAAAATATCATTTGAGGGTGACGCAAGGATTCGAGTGTCCTTTATTATGGAATATGAGTGTCTATTATTGGTTCGGACATTTTTGAGCGGTGATCCGATATCCAGTTTTTAATATTATTAACTGCAAATCATTTTTGAAGAGCTTTCTACATAATATTATGTCTCTTCTATTGTTATCTTTTTGAAACTAAACGGTTTAACCTTTTATGAAGTAATTTTGAAAGAAAGCCGTGTACATCGTTAGGATTCACATAATATTGAGATTTTATTGTCCACCCGTATGGCTGTTTAGTCCCAGGGGGGTTAGACAAGACCTACTGTTAGCGTTGAAATTGTATGAAAATGTCAATGTCATTTTTATACAATTTCATCTTTCCGTAGGCGTTAACGCTAACAGAAAGTGGGTCTCTAACCCCCCAGGACAGTTACAGTTGTAGATTGAAGGATAAAAATGAACAATGATCTTTCATAAGAACTAAAATTCATCAAAACTCGCGCGAGGACTCATTACAAATTATTATAACAACGGCTTAAATTCACGATTATGTTTATCGGTCGATACGATCGACCGGTTTCGGAGCCATCAGAGCTCCTTCATCAGCTCCGTTCCGCTTCGCTTCTTCTTGCTCTAATGGCTCCGAAACCCGTCAATCATGTCGACCGATAAACATAATCGTGAATTTAAGCCGTTGTTATTGTAATTTAGAACTACAATTGAATACAAAATGCTGCATTTTAAATACAAAATTGTTAGTATTATACAACATGTACGAGTATGTTCACGTCGCTTTTCGAACGATTCAGCAGCAATCAACCTAGGACAAGTTCCACAAATTTCTGTCATAGTCTCACAGGAAGCGTGCGGATGGTCACTGTCCGCTCTGTTTTGTGACGCTCGTTAAAATGTTTTGCTCTAGTTGATGTAGCCCGGGACATTATAGAGATACAAGCGCCTGGAGCTTCCATACCAGTGCGGTCTACGCGACTGCGAGATAACTAGGTGTAGGGTAGAACAGCACGTACAGGTGTAGGATCATCTTCCTAAATTTCTAATTATGTACAGGTCATCATCATTTCAGCCTATCTATCCACTGCTGGGACACAGACCTTCTCTCAGAGAGAGAGAGAGAGAGACGGTGGGCCGTAATCCACCATGCTGGCCCAGTGCATGTTGTTGAATGTCAAATAATATGATTCTTGGACTTACCGTTTTCCTCACGATGTTTTCCGTTACCGTTTTTGAGCAATGGCATCGAAGCACATAATTTATGTAAGTACTAAATAAGTCATTGGTGCAAGGCCGAGGATCGAACCGGGTGACGTCAGATTGTACAGCGCACATGCTACCGCTCGGCCACCATCGCAGATATAGGTTTATACCTAGTTTAAAAAAAACGACTACTTACGTACTATTGGAGCGGCGCTCTCCACGTAGCCATGTTGGTTTAGTATCAGTAGTCCGATTTATTTTGTCCAATGATCGGACTGCTAAGACTTTCTCATATCATTATTTCGGTGTTACAGACAATCGGACTACTGATCTTTTAGTTTATATACTCGATATTCGATGCTGATCTGACAGGACTACAATTATTTAACGGCCAGTTATCCGAGTCGCGTAGGCAACAAAACGCTCCCTCAGCCCCCGCCAAGTTATAGGCGACGATGTATTTTTCCACCCAAGAGTCAGGACGCCCGCGGGGGGAGTGCAACGACGAACAAAAACGAACATAGGTCCGACCTCGATGACGCCTGGCGTGGTACTGAACGCGGTGCGCGAAAATTCTCGCGACCTTTTTACGCTTTTAATTTCACAAAAAAACGTAACTATTCACTATCAAAATTCTATCCAAATAAAAAAATGTTGAATAAAATTGCCTTTCAGTACATGAAATTTCCAGGTTCTTACGAGCTTTCATTAAAGCATAAAAAGAAAAAAATAAACTGAATCGACTTTGTTTCAGATTTTTTTTATCGAGGAAAGTTTATTCTATCGTGTTTTGAACCAAATCATAAACTCAAACACAGATGTATCTGTGACATGTTTTTTTTCCAGCTCAAATATTGTAATTTAACTGAATAAAATTGATTTAAAACCGTCAAATTTGCTATAAGAGGCCGTTAACTGAGTCTCTTTTCATTTCAATGTGAGAGAAGGGCGGCAACAATTTTAAAGATGTCAAACTTAGTTTAGGTAATCATAAAACAGGATCGTTAACACCATTGCCACTTCACTTTTACGTATCAAACTTTTTTTTAAAGTTATGTACGTGCTTATTGGGTCCTCTCCATTAAGCCTAGATATCAAACACGATATAAAATGTCTATCAGTTAATAATGTGTAGTTTTTTACTAAGATGGACTCTCTCTCGAGATAGCTTTGCAAGCTAGCTACTCCTAGCGGTAAATTTATATAATCCTGTAAGTAATCTGTGAATAGTGTTGTTGGCTGTATTATTATTAAGTTTATTAATCTATCCACATTATTGTACATTTTATAATACAGCTGGTTACTGTTCCTTAATAAAAAAAATAAAAAAAAATAGCTTAGCATTCACGACGATTGCTTAGGTATGTCAGGTGTCAGAGGCTAACCTTGGCCTGTGGACCCTGCAGACCCCATAGGGCCACAAAGTTGATCTTCATGGGTCCCTTGGAAATAAAAACTAGCATAATAAGTAAGTATTTTAAGGACTTCAATACATAGAATGGTAATAAGGTCCCAACAGTCTACAATAAACAAAAATTAATATTTTTACACGCGCGAAATAATTTGGTATTCTTTAATTAATCATTTAAACCATTCCAACTTACATTTTAAAACTTTAACAAATTTTCACAGTAATCTTGGTGAAACACGAAACTGAATAAATGAATAAATAAAATATGAAACAATACAAAAGCATTCCAATGAATATTTCGTAACGTTCTGGCGATTCAAGCCCAGATATTCTGTGATTCAAGCTTGGGGCTCGTATTGATTTTTAATATTCCTTGTTTATTTATTTGCAATTTTTATTACTGATTTGATATTTTAGTACCTATTGAGCACAGGCATACGACAAGCAAAAAAAAATGCGTATTACTAAATAATTATGCTTCTTGTATAACTAGTGCTTATTTTTTACCGACGAAAATAGGAGGAGTTTCTTTAGTTGACACGTTTTTTAGGGTTCCGTACCCAAAGGGTAAAATCGGAACCTTATTACTAGGCCTACGATGTCTGTCTGTCTTTCTGTCCGTCTGTCTGTCTGTCCTACCTATTAACAGCTGTTATCTTTCGAACCGTAATAGATAGCCAGTTGACATTTTCACAGAGTATGTAATGTTACGGCGGATTAACTAACAAACAATAAATAAGTCAAAAAGTAAAAACAAAAGGGGGGTCCCTATACAACAAACGTATTTTTTACGTAATTTTGTATTAGCTCTAATGTAAAATGTAATAATGTAGTTATCAATGTGAAGCCTTAATAAATAAATAAAAATAAAAAATAAAACTAGTAATTTCGTTATTGAATTTTGTGGTGGTACGGAACCCTTAGTGCACGAGCCCGACTCTCACTTGGCCGGTTTATTTTTATGCCCAGCTTTTTAAACAAATGTGGCGGACAGGCAATAAAGTGCCTCATCGGTTTCCTGTCCCGGCCTTCGACTAAAATAAAATGAATGGACGGGCCCTAACCATTGAAATTGCTGAGTAAAAACGAGCCAAAACCGTCGGACATATATAAAAATGTACAGTATATTTATAACAAAAAATAGATCCCGGTATTATTTGTGTATTTACACTTCAGGAAAGCATATGAATGCATAATTATGTCAGATGTTTCGTTATCACGTAACAATAGACACGTGTTGCACTTCCTGCAGCTAGAGACAGACTGAAACGAAATGAGAGCCGGCGCTCATTTTGTTATCTTCAAAAATGCGCTTCTACTGGGCCTGTCCATTAATTTTATTCTGGTCGAAGGTCCCCGCCATATTTGTTTACTAGGTACATAACAAAGTATTAGCTGTGAACGTCTTATGTGATTATACGAAAGGGTATTGCATTATTATGAACAACTTTTACCATGAGACTAACTCTGAAAACACGAAAAAATATCAGTTGTAATAAAATAAAAACATGGAGTGTGTGTTTTTGTCATAATCACAAGTCTTGGGCAATATGAGTCTTAGACAATTTGAGATTTGCCAATTTAAAATTATAACAAATTTTGCCGTTGGACCAAATAAAAACTAATTCCAACTTGTTAAGGATTCGCTTGCCCTTGCTGTTGTTTTGTTTTTTACTATCAATTCCATTACAAAATCGCATTGGATCGAAGGCATCGAAATACTTTGGGCAACATCTGGCTCAGAACTGGGAGGAATAATAAATAAATAATAAATAAATAATTGGGACATTTTTGCACACACGGTCATCTGACCCCAAAAGCAAAGCTTTTGATATGGCTGCCAGAGACTGATATACATACCTACATACATATTTTTAATTACATACTTAAATAGATATTAACAACCAGATATAAAACAAACACAAATGTTTGTCCTAGGTGGGAATCGAACCCACGCCTTCAAGCACAGAAGGCAGGTTCACTACCAACTGGACCAACAGGCTATCTTTGTATGTTAGAAGACGGAAGAAGTGTATGCCCTGGCCCTGCAGACAACTAGCTAATGATTATGATGATTGAAAATAATCCAACCCCAAACTCATCTCCAATCACCTTCATTGAAAAGAGGTTAAAAATTACCAACAAAAAAAATGATATTAAACAACGTGTAAATCCGATATACTGGCCGCAAATTTGCGTCCGGTTGGTGTATAATCGGATTACAAGCAGAAATAATAACAGTATGGACTCAGTATACTTATAAACATTATAAAAGAAATTAACTACCAACAAAAATAGTACGAGACTGCATCGTAGCAGTCTTGGCTTTTGAAATCGTACGTAGAACTTAGACATGACCGAAGAATAGGCAAATAGAACGATTTTAAAAGGATCCCTTGTTTTTTGTCATCAAGTCATTAGATGAGCAAGTCATTTGCCCGATGGTTAGCGCCACACTTGCACATAAATATTCGTTTTTTTTTAAATGGCGTTTTGCTATCTGGATCCTAGAGCGATCGGTCCTTTCGCTCTAGCCGGCGGTGAAAACCACCAAGCTCAGCTAGTTTTATTATAAACAGTGTAAAGTTCCATCGGTCTAACCGCAAAAGGATTTTGTAGCCAATCCTTCACAGAACTAGTTGAAAAGCTGACGAAACTGTAGTTTTAAATCAGCCAATCAACGCGCAAACCCTCTCACCTCTCATTAAACACGACACAATTAAAACCCTTCAATCACGGATTAAAGAAAAATTATAGACGCCGCCTGAACATACAAATTGAACCACCCAAAGTAAGCCAGCGCGTCCGTAGACACAACTCACACAAAGATTAACAGCCAATTATACTACTACCCCTAGGGTTACTGTAACAGTTTTATACTGTTTTTAAATATATAATACTGTTTACTGTTCAACAAAATGTAAGTATGCAAAATACTGTTTATTTCATCGGTTGAAAAAATATTATACTTTTGGTGCGCGCGCGGAACAAACTTAAACGAAGTTTAGTATTTTCTTAAATTAAATTGTTAAGCTGTACTGTTTATTTTTCCAAAATACTGTTCATTTTCCTTTTCCCACTTATGCTTTATTTATTGTGTAAAAAGTTGACAATCCTAACCACCACTACCCTCAAGTTAAAAATCTGTCGCCAAGCATCTAACGGTGTGCTCAGGCAGCCTCACTTGAGAGCTAGTTCCCATTACAGGCTGGTGTTTACCATCTTCGCATAAGATGAGTTGTGGCCAAACCTAGCCTATAAAAGCTAGCTAGTGTTAACTCTGCCAGAATGTTAACTCAAGTGTTAACTCTGCTCAGTAACGCAATGCTATAATATACAAATACAAATACAAATACAAATCTTTATTAATAACACCTTAATATGTTACATGTCAATAAACTATAGATATAATACTACTAATACTAATAATACTACTACTAATAATAATACCCCTCTTGTTAGTAAAACTGAACTATATATCCACCATTTTGACACTTCTCGCACTTAATTTTTCCGTACTTCTGCCATTTTGGTGCGTTCAGTTGTATGCCGATGACTTTTTATTCAGAAGTAGAAGTGTAACTTCCTGTCAGAGCTGATCCGGCTATACCGACACATCAGATGGGAGTTTTGGCGCCAAAATGAAAAAAGCATGTCGCCCTAATTGTTGGTACCTATTATTTTCCGAAATCTGTGTATTTTCGAGTTTTAATGTGTAATAATGGCGGATTATTATTTATTAAGTGATCGTGGACGTGATCAAGTGCGGCGAAGTGATATAACAAGGTGAAACATGTATTTTCGAGAAGTTTCCAAAATTCTCTGTAAAGCCTTCACCACTTTACTAGGGCATTTGACTTCACCGTGACTGTGACTTATTTGAGAATATTTAACACAAAAAAAATATATTTAATACTTGACACTGGCAAATGCACAAGAAGTGCGACGCCACAATCCTCACAGAGGAAATAAGGTCAGATGACAAAAACATCAGATGTCATTGTCAGTTTTGGTCGACGACGAAATAATACCAGTCTTCTTCTAAGCTCATGGGTTTTGGTTCTCGTAAATTTTCTCAAAAATAGACGCTTCTCTTCTTTGCCACTTTAAGCCAAGGTATAATATGTAAGATCTTTGCTTTAAGCAAAGTGCCGTCCAATGAAATTGGTGCCGTCACAGATCTACCACCATGGTGCCGTCTATCTTTTTTCCCTTGTTCGAGGCACTTCAATGAAAATTCCCTCTGTTAGTTTAGGACCCAACACAACATAACAAAGTCATTTGAAGCCCGACTTTTAAAATGAAATCTGAGCTCCCGGCTAATTTCACGAATGACTTTTTACACCATTACACAGGGCTGGGCTCAGGACAATGATTATAGCACTGGAAATCCCTTAATTAAAAGTTTAATCCAGACAGTCCCGAAGGCAGCCGGCTGACCGGTTGGGTAATCAGACCTCTTGGATAACGTCGCGTCCCTTTTCAAAATATTTTAGCTATAGGCGAAATCAAAGGTGTGTTACTTTGAGATCATTTACTAACTTATTACTAAAAGCTGCATTCGCATTCTATTTTTGTGGTTTTCAATCTGTGGTTCCAAAATTATAAGTTATAAGTAAGTTCATTCTATCCGTCCGTCTGTATGTTTGTCCTTCTGCCCGTTCATCCTATCTTTCTAAAGATACCGAAATATAGTTTAGCATTTTAGGGGTAGTTTCTGTTGTGAAATGCGGCAATTTTTTTCACTGCACACGAGGTTGAATTATATTATCAGTCTTTTTAAATGAAGGTAAGGTTTCATACGTCACTATATTTTATCAAGTACCTATATGTTTTGCTAAATATGGCCAGCAAAAGTGGAAAGAAGCGGGCCAACTTTGCATTTCTAAACTATTAGACATAGAAATTTGTAACTTGCTATGCTATAAATAAATAGGTCTTATGAACAACCTTTATTCGAAATTATTTCAAACATTTCATGATTTTTGTAAGTGATACGGATAAAACTACAAACACAACAAAACTACTACTATATAAAAAAAATATGCATTTTAGCTCAAAAGTCATTCATTTTTTCGTAGAATATTTCTAGCAAACAATGTTTCCCTAGTAGTTGTCTCTATCGCAATCCCTTTGTTGTATTGCCCCGCACCCAGTAGCGTCACGGGCAATACTTGATTTATGCGGCCGAAGTTGACGAAATCAATTACGTTGGTTTATTTTGATGTTTTTATTGTTTAAGGCGACATATAACATTTTAACTAACTTCACAAAAGGGAGGATGTAGCAGCGTTTAAACAGACGATGTTACCGCGCCGTAAAACAAAAATCTAAGCCAAAGCGACCAAAACGAAGCGGTATGCTTATATCGTTCGAATGACCCATCAAACTTGTGATGTTCATTCTAATAGAATTTTGTTGGAACTTTCCGTCTGTAAGCCTTCGCTTTACAACTTACGTTTATGCGTTTTATACCATTCTTATTGGACGTTTTTACTGCTAAAATCTGTTGTAAATTGTAATATTTCCTGGAAATATCTTAGCGGTTTTGAAATGGCTTGGCGATTTAATTTTATCTTTGAATTTGGTAAGGGTAAATCCACAGAGCTACAATACCTATGGAGTCAAAAACGTGCAAAAAATTACCGAACCATAACTCTGTGCACGCTACGCATTGCGCCGACTTTTTGGTTAGTTGTAAGGCAATCGCGATCCGACTACAACGCCGCGCGATGCCAGTGCTACGATGACATTGCAAACAAGCGACGTTGAACACTATGAAAGCGACATAACGTCTAAATTGGAGTAAATGTGGCATTGCGAACTGTAATTGATGTCTGACGCTCGGATGATTTTTGACCAGTTTTACTTAGAGATCGTGACTTTATACCTAGGTATTGATGGTATATAAAGCTTAGCGATTTTCTACAAATCATATTGCAAAAAAACCCGTATGAAAACTACGCCTCAAAAACCTTGATAACATAACCTGAATACAGTTTCCACCACAATTGGATTGTTCTAGAAAGTTTCAGAACATTTTGTCGCGTCTTGAGAAGACGTGAATATTTTATGGACATGTCTTATGCTTGTATCTTTGGAATCATATAAATACAGTGGATATTTGTGAAGTAAGAATGGCATTTGGAGTCACTGCTGTTCTAGTGGTCAAAATATCATTAATTATCAGATTTTTTTTAATTAGGTTTATAAAAATGTTTGAATTTAATGGTAATTGGTTAATTGTAGTTTATTTAATAACAAACTTAAAAATAATCAATAGATAGATATAAAAATGATTGACTGATTATCAAAAAGCTATTTTATTTATTTTAAGACCTATGAAATGCAAATAGTACATTGTATACAAGTGCATAAAACAAACCATTCTAGCCGAGACGTTTATCAGCCCGAGTCGAAGGCTATTTAAGTCGAGAAAAAAATGGGTCTTATGCACCAACTCGGCTTTTCACTTTAATTATAGAGAGACAAATTAAACAATGATTTCTCTTTAATTAAAACTCAAATTTTAACAATTTTCCATTTTATGTGACAAAAGTTATGTCTGACTTTGACCAATGGGTATTATTTATGGACCCAGTCAAACTTCCTACATGAAACTTTTGAACAATTTTAATGAGAAAACATTTAATGCACTGGTGCATAAAAAGCAGTTTTAGTTCGCTTATGCCATCAATAACCATGACCTAATAATTTTATACTTATAAGTAAAATATTATACAATTCCTGTTAGGTACCTAAAACAAGTAGAAGACCCAATGCTGAGCTTGCAGACAAACTATTAAAATAATAGGTAACGGTTTTATTTACACAAGTTATTACAATAAAAACAAACCCTAAAAAGACATAATATATACTTGTAAAGGACTAATGTAAAGATATGTTTTTTTATACTCCGGTAAAATAGCTGATAATTCACAGATACACAACTTTTAACTTATAATAAAACCCCAACCCTCTTTTTGCGTCGATGGTAAAAAAAAAATTGTGAACTTTAGTGAACAACCGTGTTAGTTTAAAACAGTGTTTTAGTATTAATAAGTTTGGAGAGACAAGGTTATTTAATTTGACAGTACTCTACACACTGGCTCAGATGCAGCACAAAAAGTATAAAATAGTAAGTAATAAAATTCTTCTACCCTCACAATTTATTTCCAATGCAGAGCGCTCGCGTTATTTATATTTGTATCATCTTTGTCACTTCATGAAAATACAGTATTTCTATACGGAGCCAAATTTTACTATCTCCTGCGCGTTCTGAATTCCAATACGTTTTCAGTGTTATTCGTTTTCAAGGATGGTATTTGCTTTTCTTATTTTCTCCGTTCGGTGGGAGAAGGTTATTGAATGGAGTCACTTGAATTTTTGCTGAGTTTTACTGAAGGCAGTATGAAAATGAAAATGGGCATGTGCTGGTTTTCGTGGAACTATTGGACGTGGACCTATTTGGACGTACTTTTTTCAGAGAAGTAAAAATGCTTTTAAATTTTTATTAAGTTATACAACGCATATAAACTGCACGAAGCCGATAGGGGGTCATTGTATTAGTCATTATGAACAATTTTAACTATGGGACCAACCCTGAAATCGTGAAAAAAAAAACAACAGTTTTTCCATAGAAAATGGGTCACACTCGACAAAATGTATGGAACAGACGATGGGAACAGAAGATATTTTTTCGCGATTTCAGGGTTGTTCCTTTAGTAAAAGAAATACATAATGATGAGTACAGTTACCTCTTTTCTGCTTAGTACAGTCTATATGAGTAACCCTGTATACAAAAACTGGAATGGTGCAGTTTCATGCGCATATCCCTCTCATATTTTTGACGAAAAAAGCAACAAATGCTGGATTTATGGCGTTATTATTCTAACAAATAGGTATAAAATTTCTAGAAAAAAATATTTCTGTATTAAAATATACCTGTATTGGAAAAACTCAACATATCAACTTATTACCTCCAATTTACAAAAGTAGT
The DNA here is from genome assembly GCA_914767915.1 of Agriopis aurantiaria. Classification (NCBI taxonomy): domain Eukaryota; kingdom Metazoa; phylum Arthropoda; class Insecta; order Lepidoptera; family Geometridae; genus Agriopis; species Agriopis aurantiaria. The sequence continues at coordinate 5,317,467 of OU612001.1, read as the reverse complement.
TTTTCGTAAAACTTTAATAGGGAAAGTTTGAGAGTGGATTTCGGTAAATAACTGACATAAAATAAACAATTATGTTACGGTATACTTGTTTTATATTCGACTTGACAATTACGGCTTGATATTTATGCCCGAAAAGCCACATTCTAAAATGTAACGATAATTTTTTTGTAATACATACTGCTCTTAGGGCGGCTTCCTAGCATACAAATGTCAAATCTTTTCAATTAAGGCTCGGTTTAAAATGTTCGTTATTTACATGAGATTAGTCGAGTCGAGTCAACAGCCGAAGCGTGGCGGGGTCGTGAGGCGGTGCGAAAGCACGGAGGAACAATTTTGAACCTTCGGTTAACCGGACTTTTTCCCTCGAGAAAGAGAAGAGTAGAGTTGGCCTCGTCGCAGTGGGCGTTTAGCCTTATATTCTCAGTTACGGCAAATGTTACTCCAGTGTATTGGGGCGGAAGGGGTATTAATTAAAGGTTCTAAGCGTGTTCAAAGATTCGTCAGGAGACTGTTGGGCTACAAAACAGACAGTTGTCCCCCTAAAAAATTTCATCATGTTTAAGTAGCATTCTGATCTTGGCGACTGCAACCGGCGACCGCGACTGGCGACCGCGACCGGCGACCGGGACCGGCGACCGCGACCGCCGGCAGCGGCCGCGTCGCGTGACATGTGGGTTGCTTGCATTGTTTAACACTCTATATAAATTCATACTGAGCAGTGGGTCGTGCGACACGGTCGCGGTCGTCATGATCGGAATGCTACCGTTATATGCGCACAGAAGACAATAAGACTAATAATAGACAAAGAAGGTTCACTCCGCGAAGAAATTTAAATAAATAAGGACTCTATCTACGAGGCAATAAAGTAGCAATAGGGTACTTGACTGTATTAAAAATATTATGCCAATTGACGCCATCCATAAACATGACATAATGAAAAAGCATATTTCATTGATTTTTTGATAAAAATATGCTTATTTTTTGTAAAAAACGCGAATAAAATAACTGTATTTTCGACATTTGATCACGTGATCGAAAACGGTCTGTAACTGGCTCCATCCCTAGTGACGTCACACAAATCTAAACAAACAGATTTTGTATTGATATTTGCGAATTTAATGTTGTAAAGCTGTTTTGAGAGCGATTTATCCAGAAATTTTCACCAAAAACATTCCGGAGGTTAAATGTGAGAAGAATGGAGAAACACTTTGTGCAAGCAGACAGCAGTAACTTACCCGAAATTAATGTTTTTATGGTTGCATATTTCTTTAGTAATAATCCACGTCATTGTTTCTACGCTGCAGAACTCAAAACGTAAAAACTACAATGTCAGTATTAATTTTTAATTGTTCTCCAAGCAAAACATTCAATCAAGTTGTACAAAAAGTATGTTGTAGTAAGTGGATATAACTATTTTGTTAGGTTATGTCGAGCTTTACAATGTTTAAAAAGAAAGTAACAGTACATAAAATAGTAATGCAATAAAAACACAAATTATAATAGAAATATATAGACTCAAATATGTACCTCAAAATGATCTTCGCACATAGAAACACTTGAATTAGCTCCAATACTTTTGGGTTCTCTACGAGCTACTAAGTTCCAACCTTAGATTGGTTCCAACCACTTTTTTCGAGTTTTGGGGAGTTTTGGGTGCATTGAAACAGGAACAAATATTTTATCCGGTGTCTTTATGGAAGTATTTGTACATTTTGGCACTACACAATATTTATAAACCATTACTTCTATCAGAAATTAATTAATCATCGAACTTTTGCAGCCTGGCTGCAGTTGTTTTGTTTTGTGTGACGTCAATTAGTCATGTGATCGGAGCTATGACGCAGGTCTGCGTTTTGGCGCGATATTTTTTTATTCAAACTTTAACATCGATTTATATCGCAAATACGACTGATATCCAGAAAATATAAATGCAGTATACATTATTTTATATCAGACAATAATGTGCAATAGTTTCCCAAAAGTAGTCAAATACCCTATTCAACATGTACAGCGCTGGATACCGCCCGCTATATTCACCTAGAAGGCCGCTCTCTTTCTATCACGTAGCTCTATCTCTCCTGACGCGGCACGTGTAACGTTAGGGTAGTCTTCTTGATATTTACGCAAAATCATCATCATCATCAGCCAGTTAACGTCCACTGCTGAAGACATGCCTTCCTCTTCGAGAGGGGTGTAACACAGAATACTTATTAGTATTTAACTATTTACTTACCAGCTACGTAGCCTATGTAGTACCTACCTATCTATACAATAATATAAAGTGAAAAGATTTGTATGTATGTTTGTAACGAATTGGCTCCAAAAGTACTGAACCGATTTTAACAATTATTTCACCATTTGAATGCTATCATGATTAATATAGGCTATTTTAATAGGCTACATAACTATACCCGTGCGGAGCTGGGGCGGACAGCTAGTTACTTATATTCTCCTTTAATTGAAATGACATTTAATCTGCACAAAAAAATTAACGCTTATTCTGAATTTGCTCCAATAACAATCATGCAAAAGTATAAGTTTAAGAGGCCTATTACAAGATCACAACCCCGATGCATATTTAGGTAAAAACTACAAGAAACATGGAGACCTCATTTGGGAGCTCTAATTTGCAGATTCTGTTGAAAATAATTGGTCAAGGTCCCTGACAGAAGAGATGCTTAATTACGCGCGACGTGGCTAGCGTAGCGTGCGGGCTGGGCACGAGCCGAGCGGCCACTGATTGCCCTGCTATGACCCTCTTGGGAAGGGACGCCGGCCGAACATACCTAAAGTCCGGAGTGCGCCATGCCTGATATGCGTGGCAATGTCAAGTTTGCTAACACGATAAGGTGCGTAACGCCACAGAACGCGCTCGTTTTGAACTGTCAAAATATAATTAAGTACCTATAAATACAATAAAACCGACTTCAAAATTAGTAAATACGCAATTTCGTTTACTAGGCTGACAAATTATTTCCTGTTATTTTGATTTAAAAACCAAACTACTACTCCTGACTATAGTCCTTTTCAAATAGCATGGCACTTGACAACTACCACTGGCGGACTAGTTTTTACCACTAGCGTACATAGTGGCGCTTAGCTATATGTTTTCGCGGCAAATTTTAAATCTTTAATTTAGTTCTCTGACGTCACATTCAATATTTTACATTCTATCGTACTTTTAAGCCACCTGTCAAGTGCCATGCTATTTGAAAAGGACTATAATCTGAAAGTATGTCCTCCCAAATAAAAATCTGATAGTATATACACACATGGTATATGATGACATGTATGTGTCTGATTGTCTACATTAATTTTAATGTCCCTTATCTATAATTATTTTGTCAAAAATGTAGTTAATTCGTATTTTTGGAAACACAATTTATCTTATCTTATATTCCTTTTTTCAAATCGGTCTATAAATGACTGGAGGTCAAACGTAACAAACATTGGAAAAAAAATACAACCAAATTGAGAACCTCTACCTTTTTTGAAGTCGGTTAAAAAGCAAGCTAGCGCGTTACGTGCGCACTTGTCAAGAGAATGAAATCCAATCAGAAGACACTGATTGATTTGTTTAATGTCATCAGAAATTAATTGCCATTGGAATATTAGGTAAATAACAATAATTCAACAAGATAAGTACAAAAATTATCTTGCACTTATAAGGAACTTGATTTTATAGATAGGTAATGTACTACTTTACCCCTTGCAACTTATAAAACGTACTTTTAGTGGCCCAGTCAATGAATTGAAAGGGACACTAGTGCATCCATTAGCACAGTCGGCGGTTCTAATTTGCATTCAGGATCGGCTCGGTTCAGCGCTGGTCTCCTGTACTCGGCAGCCTAGGAAGGCATCTTGGGAAGAGTTATTGCTGTGGCAGACAAAATGTTATACCTACAGTGTTTGGTGTTTATATTGTACACTAGCCATTGAATGAAGCCACGCAAAATGCCATTGAGGTGGCAAAGTTTTGGTCTAGAAACTTGATTTGAAAATAGAATTGTATTTTGCGGAACATCGACTCGAAAGAAGAAGAAGAAGAAGACTAGCCATTGCCTGTAACTTCGTAAGCGTAGACTTTCATATAAACTTTCAACCTCTATTTGCATTGTTTCTTAGCGGACCATAAGATATCTGCTGCCTTTAAGCTTCATTGGTCAAGTAGTTTTCGAGAACTCGTGATGAGTCGTACACTAGCCATTGAATGAAGCCACGCAAAATGCCATTGAGGTGGCAAAGTTTTGGTCTAGAAACTTGATTTGAAAATAGAATTGTATTTTGCGGAACATCGACTCGAAAGAAGAAGAAGAAGAAGACTAGCCATTGCCTGTAACTTCGTAAGCGTAGACTTTCATATAAACTTTCAACCTCTATTTGCATTGTTTCTTAGCGGACCATAAGATATCTGCTGCCTTTAAGCTTCATTGGTCAAGTAGTTTTCGAGAACTCGTGATGAGTCGGCCTGTCAGTCATAAAAGGCTTGGTTATTTCGCTTTTATTATGCATAAATTAAAGGATGATTTATGCTAGACCGTGGCGGGCGCGATTCGTGACCCATACGGGACTCGGACGAGGCACAGATTTAAAACTTCACAGACAGAGACAGACATCGTAGGCTTAGTCATAGGTTCCCGTTTTTACCCCTTAGGTACGGAACCCTAAAAAAAGATGAGGCATAGAATAACATTGCAAATAGTATGAAGCAATTTTTTTTTTTTTTTTCGATAACCGTTGTGATAGACGTGTTATAGAGTGAAGTCCGCAAATGCAAACGTAGCGTAGGACACCCTGAGACTCGTTGAAGTGACGATACACGGAAAGCAACCGGCAGTGGCTGGAAGAGAAAAGCCGAACATCGGCACTTAGCTACCGTGAAGTATCGTAGTGGGCGGAGGAAGTGTGTGTGCCTGGGATATATGTCGCATCAAACTACTGCTTTAGCTTATATAAATACTGTATCAGAGTCCTGTCACTAAGTTACCTATCTACTACCGCACCCTTTACTTTAGAGCCACCTATTATCGTTGTATAAATTATGACTTACCACAAGATGATATTCCTTTATTATATTCTCCTAATTTCACTCAGTAAACTTATTTTCCTGGAACCCTGATTATTCGACAAACACCAAAGCAACTAGATTTTCTATAACATCTGATTCTTTTGAGAGAAACGATCCTGACAACTTTAGAACATAAACCTCCACCTTTGATGATACTCTTTGAGATTAATTCGTTCGATTGTTGAAATTCCTGGTAATAAGAGTTATAATATCTTAGTCAAAAATAGTTTAATCACTTATTGTCGAGAAGATTTGGATTTGTTTGTACCTATTATAACGTCAAAATATAGACATGAAAATTAAAGTTCACACCTATCTACATACGATATCATAATCAGTGGCAGCTCATTCAGTCCACTGCATAAGCCTCCTCCTATGGCAATTTTTTTAGATATAAAAAAGGACCTATTGTTAATTATTTGACCTCTTTCAAGCAGCTTCCACCTTCAGTCTTCAAGAGATAAGGAACGGGAGGGGGGAGGGGGGGCAACTGCCACTTATTAAATACACAACAACTACATATTTGAATGTGTTTAGTGATGTAAAAAGTAATAGAAAAAAGTTTGTAACAACATTAATTGTCAACGAGAGGTTGTCAACTAATTATCATTAAAGCATGTGTCCTCATGTTTAATTTATTACAAATAACCGGCTTAGCGAGGAATATAACTAAATACATTACACATACTGAAAAAATATTTTAAATTGGCTGATAAATCTCTGAGATATGAGCGTTTAAAGTTTTAGGTGGGGATAGGGAGGGGATGCTCTATCCCTTTCTCAAAAAGCGTGTGTTAGTATAGCATTTGTATGGCGCTCCTGAGCCGTTACGTCACGGCTCAGTATAGTGCGCTCTCTGTCTAGCATGAAATTTAAATGCTTATATCTGCTTATATCTTATTTATTTTTGAACTAATTTTAATTTTGTTTTCATTGATGGGCTCTATTTATAATCAGCTTTTTTATGAGGTAATAAAAAAATATTAGTCGTCATGCCTATTCTACCTAAAAAAAATATACAAAATATATGTCTACCTGTATACATGTACACATTAAACTTAGCTGCACGCAGTAGGACCTAGTTTATTAATGTAAGGGTAGGTACTGATATGCATGACTATTATTTTGATTTAATTAATTTATTGTATAATGTTAACATTTTTAGTTTAATTATTTTAAATTTCAATTGGTAATAATTATTATTAATGTAATGTGACTAGCTACTATTATTATTTTTTCTATTGATATTTTTTTTTATTTGTTTGAGTCTATGTTACTTGGAAATAAATAAATTACATATATTAGCTATTTAGTAACTCCACAATATCTAAAGCGATTTCAATATATCTAAAAAGCAGTCTGACAATCTGAGTTCCAAGTTTGAAAACAGCCGAAATACTTATCTAACAATCTAGACTTTCAGGTTTCGGAGATCTTCTGAAAACTAAGGCGTGGACACACAGCACGCGGGGCAGAACTGCGAAGCGATGCGACGAGTGTACGAGAATTGTCGTTTTGTAATTAACACCGTACCTACCTACAAGGGACTTAACATATTTTAACACTTCGCTTTTATACATAATTTGAAATAGTTACATAGATAAACTCTTTATTGTTCACGACAAATATTACTTGTACGATTTTAAAAATTCTTTCACTAATATAAAGTTCGTCTAATCCTGAGAGACAGACTGTTTCATAATGATAAAAGTTAGTTTAGAAAACTAACTTCACTTACTTAAATACTTCAATTATCCCACGCTCCCTGACGAAATCCAGCAAACTGACGCACGTTATGGGCCCGGAGGACGATATGTTGCCGGATACGATAACAACTGCTCCAAGTGTGAGCTGCTTTAAAAGCAGACTCAAGCGCTGGCTCATCGAGCAAACGTTCTATGACTTCAATGAGTTCAGGAGTGAGGACAAATTAAAGAAATAAAATTTTATTAAATAAGGAACAAGTATACACTTGTGAAATTTTAATATCAATAATTAATGATAGCTGACATAATAATTATTTACCTTTTTAAATTTTTTGTTTGTTGTATATAACTTTTTATATACCATTTTCAATATAATTATATTATTTATTGACTTGTAAATTTAAATTTACTAATAAATGACTTTGACTTTGACTTATTCTTGAAATATAGAATTATTATTAGTTATTGTTATTGGTTATTATTATGTTTTTAAATTGATAATTATTATTAATGTTTATTTTAATCCCCATCTATGAGAATCAGCGTTTTCGCATCAGCGGCGTCGCGTCGCCATCCGCCTGCTGTGTTACTGCCCCTTTACTCGTATAGTTCGAAGCTAACGGCACCTGCCACACACTGTCTGGACAAGGCTTAGATTTACATAATACACTGGGTTGTGTTGAGAAAAGTGAAAACGTGTTGTGAAAATTGTTTGTCCTTACTAGTTTGTGTAGGGTTACCATGCGCCCAGATAAAATGACCAGACTGTCTCGGGAAAGCGTAATAACTCTTTGTAAGGATTTATCCAAAGTATTAAGTATTGAGTTTGTATCTAAAGAAATTAAAACCCGTACGAAGCGCTTTGATTCCACATTTATTGTGCGAACTGCTAGTCTATGGAATGCGCTGCCTGAATGGGTGTTCCCCGATGGTTATAATCTGGGTGTTTTCAAATCACGAGTGAATCGGTTTCTTCTAGGTAAGCATGCTCCAACGTAGACCGCATCATCGCTTAACATCAGGCGTGATGGTAGTCAAACGCAAGCCTATTAATTATAAAAAAAAATAAAAAAAATTAAAGAATATGAAACAGATATTAAAGTGAAGCTTGGACCACTGACCTAACTACTTAGCAGTGGGCCTTAGCGGTGAGACCACGGACTGGTAAGCGCAGCGTAGGACGTCCACCCACAAGATGGACAGACGATCTAAAAGAGACCGCAGCGAAACTCTGGATGCAGGCCGCTTCCAACCGGCCCTTTTGGAGATGGAAGGCGAGGCCTATGTCCAGCAGTGTAATCATCATTATCAGTTCAGCCATAAGGCTGAAATGTTGATGATGATGAACAAAAGGAGCAACTATAGGGTGAATTAAAAAGTATGTGGTGATTAAATTGCAAATATTTCTAGTTAAGGATATAAAAAAAATGGCGGCGTGACTTTTAATGCGCGACGCATTAAAAAACACACTTTTAACACTGGTGGTGAAGTGACGATATATGTCCTTACGTATATCGTCACTCAGTCTAGATCCACCTGCTTTCAGTCGACAGTGACTGGAAGCGAAAAGTTGAAGGTCGGACGGAAAGTTGATGTGACTTGACTAGGAGATGCCTATTATCTAGCAGTGGCTTAAATATTGGTTGAATATGATAATAATAATGAATCATCATAATTGGCCTTTTAACAGTCCACTGCTGGACTTTTTATTAGCCTACACCCGAAAGGGTGATTGGGCCATATCCACCACGCTGGCTCAGTGCGGATTGATGGATTCACATACGCCATTGAATTCCTCCTCCGTAAGTATGCAGGCTTCTTCACGATGTTTTCCTTCATTGAAAAGCCAGTGTTATGAAAATCCATACATAGGCTCTAAAGAGCTCATTGGTACGGGCCCGGGGTTTGAACTCGCGACCTCACGCTTTCAAGTCTAGCGGTCTCCCAAATGGGCTACCACGGCTTAATAATGATTAATACAGTGATGTACCAAATACTCAACTGGTTAGTTTCAATACAATACATTGTTGCAGGATTTATATTTTCAAAAACAGCAATACTGTCTCAACTCCTCTCCCGTTGCTTTGACTTAAAACTTGCAGCTTGAGAGGATCGGCTAAGTCCTGGTTAAGTGGCGGTTAACTTAAGATGCTTGCTTCACGTATGACTTTCTAGTAATAACTTTTAGCGGTTCTTTTGCAGCTAAATTTTCATTAAAAGTTGAGATAGTAGGAAAGACGGAATGCAAGCTCGCACTACTGTGCCATTTTCTCTTTGATCCTTAAGTATGTACTTAAATGTATATCATACTTATATTAGTACAGCTATTTTAGTATGAAATAATATTTGTTTGTTTGTTTGTTCCTCTTTCACGCAGCAACAGAGTAAGGTCGACGTGATTTTTAGGGTACGTACCCAAAGGGTAAAATCGGGACCTGTTACTAAGCCTACGCTGTCTGTCCATCCTTTCCTGTCCATACCTTTGTTTCGAACCGTAATAGATAGCTAGTTGAAATTTTCACAGAATATGTATTATTACGGTGGATTAACTAAAAATTAATAATAAAGTCAAAAAATAAACACTAAATATCATTATTTTAAACTATCACGGTTGTTCACTAAAGTTATATGATCATGGTCATTCCACAACCTTACCACGGTAAATATCCCGTCAATAATCATATAACTTTAAATATCATTACATATTATATGGGTATATTTATAACAAACTTTTTTTAACGTAGTTTTTTATTTGCGCTAGTGTAAAAACAGTAATACGTAAAAGCGTATGCGGGGCTAGCGTAGTAAGGGCGGGATGGAAAAGGAGTAGATTACGGGACGGCTTTAAGCCTGGAGTGGAATGAGCAGAAGTAGAGTGGATTGCAGGATGGATGCGGGACTGAAACTGAGAGGGCGAGAAGGGAGTACATGTATTTCTATACTACGCGAGCGAAGCCGCGGGCAACAGCTAGTCTTATATATAATGAAATAGCGAATGGCGGTAAAACCAGACACTTTAAATCTAATCCAACTGTCCCAATGCTGTCCTAGCTATTTTCAAATGCTTTCCCAACTTCATTAATAACACATGACATCTAGAAGCTGATATTAAACTTCATGGAGTGAAAAATGAAGTGTTGAGTCCGTCTGTACCCTGGAGCGGTGTTTGAGACTGTCTGACATTAGTGGCTTTATAGATCAGTACACCAGAACTTAGTGCAGTCTGCTCTATGCACTGATCCACCATATAAGTAGAGATGCATTGCGAGAAGAGCGACAGCCCTACAAAAAAATTTAAAGTACTACATACCTTTAGTATGCGACGCGCGTGACCAAAATGCTGGCGTGTTTCTAGCTCAACGCATAAGCATTGCCATTCAGCGTGGTAATATCGCCAACATGCTAGATACGCTGCCAACTGTGAATGGGCTTGAGCATTTGAATTGTCTTTAGACCTTCAACGGTCTATGGGCAGTCTTACTTTTTTTGTAGTGTTAGAGTTAGCTAGTATTTTTTTTATTTAGCAAATTTCCATAAGAGTTTACTTTTTCACGCCGCTTATCACCGTGACGCCGTCTTGACTCTCCAGTCAGTGTGACTCAGAGAAAAAAAACAATGTTTTTTTTTACCATTCTACAATAAAATAATTGAATGTGATTTTCTTTAATAGTCCAGCCATGGTTCAGCGACATCGGCACTTATCCTTAAAACGAGTGTACATTTTAACGATAACTTTCTACGTGACATGGGTCCTAATGCCACTTATTCTTGGGGACATTTCCTCGCAAAAAAATCTTAAAGTAATGTATAACACAGTAACAGACTGATTGCAGTAAACTAACTTTACCAAATTTCTGTATTACAACGAGAACGTAATGAAATTATTGGATAGAAATCTGCATTTCCGAAGATAAAATCCGCTATAAAAGTATCCAATCTCACTTCACAACAAAAAAAAAAAACATCATCACTTCAGCCATAGGACGTCCACTGCTGGCTGCAGTCAATCTGTAAAAAGGCCGATAAGAAGCGGGCTGTATTCAGCGTTTTCCTGCGGTCTCATTTAGGTCGTGTATCTTGTGGGTGGACGTCCTACGCTGCGCTTACCGGTCCGTGGTATCCATTCGAGAACCTTTCGGCCTCATCGGCCATCTGTTCTACGTGCTATGTGCCCTGCCCACTGCCACTTCAACTTGTTATGTCGGTCGCCCGGCTGCTATGTCGGTAGCTTGCGTTCGTCTACGGATCTCCTCATTTCTGATTCGATCTCGTAGAGAAACCCCGAGCATAGCCCAACAAACACAACTCATTGCCGCAATTGTAACATTGCAGTAAACGTTTTCTAGAGGATATCACGAATAGGCAAAGCTAGCGTTAAACCAGCTGCACTACGTGTGAAAAACTACGTGTGACTCAAGCCAGCCGCGGATGCGCCGAGCGAATTTTGCGACCACGCAAGCATACGCAAGCCTCGATTCACCTGCTTACCCCATCCTACCCACTTTTTCCCCGTAGCACAGTCAGCTAGCAGAGTGTTGCCACCAAAGATCTCATACTTATAATATCTATGGTTGCCACACTACATCGAGTCATGTAGCTAACCTATCAATCTTGGCCATGTAATACTGTCTACAGCTGACTACGGACGTCTGTGGACTGGGACCGCTAAAGTTATCAGACAGAACAAAGTCCAGTTTAGGTCTAAACTAAACCAAACCCCATTTTCCTCGAGTATGCTTCTTGAAATAATAGACACATTAAGTAGGTACCGTGTTTGAAAAATAATAATTAAGGTAATTAGCGGTTTAGATTAGATAAAGGTCAACCCACGAAGAATGTTAGACTCATAAGCGTGACCATCACCCGAGTTAAACACGGACAAAAAGTGTTGTAACCGTGACAAAGCAGAATGCTATCAGACGAGGCTTATCGCGGTGATAGCGGTGATTCTGATTAGAAACTATCTAGTCATCATTGACAAGGAAAAATATCAAAACCCCGCCTTCAAATTTCTTGACGCCCAGCGCTTCATGTCCGGCATCCCAAGGTGACCCGCACGAAACTCTAGATTCTGTCTAGATCGTACCTACTAGGCCAAGAGCTAAAGTATACTCACATGCTGAAGCACAGAAGAAGAAGCTCTAGAACGTAGATCACAAAATAGCTTTCCACGCAAATTTTCCACGCACGTCGTCTTTCTTTCAACATATTCCAAGGCCTGAACTAGGTAAGTGGGAAAACGACTTTAAAATAGCGTTTCATGGCCGTTCAGCAGAGAAATTTATGTTTGAAAAAGTTGTCGTTCCGGAACTGAACCTTCGTGGACATTTGAGAAAATAGCTCATTAGAAATTCCGGTAATTGGATGTAAACACCAATTCGCAAGCAAAATTGTCAATTTTCCTACTCAAGCTCAACTTTAACTGTGGTAAGAAAAGTACCCAAGTAAAGTTGGTTTCAAGTGTTTAAGCACTTAGCTCGTAGGTAAGTTTGGCTGTAATAAGTAGGTAATCTATTACATACGTGGAGAAGGGCATGAAAGGTCGAACTTGGATTTGATGAGGGTGCGATGTGACTGATTTTTTTGAGGATTTCAGTAAATATAGTGTGATTTGAAATGCAGATTTTGAGCAGCAACTGCATCAAATTGCATTTTTAAAATCAAAGCTGTAAAATGAACTTAACTCTTTAGTTTTTTGTTTTTTTTTTAAATCTTAATTCTATTGTTTTTCTTTACCTCCACCAAACCTATGATTTATTTTTTTCAATTTTGATTTTTAAAATGTGTACCTAATAATATGGTTTGAAATGCATGAAATGTTTTTTACATTTTCTCCGTCTGGTTATTCTTGCGCATAGAATATCACTTCTGCCCCATCCCACTTGCTCCCATTTGCTCTGACAAGAGCTTTCATTCAGTTTTTTACAATGTAATTATTACAGCTGTCAAAGCAAATAAATACTTGGACCGAGTCTAGTCAATCCTAATGCGACAGATATTCTTCAATAAGCAACCAGTTCCTGAGCGTGCTCGAGTGTGATATACTACGTGATACATGAAACGTGATATAATGCAAGGAAAAGTGGCTTTTCATATTGTTTCCAACTCCATAGAGGCATATTCTTCACCACGTTACTAAGGCAAGCCTTGCACAAATACTTTTTTTTTAAACACTTGTCACGATCATGTGTACAGCACAAGAACAATTTTTGATTTTCTCGCAAGAACTTTTTGGGTACATATTTAGGGTATTGTTTTCTCGCCACAGTTAACTCTTTTTGTTATGTCACGGGAATCGTCTCAAGGTTTTTCACAAATAGTTTCTATAGACTATTATAATGTAATGCAAGCCATAGTAGTCAAATTTGGATACTCTGCATCATCATCACATGTGTTTTCTGCACATTGCTATAAGTACATATTGTACGCACGTCCGACAAAATAGTGGACACAAAGGTATTTGGTGGTATTTTTGTCGAAGTGGGTTCTTCAAATTATGGACACTTTAAACACCATGTTTGAGAAAACAACAATTTAACCCATTTCAATCTAAAAACACTGCAAAGCATCTAAATCCTGAGCGCCATTTTCATCTCAAATAACGTTCCAGTGGATTCCTTATGACACTGCACTCCCGTCCAGGGTTAATAAATGATTCGCGAAGAAAAGTGTCTCTAAGAATAAGAATTTCAGTTAAAATACTTTCTTAACTTATCTTGTCCACTTGACAGAGACGGGTGTCGTAGTGGCGTGTGAACAAAGATTAAGTTACTTCTAGTTTTGTATTAATAAAGTTTAGAACATAATGTGTTATGAAGTTAAATTAAAAAGTTTGTGGCCTGAAGCTATAGCGTAACTTCAGTTGGTAATAAGGTACGTATTCTTATAAATGTGTAAGATTGTAGGTATTGAAAGTCACGTTAGTCATAACATCATGTCAGCGTCACGTCAGCATCTGGACAATAACATGTAAGCGTCTAGTCACTTTAGGTATAGCTACATCAGTCAGTGTCACTTCAACGACTATTCAGCGTCACGTCAGCGTCACTTTTAAGTCTCTCCAACACGTCTAATCACTATAGTAAGGTACATTTTATAATTACATCCGTAATTGCTAATGAACCAATCAAATGTTCGTAAGTCAGCGTCAATTTAACGTCTCTCCAGCATCATTAAAGTGAAAAAAATATGTTAATGGTAAAGTCACCAGGACATCGTTTCAACGTCTTTCCAGCATCACGCCAACGCAACCTCAGCAACGAACGCCAGCGTCAGCGTATCTTCGGTTATTACGTTAGCGTCGCTTATATTGTGTTCTCATAATGTGGTTTTACAACCACATATACGTTTTTTGTTCAAACGTACGGCGACAGCAAAATGTCAGCATCAATCCACTGTTTATCAAGCCTGTTTAAAAAAGCAACATGAATTTGTTTTTCTTCAGTTTTATTCGAATCTTCTCTCTTTTTTATGCGCTACGCCAAAGATCACATATATATTTTTTATATATATAATAGGCTTGCGTTTGACGGATGCATGCGGTCTATGTTGGAGCACGCTTGCCTAGAAGAAACCAATTCACTCGTGATTTGAAGACATTCAAATTGGACATCGTAACACGTTTCCCTTTCAGGCAGCGCATTCCACAGACTAGCAGTTCGCACAATAAATTTGGAATCAAAGCGCTTCGTACGGGTTTTTGGAATATAATCCATAAAGCGGTGACGATTTTTCGTGCCCGCTCTGGCAGTCCGATAGAAAAATGGGCAGGAGGGAGTTAGATCGTGCAGATCCGATGCACACTCCGAAAAGTACTCTCATTTCCCAAAAGTACCATTTTGGTGCTTTAGCGTTTTTTGCTTTCCACTGACGACATGTTTATTAAAGTACCATCCTCTCTCCTCTGTATGCGCTGCGCTGAATATCACATGTCATGTTTATTATAGTACATGAGCGCAGCGACGACCTGCAACAGAAGCATTTAAGGACGAGGCCAGGATACGTGAGTCTATAAATGATAATTTGTCAATAAGGCTTGTATAGTACTTTTTTCAAACATGCCGTGGATATTCACTTCGGTGTTCCCCGTTAGTGACAATCTGGGTGTCTTCAAGCCGAGAGTGAATAGGTTTCTTCAGGGCAAGCGTTCACTATCGTAGACCGCATCGTCGCTTAAAATCAGGCGAGATGGCGGCCAAGCGCAAGCCTTCTATTATAAAAAATAAATTAAAAAAACGTGAATATTTTGGGGCCAGTAACGCGTTTTATTTAAGCGTCTAGCAACCAAACTTAAAAATGGTCATGGCTTGTACTTTGAGATAATCACAAGATACAAGAGTAAAAGTAAAAGATCCTTAGCTGTCTGGAAATGTCAATTATTTTTAGTCTGTACAATCTAACACAACCTCTATGCATTCGCCTTTTTTGTGTGGAAAGCTTTTTGCACATTGAAATGTTATATTTATGCACACAAGGACTTTTTACTCCCTTATACAAGGTCCTTGTATGCACATACCTACCATAAATTAGAGGAAACAAAAATTGGCCGCCAGTTAATTTAAGGTAAAGGCGACGGTTTAATAGAATGATAGTTAGGTTTATTTTGTTGTTGTTTTTTTTTTTTCATGTTTGGTAGTAATAGTTTTAGGTTTTAAATATCTGTGTTATAAAATAATAATAAAAAAATATCGACGACGAATAAAGGTAAAGAAATGAAAATCAAATTTTCGCCGAAGTGGCGTCTTTATATTATGGACACATTAAATACCATGTTTAAGAAAACAATTCAAGACTTTCGCCTTTACCCCTACGTGCTAGCAATTATTCCCCGACAGCGTTTAATTTACTTTACCCAAAGCCTCAACAAAGAGATTAAATTATAATTATGTGAGCCTCAAGGCGTTTAATTTTGTGCTTATGAACGGAAAACATTGTTCGGGAACGTTCGAAATTTTGATTTTGAGTTAAGTAATAAACCTACGCAAGGGAGTTGTGAATTGGTATTTATAGGATGCTCAGCAATTGTCTAAAAGAGACAGTCGTTGACGAGAATTGACAAAGAAAGTTGAAACCTCTTCCGCTGCTTCTTTAAAACTCACTTCAATAAACCGTCCAAGTGCGAGTCGGACTCGCACACTGAGGGTTCCGTACCACCACAAAATACCATAAAGTTGTCTAAGTAACTGAATTATCAGTTAAAATTATTTTGCTACAGGCGTTCGAGTACAACTCAATTATAACTGGTAATGAACAGAAATTTGTCACCGACTTGCACTTGACCATTATTTATTACTTGTTATACTTTAGAGTATGTACTATAATCGTGCCAAAGTTTGACGCTTGTACGTATTATCGTTTTTACATTAGAGCTAATACAAAAATACGTTAAAAAAATACTTTTGTTGTATGGGGTTTTCGCTTCCCTTGCGAAATGTTGAATGGAAGGATTTCCCTTTGTTTTTACTTTTTAATTTTATATTTTTTATACTTTTATATTTGTTAGTTAATCCGCCGTAACGTTACTTACATATTCTGTGAAAATTTCAACGGGCCATCTATTACGGCTTAAAAGATACAGCCGCTAATAGATAGGACCAGACGGACGGACGGATACATCGTAGACTAATAGGGTCCTTTGGGTACGGAACCCTAAAAATTAGACAAATATCGCCACGATTCAGTCGACGCCGCTAGTGATATGAGAGCTGGCTTATTCAAGCAGAATTTTATTTTGCTTTTCAACGCAGGATGCAGCCCGCGCTCTTCGTACTTTGCCACAAGGCAACTTTTGGTTTTAGATTAAAAAAATTGTTAATAATGTAGGTAGGTGTTATACAAAAATATTAATGTAATACCCAAATACTCAACATTTAGTTATGATCGAATCAGTGTGAAACAAACTTTTGTTATTAGTCATTTTAATTTAAACTGTGGTATTTTTAATGACTTTGATATGAAGTGATTATATATTTTAATGGCAGTATAAAATGAACCTTAAGTACTTTACTGAACTATGTGCCCACTAAACTGTATACAGGGTTACGCATATAAACTGTACTAAGCCGAAAGGAGGTCATTGTACTCATCATTATGAACAACTTTTACTATGGGACCAAACCTGACTACACGAGAAAAAAAATCAGCATATGAGTACAATAACCTCCTTTCGGCTTAGTACAGTCTATATGCGTAACCCTGTATTACGTATAGAAGGCACTGTAAAAAAACAATGTTAAATGATTATCTAAGAAACTGGTGTCAAATTATATTATCTGAAAAATAATAAATAAAATATTCGGGACATTTTTGCACAGATGCATGGTCACCTGACCGCATATTAAAGCAAAGCTTGTCATATAGCTGCCAGAGACTGATAAACATGCATATATAGTTTTCACTAGCAACTGGATCAACGAGCTATCTAAATATTTATTATTTATAGTTTCATAGGAATAAGAAGCAATATGATCTTGGTAGCGCAGCAGTTTCTAAAACTTGGAGAGGTTCCAGCTATATGGAAATTGTAATCAGTACCTACTCTACAAGGGAATACGTACGACCCACAGGGAAAAATAATATACTTAAAATTTGCTTAAAACAATGGCCATAGGACCAAGGAGTTTACGTTGAACTGGACAACATTTTAAAAACGGATTCTGTTTCATCAAACAATTTGCAGACGCAAAAGTAACTTTGTCTCTCCATCAGCTTTCTATATTTTCACGATCAACTGCTGAACCTTTATTGATGAAGTTTGAAAAGGAAGGAGTTTTTATTGAAGTAGTATTTTATCTCGATATAATTAGGGTATTTTTTTAATAACAGCTGGTAAAACTTACGTCTAAAATTTTGTTAATAATGCATAGATGTAGATAACGAGATATGCCTACCGGAACATTCATGTCCCAGATGTGTAGGTAGGTACTTGAAGAATTGCGCCAATTGTCTGAATATATTCGCTGCCTGAGTGGGTGTTCCCCGATAGTTACAATCTGGGTGTCTTCAAGTCGAGAGTGAATAGGTTTCTTCTAGGCAAGCGTGCTCCATCGTAGGCTGCATTATCGCTTAACATCAGGCGAGTTGGCGGCCAAGCGCAAGCCTATGTAAAATTAAAAAAATATTTAAAAAAAATCTCAACTAAAAAGGTCGCACTGTTCTCTACTACACAAATCATAACGCTCTCAAGTACGACGACAGCTCAACAACAAAGACTGCGTGCAACTGGTTGCAAACTGTTTAGTGCGTTTTATGCTTCAGCGTACCCATTGGGCCGATCCTTTTAATATACGTCAGTAACTCAAAAATATTTTAGATTTAAATTGCATGTTATTGAGAAATTGTAAACAATAAATAAAACCGGGTGCGAAACTTAATATTTTAATAACAGCAAGATGCAATTCCAGTGTACTTACCTGTGAAATTGGTACTATTCCAAGAGATCCCGGCTGCGATGCAATCTGCTAACTCGACTAAACTGAGTAATGAACTGACTTAATATGAGAGAATTTGCTATACGCACACCACTGCACTTCTGGATAAGGTTTAAAAGTATCTATATAATCAAAGAAAGAAACGGTTGTTTGTAATTAATAAATAACATGCCATTTTTTTTTTATTCCTAAATGCACACTCCTTCTTCCCCGAGTTGGGGCTTTTGGCTCCGCATGATTGATGCAGTTGCCATATTCAAGTCGTATGAGTTTAGTTTTAGAATTTAAAGGTAGGGAAACGATACGCGAAAATTAGGATATAGGAAGGATTAGGATGGACGGAACTCATGCCCCTGTAAAGTGGTGGAGACTTTACAAGAGGCTCCTATGGAGTTTTGGAAACAACACGAAAAGACACGTTTCACCTCGTTATATCACTTCCCCACACTCGGGCACGTTTACGAGCACTTAATGAATAATAATTCACCATTTAGTACACATTAACACTCGAAAATACACAAGTTTAGGAAAATAATCCAACGAGCCGACATGTTTTTTCCGCGTTGGCGCCAAAACTCAAATGCACACTCCGTTATGAGTAATACTAAGTATAAATGTCATTGTCAAAGTTGAAAAGTCATCATTGCTAATGTGACAAGTTTTTGGCGCCAATGCATCGATTCTCTGTACTATAAACTAAACTAAATTTTACAGCTCAAAAATGGTTGCCATCCTTTTCTCACATATTAAAATGAAAAGAGAGACACATAATTTTAGTGTTGTCAGATTAGTTTAGTTTAGTGTGTGGTATGACAGAATCGACGCCAAGAAACTTGTGTATTTTCGAGTGTTAATGTATAATAATGGTGTGTTATTATTTATTGAGTGTTCGTGCATGTGCTCGAGTGTAGGCTAGGATTCCATTCTCTATCTCGTAGCTCACTTGTAGCTAACTCCGACACACTGAATTCTAATCCCCACTAGGATTCCATCCCCTATATCACAGCTCACTCGTAGCTACGCTGACACACGGAATTCTCCCCACTAGGATTCCATCCTCTATATCACAGCTTACTCATAGCTACGCTGACACACGGAATTCTCCCCACTAGGATTCCATCATCTATATCACAGCTCACTCGTAGCTACGCTGACACACGGAATTCTCCCCACTAGGATTCCATCCTCTATATCACAGCTCACTCGTAGCTACGCTGACACACGGAGTTCTCCCCACTAGGATTCCATACTCTATCTCGCAGCTCATTCAAAGCCTCAGATTTGACAAATATGGGAGCTATGCCTTAGTATAATGACTGTTTATGTTTCACCAACGACGACGACAAAATGTATGAAACAGTAGTATGAACAGGCTTGGTAGGTACACCCTTTCCGCGTAGCCCTGTATACCTACATGGATAATATATTATAATTAGTCATTCTGTAAAGCCTAATTTAATTTATGTATATACATTGAACCTCCACACTGAACGACAGCATGCCTTTTGCATCCACTGGATGCCAGCGACTCTTACTATGTCGTCGGTCCATCTAGTGGGAGGCCTACCTACGCTGCGTCTTCCGGTTCGTGGTCTCCACTCAAGAACCTTTCTTCCCCATCGGTTATACACCCAGCCCAGCCGATTATTACTTATAAAATATATCTATTACTAGAGCTCAGTCGAGCGTCAGATTTTTTCGGCTATGTTAAACTGGGAAGCGTTGACTTTTCAATGGCCGCATCTAAGTCACGCAGCGTTGACTTTGTAGTGGGCGTTGGGCTTAAGTATTTTATTAAAATATAGGCTATCGAGACATTAATGTCGATTTAAAATCTCTTAAGTTCTTTCAACCATAATATAATCGAAATTTAAGGGCCGGTATGTAGCCGGGCTGCAGCTGTTTATACAAAAACTGGGTTGAAATGTCTAATCTTTCCAAGGAAATTAAAAATAAACAAAATATGTACGAAACATATCTTTTTATTAATAAGTAATATTATTAAAATAATAACAAAAACCCCGCCTGCATAATGTACCATATATGATACTGCGGGCATAAAGAGAAATTCAAAGACACCTGCAGTACAAGTACCGTTCTTTATCGATCGTCAAATTCGCTAAAATGCCATAGAATCGATCACAGCGAGTACTGAAAAAATGGCATATTATCGAATTTGACGACCTCAACTGTCAATTTGACGATCGTTAAAAGAACGGTACTTGCACTGCTATTCGTCATAATCGGTCTAGCCATTTGGGCAATAGGAAGACAGAAACATAAAGAAAAAAATATACATACTATACGCCAAAAACATTTTCTTCTTGGGCGTCTGGGTAAAAATGACGGCAAACTGTGAGCAAAACACATGCAAATAATTTTTGCACAAATAAGTATTTTAACCCAGGTGTGTGAATTTTAACCAAGGAAGAAAGATAGACTAAGAGGAAAGACAATAGCGGAACATTAGGGCGTAGCTCGGAAATTTGCCTAAAAACTATACGAACTTAGATGGCGCCGTAATTTGAGCGTGCTATAGGTTGTCTCAAACTTCCGTAAGTGCTGCAGTCAGATAATGTACTAAAGGGTTCTACAAATTACCGTAGCGCTAGTATCGCAGTCAAGTTTCGCAGCATTTCAAGAGAAGCGTTACTCATACCAATAGATGGCGCCTTTTCTTATTCCCTTGAGATATTGCGAAACTTGACTGCGATACTAGCGCTACGGTAATTTGTAGAACCCTTTCGTACATTATCTGACTGCAGCACTTACGGAAGTTTGAGACAATATATAGCACGCTCAAATTACGGCGCCATCTAAGTTTATACCGTTTTTAGGCAAATTTCCGAGCTACGCTCTAATGTTCCGCTATTGTCTTTCCTTTGATTTTAACACCACGTTGATGGACTCCTTTAAATCGCGGTAATAGAATATACATATTAAATTTTAGGAGCTTTAGTGACAATGATGTATTAATACCAATTAAATTAGCTTTATTGTTGTATTAATACTCATTATAGGTACTGTCACAAGTTCCGTCTGGTCCCTGAGATTCATTGAAAATGACAATAAAAAGTTCTTAAAAAAAACACCTAGCATTTTATTTTTCGCACCCTAGGCAAGTATAAGTTCTCAAAATCAATTCTTTAATAAATTCGTTGATATCGAATATTCGTGTAGTTGCAAACGTAAGTCTTAAAACAATTAAAATTATAACAAACAGCGTAAGAATACTTATGTCCGTAAATACGTATCGAAATCCAATTTAGAAAGTCACATTTGGTATTGAATTCTATACATATTTTACGCACGTAAATATACGTAATTTGCTCTTAAAATAATATATCCTTAACCTTGTAACCTTTGAGATTACATCCTAAATCAGCAGCAACTTAATACACTCTCAAAAGTGTCATTCAGTAAGATATATAGAGTTATCTTTTGCGTTCTTTTCCAGAACTTCTTTCGGTGTATTTTCTTCTTGTTTCTTTTCTTCTACATCGATGACAGCCTCTTTCTTCACAGAAGGTGCGGTATCATCCTTTTGTAAGGAAAAGGTCCCAATCAAACATTCGATGTAAGGCGGAGGTTTTTCAATTCTCTGGATCACTATCGCTGCCTTTAAGTATTGGGTATACCTCCTAACGATGACTAGGAAAAATGCCGCTATCACTGGAAATAAATAAAAAAAACGTTAGAACAAAACGTGGAATTGACAATCTAGTGCAAGGGCCTTACGGACAACTGCTATTACACGCACCTAATCCGCTCAGTTGGAAAATCACGCGACTACAAACCTTATCGCGCCCAGATACGGTTTGCGGTCGCGTGATTTTCCAACTGAGCGGATTAGGTGCCTGTAATAGCACTTGTCCGTAAGGCCCCAGGTCTTTTTAGATTACGCCATAACCATTCTTTAATAAACCAGCCAAGTGCGAGTCGGGCTCGCGCACTAAGGGTTCCGTACCACCACAAAATACAGTAAAAATTAAAATTAAAAAAAAAAAACAATTTGGCCCTACTTAACGCCTACGAAAATAGCCAAGCAAATGCTACGCCGCGCCGTCACATACGACGCTCGGTATAACTTTTATATCGTTCCGTACCCAAAGGGTACAAACGGGACCTTATTACTAAGCCTGTCTGTCTGTCTGTCTGTCCGTCTGTCTTTCCTACCTATTAACGACTGTATCGTTCGAACCGTAATAGATAACCAGTTGAAATTTTCACAAAATATGTAATGTTACGGCGGATTAACTAAAAAATAACAAAAAAGGTAAAAATTAAAAACTAACGAAAGGGGGGTCCCCATACAACAAACGTATTTTTTTTTTACAAATTATTGTATTAGCTCTAATGTAGAAACGATAATACCTACGTACAAGCGTCAAACTTGACATGATTATAGTACACTCTCTAACTAAAGTATAACAACATATAATAAATATTGGCCTTGGACAAGTGCTATTCGGTGACAAATTTCTGTTCATTACCAAGTTATAATTGTGTTATACTCGAGCGACTGTAGCAA
This sequence comes from Agriopis aurantiaria, assembly GCA_914767915.1. NCBI lineage: Eukaryota > Metazoa > Arthropoda > Insecta > Lepidoptera > Geometridae > Agriopis > Agriopis aurantiaria. The sequence goes on along the minus strand of OU612001.1, from coordinate 5,294,733 downwards.
ACTGCGCTGCAATTACTCCGACAAATTTTGGAAGGCGTTATAATAACTGGTAGTTCGGTTATTTGGACAACCTTATTGTATTTTGTGGTTGTATGAAACCCTCAGTGCGCGAGCTCGACTCGCACTTGGCCGGTTTATTCTATGCAACTACATAGAAAAGCTAAAATTTTTACTCAAAATTTAATTTAATATAAAAAATTCTATGAAATGCAAAAAAAATATCGTGATTCAAAGTTTGGTGCCAGAGTTGTTTTAAATAATGATGACCACTGCAACTACTTTTCGGTATAGTACTACCGTTCCGTATAAATACGAACTCACCATTGGTCCTATGATAATTAAAAAAAAAATGTTGATATTGTAATTGTAAATGTTGTTGATCTTTTTGGTTGATACCCTTTCCAAACAACCTAGTATTATAGCGTAGCCTAAATAGTTACGTAATTATTTATTGAGATGGAAATAGATTTCAAGGTCGGCCATAGTCTAGTTACATAGTGCAATCAAAAGGTCAGCCCCCCGATTCTACTAAACAAATTGTCTTTAAATTGTAATTGTTGCGATTTTAATTGTTAAATAACTGCCTCAAAATTGACAGTTTTTAATATTTTTTTTCACTAGAAAAATACAACCACCTAATATTATAACTTAGTGTGAAAAAACTATTCAAACTGACAACTTTGAGGCAATTATTTAACAATTAAAATCGCAACAAGTACAATTTAATGACAATTTGTTTAGTAGAATCGGGGGGCAGTTTGTTTAATTAAAGATGATGACTCAATATTGAATGTTCTAAATAAACCCATTATAGATAAGTATCATTATTTTGAGTACGTTATGTAGGGTGATTAAATAATGGATTACATTAAGAACTAATTACATCAATCGATTCCGATAAAAACGTGTTTCGTTAGATTGAGTTACTTTTTTTTTTAAATCCTTAATAGGCTTGTGAAAGTCAACTCTCCGGCCTACGATGGAGCACGTTTGCCTAGAAGAAACCGATTCATTCGCGATTTGAAGATTTAGGAAAAGCCATTCAGGCAACGCGTTCCACAGCCTAGTAGTTCGCACAATAAAATTGAAATCAAAGCGTAATTGTAGTTCCTCTAATGTAAAAACGGTAATTCGTGATTATAGCATATTACACAGTCTAGAGTACAACAAATAATAAATAATGGCCAAGTGCGAGTCGGCGACAAATTTCTTTTCACCACCAAGTTAAGCAACGCGCCGTCGGTACTTGGATGGGTATAAGCATTTTTTATGCCATAGGTGGCAAACATTCTAAAGGACCGCCTGATGGTAAGCGTTCACCGTCGCCTATGGATACCTGTAACACCAGGGGCATCACAGATGCGTGATGATCCGCCTGGGCGTGATGTCGTCTTTTTGCACTCCTTTTTATATTTTGTGATGGTACGGAACCCTCAGTGCGTGAGCCCGACTCGCACTTGGCCGGTTTATTTAAGACAAACTGCCAACGAATGGATTGCACTTTCTATTAAGTATAACCTGGGTTTCTTCAAGACAAGATTAAACAGGCACTTCATGAGTAAGCATGCTCAGTCACTTACCATCAGGTGAGTCGTGATCAAAAGATAGCCCATTTCATCATTAAAAATACTTACATAAATCAAGCAGCTTCAAGAACCAGTAGGTTTCGTAGTCCACGGTATCGTAGAGCTGCGGCTGGTATCCAAAATACACGACCTGCACCAACAGCTTCACGATGGACAGACTGAAGAACATTCTCATCGGCTCGGGATTCCTCTGCAAAATGGAAGAAATTTTTATTTCCGGGACTTATAGTATATCTTTTTCTGCCTAGCGTGTATCACGGCATGAGCTGGGATTCAATTCTTCCTTTTCCTTTTCTTTTCAAAATTGATGGAATACATACACAAAATACATAGATTAATCTAATACTGGGTGACGTGGAAAGGATGTACTAAGCTGAAAGGGGTCTATAGAACCAGTCATTATGAACAACTATTGCTATGGGCGCAATTTGCTATCAGCTTAGTATACACTCTTTGTCAGATCTGGCACTCATTTCGAACCTAACCAACTGAAGACGGACTCTGGGTGCACTCCCACCAGAAGCTCTTGCGGTCGCCCCTGTTGAACCCCCCCAGGGAGTTCAATGGGGGGCGGGGGGGGTTCAAGTGGAAAGAACGCTTCGCAACATTCGGCCTTCTATACGGAGGTCACTGGTTCGCTTCATTCGTCACCTCGGACCCTTCGCACCGCTAGGTCTCGTATGGCTTGCTCCACTCAGGACATCCCTTGAGCTTCTGGCTCTCGCACTTTTTATATAACGTCTAGGGGTCGGGACCACAAGACTATAATAGGTGGCATCGGGGTGCTCTATGTCGGGTCTGTTACTCATATCGAACTCAACCAACTCAAGTCTGGGTCCTCCGTATCGGATCTAAGCGAGGCACTTCCTAATTTTTTTATAGGTCCTAGTTACATTTAGGAATTGCATAAAATACTTGGAAAAACAAACATTTCCTAGAAAATGGTATAGGTAGGTATGTATTAAACATCTTTTAACAAAACATATACTTTTAATAAACATTATAATGCATGTATTTTAGTAAAATTATTATTAGACATTATTCATTATCAATTGTATAATTTTAAAGTAAACTGACATTTTTACTATTTTCATATAAGTTCTTGTAATTAGTTTAAGTAACTGCTTGTATGCTGACAAAGCGGGACCTGGAGAACTTTAATTTTCTTACACATATACCAACTTTGTAACCCAGGCTCACGGGCTCAATAAATTGAATTTGAATTTGAATTTGAAACATTTTTCACATCTCTTAAACTAGCTCAGCATTGTATATACATTTCCTAGAAATTGTACACAATTTTATAAGTTTCATACATTTCATTAAGGTTAGATCGGTACATAATTATAGATAGATGACGTTACGGTAGGATAACCTCATCGTCTATGCCCATCAGGAATATATCTACAATTTATTTAGGTATTAAAATAGGTTAAGTTTTTTAAAAGGTTTTTGAATTGTCAGGCGCCGCGTTAACCAGGCGCTCTGAAAGATTTTTGAAAATGAGGTGAGTTCCCTGCCCCTAAGGGCCTAATGTGTCGGTGTTTGGGACGCCTCAAGTATGTAACTACTGCCGAGGTTAGCATAATTGCGTCGCTTGTGCTGCTCTGCCGAATTGGCAGAACTAGTAGGTGGGAAAGCGAAATACATACAACACAATAACTGCATTGTTTGTATTACTAGCACATGGAATTAGTAAACAACCGCCAGACTATTACATCACTCTCTTTTATCAGTACGGGATTTACATCGTAGGGATTTTACCAAGTGAGTCCAGTGCATCAAGGTTAAACGGTATTTATATTAAAATCATACCTATAAACTTCCATTTATTGTTCGAAATTGCGGGGACGAATTTTTTCAATTCCTCATATATGGGACTTATTTCAAACTGGCGTGGGAATATCTATTGTAAATTCCGTAACTTTACCTAAAACTTTCAACGTTGCACATACCTCATGGACACTCTAGGATCAGTTACTCAGACCCACGCAGTCGAAAAACGTTGCCGACCCTTAAATAGATTACCTTAAATAGAAATAGTTTTTTTTCGCAATCAAGGTCATTGTTACCCGACTACGGTATGCCAAAAGGAAGGTTACGTTGTCAGCAGTTCTATGTAGGTATGTTTGTATTTTCGAAGGTATGCTCCACCTTAGCGTCTAAACTAATAATCCGATTTTGATAAATTAAGTGTCATGTATTAAAAATAAAGACCGTTGCTTTTCCTATAAAGTTCATCGAAATCCAAATTTTTTGTTGAAATCGGTTGAAAATGGCTACAAGTGAATTTTTGTTTACTAACAAAAATTAGGTGTTATGTGTTTTACTAAAAACTACTTTTGTAAATTGATAATAGATAAGTTGAGTTTTTCCAATATTTCAAGCAGTTATTAAAAGAAAAATTCAGATTTATTTATTACAGTTTTTTAATAGATCTTTCTGCTTCTGCGTTGATAAGAAAGCCAAAAATGCGATTTCGTTACTTTTTACGTCGAAAAATTTGTGATCTCCCATTTTTTGTAGAACTCTGTATAATGTAGCACTACAACTAAACTGACCTTATGCAGCGCCCCAACATACGCAGTAACAATCCTGAACCAGATGAGATTGATGAAGAAGTTGAGGACATCCACCAGGTAAACGTGCAGCATCCCTGGGTAGCACCGCGTCACTGGCGGCACGGCCATGTACTCCACGTAGATGCTATACTGGCTTCTGATGATGCGGGGGAACGGGTAGAAGCCATGGGTGCCGAGGTTCAGCACCAGGAGAAACGGCTCCAGAAATGGGATGTTTGTTACTGAATGGAGCTGTAAAACGAGTAAAGTTAAACTTTTGACAAATAAGACATTTTAACTTCTTATGCGTAAGCGTGCTCCATCGTAGACCGCATCATCGCGAGGTGGCAGTCTAACGCAAGCTTACCTATTACTCAATAATAGGCTAGTAAATGCACAATGCATGTCCTGTTTTTGTGTAACCATTTATCTCATTTCTATTGTGTAGTTACAGTTCGTTTTTCATATCAAATTATTATTACCTATGCAAACGCGTCAGAATATTTGTTTTTGGGCAAATGCTTGAAGACAAGTGTAATATAATTATTTGGCAAGATCACTCCAAAATTATCAAGAGCAGCGAGGCAAGATGCAAATAGACAGCGTAGATACAAGCACTACATGTAGGTAGAGCATCTACACTATCTACTCTGAATGGAGCGTATCTGTTGTTGCTAGGAATACTCATATGAGATCGAAATAGATGTTATACCTATTGAAATGTTTTAGGTGTCTATCGGGACTTATCGCGCATTGTTTTATTAAGTTAAAAATAAGTCAAATAGAGACCCGGGTAAGTCCTAAAACTGCGACCATACCCACCGGAGGATGGGCAGCAGCATCCTATTAGTACACCGTGAACATCTGCGATCCTTAAGCCGCCTGCCAAGCTTAGGGTATATGGCAACACCCCTCTTAAAGAGGCCCTTGTTCAGCAGTGGACGTTTACTAGCCGATAATGTGTTGTTAAATAGGTCCCGATGGACATTTAAAACATGTGTTTATATCGCGAAACACTCGAGCAAAAGTATTTATATTGTCAAATCAACAGGCACTCGAACAAAATCATTCGTATTATTTATCCACAAATGAAAGTCCCGTCAAAATAGTTCCAACCATTTTTAAGTTCATAGGGTACATACACTCCGCCTTTTATATATAAGACTAGCTACTCCTTATATCATCAGCTATCTGCCAGTGAAAGTCCTGTCTAAGTTAATAAAGGCCGAAATTATATTTAAAACTGCAAAACTCCGTCATGTTTTGAGTTTATCAAAATCTATGGTTAATTTAAATTTGACTTCCTGTGGTAGGTATTCATTAGTAATTTTTTTTATGTACTACGTGTTTTCGTTTATTTTTAGGCCTCTCCCAAGGAAGCTTAATCATCGGGTTTTCATTTCCAGTAGCCTTACATACGTATATCGTCACTCGACCGAGTATCAAGGCGTCCTACGCTACGATTGCAGATTTATGGTCTCCACTCTAGAACCGGTCTAGCCCAGCGGTTATCGGTTCTGCGATATATAAATGGTCGGTTCATTGCCAATTCAACTAGTAGCTAGTTACTAGCTAATAGGTTTGCAGAGATTATATAGATCGGTGACGTTGGTTCTCAATTTTGATATATTTATACGTCAGAATTTAGTCTTTCAGCTAAAAAGACGTCTATATTCTGTAGAGTGTAGACAGGTACGTCAACAGGCATTATTATTGACTGAGCGAAAAGAGACAGAGAGTATTTCTATGTATGTTTACTGTCTACTATCTAGGTAGGTACCTAACATTTGTACATTTCAGCTGTTTGTTTTCTAATAAAATGTTTGTATATTTGTTTGACAATAACTTGCGTATCATTGATCCGATTCATGAAATGTTGTAGGCAAGTAATTCATTTAAATACAATCTTTAACTTCGAATAAAAATTAAATTGGTCCAGGGGTTGCTAAAATATAGCAGCTAAAATATAGCTATAAATACTATTGGGGTTGTGTGGTCTCAATTCGGAGTGGACAACTAGTTATAAATGCCTCGAGACACAATACATAATATAGAGTCACAATCGTGCCAAAAATATCCGAATCAAAACTCGGCGTACGCTACGAATTGCGCCGACTTTTGTTTAGTTACAAGATAACTGCGGTGCAGAGCGACGATGACATAGCGGACAACTAACGTTGAACACTATGCAAGCTACATAACGTCTAAATTGGAGTAAATGTGGCATTGTGAACTATATAATTGATACAATTCGGACGTTTTTTACTGTTTTCACTGAGGGATTGTGAGTCTATAAGAATTGTATCTCAATGTATAAATGAGAAAAATATTCGTTCCAAATAATCAAAAGATGTTCTTTGTTCCTCCGGATTTACTTACGTCAACTTGATCAAAGTTAAAAACAAGTTTGAGTTATGACGTGTCTTTTACTTTTCTTCACTTGGCTGAATCGTTGACGCATACATTAGAATTTGATTAAGTGTTAATACTTAATGGTACATGCGAAGCCTAAATAGGGTTACGCGGAAAGGGTTTACTAAGCCAAAAGGGGTCCGTTAATACTCATCATTATGAACAACTTTTAATAAGGGACCAATTCTGAAATTTAAAAAAAATATGAGTTACTCTATACATGTTGTCGAGTGTGTCAATTTTCTATCGAACAGTTGATAACTTTTTCGTGATTTTAGTGTTGGGACCAACAACAGCAAAAATATAAGTCCTACTAATATTATAAATGCGAAAGTTTGTATGTATGGATTTATAGATGTTTGTTCCTCTTTCAAGCTGCAACGGAACAACGGATCGACCTGATTTTTTGCATTGCATTATGCATTTGCATATAGTCCAAGAGCCAGAGAGTGACATAAGTTACTTTTCATCATCATCATCACCATTTTTCATCACTACGCGGGTGAACCGCGGGGCGCAGCTAGTTTTTCATAATGATGAGACCTTCGCTCTTTTCGGCTTACCTTCTTATGGACCCTTAATTAACTTTTTCCACATCGTCCCTTGGACCCATTCTAGAATCCTAGAACATTATGTCAACAAAGCAGTAAGTACCTATTTTTAGAGTTGCGTGACTGAGAGTACTTAGATCTAAACAATGCAGTAGATATCTGTTGATGCTGTGAAACAATGGCTTTAATAGTAGGTCATTCCATCACGCGTTGTACAAGAGTACTTTATATACCACTGAAAAACGTAGGTAATTATAATAGGCCGAAAGGTTCTGGAATGGAGACCACGGACTGGTAAGCGCAGTGTAGGACGTCCACCCACAAGACGGACAGACGACCTAAAAGAGACCCCAGGGAAACGCTGGATGGAGGCCGCTTCCAACCGGCCCTTTTGGAGGCCCTATGTCCAGCAGTAGACGTCTTATGGCTGAAATGATGATGACTAGACGACTGGTGAGACAGTGGAAATATTTCGGGATATCATTGTCATCTATATGAATAAGTTTTACTATATTTCAGGGACAAACCCTGAAATCGGGAAAATAATCAGCTGTTCCATACATTTCGTCGGGTGTCAAATGTGTCAATACTGTCAATGAACTTTTTCTATGGAACAGCTGTTTTTTTTCCCGTGATTTTATGGTTGGTCAAATATTTTTTTAATACTCCCTATGTACTCCAAACTGGCTTGATCGATTTTGACAGGCCTGTCACTGACATATAGCTGACAATATAAGGAGTAATCCACGCGGGTGAGCCCGCAGGGCGCAGCTAGTGTTATTCACAAGATGTCCAGGCGGTTTTTTTAAATGCCTACTCAGTGATTTTTTATTTTCAAAAATATTTAGAATGTGCAAAATAAATTGGCCCCCGCTCCCCGGCCAATTTATATCTTAGACTGACAAGCGCAGTGCAATTACGGGCGGGATTTTTAACTGATGAAGTTCAAAAGTCTGTGGCACTGCACTGATCTGAGCAAGCGTGTCGCTTACCATCAGACGAGCGACATGCTCGTATCGACTCTCATTAAAGAATCTACTGGGTCACAGCTCTTCGGTATACTGTGAAATATAGGAAATCTAAAACATATTATTAGCTTTGAGACCTCATTCATATTCGTAACGAATTCGGACCGCTTTAGCATCAAAATTCGTCATGACTAAATATGTTGAATGACCTAACTCTAGTGCAAGAAACGGTAATTTGTTTGCATTACCATAGAACACCTAAATAATAAAATACTTACTTTGTCAACATTGACGTCGCACTGGAAGCCATTGGTCACAATGGCAACCGTCAGCAAATGATATGCGATATCTGCAACACTGGACGCCTGAAATGCAAACAAACAGTTCTTAGAAGTGTCTGTTTTGATACCGGGAGCCTTACGGCTATCTATTACAAGCGAATGTGTTTATATGGTTGCAAAAAGTTGCACGACTGCAAACCATATCTCGATGCGTTAATAAGTAGCCGTAAAGCCTCTGATGGAAATGAAACCTAATTACGTACCTAGAACTTGACAGTGATTTCAAGTCATTGATAGTAATGATCATGTTACATCTTACTTGAAACTTGAGCTTGTTGATATTTGCTTTGCTAAGGTCTTAGTTTTCGTAATTCAATTCGTAATAGGTAGTAGTAGGTTCCGTCAATTTATATAGGGTCGTCCAAAGATTTATTGAAGCTGGATAACCATCCCATTACATAAACAAATGAAACGCGATAATAACAAAATAATATCGGGAAAACAAAACAAAACAAAAAATGAATGTCTAGCACAGATCTACTATGTCTAGAGAACAAAATGAATATCGGAATAATGCAGCATGGTGGCAAACTTCTTAGAGATGTCAGTGAGAAGAGATGAACCTCTGAACCAACTAGAATTTGGCATTGTTTTAGCATGATTGAGAATGTACATATCCATTACATTCTCAATCATGCTAAAACAATACCAAATCCTAGTTGGTCCCAAGGATAATCCCAGGATACTAATATTTTGAATATACAAAATTGTAGAGGTTTTTCCGTACTCATCCTATGATCCTATGATCCTAGTAGATAAATAAATAAATAATAATAAATATTCGGGACATTTTTGCACATGCGTTCATCTGACGCCAAACCACAAACTAAGCAAAGGATATAATATGGCTGCCAGAGACTAACACGCAGATATTGAACAAACACAAATTTACACATTAATGTTTGCCTTAGGTGGGAATCGAACCCACGCCCCCAAGCTCAGAAGGCAGGTTCACTACCAACTGAGTAAACGGGGCTATCTAAGATGACAGTAACTGTAGATAATAGGCATGATGACTAATATTTTTTATTACCTCATAAAAAAGCTGATCATAAATACATCAACATCAACAAAAACAAAATTAAAATTAGTTCAAAAATAAATAAGATATAAGCATTTTAATTTAATTTAATTTCATGCTAGACAGAGAGCGCACTATACTGAGCCGTGACGTCACGGCTCAGGAGCGCCATACAAATGCTATACTAACACACGCATTGCGAGAAAGGGATAGAACATCCCCTCTCCATCCCCACCTAAAACTTTAAATACTCATATCTCAGAAATTTATCGGCCAATTCAAATATTTTTTTCAGTATGTGTAATGTATTTAGTTATATTCATCGCTAAGCCGGTTATTTGTAATAAATTAAACATTAGGAATCATGCCTATTAAAAATGTCGCTGTCTTCATTTGTTTTTCTTCTTTTTGTTTTGTTAATCCTTTTTTCTTTCAGTTTTTTTATTTTTTTTGGTTTTACTATTGAAAGTCTTTGATTATTATAGTTTCTCATCTCATCTCTCCTTATGTCTTTGTTTTACAATTATCTCTAGTCTAATCTATATTACCTGCTAATCCTGAGTTATATTAAATTCTACAATATTATGTCATAAGCCTACATTCGGGGCTAAGAAATACTCATGTATTAAATAAATAAATATAATAAATATACGGGACATTCTTGCACACACGATCATCTGACCCCAAACTAAGCAAAGCTTGTGATATGGCTGCCAGAGACTGATATACATACATATATAGTTTTAAATACATACTTAAATAGATATTAACAACCAGATATAGAACAAACACAAATGTTTATCACATAAATGTTTGTCCTACGTGGGAATCGAACCCACGCCCCCAAGCTCAGAAGGCAGGTTCACTACCAACTAGACCAACGGGCTATCAAACCTAAGTTCCTATTACCTAAGTTCAATTTCAAAGTGCTTGCATCCCTATTTTCATCTATACAGGGTTATTGGTATTTATTTATTTAGATATGTAATAACCTTTTGCAGGAAGCTACTCTACCCTAGACCTAGCATCATACCTAACAACTTCATGACTTTTTACAAAACTTAACACATTCACTAAAATTTTATGGAATTTTTGCGAAAAGCAAATGAATGGAATTGCCTGGTTAAAATAAGTGGAATTAGAATAATTTAAGAAACCCTTTAATTTTATAACAATAACCTTGAATATATTATGAAACATTAACGCAAAAGAAGATCAATTCCAAAGTACAAAACCCGAAAGTACAAACATGCACGCAATGAAGAATTTTGAATAAAACTGAAAAACCACTTACCAAATGCAGGTATCCGATAATCATACACAGCGTTCGTAACCGCACTCCACATAAGCCTTCATTTAACTCCGTCATTTTCCCACAAAGCCGTATAAAAACCACAGAAAACTGCCACTGAAACAAAAATAAAACCTTGAAATTAACGCGTATCTAGCAATTAAACATAAACAAGGAAAATGTTCGCGAAAAACTTTTCAATCACTCAATCAATTCACGGTTGTCTTCACACAAAACTTACCGAAGGAAAAATAAATTCAAAATCACGCTGGTCAAAAACAATTTAAAACATCCCGAATTCGATCAAGAATGGAATTAATTTGCGAATAGACTTGACTGTGCTCGAACGTTGCGTTAATACTGCAGTGTTTCATTTCATTTCATCGCACGCGCACCACGCCCACAGATACAGGTCAACGCTGTGTACAAATTGTGATGGTGTGGGTGAGTCAAGTCGGTGTATCAAATTGCGCGCACGTGAATGGGTTGCGCTTGTGTGGAAATCGGTTTGTTATTAAACGTCCATGTGTTCGTTCGTGAGTGGGGTGGATTAAGGCCATAATTTCGGGCTGATAGGTATTTTTAATTTATTTCTTTTCTACTCGATTTTAACAGTTTGACTTCAATTGTTATAAAAAAAAAAATATTACACGATTTGATTCAGTAGTAAAAGTGTAGGTAACTATAAACAATACCAAAACAACAATCAAAAGAAAGGAGTTCAAAAATATAACCTAAATAATAATAATAACAATATAACGAGAGTAGCCAGTCAGCCTCAAAGAAGTCCTGTCGAATTTAGACTAGTTTTGACAGCTTGTGAGTGAGAGTGTGTAACTTATCAAGTCCGTAATTTGGTATGGCCAATGGCCATAGAATAAAATAGAGGTAAATTTATCGTAAAAAATAAACATTCACAGTAAAATGGCGAGTGAAACCGTTCTACAACAAAAATACTGGTATTAGCAAATCTCCAAGAACTACGGTAATTTTCGCTTGTGAAAATTAAAATCTTGAGGGGGTACTAGCCTCTTACCTACCTAGATCCACCCCTGTATAAATGGTGAGTGTTCTTGGAAAACCCCCAGTGTTACCGGCTTGCGAAGATATTTTATAAGGAAATTATAAATGTTTATGTTTTGCTATAAGAAATATTTGAAGCTAAACAAGAAAGGATAGCAATATTATTTATTATTTATGTTCAGAATTTAGGTGAAGTTTTATCATCATACCTACTAATCTGTGTTTGTTGACTTGTTTGTTCCTCTTTTACGCAACAAGAGAGCAAAGGATCTACGAATTTTAATCCCCGACGCAAACAGAGGGGTTTTATAAGTTTATCTGTGTCTCTGTATCTGTGTGTCTGTCTCTGGCATCGTAGCTGCAAAACGGCTGAACCAGTTTCGAATTAGTTTTTTGTTTGAAAGGAGACTTGGACGTGAATGTATGATTAGCTATGATTCAAGAAAATCTGTTCAGCTGTTTGAAGATTATCAGCTTTTTATCGGGGTTTATTAGATTTCAAAATCTACTTACATTTTTACTATCGAAACTTGCTGCGTTCGCGGTTTCACCCGCGTAGTGATGAAAAATGGCGTTGATGATGATGATGAAAAGTAGCCTACGTCACTCTCTAGCTCTTGAACTATACCCATGCAAAAAATCAGGTCGATCCATTTTTCCGTTGCAGCGTGAAAGAGGAACAAACATCCATACATACAAACTTTCGCGTTTATAATATTAAGTAGGATATAGGTAAAATAACAGTGATTACAATACAATGTCAAAATAAATTATAGTAATACAATAACTAATTAAAAGAAAATAATAATGAAAAAAAGCATAATTATGCATAAAAGTGTTATCAAGCGGCAATTTTGGTTCAATGACTTGGTGCAGCTTGTAATGTTTATGAAAGTATGTAGTCAGTTCGATAACCGTTGCAGGAAAAAATACCACCAGATTTCATCACTAAATGCTATTGAGCAATTAAAGGTTTTTTGGTGTGGTTTGCCATTCCGATTGGTGTTTTTCCTGAAGGTATTCCCTATTAGAGGAAAACCCTGTTGTACTTAAAACATGTACGTAAACGATTTAAACGGAACCCCTTAAAGGATTACCTGTGATCTAAATTTTGCTTCCTACATACTAGTAACTCCTTGCGGTATCACACGCTTTCCTATAGTAGGTTTTTTCCGGTGATATGAAGAGCCTATGTGTTATTCGAGGCTATAAGCTAGATCCATACTAAATTTCATCAACGTACGCAGCGACAAAATCTTGTTGTCACTTTGCCGAGCGAGAACGCGACAAGGCGCCCACGGTTTCGTATACGGCTGTCTCGCTTTGGCACGATAATAAGAGTCGACACATTTTGTCGCGGTGCGAATGCTAGCCCGGCTGGACATTTTTTTTTGTTGTCGAGGGGTAAATCTTTCTGGTGCCAGGTTGTTGGGATATAAAACACACACTTTTGAATTGAGCATACTTGGCCCTGATTCCGTAACTTTAACACGCACGTAACGCAGCACGTTAAGTTAACCTCAAAAAATTTGAGCTCTATTTCCAAGAGATTAAAGGCCAACTTTTGTAACTTATGTACTTTTATGATTGAATTTTAATTGAAATATTTTAATGAGACGCGATTGTACTATTTTACTATCGAATCGAATTTATTTAATGCCAATCTGAACTGTAACTTTTGGGATTATTAATAAAATTTGTATTTGTATTTTGTGGTTTAGGCGCCGCATTACGCGCGTGTTATTGAGTCAGGGCCCTTTGCCGCTCGATGTCACTATTCCGAAAATTGACCGGAACGTCCATTGCTGAACTTCGGTAATATTATAGGAACACTCGATGATATCCCCGAATGAGTCAATATAATAACTGTTATTCAAGAAAATATACGTGAGTCAGTGTTATCGGCAGCAAATAACATTGACAATAAAAACTAATTATTAACAGCAGTTTTCCTTAACCAGTGATTACTTTTAGTCCACGTGGTTACCACGCGACTAAGTAAATAGTGGTAGAGATTTTCTTATCTCAACTTAAAACGTTATCTTTGCCTTGATTTGCTTCGTGTTTACTAAATAAACCGGCGGAGTCGGGCTTGCGCACTGAGGGTTCCGTACCACCACAAAGTTCAATAACGACATTACCAGTTATTGCTTGGTAATGAACAGAAACTTATCACCGACTCGCACTTGGCCATTAATTATTATTATACTTTAAAGTGTGTACTATAATCATGCCAAGTTTGACGCTTGTACGTATTATCATTTTTACATTGGAGCTAATACAAAAATACGGTAAATAAACACGTTTGTTTTAAGGGGAACCCTTTTCTTTTTTACTTTTTGACTTATTTAGTTAATCCGGCGTAATATTACATAATTATTATGTGAAAATTTCAATTGGCTATCTATTACGGTTCGAATGATACAGCAGTTTAAAGGTAGGTTGGACAGTTTGGACTTCCGGTTCGCACTTGTTTACAAGCAGTTTTGTTTTGTTCGCCTCTCGATAAATTAAAATAAAAATGTAATAATCAAACAAAAAAGTGTCAAAACTGCATACGAAGATTCATCCTACGTGAATACACACATAACAGGTATTTGGAACACTACACAAAGACGTAATGATCTGTTATTTGCACCAATTATGATGTGGTGAAAAACTTTAGCAACTCCATTTTGTAATTTCAATTCTTTAACGGAAAAATCATCCAATCACATAAAATTACTACAACACATCCGCTCCAGCACCACGAATAACTTTTATAACCTTTAAATAAAATGACAGTGACGTCTGTGACACACGTTAAAAGACAGTGACATTGACAATTTCACCTGAATGTACGACAACAGAGTAACAATGGTTCTTGCTTGATGGACTGATCAAATAAAATGCTATCTCTGCAGCATCAAGATTGAATGACAGTTGGATGTTAATAATACAAAAAAAAAACATATTATATAAATATCATTTATTCTTTGTCTAAAAAAAAAAGGTCTAAAATTGTGATGAACCATGACCACTCGTTCAAGAAGAAAACCTTTAAATGAAGAAAATACCGGTACGAAATTAGAAAATTTAGATTCAAAGCCTCTTATTAAGCAATATGAAAAAACTATTGGTGATTTAAAGAAAGAAATGTTAAAAAAAGACAATTTGATTAAAAGAATGTCCGAGGAACAGGTACATAATATGGGTGAATTCGAAACCATCTGTATTGAGAATAACAATCTCCGGAAGAAATTAACCGATTATGAGAAAAATAAAACAGTGTTACTCGCAGATCAAGAAACTTTAGAGCAAAAGATTTCTCAGCTTTATAAAGAAAAAGATGAGTATGAATCAGAGTTTTTGGAAAACATTGACCCAATATACAGCCAACTGAAATCCATGACTAGTAACTTTAACGAGTTACAATTGAAGTATAGTAAACTGCTAGCTGATTCTGTGAATAATATGATAAAACCAAATATTAAAACAAAGAAGAAATCAAATAAGAGGAAAATACAGAAAAAACTTAGGAGAAAAATTTCATTGCTAGACAAACAAATCATTAGGCTTAAGAAAAAGGTAATAAATTTTGAAATGTGTACAATAGAGCCACCATCAGACGCCAATAAAGAATTTATTTGTATAGAAAACGAAATGCTGGCCAAAGAAAATGCTTTAATTTTGGAAGAACTCCAAAACAGAAATCAAATAATTCAGCTACAAATGCATGAAAACAAGAATCTTATAGAAACTATTAGAAAGTATGGAATAAGTTTAGAACAGAATGACAAGACGATTCATACTATAAACTACATAGAGAAACAAATTACTAAACTACAAGGTTTCATGGAGAAAAAGGCAGAGGAAGAAACAAAAAAGCTCCAATCTACTCTTGATAAGACTATCTGTGAGAAACCTCAAATTGATGAAGTCAAAAACTCGTGCAGACTGAGTGTATCCACAAACAAATACCCCGAGATAATACTACAGCATGAAAAGCCTTGTACGACCCTTCACCCACGGATTCAAAAGGAGTGCATTTACGTCTATTCAGATAAGTTTGGCGTAGGTCTCGGAAGTCGCCTCTCAAACCGCACCCAGAAAAAAGTAACTAACTTCTGCACCCACGGTTCAACTTTCTACAGTCTAGTGAAACGTATGAGTAAAGATAGTAGTAATTATTCAACCCCATCTTCGTGTATATTAATTACAGGAGAAAAGTTGAACATGAACCGTAGGGATACTAATGACTGTCTTCAATTAATAAATGAGATTGCCAAATCGCACAAAGTAATAATATGTACATTTCCATATGGCAAGAACTTAAAATACAATAATTATTTATATAGAATCAACCTTGACCTGTATAACGGAACATGCCATAACAACAATATTCATATAATTGATACCAATAATATCATTGATTTTCCAAGCTCTAGCTCACTATTGAACAAGAAGTATCTTGACACTTTGTGCGACCTTCTAGTTTTCAATTTTGACTCACCTATTGGATCGATATCAACTGTTATAGATATTATATCAGCTGTAAATATTAACTGTGTTGCCCAAAACACTTATGTAAGTAGTAATAACGTTAACAGTACTTTGCCAGTATCAGAAATTGAGCAAAATTTTTTATCCCCAACACATCCACACCGGGTATTACGATAGTACACCAAAACATTCAAAGTTGCAGATCAAAAGAGTTAGAAATAAATCTATTTATGGAAAAAGATAATGTGGATATCTTATGTTTAACAGAATCATGGATAAAAGATTTTGAAATACATGTTGGTTATACAGAGCATATAGTAGGGAGCCACTTTTCTAGAAAGACAACCACTGGAGGTGGTTCTCTTATTATAATTAAGAAGGATTTGTTATTTAAGAATAGAAATGACATAGTGAACCTAACTGTGGAACGTGTCATTGAATTGTCGTGTATTGAAATCAAAAATTATGTCATAGTAAATGTATATAGACCTTCAACGAGTCCAAAATACGACGAATTTTTATCAGTATTGGAAGTAGTTCTAGATAAACTGTGTAATAGAAACAGAGAGATAATAGTGGTAGGTGATTTTAATATTGATTTATTAAAAAAGTCTAAACACGCAAAAGATATTACTAACTTATTTAAAAGCTACAATCTGTCCAAAATATTTTACGAACCAACTCGCTTAAATCGCACTTCTGCAACTTGTATAGACAATATTTTTTGTAATTTTGAGGTTCTAGACAAATCCATTATACATAAATTAACATCGGATCATGCAGGACAGCTTATTAAAGTTCCTTTGTTTTACAATACACAAAAACATAAAATCATAAATTGTAGATATATAAATAAGGAAAAAATAGACACATACAAAACTAAACTAATAAATGATTTGAATGAAGCTCATAATAATATAAGTAATAATGACCCTAATATTTGTTATGGTAAATTTTTTGACATTATTAAAAGAAATTTTGACCAACTGTTTCCTGTAAAAACTAAATTTTGTTCAAACAAATTTCAATTCAATGAATGGGCGACTCCGGGAATATACAAAAGTAGAGATAAACTATATGAATTGTATGGTGAAAAAGCATACAAACATAATGAATCCTTTTTAAACCATGTTCGCCAATACAGTAAAGTTTTTAAAAAAGTGTGTCAGAAAGCAAAATCAATATTTATTAGAAATAAAATAATGAAATCTAGTAATAAAGTTAAAGCTGCTTGGTCTTTAATCAAATCAGAAACCGGTAGATCTAGGCAGCAGGACCCGAAGATGGAAATTTTTCAAGACGGTGTGCTAGTTGAAGATAAACAAAAGGTTGCTAATGCATTTGCAAGTTATTTTAACGAAATTCCAAAGGAAACGACAAAGAATCTGAAATCATGTAAAAAGCAAGCTGAACAACTTCTATCTGAAAATATATCTGCCTCTGCTGTTGATTTCAGTTTTCATGAAGTTACGCCTAACGTCATCATAAAAACTTTTAGGTCACTAAAACTTAAAAACTCAGAAGATGTGTGGGGTATGTCGGTAAAATTTGTTAATGATATCGTAATGGACTTGACACCCTACCTTGCCAACATTTTTAACGATTGTATCTCGAAGGGTATATTCCCGGATCTCATGAAATACAGTAAGATAATACCTCTACACAAAACGGGTAGCACCAAAGAACCCGGTAACTACAGACCAGTTTCCGTTTTACCCACGCTAAGTAAGATATTTGAAAAAATACTTCTCGATCAACTCAGTTCTTTCTTTAATCGGAGGGGAAAATTATATAACAAGCAATTTGGCTTCTCGAAGGGTTGTTCAACAATAGATGCAATAACAACTTTTGTGAGTAGTATTTATGATGCCTGGGAAAAATCTAACGACGCTATAGGTATTTTCTGTGACTTATCAAAGGCCTTTGATTGTGTGGACCATGGTATTTTGTTATTGAAATTGTCTCACTACGGAGTTAGAAACGGTGCTCTCCAAATCTTAAAGTCCTACCTTTCTGCAAGAATTATGAGTGTTAATATAAAAGGGGTGTTGTCTGATGCTTTGGGTGTGGATGTAGGGGTTCCTCAAGGATCAATTCTGGGTCCATTCTTGTTCCTGGTATATATCAATGACCTCCCTTTCCTCATGCAAAAGTTCGCCAAAATTGTATTATTTGCAGACGATACGTCATTACTGTTTGACATTGATAGGAAATTAACTAGTACAGATAGTATTAATTTAGCTTTAAAACATGCATACAACTGGTTTAGTATTAATAATTTAGCACTTAACGCGAAAAAAACCAATTGTATAAACTTCTCTCTTGCAAGTAACAGAGCTCTGAGTCCTGTGAATATTGATAACGGTCAGTTATGCTTTACCACCTCATCAACATTTTTAGGTTTAAAACTAGATAATAAGCTTCAGTGGGGAGCTCATATAAAAGAACTTGCTGGCAAACTTAGTTCAGCTGCTTATGCAGTGCGTAAAATAAGAGGACTTACTGATGTTGACACGGCAAGAACAGTGTATTTTAGTTATTTCCATTCCCTGATGACATATGGCATTTTACTATGGGGAAATGCAGCAGACGCTGTTAAGTCCATTTTCGTACTGCAGAAGAGAGCCATTCGATGTATCTACAGGCTTGGGCCAAGGGAGTCCTTGAGAGAGCTTTTTAAATCAATAAATATATTGACAATGCCAAGCCAATACATTTTCTTTAATTTAATGTATGCTAGGAAACATTGTAGTGAATATGTAAAAAAAGGTGATGTATATAGTTTCAACTCCAGATATAAGTCTAAATTTATAATTCCTAGGACAAGACTAGTTAAGATTGACAAGTCATTTAGAATCAACTGTGTGCGTTTTTATAATTTATTACCCAAATGTTTGACAAGTTTAAATGACAAATGTTTTAAAACAACAATTAAAAAAATTCTAAATCAAAAAGCATACTATACTATTAATGACTTTTTAGAGGACAAACGGGCTTGGAAATGTTTGACTATAGGTAATATTGACATTGTATAGAATTTAATTAAGTATAATTTATTTGACATAATTATTTATGATATTTATTATTAATACATTTTTATTACAAATCATTTGCATTGTATAGCTTTTGACGTTCAAAAGTGTACATAACTGTACCAAATTGATAAAATAAATGATTGATTGATTGATTGATTGATAGGACGGACGGACGGACAGACGGACGGACAGACATTGTAGGTTTAGTAATAGGGTCCCGTTTTTACCCTTTGGGTATAGAACCCTAAAAAGCTGTATTGATTATTGATAGGGTAGAAATTTGATTACTTACTAGATATATAAAATCATTGAACTGTTACCACTTTTAGAGGCTACAAATGACAATTGCTACACCAACATGGCATTGGCCAGTTTCTATATTCTGAATCCAATCGCAAAGTTTCCATGCGAGATTAAAATTTTCATTCTCTGTCTCTGTCATCCTGAATATAGATGGCAGAGACAGATAAAGACAGTAAATTTCCGATTGGGAAGAACTTCTAAATTTGGAAATAAAACTAAAAACGTGTTTTAGAAGGCCTGCTTTCGCTGAGTTATTCTTTGGAGAAAAGATTTACCAATCACGCTTCTAAAACTACTTTAAACATATTTATATTCTCAACTATTTATAACCAAAATATGATTTTGGCACTGTTTGTCATAGCCCCATAAATTGATGCAACGCAACCCAAGGCCATAGTAAAAATATATTTTTACTATGCCAAAGCTCAACTCCTTGAAAATTCATTTATTGATATTCTAATGGAAATTTATGTAATGTAATTTAATGTAAATTCATTTTAGTTTACATTAAAATGGTTGATTATATCATTTATATATATTATATATATTGGAGTTTTATCATTTGTCATAGTTGTGAGGCGGACGCCAACTCGTGCGTATCTCTTCCTGCAGGCGTAAATCATATAAAATTAGTCACTGTTTCGTGCAGGGTCGAAAATTCAATTTCCGCTGAAGTGGTATAGTTTATCGACTCTTATACTGAAGTATTAAATCGGTAGCTATTCCAATAACAGTATTAGACCTTCCAACGTCTATTCTAAAGAAATTCCTAGTCTATAAAAGACACGACTACTTGATAAGGTGAAACAAGCCAACCTACTTCTTAACGTTACTCTCCACAAATACCTAATTGTCGTGTACATTACTGAGCGGTAATTGTTTTCCGCCATACTTAGCTTATAAGAAATAGTCCACTAGTAATATGTTTTCCGCAATGGACTGATAACGTGGTCTCTCACTATGGGCCTCATAAGCAAGCTCAAAGTCGCACAACCAGCTATGGAGAGGGCTATGCTCGGGGTTTCTCTACGAGATCGAATCAGAAATGAGGAGATCCTTAGACGAACGAAAGTCACCGACATAGCCCACCGGATTAGCAAGTTAAAGTGGCAGTGGGCAGGCCACATATCACGCAGAACAGATGGCCGATGGAGCTGTAAGGTTCTGGAATGAAGACCACGGACCGATAAGCGCAGCGTAGGACGACACAGATGGAGAGATGGATACCTACGCTGCGTCTTCCGGGTCGTGGTATCCACTCAAGAACCTTTCTTCTCCATCGTATCGTTATCGGTTCTACGAGCGATGTGGCCTGCCCATTGCCACTGCAACTTGCAAATTTTAACAAGTATGTCGGTGACTCGGCGAACTTTTTTCACCATACTCTAGTGTTAGAGTGTGAGTGTGTTATACAAAAGTAAAACAACAAATAATAAATAATGGCCAAGTGCAACAACCCCCACAAAAACAAACCACTCGTTTTGCGACGTCGGGTGAGGAATTATACCTATACCTACACTTCATCATTTCATCATTTCAGCCATAGGACGTCCACAGCTGGACATAAGCCTCCCCCATCGATCTCCAAAAGGGCCGGATGGAAGCGGCCTGCATCCAGCGTTTCCCTGCTGTCTCTTTTAGGTCATCTGTCCTTCTTGTGGGTGGACGTCCTACGCTGCGCTAGGGTCCGTGGTCTCCATTCCAAAACCTTTCGGCCTCATCTGCCATCTGTTCTGAGTGATATGTGCCCTGCCCACTGCCACTTCAACTTGCTAATCCGGTGGGCTATATCGGTGACTTTCGTTCGTCTACGGACCTCCTCATTTCTGATTCGATCTCGTACTATACCTACACTTAGTCATTATTAAAGATACAGTAAATTAGCAGTATAGAAGCTCCAATCGTCCTGATTACAGTGCCATTAGTGGCAATCGATATGTCTGCGGACGCCAGGTGTTCCACTGTCGATGCATTATATATCGCAGATGCCGCGCCGCCCTTTGAATATTATATGTCAGCCAAATGGACAGGAATGGGGTGCGAAGAAGCGCTTGATACCTTGTTGATAGTAAAAAGTTTTATTTTAAAGTGTCTGTTAACTAAAGAAAATACAAGGCAGCACTAACATTAAGAAAACAGTTAAACTAACTACCCAAACTATACAAAAACAGACTACCCAAAGACCGCTGAAGGTCTAAGGACAGTCCAAATGTTCAAGCACACTATCAGTTGGCAGCGTACCCAACATGCTGGTGGTATTATCACGCTTATTGCGTTGAGCCAGAAACACGCCAGCATTTTAGTCACGGAAAGATTTTTGAAAATGAGGTGGGCTTGTTCCCCAGGGGTCCATGTCTCGACCCCAAACGGCTCAAATATGTAACCACTGCCGAGGTTAGCATATTTAGGTGTTTAAAGATTGAATATAAAAATAAAAATACACTAGCTGCGCCCTGCTGTTTCACCCACATCACTCCTTTCAGTGATGAAAGGAGTGATGTGGGTGATCCTTACATCATCAGCTATCTGCCAATAAAAGTCCCCTTAAAATCGGTCCTGCCGTTTTGGAGTCCATAGGGAACATAGGTACATACACACATTGCTTTTTATAAATATTTAGAATTTAGAAATATTTTAGAAGTTTTGTTACCAAAAGTTTTTTTTTATTTATAATATTAGGCTTGCGCTTGGCCGCCATCTCGCCTGATGTTAAGCGATGATGCGGTCTACGATGGAGTACGTTTGCCTAGAAGAAACCGATTCACTCTCGACTTGAAGACTACGGGGAACACCCATTGAGGCAGCGAATTCCACAGACTAGCAATTCGCACAATAAATGTGGAATTAAAGCGCTTCGTACGGGTTTTCAGTAACAGTGTAGGCTTCGTAATAGGATTACACCCTTTGGGTACAAAACCCTAAAAAAGAAATTGGGATTATGTATAAATCAGCTCATCTTAGTCCACTGCTGGATAGACTCAGCCCGATCTTCGGCTTTTCATTTCCAGCCACTACCAGCTTCCTTACGCATGTCGTCACTCCACTAGGTCTCAGGGCATTCTATGCTGCGTTACCGATTCGCGGTCTGCACTATAAATCACGTGTTATCTGGTTATGCAACAGATATGACCGGCCCACTGCCACTGCAGCTTGCTAATACGCTGAGCTATGTTGGTGACTTTAGTTTCGTTCCGGATACGATCCTACAGAGAAACGCCGAGCGTAGCTTTTTCCATTGCTGGCTTATCGCTCGATACTAATTTAATTATTAATTACTGAGCGATGATGCAGTCTACGATGGAGCATGCTTTCCTAGAAGAAATCGATTCACTCGCGACTTGAAGACACCCGGATCATAGTCCCAGTGGGTCAATAGTTCTAGATCAAGAAACTAAATACTTACGTAGGTACTGTTACGGGATGAAATATGAAACAATAGAGAGAGTCAGAGTGGCGCCTACTTTATTTATTTAGCAATCGAAAACTAACAGAGATATGGCTAGCTAGCTGGCTGGCTTATACACACTTCCCCTTCAAAGGCTTGAAGTTGGCGGTTGCATGGAGTGAGGGGAGTGTCATGGCGGCTGGCTGGCTGGCATCGATGGATTTGCAGGCAGACGTCACGTCCATTTTGTGATAGTCAACCGCCGTCTGACCAATGGGAGAGAAAGAGAGGGAAATATGATATTCTCACTCTTTCTCTCCCGGTGGTTTGACGGCGGTCCGTCAGCCGCGTTCGTGCGTCTGTTAGCACTATTACAGTACCCAACATTTTAACTACCTATTTATAATATACTTACTTGCTTATTTCGTTAAGTACGATGTATATTTTTAATAAGGCTAAACCCCTGAAACCCACCAATATGAATCTAAATATCAACACTTTAAATCAACAAGGAAACCGTAGTACATTCAAGATAAAATAACAATTCTGTTGATGCAAATAAATAATTCATCGGTAGATCGATATAGATTGAAATGCATCAGTTGGTGTTTTAGAATTTTAAATTCCTTATGCACGTCTCGCCTTTTATTACACTAGTTTGGGTCAAATCTTTCTACTGAATTTTAAAACATATTTTATCTTCAACCTATTGAACAAAAATTTTGCATACACGTTTAGTTTAAATGACAATGCATGGTTTAATTTTATAGTTATTCCTTATTAATCTATGTACTAAAAAGTAAGTGAAGTTCATATAGACAGCCCGAATAAGATTGTATTTAAGATTGATTGTACGAATCACGGTCACGAAGACAGACCGCATCGTCTATTGCTTCATCATCATACACTAATAGTGTACACTAATGTACCCATATTTGATAAATAAATGAAAAAATCATCTTTACCAGCCTATCATGTACCCACTGCTGGGACCCAGGTCTTCGCTCAGAAAGAGAGAATGAGCCCTAATACACCATGCTGGGCCAGTGCATGTTGGTGATCGTCATATAATTATGGCTTTGAACAAATCAAATCATTCATCAAACATTCTTATTTTTTTTCTACCTTGGACATACCAGTTTCCACACGATGTTTTCCTTCACCGTGTTTGAGTGATGGCATCTTAATTGTACATAAAATAATTGGTACAGGGCCGAGGATCGAACCGGATGCCATCTGATTGTAAAGCACACATGCTCCCATTCGGCCACCATCGCTCCCATCATCAGGTAATCGACCGTTGTTTAACTTCGCTGATCTATTCAGACTGGGGAGTTGTTACGCCACGGTGCTACATTATAGGTTTAAGGTCCTTATGAATTGAAACAACTGGCCACAGACAACTGGCATATTTCGTTTTCCTGTTACTGTGTCATACCATAGACAAACTATTCCTTTTGTCTATGGTCATACCTAACAATGTGTCATTTCTCTCTACCAGCCTATTCGAGGAATTTTTAATGAATGAGTAGATATTTATCCTTATTTTGAAAGATTAGGACTTGAATGACTGACGTTCTAATAAAATATCGACACGTCGTATTTGAAAATCAATGATAGTAATTTTTAATGCAACGTGTGACCAAAATGCTGGCGTGTTTCTGGCTCAATGTATAAGCATTCAACGTGGTAATGCTGCCAGCATGCTGGGTACGCTGCCAACTGGTAGTGGGCTTGAGCATTTGGATTATCCAAATGTTATTACAACTTGTGGCGGTCAAATGACTTAGCGGTAAGAAATCGTAGAGACCCAAACAGATGTCGTAATCGCCCATCTAAAACCACTTTAATGAACCACAGTATAATGTGTATGGGACCGATTATCTACAACACTATACCGATTTCAATAAGGGATCTAAAATCTACTCAATTTAAAATAAAACTAAAAAGGCTTTTAGTCAAGAAATGTTGTTATAAAGTTAGTGATTTTATAAATGATAAATTTTAGTAAAGACTGCAGTAGGTCAATTTGTTTATCATACAATAATAGTAATGTCTATCTGTTAACTATTATTATAATATTAATAACATCATATCTAAACATTTGAAATTGTTTCGACAGTTAATTAAATTAATACTTTTTTATATAAATAATATTTACGGAATTTTTCTCTGAATCAGAATCTCTCTAGATTTGTACGCCTATAAACTAGGCAAAACATGATACAAAGTAACAAATATTTTAAACCACCTATTGTGCATGCGTTTCAAATGTGTGTATGATTTACTCGTGTTTTGTGCAAATAAATAATCTTTATCTTTATCTTTATCAAATGTAAGCCAATTATTACATTTAAAAAAACTGTCAATACATGTTCTTTGTGATTACGATTTGTGACGGGAGATGGGATTACAAGGAGATATTTAGTTAATAGATTTCAGCTTAGAATTATCTACCGTAAGGTAGTATATTTGTTACGATTTTGCGAGAATTTCAAGGCCAATAGCGTAGGCACGGCAAACTATCTTGACTACAAATGATAACCGCATTATAGCAGTTTCGTTCTAGCAACAGTTTTCCTCAATATTACATAATGTTTTTTCCCAAGTGCCGAGAACGTATTCCTTTCTCAAAGGCGGTCGTGTTTTTTTTTTCATCACGTAAACTGGATTGCTTTAAACAGCTAGCCGTAAGGCCCCAGTTTTTTTAGTTTAAATAATAATAATAGTTTACGTAATTTATTTTTTGCTTGTAATAATGAGTAACATGTCTTTATATATACGTAACCACGTCGACAATTATAACGAAAAGTGGAAGTAATCATAATGAATAATTTTATTTTAGCTTTAAAACAATTTGTTTGTATACTGGTACTGCTGGATGCAAATTGCAGGTCATTTATCCAGATTCCCTTTCAAAGAACCGTTCTAATGCCCGCTAGCCCGTGCTGAAATGCTGAAAGATGGCTGTGAGCTGACTACGGACACAGAATAGAAAGGTACAGATACCTACTACTTACTTCTACGATATGGCAATAACCTCTTGCATAGAATAACCACTGTCTAACTAACCCATTGGTTAGAGAGTGGATTGATTGTTTTTTTTTTGGCTATGATATCATTAGTACCATTAAAAAAAAAAAAAAACCTTTTTTGTTTTAGGACTCCATACATCTTGTCTATTTAGCCAGTGTCAAGTACCTAACTACCTATCGTAGAATTTTTAAACAGGCGATTGTTTATTTTTCTTGTAAAATATTGGATGCTTTTAAAAATGCTACTAGTGTATCAAAGCAAAAAGGTCAGATAGTTCAGATAGTCATTGTTTTTTGTTTTTTCTTTATTACTTTTTTGACATATTTTTGCATATTTTTTTAGATTTTTAATCCTCAAATATTTTTCTAATATTATTCGAGGATTAAAAGAAAGAGAATTCAAATTCAAATTCAAATTATTTATTGAGAATAAAAACGGACAAATTCCACTAACATTTATCTCACATACTGTTAAAACTAAAATAGATTTCCTAGTAAAAATAGGAATAATATTATAAAATTACTAATATAATAAATACAACAAATTGCTGTAAAAATATGTCAACATAAAATTAGTATGTCATACAAATTGTCATTATAGTCATCGGCCTTTTTGCCCCTGTCCCATTGATCAGTTAAATTTTCACAATAAGTTAAAAACACTTTCGTTACTGTTTTCCAATTGTCACAAATAATATCACAATCAGTTTTGGCGGAAAGGAGTGCATTGAAGTGGCGGCGGGCGCGAATCAGCGGAGACATGGAGCGCGCCACGGTGCGGCTGTGATCCACGTGGAAAAACTTGGGCAATTTTCCACGCCTATTAGCCGGAACCCCGGGTTTATCTGGCACAAACAAAGTGCACAATAAATTGTGCAGATGCAAAGAGTCAACCGATCCTCTGAGCACCTTGCAGCAAGTAGCAAGCTGATCCGACATCCTTCTCACTTCTAGTGAGTTGTAGCCGAGCTGGCCGAGCAAGAATTTAGTTGGGTACATGAACGGGTAATAACCGTGAAGCTTCTTATACAGCGATCTTAAGAAAGCCTTTTGAACCTTTTCAAGCATCCGCACGTAGGTGACGTGGTGCGGGTTCCAGACACATGCGCTCGACTCCAGCTTGCTTCTGACTAACGAGTTGTACAATGTTCTAATAACTAACGGATTTTCAAAATCTTTGGCATTTCGTAATACGAAGCCCAGACGACGATAGGCCTCTTTGGCGAGATCAGAGATGTGATCATGGAAATTCAGGGTACGATCAAATGTCACTCCCAGATCCTTAATGCTATTTACCCGATTTATACATAGATTGTCAAGTTGATAATAATAATTGATGGGATTTCTTTTGCGGTCAAACGTCATTACATTACACTTGGTCACATTAAATGTCATTTTGTTTTTCAAGCCCCATGCACAGATACTATCTATGTCCTCTTGTAAGGCTAGGCAGTCGCGGGGAGATTTTATTTCGAGAAAAAGCTTAAGGTCGTCGGCATACAAGAGACATTTGGCAGTAGTAAGCACTTTAGGTAGATCGTGGACCATTATTTGAAATAATAACGGACCAGTGATGGAACCCTGGCTTACACCAGATCTGGTGTGATAGGGCACTGAAACGTGGATACCATGCTTAACATACTGTCGCCGGTCTCTCATAAAGTCCGCAAAGAAATTTAGGAGGCTGGGAGAAAAGCCGAGGTCACATAGCTTTTGTAACAATATATCGTTATCAATTTTATCAAAAGCTTTTTGAAAATCAAAATATATGACGTCGACCTGAGAACCACGATCCATGGCATCTGATATATAATCAACTAAGCCTAACAAGTTCGTATTTACGGAACGACCCGGTCTGAAGCCGTGCTGCTCTTCACCTATTTGTTGTTTCACCTGTCTATATATTTCCTTATGTAGGATGTACTCGAAAACTTTAGCGGGCGCACTTAGAATCGCTATTGGACGGTACTCTTCAACCGAAGTTCTATTACGACTCTTAGGAATCGGGGTCACCCTGGATAACTTCCACTGGTCAGGGTACTTCCCATTTTTAAGAGATATATTTAAAATATGGTAAAGTGGAGAAATAAGATGTTTTTTACCCGTCCTTAGAATAAAGTTAGGCAAGTTATCGGGGCCCGGTGAGCTACCTATCTTTAACTTGTTAAGACCGCGTTCTATGTCTTCGGGAAATATAGCTGGTATACTAACGCAACCGCTGCCGCCGGAACAGTCCAGTCCCATACACGAGTTGACATTCAGTGCTGGCAATTCATCTAGAAAAACACTAGCGAAATAGTCCGCGAAGGCCTCGGCGGCTTCCACCCCAGTACACAAGTCACCTTTATAAGAAACACAAGGCTCAAAACCCCCCTTAGATCTAAGGCTACGCACATGGTTCCAAAAATTTTGTGGACACTGTAACAACTTTTCTTCGATATGAGTCATGTGCGATTTGTATGCTTGGGAAATACGGACTTTCAAACTGGCCCGTAACTCCGAAAATTTCCTATATGTAGCGATACATTTTGTAGGCAACCAAGCTCTGTGCAGTCTAGTTTTCCTCTGAATATCTTTAATAATATCCGCATTAAACCAAACGGGATACCTATTGCATTGTGAACTCTGCCTTTTCTTTTTGGGGACTGACAAATCAAACAATTGATAGATACTGTGATAGAAAGCTTCAGTCGCGACTGACACGTCATTAGACTCGAGCACGGACGCCCATGAGGTTTCTGCAAGCAACGAGAGAAAAAGAGGAATGTCCATCTTTTTGAAATTCCAATCACGCGATGACTTAATGTTACTCGGCTGCAGTCGGGCACGATCGTCCTGCGAACGGAGCGTGAGGGCTATCTCAAGCGCGGGGTGGTAACGCTCTTCGATCTGTACGAACCCGTCGGCGGCCGCGCGAACGCATACCGGCTGCGACGCCGATTCAGTGCACTCCTGCGCCAACACTACGTCAAGGGTACCTCCGTGAGAATTAATTACGTCGTTATAGTCTATTAAGTTACAGCAGGTCAAGAAATAACAATAATAATTTTTAATATCACTAGAGGCACTATTCATATTTAGGTCACCTAAAATGAAAAATTTACATTTCGAGGTAGCTAAAAAAGATTCTATCTTACAAAATAGATTCATATACACGGCATCGGTAGCTTTCGGCTTGATATAAACGACGCATACTACAAGAGAGATACCGCGGTACGTGACGGAGGCCCACAGGTCCTCTGCGAGCTCCGACTCGAGTTCCCGCCGGCGGCATACGGCAACCTCTGGTCTCGCAGCGAGCAGCACGCCCCCGCAAGGCGTCACCCGGTCGCGACGCAGCAGTGTCCAACCGTCCGGCGCCACCTCAGCATCTTCCACCGAGCCGTCGAGGAACGTCTCGGTCGCGGCGACCAGCACTTGATCCGCGACTAACATGCTGGCACGCCACGTGGGTAACTTTGTCTTCAATCCTCTGACGTTTTGGTAGTAGACGCCAAAGTATGCGGGTAGCACGGTGCGCGGCTTACTGTGAGCCGACCTCCCGTCGAAATGTTTGAGTCTCCGAGGTCATAGGGGTGCGCTTTTTGTAATTCACCCACTTCTTAACCCGCGCGTTTTCTGGCCACACGTTTATCGAGAAACACCTGTCGAAGCAATCTTCTGGCACTCCTATTTTAAAAGAGTTGTAACTATTCGAGGTCTTCAGCTGTTCTACAGTGATCGTTCTCTGCGGGCAAAGGGCGCTTATGTATTTTTTGACTTCATTCACTCCAGATAGCATATTCCATAGATGGATATGTTTACGTGGCTCGGCCGCTTTAAGAGACGTCACCGCCGGCCCCGCAACGCAGCGCAGAGACATGGACTGGCGTGGTTTCTTATATCGAACTTCTGTCCAATTTTCATTATCCGACGCGATGACATTGGCCAGGGTCATGTTTGCACGGTCTGATAGTCGAGGAGCATGATCCAGAACGGGAGCAGGCGCGGGCGCAGCCGGCAGCGATGGCGCCAGCGCAGGCGCGAGTGCAGCCGGCGACGATGGCGCCAGCGCAGGCGTGAGTGCAGCCGGCGGCGATGGCGCCAGCGCAGGCGCGAGCGCAACCGGTGGCGCCGGCGTGAGCGCGGGCGGGCGGTCAGCCTTAAGCGGTGACGCATGCTGCGGCGCCGGCGTAGATGCGGGAGACTCCGGAACAGGCGCAGATGCAGGCCGCGGGGGAAACTGTGCGGTAGCGCCTGGCACCCCGGTCTTAATTCTAGAAGACGGCAATGCATGCGTCTGGAGCGTATTGGAGCTCGTACGAATACCACTGCATTCATATTTCTTGAGCTGGTCGAATAGTTTTTCCATTTGGCCTGCATATGTCTCAATCTTAGCCTCGAAGTTCACGATAACAGAGACAGACTGGCAAAGTTTTTTATCGTAATCCGCTATAACGGAGACGGAATGTTCAAGTTGCATTTTATACATGTCCGTAAGGGAGTTTGATTGGGAAAGTTGTTCCCTCATCTTAGTCATTTCATTGCGTAAGTCCCGAATTTCATATTTTATATCTAGCTCATTTGGAGCTGATTCACCTCCGTCATGCAGACGCGTTACTTTCTGCCGAATTGTTACATTAGCATCTCGGTGTCTTTTAGTAACTCCGACCGGGGTCAGGCTGTTATCCCCACCTTTTTTATTGGCACAGCGACACTCTGGACAGACCCAAGATGCGATGTTCAAATGATTAAGCGCTTTTTCTCCGGTACATAGGCGATGGTAAGTTTTGTTACAGCTACTTACTGTACAGCGCAAGTACTCCTCCTCGCTAGCTATGCTACCGCAACACGCAGCACAATTCATGTTTACGAAGCGCACGACGACTCAGCCACGCAGATTCAGATACAAAAATATTATCCTTCGATAAACTTTGTGAGCGTT
Source organism: Agriopis aurantiaria (assembly GCA_914767915.1). NCBI lineage: Eukaryota > Metazoa > Arthropoda > Insecta > Lepidoptera > Geometridae > Agriopis > Agriopis aurantiaria. The sequence continues at coordinate 5,263,815 of OU612001.1, read as the reverse complement.
AAGCTGTAGGTATGAGTCACGGCTCTTCGCACGGCACAATTAAACACTATAAGTTCTTAACAGTTTTTTTTTTTTTTTTAAATGAGGGTGATTTTAAAAATAACGTTTTTGATTGATTTTATTAATTTATGTCTTTAGCACTATTCCCTCGGTTATTCGTGTGTATTTATTGTATTCACAATATAAATCACTCAATAATTTGTAGCAACGCAGTTTAAGTGCATTATAAATAATGCGCCGAAACTGCGATTTGCTCACTTGTTTTTCAGAATAACTATTGTTCCACTTATTTTACGCACGAGATAACACTAACACTATCTATTTACAACTATATTGACACGGATCACTTGTTAAATTGCAAATAAATAGCGAAATTATATTTTTTAGAAATTTAAAAACACGGAGCCGATACTGTCGCGATGACAGCGCGCGGGAACCTCAAAAATATGCGTGTGTTAACATATGCAAAATATGACAAAATGGTGTGAAAAAAACAGAATTATAAACATATTTTTTAATCTTTTACAAACAAATTATTTATCAATGTTATGTTTATTCTAAAAACAAGACCCAATTAGTTTTTTAACATACTCATTGATTATTTATCATCAAAAATTTTAAATTGCTGTAGCTGGAAGGTAGCCTCTTAAGTTGTATCTCTGCATTTTCATGATCATGACTTTATCGTACGGGTGCTCCGAATACCGAAATAATCTTGCTCTATGCTTGCTAAACCACGCTATTGATTCTGTTGATCTGACAATATCGATTTAGAGCGCGATAATAGCGTTTATTCTAGCTATTGATTTGGCTTAAAAATCATACTGATATTTAAAAGAAAAAAACTAAAAAAATTATTAAACAATAAATAAAAAAATAAACGTGAGTCCGGCTCACGCATTAAGGGTTCCGCACCACCACAAAACACAAAAAGTAGTGCAAAAAGTCAACATCACGCCCAAGCGGTCATCCATCCAAGTACAGACCGCACGCAACAGAAATTTGTCACAGACTCGCACTTGACCATTATTTATTATTTTGTTTTACTTTAGAGTGTGTATTATAATCATGCCAAGATTTTATGCGATTCACCAACATCCATTGGGCCATGGATTAGGGCCCATCCTCTCTCTCCTTCTCTCTCTCTCTGTCTCTCTGAGAGAAGACCTGCGTCCCAGCAGTGGGAACATGATAAGTATAATGAATACTCTGATAACTTCAATGATAATGATTATTATTCAACTGTAATTAAGTTATCTTGATTAGTTATGTAATCAGAATAACCAGTAAAAACCACAACCGAACTAATCACTACATTAATACCGTTAGTGTAACTCTACTGGCATTTCAGGGTTACCAAGATACAGGCGTAGCCTAGTTTGGGACCCACAGAGAACTATCTCTGCTTGTTATTGATATTAGGTTAATAATTACTATAAATAAAAACTCGTCATAGGTATTAATACTATAATAGGTATTAGGTATTAATGTTTGTAAGTATCCATTGTATATTCTTTAAGGAAAATAAATTGAATTGAATTGAATTGAATTGAAAATACTGTCAAATTAAAATGCGCCACTAACACTATTTTAAGAATGTAAATTACACGGTACCTATAGATTTTAACCGACGAATAAAACAAGAAAGACTCTCATGTAGACACGTATATTTTTTAAATTATAGAATGCTAATTTAAGGGTTTATGTTAGGAAATTGTGTTCTTGACTTAACGGTACCTAAAATTTTGTGTTATGACGATCGAATCATGTTTACAGCTAATTATCATACGGGGTTACACAGAACAATGGTACTAAGCCGAAAGAAGGCCATTGTACTTATCATTATCAGCCTACCACGTCCCCACTGCTAGGACACATGCTTTCTCTCAGAGAGATAGAGACGATGTACCTAATACACAATACTGGTCCATTTCATGTTGGCATTGTACTTATAAATTGTGAATATGGGACTATTTAACCATTGGGTAAAGGCAGGTTACCTAGGGTTGTACATGTACATACCCACACTTTGTACCCCCTCGGTAGCCTGTCTTAGATGGAACCACCGGCATCAGTCCCCTTGAAGGTTGCCTGAGGCAACACTTCTTCAAAGTGCGGGTGAAAATTATTCGGACATCAAAGACGTAATTATACACCGATTATATATTTACAGCAGCTCGTATAGTCTTTATTTTAGTCCTACTCATCAATATTTTAATACCAATAATTGTTTTGATAGTTGAATGACCCGTTTATATTTGCACGGCCGAGCAGAGAATTATTAGAATCATGGAACTAAATATTTGGTCTGAGTCTAACTGTTAGTTATCCGTAAAGATGTGTTCCATTGTTGCCCCGGCCCAGGGAATCCTGGGAACTATGGATGTGAAGCGTTATTTATGTAATTTATTAATTTTTGCGCATCGGCGAGATTCAGGTGGTGCGCCCGTTGCGCCATGCAGTAGACGGGACTAGTCGGCCGCCACTTCCTCTGCATCATCCCCTCAAAAACATAAAAGTCAGCTAGTAAACCGCGCCTTAAATCTTTCGACAGGAACGAAGTTGAATAACTATCCTGCATCCTTTACCTACATCTACGCACTGAGGGGAATTACTTTGAAGGAATCCGTATCACTCCGTATGCCCTTTAGTAGGTAGTATGTTTATGTAAAGGCAGCTGGTAAGCGTGTGCATAGCTAACTATGTGGCAATCTATAATAATGGACCTACAAATTAATTATCAAATAAAGGGTGTCCCAAAATTAACGTAAGATTTGAATTAGGTAAATAGAAAACAGTTTTTTTTTCTTAACATTGTAATTTTTTTTTTTTGAATCATAAATTATTCAGGATAGGGTTATGTGTGGAATAGCACACCGGGAAAATGGCCTCCAAGGCTTTGCTGGTACATTTTATGCACTCTTTTGTCGAAATTGTCCACGACTTTTTTGCATAAATGTGGCTGAATTTCGTTGATACAGCGTTGAATTTCCTCCTTCAATGCCCTGGTGGTTGTGGGTTTGTTGGCATAAACCTTTGATTTCAAATAACTCCATAAAAAGAAATCCAACAGTGTTAAATCACACGACCTAGGGGGCTACGACCAGGAAATGTCTTATGCAGTAATTGAATTGTTTCACGGGATGTATGACATGTGGCACCATCTTGTTGAAACCACATGTCTTTCACATCAATGTCATCCAATTTGGCAGAAAGAACTGTGTTATCCTGTCGCGATATCGAGCACTAGTAATAGGAGCTGACTGACTAGCCTCATTTTTGAAAAAATATGTGCCGACGATGCCTCCTGCTAAAAATACCTACGCACCAAACAGTGACACGTTGTGGGTGCATTGTGGATGCATTTCAAAGCCTTAGAGGTCATTTGCTCGATGTGCTATTCCACGCGTAACCCTATACTGTGTACTTGATGATTCGATAAAAAATTACAATGTGTAGAAAAAAACAGTGTTTTCTATTTACCTAATTCAAATATTGCGTGAATTTTGGGACATCCTTTACCATACCTGTACAGTCTGCCGTAACGTGGCTGATGCTGTATAGTGTTGTTGTGGAGTAGTGGGTGCCGGAGAGAAACTCTGCTTGATGATTGTTGATATAATTTACTCCAGCGATGTTACACGTGTGGTGTCCGCTTTGCGAAAAAGAAGTTTAAATAAAAAAATAAAAAACTTAAAAAAACTTCTTCCGCGTTAGTACTTATGTACCAGATTCGGCAGCTAAGCCAAGGTGACAAACTCTGTGCGTTTGGGACCGTACAATACCTGTTAATTACTAATCTGTTTTCTAAACTGGAACACATAGTTTTTTCAAATTATATAAAGACAAAACCCAAAAATATCATCTCGATGATGTTTGCACTGAGTCATCCGAAGCCTATACTTTAACGTGTCATCCTGTCATCCGAGCCGCGGTAACATTCAGTTGCAAATACCACTTGCAGACAATCTACAGACTGACCATATCGACCATTGCTTTACATTGTTTACCTATTAGCACCGTCAAATATCCTGTTTTACCGTACTCCAAAATGGTTAAATCAATCAAATCGAAAACTAACGCAATTGCAAGCATTTTGTAAATTAAAAAACTTTTCCCTCATCTTCATCATCATTATCAGCCGGAAGACGTCCACTGCTGAACATAGGCCTCCCCCTTTAACCTCCACACTTAACAATCCCCACGCTGGCCCAGGTGGCTTGGGGATCGCAGGAGGATCCACTATTCAAGTAGGAGGATGCTGCTGCCCATCCTCTGGTGGTTTTGGTCGTAGTTTTAGGACATACTTACACTGGTCCTATAACTTTTTCCTAGCAAAATTAATTTCATTTCTAGCTAAAGTGAACTTAAGACCTGAAATTATTAGAAGAGCAATATCACTCGGGTAAAACTTAATCTGCAAGCTTTCAGGAACCGTTAATGTTTTACAAAGTGACTCAGTAATGCAGTTCTAAGAAATGTGAAATAATTTACTAAATGGTTTTGATAAGTGAGTGCCGTAGTTTTGATAGATAGTTATAAAATAGCGGTGGCATAGCAATGATAACTGGATCGAGCAAAGATAGGTCTCAGATTCTAATGGGACATGTCAGTGTTTCTTTGTATGTTTATTTGTTTGTATATTTGTCCGACGATAATTTGAGTGGTATCTTTGATTCGATCATCATAAAAACAAAGCAAGTAGTTCATTTCAATGTTTTAGTTTAAATATGAGCACAATCAGTCAAGCGGGGTTGCGAAGATTAGGGGTTTCTAGATCTGATTTTTCATAGAACTTTTTTACTTAGTTTTTTTTTCTTTATCCAGACCAATCGAACCTTAATAATCATTGTCCCTACAAATCGTCCCTACATACAAAAATCAAGCTACCACTGCAAAAACAGTTAGACTACCCTTAGACCGTTGAAGGTTTAAAGACAATTAGCGTACCCAGCACGCTGGCAGCATTACCACGTATTAATTATGCGTTGAGCCAGAACTGAAGCCAGCCAGCCAGCATTTTGGTCACGCGTCGCAATGACAGGCGCACTGGAGCCACGGAAAGATTTATGAAAATGAGGTGACTATTTTGATTTTGGCCGCATGGAAGTTTTGTTTTGGAGATATCAGGCGGTCAAACGCAAGCTTATTATTAATAAAATAAAATATATATATGTCGGCGCGTTGAAGTTTTAGCATTCGGGCGCAACTACCGTCGGATAGTTTTTAAGGCTTAGATTATGTAGGTAGGCGTCACCTAGCTTTGTTTTGGTGGACTAGTGATGGAGGTGGCGCCATCACTGGTGTAACGCTGCAGTAACTTACTCTGCTGAAGTTCGTGGTGAAGTTGTGTCGTTGACAACCAATCAGAGTTTAGTAAGTTGGTATACCGTCCGGCAGAGGCGCTAGTGAGCGCGGCGCGGCGGACACGTGCGCGAGGCTCGGTGGAGCACACCTTTACTTTGGTGTCTGAATTGGGATTGTCACTTTGAGGTTGGAAATTGGAATTGTTGGTTGGAGGGTGGTAGCGTTCGTTACAAGGCGGAACACCTTGTCCCCAAGTAATTTTCAAGTAATTTGATATTGTAACTATTAATCATAGTGTGACGAAATAAAAACTGTAACAATGTACGTGTGATGTCTCATTCTCCTCGGCCACTATACTCACGCCATAGAACCAAGATTTAATCTGATGAAGATCGGCCATCCACCGACCGGTGCTCCCGCCTCACGCATCCAGGCTCGCCCCGTCATATACTAAAAGAAAGGCTCTCTAAAAAAAACACTAGGTATAAGTAGTTCTAGAGTAATAAACGTATAGAAGCGAAACGCTAACTATATACTGATAACTTAACTACTACAGAATCTTCCAGCCGCGGCTAATGTTTTCTTATTAGAAATCTTATTAACGGCAGCACTAACGCATTTAGTGTCCAATTTCTGGAGTAGTATGGACTTCATTACGTGTTTTGATGGGTACAAAGGAATGATTTTGAAGATCTTTTACCACTTCTCGCTTCTTGTGTCGAGACATCTGACAACACAGCAGTGCAAGTACCGTTCTTTATCGATAATCAAATTTGACAGTTGAGATTGACGCATTCAATTTGATAGCCATTAAAGATCAGTACGATTCTATGGCATTTTATCGAATTTAACGATCGATAAAGAACGGTCGGACCTATAGTGTCGTACAATGGTTGGCGTGTTCAAACTTCTAGCCGCAGGGATTGGGTTCAAATCCAACAATGAGCATTATGGTGAAGAATAACATCGTAAGGAAACCTTTGCATGGTGGAAGGACACTTTATAACACCCGGCTGGCTAGTCACAGAGTTGACTCACATCTGTCCACAAACATAAGCAGTGTATCCCAGCAGCTTCACTTGAATCTGCATAAAAATAAAAGATTTAAAAAAAACACTTGAGAGCCATTTTCCATTACAAAAATAAAGTGCAGCCGCTGAAATAATGCGTCTGACAGTTGTAAAAAGTTGAACGAAAACAGGAAATAATGATCACTTTTACTAGCTTTTGGATGTTAAGATTGTAGCTGCTAGCCAATATGTACAGTAAAAACTACTACAGTAAAAGCAGCAAATACTACAGTAAAATATTAAAATAAAATATTTGCATTCTGATTTCTACAATGCAGCTACCAGACGCATTCTCTTAGCAGCCGGACTCTTGGCACGTGTTTACCATTTTCGACCACGCCGAAACACTAGGTGAATATGGCCTAGCCAATCAACCATAAAAACATAAATATACATACTATCACGCTTCATTCCTATTAACCCACATCCCCACACCACACACCAGACACCACATCTCTCCGCTTACTACGATCCTGACACCCATATTTTGCTTTTTCTACTTTCATGAGTGTTTTCATACAACCTCGTAGGTTACGGGTACTTTTGACGAGGCCTTTACTCGAAAGGTCTTCGATTTGGTCGTGATGTTCGCCAACGTCGACCCGTATCGGCTTGCCACATACATTTCTTAAAATCTAAGTGTGATAAGGGAACGTTGCGGTATGGTAGAAGATGTTGTGACAAAGATAGAGAGGTCTCTATCTTGGTATAAGATGTTGGGACAAAAATAGAGAGGGCTCTCACACCGCAACGTTCCCTTATCACGCTGTTCCTTGCTTTACCATAAAAAGTAGAGCAAATAGTATTATTTCCTATTTCTATCGCTATCAACACACGTAATAAAACACCAACAGCAATTAACCCACCTCGAGGCTATGTCTTATCCCCGAATGCGACACACAGACTGTCTCTACGCTCTGCTCTCTACAAACTAATCACTAATTACCCACAAATTGCATTAGCAAGCGCTCTGTGCTAGTTTCTTAACGTTAACTTCGGTTAAGTGATGTTAAGTTGAATATTTGTGATATGAGTTTGAGGATAAGTTTGTTATACCACAGAAAACAGTATCCTTAATCTATGGTAAAAGTAAAAGTAAGGTAGAAACAAGTAGAAAGCCTACTACCCATACATGTGGATTTTCCATGGTTAGGTACCAAACGCTTTGATTCCACGCTTCTAATACGGACAGCCAAGAAAAAATCTGCTGGCTTCCTTGTTTTCTGAGATTACAATCTAGGTCTTTTCAAGGTCAGAAAGAATGAATTGGTATCTTTAAAGTCTGCGTGCTCCATCTTCAACCATTTCAAAACAAACACAAGGAGACACTCTTATAGTGGAAATTCCATTCAGACGCACTAAGCGTTTTCAATCTACATTTTTTAACCGAACAGTGCAGAGGTGTGGAACTAAGGGGCTGAGTAGCCGCGGTTGCCAGGACTGACCGGATGTAAAATAAAAAATATATTTTTTCCTATCAATTTGACATTATATGTTCATATATTATATATAATATTCATTGTCTTGAAATGCTGTATGACATTTTCAATTGATTATATATCTAAGTGCTCACCATTAGTTACAAAATTTTAAATACTTACAAAATCTCGTGATGAAATTATTATTTTTGAATTTTCTAGCGCCATCACGCACTTGTTGAAAATAATATACAATTTTTTTACATGAAATTACTGTCACACCACTTTCACAACAAGGAAGCACTATTACCGCAACTTTTACACTAATTACTTGACACTAATAGGCAATATTCACTGCAAAAACTAAAACTTTATCGCGAACCATTTTTACGTTATTTTTCCGCCATGTCAGTTTGTCAAACACTGTCTAAACGGGGAAAACCTACCCACAAAGTATAGGTCCCCTGACACGGTAAGGATGCATCGATTCTCTAGTGATTGAAGTAAGCTAGAGGCGAAAGAATTTAAATTGTCTTTGGAACGTTCATTCGAGCGGGAATAAATTGACGAATAGCGGTGATTTCCTTACGCACCGCTTACGCCGACATGCGGTGCGTAACACATTCAACGGGTTAACCGCGTCTGTCTTTCGGAACAGGTAAAATCCAGGGTTGTTCAAGAAAAATGTGCATAGATATTTACTAAGAAAGCGTGCTACATCTTTGACCTCATCTTCGCTTTCCATCAGGTGACCTTGGGGCTAAACGCATGCCCAGTCCGTATAGTAAAAAAAAAAAAACTTCTTCATTTACCAAAAAGCGCGTTGGTGGTAACGAGTTAAAAATGGTTTATTTTTAATTGCTTAGCGGGTCTTATTATTGTTCAGGAAAATCCACTCCCGGTTTCGACGATGCTGCAATAGCTGTCGTCACGGCTACGAACTGTGAAATCGCGAAAACAACATGTGGAACAGTTGTTTTTCCCCGCAATTTTAGGATTATCCAATAGTAGCTGTAGTTCGCAATGATGATTTTCGGCTATGTACCACAGTTCCCGAACCGATAACCGATTCTGACTAATATAACCGATGGGAAAGAAAGATTCTTGAGTTGAGACCACGAACCGCAAGACGCAGCGTAGGCCTCCGACGATATACGATAGACCGGCGACATCGTGAGAGTCGCGGACATCCAGTGGATGCAGATGGCTGTCGTTCAGCGTGGAATTCTAAGGTGGAGGCCTATGTTCAGCAGTGGACGTCTTCTAGATGATGATGATGATGAACACAATTCCATCCTCCCCTCCTTAAATCGTATTCCTCATGTCTGAGGGTCGTGACCACCACCTTCAATCAATCTCTTTCTCTGATGATATCTTTCCATCGTCTTCTATCCTCAGCATCATGGAGTGTGTCGTAGACTGAGGTGTCGAGAGTGGTGCGAATCTGATCGTACCAACGTATTGGACTGCGGCCTCGTGATCTTTTGCCGTCGACTTTCCTGTAACCATCAACTTTTCCAGGTTGTCGCCTTGTTTCCTAGCAATGTGGCCAAACAGCACAGCACAGTGGAACATCACAGTTCCATGCAGCCTTGTAAATTTCATCTTTAAAAATAATATTACGAGCTAGTTCACTTGTTATATGGCCTTAAAATATCAGCAAAACAAGTTTGGCTCGGTTTACCGAGAACAAAACCTCTGTTACAAAAAGACATATTTCCCTAACACATTTTTACACCCTTCCTTTATCCCACAAAATGCTGCACAAAAATCTGAAACCTAAGCGCTCGTTTCACCTCACATTTTTATATTTGGTAAAAATCTCCCTGTACTGTCGTGCACAGCACTCTTCTACTAAAATATATGGTTAACTGTTATGCAAAACGCATATAACGCATGGAGTGCCAAGTAGTGTTTTGGCGAACAGTCAGCGGGAAAAGTGCTTCGAGTTAATCATGCCACATCTTTCACTTTGTCGCGTAATGCTACGTGGGAAATGAGGGTTTACTTTTTCGCGGAGGTTAGCTTTTTCTGTAATAAAGATTTTTTTGATGCAAAATGATAAGAGAAAAAATAAGGATGTTAGCTCATATAAATTTTCTTTGTAAAAGTACTTCTCTGGATTTTGCGTATAAAGATTAAAAGTTAATAAAACAAATATTAAACACAATTATCAACACAACTGGTCGAAGCATCTCGATACCAAAATGGTGACCGGTACCTTGTTCGAAGAAAAAATAATTTTCAATTCAGGATTTTGGAAACGATTGATGCCAGCTGTTAGAATTTTATTAGGTTAGTATAATAAAATATTATTATCGTTTAAAGTTTTTTGTAAAAAAAAAAACTTTTTCTTCCATGTAAATACACAAAATCAACATAAAAAAGTATCGAATTCCAAAATTTGATACTCAAAAAGGTGAATTAAAATATATTCAGATATTTACCAGTCATAGTTTTATTCAAAATCTAAAACATACAGAAAATTGGAAAACATTGCCTATGACATTTCAGACATGAAGACGAATCTGATGATGATCTGACGGTGTGATGATAAGAGACAGACAGACAAACATTAAAATAACATCACCTGATTATGAGGAGTCGGGCATTTATCATACTAATATTCATACTTTCATACTAATACTAATATTATAAATGCGAAAGTGTGTATGTTTGGCTGAACTCACCGCCGAAACTAATCAACCGATTTAGATGAAATTTCGTATGAAGTTAGCTTGTACCTTGGATTATCACATAGGCTATATAAAACATCATCTTGTCAACATTTTCATCATCATCATCATTATTACCATTTTTCATCACAATGCGGGTGAAACCGCGGGGCTCAGCTAGTATTATTATATAGAAAAAAAAAACACCAGATCTACCAAAAATTTGATCGAAAATAATGTTAAAATGTTAAAAATGACAAGTTTTTTATTAGCCTCGTTCTAAACTTTTGTGCACGATAGTCTGCAAAGTCTGCACACACCGCATATGGACTAAACTTGCCAGTTCCTGACAATGTCTAGCAAGTTTTCTTGAGAGTGCACCTTAAGACTTGTAAAATATTATCTTGTTTGTTTGTTGCTTTTTATTACAATAATATGTTTACATTGTTAGTATCGAAACGACCAGCGATTTTAAAGTGAAGCAAATTTTATGTACTTGTGTTATAAAAGAACAACATGGGAACTTTCATCTATCAATTCATGTTTACCTATGTGTTACCGGAAGATGTTTAGCTAGTTTTTAGGATTCCGTACCCAGAGGGTGCTAGAGGGTAAAAACGGGACCCTATTACTAAGCCTACGATGTCTGTCTGTCTGTCCGTCCATCTGTCCGTCTGTTCGTCTGTCCGTCTGCTTTCCTTCCTTTAAACGGCTGTATCTTTCGAACCGTAATAGATAGCCAGTTGAAATTTCACAGAATATGTAATGCTACGACGGATTAACTAACAAATAATAATAAAGTAAAAACGAAAGGGGGGGGGGGGGGGACGACCCCCATAAAACAAACGTATTTTTTTTTATACTTTACCTACTTTGTTTCACTATCAATTTAAAACCTGGTAATAATGCTATGAAAACAATCATAAACCATCACGATTACGTTCGGTTGTTTACCATAATATCGTAAACGTCAACTTATAAATCATCGAGCAACTTTGAAAGACTTCCTAATTAAAATTTTATAATACTATTACATACTGAAAATAACGGAATAATTGACAAATTGGTCAACAATGTGAGCCGCTATACAGACCAACCAACTTCTCTGGGTGAGGTGGTCAAAAAGAGGAACTAAAATATTCTATGAAAAACTTTCAGTATTGTAAAAAAATAAGAAAGTGGTTCCCCCATACGAGCAAGTTGGCCGTACTGTGCTTACTCGCTTGTTACCATTAAACCTCATAATTTTGACATGCTTTCGTGACCGACCACGCTCGATTTTTAATTAATTATGTAAAAGAAGGCCTTTTATAGTTTAAGACATACGTATGATAGCCAGGTATAGCATTCCGAGACACAAAGGTCACGTAGGTGACAAAATCTTACGTCATCGACGCTGTGTTACCAGTAGCATGAAATCATAACTCCCCAATCTCCGTGTATTACCTGTGGAAAACCAATAAAACTACGTGGTTTGGATTTCCATAATATGTTTAATTATATTAAATTCATGTAACTTGAATTGCTTCGCTTGAGCGGACAAACAAAATGACAATTGAAATGCTTATTGTATTTAATTTACAAATTTGATTCCCAATTTCTGTATTTGTTGCTATGAAGTGGCAACTGGACAGTGACGTAGGCCCGACTCACTACTAGGAATGTCAGAGTTTGTTACAGACCTTGTTTGTTACAAGCTGGTGAAACGCCTATCCGCTTTTTAATTTATCTCGCATCATAAACAAGTATCCTATTTTCGTCATAAATAATAATCCACCAAAATTATCGTTTTAATAAAAAAAAAAGCTCCTGTCCTAGTTTAAAGTAAGGTGCAAACTACCAGCTACATGGTTTCAGCTTCGTTAGGTCACGAAAATGCGTCATGAAAATTGTATTGTAATAATTGAAGCATATTAATCAAGTTGTATTACTTAGAAACCTGTGACGTGAAAATAGCTCAGTGCTGTATATTTTTAACCGACTTCAAAAAAGGAGGTGGTTTACATTTCAACTCTATGGTTTTTGTATGTGTGTTACGCGATTATACTCGGCCAATTATGAATTGATTTTGATGATTCTTATTTTGTTTGGTAGGTCATACTTCAGAGGTAGTTCTAATTAAGTTTTTTCGAAATTGATTCAGAGGTTTTTGAAAAAATCAACAAAACCAAAAATATATACCCATATGACGTTTTGATTTGTGGTTCCTTTCAGCAAAAGCTTTGATGAGGACTTATAATCTCTGTTTTAACTGTCATTTTTATATTTTTTAGTTTAAGTTTGGTAAATTTAGTTATATATAGTCAAAAAGGTAGGTTTTTGTTTTCTTCCAAAAATTACCAGTGTATTTACGGCTATCTTATTTTATTATTTTTAGACACTCTGAGGGCAAAACGGAATCAAAATTTTTGCCTACGCTGTTTCGCCCGCACGAGTATTCTAACCACAAAAGAGAGATTTTTTATCGTCTAAATTGTAATCAAAATATCAAACTTGATTATTTGTCGCCATCTACGCTGGTCATGGCATCACTGGCCCAAGACCCTGGTGGTTGAGGCATCTGGTGAGGTTTTCTTTTCACTTTTCCTGTGTGTTTTTAAATATTAGTTTGTAAATCATGTTTTCGAGATTAAAGCAGACATGCGCCATTCACAGAAGCTAATAATACTACGTTATAGAAAGTCTTTACCGCCATTAGATAATGAATTATATGAATCCCACACGTTGATAATAGGCATGTGTCCCAATAATTTTAAAGCTGATCATAAATAGAGCACACCAACTAAAACAAAATTTAAAGCTGTTCAAAAATAAATAATTAATATATTATATTCTAATTTCATGCTAGACAGAGAGCGCACTATATCAAGTTATGACGTCATGCGCGCGCCGTACAAATGCTATGCTAACACACGCTTTGCGGGAAAGGGCTAGCCAAAAACTTTAAACGCTTATTATTATCTCAGATCAGCCAATTCAAATAAGTTTTTTAGTATGTTTCATGATTTAATTATATTATATATTTCGCTAAGCCTACTATTTGTAACACAGATATTGATTTGTAATAAATGAAACACCTGCCAACTAGTCTATTTTAGTTGTCAACTAGTTGTTTTCGTATTATTTATTCTATCTAATAAATTAAATTGTTGCTGTCTATTTTAATCACAGTTTTTTTTTCTTTTAATTATAACGGTTGTCAAGGCATTTTTGTAAGAAATTTGTTGTAGCCAGTTGCACCCATATAAACGAAACGTACGTCATTCGAAATCAGTTAGCAACTCTGATGCGGAGTTAGACGCGTTGATATAAATAAGAATGTTCAATCATGGTTCACTCATAATGGCTGGTAACAGATTTCCCTTCTCATTTCCATTTTATTTACTTCTCTTTTCTGTGATGTTAATCCTCCTTGCCAAATTTTATGAACCAGCCTTATGGTACTTTGGCAAACTGAGAGATAAGATAGTTACCGTGAAGAAAAGATCGTGATATCTAAAGGCACTCCAGCCGGTTATTTGCCAGGTGGCTTCTATCAATACATTATTAATGAGTGGCATACGCGAACTGAGGATGACACCTGGATCGATAGAGCAGCCAGCACTACAACTGCGGGTCAGCCATATAACATTCATGAGCAGGTGGTATGGAAGAAAATGGGGGCAGCTGTTAGCGGTAATTAAGTGAATACAATGTGATTTTATAAAGCAACTTTTTGACATAAAGTATCGATGATCGATAGCGATGTGGCGATGGTGACCAAGCGGTAGCATATGCGCTTTACAATCTGACGGCATGCAGTTCGAGGGCGGGTATGACGGCTTTACACCAATAAATAAAATATGTGTATCACTCGGGCGCAAAATATTTTTTTGGCTCGGGCGACGTTCTTTGAATCCCTCGCTATGCTCGAGATTCTACACTAGAATCCCTCACTTCGCTCTGGATTCAAAAAAGCGCCCTCGCCGTAAAAATATTATTTTGCTCTCTTATATGTTACAATCTACTATATAATATTATAAAATTTTTGCTATAGGCCTGAAATCGCGAAGAAATATTAACTGTTCCATTAAAAAAATCTCATTCACACTCAATGTAATGTATGGAACAGCTGGTATTGGTCTGCTGAGTTGGTCTTCTGTCTGATTGGTGTTCTGGGTTTCTGGGTTGGTCCCATAGCATAACTTTCTCAACCGACTGTTTGTTTAAACTTTAAGTCATGAGCTTGTCCCACTAGAGTTTATTGTCTTGTTATTGTCAGATTCTTAATATTTAGACTAATTCTTTGACCAATAAGGTCTAAGCCTCAAAATGAACATGAAAAAATATTTATTGTAGCAAAGAAATCTCTAAGAAATGATAATGTCTCTAAAAATTCGTCTGGAAGGTCTAAGATTTGAGCGTGGCGAAATCAAAGAGAAGTTCAGAAGTCCAACAGACATAACGTAGTTCAAAAATGATGATGATGTATCGATCTCCAACACATGTCCTTTTCAACCCTCTCGTCTCGACGACCCATTCACGTCTGCAAACCCATGCACCCCGACCGGAAATGGCATGCGGATTCCACCGGAAGTGGGACCGTCCGTCTGACATAGCGCCTCTTTACGTCAATACCGATGTTTCTGGTTTCTAGTCGTATATTTAGATTTGTTTATTAAACCTTTGTAATAGTTTTTCTTGCAGGGACAGTTTGTGATAACAAATTACATAAGAAAATTAAAGACAAAAACAAAGGAAAAAACCCAAAACGACCCCATCCTGATCCCATTGACAAACCCTATTACCCTTGTTTAAAACTCACAGGAACGATTAAACCGTGTATCAATCATTTCATGCAAAAAATATATAATTGTACTGTGTAAAGGAGAAAAACTGAGGAATCCGGCCGAGCAGGGATGACCGGTTTATGTGGAAACATTTTGGAACAAATGTATTTTTTACATATATTTTTCATTATATTAGAATAATCTTAATATAAAATATATTATCTTCAAATCATGGTGGATATTGAATAGCTTTTTTATCACTTAAAAAAAGTTATTTTTATATATTTTTTAAACCTAGATGTACATATTTAAACTAAAAAGTAGAAAATTTTCAGTTAAAACAGAGATTGAAAGTCCTCATCAAAACTTGCTGAACCACAAACTTAAAC
This sequence comes from Agriopis aurantiaria, assembly GCA_914767915.1. Classification (NCBI taxonomy): domain Eukaryota; kingdom Metazoa; phylum Arthropoda; class Insecta; order Lepidoptera; family Geometridae; genus Agriopis; species Agriopis aurantiaria. Next base: position 5,248,187 of record OU612001.1, on the reverse strand, counting down.
GTCATTCTGTGTATTTTTGTTTTTTTTAATGATTTTGAAAAAAATCGCTGAATCAATTTCGATAAAATGTTTACGGGACTACCTCTGAAGTTATGACCTACCGAACAAAAAAGAATCATCAAAATCTATTTATAATTTTACTGACGGAGTAATCGCGTAACAAACTTAAAAAATACATACAGTCGAATTGAGAATATCCTTCTTTTTTGAAGTCGGTTAAAAATTAACTTATTTTTTTTCCGAGTGGGTATGGTGAAATAAAATTAGCCCAGCACGTAAGCTTACCTAATTTAGGCCTAACATCACAAAGATAGTGACCTTCCAAATGTCAAAGCTAGCTCAGAAATATTTAGGGAATGGTGATAAATCTACTATCGGTCTAAAGGCGATCGTACACAATGCAACGTTATTATCGGATACTCAGCGACTCAATCAAGACTCATAGTTTCTTTGAATGCATAGATGTAGAAAAAGCATGCTGACAAGGTTCGAAGGAATCAAATCGAAAAATTGAGTCAAATGTATGGAATTGCTAGGTGTTTTAGGGGTCGTCATGGCCCTCCCCGGATCCGCCAATGCTTTACGTCAATGCTTGAAAAGCATACGTTGCATCGTCACTGACATTTTGTCGAATAGTGTTCGAATTTCAAGCGCTCTCACAGTGAGAGTCGCAAGTGTCGCAATGACTATGCTAATTGAGTGTCCAAATATCCGATACATGTGCTGCCGTGTACGACGGGCTTTGTATTCAAATGAATGTCTTTCGAATGACTTTTCATAAATATGTCCCTATAAACAACCAAAAAGTGATAGGTTTTTGTGATTAGAATATTCTAAATTGTGCAAAGCTTTTGTAGCAAATTTGAATAAAAAGATAAGAATAATGACATGGCAACATTTTGCATTAAAATTCTACATTCATAATAAGTACCTTATTATAATATTGATATGGTGTAGTTTATGTTGTCGCTAGTAAATTAAAGTGACTAAATGAATAGCGCTCTGAAATCAACTTTATCGTGTTTTTGCTTGTAATATATTTTAAAGTTTATTTCTTATAATGTATTCTTATTGTTTATTACTTATTAGGCTTTAGTGGAGTAATATTTTTGAACTAGCTTGAGATTTTAGTATACAGTAAGGTTTTTGTTATTGGTTATAAGTTTGTGTTAAATAGGTTGGGTTCAGTTAATTTCTTGAAAGCCATTTTTAATAGGCACTCTCTTAGTTTATTGGCCATAAGAGACAATGTTTATGGACAAAAATTTACTATTGATGAATCAGAAGTACACATTTAAGTGATTTTAAACGCAAAATTTTTGATCTCTCCTCACAAAAAAATTTATTCAAAAGGGCTAAATAGTAGTCTATTAGCACTAGTATTATTTATGTAATTCAGTATTCTTAATTAGTTTCATTCAAAAATATGTTTAGCTACCACAAACGACATTCACATTTTTTTCAATTTACCTTTTTCATTAGTTAAAAGATTTTGCGACCATATTTTAATCTTCTTATAAAGTGGCCCGAAATTAAAATTCAGTAAAGCTTTTCTTAGTTTCATCATCTCATCAAAACAATTCTGTTTCTCATTCAAATGAGCCTACCTAAGCCACTTGGTGAATTATAATGATTGTTTGTTGTTAAAGAGATGTCTCTGATATTTGAGTTTGTGATATTTTCTATTTATGCCATTGTGGATTTTTAAGCAATTATATTTTACACTTCTTCTTTCGAGTCGATGTTCCGCAAAATACAATTCTATTTTCAAATCAAGTTTCTAGACCAAAACTTTGCCACCTCAATGGCATTTTACACTAATATTTAAACAGCCAAAGTCACAAATGCAACTATCAAGTAGGTAGTAACGCTTGTGGCTTAGCTGGTAGCCGCTCATGGTGCAGATAATAGCTGGTCCTGGCTTAGCTAGTAGCCGCTCTTGGCTTAGCTAGTAGCCGCTCGTGGCGTAGCTAATAGCCGCTCGTGGCGTAGCTAATGGCTACTCCTGGCTTGGCCAGTAGCAATAAGTAGTAGTAATGAGTATGTAACAATAATGGGTAGTTGATTAAATAGGGCAAGTGTTTTTATTAACTAAAGAAAATACAAGATAATAATAACACTAGCCCACTATCAGTTGGCACTCAAACCCACTATCAGTTGGCAGCGTACCCAGCATGCTGGCGGCATTACCACGCTGAATAGCAAAGCTTATGCGTTGAGCCAGAAACACGTTGAATGAAGGATCTTTTACTAAGTACAGAACATACTGATTCAAGTTCTGAGTCATAATTAAACCTATTCCACTATTTTATTATTGACCACTTGTATACCCTTGTCATCTATTGTGTTATTGTATGTTCCAGTTCCCTCTGTATATGTATAATTTCACTATATTTAGATGAATGAATAGATATACGTACTTATGTATTGAACTCTACATCGTCAAAGGCACTCGAAACCCGAAGTACTAAGCTGATAATACAAATACGACGCCTACATCCTATTACCTCCCTTGAGGATTACGATGTGGGACGATCGAGTTTCCATGGTAAGCGATCAGTATACCTTTGAGAGTTACCTATGTGGTACCTGTTTTGTTGCTTTCAGTGGTAAGATGGGTGTTTATTTATCGGTTCTAAACTTAGATCAGACAAAGAAGGGATGTTATGTCATACTACAATGGGGATTGTTATGTTCATATTTTTTATAGATTGTTATTACAAAACCATTTCGAGCAATAGACTTATTGATCACTACACATAATTTTTATAAAAAATTAAGGGCTGATGAATAATTTTGGCTAAATATGACTGCATGGCCTTCATTTACCCTTGAATGACGGCAGCGTTAGCGTTATGTTGAAATATATCTTAGCCGTGTACAACATAATTTTTATAAAAATTAAGCGCTTATGACGATTATTTTTGATTAAATATGACACCTTCATTTACCCATGAATGACGTTAGCGCTGGCGTTATGTTAAAATTTATCTTAGCCGGTTACGCACAATCAAAAAACAAACAGCACTGCAACTAATGACATTGACAGATGAAAATATAATAGAAGTTTTTTTTTTGTATAGACATCTACACGAACTAATATAAAGCCGAAGATAACGTCATCAAATAAAAATAAAAAACAATCTTAATTTATTTTTTAAATAACTACCGTAAGAAAAACATAATTATTGAAATTTGTATTTTAAAATCTATAAATATAATAATAAGAGCGACATTCACTCATCACGAAATTTCGAAAACTACTTGACCTAAGAAGCTGAATATAAGCAAGTACATTCCTTATGGGAAGTAGAGATCTGAGGATTTTGCGAAAAGGCTGAATTAAGGGGGGCAAACGGCGACTAAAAGTTTACATGAAAGTCAACGTGTACAAAATCTTGGGCAATATAGCTAGTGGTCTATATTTTTAGAAAATAAAATAAAACTATAAGGTCATAAAATTTGGGCAATCCCTATTATTGTCGTTCGCGTTAAAATGTCTCAATTTTTCATTAAAAATATTTACTACGCCTCTAAACGCAAAAAAGATAAGTACGCCTGACTTCCCCATTTTTACGCACATTAAAAATCAAAAAGTAACAGCTACGTATTTTCCTTGAAGTATCAAAATATTTTAACAAGTATGCATGTTCAAATTTCACCAGCAAAAAAATTTGACACATGTTTCGTGAACTTGTCAGTGACAAGTGTTAAAAGTTTTCAAATTTTATCAAACATCGTCAAACGCGTTATAGTCACAGTCAGAAGCAAATTAAGTCACGGTCAACTCAAAGTCATGCCAAAGTAGAGTGGTGGAGACTTTACTCGTCTTCTACGGAGTTTTGGAAGTATCACGAAAAGACATGGTTCACCTCGATATCACTTACCTACACTAGAGTATATTCACGAACACAGTAAATTATAATCCGCCATTATTACACAGGACCATTCGAAAATACACAAGTTTAGGAAAAAAAGGCGCCTTTTTTCACGTTGGTGCCAAAACTCCCATATGCATGTTAGTAGGTATATAATAAACTCTAGACTCGCTGGAAAGCTTTCATCTGTTTCTCTGCGGGTCACTGTAAACTCGTGTGGTGCAAGTCAGAAAAGAAAAGAAAATAAAATCATTATAAAACCTACAAAAACTGTCTTTAAAAAAACATAATATAAGTGCAACAAGTGCACAAGCGCAGAAAAACAAAATAAGTGCTAACAAAGTTAATTTTATGAATCCTTTTGGGGATCATATAGAGTGAAAAGCTTAAGAGCACACAATCAATATAAGAACCTACACCCTAGACTTGAGAAGAGTAGGTAAAATAGCTCGATAACCATTAACTTTCACAAAACTTATGAAAGCATAATAAAGTTATGAGTTATGAGTGTCACACGACCTGAAAGAAATAATACCATCTTCCAAACACCCTATATTGTACACACTATACAATTGCAAACGGAGGACAAAAACTCTTTATACCATATCCTCTTTGATGACGTTATTTTGAGTCTGCGGCGCATCGTGCCTGTAAAGTTTATTGTGTCATTTAGGGTCAGTCGTTTAAATGGAGTCCATGGGAGTTTATTAAAAATCGTCACCAACAGAGGGGATAAGTTTATCGTATGTATAATCTGTCAGTGGCATCGTAGATCCCAAACGTTGAAACCGGTTTTTTGTTTGTTTGAATGGTGTTCTTAGCTAAGATTCAAGAAAATCTGTTCAGCCGTTTTAAGATTATTAACTCTTTTTCTAGTTGATAAAGGGACGTGAGCAACTTCCACAGGTCTGACCTATTAACATTTTTGTATCCTGTTACTTCAACGATATTGCAAAAACATGGTAACTTTGCACTGACGCTGCAGCATTGCCTGGAATCTGCAGGATACCTAAATCCTTGCCGAGTTACAAGAGCATAGGTATCGTGTTCGGCTTTTTATTTTTATTTTAGTTATATTTTTAATTTTGATCTCGCGTAAGCTTGTAACTTACTCCTATATCCCACCGGCAACAAACGTCTGTATACGACAGTTTTTATTGTACAGTGTCCACGCAGTGTGGGATTAAGCGTGTGTGTGTGCTGTCACAAAAAGATAATCACATTGAGTGCGGGTGGCGCTTGCGACTGTTTGGACTTCCTTGGGATAGGGGTAAGGGTGCGGCTAGTGTGAGAAGCGACAGCGGGTCAGCTGGGACAGTTTTAAAGCGACTAGCGACTATGACTGTGAGTCTGTAAGGTTGGGAAGGGATCTGTAGTTATTTTCTTCGTGACTGAATTGCAGTCACCTAGATAAATAGCATCAAATGACAGTATATTCTCATTTCGTTTATAACTTAGTAACTGACTAGATAACTAGTCATCCATATAACGCTGTTTCAAAATTACTGTACAAGCAATTGTACAAGTTACATTTTGATAGGTATTTTTTTTAAATACCTATTTTCAGCACTTGTATGATACAGATTAACATTGAACTTTTATCAAATTAGTTTTAATATTTTTTTTATTTATATACTAAAAAAATATTTTGTTGACCATTAAAAAAATATTTAAATATACTCGTATTGTATAGTAACCAGAACTAAGGTGTCAAAATTTCAGCAAAATCGTTTAAGAGGAACTGGTTCTAATGGGTTCTAATAGGTTCTAATTCAGCTTGCAAGATTTGACCTGAACAATCTAACAAACATGACAAGTCACCAAGTTAAATAAAAGCTTGTCAATTGTCAAACGCCAAAATTATTGTCACTACTGACAACGGTAGCCAAAGCTACAAGCCAAAGACACTATAGTAGCTTTGCCTAGTCTGTGGGCGAAACTAATAATATAATTTAACTAATGTATAGCGGTCCATACGTTTATTGTAACCCCATCTAGGGCAAAGATAATAATATCTTCAATTAACTAGCTTGCAATATGCAACAGATTTCTTTAAAGAAAATTAAAAATCCGACACTCGCGGCACACCCAAAACTAATTTACCAAAGAAACTGAGCAGAATGTCACCGCCAAATGGCTAGGTGTTTTTGTATTTATTAAGAGCGTGTCGTAAAGCGATGGTAAGTCAGTGCGCTGTTTTTATAGGACGATATAATGCGGAGGAACAAAAGTACATTTTTGAGGGGTATTTTAAGGATTTTGGACTGTTTTTCCTACTTGTTACGAGTATATCAGTACAACAACACTTAATTTCGTCAACAATAATATTAGTAAGATAAGGAAACTGGCGTGGTTTTTCACCACAGAAAAGTTAAACAATTATTTTTTTCTTTTCTGTGTTTGCCACCACAGACTAGGTATAGATACTACGTAGCCTTTGTCACATTGACACATTGTGTTTTTATTATGATGTCTTATTTTCAAACATTGACTTTCACATCTTTATCTTGGTCCACTTACCGAAGCTTGGGCAGATGCCCTGAACTGCTTATTGCCTTGCGTTTTGTGGCTCCAGAAATCGTTGGCGCTACTTCTCGAGAGCAAATCGTAGCTCCTGCTTTTGCTTTTTAGCCCTACTTACAGTAACTGTCATCATGCCTAATATTCGTTACTCTACTGAAATATAATTATGAGACAAATAAGAGTTAGGTAAGTAACTCGTAACATAATAATGCTAAGTAACATTGCTAATATTTCCTACAACAGTACAAAATGTAAGGCACTTGCATTACAGTGTAGGAATGCTCTAAAAGCACTGCCTCTCCAGGGATATCTGCTGAATGCAACTGTGCTTGAACTTATTCGCTGTTTGTATAATGCAAACATTTTGTATCAACACTAGCAACTGCTTTCACATATTTGTAGAAGGCTTACTAGCCATGGACTTAGTAATAAATAAATAATGAAAAATAAATTCGGTACATTTTTCCACACACGGTCATCTGACCCCAAACTAAGCAAAGCTTGTGATATGGCTGCCAGATACTGATATAAGTACATAAATATTTTAAAATCACACTTAAATAAATATTATCACCCAGACATAGAACAAACACAAATGTTCATCACATCAATGTTTGTTCTAGGTGGGAATTGAACCCACTCCCCCAAGCGCAGAAGACAGGTTCGCTACCAACTGGACCAACGGGCTAATCTGCAATACAACTGAACCGAGATCTGCGAAGAGATTTTTGGACCCTAATTATCATTTTACTCTGACGAATTTCATGAATCTTTTGATTTAAAGAAATTCAGTTTGGAATCATATAAACTTACCTAAATAAAAATAAATATATGCTCCACTTATCTAATAAACCACTGCCCGTAGGCATCGTTCCCAAAATGATGACCGTATTGCCGCGTTTGATTGCAATACTGACCAGCATTTTGGTCACGAGATACTACGAATAGACGTATAGATAATTATTACTACCCTAATTATTTGATCTTGGAAATAGAAAATTCCAAAGATAAATTCGACAAAGCAGTAACGTATATTTGCAAGCGCGTATTTTAGGTACTTAATAGATATCTAAGTCCATGTCGACAAAACAGCTACCTGTTTGTACGTACCTAATGCTGGCACTCTAGCTTAAGTGATACTAATAGTGTCTGGAATTCGTAACTATAACTTTAATCCATTTAATTCATAGAGCAGTGTGTGGTGCACTGAGTATAATAAGAAAAATGTAGCTACATACTAATATAACAAAAATATTTTTAAAAGGATGAGTACCTAGTTTAGAGCTTGAAGCTTCGCCCACAGACTAGGCAAAGCTACTATAGTGTCTTTGGCTTCATCGTTGTCAGTAGCGACAATAATTTTGGCGTTTGACAATTGACAAGCTTTTATTTAACTTGGTGACTTGTCATGTTTGTTAGATTGTTCAGGTCAAATCTTGCAAGCTGAATTAGAACCTATTAGAACCCATTAGAACCAGTTCTTCCTAAACGATTTTGCTGAAATTTTGCATACACCTTAGTTCTAATGATAAAAGCTTCTGATAAAAGTTTAATTTTAATCTGTATCATCGAAGTGCTGAAAATAGTTATTTGAAAAAAGTACCTTTCTAAATGTAACTTATACAGTAATTTTGAAACGGCGTTATATGGGTGAGTAGTTTTTTTGGTTTTTTTTCATTTATTTATTATTTAAAAAAGAAAAGTATACAAATAGGATATAACAGCATTTAAAAACCACTAAGGTTTATTAGTAATGCCATAATTATGGAGTTTTAGTCTACGCCGATTTACTATATAATAATGTTTTAATATCTAAGTAAGTTAGGTAGTAGTTAATCTAATCAGTTACTAAGTTATAAACGAAATGTAAATAGACTGATGCAATTTGAGCTGTCGATAAAAGAATTCATCAAGAGTGAAGACTTACACCTATATATCATGAGTTCAGTCGTGCATAGACTACTGCTCTTACCTTTGGGATGGATCAGCTAAGTACCAGCTTTAAGCATTGAGAAACGTGCCAAGAAGGTCATCAGCAACGAATCCTTAGCCCGGGCTAAGTCTTGGGCATTGCCGCAAAGTTGCGTCAGTCTATCGGTTTTTTATCGTATACATTTCGGAGAGTGTGCATCGGAACTGCATGATCTAATTCCCTCCTTCCAATGTGGGCTGATGTAAACGAAGATTGTGACTAGCTAACTCAAGTAGATAATCACAAGCTCGAGTAGCTAAGTCAGTTCCCAAACACTTTGGTTTGCGTTATTTCAACTCCATGGTTTATGATTTGAAAAGTTTTATACTAAAAATCGTCCCTTGAAAATATAATTTCATACAATAAAAGAACTGATAGCTAATCTAGCGTAATGATGTCTTCTAGTCTAGGTGCTAAAACACAGCTAAGGTTGCAATGCCTCTGCAGACTATGTCATCATAGCTTCATACCCATAACATACCCCAATTAATACAAACACCAACCCTACAGGCGAGTTGGCGGTCAAACGCAAGCCTTTTATTATAATTATTTTTAAAGTCCAGTACAAAATCATAGCAATTTTAAATGCGGAAGTAAGTTTGTATGTTTGTTCCTGAAAGGCAATAACAGAGCAACGGGTCGACGGGATATGTTGCGTAGAGATTTTGCATTTTTGGAAGGCAACGAGTGATATAGGATTTCTACTCAAGAAAATGAGTAGTTACTGACCCCGGGATGTACATACGAGTGAAATCGTGAGGCGCAGCTTGCTTACAATAAAAATGTCCTAACGCGGCCGCGTCTGTTCGCGGTTCCCAGCGCGAACACTAATTTATTAGCTAAGTCGCCTTTGGTACGCATGTTGCATGGGTTAAATCGAGTTGCCGAAAAAATTGATTTATTTGTCTGCTCGGTTGCGGAATTCAAAACGACGATATTATTTGACGTGTGTTTTTGTGTGTAAAAATAATAATGATAAAAATTTATGTAATAATAATGAAAATAATGTAATGTGTAATTAATTTAATGTTTAATGTGTTTAATTGTGTTATAAGCTAGGTTTATAAATTATTATGTTGACATACGCTATTGAATTAGGACATTCCTGTAATGATAGTTGTAATTTGAATAAATAAATAAATAAATAAACTTTGCGTACAGGCTAACGCGGAAAGGGTGTACTAAGCCGAAAGGATGTCATTGTACTCATAACTATGAACAACTCTTACTAAAATCGCAAAAAAACAGTTATTTCACAGAAAAAATAGTCTCACTCATTATCAGGTTTTTTTGCGATTTCAGGGACCTGCCCCTTATTAAAAGTTGATCATAATAATCAGTGTAATGATCTCCTTTAGCACACCCTTTCCGCGCAACATGTATGCATGCATGTATGCATGTATACTGGACATGTAAATTTAGATAGTTCAAGTTCACCAGTTTTATAACTGTTTTAAATGTTTATCGGGACTTATCACGTATTATTTAATTTAGGTAAAAATATGTATCTATCGCGAAAGTATAAAAATTACTAGTTTTATAACTAACAAAATATTACAATTTTATTAAATATATTTTATATATTTTATGAACGGTGGACCAAAACTGTCACAGAATGGTGGCCGCGGAACGGAAAGCGACCACCGGGCAGACCACCAGCCCGCTGGTCGGACGACATCGCTAACGCAGCAGAAAAGAAGTTGACAAGACTATCACAGGACCGGAAAAGACGGTGCGCTAAAAAGGAGAACTATACCCAGCAGTGGGTGGAAAATGGTTGATGATGAATGAATAAAATACATTTGCAATATGCTGACTTAGACCATGACCACACACTACACTCTTATAATATGAAAGTAACACTGTCTGAAGCGGTCAAACCCTTCAAAAAAACAGAGAACGTCAACCTATACCGCAGACGAAATTTTTCATGCCCCTAAAAGACGTCTTATATTTCATTGTTTTCAAACAAACGACCTACTTCGTCACGACAAGTAATTGGTTTGCACGAATGCAGTGGAATCGATCAAAACGTTCAATACGCCTGAGAGCCCTTTTCGATTTGGTGATAAATTGTTGAGCACGCGAAGTTTGAATAAACGCGAGGCCACTTTGCTTTTTTTCGTGGCTACTTTGAGTATGTGAAACTTTATTGAATGCATACACTATTTAGAATAAAAAATACGCTCGTATTTATTTCGAGAATCTATTTTATACATTGAAGAAAAAAAAAGATTTGATTTGAAAGGGTGAGTTAAAAACAGTGGCAAGACAATTTGAGTCGAGAGTTATTATATAGTAGAGAGTTAATAGAGTCTTAAAAGGTCGGCAACGTAAAAATTATGGGTATGCTGCCTTTGCCTTGCCTAGGAAAAATCTATTATTTGGTCTAACGTCTAGCTTATTAAATCGATTATAGGAACAAATATATCTATTACAAACAAGTTTAACTTGAAAACTTTGTTGATAACGTTTTATCATTACGTGCAGTAGGAGTGAAGTCCGAAGATCCGGCGTGATTCGTGGTCATCCGGTGCGGGGCTGGATTTGAGGCCAGGTCGGTCGTAAGCCGTCACCTGACTGTTGATAAAATCTCGACAGGTTGCTTCATTCGCGGTTAGGACGCTGATTTAGATACGTGAATATTCTAACAGCGTTATATTTGTATGAAACTAGCTGACCCGACAGACGTTGTCCTGTCTTAGAACTGTCAAACGCGCGTTAATATCATTAGGTTTCTGTTTCTGAGTAATTTTCTTTCCGTAAGAACCATCTACAAAAGTATTAGAAATCGTTGAAAAAAAAAGATGAATGACATTCGTAAAGTCGTTCTCAAATTATGGCACGACCAAGGTAAATAGGGATTCATTTTTATGTATAGACTAGCAGACCTGACAGACGTTGTTCTGTCATAGAAATGTTAAACACGCAAAGTCAAAATTGAAAATCTAATTTTTTTACACCTTGGGTTACATTATTGGAGTTTTAGTAAGGATCCCTATTTTTTTTGAAAATATAATATAACCTATGTCACCGGGGGATAGTGTAGCTTCCCAACAGTGGAAGAATTTTTAAAATCGGTTCAGTAGTTTCGGAGCCTGTTCAATGCAAACAAACAAACAAACAAACAAACAATCAAATCTTTCCTCTTTATAATATTATAGTATAGATTACGTGAAGTAATAGTATTTTGGTGTCTGATTTCTTCGTGGTGATGCTATTTTTTTTAATACTCAAGAACAAAAACCATCTACTCGGGAAGTGATATTCAATAAATGCGTCATTCCATAATTTTCCACCCCGAGATGGAATATTTTTACCTGACTTCGCAAGGAGGGTTATGTTTTTCGAGTGTATGTATGTCTGATGGTTTCTTTGGCATGCCCTACAGCCTAAACGACTCAATGGATTTTGACATGACATTTGAGGTGTCATTCGAATTGTTTTGATCACATTTTAATCACTTTAATCTGTGACTTTGAGAGTGGAAGTGACATAGGGTACAAGAATTCAAGATGACATTCGTGAATAAAATAGAAGGAAAATTTTAAACTTAAATTAATTTGCTAAATAGATATGCTCTATATTACGTAGAGCTCACTCAGCAGATTTCAAAAATATAAAACACTACTATGAAATATACAGTAGTTTACGAGATAAAGCAGCATGAAAAAGCTCTGTATATTTCTGTATGTTTACTCGAGTATATTTAGGTATAGATAGGTACGCAGCGCGCTGCTGTTACTTTTACCTCCTCTTTATTTAATGCAGTCAAGTTATATATTTTTAATAATTTAATTTACTTGTTTTCAAATTAAAATGAGACGGCAGACCAACCTCATGATATAAAAAAGGTAAAATGGTACACCCTTTCGGCGTAACCCTGTATAAAGCAAAACAACAAAGTAACGACAATATAATGTAAAACAATGCTTCCAGTAACCATGTCGATCTTTTTCTGCGACATCTCTAGATCCAGGAACATGTTGTTTTTCCCCGAACAAACTTTAGCGATTCGTAAATCGGTGCCTCATTTTCGTCGGAGTTGGCTAACAACCTTTTTGCTTTTCCGTAACATTAGGTAAGTCCGTTTACTTCATTTAAGTAGGCGCCCATCTCATTTATTCTCGTAACTAGGACAAGCACTTTGTACTAGAAGATGTTTTTTGTACTTTGCATTTTTGTTTTGTATCTTTAACAAAGTGGCTTGTTTTGTAACTAAACTAATTTAGAACAAATTCTTTCCGCTTGTTTTAAGGTCGATATTGGTTACACATTATCTGCCTACAAGATGGACGCAAGCAAGTATTTGTTTAATAACTGTTAGTTTTTTGTCCGTAGTAAACTATTTTACCGTAGACACCCCAAAACTCGCAGACGGCTTCCAACCGGCCCTTTTGGAGATTGATGAAGGCTTATGTCCAACAGTGGACGTCCTATTGCTAAAATGATGATGAAATTGTTACTAATGAAAAACCTAATAAGAAATTTGAGAATTCCTTTATGACAAAAATGTTTTCATAAATGTGATGTAGACTAAGTAATTGACATAAGATCGAGACTAGGTACTAGGAAATAATAATAATAAGTACTTTAGGTAGTAATTAACATGTTTCTTTTGTTAATTAAGGTATAAAATACAACTAAACCAAAATATGATTTTAACAATATTCTAACATGAACATAATTTCGTTTTTTTTAAACTTTAACATAAACTAATAAAAACTAACATTTGTACGCTGTATGTAACAGTGGGCCTAGTGTGAGTTTTTCTAGTTGCGTTAACGTACACGACCGCGTTAGCGTAAACCACGATTTGTATGAAAAAAGAACAACGCCATCTGACGCCATATGAAACTTCTCTTATATCATACAAATCGTGGTTTACGCTAACGCGGTCGTGTAGGTTAACGCAACTAGAAAAACTCACACTAGGCCCCACTGGTGACATGATACGTCTCCATTGTTACGACCATTATGCTACTTTATATTGTACCTGCCATGTTCTGACAAATAAATAATTTGAATTTAAATTTGTTTATTTCATTGAACATGAAACCTATATGAAATTTGACCTCGCTTTTACTGATTTTATTTAAACAATGGATATATTATTATATGAATTATTCACGAAACCCGCCAGAGTAACCAGTTTAATTTTAATTAATTCTCGAATAATTCTCGTATTTTAGAATCAAAATGAGGGGAATGAGGGGCAAGACTTGCGAAGTCTCATCATCATCATCATTTCAGGCTATATTGTTCCCAATATCAATATGATACTCAAAGGTAATTTATTTGAGTGTTGATTTCCAGGTCTGTAGCAGAAGTTTCCCTGCCACCGTGGCACTTCAGTTGGGGATTAGCCTATGACTGCCCGCTCCAAATCCGCCGGCCCGTCCGAACCACACGTTCCAGTACAAACCTCACTACTGACTCTATGCTTTATGTATTATATTTAATACTAGCCGCGCCCGCAATTTCACCCACGTTATATCCGGGAAGTAGTCTTAGTTACTCCATATAACATCAGCTAAGTATCTGTCAGTGAAAGATGAAAAAGATGCACCCTCCTTGAAGCAACCTCCTAAACAGCCAGTCTAGGACCTATAGCAGTCTGCGTTCCGTTCATCGGCCTAGAAGGCCTAGCAGCCTCCTTTGACTTAGATGATATTTTTTTTCTATGATGTAATATGTCACTGTTATGGACTTGTTTTTTTTGTAGTGAAAGTATTAAAACAACAACAAAATATATTTTTGATTCGATCGCTATCAAACTCCACAGGATCACTCGTCACTCTTATAGTAACCAAGGTAAGGTCCAAATTCTTTGTACCAACCGCTTCAATCAATCATATGAAATCAACTTTTCCATACATTTTGTCGAGTGTCAAAGACATCTATATATGGAACAGCATGGGAACAGCAGTTTTTTTTTTTTCAAATTTAATTTAATTTTTGTTCCCATAGTAAAAGTTGTTCATATTGATAAGTACAATGATATCCCCGAATATTTGCACGTTGTCTGCTTTGATAAATATGTTTTTTCTTCTTTGCGTACCTTGTCGTTATTTATTTGTCAGAACATGGTAGTACACATACATATAAAGTAGCAAACATGGTCGTAAGAATGGAAACATATCTCATGTCCTTGCCTGTTACAGCGTACAAACGTTAGTTTTTTTATAAATATCTTTTGATAAGTTTTTATAAAAGTAAAAAAAACTGTTTATATTAGAATATTGTTATAATCATATTTTGGTTTAGTTTACATCTTAATTAACAAAAGAAAAATGTTAACTACTTATATTACAAATTATTTTTAATTTTTTCCTAGTCTAAACCTAGTCACGATCTAAATGATTAAATATTTAGTCTACATTACATATCAAAACATTATGAGAACACTAAGAACACTTCCTAAGTTTTAATCATGTATTTACCTACTGTTACAGAGAACTTAGACTTTGTAACTAATGTAAAAGATACATGAATACAGAGTAATTTTTGCAATAGGCCAACCAAAGATTTCATACTAAATAAAATCTTTGAGGCCAACATAGTGGTTTAGAGCCCATCCTCTTTGATTTATTATTTGGTACCTAAAACTAAAGTTTCAGAATGCAACCCCTAATTCAATTTAAATAAATTGTCATCTTAAATGAGTTTCCATTTTTCTGTCGACTTCGGAATAATAAAATTCCATAAAAAGATCTCGCATGGAACCAACATGGTGGTTTAGAGCCCTTCCTCTCACTGAATTTTTATTTGGTATCCATACCTAAAATTTCAGAATGCAACCAATACCTAGTTCAATTTCTAAAATTGTCGTCTTAAATGAGTATCCATTCGTCTGTGGACTTCGGAATAATGAAATTCCATAAAAAGACTTGCATAGTATGATTCGATTCCAAGAAGTGTTAGGTTTAAAACGCTCTAGTCACGTATGGGTAGGGTGACTACCTTTCCGGATATGTAAAGACATGCGCGAGCTTTTTATTTTTACTTTTTACGCATATGACAGATGTAGTTTTAGTTAGTGTGGGCGTATAAAAACTAAGATAGAATGGGAAAAAAGAAAAAAACTACGTGTGTTAAAACTAGGAGAGAATTTCTAAAACTAAAAGTCAATTTACGGTTGTTTGTTTACGGTTGACCTTTTTGTTTGGATTTAGTCCATAATTTTCACCTTCACCAAAGTAAAACATATCAATATGAAAATTGCTTTAAAACGCTTGCAATGTTGTTCTAAAAACAATGTCTATTATATTTTTTTTTTTATAAGTACATTTTACTAGTTCCGACCCATTTCTAGTGCAAAAGATGGCCATTGCCATCAAGAGTGGCAATACTGCCAGCATTATGGGCACATTTTCACAGTTCACATGGGACGGTGAGGAACGGATTATTTAATTAAATGTCATGTTTAAATACGGAAGGTTGTAAATTATTGAATAAAATTTTGTATGATTTTATTTCTTTAATCGGGTATATCGCAGTTATTTAAACCTTCAAAAACGTAAAAAATATACGAGTAAGATAGCTGTAGCGGGAATCGGATTCTTGGTATAAATTCATGATTTTCTTACAAAGATTTGGGTGTCAGTATTTTAGAAATGGTAACCCTACGTAGGACGAACTGAGGAAACCGTATTTGTCCCGCAAACACGTTGCCAATAACGTACTAACTCCGATACGGGATGCGGTTCGGTTATACAGTTAGGTTATGTGGTTAGGTTATTTTGTTTTATTTTTATAAAGCCTGCAAGTTTCGTATGAAACTTCATGAATACCATCTTGAATTGAAACTGTATTTTGCATTTTTGTGGTTTTATCTTCTCTTCTTCTTTTTGCGGAGATGCAGCAAATGTTATACAGGGCTACGCATTTTGACTAAACTAAGCCGAAAGGAGGTCATTGTACTCATCATTGTGAACAACTTTTACTATGCGACCAACCCTGAAATCGTTAAAAAACCTGCTGTTCAGGGTTGGTCCCATAATTAAAGTTGTTCATAATGATGAGTACAATGACCTCCTTTCAGGTTAGTACAGTCATTATGAGTAACCTTGTATTAAATAGTGACATGTCTTCTCAGAAAAAAAAGTATTTCAGAAACAGACAGTCAGTCATTACAGGTTAATAAAAAAATTGTTTAAGGTAAGTAAGTATAACGAATATTTTTTTCAGAATTAATAAATTTTTATTTTGGCTAAGTTAAATGAGTATTGTTAACAAAAATCATTAAGTTACAGTTTGAAACAGGAATGCTATAAAAGGAAGTCTCCCGAACGCAAAAAGTTTTTAAAGCTGCAATGCACTTCTAACCTTATCAAAAGTTATTCATTTCTCTCACTGCATCAGCTTTCAAACATTGTCGCGAGAGTCAACTTTACTGCCCAGACCAATAAACTTTTACAGCCCTCGATGATCCTAATAGCGTGAAAATGAAAAATCATACTGCAAGTTATGACTCTCCAAGCGTCTTCATAAAAGTAAAAACAGTGAGGATTTAAACTCACTGAGCTCCACGGTGCTACAATGATGATCTGATATACAAACACTCATCAAGCTTATTAAAATAGCCGTATTAACAAAATGCATTGTTCCATTTTAGGTATCTGGAGTTTCAGGCATAAAATAAAACGGCCTAGTGCGTTGCGCACTGAGGGTTTCGTGCCACCGCAAAATTCAATAACAAAATTACTAGTTATAACTTGGTAATGAACAGAAACTTATCACCGACTCGCACTAGGCCATTATTTATTATTTTTTGTTATATTTTAGAGTGTGTACTATAATCATGCCAAATTAGACGCTTGTACGTATTATCGTTTTTACATTAGAGCTAATACAAAAATACGTTTGTTGTATGGGGAACCCCTTTTAGTTTTTTACTTTTTGTCTTTTTTATTTATTTTTTAATTAATACGCCGTATCATTACATATTCTGTGAAAATTTCAACTGCCTATCTATTACGGTTCGAAAGATACAGCCGTTAATAGATAGGACAGACAGACGGACATACGGACAAACAGATAGGCAGACATCGTAGGCTTAGTAATAGGATCTCGTTTTTACCCTTTGGGTACGGAACCCTAAAAAGTAAACGTACAGTAAAAGTACAGGCTGCCTGATGGTAAGCATTCACCGTTGCCTATGGATTGTAACACCAGAGGCATCACAAATAAGTTGCGGGCCATATTTAAGATTACATGTTTAAGTTTTGATGCAGCGCTTTAATTAATTTTCTTTGTTTTTGTTTGAGGTTTTATATGCTTTGACCCTAAGAATGTAACTTCAAGACGGTCAAGAAACGCGTAAAAGCAACTTCCCCCGACTCGAAACTCTTTGTAAAAACATTACTTCGTTTGTAGAAAAGGAATTATTATTGCTAGTACTGCATTTTTTGTGTTTTGTTATTCAACTTTGTTATGTATTCTTAATTTCATTCCTATTCTTTGCATTTTCTGCACTGTTCTGTTACCTATTCTGAAATCGATGATCCATAATTATTTAGGGATGTATTTTTAGTTCTAATATATTTTTTTGTGCCATAGGTGGTAAACAAGCTAACGGGCCGCCTGATAGTAAGCGGTCATGGTCATCTATGGATACCTGTAACACCATCACCATGACTGATGCCGATATATTTTCTAAAAACCAACATTATTTTGCCACTAACATGTTCCAAATCTTTCCTTTTACATTTAGACTGGCAAAATGAGTTTTCCCGGTCGACTATTCTGAAACCATCGCATTTTAACCATAACCAATATTGAAAAAGCTTTTACCTTGATCAAAACTTAGTGCACTGAATTCAGAGGGAAAATAACGGGAGACGGTCTCCGCGCCGCGTTGCAAACAAAAGATTGGGCGATCGACCTATCGTCTTCACCCACTGTTTGCGATATTTTTAAAAGTTTTTGGTTTCTCTTTGACCACAGACTAACACGTGGTGGAGCATGATGAACACGTTAAGCCTGAAAAAGGAACTGATTAAGTGTCTACGTGTACTGAAAATTAGGCCCCTAGTGACAGAGTTTTAACTTTTGGGCGGTAACTAGCCGCGTATAGAAACTGCGCTCCTAACATCCAATAGTTTCTTCGAGAAATATTTATCTTGGAAATGTCAAGCTCAATTGAGGCATTCTTACCTTGTAATGTAGAACCACAGCATAGATACAGAAAGTTGGCTGCATACAACGAACTTAAACAGGCGCACGCACACAAAGACGCATACGACGCGTACGTACGTACAGCGATCTCGGATCAAGCCATTCGAACGCCAGTCGCAAACCCCCGCGCTTTGGCAATACACGTAATTATCGTTTCGTGTGATAAACTAAAAGCACCTACGACTTTTTATAGAATAACATTCGTCAGGCCACGTTAAAGGCATTCAGAGGTACTTTGGTGCTCTCGAGAGTATATCTGCCACTTGGAAAAGTCAGAGACAGGGATATGACAGGGATATTATACGCCAGAATGCCTACTGGCAGCCTAAAACTACAAAAACGGCAAACAAGCATGTTACAAGAGTATCAAACTTACTATTGAAAAGATACAGAAGCAAGATAAATCGCAAACTGTGAGTAAAGTCTTTATCGGTCGAGTTGGTTTGTTAAACAAAGGTACAACTTTTAATTGGTGCCTAAACCTGAGATATTCCAAAATGAGACACCCTTTGTTTGCGCCATCGTTAATTTAACCTTACCTGAATCAGGTTCTCTTGGAAACACTTTGATGTCTGAGATAGAAACTACTTGTTTTTTTTTTAAATCAGTAAGTTTACTTTATTTTTTAGTGTGGTAACCTTTCATCATTTTTGTTGTTTTCCTAAAAATCCTTATTATTAATGTTCAAGTCAAACTTGAGTATTTAATATGTTTAGATGATAATAAAAAATTAAGCTAGCCGTATAAAAACAAGTATAAACATTGGATAGCACATTTATCAAAGATAACTTCTCAAAAAATATACTGAGAAAATACCTTTATTTGTGATCATGCCATCGAAAAGAGTGACCAAGAGTGTAACCATTATGAAATTTAAAAAAAACCGGACAAGTACGAGTAGGACTCGTGCTCGGAGGGTTCCGTTGGAAGGAACCCTCAGAGCGCGAGACCAAAAAAACTGGTATAGTAAACTAGGATCGGGAAACGGGAGCGACAATCAAACGCGTGCTTGGCTTAGTTACAACCCGCCGCCTTAGTGCTTGAATGGCCAAGCAACCATTTACCAAATTTTACAGGAGACGTTTTTTTTAGTTTGTTATTAATGTATCTGATATTTGTTAAAATATTTGATGATTTAGGAATAATGTTGTATATATTTATAAGATTGTCTATATTGTATTTTAATATGATAAGCATAAAACCGATATTTATTCATTTATTTGTGGAGGTTGGACAAAATGCCTCCGTAGAAATTATGTAACTGGAGGTTGGACATAACGACATGGAGATAGCCCATGAAAATGATTAGAGATTTCAGTGCTTGTTTGTCCTATCTACCATCAATCTATCATCATCATCATCATCATCATCATCGTATACAGCATGTTAAACTTTTTAATGAATTTAATTAGAGCATATTTACATTATAGCCCTAGGGTCTCGTGGGGTACTTTGTGTCCCCCTTGGGCCAGGACTGAAGAAAGTCTAAATTTAGATGAGGACATTAAAAAAAAACTGGGTATAGTGGGCATTTAAATTTGAGACTTGTGAGGTGAATGGATGGTGAATTGAATGGTGGTAGTGGTGGATTGAGGTGATCTATGGTACATAATAATAATAGGTGTTATTATTAATGGTTATACGAGTTTTGATAAAGTCTTTGGAAGTTTACGCAAACTCCGTACATCCGCGATCCCGTTAGAACGGCAAGAAATTTTTATACTTGCCCACTTATTCTGTCCAGGTATAATTCTTTCTTGAGAAAGCGGAGATGGGGCATTTTATGAGTCCCGTAAGGTCCCGTTACACGCACCCTGCCAAAATGTACCGTTGAGTTTGGACCCACAGGTAGCCGCAAGATGACGCAATATTTACCTAGACGAACTTGCTAGAATCCATGGCAATTTAGTGCTATGTACTGTAAGCGAATTATGTGACTAATACCTAGCGTAAGACGATGTTTGAGCCCTAAGCTAGTTAAGCCAACATATCACTGTAACCAAGTTTTATCTCTAATCTATTCAAATGAGTATATTTTAACGTTCCATATTATATCGCAAGGATCAGGGGCCTTACGGACAACTGTTATTGCGGCACCGAACTAACGTTAAATCCGATCAGTTAGAAAATCACGCAAACGTGAACCTTAACGCACCCAGATACGGTTTGCGGTCGCGTGATTTTCCAATTGAGCGGATTTATTGTTAGTTTGGTGCCGCAATAGCAGTTGTCCGTAAGGCCCCAGTACACAATATATCTACAATACATTACTAGCAATCTATATCGTAGTCTTATCAAAAGCCTAACATAACCCTAGCATATACTAGTTCCTAAATATTCCTAATCATGAATAAATTTTCCTTATTATTAGTAAAATTATATAATATTTGATAATATATAATTTTATTGTTTAATAATAATTAAAAAAATTTTTTTTATTAATTTTATCGTGTAACATAACAACAAAAAAATACAATCGTATGGAAAACCCTCTTTTTGGAAGTAGGATAAAATGCACTCGCGTGTTTGTTTTTTTACATATATACTAAGCGAAGAATGAACTGCTTTAATTCATTAGATTTTAAATCAGCCTGTAGGTATACTGTGACATACAACATTCCATCACTGTTAAACAAATTTAATGCCAACGTTCCTTTCTAAATTCAGTTGTACGTACGTACGTAAGTACATCTATTAATGTTTTTTAGTAGTTACTGACATTTTCAAGCTTAAAAACTATTTAAACTCTTTTATTTATCACAGGATCTTAGAAACGTTGCTAAATCATTGACAAAACTAATATTATGCAAACAAGACGGCGAAACGTCACAGCTCACAGCGTAAATACTTAGCTGTGATTGGTTGGCCTATGGAGGTTGGACAAACAAGAACGGAGCTTGATATTTGGATGCGGTTATTTGAGCAAATTATGGAGTTAGGCCATACAAGCACTAAAGACTATTTTAAATACGGAGATAGGATATTTTATTTTTGCAAAAAGTACGACTAATATAGAAAATAAAACAAAATAATCAATATGGTAAAAAGTGTAATTTTTTTCTCTTAATTTTAATACAAAAATGTTGTTTTGGGTGGAATTGGTCTGTTGGACATTCAAGCACTAGGGCGGCGTTACCGTTTATTTCTCTTGGTGGTAGTTCGAACAAACCGCGAGACCTACCCACATTATCAGAGTATAATAAACACAACAAAAACTTTCACAGCGCCTGGTTAATGCGACGCGTGACCAAAATGCTGGCGTGTTTCTGGCTCAACGCATTAGCATTGCCATTCAACGTGGTAATGCCGCCAGCATGTTGGGTACGCTGCCAACTGGTAGTGGGCTTGAGCATTTGGATTGTCTTTAGACCTTCAACGGTCTATGGGCAGGCTTACTGTATTTGTAGTGTTAGTTTTAGCTTGTATTTTGTTTAGTTATTAAAGGCACTTACCCAGTAAAAAAAAAAAAAAACTAACTGAAGTTGAAATATTGAAAGACAAACTTAACTTAGTAGTTGACAATAAGGTTCTTCCATACATTCCAACTACAAAATGTAAATTTGTAATAGCAAAATAATTATTTTTAAATGATATAACTTCAAATTTATGACTTTCAGATTTATTCCTATATATGTGCTACAAAACCTTGCCTTTTGCCAAATTTCATGATTCTAGGTCAACGGGAAGTACCCTATAGGTTTTGATTTCCCTGCGAAATAGCAAAATATGCGACATAAACGTTCATATCTTTTGATTGCGTTGACTTACAACTTTAATTTTTTTACAGCCGAAAGAAACCGTAAACCCAAGTATTTAGTATAAATTTCAACTTGCTACCTTTACGCGTTCTTGAGAAAAAAGGTCTTGACAGACGGACAGACAGACAGACAGACAGACGGACAACGAAGTGATCCTATAAGGGTTCCGTTTTTTCCTTTTGAGGTACGGAACCCTAAAAAGGGCCAAATACTCGAAAACCTTTACACTTTTACTGAACACAAATTTTGATTTTCTGATCAGTCATGATTCTTCCCAACCATAGGTAACGGGTTGACTACTTTTTACGCCACATCCTGTACAAAATAAATGGTGTGTACCATTGGCACTCAACCACTCAACGATGGATTAAGCTCAAAGTTGTTAACACCAAATTAAAATCTGCCTCACCAATACTTTTTTTTTTATTTACCATCTTTTGTCTACTTGTTAAGAGTAATAGTGAAATAGTAATGATTAAACGTGAGATTAGTTTAACTATTACTGCTTGAGTTAGAATTGGCGCCCACCGTGGGACTGAGATCAATGATGATTACGGCAAATAAAAATGGCTTCACCTGTTAAATTTTCTTTTTATTAACGTTTGATTACTTGTTTACAAACGATAGTTTAATAGTAATGGATAAATGTGAGATACTTTTGAATATCACTGCTTTTGAATATTGGCGCCCAACGTGGTACCAGTTCAATCATTATTACGATAAACAGAAATGGTATCATGTGTAAAATTTCCAATTCTCTGTTGTAGTTTGACTTGTTTACAAGTGATAGTTAAATAGTAATGGATATAACTACGATTAGTTTAAAACATCACTGCCACGCTCCGTCGCTTTGTCCGTACTGTTGCGGTTGAATTACTCGCCGCTGGACATACGATATTCATGGGAATACAAAACTCATGGCTGTAGGAGTGGCGCAATTTTATGAGAAGTGCGGACAGCCATCAACATGATGAAATAGTAGTAAAGAAAAAATACAGAAAAAAGAAAGCCACTAATGTATTATTTATTTAGTTTGTCTTAAAAATGATTATGACCTCGGTAGTTCTTAGACCAAATAAAAGAGAAGGCAATTGTCATGTCGTATAGGGAGGTAAAAACGCTGGCAGAAGACCGTCAACCCTGGAACTCTACCGACAAGAGATGTTCAATGAATGAATGGGTGTGATGGGTGTGTGTGTGTGGTTTTTGTAAAGACGTCTGTATCTGGATGGTCTTCTATTTAAGCGTCACTCCGCCACTCATATTAAATCTCCAAATCTAGCTGGAACTCATACAGATCCCACAAAAATGGTATAGAACTTTATCTCGCCTTTTCAACATATTCAGAAGTGTGACAATGACGTTGGCCGGTTAAAAAAAACAGGTGGTGCTAGTAAACCTTTTTATTAAAAGGTTTTTGTATATAGTAAACTTTTGTATATAGGACCCGGGTATGTCCTAAAACTGCGACCAGAACCACCGGAGGATGGGCAGCAGCGTCCTATTAGTACACGGTGAACGTACTGCGATCCCCAAGCCGCCTGCCAAGCGTGGGGATTATGGCAACATCCCTCTCTACGAGGGAGGCCTTTGTTCAGCAGTGGACGTTTACAGGCTGATGATGATGATGATGTATATAGTAAATGTCATATAGACGAAATGAGTGCGTTTTACACAAAATATATATGTCAAAAATGTTATAATGACGTTTCAACAAATAAGGTAAAAGTAGCGCTACTTTGACAGTTTCTGTCCCATTGATTTAATTTATCGCTGCTTCTAGTAACTTACAGAAAGTAGCAAATGACAGTAATTCGAGTGTCATTCGAGATAACGCGTGCACACATCAGTTTGATTGCGGGTCGTCAAACAGAGCGCACAAACTTAAATGTTTGATGTCTGTAGGCTTGCTGCACTGTGGTCGCTGGGTTTATGGACTTGTAGCTTTTATTGTTTAGTTCTACCATGTGAGATAGAGAAATCGTATCAGTAATATAACATTAGTGAAGCGGCAGACAATAAACGAATGTGATAATGTGGGCCGAGGCCAGTATACTTTAAACTACATGCCTAGATTTCGCCAAGGCTTGTATTTTTATTACGGGACCAACCCAGTAATCGAAAAAAATATCAACTTTCCACTACATTTTATCGAGTGTCAATGACCATTTTCAATGAACAGCTGATCCTTTTTTTTCGCGATTTCATAGTTGCTCCTATAGTAAAAGTTGTTCATAATGATGAGTAGGTATTATGGACCCCTTTTGGCTTAGTAGAATCATTTCCGCGTAACCCAGTATAAAGAAAAAGTGACGTTCTTGTTGTCAATTCGGTTAAGTCCTAATCTAAATGAATGATTCACTGTGATGATTCATAATTTTTCTTAGGAATTTTGACAAATTTGTGTATATCTGTGTCAAATTTGGTATAATTGAAATTGTCAAAATTCTTATACATATGAAAAAACCGGACAAGTACGAGTAGGACTCGTGCTCTGAGGGTTCCGTTAGACGGAACCCTCAGAGCGCGAGACCAAAAAAAAACTAACTGAAGTTAAAATATTGAAAGACAAACTTAAGTTTGTAGTTTTTTTTTACTGGGCAAGTGCCTTTAATAACTAAACAAAATACAAGCTAAAACTTACACTACAAATACCGTTAGACTGCCCATAGACCGTTGAAGGTCTAAAGACAATCCAAATGCTCAAGCCCACTACCAGTTGGCAGCGTACCCAACATGCTGGCGGCATTACCACGTTGAAAGGCAATGCTAATGCGTTGAGCCAGAAACACGCCAGCATTTTGGTCACGCGTCGCATTAACCAGGCGCTCTGAAAGATTTTTGAAAATGAGGTGAGCTTCCCGGTCCCCAAGGGCCCAATGTCTCGACCCCAAACGCCTCAAATATGTAACCACTGCCGAGGTTAGCATATTTGCGACGCTTGTGCTGCTCTGCCGAATTAGCAGCCGCGCCAGCCCTACCCTGTGTCTCAGGAAGATGTGACGGCGCCAAAGTATCGACACAAGTTGCGTCCCATACAAGGGGCCGCCCCAACCTCCAGGGCACAAGTGTCATACCGTCAGGCCTCTTTCCATCGTCACGCGCAAGACCACTCGGTTTGAGCACAGCTGCGACATTGGCGGTGGAAAGTGCCCTGCGTATGATGTCGTTCAGGCTAGCGTGTCGGCCAATACGACCAGCGCTTCTCGAGCAAGAGAGACCATGGTGACCGAGCTGGTCAACAGCAGTACCACACTGACAGCGATGGGCCTCACAGCACCTTGCACCCAAGCGTAAGCTGACAGCTAGACGAAATGCGGTTGGATCTAAAAGGCTACCTGTGTTAAAAGAGGGCATGGCTTGCAACCAAAGTCCCGATTCCCAAACAGAGACAGCAAGAATACGAGCGCGATCTGCAATACTAGGACACGTATCTAGTAGCGATTTCCATGCTAGTTCGCAGATCGGCCGATCCCACAGTCTCTGGGAAGACAACTTTGAAGTTTGTAGTTGACAATAAGGTTCTTCCATACATCCCAACTACAAAATGTAAGTTTGTAATAGCAAAATAATTATTTTTAAATACCTTCAAATTTATAACTTTCGGATTTATTCCTATATATGTACTATGAGACCTTGCCTCTTGCCAAATTTCATGATTCTAGGTCAACGGGAAGTACCCTATAGGTTTTGATTCCCCTGTGAAATCGCAAAATATACGACATAAAGGAACCCTAAGAGCGCGAGACCAAAAAAAAAAAACTAACTGAAGTTAAAATATTGAAAGACAAACTTAAGTTTGTAGTTGACAATAAGGTTCTTCCATACATTCCAACTACAAAATGTAAGTTTGTAATAGCAAAATAATCATTTTTAAATGATATACCTTCATATTTATAACTTTCGGATTTATTCCTATATATGTGCTATGAGACCTTGCTTTTTCCCAAATTTCATGATTCTAGGTCAACGGGAAGTACCCTATAGGTTTTGGTTCCCCTGTAAAATCGCAAAATATGCGACATAAACGTTCATATCTTTTGATTGCGTTGACTTACAACTTTTATTTTTTTACAGCCGAAAGAAACCGTAGGCCCAAGTATTTAGTATAAATTTCAACTTGCTACCTTTACGGGTTCTTGAGAAAAAGAGTCTTGACAGACGGACAGACAGACAGACGGACAACGAAGTGATCCTATAAGGGTTCCGTTTTTTCCTTTTGAGGTACGGAACCCTAAAAAGAAAAAAATAATTGAGTCCTTAAGGGTCGGCAACGTATTTATGATGCCTCTGGTGTTACAGGTATCCATAGGCGACTGTGACTGCTTACTATCAGGCGGTACATTTGGTTATTGCCATCTATGGCGTTTTAAATTTTTCTTATTTTATTTTAAAAGGACTGACAGGCTAGATTTTTGAACACGTGAGACCGGTAATTGTTTTTAATGGAATTTGGTTTCATTGATGTAGGCTTTGTCTTCTTGGAGTTCGTGGGAGTGGCCGTAGGATGAGTGGTGAGCTCCGCGTGCTAGAGTAATCCCGACACACAGAAAGATTCCAGTCAGGAAGAGTACGCGTCGGCGCAATATATGTATCTATGACTTTGACTTGACCTTGACTTACTCTGCTCAAATATGACTTGTTTGACGATCACACTAATATTATAAATGCGAAAGTTTGTGTGTATGTGTGTGTGTGAGAGTGTGTGTGTGTGTGTATGTTTGTTACTCCTTCACGATGAAATGGCTAGACGGATTTGGATAAAATTTTGAATATAGATAGCTTGTGTCCTGGATTAACACATAGGCTACTTTTCATCATCATCATCATCATCACAATTTTTCACCACTGCGCGGGTGAAAGTATCTAATAAAATTCAAAAATCTTTGTATACTTGACACT
This sequence comes from Agriopis aurantiaria, assembly GCA_914767915.1. NCBI lineage: Eukaryota > Metazoa > Arthropoda > Insecta > Lepidoptera > Geometridae > Agriopis > Agriopis aurantiaria. Next base: position 5,220,975 of record OU612001.1, on the reverse strand, counting down.
GGCAAATACACAAGACGTGAGATGCCAATATCCTCTTAAGAGGAAACAATAAGAAAGCACGTGAGTATAAGTAAATAAATAACCACATTAAATACCAAATATTATATGATCAGTCAGTGCTGAAAAACTGCGTTAAATATATCTTTATACAAATCCCTTGAAATATCACTGTGATCCCCGCAATTATTTTTCATTGAAAGCGCGTCGTGCTTTGCATTGTTAATTAAACAGAGCCGAGTTTATTTAAAATTGTAACTAATTGCCGTATTGTTTCAAAATTCGAGGGTTTGAGCAGTTTTAATCTCTGAAGGTGTCTGGAATTTTAAACTGGTCGTATTTTTATTATTTTTAGTGAAGTTTTTCGATTAATAAATATTTTTTTTGTGTTTTTGCGGTATTTCGTTTCGAGTATGGATTTATACAGGATAACCTACTAAGCTGAAAGGGTTCTGGTATATCCATCATTATGAACAACTTTTACTACGGGACCAATCCTGAAATCACTTAATAAATATCAGCTGTTCCATTCCATACCTTTTATCGATTATTTAAGTGTATTATTTGATTAAACAGTGTAAGTGATCGCTTTCCATGGAACTGTTGATATTTTGTCGTTATTTCTGGGTTGGTCCCACCGTAAAAGTTTTTTAAAGGGGTATTATAGACACTTACCTCCCCCCCATTTTTGGATTTTCTGAAAACTTGTTCAATGTATTCTATTCTTAAAACTCATGTCAAGTGGTTTGATTGGCTGTTGTTTTTTCGTTCAACCAATCACGTCAGTTGACATGAGATTTAACAATGTGTTAGCTAATTTTTGTGTTGATCAACCTTTCAGAAGCCGGATGTTATTGGCTTAGGCGTGCCATAAAGTTCAAAAGACGACCGACGGCTTAAATCTTATATCAGACAAATAGAAGAAAAAAATGTGAGGTAAAAAATATTTATGTACACAAAGGTTTCCGTGTTTCTCCCACTTAAAAAAAAATATTGACTTGATGTTAAGCGATGATGCGGTCTACGTTGGAGCACGCTTGCCTAGAAGAAACCGATTCACTCGTGATTTGAAGACACCCAGATTGTAAACCATCGGGGAACACCTATTCAGGCAGCGCATTCCACTGACTAGCAGTTCGCACAATAAATATGGAATCACTATAATAAATTCAAAAACTATTAATTTTTCTCACACACAAAGGAACTTGCTGCAACGCCTATACGTCACGTGTAGTAACTAATATTTAGTCCACATGCAAAAAAAGGGCAGCAAAGCCGTCTGCAGCATGATTTCGACTAAAGACTCACTCACATCAAGCCTGCAGTGCACGTACCGTTCTTTATCGGTCGTCAAATTCGCTAAAATGCCATAGAATCGACCACAGCGAGTACTGAAAAAATTGCATATTATCGAATTTGACGACCTCAACTGTCAATTTGACGACCGATAAAAGAACGGTACTTGCACCCCTGTTTTGTCTAAAACGATTTATCAAACGAAAGAAAGATTTGATGATCTTACCATAAATCTCCCTCTTTTTAATCTCTCTATTTTTGAAGGGCAAGTGGTTTATTAACTAAACAAAATACAAGCCAACACTAACAATACAAAAACAGTTAGTTTGCCCATAAAAAGAAGAACCTCGTTGAAGGTCTAAAGACAATCCAAATGTTCAAGCTCACTATTACATTTGAATCCCTCGTTTGTCTGATCTAAGGCGTATATAACCTATAAAAATGTGTTTTTTTTTTCGTTCAATTTATTAGTAAATTTTGGTTCACATCTCAGAACCTACAGTAACTATCGATTTCTCCCTGGTTAAGTTAACGACAGTTAACGATTAGTGATTAAAGCGAGCGCGGTTTAGCGTACCGCAGATACGGCGGTCGCGTCATTAAACGTATTAACATCTATTAGTTGTCCGTTAGGGTTGACAGTTGGGAAAGTTTTTAATGCCTAATATTAAGTTAATTAATATTAGATTAGTTTTAGTTATAAATTTAAATTTAAGATAGTTTTTATTTTACTTGTAATTTTTATTTAATAAATGTTATTTTTCAGTTAAAATAAATATCAATATTATATTGTTAGTTATTGTTTTTATAGTCATCGTGATGTCTGTATTCCATTTCTAGGTAGAAGCTAGAACACATACAACTTTTTTCTCACATATGTACCAAATAATTACCTAGTTTCATCTATACTAATATTATAAAGAGGAAAGATTTGATTGTTTGTTTGTTTGATTTGATTAGGCTCCGAAACTACTGAACCGATTTGAAAAATTCTATCACTGTTGGGAAGCTAAACTATCCCCGGGTGACATAGGCTATAATCTATACCCATGCGAAGCTGGGGCGGACCGCTAGTAGAACAATAAACTGAATAATATCAGTATCAATTTATGGTTTGAAAACATTCATAGAGTTCTAGACTCAGTGCTTGCACTGGACCAGCAATGAGCCTTTTGCCCAGCTAGAATGGGACTGTATCGAAGAGACAGGGCAGGTGAAAGAGCTGAATGGAGGTAAGACCAGAGAAAGACGGGAGTGGAAAAAACGCTAATGGAAGTGGAGCGGGCGTAGGAGGAATAAGACAAAAGAAGAACGTTGGCTGTTGAGTGGATTGACAGAAGAAAATAAAAGAAGTTGGGTTTTCTTGGAGGTTTTTTCTTAGAGCATAGTCATCATCAGCAGCCACTAAGTGTCCACTACTGAACAAAAGCCTCCCTCTTATAGAGAAGTGTTGCCATAATCCCCGCGCTTGGCAGGCGGCTTGGGAATCGCAGTACGTTAACCGTGTATGACGCTGCTGCCCATCCTCCGGTTGTTCTGGTCGCAGTTTTAGGACATACCCAGGTCTTGAAGCATAATATACCGAAGTCCTTTATTTTATTTTGAGCGATGGTGGCCGAGTGGTTGCATGTGTGCTTTATAATCTTAACATATCAAGTTCGATCCTCGGCCCTGCAGCTATGAGTTATAGTACCTAAGTAAATTATGTGCAGTTTCGATGACATCGCTCAATAACGGCGAAGGAAAGCATCATCGTGAGGAAACCGGTATGTCCAAGAACCTCAAAAGTTCAAAGACATGTGACATTCACCAACATGCACTGGGCCAGCGTGCTGGATAAGGGCCCATCTTCTCTCTCTGATAGAAGGCCTGTGTCCCAGCAGTGGGAAAATGGTAAGCTGAAATGATGATGAAAATTTGATTTAGGTTGAAAAGGAAGGCGCCGTCACGGGACGCCCGGCATATGTGAAACATGACGGCATATGACGTCACGTCCGTCACAGAATACGAGTCAGATTTACAGCCAAGGCACGCCAATAAATGTTCCACGTCAAAAACTCGTGCAAATTAACGACTGCGAAATAGATCGCGAGTGTTGGCTTTTGCCATCCCTAGCGACACTGAATGATAACTTTCGGTATAACTTGAAGTTTACGCTCCTTAACTTAATCCGACTTAGTTCTAGTTCACTAACAATGTAGCGCTAGTAATGAACATGATGTGTATCATGTTCTTTACTATAGCTTTGTGATTATTTCAAAGATAAAAATAATTCAAAACTGTTTCTTTGACGAATATATAGTGTTATTCCGCTTTAAGGTCGCATTGAGTACAACAATTTTTTTAAGCAACTCCACGGATACAAGGTCCTTGACTTTTGTTATACTTTACTACAATTTTGTTAACTTAAACGAATTTGCTTAAACTATACACAATACTGAAAGAGGAAAGTTAGTTAGGTTTTAATCTAAGGTTTAAACAATTTAGTGTTATTATTACTAGTTTGTGTGCCGCAAGCAGCACCCGATCACGAGTATGACACATGTGCCAGCCATCGCCCTCCTCAACCATATTTGAGAGAGCGTCAAAATGAGTGTCGGCGCTCACTTCGTTTCAATCGGTCTCTAGCCGTAGAAAGTGCGACACGAGTCTATTGTTACGTGATAACGAAACATCTGACAAAATTATACCTTGGGGTGCTTCCCGAAGTGTAAAAACACAACAAGAAACCGCTATTTTTTGTAACAAATGTACTGTACATGTTATAATTGAGTGTTGAGTTGTCCGATGGTTTTGACTCGTTTTTACTGAGCTAGTTTAATGGTTATGGCCCGTCCATTCATTTTATTTTGGTCGAAGACCCGACACACGACGCCGTCGCAAGAAGATGCCTTTGATGGTGAGCATGAATGGCATACACACAATCCTTATTTCTAAACGCTTTCTTTTTACATTTCAATCGCCTCCTTTCGGCCCAAAGCTTCCATCACTGCCGCGTTCCGATCTCTGGAGACCATCTGCAGGTTGTACTCTTTAATGGTATTCGGTAATGCAGCCAACGCTCAACGCACAAATCGACTGATGGCATCGTCTTCTATTTCGTCGGCGTAGTAGACGATGGTCCTTATTTAGGAATTTGGAACAATATATTTTGTTTTACACTATAGATATATAGTTCCTATAATTTCTTCTTGGTGGTGTACAACAAACAACACAAAAACAGAAGCTGGATTCACGTCTTAAAGAATAAAACCTATTACATTAGCCGGGAACGTGACCCGCTCAGAATGTAGACGTATGGCCCAGCCCGGGTTTGCATAACAAATACCTACTATGGGGTTTCACTCTCATTAATTAAGACTAATTGCGGAATCCTTCGGGATAAAGAATACGGTGGATGCGCGCCTGGAATGCTAATACGTGCGTGTACGATTCCTCTTTCTTTATGGTAGTTAGGATTAAAAAAGGAAACAAAGATGCGCTAGCATTAAAATCATTTAAAACAAACATTATTACCTTACCTTACCTTATATTTTTGCCTTTCTCAAGTCTAGAACATTAGAACATTACACAAAATTAGATCGTCAAGACGCTCAACTAGTTTTCCGCTTGTAAATAAACCACGCGCGCGCGCCACTCACTGTTTGTCCCGCAATGACCGTTGATCGAGAGTGTCTTTCTATTGGCTTGTTGCTTTCTGTTCGCTAACGTCTAGTTTCTTGTATATTCGCGTGCCATCTTACCTCGCGTCTCCATCATGCCTCCCCCCCCCCCCCCCCCATGTGTACCTACGCCGCACTTGGGAAAGGCATGAGATACAACATTTCAATTTTACCAACCTGTATGCTACTTTTATATATGTACTTACCATGTTCTGACAAATATTATGATTTGATTTGATTTCTTTCATTTTTTTCACTTTATCGTTGAATGCAAAAACTTTAAGTACTTACAGCACAGCTACTATTTTGTCACGCACACTAAAAAACTTGTAAAGACACGAATAAACTAACTAGTAATTACTGTTTAGCTATTATTGTTTACATCTTTGTCTTCAGATCTGGATCGTAATCATCTATCGATTTTATAAGTGAAAACTTTTTATGGCATGCGTCTACTATCTACCTACTATAATTAGGTTATTACTTTAATTACTATAATTTTTTACTATAATTTATTTGTTAGTTTCAGCTGTTTGTTTTCCGAATAGTGTAAAATAAAATAAATAATTCACATGCAAAAAGGCCGTATGCGTCAGGTAATGTTCAACTAAAGGCATCAACCCGGATTTAGGCTCGATGCGTTCGCATCCGCCGTGCCACTTTACCATATCTCTCTTATCTGATCTGAGGTAGGTATATACCAACATTACTACAAAGTCTACATAATTTTACAAAGCAGGTACCTATACCAGCCCTTCAGTACGTTCCACACGTACCAATCTAACTTGGTCCTGGATACAGATGGACCAACTTACTTGTAGAGTTGGCTAAATTAAGAAACTAAAATGTTCCAAGGCAAGTTTGTCAGATTTGCTTAGAAAGTACGATGGTGGCTCCCCCACGCAACTCCAAATGTGGTATGTATTGAAGCTATCTGAATTATAACCGGCTCAAATGTTGACTACTATTACCTGTCACTCCACGGGCGCTGAAGCCAATACAGTAATGGAATCGAGACGTGAGCAAATTGTGGTATTGCATAATGATTGACGGATGTTTGGATGAGGAATCTTTAAATCAATTTTATTTTGACAAAAATAATATATTGTAGACCGCTAGTTTTTCAATATGTCAATAAATGATTCTGAATAAATTGATTTTATTTATATATATTTTTAAGAATGTTTTATATTTAATATAGAAATATTTCTATATTTTTTGCTGTTCTTTTTTTTCATAGAATTGTTAGACAATACTTCTATTATTAGAAATCTTATCCTAACATTTCGAATCTCAATGGAACCCTAATTCTTTAGCCAACATACAATCAAATACTCGATCGGTTCGAATGGCAAAGTTATGTTTAACAAGATTATTTATTGTACTGATTCCTGGAATACAGTTGTTTGTATTCAAAGTAACTTAGAAATTTAATTATCTGACTTCAAAGCGACACGTATATATTTTACGTATTATATGCTGATCAAATAGTTTTCGAAATTGATAATCGAAGCCGTTGTCTGGGAGAGTTTGAAAGTCACGGTAGCGATAAATAGATTATTCACAATGTCTAGAAATTCTCTTCTAGAAGATAAAATACCACAATCTGATTACAATACTGATGCCAACCAATACTTCAAACTTATACTGCATTACTTTACGTAGAGGCAGACGGTTTTTTTAACGAGATTAGCAATTGCTTCACGACCGTGGTGAGGCCGTAATCCACCAAAGCTTAGAATTAATAGTTTCCCCAAAGAGATGTGTACCCTAAAATGATACTGCATTTTACCATACCTACGAGGATATTACAGATTTTTTAATGAATTTTCCCCATATTTTTATGTTGGAATCAGTAAAACAAAGATGGAATCACTTTAAAAAAATCGTTGATGGTATTATGAAAATAGCAATAAAATTATTGTCACAAAAATCAATCCCATAACAAAGCAAAAAAAAAACACAATTCAAGTGGTACTAATAACAATACATTTCCACTTGCAAGCTTTATTTCACCAACGGAAGGTAATTTGTTCTGCTTGGCTCTAATCTTGATAAGTGTAGGGTTCAGTAGTAATTTCTTACTATCTCCTTTGCAGAATAATTATTATGTCGATACCGGATGCTACAGAAGGTATCTTTTTTAATTGAATTATAAGCTTGCGCTTGACCACTATCTCGCCTGATGATAAATAATGATGCTGTCTAGGATGGAGAACGCTTGCCTAAAAGACACCGATTCACTCGCGATTTGATCGAGAGGGTTCTTAGCTATGATTTAAGATAATCAGTTCAGCCGTCTGAAAACTATGCTTTGTCTAAAATAGGTTGATAATTTTGACAGCTCACAGTAAGGATGAGGTAGTGTATAATCGTTAATGAACCTATTCGATGAAAGAGTTTTGAAAATAGGATAAAGTTTTAACCCGAACAAAAAAATAACCTGATTTAGCGTTCCTCCGGTCCGCACATGACCATTTTTTTATCGATAATGAGTTAAAGTACCTTATCGATATTTCTAATTTTTACATTGCAGCTAGTCAGTCATAATCACTGTCAGAAAGAAAAAAAATATTTTTTTCGAATCCCACACGCATTCGTGAAACGCTTTTCAAACTACGTCGTTCAATCCATCCTTAGCACAAACAAAGAAAAATCTTATGGTCCAAGCATTCAAAGACGTTTCTACAGCCTTCATTATCTTTTACCCTATAACTGTGAAGCCGCAGTTTGCTAAAAGGTTTCAGAACACAATGGAACCCATTCCATAGGGTTTATGGATAGAGCAATAGTGTTATTATCCACTTCGGTAACTCCGTCGGTATTGCGGATTGAGAAAGGCATTAGAAGTATTGTGGTTTTCGAGGAATTAATGCTCGTTACATAAAAACTAGGGTCAAACGAGGCTGACCTCTGGTCCTAATGCTTCGATGAAAGTGTTATCTATTCGAAATTTTGTTCCTTTAGTTTAATTTTTCAGAATAAAACACATAGTTTTACATTACGTAATGTAAAAGTATATAGGCCGCCAGTTTTTTTTTCCTTTCCTCTTGAAATGATTTAAGCACCGCACGTATTGTGCATTTGCCTGCATCAAGAAATTAAACATTTTAACATTTTATTCATTCATTCATTCATTTCAGCCCTAAAATGCGCACTGCTGGACAAAGCTGGGGGAGATCCTCCATCGATCATCGGTAGGAAGCGGCCTGCATCCAGCTTTTTCCTGCGATCTCTTTTAGGTCGTTCCGTCCATCTTGTGGATGGATTGTCCGTGGTCTCCAATCGAGAGCCTTTTGGCCCCATTGGCCATCTATTTTACGTGCAATGTGCCCTGCCCACTGCCACTTTAACTTGGTAATCCGGTGAGCTATGTCAGTAACTTTCGTTTGTCTACGGATTTCCTCATTTTTGATTCGATATCGTAGAGCTCTCCATAGCTAGTTGTGCAACTTTGAGCTTGCTAAAGAGGCCCACAGTGAGAGACATTTCAGTGCCGTATGCCATCGCTCACAATTTTATTAGATATCGTCAAAAAAGCCATTTTTAATCAGGGTCAAGCAAAGTAAGTCACGGTAAAGTGCAAGTCATGTTTAAAAAAATTAAATATGATTATGTAATTGATTGAATCAGGCGTTACTTTGCAGAAGTCCATTTTTAATGTGTATATGAATTTCTAGTGTAATTCCGCTTCTACGTCGTTTTGAGTACAATAAAGATTTGGATTATGATTATGTAGTTTTTATTTATAAATTCATATTATTTAGGAAATACATTGTATAATATTGTATTAGCAAATTGTCATTAGTGGAATTCGTGTTTTGCGGTACTAATGGAAATATCAATAAATAAAATAAACGCCCTAGTAAAGTAATGGAGACTTTACTAGAGGTTTAAATAGATTTTTGTAAACAATACGAAATGTCATGTTTCACCTTTTTGCTAATATTATTTTGGGTACATAGGCTTTACATCTCCTGTTAAGTTTTGATAATCTGTAATAGGATAAACCGCGGTTTTGTTGTTCTGCCCGGGACAACAAAAAGAGTAAAAAATACAGTAGAATGAAATAAGTTTTCAAGTCTTTCGGTGTCCCAAATAGGCTACCACGGCTTTTCGGTGAAGGAAAACATCGTGAGGAAACCTGCATACGTACGCAGAAGGAATTCAATGGCGAATGTGAATCCACCAACCTGCACTGGGCCAGTGTCGTGGATATGGCCCAATCACACTTTCGGGGGTAGGCGTAAAGTCCAGCAGTGGACTATTAAAAGGCTGATTACGAAATAAGTTATAACAAACACCCCCCTCCCTTTATCCTAGTTTTTTTAACCGAAAAATGTGATAAACCTCTTCAAAAATGCAACTCCACTGCATAGAGCCGTCTGGCCACCCTAACTTATTAGTTTTATTACCTAACTTTTTAATATAGAAGTTATTTATATGCACGACACGCTTCAGTTCATTGGCTGCATAATTTTACCGCATTTGGTGGTGTAAGACCTAACTCTGGGTGCTAAATGAATTTTCTTGCGCCAAATGTCTCAGACGTTCGGATGCTGTATTCGCTGTTAAAGTTACTTTAAAGGCCTGGTTGCAATGAAGCTAAAACTTCATAGGTTACAAGTTAATGCTTAAAAAAACTTCGACCAAAATAAACTGAATGGACGGGCCCGAAAGGAGCACATCTTTGAAGATTACAAAATGAGCGCCAGCGCTGTTTTCGTTTCAGTCGGTCTCTAGCCGTAAGAAGTGCGACACAAGACTATTGTTACATGATAACAAACATAATGGCAAAGTTATGCATGCGTGTGCTTTCCCGAGGTGTAAAAACACAACAAAAAACAGCAATCTGTTTTTTGTAACAAATGTACTGTACATGGTTATAATTAGGTGTTGAAGTATCTGTCCGACGGTTTTGACTCATTTTTACTGAGTAAGTTAAATGGTTATGGCCCGTCCGTTCATTTTATTTTGGTCGAAGTAAAACATGTATAAACTAATTTTTTTTACCCCGGTAATAACCTTCAAACGGCTGAACAAATTTTCTTGAATCATAGCTAAGAAAGCTGTCGATCAATTAAGTCATAATTCAAACAAATAAAAAACTAAATCAAAATCGGCTTAGCCGTTTAGGAGATATGATGACACAAGTACACGCGTTAAACTCATAACACCCCTCTTTTTACATTGGATGCTTAAACACAGAAGTTAAACTAGAAGTTTCAAAATAGTTAAACCCCCTTAGTTCGGAAAAAAGGTTCATAAATTTTCAACCGTTAGACAACTTTTGATCAAATCTAAGATGAAAAAAGGCCATATTGAGGTAGTGAGAGTAGGTTAATTAGTTTGAGAGCTTGTAAATATTTATATACAGAAAAAAAAAGTTTTATTAGTATTTTTTTTGTGTGACGCGATACGGAATGCAATTATTATTACTTCTAATCAATGATATGGCATATAATAAAAAATCATTGTTGATAATTATAACTCGCAGTCTAGAAAAGCCGATGATTGAGAGGTTTTCACTCAGCAGCGGGACAATAATGAGTTTTATTCACCTCTTTACTCCGGTCCGAAACTGGTTTAAATTTTTAGAAGTTATGGAGGCTTAGTGGTAGCATGTGCGCTTTACAATCTGACGGCACCCAGTTCGAACCTCGTCCGCCAATGACTTATTTAGTTCGTAAATAAATTATGCTACAGACGTGGCTTACGTCGTGCACAAGCAAATTATGACTCGTGCGCGATCAAGTGGTTATATTATTTTTGGCTACTGGTGAGTACACTGTTAAACATAAATCCCCCATAATATTCCCTGGTGCGTGTACGCGTCTTAAGGGATTCCCCCTCATTCCACTGGTTGGTGCACGGGTCTTGAGAAGTTCTCCGTCATACACTGGTATGTACGGGTCTTAAGGGATTTCTCTCAATCCACTGGTGGGTTGAGCCAGTGGGTGCACGGGTAGGAACTCAATAAAACAGTGTTTCTTTTTTTTATGTTACGCTGTTGGCCTTACAGCTTCTACAGCTTGACCGGACTAGTTAGCGAACGCAGATTGCGTTTTGATATTTGCACCTGATATATACGATCGCACCTGTTATGACTGAAGCAATACGTATATTTGATTTTCCAGTTTTTTTCTTCCGCAAAAATGTATATTATCAGGAAACAGGTTCAGTAAAAATTTTAATGGATTAAAATAGAAGCCGGTATTTTCGAGTCGCAAATCTGACGGCCTGGCCAATAGAAGAACGGGCCAAACCAATCCGAATTCTTTTTTACACAGCCTTTGAATACCGTTCTGTTTTCCGGACGGATATTCTCACAACCGCAGCGCAGTGCCGGCGCAAACTAAATTGCTTTATTGTCCGAAAGTCAGACACTGTGAAAATAACAGTTCGCGGTTACGGTGAGCAACTGTCCCGGGATACGTACGGTTTGTTCGGAGGGCTTTAGATTTTACTCTGGTTTTGGAATATTGCTTTTCCATACTTTTTCCATACTAAAAAATTTACAATAGCTGAGCATCTTCGAATGGCTGAACAGATTTTCTTGAATCATTGCTATATAAGATAAGATAAATTTATTGCCAAAAATATAACAAACAAAAACAATGGACCTACAAATATACTATTAGAAACATAAGGAGAAACAATGTTTAGCAATAGGGGTATGCTCAACGCTGTACTGCGAGGTCCCGAAGGGTCACGCAGGGCTGGTTTTCGGCATACCTCTTTGCCCAGAAAAAAGATGGTAGGTGAGCATTAGGTGAGTTTATAGGAACACTTTCGATCAAGTCACCATCATCATCGTTTCAGCCGTAGAACGTCCACTGCTGGACATAGGCCTCCCCGAGGATCTCCAAAAGGGCCGGTTAGAAACGGCCTGCACCCAGCGTTTCCCTGCGGTCTCTTTTAGGCCGTCTGTCTATCTTGTGGGTGGACGTCCTACGCTGCGCTTACCGGTCCGTGGTCTCCATTAGAGAACCTATCGGCCCCATCAGCCATCTGTACTGCGTGCTATGTGCCCTGCCCACTGCCACTTCAACTTGCTAATCTTGTGGTATATCGGAATCAAGTCACCATTCAAAGAAAAAAATGTGAAATCTAAATTTGTACGTCAGTTTGGACACTGAAAATAGTGGAATTATTGTCAATACATACCTACTTATATACTAGTAGTCATTGTTTCTTAAATTTTCATTGATGTTGGCTAACGGTACTGGCACTGTGTCCCTTTATTCATAAAGGAGAGTTTGCCATACAGTTATCAAACTGAAAGCGATCGTTTGCTTTCTGTTCTCCTGAAAGTATTGGATTCAGCAGTAAAGTGACCTGACTGGTCGACTCCTTATTTTTTAGAGCTCAAAGTTTATTTAGACTGAAATAAGGCTGGCTGGATTCGGTTGGGAAATAGATTTGTTACAGATGGCGCTGGCATACGCTTATCTGTAAACATTCATCATTTCATCATCATTTCAGCCGTAGGACGTCCACTGCTGGACATAGGACTCCCCCATCGATCTCCAAAAGGGCCGGTTGGAAGCGGCCTGCATCCAGCGTTTCCCTGCGGTCTCTTTTAGGTCGTCTGTCCATCTTGTGGGTGGACGTCCTACGCTGCGCTTACCAGTCCGTGGTCTCCATTCCAGAACCTTTCGGCCCCATCGGCCATCTGTAAACATTATCAATTTAAAAATCTATTTCAATATTGTTAAACACGCAATTTTTTTCTTGGATCGCTTTTTTTAGTTATTTTGATTTGAAAAACCTAACTACTGTTCTAATTTTTATTTAAATAGACCGATCTGAAAGTATATCCTTTCAACTGAAAAAAATATTTTTCCTTATAAATGTGTATGTAGTTATGATGTAACAAAAAAACCTTTCTTTTTCGAAGTCGGTAAAAAGTGTCTTATAATAGAATCTGAACGATGCCAATATTTTAAATGTTCTTCGACACCCTTATCCAGTCTTATAGTAGGTACATCTATGGTTTGTTATAGAACTAATTATGACTAAATACGAGAGGTATACACTACCTGATTGAAATGCGAAACTAACCTATTTTTTTGCAAAAACTCCGGGTAATAGAAGCATTATGATACCATAAACCCAGTACGACGACACCCGCGCGCGCATAATTGAAAAACTGCAGCGGACAACTTGTTACGGCTTCTCGTAAATTATAGCAACTGAAGTATAACAGCATATTTCAGTGCTTCATAGATTTTTTACGGCTTTGTTGGCGATATTAGATGCTCCGGGATGATGAGTTTAGATGCTGCTCGTAAAATCTGCGTCTGGTATGTTATTAAGCAAGTTTAATATTAATATAAGCTGTATTTTTCTTTTATATGAGTGTATGGTGCCCACATCGAGATACAATAAAGATATACAATAAGAACATAAAGAGTCACAATCGTGCCAAAAAATGTCCTAACCAAATCTCGGCGCACGCTACGAATTGCGCAGACTTTTTGGTTAGTAACAAGGTAAGCGCGATCCGACTACAACGCCGCGCGATGCCAGAGCTACGATGACATAGCGGACAACTAACGTTGAACACTATGCAAGTGACACAACGTCTAAATTTAAGTAAATGGGGCATTGTGAAGTATGTAATTGATACAGTGTATGTACAATGACCCTCGGACGTTTTTTTGACTGTTTTCGCTGAGAGATTGTAACTCTATAGGAATTTTATCTCGATGGGAGCCCGTCGTAAAATATTAGCTCTGCTATATACGTGCAGCGTACTAGCTGTACCTATCTAAACGTATCTCTATGCATGTGTTTTTTTATGTCCGTGGACAAAAAACACAGTCAACCATAGTGTTCTCTTATTTACTCTCAGCATAATTGCATCAAAAACTGCGCAATTTTAATCACTGCCGGAATATTTAAAGCTTTATTCCGGTAACAATACAATGGACCGCTTCTAACGAAGTTACCAACTTTGTAACAAACACACCAATGGTCCGCGAGCTATGAACGAGCTATGAAAGGCAGAAGGCATGCAATTTTGATACTGTTTGGTACTTCGAACAAAATAAAATGAATGTACGGGCCCAGAAGGAGCATATTTTTTAAGATTACAAAATGAGCGCCGGCGCTCACTTCGTTTCAGTCGGTCCCTAGGCGTAGGAAGTGCGACACAAGACTATTGTTACATGATAACGATACAGCTGACAAAATCATGCCTTCGTGTGCATTCCTGAAGTGTAAATACACAACAAAAAACCGCTATCAATTTTTTGTAACAAATTTACTGTAAGTACGTGGTCATAATTAGGTGTTGAAGTATATGTCCAGCGGTTTTTACTCGATTTTACTGAGCAAGTTCAATGGTTATGGCTCGTCCATTAATTTTATTTTGGTCGAAGGTTTGGTACTGAACTTTATTTTTGAGTTTTTTTATTATACGCTACATTCTACGGGGTGTAACTAAAAAGTGAATACTTAAAGATGTGGATCTACAATTCTTGAAGTGATTTTTTTGGAACACAAATTTATTAAATTCGAGGTAAAAAATGAAATTGTTATATTATAGAGTTGTTCCACGCTTAAAAAATATAAAAACACTAGCTGACCCGACAGACGTTGTCTTGTCTTAGAACTACCGAAGCGGGTGAAGTTAAAATCGTTATTAAGTTATCTGAAATTTTCCACTTTTCTACATAAATTTCTTAATTTTTCTTTCCTAAGAACCTTTTACAAAGTATTAGAAAACTTTAAAGAAATCGGTATAGGCGTTCTCAAGTTATGGCGTGACCAAGGTAAATAGGGATTCATTTTCATATAAAGATATACCTATTAAAATTCAAATTCAAATTTAATTTGTACAACTTAAATAACAGATAATTTACGATAACTTAAAATATTAAATATAATCTAAAACTTAAAATAACTGGAGACTTAGACAATGATTTTTGATTTTAAAAGTTCTTTATATATCATTCTTATACATACATTCCTACAAAACAGACACAGTCTAATAATTGTAGATAACATAAATATATATGACTTCTCAGGCTACATTCTCCTCTAACAGTCATTTAATAACCAAAAGTTAAATAATTAGGATACTTTGTAAAACATGATATTCAAATAAATATAGGTATATAATAATATAACATACAACTAATGATATGGTGCATTAATATGAATCATTTGTGCTAGACTCATTTTTAAACAAGACAATGATATAACGCAAATGCAAATGTAATGTAATGTGCTGGGTAAGCTGCCAACTGTTTGGATTGTCTTAAGACCTTCAACGGTCTATGGGCATTCTAACTGTTTTTGTAGTGTTAGTGTTAGCTTGTATTTTGTTTAGATGATAAAGGCACTTGCCATGTAAAAAAAAGTTTTTTTTTTTATGACTAACAAATTAATAAAAGATTTGCAAATAACATAAAGCCCTTTTATTTGTTAATTGGCGTGCTTTTCTGAACCCAAAAACGCACTGTACAAACCCTCATAAAACGGAAATTATCTCATAAATATACCTGCATTTCAAATTAAACGAGCTTAATAACTTAATTCGTAGCTTCACGTGCCCCACATTGTAGCTTTATGGGACAACATTACCATATTATGTGGACCATTAAGTATTTTAACATCGTGTCGGTCGTCGCGCTTTATAAAGTTTAAGGGCTGAGTTTAAAACCTAAGTTGTCATACATTGAAGAGTTTGGACGTAAAAGTTTGATGGCTTATACTTATAAAAAGTTGATGTTTATTACTAGCATCGAAGCTTCGTATACAAACCAGTAATCAAGACGTCTAAATCACACAAGCGCGAATAAAAACAGGTTAAAATGCAAGGGATACCTACCTTGTATTTTATCCCGCTTGGGTTTGCGCTAAGATTCACAAATCAAATAAGCGCGAATAAAATTAGGATAAAATGCAAGAGATACGTCCCTTGTATTTTATCCTGCTTTTCTTCGCGCTGAGATTCCTATTATAAGACAGACTTAGCTCGCTTAAAAACTAACGAAAGGCAGTTCCAACTAAACATTGTTTATTAGCTGAGTATGAACCCTGCAAAATTTATGCGTGATCATAAATTATAAAAAAACATAACAGGTAAAATTGTTAATCCTATCCCGAGAAATTGTTTGACGTGATCGGTTTGTAAATATAATCACTTACACTAAATGGATTTGCCGGAAAATCATAAAAAAACTACTCACAATATGCAAAAAAAATCCATAACTTAATGTAAAAATCTGGCAAAATATAGTCCGCAATATTGTTTACGAAGTCCGCAATATCGTGACTTCCACACACATTTAACATTCAAGCGTCAAGAGTGTCCGCAGTTATCCCAATTTGCAGCCGGATTTAAATATGCAAGAGTGTGAAAGGAAGTCGAGAGGAACTTGCACCAAGTGCTAACTACTATGTTAGCTGCATTGGACTGGTTAGACTGCGACCAGGTATTAACAAGCGCGATATCAACGCATGATTTTACTTAGCCCCATATTTGCCCCCATATTTGCCCCCATATTTGCCCCCATATTTGCGCGACTGCGGCGAGGCAGTGAAGCGAAGCGAGAGAAACTAACATTTATTAGCAAACATTATGTCAGTAAAGAACGTAAAGTAATAATTAGTATTTTAATTATTCTTTAAGTCACGAAAATAAATACATTGATGCGCCCTTATAGTCTTATTACCCAATCGATTTCGATATTTAATAGTTATAAAAAAATTTGATTGCGAGAAGGCCTGCTCGCCTAGAATAGGAGCTGGATTGCTTAATATATCTAAAGCCATAAAAACAATAGGGGTAAATTTATTTTTTTAAATCAGTAAACTTGAAATTTGTCACTATGATAAATAAATATAAATAAATAAGTTGGGGACATTTTTGCACACGCACGGTCATCTGACCCCAAACTAAGCAAAGCTTGTGATATGGCTGCCAGAGACTGATATAACATACATATATATATATTTTAAATACATACCTTAATAGATATAAACAACCAGATATAGAACAAATACTAATGTTCATCACATAAATGTTTGTCCTAGGTGGGAATCGAACCCACGCCCCCAAGCTCAGAAGGCAGGTTCACTACCAACAGGACTAACGGGCTATGATGAAAACTCTCGCAAAATCGCTCTATCTCTTAAAATTAAACCGCATCCTTATATTTCGCAACGCCCTCTCGAGCATCTTACGTTCCAAGAATGTGCACTTTACAGGGTGCTTAGAAAGAGCTAAAGGCTAAATAAGTTTGCACTAATGCTGATACAGACCCTAGTAATGTTTTAACAAACTATAGTAAAAAAAAAAATTGTCCACTGCTGGACTTTGGCCTACCCTTGAAAGGGCGATTGGGCCATATCCACCACGCTGGCCCAGTTGCGGGTTAATGGAGTCTGTGCATGCTCTTACAGACTAAGAGGGGAAACTTAAAAATCCGGCAAAGGTATGTAAAGTGTCAGAGTAACTTGTTCCGAATCTCGTAGTAAACTCGAGATAAAGAACCATAACAGTATTTCAGCGCTAAATAAAGACAAAGTTCCGTCCACTCGATAGCCTACTTTAAAACTCCACTAACAAATTAAGAAGAATGGTTGAACTTAAATTAAAACCTTAGGCCGCTGTAACGCTCGCAATTTATGCCTGTTGTGTTACTTCTTAACGTTTTTCAGTGTTGCTATATAAAACAAATAAAATTGTACACCATGTTTTTTTAAAGATTATTGAATATGAATACATTATTACAAAAAATTCAAAAAAACTACTTCAGGAGAAATTCAATATATCAGATTCGTCCCCCGATTTTCCACCCTTAGAGATGAAATATTTCTTCAAATTTAAATCGAAATCGGTTCGCAATCGGCAGATATATCGCGTAAGAATGTAAAACCGAGATAAAATACAATTTAAGACATAAGAGCCAGTTAGAAGTTTCCACTAATAGAAATAATTTGTATGTTAAGCTGATATTTTATATGGGTAGAAAATTTAATAAAAATCAAAATGCAAAACTTTTTTGTGAGTGCTGAATTCACTTTTTATCTTCTACTAATATTTTGTTTTTTGTGAGTGCTGAATATTGGCTTTTGAGTCTTATTTCACTTTTTATTTTGGTTTTAAACATAAATTACAGATTTTTTTAAAGTTATACTGTCTGTATACTAAATACTACTACTTCTTAATTACTATTTACGAATTAGTGGAATAGTTTATTGCACATGTTTTATTTAAAAAAAACTTATAAGCATAGTAAAAAATTAACTGCATAATTCATATATACGTAAAGAAAAAAGACGAAAAACCCGTCACAATTAATGGCGCCATCTGAATTGCGCGGATGTTACTAGCAGGGTCGCGGTGGTTGGTACCACCGCGACAAAATTTGTACTCTTTTTATCGTGCCGAAGCGAGACAAGCGAAAACTTAGGCGCCTTGTCATGTTCTCGATCGACAGTGTGACGACAAGATTTTGTCGCGGTGCGCATGTTAGCCTTGCTGGTGTCGAAAAGCGTAGAAAAAATCACAGTATAGCAACACCAACCTCTTGAAGATTATATTTAAGCTGCTTTCGACCCTAAGTTGTAAGTTACTTTTTTGATGAAGGCTACTTGTTGGAGAGTTAATTTGAGAATTCTTGTTTGCGCTTTCTTGTTATGTTTTACAGGCTGTAAATTAGGGTTGAAGAAAAGCTGTTATTTTTTAGAGTTATGATTTTTTTTATGTATTCTCATATATTTGTACCGATGACTGCCTTTTGTATTTTTATCGCACTAATACATCCTTTAGCAACGTTATTTATGTAGCCCCTGCGATACAGGAGCAGCCTAGTGCAGGGCCTGTAAGCATTTGTAAACCTTCTGCGTTTTCCATTTCTACAGTTAACAAATAATTGTTAACTGTAGTAAACCACGAACCGGAAGATGCAGCGTAGGTAGGCCTCCTCCCACTAGGATGAACCGACGACATCGTGAGAGTCAAGGACAACCAGTGGATGCAGATGGCAGGCTGTCGTTCAGTGTGGAGTTCTAATGGGGATGCCTTTGTTCAGCAGTGGACGTCTTATGGCTGATGATAGTGATGATGAAGACTTAAGTTTACATGAGTTGGGTATTGAAATAATACCAAAAATTTAACGATGCATTTTGTAATACGACCTTTAAATTGCATGAGCGAGATAGAAGACAGACGAAGCATATACTCTTAAAGAAAATGTAATACCCATATTGCAATCTTTGTACAAATTATTCTCTAGTGGCGATAGCGGGAAGAGCGGACCGTAGTCAGAATCTTCGATCAAAATAAAATGAATGGACGGGCCCAGAAGCGCATTTTTGAAAATTACAAAATGAGCTCCGGCGCTCACTTTGTTTCAGTCGGTATCTAGCCGTAGGAAGTGCAACACGCGACTTTTGTTACATGATAACCAAGCATCTGACAAAATTATGCCTTCGTGTGCTTTCCCAAAGTGTAAATACACAACACAAAACCGCTATCTATTTTTTGTAGCAAATGTACTGTACATGGTTATAATTAGGCAAATTCAATGGTTATGGCCCGGCCATTCATTTTATTTTGGTCGAAGGTCAGAACACCTTTAACCACGGGATGCATAGAAAGTTATTTATGTAATGTTTTTATGTTCCATTGTACTACGAGAATACGTTTGCATTGCATAAGTGATAATGGAAGGTTTCCTGACTGCTGGAGGAACATAGTTCTTCAACCATCGATAGATGGCGATGATGACACATGATTCAATTTTTATTCGCATTTGTTCAATGAATATTGTTCCGAAACCTAATACAAGGAAGGGGAGACATTTTATAACACGTCTTGGCAAGGCACGCTTATGTAGCTACTAGTTTGAGTTGTGTTGTGGAAAAACAAGCACTTTGATTATTAGCTATTAATAGGACGTCCTATGACTGAAATGATTATTAAGATGTCTCGTCAACGCCATCTATCGCATTTAATAAACTTTTTTAATTGCCTTTCAGAAAGCCTCCTATTAACTCGTAGACAGTAGAGCAATGGAAATGAACTCGAACTTAGTAGGTACCGTATCGCATCGGGTGCTACCTCATAATAACAAACAGTTCAGTTCTCGCCGGGTAGGGTTATTCTAAATACAGTATGAATGCAAATTTATCCCCCGCTGGAGAGCAGCGGGTTATTCAGCACCGTTGCGCATCTTGTTTTAGTTCCACTGGATTGTTTTAACGAATTACATTTTCTTGATTTGTGGATGATTTCGATTGCCCGTGGTTGAAAATAGTCATTAATTTCAAACATCAGAGTTGAGTTTTTTTTAAAATAATAAATAAGCTTGCGTTTTGCCTCCATCTCGCCTGATGTTGAGCGATGATGCGGTCTACAATGGAGCACGTTTTCCGCTTGCTTGCGCACTTGTATTACTTGTAGTTGATTGTTGGTTCTTCTACAGATAACCATAGATAGTCCATTGATCCTTACTCTTTTTAAACTTTTTACCCCCGATTTAACGGAGAAGCTTTTATGCGTTTGAGGTACTAAATTGCGTGTTTGTATGCTTGTCTATAGTAATACTTTTGTCTATGTTTATAGGTACTAACTTGGTATTAAGAACAAGTTATTACAAGGATCCCTTATAAGTTCGTTCTGTTCGTCCGTCTGCCCTAATTTTTAGCGTTCCGTACCCAGAGGGTCTAAATGGAACTCCATTACTAAGCCTACGCTGTCTGTCTGTTCATCTGTCTGTCCACCATACCAGTTGACGGCGGTATATTTAGAACCGTACTAAGAAGCCGAGTCACGTACGTTTCGCCGAAACATCTTTGAACGATACAACCGTACACAGAAAGCACAGTTCACCGTTGGATGGCAGGACGAAAAAATTATTAGCCGATACAATAACCCAGATGAAATTTTCACAAAATATGTAACGTTACGGCGGATTAACTAAGTAGAAATAATAAAGTCAAAAGGGGACATTCCTACAACAAACTTTTTTAATTGTATTTTTGTATTTGTTCTAATGTAAAAACGTTAATACGTATAAGTGTCTGATATTTTTCGCAAGTTTCAGGTTTGTTCTAATAGTAAAAGTTATACATGATTTTACGACCCTTTTCGGCTTAGTACACCCTTTCCGCGTAATCCTGCAGATGCGTGTGAGCTATGTCAAGAGCCATCATTATCAAGTGAAATAACGTCTTCAATCAATCTCTAACTTCCCAGGAATTCCAGGAAATGCAATTAAAATCAAATAATGAGGCGAGTCTATTTGCCGAAGCGAAGAAATTCCAGGAAAGTCCTCATTTGGACACGCTGGCTTTGCGCTGGCTGAACGGTTTCTTGTGTGCCACCCAAAGGATTGGATTAACGGAGGTAACGCAAATTGTTTGTTTGCGGAAATTCGAAGAGTTAAAAGTCCACTCCCAGTGCTATCTCCGCACATTATAAAAGATAAAAATCACTACGTATGTAATACTTATTTGATCTAATAAATTTATTAAAAATTATATTCATTCTCTGAGAGCTTCGATCAAAGAAACAGAATTCACTAAGTGAATCGGTTTCATCAAGGCAAGCGTGCTCCATCGTAGACTGCACCTCAGGCGAGACAGCGGTCAAGCACAATAAAAAAGCATGTCGCACTCCATACATGCACTGCTAAAGTAATGGTATAATTTTCAATACATACTAGCTGTAAATTTGTTTATAACATAACATGTTTACGCATTCTTCGTATTCTTCTTGGCAAACCCTTTCATTTAAAACTCATGTCATGGGGGTGTATAAAAAATAACTGGATCCGCCATCTTTGAGAGTCCGCCATATTGGATTTAGAATCACGTCACTAGCTAACCATGCCTGTCATTTAAATTAAACGTGCATGCTAATTTGAGCTTAATAGGTTCGGAATAATGATTGATTGATTGATTGATTAACTCTTTACTGTTCACACCATTAAATTTGGTACGGAGGACAAATACTCTTAAAAACAACTGTGAAAACTGGTAGCCTTATCGCTACAAGCGATCTCTTCTAGAAAACCTTACCTCGGAAAACAATACAAAAAAGTTATTTCCTGTTGATGACTGTTTGAAAATTCAGTTGTAAGATTTGTCCCATACTAACAAGGCAACTTAAATAAAAGTTTGTAAAAAAAATAATTAGTTTTTTTTTAAATAGAATAAGTGGCAATCAAGATAAGGGCCACCTGATGGTAAGTAGTCACCGCTGCTTATAGACACCTACAATACCCGGGACATTGCCAGTGCGTTGACCTTTGAGGACTGTATTCACCCTTCGTTTGAAGCAGTCTAAATTATACTTCGGAGGCAAAAGCGAAGGTAAGCCTTTCCACAACTTACAGGTACGTGGCAGAAATAATCGATTAAATCGAACAGTGAGAGACTTCCACGTATCTATAATGTGCGGATGGGATGACAGCGGGTTCGGTGGTAAAGCCGCGATGGAGGGATAAGGTAAAAAGTTCATCAGATCACGGGCAGAGGCAGAGTTCATATATCGTGTATCCTCCTTTTTTGAAGTTGATTGGAAAAATAACACACTGACGAACTCACGTTCATCCCCTTTACATAACACTGGAATATTTCTATACGTTTCGTATTTACCAACATTTTGCAATAACATTGCTATGTTTATTCAATTGTTACGTTGTTGCGATGCTGTTTACATTGTTTTACATTTTCTGCGTCTTGCTGTACTGTTATAAACATTGTACTATTACATTAAGAGAGGTAAGCAAGGCGGTACCCAGGACATTTTTGGGCGGGGTGGAAGAGGGACAAATGCAACTTAAAAATAATAAAAGTGCGGCAAACAAGCATGCAGTTCGCCTGATGGTAAGCAGAAACCGCCGCCTATAGACACCTGCATCAGTAGTATATTATTATTACTATCGGGGGTCGAACCTGGACTCGATTAGCACAGGAATGAGGCAGATGGCATAGCAAGAGAGAGGTCTATACCCAGCAGTCGGATAAGGAAGGCTGTGGATGATGATGATGTGCAGGACCGAGGATTGAACTGGTTGCCGTCAGATTGTAAAGCGCAAATGCTGTAGCGCTCGGCAAACATTGTTGTTGATTGATTCCCAAGTACCCAGATGATAATTGCTATAATAACCATCCTTTCTGTTAAAATGTTGATGTTTTTTTAATTTCAATATCCTTGTTCTTTATTTGTAATTTTAATAGAAACAGACAGAACATAATTTAACAATCCAAGTCTCACGATTATAATAAAGTTGTAGATTTACTAATTAAGATAGTAAAATTCTCGGAACGCAGTACATGACTTCTGTTTAATTGTAGTTCTCCCCCGACGGGAAAGTTATCAGAACGAGCTAAGCCGACTTTCTTTGAACTTCGCTTGCTATTCCTGTTATTATTTCTTACTGTTGCTTCGCAATTTGTATTAATAATAAAGTTTAGACCAGTAAAGTTAAATGTTTGAGTGGTTAACATTTCACGGGAACTCATTTCTAGTTGCTGAGGTTTTCAACTTTACTGCATACAGATTAAAGTCTTTATTTTGTTTTATACTAGGTTACCGTAAAAGATTGTACTAAGCCGAAAGGGGTCTATATTACCAGTTATTATGAACAACTTTGACTATATGACAAACCCAAGACCAACCCTACAATCGCGAAAAAAATATCAGTACTTGTCAGTGTCAACGGGAACATTGTGGTGCCAACAAGTCGGCGAAGGCGTGGGGGAAAAAGTGGTAGACAACGGGAAAAGACGAAGATATCACGACATACCCATAAACAATGCTTTACATCATAACATCGCTTTCCTCAAGTGAGTTGGAGACTTAAACCTTTTCTAGATATAAAAAAAATTGGACATTCCAATTGAAAACAATTTTTTTATAAGTCTATTGATAAAGGACTGGTCCGCCCTCAGATCAGACAAACAAGGGAGATATAGTAAGGTTACGTCCGGCTTGATGCCTTTAGTATGCCATAGAGCAAGAAAGAAGTGGCAGAAAGAAAAGAAGGACATAGTGGGACAGTAACATGTGAAAAACTCTGTCTGAGTGTGTATTTATTAAAAGTCAATTATGTTGTTTTTTTTGCTCAATAATGAAATAAAAATAGTTTATTCCAGATTTACATCCATATTCATTACTTATATAAACAATGACTAAAATGAAGTAATGGGCGTGTGGTACGCTCTCCAAGTACGATGCAGGAGACTAGAGTGCCAGTTTCGCATCGCAACCACCAGAGTGTTATCGAGTACATTAGAATCGATGCCATCGATCGATTCTAATGCACTAATGCATTTATGCTTCTGATGCACTCTATACTAAACTAAACTAAATTTGACAGCCCTTATATGTTTGCCATGCTTCTCTCACTTATTAAAATTAAAAGAGAGGCAGATAATTTTAGTCCTGTCAGATTGGTTTAGTTTAGTGATGAGTATGACAGAATAGGCCTCAATGTCTCTTTTTCTTAGTCGTTTCGCTCTTGGCAGAGCGGTCGTGGTCGTCATGTAGTAATATTGGACGGGGCAGATAGGATGCGCTTCACGATGTCTCGCCATCTCTCTCTGCTGGAGGTCATCCTGCTGGTTCACAATGTAACTGGACTTAAATAAATAAAAAAGAGATAACTAACTAGGGCCTAACAGCTACGTGTTTACTGCGATTAGGTGATTGAGAAAAGTTGCGCGACCGCAAATAGTATACTTAATAGCTCGGCACGTTAAAGTTCACGTTCGCAGGATGTTCTGCACAGCGCTGTTTCAGTGCAGTTTCGAGACCTCTTAACGCTGAGCCTCTAAAGTCTGATTTTACTTTTTAAATTAGCAAAAGTGCTTTTAAATGGTTGCTCTTAATCAAATTTCATTTGTACAGATTTTCCCGTCCATCGCTAAAACGCTCGCTGTAGAATAGGTTAGCGATGACAGTACAATGTTCTATAATATCCATTTGCAATATTGTTTATGAATTCACTTCATTGTAATCGTGATTTCAATCAAATTGTGTTTAAAATGCACTTTTAATCTCAATGGTGGCAGTTAGGCCGTTCGAAAAGTTGTTTCTGTGTACGTAATTATTTGAAGTGTGATTTTACAATAACAGAAAAAGTATTTAGAGAGAAAGTAAGTAAAAAATGTTTTAAACGTTTATCGGGACTTATCACGTATTATTTAATTTAGGTAAAAAATATGTACCTTTCGCTCGACGTTTAAAACATGTGTTCAAATCGCGAAAGTTTAAAAATTACTAAGTAAAAAATAACTGAAAATCTCATCATCATCAGGCAGAAGACGTTCACTGCTGAACAAAGGGGGAGGCCTTTATAACTCTACACTAAACGACAGCTCGCCATCTGCATCCACTGGAGGCCCGCGACTCTCATAATATCGTCAGCCCACCTAGTGGGAGGTCTACCTACGCGTCTTCCGGTTCGTGGTCCACTCAAGAACTTTTTTTTCTCCATTGAAATTGGAATTCCCAACTGAAAAATTAACTTTCCCCCCATATCGGAAAGAGTATTTTTGCTCTTCGATATCTAAGTGCAAAAGCCGTTTTTATCCGCTAGAGGATAAAGTAAATTGAATTTAGAACATCGTGTGCACTTTACTTTACTTCCATGGTGCCGAATTTATCATACAACCTTTTTTAATTTGTTAAAAACTCAGACTCAGAACTTTCTTGGTGTACTTTATTTTATTTGTTTCTCGCGCGTAATTTTGCATTTAGTCATTTCCTCGCTGAGGTGGGATGAAAAGTTACGTATTGCACTCGAGTGCAAAGATTTTTTACCTCGTGCTCTTTTCATTCCCCAGCTTAAAGCTCAGGATTCTAATTTTGCAATCACTCGCTACGCTCGTGATTCAATTTTAGAATCCTTCTCTTGCTCGGTCATCAAAATTGAGCACGCGCTTAAAAAGCAATTTTGCACTCTTGTATAACAAATAACTATAGTTGAACTAATGAAATAAATATCATCCAGCCTTCGAGATACCTTGTCGATGGCTGGATGACGGATGACATGTTTTTTTTCCTTTGGATATGGAGTGTAAAAAAAAAATGTGTTCATTTGTGTTGCTACAAGTTTCTTAATGTGCGTGAAAAATTAAAAGGTGAGCCGACTTACAGAGTTTAGTGGTATGGTGGATTTTTAAATGAAAAAAAAAAAAAAAATGCGCGACGAATTGAGGGGCTTCTGCCTTTGTCAAAGACGGTAAAAATTTAGACATTAGAACACGAACGATAATTGTACTAAGGCATATCTCCCTTGTTTTTATGATCTGAGATGCAGATATGATCTGAGATCTTGTTGCAGGGTGTCTAACATTAGACACCCTGCAACTCCATTTTCTGTATTTCAAGTAGTTTAAAGCACTTTTCTACACAAAAACTCTTATCCTGTCCAATGCATTCAGACAGTACCTACCATAAGAGAAGTGTCACATTTTCCCTTCTATTTGTTAAAAACGATCAAAGGATGGCTAAAATGAGTTTTTCCGCGAAGAATCATCTCGTTCCATTTCATTCCAACGTCTGTAAAACGAATTATGTCGACAATTTAATCTTTTAGAGCTGTTGATTGTTTTTATCGGTGGTAAACTTGATTATTTTTCAACTTGGTTCGCTGAGTCTGTTTTGATTTGTGGATAAGAATCAAGTGTGATGTGAATAGTGGTATAGACCGTTAGAAATACTTAGTAAAAAAAAACATAAGTAAAAATAGTTTCGTAAAGTTTCGTTACTGATAAATAGTTTGAAAGAATAGCATGCATAATGTAAAGAATAATAATCGATTTTTGCAAATACCGTGACCATTTACAATAATTACCCGGCCTAGCTAAAAGGACAAAAAACTGCTTAAAATTTGAATTTCCCACCATAGATGAAACATTCCACCTTGAACAATACCACCAAGCGGGATATCAGTGCAATACTTATCGCCCCCCAACTCGAATAAGAATAAGCAGTAAAATTTTCGACGAAGTGGGTCCTTCAAATTATGAATCCATTAAACACCATGTTTGAGAAAAAGTATTTAAAAGCCACTAAGTATTGGCTTTTCTAGGCGTTTTACGAATATGGGTGGAATATATCCCTTGAATAACACAGAACTACTGTATAGGATGGAGCACATTAGGACGGGGCGCAGTGGGCCGGGGCGCATCGCATTCCATTTTATATGGAAATCCGCCCCGCTGCGCCGCGGCATAGTGTGCGATACCTTATATTAAGGATCGAACACATAAGGACGGGCCGGAGCGGGCCGGAGCGCAGCGCATTTCCATTTTATATGGAAATCCGCTCCGCTGCGGCCCGTTTTAATGTGCTCGACCCTTTAGTGTTCCGGATTTCCATATAAAATGGAAATGCGATGTGCTCCGGCCCGCTGCGGCCCGTACTTATTATTACCCGTACTTTTATTTATTTATCTTTACTCAACTGAACTGAACTGAGCTATGCTATAACTGACCAATAGGTATATAACGTATGTACCAAGTGTAACGGTGAGCTTTTAATATTGTAAATTTCACAACAATGTACTTTAGAACTATATTCTCTCCACACCTCTCTAAAATTGAATAGTTGAAACATTCAGTCCTATCTATAAAAGATTTATAACCAAAAGATGGCGGTGAGCATAAACCGAAACAGCAAACATTCACCGGTACGTATTCGGATACGCAAATAACCGGATATTTTACGTTCGCCGAAATACGGATAGGTACCTACTGAATACGTAATGATTTGTGTTTTTGATTCTAGGCTTTTGGACATTCGTCGGATCAAATTGGACAATGCTACATGGTACTTCAACTAATAACTTAAAACAAGTATAAATTGAACATTCTTTAAAACCCTCTATTATATAAGAGCTGATAATCTTCAAACGCGAATGAGCGATGTTGGCCGGGCGGTAGCATGTGTGCTTTACAATCTGACGGAACCCGGTTCGAACGTCGGCCTTGCACCAATGACTTATACAGGGTGTAAGGGGAACACTCTCCAAGCCAAAAGAAGATAATTGTATTCATCATTATGAACAACTTTTACTATGGGACCAACCCTGAAATCGCGAAAAAAATATCAGCTGTTCTATAGAAAACGGTCATTGACACTCGACAAAATGTATGGAACAGCTGTTTTTTTCCCCGCGATTTTACGGTTGGTCCCATATTAAAAGTTATTCATAATGATGAGTACAATTACCTTCTTTTGGCTTCGAGAGTGTTCTCCTTACACTCTGTAAATTATGTGCAGTTAGTATGTCTTCTGTGGCTCAGCAACGGTAAAAGAAAACATCCTGAGAAAACCGGAAAATCCAAGAACTAAAAAAAACCTACATTTAATGACATAAAACAATCACCAACATGCACTGGGCCAGCATCAGCATGGTGGATTTGGGCTCACTATCTATCTCCAAGAGAAAGTCTGTGTTTGCTGAAATTATGATTAATCTAATATTTTCTTGAATCATAGCTAAGTACATTCTCGATCAAGTCACCGTTTAATATACACGAACCACAACCACTGAGGTAGTATGTACTACGTTACTACCTCAGTGCTAAAAACTACGAAATTGAAATCAGCCGTTTGGGAGCTACAATGCTCACAGCATAGCTACCTAAAAACACATATTAAACTAATAACACTCCTCTTTTTGGGTCGGGGGCTTAGAATAACTACTCAGAGAAGGTAAGTTTCCAAACAACGCCTTCTCAAAACGTAAGCTACACATTCGCTTTGTAGCTTACGTTTCGATTGGTATTTTAAACGATTTAAGCAAGAAAATTAATGGATTACCTGTGGAATGTCACACCATAACTCTTATGCTGCTTTTCTGATTTGTTGTGGTACGATTTCACCGCGCAAATTGTCATAGTAAAAATTTTATATATTTTTTGGTGTCATATATGACACCATTTGAATGGATTAAATTTTGCGAATGTACTTGGTTTCTTTGTGTAGTTATTCTAAGGTCGGGGGTTAAAAATAATGAAGTTTTAGCATAAACAAGTAGAGACCTACCTACATTTTCCCAAACATCTCAACTACCCACTACTTACCCACCTAAACTCCCTAAATCTCCTAACACACACAAAATAAACGGTAGCCGAATGTGGCAGCATTACTTCCACAACATTACCTGCCTGAAGGGCCGTCCCGCATTATCCTATTTACTAACAACTAGATACCCTTTGCTTACATCGTCTCAAGGAAAGGTAAGTTTTTCATACCTTTTTACGTTCCACTTGTAGTCTTGGTTAGGTAATGTGTTTGGGTTGTTTGTTGCTCTGTACACGCTTTATATTAACTTCTCTTATTATAATAATATATTTATTGACCAAAACTTTTTTAAATTAGATAATAACAATATTTGTATAGCTAAGCATAGAACATGCTGAGTAGGTAAAAAAAGAGATGATTGTAATTGAACTGTGGAACTGGCTGGCATATACATAATGACAGCGCCACGTCTGGGGCATTTCTTTCATGAAAAGCACTCTATTCGTGATGCCTATGGTGATACATCAGGCATCCCGCCTGCTAGTTTGCCACCTATGGCATAAAGAAACCATAGACCATTTTGCAGGTATACTATTCGTAATCAGGCCAATCTATCAGACGCATACCCCCGTATGTGCGGGCTAGTTATTAACACGAAATTCCGATCAAACTACCTCTCACCTGGGAGCATCCCACGTCTGTAGGTGAGTACATAAATGAGAATCCTAAATTCTCGGGCTACCTGTGTTTTGACCTAATCTGCGTCTGGGTGATCTTCGCAATTAACGCGTGGCACTTTCTAAATCCCAACTGTCGACCCTAAAGTTGGACATAGACTGGCATAGTCTAGTTCTATCGTGCTATATAATCAAGGCACTAGAAAATTAGATCAGGCTTAGTGCTAGGTTGATATTCAAGCAGGTCAAATTGCGTAATTTGCCTTTGAGAAACGAAGTATTTTTACTGTTTAAATTGTACAAAAAACCCTCCGAATTATGTCCTACGAAGACAAAAAATTTATTAGCTGTAGTAAAGTAAATGCCATGACATGTATAGTCGTGTTATTTTATTTATATTTGGTATGCTTTTTTTCTTTTATCAACCATGTTTTAGGATGTCTATGTATTTATGTAGTTTATCCATTCTATAGATTAATTTGTACATTGAACTAATAATTTTGTGATTATTTACCTTTTGTTTGAGGCGGGATCCGGTCACTGCAGCGAGCTCCACGATCCGAAGGTCCTCTCCACTGAACGACATTATTTTTCTACAATGGTTCGTGAAGCGGTTGAGATTAGAAAACATCGCAATTTCAACCGGGAAGATGGACTTAAGTTAGCGGCGTCGTGGAATCCCATAGTAAGCAAGTGTACAATTTTTCCTGCAATTTTTCAAGATCAAGTAAGGGTAGGAGAACAAAACACCAGCTCTTATCGCCGGACTCACCCGCAGTTTTCAGTCAGCTCGTGACCACGGCCATTGTAACATGGTCAAAACGTCGAGCGAAAGGTACATATTTTTACCTAAATTATATATTACGTGATAAGTCCTGATAACATTTAAAACATGTGTTCAAAAATTACTATAATATTAGCTCCTCTCGCCTTAAGCATAGGATTACATAGTTCGGGCACATGTGTAATATACCTATAAGTATAGGCGATTGCAGACGATGCGCAGTACAAGTAGAATTAATAAGTACCTGCTACGTATCCACATAGACACATAAACAACCAATTGAAGGAAATTAAACTATATGGAATGATCTTATGACTATAATTATGTTAGATGCTAGCTAGATGAATAAAAAATCTAAATCATTCGTGCGATAAGCCAAGAGGCTGTATTTTAGTACAGGTTTCAAAATACTCTATGCGATACTGATACCCGACATTTTATTGTTCATTGTAACATTTTGACTGAGTTCGTTCAATCGCCATAAAATATTTACGTTTTACCTGGTCCCTTGGATGTCGATCTTGGAGTAAAGCCTGATCCACATTACACCGGGGCTGGGCGGAGCGCGTCCGATCCAAGGCCGTGCAAACCCGCCGCGACAAAACATGTCTATACTTTTTTTTTGTGCGGTAAAAAGACAGATGTATATGATGTGTCCAATTATATTATCTTTATGATCGGGTTTAGTAAAGAATATCTTGGCAATCTATAAAATGCCTAAAACGATCATGTCTTGTATAAAATAAGCATTATTTATTCCATACCTAGGCATTTTATAGAAAGCCGAATCTCAGCCGGCAGTCTTGCTGGTAACAGAACGGAGTCTGATGACAGAAAACTAAGGTTATTATTTTCATAGTTGATTGAATCAGGCGTCACTTTGTGGAAGTCATAAATATAATTTTTATGACAACCCATTATAAATATCGTCGTTTGATGGAATGTTTTATCCACAATTTTATATTTTACCTGATCTCCTAATGGCGTTCTATACAATTCCTAAGTATTCTTAGTTATAGAATACCTAGGTATTATGTACAGATACTGAATTATATACTTATCCGGTAACATATTATGTTATGCATAATCGTAGCTTTGTCATATTTTATTTCTCTTGCCGCATATGCTATGCGCGCTGTACGGCTCTCGATATTGAAATGTTAAATTATAACATTGATCTAGAATTTTTCTAAATATTATAAGCTTTATATTGTGTGGCTTAACATGCAATTTCCAATGACAAATTTTAAATACTTGCCTCGTGTTTTTCACAGACGTACGACTTTTTAACTTTTCCTTGTTTTTTTTTAATTGTTGACAGACAAGGCATTTTGACCATATAGCTCACAATGTTAAGTTGTGTTGTCGATGCACAAGTGTAATCGCATAAAGCGCTATACGCGCCGAATGAGAACTGGCCTTCATGTGATGCTTTCAGAGTTGCAAGTCAACTCTGTTGTAGTTTTCAATATAAGCCAAACATTACAATGTCAAGACCGTCCCGGCTCTGACAGGACCCGGTTGAATGTGAATTAAGTTTTAGGCCTAGGGCATTTCATTACGTTGTATATTTTAGTGAGAGATAAAACTTTTTCAGTCCTTGGACGTAAAAGATGTTGTTTTATTAATACCTTCGTATTTACTTTGTTTGTAAGAGAAGTAGTTCAATTGAGTAGTCAAGTTTATGAAAAAATATCAGTGCGTTGAGTTATTGTATTTACAACGTTAAACGGAAAGAAAAAATCCGAAACGAGGTCCTTCTCCTACTCATTACATGAACAAATTTTACTATGAAACCAACAATCGCGAAAAAATAGAAAAACGCAGATCGATAGTCAGTTATACTTAGAGTAAGCTTAAGTTTCTTATCTAAAATCCTGCTGAGACAGTTCTATTCTCAGATCAGATAGACAAGGGTGATACGGTTTACCATTAAGGCAGACATGGTTTAGGTGGTGTGGCGGGCGCGAACGCATCAGGCCTAAATCAGGCTTGATGACTTTAGCTTAAACACATTCTGAAAATGACAGTGTACCTACTTACAGTTTTTGCGCAGTAAAGTAAAAAAAATTGATGAAACACGAAGACATTTGAACATGAATGATAATAGGCATGTGTCCTAATGTTTAATTTATTACAAATAACCGGCTTAGCGAGGAATATAACTAAATACATCACACATACTGAAAAATAATTTAAATTGTCTGATAAATCTCTGAGATATGAGCGTTTAAAGTTTTAGGTGGGGATAGGGAGGGGATGCTCTATCCCTTTCTCGCTAAGCATGTGTTTGTATAGGATTTGTATGGCGCGCCTGAGCCGTGACGTCATGGCTCAGTATAGTGGGCTCTCTGTCTAGCATGAAATTTAAATGCTTATATCTTATTTATTTTTAAACTAATTTAAATTTTGTTTTCATTTATGTGCTCTATATATGATCAGCTTTTTTATGAGCTAATAAAAAAATATTAGTCATCATGCCTATTGCACTAAGTCATGTCTCCCTTGTTTGACTTATCTGTGGTTTTATATATATATAGTCTACTATTATCTACTAACGCAATACATGCAGTGATACCCAGGTGGTTTCCAGGCGCGATCTAATTCGTATCAAACTTGATTGCGACCCATCGGGGATGTAGGATTAGAGCCTATTTAGTTTCAATTGAGAGGAGATGCGATCTCTCTGGGGAATATTGGTGATGAGGAGGGAAAGAAATAAATATCCAGTTGTAAGGAAAGTTACATTTATCTAACTGAACAGAAGGTAAATATGAACTAGATGTAGGTACTTATTTCACTGATGCACGAATCTAAAGTGGGACTTGGAGATTTTACTCATCGTTATAAACAACCTCTACAATGGGACTAAGACAGTTGATTCAATCACCATTGCTGAGGTGTTGCGGTACCGGGCTGTCGGTTTAGCGGTATAATCTTTATCTCTATCTCTTCTCTTCTCTATCTTCTCTATCTCTTCTCTACATAGTATCAATTAAAGTCGCTTTCCGCGTCTGTCTGTCTGTATGTCTGTATGGCCGCTAACTCCTCCTAAACCACGCAACGGATTATGATGCGGTTTTCACCATCAGTAAGATACATTTTCACGGAAGAACTAGCAACCCGCCCCGGCTTCGCACGTAAATTACACCCGTGTGATGCCGGGCGGGCGGGTCACTAGTTCATTATAAGCGCTGCAGTAGCGGCTAACTCATTCTCGGCAATTATGCCGAGAATGAGTTAGTTAGTTAAGCGCGCGGAAAGTCAACACGTCCTGAAGATGCCTCGTGAAGAGGCGAAACACATGTCGACAAGGTGCACTGAGAAAACGAGTACAATTGTTTATTTCATTTACATTTCAATTAAATAATATTTATAGTCATTGCACATTAATTGCTCAAAGTTTCAAATATTTTATTTTAAAATTAATTTCATAATTTTTTGACGATTTTTTTGTTCAGATTTAATTAATTTTTGTATAATTTCAGGGTTGGTCCCATAGTGAGTAAACTTCCTCACTTTAGAGGACAATGGGTACAGTTTAACGATATTTAGTAAAACAAAATATTGTAATACTTGACACTTGGCAAATGCACCAAATGCACAACGGCCACGGGCGCCACGGCCACAACGGTGGAACACCAAACATCTCCCGAGAGGGAAAAAAAAGAACTCGACCACATTTTTCTACTATCAGTATATCCAACGAAACGGGACCTATCAATTTCTTTGTGACTATCAGTCAATAACAAATTAACGGATAAAAAATTGAAAACAGAACTGATGACACGCGTAAGAGATGGTCAAATGTTTGTTGAACAACTCGTCGTGTCCGGGGCAAGTCCGGGCCGAAGCCGACCGGCACTTCGACCTCTGCACCGTGTTGTAACCTCTCGTCTGCTACTGTGCTATGACCATGGTTAAATTTAATCACCATTCCAATTTTTAGAGTTCCGTTCCCAAAGGGTAAAAAAGGACCCTATTACTAAGCATACGATGTCTGTCTGTCTGTCCGTCCGTTCGTCCGCCTGTCCTACCTATTAGCGGCTGTATCTTTCGAATCGCAATAGATGGCCAATTGAAATTTACATAGAATATGTAATGTTATGGCGGATGAACTAAAAAGTAATAAAAAAAGTCAAAAAGTAAAAACGCAACAAATGTATTTTTTTAACGTACTTTTGTATTAGCTCTAATGTAAAGACGGTAATACGTACAAGCGTCAAACTTGGCATGATTATAGGAAACGCTCTAACTAAAACCACAATAAATAATGGCCAAGTGCGAGTCGGTGCCAAATTTTTGTTCACCACCAATTCTCGTATAATCACCGAAGTGGAGCAATGTCAGGCGCGGTCGTTACTTGGATGGGTGACCGCCTGGGCGTTGATGGGATTTTGTCTTTATGCACAATTTTTTTGTAAATTAGTCGCTAACAATTTATGTGGTGGTACGGAACCCTCAGTGTGCGAGCCCGACTCGCACTTGGCCAGTTTTAGTATGTAACTTTTTACCAAGCAGTCCAATTATGATGATGTTTTTTTTGATAATTCCTTGTTACCCTACTTCCACTATACTAGTATACTCGTGGTATACGTGGTTACCCAGTTGTGCCCCAAAGTTGAGCAACTCTCGCACCTCCCGGGGCGGGACGGACAAGTTTAGTGTTTTATTCCTTTTGTTCGGGACTAATTAGCCAAGTGAAGGGATTTTAATACACTCCTTTATTGAAGGGTGCCAGGATTAAATACGACTGAAGTAAATAATTGTACGGCCTTGTTTGTAAACTGGATGAATGAAATAAACTAAAGCGTGGGATAGTCTGAGGGTAAAAAATTAGGGGATAGCTCGGAAGCGAAAGATTTATTCATTGCACAAAAGAAATGCCTTAGAATTATTGTAAATATAAACAAAGGAAAAGCTGTAAACCCCATTTTATCACAGAAAAAGTTCTTACCCTACCCTCTCTTTATATACTCGAAGTGGTCATATTTGTTAGGAAAAACTTAAACTTATTTAGTTTTGATAAAAACAAGCGCCGTGAAACCAAATTAGCTCTCCCTGTACCCAATTTAGAAATATATAAAAGTAGTCCTGAATACCGATGTGTAAATCTATAATAAGTTACCAGATACCATAAAAAACATTTGTAAAGATTGCTCATTTAAAAATACAGAAAGGCCTACTACAGTATACAAGTCTATATGGACGATAAGTGGTAGAAAATTGTAATTTAGCAATAGATAATTAAATAATAAGCTTATAGTTTTTGTTTTTATTAATAGAAACGCTTTGTTTAATAGTTATCAATATAATTTAAGATAATAGTATATAATAGAATAAAGTTATTAATAGGCATGAAGACTAATATTTTTTTATTACCTCATAAAAAAGCTGATCATAAATAGAGCACATCAACAAAAACAAAATTAAAATTAGTTCATAAATAAATAAGATATAAGCATTTTAATTTAATTTAATTTCATGCTAGACAGAGAGCGCACTATACTGAGCCGTGACGTCACGGCTCAGGAGTGCCATACAAATGCTATACTAACACACGCTTTGCGAGAAAGGGATAGAACATCCCCTCTCTATCCCCACCTAAAACTTTAAATACTCATATCTCAGAGATTTATCAGCCAATTCAATTTTTTTTTTCAGTATTTGTAATGTATTTACTTATATTCATCGCTAAGCCGGTTATTTGTAATAAATTAAAGATTAGAAATCATGCCTATTATATATGTGTTAAAATAAGTTAAATTGCAGTCTTTGTACCGACATGTAGCTTTAAGGACCTCGTGTAATGTGTTCTGGCAAAATAAACAAATAAACAAATTGAGTGACTCCAGTCTGTCCTCAACACTTAACGTGAATTAAGGGTGAATAGCGACTAAACATAATTAAGTTTATTTTGAACTTTGAACTTTTATCGCATTATGTACAAAACGAATTTCATCGTATACTAGCTGCGCCCCACGGTTTCACCCGCGTAGTGATGAAAATTTGTGATGATGATGATGGAAAGGACACTTGGGTAGCTATCTGTTCTAAACTTCATCCAAATCCATCCAGCCATATCAGCGTAAACACACACACATATGGATTAATTAAAAAGTAAATACCTTATGTCCGATAATAACACATTGGCAACTTTTCATCATCTTCATCATCACCATTTTTCATCACTACGCGGGTAAAACCGCGGGGCGCAGCTAGTATATAATATTAGTGTGATTTTACATTATTATACAGTGTCTGTGTGCCTGTGCATATATGTGTCTGTTTATGGCATGATAGCTCTCTACGATTGAACCGATTTTGATTTAGTTTTTTGTTTGCAAGGAGGTTTGAACAAGCGTGTTCAACTAGCTGTGATTCTTGAAATTGTGTTAAGCCGTTTGAAGCTTATCAGCGCTTTCAAGTCCCAAAAAAAAAGAGCCATAAAAAACATTTTATGCTACTCGAGAATCGAGATTTTTGTAGCACTACACTCTTATGGGCCAGTAGGCAGTGTCGCTTACCATCAGTAGGAATTTTACTCTCTCGTCACTTCACTTGCATAAAAAAAATCATACATTACCAAAACATCTCATGAAATATTCCTCCCCGTTAACAGCGGGAAGTGAATCGGGCCTACGGATGTCAGAGGGCTACCGCTAAGCGTTACAAGGGTCGCCTCACAACTGTTGCACTGTAATTTGTCAAGTCTCGCTGACTGGAAGGTATTTATTACTTGTCTCATATTTATTTTTGATATATTTTTGTATTTTGTATGTAAACAGCTATCTTGCAGCTGTTGACAAAAATTTATGCACAAATAAAACATTTAAAAAAATGCAAATAGTACACAAATAGCCTATGACAGCCTAAAGGTAGCATTCCGATCTCAGCGACCGTGACCGGCGGCAGCGACCACGTCGCGCGACCCACTGCTCAGTATGAATTTATGTGGTATACTATCTACTAAATAATCCAAGTCAAAATCCAAAGTCGCGGTCGTGGAGATCGAAAGGCTACCTTTTTTTTAAAATTATTAATATGCTTGCGTTTGACCACCATCACGCCTGATGTTAAGCGATGATGTAGTCTACGTTGGAGCACGCTTGCCTAGAAGGAACCGATTCACTCACCTAATTAATTAACGGTAATTGTATCTTTAGTACAATTATCGTTTGTGTTCAAATCGATCAATGTTCGAAGTCCAGCAGAGTCTATAAGATATTGAATAGTAAATCCTATATTACCTATCTCTTTAGTATAAAAGTAGAAGTAAAGTAGGTAGGTAGGTAGGTAGGTAGTGGTAGTAAAGTAGTCCTCCTTCTTGGGTAGAATAAAAAGTGGGATTTTTCTCACAATTCTAAAC
Organism: Agriopis aurantiaria; assembly: GCA_914767915.1. Classification (NCBI taxonomy): domain Eukaryota; kingdom Metazoa; phylum Arthropoda; class Insecta; order Lepidoptera; family Geometridae; genus Agriopis; species Agriopis aurantiaria. The sequence continues at coordinate 5,183,183 of OU612001.1, read as the reverse complement.
TTCCATTGGCTATACCTTTTGACATACTGAATTGCATTCAATACAATTGATTCAGTACAATCGTTTGTAAAAAGGTAAATTACCATAAGGCGAATTGGTAGCCAAACGTACAACTATTCTACATTAAAAATTAAAACCTAGAATTCTGTTCACTTTTGCTAGGGTTTTAAACGTAAGACTGTAGCAGGTACCCGATATACCTCAGATAAATTTTACAAGAAAATGTTTTATTCCGTTTTCTAACAACGTTATTCCAGCTGTTAGAGCAAATAAATATTTGCACCGAGCTTATGGATGCTGACCTGGCTGCAATTTTCTATAGTAAGTACACCAAAGTTTACAGAAAAATATCTAAGTTTAGCTCTCTAAGGGACTAAAACCGATCCAAGATTTCAAAAAACGCTGAATCTCGACTCCTGGCTACTAGAATAGATCTAAGCACACTTTAGCGAAGATTCCTTATTTTCAGGGTTGTAGAAACTCGGGTCTTTTATAACAAGGTATTCCGTATATATTAGCATAGAAAATAGATCCTCAATAGGTGTATTAGCCGACATTCTAACCCTTATTCAGTCTTATACTATAGTTACTACGAATTTACAAAGCAGTTACAAAATAATAGCTTCAGACCAAAGACTTTGAACACTGCTTTAGACAATACCTAAACTGACTTACCATAGACTGCTACAGTAGTAATTTTGACACTACCAATTCCCAAAATGTTTGCCGCCTCTGTGTGTCCCGTATATCAAATCCGCAAAAGGACGTTCGTATACGAAGCGACTCAAGTTAACGACTCGGATAGCGTTGTGACGCTTCTCGCTTCATTCTCGCTAGTATGGCTTCAGAATAATTTTTAATATAGTAAATGCGAAAGTATGTTTGTTCATCTTTCACGCAGCAACGGAGCAATGGATCGACGTAACATTTTGCATAGAGATAATTGGATGCCGGAATGCGACATTGGATTATTTTATCCAGGAAAAGTATAACGGTGTGTTTACATGGTCAACCCGTAGGGCACAGCTAGTACATATCAGTACACGTCTAAATGACTCATTCCGAAATGATGTTAAAACAAATATTGAGTCGCAATGAAGTTAATTTTAACACGCACAGCAAAGTGTAACTAAACTTCATTAATACCTACAGGCGCTCGAAACGCACGTGCCATCTTTCATGACTTGCTCTGACCGTTACAGAACTGCTTTTTCACTTTTACACTCGTTGCTCACTAGTAAAAGAGGAAAGAATCTCATCCGCAAACGTTTGTCACCTTCCACCACTTCCTGCCGCGTTGTGCCGTACTGCGACAGCTCCATTCTACCGCATTGAGTCGCGACGCTTTCGAGTCGTCGAGTACTCGATACTTTGGTAGCCTCATATACGAACGCCCTAACACTTCTATATTGTCGAATCCCGCTTTAAACCAAACCTTGGACCCTAGAGCCTAAACAAACAGTTTTAGGAAAATTTACCAAAGTGAATTTTGCCGGCACATCTATGGCTGTCTATGGGACCCCCATTCGCTTTTGCGGAGATAGAACACGGCACTATTGAAGTTTAGGATGTTTAAACAAAATAACGGTTTAGTTGTGCTTTAAATTAAGACACTGGGCATATAAACGCAGCAGCAGAGAATCACTTGTTAATCCAACCAAAGTAAGTTTGTCTACACTCAACTCCGTAATGGCTGTACGGATTTTAATTTGGATTTGTTATGGAGATAGCTGATATCCTGGATTTGTCGCTGACTATATTATTTTATTAAATCTCAAATACTTACAGCTAAAACCAAAGCGTTCTTGGGACACCTGACGGAGCACCCAAGTATCAACTTTAGCCTCTTTATGCATTGCAGCGTAGAGCTGTAAGAATTGTCAATGATCCCAAGCTCACCGAACACCTAGAGCCGCTCAACATGCACAGAGAGGTTGGGTCTCTCTGTATCTTTTATCGCATTTACAACGGGGAGTGTTCTGAAGAACTGTTTGATCTCATGCCGGCGTCACGCTTTTATCATCGTACTAGCCGCCACCGCCTGAAAGTTCATACACACATCATAGATCAGTAGAAATTGCACACTGTGCGATTCACACGACCTTCCTTCCTCACACCTGCAAAATGTAGAATTAGCTACTTTCCTTGAAGTTTCCGAGAAGCTAAAACATGGGGTTCTTCAAAAGGCGAGTTAATAGAGTCCTTAAGAGTCGGAAAGTTATTTGTGACGCCTCTGGTGTTACAAGTATCCATATGCGACGGTGACTGCTTACCATCAAAAAAAAACATTTTCATTTTTTTGTCGTCCACAGGTAACTTACCAGCTAACTTACCCTATATATGCTCTTAAAACCTAACTTGTATAGGTCTGCTCAGCGTTTGGGGCGCCTTCCTTTCGGTCCCGTACTTTCTATTTACCCGTGACATCAAACGGTCCAACAATAAACGTATCTAATCTTTGGAAAAACATATATTCCTACATAATACCACCATCTCCCTTCTTCCCTTGGGTCGGCCCACCATTGTGCCAGGTTTTATTTATTGATTCAGGATCCGTAATATTTGCTTTATTACGCAAACGTTAATGAATATTTTAGCGGGTGAGTAACGTGGAGCTGAATTTTTACAATCCAGAAATTACGCGCCATTTGGCAAAGGTTCCAGAGGATGACATATGTTAGGATTACATATTGTGCTTTTATATCATCCGTTATATTATTTGGGACGTGAAACGGACGAGCATTTCATATGTTATTGTCGTTCCTCTGAAATATTTGGCGAAAAAAATTTGAGAAAATTCTGTAGCGCCGGAATTTTTTTTTGCCACTTGTAATGCTAATGCTGTTTTTTTAGTGTAATATTTGCAAACAAGCGTCGGACCACCCGATGTTAAGTGTTAACCGCCGCCCATTGACACGTCATTGACTGACACCTACAATACCCGGGGCATTTTCAGTGCGTTGTCAGTCATGTAAAGGCTTTTAGCCTTTAATTATTACTATAATTTACATAGGTACTTCACATACTTAGGTATAATAAATAGTTAGAAAATTACATTCTGCCGACGAGGATAATAAAATTCTTGTGGCGACACGATAAAAAATTAAAAAGTTTAGCTTGCACGTGATGAGAATTTCTGAATTCATATGAGACGTGTTTTTCATTATGTTACTTTTTAATGGAGTGTGGATTACATTTTTGAGCGTGAAAAAGAACATTGTTGTTTATTGTTGAGGTCAGTCACCACACTGGTAGATAAGCAACTGTATTGTTCAACTTGTTACGTGCAAAAATGCAAAGTTAATAGTTATTGTTTCAATTGATATTTTCTTGGTAAATTCTTCCAAAGGCGCTTGAGTACGTCACAAGTACTCTGCTATAGCTGGATTTCTCTGAGGTGGAAACGAACGTGATTTCGTAAATTTTTATTAATAACTTACTCTCTTGATCGTCTGTGATGTGTACACTACGTTACGGACGTAAAGTACGTGTAACGCACTATTTTAAAAAGATTTAAGGATTAATCATCAGCCAGAAGACGTCCACTGCTGAACATAGGCCTTCCCCTTTAACTTACACACTGAACGACAGCCTGCCATCTGCATTCACTGGATGCCCGCAACTCGCACAATGTCGTCGGTCCATCTAGTGAAAGGCCTACCTACGCTGCGTCTTCGGGTTCGTTGTCTCCACTCAAGAAACTTTCTTCCCCATCGGTTATCTGTGCTTCGAGCGATGTGCTCTGCCCATTGCCACTTCAACTTGCAAATTTTAATAGCATTTATAATAATTATGTTGTATTGTCACAATACGAACTTTAAAACCTGTAAGAATGCTATAATAATGTTAAACAAATCTCCCAGCCTTTCCGTAGCCCACACATTCTAAATAAAGTTTACCCATCTTTTCATTTCGATAGGATGCATTTGGAAAATATTGTGATTTGCTTCGACATCGAAGACAGTAGAAACGGCGACGGAAGTAGATGGCGTAACAGATGCAGACAATCCCAGCTTCCTATTGCCTGTCTAAAGATTTATTCGTATCTTTGTTATTTTATTGCCTTTATTTCTGCTTTAACGTCTATTGTGTTTTACATATAAATGTCTAATAATAGCTTAGAAATGGGGATCAACTTTTTGCCACTTTGGCGGGCCATATTTCACAAAAGACACTAGGTAAAAAAGTCATGTGTGAAATCTTACCTCACCTTTAAAAAATCCTATTCAACAATACCCACATGAGGTGCAGCGAAAAAAGATCATCCCCATTTCACATAATATCAGGCCACCGACAATATGCAAAATTATTGATATCCATATTAAAAACTGGCACTTTAAAACCTTTGCTTAAGTTTCATGCACTTATAATAAAAACTATAGAAGTCAGAGGTTTCTAAAAAAATAGGACAGACGGACAGAAGAGCGGACAGAACGAACTTCTAAGGGTTCCTTATGGGACTATGGAACCCAAAAAAGATCTAGTAAAAGTTGATCAGAATTTACTCTTGTGTTCTAGACATGGGCGTATATTATAAGGACTGATCCTATGGAACTTTTTCAATGGTACGACTCAGTGGTACCAAGCTTCTAATTTTTAATGGTTTTGAGTGAGACATCTGCCTATAGTTGGTGTTTCCGTAACAACATATACCGTGAGACTCAAGTTGATAAATAACCATTTTCCAATTCGTCGCACCATGCAAGCCTAAAGGGGTCCGTTATAAGCATCATTATGAACAACTTTAACAATAGGAACAAATTTAAATCAAAAAATTACTGGTTCTATGAATGATTAGCCCCCGACGCAAACTGTGTGGCTGTCTGTAGCATTGTAGCTCCCAAACAATCTCCCAAACGTCTGAAGCGATTTTGGTTTAATTTATTTTTGTTTGAAAGGAAACTTGATCGAGAGTGTTCTCAATTATGTATGATTCAAGAATGCTATTCAGCTGTTTAAAGATTACCAGCTCATTCATCGGGGATTTAAAAAACATTTTATACTTATGTGTCGAGTGTGAATCGCCGTTTTCTATGGATCAGCTGATATTTTTTGCGATTTCGGTTATGGCCTCATTGTAAAATAGTTCAAAATGTTGCTATAACGCAGATACATATATTCGAGTTCTCAAATGGAGACCACGGACCGGTAAGCGCAGCGTAGGACGTCCACCTACAATATGGAAAGACGACCTAAAAGAGACCCGAGGGAAACGCTGGCCGATTCCAACCGACCTTTTTGGAGATCGATAGGAGAGGCCTATGTCCAGCATAGGCCAGAATGAATAGGTATCCTCTAAGTATGCATGCTTCTTCTTCGACCACATCGTCGCTTACACACAGGCGAGATGGTGGGCAAAGGTGGAGTTATCCGCGATAAAAAAAAATGCAGTGGACGTCCTATGTCTGAAATTATGATGATGATGATGACAAATATAATCTACTATTTTAAAAATTATAAAAATATATATATGATGGTATTACAGGTATCCATAGTCGACTGTGATCGCTTACCATCAGACGGCACGTTAGCTTGTTAGCAACCTATGGCATTAAAAAACCCTAGAAATACAGAAATACAGAAATACAGAAAACCCGCTAGACGTAAAGCCCGTTGCAATGCAACCACTGAAACGTAAACCCGCCTCATTTGACAGATGATTTTTATTCAGATGAATGCTGAAGGCATCGCGGCATATCGTGGTGACAATGACGAATGTCCCGTCTATCACCTCCCCAGACGAGATATAGCTCGGGTACTGTCAGTTACTAGTGTTTAATCTGTGACTGAACACGGTCTTTTATGGCCATAAAACTTGCGATTGAGACGTAAGTTTACATAATGATGTAGAAAAGTGGTAGGATAAATACTTAGTAGTGATAAACTTAACCTTAACCTTAACTTAACCATACCACGGTAAATATCCCGTAAATAATCATATATAACTTGTGCTAATAGTGACTATGAACAGAAATTACTTGAATGCTTCTGATTTTGCACGATGGCAAACAAATGAGTGTTTGCTTCCATTTAGTACAAAATACTTAGATTTAAAAATCAGAAACATAAGCTTTATGAGATAAAACAACAAAATAAATAGTTTCTGTCACAAGCAGGTCCCAGCTGCGCACAGTGCTGGTTGTAAACACCCAGCAAACAGCGATGGTCTTCCGTTGGAGCCGACAAGTGAAGTCACGCACATCAGACACAGCTGGTGTGCGTTGCTGTATGAAAACAAAACGACGAAAACGAAAACGGTACTTTGCTAAATTGATCATTGAAGTATGAATGAACATAAATGTGTGCTTTGAGTTTTTGAATTTTAGCATCTTGCGTCCAAACCAAAACTTCGGATTCTGTAGCCGCAACCTCAAGGGGCAGCAGAGCCACAGAAATGGAATCATCATGAAAATGTAGATGCTTTCAACACGGCACTCGTTTTGCCATTGTCTTACAAGGGTTTTCTTTTACAGCGTTAACGGTAAAATTACTTACTATAATAATAAAAGTTTAAAGAAAATATAGATGGGAATGGAGAGAGCTATGATCAAAGTTTCTTTGCGCGATTAAATCCGGAACGAGGATATTCGACGAAGAACCACAGTCACCGACATAGCTGCTAAGATTTGCAAGATGAAGTGGCAAAAGACAGGCTACATCGCTCGAAGAACCGATAGCCGATGGGAAGAAAGATTCTTGAGTGGAGACCACGAACCGGAAGACGCAGCATAGGTAGGCCTCCCACAAGGTGGACCGTCGACACGTGTGAGTCGGGGGCATCTAGTGGATTCAGATAGCAGGCTAGTTCAGTGTCGAAATCTATGGAAGGGGCCTATGTTCAGCAGTGGCTGTCTTCTGGCTGATAATGATGAGACGGGTTATGTTTATGTATCACGTATAAGTGATTATGTATCAGATATTAGTATATTTTTGTAGATATAATTACGTTTGGCAACCAACTCGCCATATGGAAAGCGATGGTGTAGGCAAATATGGAACACGTTGATCTCAAAGAAATCTATTCACTATAGCTTTTTACTTTTGTCTTTTGTGCTATACTTAGTCTTAAAGGTGCCTAAATTGTAGTTTTAACCCTACATCTACAATTTAGGCCCCTTGTTACCCAACAAGGAGTTCCATTCCTGGTAAGTTTTGTGATAACAAGCTAATAATAATGAAATAAAAAACACGTGTGTCATTCTGCATAACATAAAAGTTCTAGTTTAGGCATTTAAAAGCCAAATAAAATACGATATTCGTAAGCAAAATAGATGTTGCAACACTTGCACCTGAAGTTCTTACTTTAGCTTTGAAAAAATCCGGCGCGGCAATACATTGTACTAGCCATCACGAGAGCTACCGTCAGTTATTATGCCCTAGTATATGTGCCTAGTAATTTAGGTGGCTATTCCGTCCTTTTTGGGAATGGGAACAACTGACTTCAACTGACAATTTTCTCGCTGTTTTCTGTGTGAAAGTTCAATATATGTATATGAATAAATAGCCACCGGATTAGCAAGTTGAAGTGGCAGTGGGCAGGGCACATAGCACGCAGAACAGATGGCCGATGGGGCCGAAAGTTTCTGGAATGGAGACCACGGACCGGCAAGCGCAGCGTAGGACGTCCACCCACAAGATGGACAGACGACCTAAAAGAGACCGCAGGAAACGCTGGATGCAGGCCGCTTCCAACCAGCCCTTTTGGAGATCGATGGGGGAGGCCTATGTCCAGCAGTGGACGTCCTATGGCTGAAATGATGATGATGAGATTCCTTGCGGGGTATAGAAATCTGTTGAGAAAAAAATGCAAAGAAAAGCGAAAAGCATTTTTGCGAAAGGGACGAATTAAGTAAAGCAAATGGTTGTTCAAAGTTTAATTAAAAGTTCTATGTTTTTCATGTTTGGGACATGATATACTTATGTGGCTTTAAAATAAACAAATGCTGTAAGATTTTCCCAAAAATTACGGACTAAGAAGGTGAAATTGGGGTTTTAATGTTGTGTTAACAATTATGTAACTACGAAGCTGAAATTTGGCAAGTACTTAGTTTCTTTATGGGGTCTAGAGGTCCTACTAAGAAATGATTTTGCAAAAGGACCGAATTGAGGCGGGCAAAAGGGAGTTGAAAGTTATGAAAATTACGCGTACGAAATCGCGAGTAAGATGAGATGAAGATAAGTTAGTGTACGATAGAAATAAGTATGCTAAAAGATGATATTGCGGATTCCCTGTTTTTTTCCTCGGTTTAGATAGATAGATAGAAACTCTTTATTGTGTACACCAGAAATAAAAAATAAAAAAAATTACAACACGATAGAAAACGCTTACGAGCTAGTGCCACAAGTGGCGGCCTTATCGCTAAAAGCGATCTCTTCCAGGCGGTTTGTGTAAATTGAATGTCTATCACCTATTATTTATTTTTAAAGCAAAGTTTTTTTAGCGTCTTATTCTTGGTAAGCAACTAACCTACCAAAGTGAGACTCACAATCCCCAAAAGCTTTTGATTTCATTAAGTTATTATCTGAAAGGATTATCTGCGACTTTACGAAAGTTTAATTAACTTTGCTATTGGAGAAAGTTGCAGGAAGGATAAGCCGGAAGTGATAAGTTGCCCAAATCACGGTGTTAAGATAACTTTGTAAGATACAAAAATAAAAGGTTAAAAGTTATCAATGTTTCTGAAAATAGATCTTATGGTGACAAATCAACGATTATTTTTACACATTGGCAGTTAATGGCATGTCTTTAGTATTATGAAACTAGGATATCTAACAAAATAAAACAACTAACCAAAAGCGTGTCAAAACACGCATATAGTAGGGTTCCGTAGGTAAACACACTTATTTGTTACTATTACTATTAAAGTGACCTTTAATAGTTCAGATATAAAAGTGGTAATTATAGAATAAATCAAACAAACGAAGCTCGTCAGACTTAACCATATTTCAGATAAGTATCATCTAGATATAGCATTTATATTTTTATGTTTCTACGAAAGAGAAAACTAATTAGGAAAACTACTTATGTTAGGACCATTTTACGAACAGAGCAGTTCTTTGAGCTAAAAGGTCGTCAATTTATTACAGTTTTTTCGAAACGGTGTAATCACAAAATATTCAATGAAAACGGCTTTTAATATGACCTATCGGTATGGCAAGTAAAGGTTCTATGTCCAATAGTTTAGAAATGCAACGGGGAAGGTCAAAATTTTTGCCACTTTGGCTTGCCATATTTCCTAAGGGATATTTTTTAGATAAAAGAGCTATGTATGAAACCTAAATTTAATTTAAATGACCTATTCAATGATACCCAACACGAAAGGGCGCAGCGGAAAAAATCATCCTTATTTCACACCAGAACCACCCCTTAATGCACCAATTTTTTCCATATTTTAAAATAGAGATCTGTAAAAAAACTATAATTGTGTAATTTCATACACTTTACCCTAAAATAATTATATAGAAGTTAAAAGGTCCTAAAAAGTTAGGATAACATGGACAGAACGAACTTATATCGAAAATGTTCCTTGTTACTAAGGAGCCCCGGAAAAGTTATATTTGCCAAGCTTTGCATGTCACAGAGTAAAAATTGGGCGCCAAGTTGAGCTTTTGAGTGTAATGATATACATTCCCAATAATTCCCATACATATAGGTAAGTGTCTATTATATTTATCTTTTGTAAGTTGAGGTAAAAGAGGTCAGAACACGTTATACGAAATAGGCGGTAGATAAACTTAAACGGTCCCAGAATTATGACCAAAAAGTGCATAATTCGAACCACTGGCTAAACGGATGATGGGTTCAAGGCTCAGGGATACGTGGATATTATCAGCACAGCAGTGCGAATACAGTTAAAAGTTGTTCACAATGATGACAACAAACCTCTTTCAGCTTTAAAAAAAAAAGGTTTTTTTTTATAGTACACCTTTTACGCCTAACCTCGTATACTGCGATATTCTCGTTTTGCATTATATTTGAATTTAATCGTCAGATTTACCAACGTATTTTGAAATTTACCGCCACGCTTTATATGTAAAGGAAATTTTGTACCAAAATCGAGACGAAGATAATAAGGTTTGAGGCTTAAGGATTCAATTTCATCGCAAAAAAATTACGAGGCAATTTTGAACGAATTTTGATTATCGCGTTTTCAATTTAAGACGCGGCGGGATACAATCGTTTTGAACAATATCGATATCAACGACATGTTTTAACCTATCTATTTTATTGCAATGTTTCTTCAAGATTCCCTCGTTTTTAGGGTTCCGTAATGCTACAAGAAAAGTTATCAGTTCGTTTTGTCCATTCCTCTGTCCGTCTGTCTGAGTCAGTCTGTCAGTTCACCCTAATTTTTAGAATATTTTACTACTGTTTAGTTACAGGGATAAATGCATAAAAAATCGTTTAATTCAGGCAACTGAACCCATACAACTCGTACTAATTAATGTCTTAATCTAAAATAAAATAAATGCACACTGTATAGGGGTGATAGTCAAACTCTGACAAACTGTACAAAAAGAAGTACGGTGCACAATAGTGCCAGTTAGTAATAAAACTTTGCACAATTACAGTTATGGTATAGATTTGAATTTTAAATTTAACATTCATTTTTATTTTATTTTATTTTACACTATTCGTAAAACAAACAGCTGAAACTAACAAAATATAGTAGGTAGATAGTAGACGCAAGCCATATGCATGTTTTTTATTGCATTTTTTTGCACTGCACTTTCGTTTAGTGCTTCTGTTAAATTGGTCTTTTAAAATGAAGGTAAAGTTTCATACATATTTTTTATAAAGTGTTTCCTTTACGAAGTATGACCGCCCGCCAAACTGGCAAAAAGTTGTTCCCCTTCAATTCTAAACCATTAGTCTTAGAAACATGTAACTTTCATGCAGAAAACTCATGTACATAACTTTTATTCAAAATTATTTTGAACCTTTCTTGATTACAACTTTTTGAGTTAGAGCAATAAAACTGTGAAAAAATCAAGACTTTCTAACTCAGAGGTCATTGACCTTATCGTAAAATAATCTTACCAAGAACGTTTCCCTATGGACCCCCCTACGTTCCCAAACTATGGCTACTATATTATATGACTACGGAACCCTGTCATATGCGTATCTCGACACGCACTTGGCCAGTTATTTAAGATAAATCTATCCGGACCTCTAACTAGCTCTATGCTAGAAATCGATCAACGTCTATCCGTTGTTCTGTTGCTAAAAAGAGAGACAAACAAACCAACATAACACTTTCTCATTTATAATATTAGTATGATGTAGAATCTCTAGTTTTAAATACGTTTGTGAGATCAATGACTGTAAGAATCTTTCTTTCTTTCCATGGTCTTTAGGAAAGTACATTTTACATCAACACGTAGCGCCTCGGATTACAGATTTACTTCATTGCTGCCTCAGGCATAAAAGCAACGTGCGTGATGTGTGAAAATAATAAATCGAATTTTCCATACATTGTGTTGAATAGCTTTTAAATCTAATATTGTGCCTCGTGATAAACTTTTTGACCCTTAACATGGTAGCCGGGTAGGTCCCAGGGACTCCATTACTTTAGATCATAACTTTTTTATACTTACTGCCATTTGCTAATATTAAATTTAACTGATATAACGTTAACAACATCTATTAAAATAAATAATAATTTTAAGTTATTTGGGACGAAAAGTGGGTCAAAAATTTAAAGTGGGCCCAAACCGGAATTTTAGTCCCAGCTAAGAGAGATTGTTCTGGGGATCCTAAATATACATTTGGAAGTGTCTACGAGTAAACATAACGTTATATTATATTAAATTAAAAATTACGTGAATAAACTTGAGTCGGAGAAACGGCGTACCTTTATTGTCAAAAGCCGTCCGTGCTAATGTTGAGTTGTTTCATAAAGACAAAACAATTTGTTTATTTTTTAAACAATATTCCAAATGTGCGCTGAATACTGCATGATTAATGTAGTTTCTGAAATAAGTTCCAAATATGGAGTCCCTGGTGGTTCTCCACCATACACTTCCACCAGTTATTCCGATCCTACTAACTAAGGCTTACAACACGTCATAAAATCAACAAACATAAAATCGTCTTTAAAAAAGTCTGTGCCCAATCTATCTAGCTCGAATAGAATGTAATTATGTCACTAATCTACTTAAAAATATAAAGGTCATTGATTCATTGACAGCACAGCACAGCCCAAACCCCTGGGTCAAAAAGCATGATATTTTGCACAAGTTTACGTTATGTAATGAAAATTAGTAGGTACTAAGGAAGGATTTTTGAAAATTCATCCCCTAAAGGGGTTAAAGGCGGGATTAAAATTTGTGAAGTTCGTCATTTTTGAAGTTAGAAACGTTGTTAGCAAGCCTATTATTTATATATTTTTTAAACCGTTGTTTTTGGTACTTTTAACTACTTCTGTTTATAAGTAACAGTTAGTTATGTCATCGTTTTTTGAAAACTAATTCCCAAAGAGGTTTAAAATTTAAATAGGGTTAAATATCTATATGAAAGTTTGTTATTTTTTTAAGTTAGACACGTTGAAGTTGGTATTTAGGGTATTTAGGCTTCTGTTTACAAATAAAAGTCGGCTGTATAAGCGTTTTTGAAAATTCATCCTCTTTAGATATTAATTAAGGGATGAAAATTTGTATAAGCTTCGTTATTCCATATTTACCTGACGAAAAATCACATAGGGCACATGACTCGTATAAAATTAAAAATAATAAATAAACATAATTATAACCAATTCAGAACGGAGCTTTTAACTTAAAACCTGCTTTCAATAAAAAACAGATTTAAATCAGTCCAGCCATTTTGGAGATTTTTTTATTTTTATTAACAAACATAATTATAGCTACCCCAAAAACCTTACCTTTTCCGTTCCGTCGTGGGTAAAACCCGTTTTACTGGTTTAAAAAAATTCTGGTGTTAATCCCTATGAATCTATGAGTTTACCCACAGTCCCACGACCCACATCCTGCGGGATCCAGAGCAAAATTCCTCAGCCGGCATTGCTGATTCGATTTGACTGCACGAGGTTGACGCGGAAATATTGAAGTTCGATTTAAGTGAATCAAAAAGTGCTAAGTCAGTGTGAAAGAATCTAAAGAAATTTATCTAATATAAGAAGAATATCTTTTGTTACTTTTAGAGTTTATTTTTAAGGGTTCATCATCATCATCATCATTTCAGCCTTAGGACGTCCACTGCTGGACATAGGCCTCCCCCATCGATCTCCAAAAGTGCTGGTTGGAAGCGGCCTGCATCCAGCGTTTAAGGGTTACTTTTAATAAGCCAGCCACCTCTTTGTACGCCATAACCAACAACTTAGGTTAGTTTTTAATTTAGTTTGGGATATATTTTATTTGTAAGTAGTTTTAGGTTTTATTTTTGTTTCTTTTCTACATATGTGTAGTTTTAGTATGGTACACTGGATAGTGGATACATTTTTGAGCCTTTTGGGGTCGAAACAATGGGGCCGTGGGGATCGGGAGCCAAAAAAATTTTCCAAGATTTATCTTCACGTCTGATAGACGCAACTCGTGACCAAAATGCTGGCCTCTACTTTGCTCAAAGGGTGAGCATCGCCATACAACGTGGTAATGGGGCCAGCATTTTGGGAACAGTTCCCACTGGTAGCGGTTTGATAGAATAATAGTTAGGTTTTAATATTTTTTTTTTTTTTTTTTTTTTTTTTTTTTTTTTTATAATAGAGTAAAGTTAAAACTGTATATTGACTTGTAAACTGATATTAAATAAATGTAGAGATAACTTTATTCAGATTATGTGAATTTAATTCTGATACTTATTCTGTGTTAATTAGTAGCTGTTTGATTACTTAATTTTTTTAAATAGTTTTGTAGTTTTCTTGTTTAAATATACATTCAATTTTTGGTTGCTACGATTTTAGGGAATTCGCAGAGAAAGCTTGCTCTATATATTTGGTGTAGGTCAATAAAAAAATATCTATGGGACAGTTGATATTTTTGAGCAGGTCTTGTACAGAGAATCTAAAGTTAAATAAAGAATAATAATAAAACCGCTAGAACTAAGAACCTAAGCTCTAGGGTGGGAGTGTTAAAGGCATGAAGTCGCGTGTCTTCAGTGAAAATGCAGCACACCTCTCAAAACCCTAAGCCAGTACACCAATATTGTCTCTCCGGCATCAATATAAGACAGCCTTTATGCGGTCCATTTAGAGAGTGACAAGTCAACACATGACTAAATATATTTTGAGGTGAGACAGGATAAAGCAGGTGCCGTTTCTCATCCTAAAGATCTGTTCTCCCATCCATAAGTTGTCCACTTCAATATCCCAGTTTGTTTATAACCTTCAATGAATAGTCAATTTACTAACATCAGCCCAATCCACATAATTTAGGTAATTTATTTTTACACACTAAGAGGCCTCTCAGTTTTGGCGTATTGGCTCCATTGATGCCATATAAAAGTCCGAACTTTTCACAAAAAATCGAAATATAACTAAAAATAATGTAATACCCAAGTCGCGGGTGTAGTTCAGTGTGGAGTTCTAAGGGGAAGTCTATGTTCAGCAGTGGACGTCTTGGGGCTGATGATGATGATGAATAAAAAACAGACTGAATCGTGAACCTCCAAAAGTCAGTTTTTTATTATTATTATTTAGGCTAGCGTTTGACCGCCAACTCGTCTGATGTGGTCTACGTTGGAGCACGCTTGCCTAGAAGAAACAGATTCGCTCGTGATTTGAAGACACCTAGATTGTAACTATCGGAGAACTATTCAGGCAACGCATTCCACAGACTAGCAGTTCGCACAATAAAGGGAAAATCAAAGCACTTCGTACGGGTTAAAATACTTTCCCATTATAGTTGCGCACTGACTTTACACTATTGATCAGTTATACTTGTGAGTACCAATGAGTTGGTACCACTGGATAAGTTCTCTCACAGCGCTTCCATTTTACTATTAAAGTGTTTAAAATACACACAACATGTTTGCACGACAGACGCTGCATTTCAGCACGGGGTAACTTCCAAGCGCCGCCGCCAGCGTATCGCATCAAACTTACCGGGTAAGTTTCCAATAGCTAAACTATAATGAAAGACGTACAAGTCATCAATCTACGTGTCGAGTATTCAATAGCATATCGCGCGTGTTATGCTGTCGAAGTTATGGGTTGAATGTTTCGAAGTGGTATAGCTTTGACAACTTTTGTGTGCGATGCGTTTGTTATTTCGTTTAGACGGTGTAAGCTTAGAATAATTACACAAAGAAACAAAGTACATTCGCAAAATTTAAGCCATTCAAATGGTGTCATATATGGCTCCAAAAAAAATATAAAAATTTTACTATGACAATTTGCGCGGTGAAATCGTATACCACAATAAATCAGAAAAGCAGCATAAGAGTTATGGTGTGACATTCCGCAGGTAATCCATTAATTTTCTTGCTTAAATCGTTTAAAATACCAATCGAAACGTAAGCTACAAAGCGAATTTGTAGCTTACGTTTTGAGAAGGCGTTGTTTGGAAACCTACCTTCTCTGAGTAGTAATTCTAAGGGTGTAAGCTTGTTTATTTTGTACCGAAAAGCCCTGGAACTGAACTCTAGTTTTGCTAGGGTAGGTTTTTTCGAACTTAAGGTGGATGGTCTAAAGCTAGGTTGTCAAGAGAGTTATTTTTTAAAATGTATTATAAAAAATTAAATTAAAAAAACATTATATCGTTAAAATATTTAGATCAGACAAACAAGGGAGATAAGGTCAGGTGGCGTGGCGGGTGCGAATGTATCTGACCCAAATCAAGGTACATGCCTGATTTATGAGTCGAACTCACCCTGCAGACGACCTTGCCGTCTTTTTTTGCATGCGGACTATTAGTCACTATAATGGCGTCACAGCATGTCTCATATTGTGCGAGAAAAAATGAGTATATAGGTGTCGTACTTACAGATTAGCGGTAGAGCGGTGAAAAAAGTGAGAGAAACACAGAGGCATTTGAACACGAACGATAATTGTACTAAGGCATATCTTCCTTATTTACCTGATCTGAGGCGACGCAATTTTAGACTAGTATCTTTATTAAACCAGGTTGTATTATAAGCTTAGGCACTATGCACTTGTAATACCGAGAACAAAACAAAAGAGAAAGAAGCTTGTTCCAAATAAATTGTTTCCCATTTGACCCGGCAAACAAATATATTTAGGCTCCTTTCCGTAAAATATCACACTACCTGCCCATCCATTTTCTGTTATGGAAAAACCGATACGAACCAAACAATAGAAAACGTATTGGTTGTGTTCGTTTGAAGGTTATTCGGAAAATGGGTGACTCGAAGATATCATCAAAGGAATAGGAAAAACTCCTTTATTTGAAGGTGAAAGGGGCACGCTTGATACTGAACGCGATTGCAGTATGGACGTACACCAAAGATATTTATCATATTTATATGTATTTCAATTAGTACCGTAAAAACACGAATTACACTTATGATAGGAATTTTATTAAATATTAATAAATAAGAAATTCATTGAATAATCATGTCACCACTACATTATTACCTAAATGTCATCTTAACAAACAAACAAAATAAAAATAAAAATATTATAACAAATACAAAAAAGGAAACATATAACAAAAATAATAATAAGAGAAATGTCAATGATTAAATAAAGATAATGTAATTATCATCATTGGCGTACACATATTATGTATCTGTGTATTTTTTACGGTTCTGTGATTTTTACCGGGATAATTATTTACCCTGATACGGTTAAGCATACGCAGTGATAGTGAGTGTATTTTGTCGGGACTTAGGTTCGAGTTTGAGTTCCAGTGATAGCCGTAGCAATAGACTAAGAAAGAGGGTAGATCGTTTTGTCTACACCTAACTTTATACTTTTTGACCATAGCACCCGCATTGTTCAGTCTTCCCGTGAACATGGTGCATATAACTGCGCCGAAATATTGGGAGCTCCATCTTTTCACGGTAAATATCCCGTTAATAAAATCATATAACTGTAGTGAAAAACAGTGTTGTGTATTTTAGTCACGGCGTTTGCCGTCACGTCATATACGAGTCGGTTTTACTGCCAAGGTGCGCCAATAGATATTTCACATCAAAATCTTTGATTATGATACTCTCTATATTATCCTTACAACATTTCATTAGGACCGGATTTACCCGTAATGAATAGGTAACAAAAAGATACAGATACATCTTTTTGCATAGATACTTACAATGTTAGATTAGAAATTCTGTACTCTTAAAATAAGTCTTTAGTATTCAGCTTTTGTTAGGTTTAAAACCGTTACAAATGTTGTTAAGAGCCAGCTTTTGTAATGTCAACATATTTATTACGAAAACTACGCCCAAACACTTATTCGTATTATGAAATATTAACAAAAGCCCTTACTGCTTTCTCGTATTATTGTCTGTTTTTTGTGCTATACCTAAGGGTCAATGTCGAGACAAAATATAGATGTGTTTTTATGAAATATGTGGGAAAGAGTAACGTCCTCCAGGTGGTCCATTGTACTCAAGGACAAGGACAAAATACTTTATCGTTTAACTAGCTGTGCCCGCGGTTTTACCTGCGTATTAGAGTTCCCTTAGGAACCGTACATTTTCCAGAACAAAATGTATGTTCCGAATTCCATTCAAACCTAAAACTAGTTTCAAACATAGATACCTACTACAGTAAAACTCCATGGGTGGCCTGAAAGAGAAACACCGTGATCTGCACAGAGAGTCGGTGCGTTTCTACCCCGTCTCGCGGCCGAGCGAAGACTGAAAAATGGCAGGTCGAAGCAGCACCGGCTCGAGCATTTGATCAGGGTAGAAAAGATTGTCTTTCAGAGAATTTCATTTCTGAAAAACGCAGTACAGGAATAAATATTTTTTCTGCAATAAATAGCCTATGTACTGATCCTATGTTTTGATTCCATGTCAAAATGTTGTGCTGTCTAGAAACAACACAAGTGTGCCCAGCCATTTGCTACGCCACTCCCGCCCCGAGGCACGAAGCGCCATCAAAATTCTATTTCGCTCGATTTTTGTAGCTAGAGCGCCCTCCTAGGTACCTCTGGTACCTAGAGCGACCGCTCCTTTTGCTCTACTCCAGGGACGGCACTGGGCCGAAGCGCGCTGGTTCGAGGGCTTTGCGCTGTTCCTGTACCTCGTGACTCTACCTGCCTGGTACAACTCTCCCGGGAAATTCTTGGAGCATTTCTTCTTTCCCTCTTAAAAGACGCGGGCCACGCGGCGCCGTTGTTTTCTCTAGGATCGTTTGATTTGAATGGGTGGTCCACCCCAAATCTGACCACCCACGAGCCCAAAGCTACTTTTAGGGTTCGACAGGCACGGCATACCGAAACCGTATTCTATATAAGACTCCGGCTCGAAGGATAATATATGCAGAGAGCCATCATCGGTAGAAATATGGTCAAATGCATTGGCAGTACCAAAAAATCTTGCTTGGCTGTGATATTGGTCTTATTAAATAGGGTCGCAAGCCACAAATTCCGCTCTTTTCACAGGACAGCGGGCGTTGGCGGAAAACCTCCGAGATCACATAATCAACATCGACGCAAACTCGGACAAACAGCATTAACTCGGATATAGAGATTTACGGCTCGCCGACACGGGAACAACATTTGCGGAGATACCTACGCAAATACTTAAATGGACAGTACATTAACTTGTATTTGATTTAACATATTTTTTTCTGTCAGATGACGTTTATTAAACGTTTTACGTTTCCCGCATGCCCCATTGTTGTGGCCGTCAAAAAGCTCACCCACATATCTTGCAAAGCTGGAAATCCCACACCATCTGATTATTCCGCTCCTTTCTTCCGCGGACCAGCAAGATGTGGAAAGTCCTTCCCCCAAAGGTCTTCCCACCGAGCTTCAATATTAAACGTTTCAAAAAGGGTGTCTACGTCTACATCTCGAGCTGGCAAAGCACAGTAAACACCACCGTCCGTCCGACCGTCAAATTTTTTTAGAACCTCCTAACTTCTATAGTTATTAACGAAAAAAAAAAACCACAACCTCATAAGCTCATTGATCATTGGTTGAGCACATTCCACAACCTTACCGCTGTAAATATCCCGTAAATAATCATATAACTTTAGTGAACAACCATGATAGTTTAAAACCGTGTTTTATTAAAGCAAGTGCTTGAAACTTTGCACAATTACAGTTTTAATAACACAATTACAGTTTTGATCTCATTTTTTAAGTATAATAATAATATAACTTTTCATTTTATGGATACCGAACTGCATACCAAAAATCTCTAGCTATGTCACAGATTAAATCAGATTAATTATTATTTCATTATTTCATTTAATGGTTATAAAATAAGATAAAAGTTGTTTTTTGTCAATATTTACGTGAATCTTAAGTACTGACTTTGCGTCAACTTTCCTCGTAAATTATTTTAGCTTCGTGTTATTTTCAAGTTTAGTCATTTCACGACGGCAAGGCCGAAGTTTGTGGGGCATTTGTCATCGTCACACCTTGTTTTTTGTCTGCTTTGTAATAATTATATTTGGAAAACCCTCTTATTATCTGCTTAGTTAAAAAAAAAACATTGTAGAGTTTTCCGCACTATAAATACCTAGTATTCAATTAGCAGTAAGTATTTCCGTGGGCGTTAACGCTAACAGCAAGTAGGTCTTGTCTAACCCCCCTTATCTGACTATCAGACAATAGTAAATGGGCCTATGTTATTGAAAAAAGTTAATTTTATAGAAAATATACGACTTTAAAACTATTCCTACATTTACAGAATTAAACTAATAGTAGAATAGAGAAAGTTAAAACAGGGTTTATTAATAGAGTTAGAACAGGAGAAAGTCCTCATCAAAACTTTTGCTGAAGGGAACCACAACTCAAAACGTCATCTGTGTATATATTTTTTGTTTCATTATCATCATCAGCCTATTTGATGTTCGTCCACTGCTGGACGTATGCATCTCCTAAAGAACGCCACAAAGCACGATCTTCTGCTTTTCGCATCCACTTGCCACTAGCCGCCATTCGCAGATCGTCACTCCACCTGGTTGCAGGGCGTCCTACTCTACGTTAGCCGATCCGTGGTCTCCACTCTAGAACTCGTCTACCCCAGCGGTTGTCAGTTCTTCTACAGATATGGCCAGCCCACTGCCACTTCAGCTTCCTTTTCTTTGAGCTATGTCGGTTACTTTTTTGGTTTGATTTTTTGTTTATGTTGATTTTATTTCAAAGATTCTAAAAACGCTGATTCAACTTCGATAAAATTTATATAAGACCACCTCTGAAGTACCTATGACCTAACAAACTAAAATAACATCATCAAAATCAATTCATAATTGGAGTAATCGGGAAACAAAGATACAAAAAAAAACATGCAGTATTGAGAACTTCCTCCTTTATGAAGTCTGTTAGATTATATTTTTAGAAAAATAAGAAACTAGTGCTAAAATACTCTCGTGGCTGTGATCAAAGAAATTGTGCTCTTTGCAGACGATAAAATAACCTACAGGGAAGGAAATATAAACCGAAACCGACGTCAATAGATACGAAGGAAATAAAAAGCCGTATAAAGACAGCTGACAGACGTACAACTTTATTACAGGATACATCCAAGGATTAAGAACCTAATATATTAACGGGTTACTTACATGGAATACCGAGCAAGAACATTAACCCTCAAATGGAGGTGTTGATCTGAAAGACCGAACGTTCGAACGAACAACACCCTAATCACACTTAACCCTAACGCTACCGAAGTTTTATTTGCCGAAAAGATTTTTACAACCTACGCTACGAACGACCCGCGTTCGACCTATCGAGAAACGGCCATAAACCTCCGATCTGGAAGGATTTCAATGAAGGCCCGAATCGGATCTTAGAACAATCGAGTCTTAGAAGCCGAGTCGTCATTTTGGCACGACAGTTGTGCCGGCAATTCCCATGGAATCTTCACTGTAACTTGAAATCCGTCATTGACATGTGATATCTCTAATAACTAGAAATCTTTAGGGATCGAAACCTTCGAGATACACAGATAAAATAAGAGTCACAATTTCTAAGTAAAAACAGTTCGAGTAGACATCAGTTATATATAGTAATTTTTAAACTTTCGCGATTTGAACACATGTTTTAAACGTTATTATTTAATACGTGATAAGTCCCGATAAACGTTTAAAACAGTTATATATAGTTCGCAATGCGATGTGATTAAAAATGGTGATGATGATGAAGAAGCCTATGTCACTTTCTGGCTCTTGAACTATACCCATGTAAAAAATCAGGTCGATCCATTGTTCCGTTGCAGCGTGAAAGAGGAACAAACATCCATACATCTATACATCCATACATATAAACTGGCTTGCGTTTGACCGCCAACTCGCCTGGTGTTAAGCGATGATGCGGTCTACGATGCAGCACGCTTGCCTAAAAGAAACCGATGTACTCCAATTTTGTCGTCATGTCGCTTGCATAGTGTTCTACGTGTCCGCTGTCATCGTAGCACCATCGGGCGGCGTTGTAGTCGGATCGCGGTTGCCTTACAACTAACCAAAAAGTCGGCGAGTTTTGGTTCGGGCTTTATAGGTACTCTATAGGTATTGTATCTCGGTGATCTAAACTCAATGTTCATGTGTCTACTATTTTATTTGTGCGGAATAAACACGAGGGTGACGTGACGTGACAAACGGCAGTGAAATTACAAATTTATAGAAATAATAATGAGATTTAGGGGTCACTGAGTTACGTTGCGATAATTATACGTTGGCGCCCTCCCTGACCAATATGGTATTTTGTTTATTACGTACCGTTTATGATTTATCATCTCAGAGGGCGTTTTTCCATTTGGCAAAATATTGCGTACTTCTTCTAATAAATTGCGTTCAGTCAATCGGATTTGGTCCGCGGAATGAAATTAAAATAAATAAATCTTGCGTTTATGTGGCGGGAGAATTCAATAACTCAATCGTAATATTACACGGTTGGATTGGAAATCATGAACGATTGATGATGCGATTTCATGATTAAATGAATATGAACTCTACTGAGCCAGATTTTCAATTTTTTCAATGTATTTTTGTTTGGTGCTTGGTATCGGAAAAATCACAAAGATCGGTTGACGTATTGGTATTAAATTTATCATTACAATTACATGCCAAACCTTAAAATCACATCAGAAGTCGAATTTCAGAGTAGAGCATCTGAGCAAGAGCTAATTTATTTGTATTATATGGACTCCTAAACGTGATCTAAGCATGATAAGCATGATAAATCTTGGCCTAAAGTTAAGCAGTTGGCTGAAACGTGTCTTGCTAACGTGACGCAATGGCTAGAGGATAATCTTTTGACCTTAAACGTAAGCAAAACAAAGTACTTGTGTTTCAGTAAAAGAATTACAGGAGGTCCTAGCAATAATTTCGACATTAAAATACATACTTACCCATGTAACCGAAATACTTGTCCACCTTTAACTAATCTATGTAGCTGCTCTAATTTATCGCGCGTTTATTTTATAAAATACTTAGGGGTTCTCTTAGATGATAAACTTACATGGCAAATACATATTAATTCCCTAGCATCTAGGATCAGAAAATTAATATATGTTTTCAAAACCCTTAGGACAGTTGCGGACTTAAAGTTAATAGTACAAACCTATAAAGCGTTGTGCGAGTTCCTCATTAGGTATTGCATCTGTGTGTGGGGTAGCGCAGATAAAACTCACCTTATTACTGCAGAGCGAGCTCAACGCGCGGTTCTAAAAGTAATGATGTATCTACCTTTTAGACACCCTACCACTGAAGTGTATGAAAAAGCAAATGTTTTGACGGTACGAAAACTTTTCATTCATGAGAGTATACGGAGACACCATAGAAAAATTCCAACAAACCAATCAGTCAGCAACAGAAGAAGTAACATATGTAGTGCCCCTTTTGTCAACACCAGATACGCACAAAAACAATTCCCGGTAGTTGTCACACGATTATATCATAAAATAAACAAATCTGGCAAAGTAGACCAACTCACCGACAGAGAACTTAAAAATACTATTTTGAACTGGCTCAAGGACTATGACTACAAGGGCATTGAGGATATGCTAGAGGGATTTTATTTTTGATTTTAGTTTGGCACGTTCACATTCACACACACTCTCACACACACACACACACGCACGCACACACTACGCGCACGCACATCCCTCTCCACACACACATAGCCACACTAACACACACGCACACACACACACACACACACACACACACACACACACACACACGCTGCGCATATAATAGCGCATACTGTTGCATTTAATGGCTTAAAAATTATTTAATCTTATTATTATTTTTCTTTTGGCTACTTATTGGCATAGTAATCAAAATTTTAAAATACTTTGAAATATTTTTTACTTAATTTTAAAATTTTAAAATGTTATATTGCTGTTTTGGTATAATTCATTGATACATTAATAGGAGAAGCCATTGGCTCCCGTCACACAGTCTTTGACTAGTTCGGGAGCCTCTGGGATCATTACTATAGCTTACTATAAATTATGCCCGAATAAATGATTTGTATATTTGTATAAGCATTTATTTACTCTGACAGCTCATTCTCGGCTTCGCTCTTGGAGAGTCAACACGTCCTGAGGATGCCTCGTGAAGAGGCGAAACACATGTCGACAGTCGACAAGGTGCACTGAGAAAACGGGTATAATTGTTTATTTCATTTAAATTTCAATTAAATAATATTTATTGTCATTGCATATTAATTTATATCATTAGTACAAATTGATATAACGTATTTTTTGTAATTTTTGTTTCAGGTTAGTTTAATTTTATTTTTTATGTAATTAATATTTTGTTTCAGGTTAGGTTAAAATTAGCATCACAAATAATGATAAAATAATGTATCCCAAAATCCTTATTGTATTCGAAGCGATGTAAAAGCGGAAACAACAATAAAATAAAAAAATCTGTAAATAAAGAATATTGTATTTGTATTTGTATTTGAATTTTGACTTACACTCGAGATTCGTCATATATAAAATAAAAAATAGACTTCTGCAAAGTAACGCCTGATTCAATCAACTATCTAGGCTTTTGTCAAAGCTTTTATTTAACTTGCTCTGTTGCACCATTTTACTTTAGCTTTAATATTTCAGTTAAAGTATCGGTTAGGCAAAAACATTGTTGCACCATCTGAAAATTATTATATGCCGTCATAACTTTTACTGTTAACCGTAACTGCCCACGCTTCGCTATTGTTTATTTTAAATATCTGCCAGATGCATAAAATATAATTCCAGCTATGCACCTGGAGCAAATAAGGATTCATTTGATTTGGAACTCTGGTAACTTTACTTATGCTAGTGAATACGCTGGTGCAACGCATTTCGCAGTAACTGCTAAAGTCAGCGTTAACTTTAACTACTACTATGGTGCAACCAAGCCTAGTCTGCGAGGGGCAAATCTAGCAACTGAATTTTACACCAGTTATTCCCAACCGATTGAGCTGAAATTTTGCACACGTTTAATTTGGATGGGAATTCAAGGTTAGCTAAATATCGTCATTCTAAATCCAATATGGCGGACACCCAAAGATTTTATGCACCTCTATGATATGGGTATCAAATGAAAGGGTTTGCTAAGAATAGTACGAAAAATTAAATTACTTCACACTAAATTCAATATGGCGGACACACAGCATGGCGCGTTAACATGGGTTGCGTGCGTTGCATCCATTTGCGCGGTTATGACAAACAGTATCAAATGCATCTTTTGTTTATGAATACTTGCAGGTATAATTAAGTTTAATGTAATTTTAGAAACAAACTTGGTGAAACTTTTCTCGATAGAATAATTCGGCAAAAACAGGCCTTCTAAAACACAATTTTAGTGTCTCAAATCTAGAAGTCGTTGACAATTATTTTTTTCATATTCTAATGTTAATTTATGTAGTGTAGTTTAATGTAATTTTATTTATTTATAAAGTTTTAATAGTTCTTGAGTAATTGTGCGACTTGTGCGTATCTCTTCCTGAACGCGTTGATCGTATAGATTTGTCACTGTTTCGCGCAGGGGCAAAACTCTGATTTGAGCTGACAACATACCGACTCTTAAAAAATCTTTATTTCTAAATCATGTTTCTATGGAAACTGTCCTGGACATTACGTAGGTAATAGGAAGAATTCTGTGAAGTTTACTTGGCCTATCATCATACTGATATTATAATTTCGAAAGTTTGTTAGTTTGTTGGTTGGTTTGTTACTCTTTCACGCAGCAACAGAGCAACGGATCGACCTGATTTTTGCATGGGCATAGTTCAATGGCCGGAGAGTGACATATGCTACTTTTCATCATCATCACCTTTTTTCATCACTTCGCGGGTGAAACCGAGGGCCGCAGCTAGTACATAATAATTCCATAAATAATAGGCATTAAACATAACCTAAAACACAGATGCACGTTCTTCAAAATAACTTGCCACTGAAAACCGAATTGCACCATGTTAGAAGCGACAATAATATCGAGAAACATAAAAATAAACAATCGTACTCGATTCCAATCGATTGGAGCTCAATAGGCCGGCTGGTAACAACACTACAACTAATCGAAAGTTTTAGTTAGTTGCCAACTTGTACGCATCATCACGCTTCGCTCAAGTTTTGATTAGAGTCACTTGCCATGAGGTGATTGGGGACATCAACAGATATTTGAGTAAATTTTATTGGACCTCATTTTCGCCCTGCTAAATGCAGCAACATGATGGAATCTTAAGGTGGTACGTTTCACCTTTGGCGGGAAATTCAAACTTTAAACAATTTTTTTTTTTGTAGCTAGGCAGGCTGTGTAATTATTTTAAAATGGCATAGTAGCTATAAGGAAAATAAAACTGTTTGAAATTTGAATTTCCCGCCATTTGTGAAACGTACCACCTTAAGTGGTCGTGGACATGCTCGAGTCCACGAGTTGTTTCCAAAGTTCCATAGAAGCCTCTTAAGTCTCCACCAATTTACTAGGGCATGACTGACTTTACCTTACTTTGCTTACCTTACTTACTTTGCTTGACTCTGAGTGTGACTGGCTTGTTTGACTATATATTGTCATACCTGATAATAATTTGATACTCGACACTGGCAAATGCACAAAAGTGCGACGACAAAATCCTCACAGAGAAAAGAAATCCTTACGATCACTTTGAATTGCTAAGTTTTTAACGGACTTCAAACAAGAAGTTTCTCAATTTATACATTAATTAGTATGTAGTTTTGTGTGTGTAATTGTGTATGGATATCGTCGCAGACTGCAAACCAATTTTTGTATTGAACATATTTTTACTCAAAAATGCTTGTAATTTAATGTTGTTATTATTTTGACAACCTTCTTTGGGCAAAGTCGACCTTTCCGTGCTACTCGAAAAGGCGCCAGCAAAGTTGTATGGAATTTTATTACTGGCTATTTTAGCCACCAGCAATTTCCTTTGAAAATCAAACTATTGTCGAGTTCAGTTCCAAAAATAGTTCAGTGTAAAAAGTTTTTATTCAGAATTTGGCTGTATAGATAGGTAGTACAAAAAAAAAGCGCGGGAAAGAGAAAAGCGCGGTGCGGTGTTTTTTTTTTAAATATTGGAATATTTTAATATGTTATTGTATCCCATCAATTTATTTTCGTGATTATTTTTGTAATTTCAAATTGTAATTTAAAAAAAATCTCTTCAGTGACGAATTCTCCCAATTCAAAGTGTTTAACACCCCCGAGCGTCCAAAAGTAAACGAACTGTGTGATTGAAAATGTATTGCAATGAAAGACCCTGAAAGACGGTCCTGAATTTTAGTAACTACTTTTAACAATTTTTACTATGAATAAATTCTTACATACTTTTATTTAAATTACTCGCATCGCAATTTCCCTTTATTTTACACCTTCAGAGATAGATAGTTTTGAACCGTAGAGCTGGTTTTCAATAGTTTTTGAAAAAAAAATTATACTTTATACAACATAGAGTGTAAGTTGGTAGCCAATATAATTATAGTGATATATTAAAAGAAAAGGTTAAAGTGAAATCTTTTCTAAAATGTAAAAAAAAAACCGGACAAGTACGAGTAGGACTCGTGCTCTGAGGGTTCCGTTAGACGGAACCCTCAGAGCGCGAGACCAAAAAAAAAAACTAACTGAAGTTAAAATATTGAAAGACAAACTTAAGTTTGTAGTTTTTTTTTACTGGGCAAGTGCCTTTAATAACTAAACAAAATACAAGCTAAAACTAACACTACAAATACAGTTAGACTGCCCATAGACCGTTGAAGGTCTAAAGACAATCCAAATGCTCAAGCCCACTACCAGTTGGCAGCGTACCCAACATGCTGGCGGCATTACCACGTTGAATGGCAATGCTAATGCGTTGAGCCAGAAACACGCCAGCATTTTGGTCACGCGTCGCATTAACCAGGCGCTCTGAAAGATTTTTGAAAATGAGGTGAGCTCCTGGTCCCCAAGGGCCCAATGTCTCGACCCCAAACGCCTCAAATATGTAACCACTGCCGAGGTTAGCATATTTGCGACGCTTGTGCTGCTCTGCCGAATTAGCAGCCGCGCCAGCCCTACCCTGTGTCTCAGGAAGATGTGACGGCGCCAAAGTATCGACACAAGTTGCGTCCCATACAAGGGGCCGCCCCAACCTCCAGGGCACAAGTGTCATACCGTCAGGCCTCTTTCCATCGTCACGCGCAAGACCACTCGGTTTGAGCACAGCTGCGAAATTGGCGGTGGAAAGTGCCCTGCGTATGATGTCGTTCAGGCTAGCGTGTCGGCCAATACGACCAGCGCTTCTCGAGCAAGAGAGACCATGGTGACCGAGCTGGTCAACAGCAGTACCACACTGACAGCGATGGGCCTCACAGCACCTTGCACCCAAGCGTAAGCTGACAGCTAGACGAAATGCGGTTGGATCTAAAAGGCTACCTGTATTAAAAGAGGGCATGGCTTGCAACCAAAGTCCCGATTCCCAAACAGAGACAGCAAGAATACGAGCGCGATCTGCAATACTAGGACACGTATCTAGTAGCGATTTCCATGCTAGTTCGCAGATCGGCCGATCCCACAGTCTCTGGGAAGACAACTTTGAAGTTTGTAGTTGACAATAAGGTTCTTCCATACATCCCAACTACAAAATGTAAGTTTGTAATAGCAAAATAATTATTTTTAAATACCTTCAAATTTATAACTTTCGGATTTATTTCTATATATGTACTATGAGACCGGCTTCACCGTTGTTATGGGTGACTTTAACGCAAAGGTGGGCACACGGAATGTCGATGAGTTAAGAGTGGGGTCATATGGGTATGGACGGCGGAATCCGAGGGGCCAGCGGCTGGTCGACTTCATGGAGAAGGAGGAACTCTATTTGATGAACTCCTTCTTTCAGAAGCGACCATCCAGAAAGTGGACGTGGATGAGCCCAGATGGTTCGACCAAAAATGAGATCGACTTCATCATGACGACCAAGAAGCGAATATTCAATGATGTCTCCGTGATCAGCAGGGTGAAAACCGGTAGTGATCACCGTATTGTCAGAGGCACATTGAATATCAACATCAAGCTAGAGAGGTCGCGTCTGGTGAAGTCCACGCTCCGTCCTGGTCATGCCCAAATCCAAAACCCAAATGACTTCCAACTCGAACTGCATAATCGCTTCCAGGGCCTTGCCGAAAGCGGAACTGTGGACGAATTAAACAATGGGCTGGTGGAAACTGTCCAAGCAGTGGGGTCCAAGTTCTTTAAGACCCCACCCCGAAAAAGACCTCAGAAGCTCTCAGACGAAACCATTAAGCTAATGAAGGACCGGACTGAGATGAGACTGCAATCTTCAGCTGATATGTCGGAATATGGCCAACTTAATAGACGAATCTCGAAATCGGTGCGACACGATCTGCGTTCCTACAATACAAGATGTATTAGGGATGCAATTGAGCGGAACCAGGGCTCGAAAGTGTTCGCGAAAAATTCGTCTATTGGGAAAAGCCAAATGACAAAGCTGAAGATCGAGGATGGCAGTATCATTTCGTCAAAGTCGGAGATTCTGAGAGAGCTTGAGAGGTTTTACGGACAGTTGTACACCTCGACACGACAGCCTATTGTCAGTACAGCTCAGGACAAGAGAGCTAAACTGACCCGACACTACACTGAGGACATCCCAGACATCAGCTTGTACGAGATTAGAATGGCTCTGAAACAGCTTAAGAACAACAAGGCACCGGGTGATGACGGAATCACGACAGAACTACTGCGAGCGGGTGGAAAACCGGTACTGTTAGTCCTCCAGAAGTTATTTAATTCCGTCATACTCGATGGTACTACGCCTGAAGCATGGCACAGGAGTGTGGTGGTGCTCTTCTTCAAAAAAGGTGATAACACCTTATTGAAGAATTATAGACCCATCTCACTCCTGAGCCATGTGTACAAGTTGTTCTCTAGAGTCATTACGAACCGTCTCGAAAGCAGGTTTGATGACTTTCAGCCTCCCGAACAAGCCGGTTTCCGTAAAGGCTGGAGCACCATAGACCACATACACACCCTCCGCCAGATTATACAGAAGACTGAGGAGTATAATCGGCCATTATGCCTGGCGTTTGTGGACTATGAGAAAGCCTTTGATTCCATCGAGACCTGGGCAGTATTACAGTCCCTCCAGCGTTGTCATATCGACTATAGGTATATCGAAGTGTTGAAGTGTTTGTATAGAAACGCCACCATGTCGATCCGATTACAGGACGAGAGCACGGAACCAATCCAATTGCAGAAAGGCGTGAGACAGGGAGATGTTATCTCTCCGAAACTGTTCACGAACGCATTGGAGGACGTTTTCAAGCTCTTGGACTGGAACGGATTAGGCATCAACATCAATGGCGAATACATCACTCACCTTCGTTTTGCCGATGATATAGTCATCATGGCAGAGTCGCTGGAGGACCTAAATACGATGCTCAGCGACCTCAGTAGCCTTTCCCAACAGGTGGGTCTTAAAATGAACATGGACAAGACAAAAATCATGTCCAATGTCCATGTTGAACCCGTGCCGGTAGTCGTTGGGAACGATACTCTCGAAGTTGTTGACCATTACACCTATCTTGGGCAGATTGTTCAGTTAGGTAAGTCCAACTTAGGCAAAGAGGTCGCCCGAAGAATCCAACTCGGATGGGCAGCGTTCGGGAAATTGCGTGACATCTTCTCGTCCAAGATACCACAGTGCCTAAAGACAAGGGTCTTTGACCAGTGTGTGTTGCCAGTGATGACATATGGTACTGAGACGTGGTCCTTAACTGTTGGCCTTTTGGAAAAACTCAGAGTCACACAGCGGGCAATGGAGAGAGCTATGCTCGGAGTTTCTTTGCGCGATAGAATCCGAAACGTGGATATTCGCCAAAGAACCAAAGTCACCGACATAGCTGTTAAAATTTGCAAGTTGAAGTGGCAATGGGCAGGCCACATCGCTCGGAGAACCGATAACCGATGGGGAAGAAAGGTTCTTGAGTGGAGACCACGAACCGGAAGACGCAGCGTAGGTAGGCCTCCCACTAGATGGACCGACGACATAGTAAGAGTCGCTGGCATCCAGTGGATGCAAAAGGCAGGCTGTCGTTCAGTGTGGAGGTTAAAGGGGGAGGCCTATGTTCAGCAGTGGACGTCTTCTGGCTGATGATGATGATGATGATGACTATGAGACCTTGCCTCTTGCCAAATTTCATGATTCTAGGTCAACGGGAAGTACCCTATAGGTTTTGATTCCCCTGTGATATCGCAAAATATACGACATAAAGGAACCCTAAGAGCGCGAGACCAAAAAAAAAACTAACTGAAGTTAAAATATTGAAAGACAAACTTAAGTTTGTAGTTGACAATAAGGTTCTTCCATACATTCCAACTACAAAATGTAAGTTTGTAATAGCAAAATAATAATTTTTAAATGATATACCTTCATATTTCTAACTTTCGGATTTATTCCTATATATGTGCTATGAGACCTTGCTTTTTGCCAAATTTCATGATTCTAGGTCAACGGGAAGTACCCTATAGGTTTTGGTTCCCCTGTGAAATCGCAAAATATGCGACATAAACGTTCATATCTTTTGATTGCGTTGACTTACAACTTTTATTTTTTTACAGCCGAAAGAAACCGTAGACCCAAGTATTTAATATAAATTTCAACTTGCTACCTTTACGCGTTCTTGAGAAAAAGGGTCTTGACAGACGGACAGACAGACAGACAGACGGACAACGAAGTGATCCTATAAGGGTTCCGTTTTTTTCCTTTTGAGGTACGGAACCCTAAAAATACTCAAGTTAAGAAAATAATAAGTACAATTTATTATATGTGATTATGATATAAGTACAGTTATTTTCACGTTGGCGCCAAAACTCCAATGTATGGTTTTAATTTATATTCGACCGTACAAACTCACAGCAGCGTATAGAGATCGTGTGCTCATGACCTACTTTAACGTTACGGGCTTTCAAATTAAGCAATGAAAAGTGGCCATTCCCATATCAGTATTCTATTGCATTTATAAGTAGGTAACCATCTTGCCGGAACAGTCGAAGTTTCGCAAACTGAAGCGTAAAACGCGACGCTACAGAGCGACCAACTAATCTGCTGAATTTAACGAGGGTGCCACAGTCTTATGTCCTGAATAAAACTCCTGAAGAGTTTAGTTCCCACGTTTGGCCAACTCTGCAGTTTACTTTGTTGCTCTGTACTATATCTAATTTGTTTTTATGATCATGTGTAATGTCTAAAGTTCGTATCTTCTTCGTAACGATACGATATGGGATGGAAACTGTGTCTGTAACAAGTCTGTAACAAGTCTGTAACTACTTACTCTCGATCCAATATAGAGATCGTAAAATAAGGCAAGGAGTTAATAAATATGTTTTTCTAAATTTTTCTAAGAGGGAACTAGCTGAAACATTTAATTAATATTTTATGGGTTATTATACTAGGTCCAATTTTTTTTGCTCTAACAGCTGTAATAATATTGTGAAAAGTTGACTAGAAACATATCACTAGTGTAATTATATGTGATTATTTTAGAGTAGAATATATAAGATTACTAGGTGATACCCGCTACTTCGTACGCGTAGAGCTCGGTCTTCGGCCTTGCTACTTTGAGCCGCTCGTAGGGCTCGGCCTTTAGTGGTATGAAATATACTTTACGACCTATTCTCATACCTACCAAATATACATAAGAAGAATCATAAAAATCGGTCGAGTAGTGAGACCACAAACACCGTGACACAGGGGCGGATCCAGGATTTCATTTTGGGGAGGGCCATTCAGGATTTCATTTTGGGGGGGGGGGGGGGGCATCCTGACAAGGTTCGAAGGAATCAAATCGAAAAATTGAGTCGAATGTATGGAATTGGTAGGTGTTTTGGGGGGGGGGGGGGGGCATGGCCCCCATGGCCCCGATGGCATGGATCCGCCAATGCCGTGACACGAGATTTTTATATATTAGGGTTTCTTCAAATTTAAACTACCCTCGAGATAAATATTCAATAAATAAACCAGCCAAGTGAGAGTCGGGCTCGTGCAGTGAAAGTAACTACCATAAAATACAAAAAGTACCTACTTAGTGCAAAAAAGACAACATCACGCCCAGTACCCATCCAAGTACCGAGGGGCGCCCGACGTTGCTTAACTTGGTGGTGAACAGAAATTTGTCACTGACTCGCACTTGGCTATTATTTATTATTTGTTGTTTTACTTTAGAGTGTATACTATAATCATGCCCAGTTTAACGCTCGTACTTATTACCGTTTTTAAATTAGAGCAAATACAAAAATACGTTAAAAATCGTTTGTTGTATCCCCCATACAACAAACATTTTTAGGTCCCGTACCCAAAGAGTAAAAACGAGACCCCATTACTAAGCCTACGATGTAAGTCTGTCTGTCTGTCTGTCCGTCTGTCCTACCTTTAAACGGCTGTATCTTTCGAACCGTAATAGATAGCTAGTTGACATTTTCACAGAATATGTAATGTTACGGCGGATTAACTAACAAATAATAACACAGTCATAAAGTAAAAACAAAAGGATCCCC
This sequence comes from Agriopis aurantiaria, assembly GCA_914767915.1. NCBI lineage: Eukaryota > Metazoa > Arthropoda > Insecta > Lepidoptera > Geometridae > Agriopis > Agriopis aurantiaria. Next base: position 5,150,085 of record OU612001.1, on the reverse strand, counting down.
ATACACATTCTAAAGTATAACAACAAATAATAAATAGTGGCCAAGTGCAAATCGGTGACAAGATTCTGTTCATTACAAAGTTATAACTGGTAATTTCATTTATGAATTTTGTGGTGGTACGGAACCCTCAGTGCGCGAGCCCGACTCGCGCTTCGCCGGTTTATTTAACTTATTTTTGGGTCCCTTTAGTTTTAACTTTTTAATAATTTATGATTATTTCTCAGTTAAATGCTCTGTATTCTGAGGTTAAATGTTACGACGGATTAACTAAGACTTGTCTTTTTGCAATTATTTTTTGTACTTTGGTATAGTTAGCAATTCGTGTGATGGTACGGAACTCTTAGTACGCGAGCCCGACTCACACTTGGCTGGTTTTATTGCACTGAAGACTACCAGTTTTACTCAGAAAATACGGTAGGTTCTCCGACACTCTGAAAGCAACACACAAAGTTGGTCACACTTTAACTCCAGCCGAATGCACTAAGTTGGAAGAGTTCGGAGCGCCTGCTTCTTGACGGGCAGCCTTTGGGAAATCTCGACGATGGAATTCAATTAAACCTTGAGCTTCAAGTAACTCAGAAAAGTTATTCTTTTGTGGTACATATTTTAAACTAGTTTTTGGCTGCATTTTGGTGCACCGGGTGCAACAACGGCAGCGGTATCGAGAGCTACTACGGTAATATAATGTATTTTTTTATTAAGCCATGGTTTTCCCATTTTTAAGCAACGCTTATTAATACAGATGACCATAATCCTTGGTTTATTGTATTAAAGTCGCATTTAGCGAAGCAAAATCATGGCGCTTACACACAGTCGTGCGTTTCGCTACTTGTATTTTTGGGTTTTTTTTCTCATATATTTCGAAAAGTATAGCTGTAATGTAAAATGTACCTCTGCGGTTTCCTTCATAATTATGAAATCTATATATCAAGATATCGCAGACTTAATTAAATAAATAGGTAATTGAATGAATCTAAAAAACAGGGATAAAAGCGCAAATCAGTGCTACTTTCATATATTTTTACTATCGAGCGAAATGTCTTTAATCGTGTTTTTTTCTCTTGGGTTTCCTAGATAAAACATTCAATTTTGTTATGACGCCATTTTTATAATTTTAAGCTAACCATGGAAGTAGGCACAGTTAAACTAGAATGACCAAATTGCTAAAAGTCGGAAAAGAGCGTCTTAAGAGTAGCAAACAAGCTTCCCGCTTGCCTGAGAAGAGATAATCATCGTCTTGCCAGATACCTGCAACTACAGACTAGGTAGTCTTTCCAACACTAGCGGCGTTGTCAATGCTTTGCCAGCCCGGAGAGGTATTTGTTAACTGCTTTTAAAAATCTCCATGTTGAAGAGCGGTGAGAAGACCTATGGGGTAAGGACATTCCTTCATTTTAATTCATTGTATGGAGCCATTCGCATCGACATTAGGGGGTGATGACACTGGGTATTCGGACATAATATGAAACCGCTGCCTCTCTTGCCACAGGCCCCATCGTCGCAGTCGCCTCAATGCCGCTTATGTCGACGACGTGGTTGTAATCTTGTTGTAACTATACCATATTTTTAATGAAAGTTTACTCTAAACTAAACTAGATGGCGCTGACTGGTGTTAAAACGCGCAAACGTTTGTCGCCGATTCATTAGTACTAGATTTGTACAACGAAAAATATAAGAGAGTATTTAGAGGCCACATAGTCGTTTCCTTTACTATTGATCCTTCTGCCGGATAAAGTAATACGCGTGTATAGTAGTGGGTTTTATTGTGAGTGGATATTATGGATTGCAATGCATGGACCGTGCATGATAATGCTGTCTGTGGTTATACAGTGAAGTAAATATCGTGATGTGCATCTGTCAACTGGATTACAATTATAGTGAATATAAATTGGACTGGTAACCGTGAGTACATAGTTTATAAGAAGTGAACATTAAATACATAAAGTGAACTATATAAATCATAGAACAGTAAATAAACAGTGAAATTTGACCAACTTGCAGTAAATAGAAAAATAAAGTTTCCAAATAAATTATTAATACTACCTACATATTTTATTTACCACAATACTACATAATGGAAGATTTACAAATAGCAACTTTTACCCAAATCAAGAACTTGTTAGATAACTTCAAGAAATCTCCGAGAGATAGACTAACACAAGGATACCTAGAAACTAGACTAGAAACACTAGAAGTTTATTGGAACAAATTTCAATCGAGTCATGATAAATTAGTGGTGTCAGTAACTAAAGATCCCAAGTCAGACTATTTCAGCAAAAACACATACGATTTGTGTTTAGATGTCTACTTTGATATGAAAACTAGAATCAAAGAAAAATTAAATTCATTTGTAGAAAAAAGTCAAGCTGCTAATAAGTCGAGTGCGAACATAGAAAATAGTGATGAATCACTTAGACCTATTGCGAAATTGCCACCAATTACTCTGCCTAAATTCTCGGGAGACTACAAAGAATGGTTGTCATTTCGTGATCTATTTAAGTCACTAGTTCATGATAATGCAAAATTAAGCAAAGTCAACAAATGCCAATATCTAAAGTCGAGTCTACACGGAGAAGCAGAAAACCTAGTTAAACAAATTTCGGTCACAGAGTCAAACTATGATATTATATGGGAAATACTCAATAAAAGATATCATAACCGTAGAAACATGGTTAATGCCTATATCGGAAAACTATTAAACCAGAAACGAATAACTAGTGAATCCCCCAAAGCTATTAAAGACCTGTTAGATGTCACATCTGAATGTTTAATATCTCTGAAAACGATTGATATTTCCACAGAACATTGGGATGACATAGTCGTTTACGTAGTTATACAGAAATTTGATTCAGAGTCACACAAGCTGTTCGAACAACGTATAGAAGGGCGGGAAAATCTACCCACATGGAAAGATTTGTCAGAATTTCTGGAATTCCGGTTTAGAACCTTAGAAGCAGTCAAATACAAAGATGCACCACCACAAAATAGAAACACTCAATACAATACTAAGACTTTTGCAACAAGCGTCACCTCCTCAACTGTGAACTGTTCGTATTGCAAAGGAGATCATAGAATTTATACATGTCAAAACTTTTGCCAGCTGCCAGTAAATGAAAGGCAACAGTACGTTCAGAAAAACAACCTCTGCTTTAACTGCTTGAAGAGAGGTCACTCGGTGAAAGATTGCAAGCAAACAACCTGTAGAAAATGTAATAGAAAACATCACTCATTATTGCATGGATATTCCATCGAACCTAGCACAAAAGAGCCTGAAACCCACGAAGCACCACTAGCAAACATAGGAACCTTAGATAACATCACCCTAAATACCTCCAATAGCAATAGTAATAGCACGACGAGCCCTGTCATTTTAGCCACTGCGCTCGTAGCAGTACAGTCAAATAGAAACAATAGTATACACACTCTTCGCGCACTTGTAGACCAAGGTTCTCAAGCCTCGCTGATATCCGAAGGTGCGTGTCAAGAGTTAGGATTGAAGAAACAATCTATTCAAGGAAACATAGTCGGTATTAATTCCAAGCCCACAACCATTAAAGCACTAGTAAAACTGGAATTAATGTCCCTACACAACCCAGAGACGAAAGTTAAGGTCAACGCTTATGTATTGCGTAACTTAACATCACAACTACCACAACGAACTCAAACAGTCAATTGGCCACAACTCAATAGCATACAACTAGCAGACCCGTCGTTTACACAGCCAGGTCGTGTCGATCTTCTCCTAGGAGCAGAGGTCTTCGCTGACATTATTCAACCAGGTCTGATGGTATATAGAAACGATACAAACTCACTTGTGGCACAAGAGACCTCACTAGGATGGTTGATATCTGGTAGTAACAATAGAAGCAATAGAAAACGCACACAAGTACACACTCATCATGTGAAACTAGAACTAGACGCAGAACTTCGTAGATTCTGGGAAATTGAAGAATCAGTACCTGGAAAAAAGATAATGACAAATGATGAGATTAAATGTGAAAAGCATTATAGTACAAACCATAGTAGAAAAGAAGACGGTAGATATGAAGTTAAATTACCTTTTGCCGTTAGCCCTCCAGACATCGGTGAATCTGAAAAAATTGCAATGAAAAGATTATTAGGAGTAGAGAATAAATTTAAAAGACATCCAGATTTACAAAATAGATACAACGAGTTCATGACAGATTACCTAGAACAGAATCACATGCAACCAGTTGCAACGGATAACGATACTAAACTTAGTTGTTACTTACCGCATCATGCTGTAATTAACGAACAGCACTTAACTACCAAGCTACGCGTGGTCTCTGACGCTTCCGCGAATACTAGCAACGGAAAGTCCCTGAACGACAACTTACTGACAGGACCATCGCTTCAAAGCGACATCCGTGACATCACTTTAAGGTGGCGACGACATGCTGTAGTACTAGTAGGAGATATTCGACAGATGTATAGACAAATAGTAGTACATGAAACCGATAAAGCCTTCCAAAGGATATTATGGAGATTCAACACCAACGAACCGGTACAGAAGTTTGAACTCTCCACGGTGACTTATGGTACATCATGTGCACCATACCTCGCAATAAAAACGCTGAAACAGTTAGCTGTTGATGAAAAGAATAACTTCTCTGAAGAAATAACTGATGTATTGGCCAATGATTTCTACATAGATGACTTACTTAGTGGAGCATCAACACCTGAAAGGGTCCTTGAACTGCAAGAAAACTTAAAGAAATTATTAAAGAAAGGTGGTTTCACGCTGCATAAATGGGCAACCAATTTGGTCAACACAGAAGATTTATCAGAAATTAATAGAAAAATACTTGGAATAGACTGGAACAATAGAACAGATAAATTTGAACTAGGATTTGACATCAAAGATATTACTCAAAAGCCGACGAAACGTTCAATCTTGAGAGACATAGCCAAGCTATATGACCCAGCAGGTTGGTTAGCTCCAATAGTAGTTAGAGCAAAGGTTTTTCTGCAAAGACTTTGGATAGAAGGTTTAGACTGGGACGAAGAAATTTCCGAACACTTAGAGGCAGAATGGTTGACCTTTCGCAAACAGTTATGCGAAATGTCTAAGATAGAACTTGATAGATGGATTGGCATAACAGATAACACGATAAAACTAGAGATCCACGGGTTCTCAGACGCTTCAGATATCGCCTATTCAGCAGTTGTGTTCTGTCGCACAATTTCACCAGACTCCATTAAGGTGACTTTAATAGAAGCTAAGACTAGAGTGGCACCTGTAAAGAAGATATCTACGCCTAGATTGGAATTGTGTGGCGCAGTATTACTTGCAAAACTAATAGATAGAATTAGAACAGCACTCAATGTTCCATTGAACGACACTTACGCTTGGACAGATGCAACCATAGTTCTGGCTTGGTTACAACGCCCACCTAGTTACTGGAACACATTTGTGGCAAATAGAGTGACAGAGATCACAAATGCCGTAGACACAAGTAGATGGCATCACGTAGCATCACTTGACAATCCAGCAGATGTGGCTTCCAGAGGAATTTCTCCACTTGAGCTGCAGTCACACGCGCTGTGGTGGAACGGTCCATCCTGGCTGCGAGAAGATAGTGCATTACCTGTGAAAGACATAAGTGAAATAGTTAGTTCTACAGAGTTAGAAAAAAGACCTGAAGTGAAAGTGCTAGTAAATTGTGGAGTTATATCGGAACCTGAAACAAAAGACATTATTAATAGATACTCTAGCTATAGAAAATTGTTAAGAGTAACAAGCTATTGTCTACGATTCTACTATACATGTAAAAGCAAAGCTAAAAAAGAAAACTTACCTGAATTTATAAATACTACTTACCTGAACTCCAAAGAACTGCAAAACTCAGCAAAATTCTTGATAAAAATGTCGCAGAAATCTGAAATAGTAAATAAAAAGGATATAGTAAATTTAAACCCAATAGAAGATAGTGACGGTATACTAAAAGTTGGTGGTAGAATACAAAATGCAATTGTAAGCATCGAAACTAAACATCCTGTAATATTAGCCAAAAATAGTAAATTAGCTTACTTGATTGTAAAAGACTCGCATCACACTACCTTGCATGGTGGAAATCAGCTGATGTTAAATCACATTAGAAACAAATATCACATAATTGCTGTAAAATATTTAATTAAAAGAGTAATTCGAGAATGTGTAAGTTGTTGTAGAAACGCTAACAAAACTGCACACCAACTACTAGGAAATCTACCTAAAGACAGAATTACCCCGCAAAGACCTTTCTTGGTGAGCGGCGTAGATTTTGCAGGGCCTGTAATTTTAAAATTTGCTGGTGGCCGTGGTTCAAGCAAAACCACTAAATCATATATTGCTTTATTTATATGTACCGTCACAAAAAGTACCCACATTGAATTAGTGAGTTCCCTTAGTTCAGAAGGGTTCCTGGCAGCATTCCGTCGTTTCACTGCTCGTAGAGGGCACTGTAAGAAACTCGTGAGTGATTGTGGTACGAATTTTATAGGAGCTAGTAAAGAACTCGAAACTTTATCGAGTAAAAGTATTAGTGGTCTACCTGAGGAACTTGCAGAGCTTTTAGCTCAAGATGGGACTGAGTGGCAATTCAACCCCCCTGGGGCCCCCCACATGGGGGGACTTTGGGAATCTGCAATCAAGTCCACGAAGAAACACTTAAACAGAGTTTTAGGTGACACTAAATTAACTTATGAAGAATATTCCACTTTACTGTGCCAAATAGAAAGTTGTTTAAACTCTAGACCATTAACTTCTTTAGATGATGATAAGTCTGGTACCACTATAGCTCTGACACCTGGTCATTTTCTTATTGGTGAACCACCAATAGTGGTTCCAGATGAAAATTTAGAAAATCATAATGTACCTTATAACAAAAGATGGATCTATTTACAACAAAAACTTCAAAGTTTTTGGCGTCAATGGAGCCAAGAATACCTTGTCAATTTACAAAAAAGATATAAATGGAACCGTAGTCAGGATAATATTAAGCCTGGTGATATAGTTTTAGTTAAAGATGACCGATTACCCCCCACTAAATGGCTCATGGGCAAGGTAATCACTACACACCCTGGTTCAGATGGTTTGGTCAGGGTGGTCTCCCTTAAATGTAAAGATTCAATTTTAAAACGACCTATACATAAATTGTGTCTACTTCCAACAGAACCGAGTCTTGTCATTTAAGTGATTACTGTTAGATTATTTGATTAGATTTTAGTATGCTTAATAGCATTAAAAAGAAATACAAGTTTACAGTCCACTTGTTCTGAATATATCTAGTTTTAAGCACTTGTTTATATTCTAGTAAAGTTTATTCATAGTTACTTCCTTGAATATAACTAATTAGTTAGCTTACCCCCTCAAATATTCTTAAAGATTTGTTGAAATTATAGTGTAAAGTTATAGAATTTTAGTTATGTTAAACCCTTTTGGATTTTATGCTTGCAGTCAATTGTTATTGTCATTTCACATTTAGTTTGAAAGTTCTAACGCACTTTGAGGGGCGGAATGTTTATGAAAGTTTACTCTAAACTAAACTAGATGGCGCTGACTGGTGTTAAAACGCGCAAACGTTTGTCGCCGATTCATTAGTACTAGATTTGTACAACGAAAAATATAAGAGAGTATTTAGAGGCCACATAGTCGTTTCCTTTACTACTGTGCGATGTTACATTCATGTGTTAAAACTGTATTTCTTTTATTAAATTGGCAACATCTAACGAAAACTTGAAATGTCGGAGTTTTGGCGCCAACGTGGAAAAAACATGTCGGCTTGTTGAATTATTTTCCTAAACTTGTGTATTTTCGAGTGTTAATGTGTACTAAATGGTGAATTATTATTCATTAGGTGCTCGTAAACGGGCTCGAGTGTGGGCAAGTGATATAACGAGGTGAAACGTGTCTTTTCGTGTTGTTACCAAAACTCCATAGGAGCCTCTTGTAAAGTCTCCACCACTTTACAAGGGCATGAGTTTGACTTGACCGTTATTTACTTAGCTTGACTGTGACTATGACTTGTTTGACGCTATTATGACTACGTAAACTGTTTAAGATTACGACTAAAGGACATTGAATCCACGGTCATGAAAATTTTAACAAAAAAACCTTGAAATGTCAACTAGTTTGGGCGCCAACGTGAAAAAACATGTCGGCACGTTGTATTATTTTCCCTAACATGTGTATTTTCGAGTGTTTATGTGTAATAATGGTGGATTATTATGTATTAAGTCTTTGTGAACGTGCTCAAGTGTGGAAAAATGATATAGAGAGGCGGAACGGGTATTTTCGTTCTGTTTCCAAAACTCTATAGAAGTCTTTCTTAAAGCCTCCATCACTTTACTGGGACATGAGTTTGACATGACCGTGACTTACATCACTTGCCTCTGACTGTGACTATGACTATATTAAATTAAGACGTGGTCAAAAGGGCCCACCAGCCAGACCAAAAACCCAAACAATAAAAAAAAACAACGCCAAATTGACAGCAATGAAGACATTGGCAGGCATTAATGAAAAACCCTATGTTTACTCAAAATTATTTTGTACCTAATACAAAAGAGAATCCAAAGTTGCAGTTTATTCTCATACATAAGAGAAAGAATGCAATATATTTTTTCAATGAATTTGCTCTATATTTTTACAGCGAAAGATTTTTTCGTTGATAAACGAATTTGTAAACCGCGGCTGACAGACACGACTGATAGGTGTGCACCATGGGCGTATGATAGTACGTCCATGAGCACTGTGCACCGTTGTTCGTTCTGACAGACATATCCAGCGCACCAGCGTTTGGATTTCCGATCGCCTAAGGTCACCAAAAGTCAAATCCACGACTAATGATCAATAGTACGTACAGCACAGACTAGGTATAGTCATGGTATAATAATATACTCCGCCAGGTATAGCGCTCCGAGAAATAATGTCCCGCAATGATGTCATCAATGTCATGGCTACACGTACACGTGCATAAGCAAGAGCAAAATAAGTAATTTACAACAAGTTCGAGAGAGATGACGATACACGAAACAATGGCGGTTTTCGGCGAAAAAATTGTTTCCTAGTATCTGTGTTTGTTACAATAAAGTGGCAACTAGACAGTGACGTCATTGCGGGACAACTCCCAGAGCGCTAGACCTTGTTTTCTTGGATCATGGGTATACCAAAGATTATTTGTATATACCCTAAGGGTATACTTAGTTATAGAAAGTCTTTGACGTACAGTTTAGTGAAAATTACATGTATTAGACCGCGTTCATCAGCCGCGGCTTACGGACGCATCCGATAGTCTGTTTACAGCTAAAGTCAGTGCTCTCAAGAGAGGTGTTTACTAAAAAGGTATAAACCTACAAACTTACCTAAAAACCACAAGCGTATAACAATGGCGTCCTCCCTCAGGTAACAATAGCTGCTCACATAAATTAGAACAATTTGGGGTATTTCTTTTCTCGTCAAAGATAATGGCGCCTCCCCGGGCGCCTGATAACGAACTGCCGCGGGGGGCGCCGTTGAGGGCCTGCTTTACGTTAGGAACACAAGTCTACAAGTGCCCACTTGTAACAATCAAACTTACTTTATCTCTTTGACAACACACGGTTGAATAGATTTTGATCGGTTATGATTGGCTGACCTGAAAAAATACGAAGGGGAAAAAGATGGCAACTATTGTAGATACTGAGACCATGAACTTAGTAACCACCAAGCCCAGAGCACACGAGAGAGGCCGCCGGTCGCACTGCACTGAGCAGGATACTCGCCCTTCCACTTTCCCTGAGGGCAGAGTCTCCTAGAACCCAGCCTCGGTAAAGAGCAGAATGCTTGAGGTCGAATTCTCCACCTATCCCTGGGAGAGACGAAGTACCCTGTAATATTAATAATGAATTACATCTTCAAAAATTTGGTATGAAAATGGTGCTTTTGCTTTGAAAATTATCATTCATCATAATTCATAATCAGTGTTAGTCCACTGCTGTACATAGGCCTTTCCCAAGCCACAAGCCGGCTCTTAAACACGAGTAGGTACCGTCATAACCATAGGAAGAATTACAGTAATTAATAAATTATTTAATTTATTAATTTCATATCTAGATGTAACATGAGTGCTAGGTCCACATCTAGAAGGAAATACATTTAGTTAGATATTAAGTGTTTGTTAATCTAAAGATAGTTCACAATGTATTTCCAGTTTTGTGGTCTTTCAATAAAAAAAAAAAAAAAAAAAAAAAAGAATATGAAAATTTTAAGACAATCTTGAATCTTTGTCACTTGTAATAGTAAAACGTAGGTCCGTGTACTTGCGAACACTTTTTATCGAAAACATTAGACGCGTAATCGCCTAACGAGAATTTCGCACGGGTATCCCCGTGGGTGTTGCCCTGTTTCTCTCGCGTGCTGTTAATATTGAGTGTTGCCAGAAAACTTAGATTATTCGGGTTTGATATAACGATTTACTTGCTCGTAACAATGTGCGTGGAGTAGACTACATAAGATCACTAGGAGCAAAGGTATTGATTATTGATAATTATTTTTCAATTGTGGTAATATCCTGATAATTAAAGAAGCGCGTGAGCCAATGACGCGTCGTCTTTCAACGTAAAGCTGGAAACATATTATCGGACGTGGCTGACGGACGCGACATAAAGGTATCTAGATAATGAATGTACACTGAGCTGTCCAAACTATCGGACGTAAGTCGTGGACGTAATCTTGATCGTTCAGACGTCCGACAGAAATCTCGCTAGCTCGCTTATCGCACCGGATGATTTTGTCAGCCGTTGTTGTCTTTTGAAAGACTGTGCGCACTTATCAGTCGCGCGTCAGTGTTAGTCGCGTCCGTCAGCCGCGTCCGATAATATGTTTCCAGCTTAACGGTGACGTAGCAGTATTTGTTGATACTTTTTGCATTCTCTATTTCGTTCGCACATTTCAACCTTCTTGGAGATTTAAAAAGACTGTACCTTAGAATAACTACTCAGAGAAGGTAGGTTTCCAAACAACGCCTTCTCAAAACGTAAGCTACAAATTCGCTTTGTGGCTTACGTTTCGATTGGTATTTTAAACGATTTGAGCAAGAAAATTAATGGATTACCTGTGGAATGTCTCACCATAACTCTTATGCTGCTTTTCTGATTTGTTGTGGAACGATTTCAGCGCGCAAATTGTCATAGTAAAATTTTTATATTTTTATTGGAGCCATATATGACACCATTTGAATGGCTTAAATTTTGCGATTGTACTTGGTTTCTTTGTGTAGTTATTCTAAGGACTGTACCGTCATAAATAAAAAGTAAGCTTTAATTATAATCGGGAATATTAGCATTTAAACACAGCGACATTTGTTGAACACGATCGATAATTATATTAAGACATTTTGTCTGATCGGAGGCACATATTCTCTATATTCTATCATAACTACTTAGTAGTGATGCTCATCGTAAAAAAGGAAACCGGTGCTGAAATGCGACAAACGTATCTGAAGCGGTGGCCAAATAAGTGAACCAAATTTTTCCACAGGATGCTATCAGTTTTGTTTGGAAAGTGAAACAGTGGCTCCCCCACTAAACTTTATCAATGAGTAGGTCCACTGTAGCATAAATGGCTATCACTTCCCATTGCCATTGCAGTTCCTGCAATTTCAGCACTGGCTTAGTAAGCTCGCCTGTAAGATCCCGTCTGTCCAATTGCTATTGCAAACTGTATTGCTTAGCTCCATTATCCGAAATGACAATCATAAAGACTTGAGACTAGACTTTGAAATTGAAATTTGAAGTTTGTCGGCAATAGTATTGGCTACTCAGTTAGGCCTCTAAAATATCTAAAGGGCTTCAGTACATCACAACAAACAACTTTTGTTACAAAAAAAATACAAAATTCAAAAAGAACAACAGCCGTTCCATAGAAAAAAAAATTTACTCCCTACAAAATATATAAATATAAATATATGAAACAGCCATCGAGATAAATATAAATCGAGATAACCTATAGAGTTACAAACGTGCAAAAAAAATGTGTGAACCAAAACACGGCGCACGCTAAGCACTGAGCAGACTTTTTGATTAGTTGTAAGGCAACCGCGATCCGATTACAACGCCGCGCTATGCCAGTGCTGCGATGCCTACGATAACAGCAACATAACGTCTAAATTGGAGTAAATGTAGCATTGTGAACTATATACCCAATTACATCAATGTATATACCTAATTGATGATACATAAACTGTTAAACTAAAATATATTTCTTAGTAAAATAGGAATAATATTAAAAAACCGGACAAGTACGAGTAGGACTCGTGCTCTGAGGGTTCCGTCTAACGGCGCGAGACCAAAAAAATAACTAACTGAAGTTAAAATATTGAAAGACAAACTTAAGTTTGTAGTAGACAATAAGGATCTTCCATACATTCCAACTACAAAATGTAAGTTAGTAATTGCAAAATAATTATTTTTAAATGATATACCTTCAAATTTATAACTTTCGGATTTATTCCTATATATGTGCTATGAGACCTTGCCTCTTGCCAAATTTCATGATTCTAGGTCAACGGGAAGTACCCTATAGGTTTTGATTCCCCTGTGAAATCGCAAAATATACGACATAAAGGAACCCACAGAGCGCGAGACCAAAAAAAAACTAACTGAAAATAAAATATTGAAAGACAAACTTAAGTTTGTATTTGACAATAAGGTTCTTCCATACATTCCAACTACAAAATGTAAGTTTGTAATAGCAAAATAATCATTTTTAAATGATATACCTTCAAATTTATAACTTTCGGATTTATTCCTATATATGTGCTATGATACCTTGCCTCTTGCCAAATTTCATGATTCTAGCTCAACGGGAAGTACCCTATAGGTTTTGGTTCCCCTGTGAAATCGTAAAATATGCGACATAAACGTTCATATCTTTTGATTGCGTTGACTTACAACTTTTATTTTTTTACAGCCGAAAGAAACCGTAGACCCAAGTATTTAGTATAACTTTCAACTTGCTACCTTTACGTGTTCTTGAGAAAAAGGGTCTTGACAGACGGACAGACAGACGGACAGACAGACGGACAACGAAGTGATCCTATAAGGGTTCCGTTTTTTCCTTTTGAGGTACGGAACCCTAAAAACTAATATAATAAATACAACAAATTGCTATAAAAATAAGTCAACATAAAATTAGTGTCTTAAAAAATTTCATCATAGTCATCGGCTTTTTTAGCCCCTGTCCCATTGATCAGCTAAGTTTTTACAATAAGTCAAAATCACTTTCGTTACACTAAAGTTATATGATTATTTACGGGATATTAAAATTTAGAAAAAAATAAGCATTCCTCTTTGCGAATTGTAATATTGTGTGCACGTATAAGATATAGAGGTGTTCAAAATTGTCTGCCAATAGGCATGATGACTAATATTTTTTTATCACCTCATAAAAAAGCTGATCATAAATAGAGCACATCAACAAAAACAAAATTAAAATTAGTTCAAAAATAAATAACATATAAGCATTTTTAATTTAATTTCATGCCAGACAGAGAGCGCACTATACTGAGACGTGACGTCACGGCTCAGGAGCGCCATACAAATGCTATACTAACACACGCTTTGCGAGAAAGGGAAAGAACATCAGGGGATCCTCTATCCCCACCTAAAACTTTAAATACTCATATCTCAGAGATTTATCAGCCAATTCGAATTATTTTTTCAGTATGTGTAATGTATTTACTTATATTCATCGCTAAGCCGGTTATTTGTAATACATTAAACATTAAGAATCATGCCTATTACTATAGTAAAGGACGAGACTTTAAAGTAAAATTTTGATCGAAATAAGTTCTTCAAATTATGTACACATTTAATAACGTGTTTATGAAAACATGTTACATAAACAGATCTGACAGACGATCAGAACAAGTGACTGTCAAGGTTGTTGGTCAAAATTTTCATGACCGTGGATTCAATGTCCTTTAGTCGTAATCTTAAACAGTTTACATATTCTTAATAGCGTCAAACTAGTCACAGTCAAAGTCAAGCTAAGTAAGTCACGGTCAAATCAAACTCATGCCCCTGTAAAGTGGTGGAGACTTTACAAGAGGCTCCTATGGAATTTTTGAAACAACACTAAAAGACACGTTTCACCTCGTAATATCACTTGCCCACACTCGAGCACGTTTACGAGCACTTAATGAATAATATTTCACCATTTAGTACACATTAACACTCGAAAATACACAAGTTTAGGAAAATAATCCAACGAGCCGACATGTTTTTTTCCACATTGGAGCCAAAACTCAGTGACTGTCAATCGCTGTAAGTGTGCATCTCAACAAATTACGATTTTTCCCATTTTCCCGTCGCCATATTTTTTTCCGGCAAGATAATTTCCGGATATTTTTCCCATAAATTTTCAATCGTCATTCATCTTCTGAAGTAATAAAAGCTGCCAACATACTCGTATTTGCTTGTTATATTTTTTAACTAGTCCAAAACACGCCTTTCCACTGCATGCGAACTAAGTGGATTCCAAACATTCTACCAAACCCACATCTCTATGCTAAGGGAATAGGGTTGAAAATAAACGTTATTATAAGCAGAGAGTGTAAGGTACGAATATAAAGTAACAGGAATGTCATGAAAAGATAAGCATTTCCCCCGCAAAATTTTGCATTAACGTGGAATTTTTTAATGGACATGCATTTTAGGTCGAGATGCACGAGATGAAATGCTATAAAAACTAATTAGTTGCTTAAGCGCTTTGTTCTTTAATATAATTTACAACAAAATAAGAATCGACTTCACGGGATATTCAACAAAACGGACCAGACCAGTTCATCACCTAATTTTCCACCGACGTAAAATATATTAGAGGTCTCATTTCAATTTGAAGCTTATTGAGTTATAGCCTATTCGGTGAATAAACAGGCCAAGTGCGAGTCGGGCTTGCGCACTGAGAGTTCCGTACCACCACATAACTTGCTAGCTACTAATTTACAAAAAAGTAGTGCAAAAAGACAACATCTTATCAACGCCCAGGCGGTCCCCATCCAAGTACCGATCGCGACCGACGTTGCTTCACTTCAGTGATCGTACGAGAACCGATGGTGAACAGAATTTTTTCACCGACTTGCACTTGGCCATTATTTATTATTTGTTATAATTTAGAGTGTGTACTATAATCATGCCAAGTTTGACGCTTGTACTTATTAACGTTTTACATTAGAGCTTAAACAAAAATACGTTAAAAAAATACGTTTGTTTTCGTTTTTACTTTATGGCTTTTTATTATTTCTTAGTTAATCCGCCGTAACATTACATATTCTGTGAAAAATTCAACTGGCTATCTATTACGGTTTGAAAGATACAGTCGTTAAAAGGTAGGACGGATGGACGGACAGACAGGCATACAGACAGCGTAGGCTTGAGTAATATTACTTTACACCCTTATTTACGAAACCCTAAAAATCTGCCCTTCATCTCTGGCAAAATGTTTTGTGATATTTTGCGAGTTGTGTGTTGTTGTGATGTTTGAAATCCATAACCGAAAATTACAGGAAAATTCATCCGGTTACCGTTCTAGTCAAGACTTTAAATTATTCGGTTCCAAAAGCCATCAAAAACTTAAATACAGGATTTATTGACTCATTCCATGAGTAGAGCTGGCTAAAAGAAGGAATTTACTAAGACAATACGATAATTTACTCGCATTCGAGTTTTCTTTGCATTCTTCTCTGAAATAATACGTAAATTAAGCTCAAGTTACAGTGATAAGATAAGCAATATGTGTCCTCGGCGAAGTAATAATTGGATAACAAGGCTACTTCGTGAAGATCTCACTGGATGGATGCCAACACTGAGTAAAACTTGGTTCATACTTCATCAGGCTCTATCCGGGCGGACAGACCTGGAACTCATGTGTGTTCGACTTTATCTATGTCATTTCTAATGACAGACCTAGAGTGTGACCTAGATAGCCTTGAGCTCAGAAAAAGGACTATATTATTCAATTATTTAAGTTTCACGCTGTCGCTGTAGCACACTGTAGGTATAAAAAAAAATTGAATCGGAGCGATCCGTTTGTACATGGAGATTTTCCACTATGTAAATACATGGCGATTTGGCCGCTTTTTTCTGATGGTCCGATAAAATAATGGGGCGGGCATAATCAAGTTGTGCAATACCAAGATACATTCTTCGAAATGTATTCGTTATAAAAACCGGTAAACATACAACTTTACGTCAATGCTCACTATGCTCAGGCTTTATAGCCGAGACTTGATCAAAATGTCGTTGTCTATCAACCTCTTGCCGCGCCTCTTGACTCCAGTGCCTTTAGTTGGTATTTGGCGGCGTCTGAAAGGTGAGAGCAGTACTTCATAAACGACCTTACTAGCACTTTGTACACGTTGAGCATCTGTGCTGGTGTGAAGAACTGTCTCTTCTTAGAGGATGCCAAGCTTTTTTGAGCAAGCTGAACGTTTCAAATATTTTATTTAAAATTAATATCATAAGTACAAATTATTATGACGATTTTTTTTTCAGGTTTTTGTTTCATGTTAGGTTATTTTTTATCTTTTATGTAATTAAGATTTTATTTCAGTAAATACTTAGGCTGATACTAATTACGCGCTTTGTTTTTACTACAATAAGTGGTTTTAATCATGCCAAGTCTGTCTACGCGTAAAAACTCTAACACGTTAAATTAAAGTAGTTTTGTAGTCGACGAAAGCCTTTCGTTGTACGGTTGTAAAAAGAGGAATTTTTACGGTTCAAAAGGAGTTTTCCGGTGGGGGGTTGTTCCCGTACATCCTTATTTACTTCACGACGTGACCGCACTCTTGCATTTCAACTAGGATTTAAAAAGGAATTATGGTTAACTAGATTCCCCCGTACCTGTTTTGGGATTAGTGTAGAACAGAAGTGAATCAGATAGCATTTTCTGTGTGCAGGCACTCGTATGCAATGAACATAATTCGACTATGAAATTTATTTTAATACCGAGCTCCCGACAAAATATCTATATTAAAAATCTATTCAGGATAAATAGCAGACATCTTCTTAAAATAACGTGGCTAATTTTGGCGTAGGAGAAGAAAGGGGCATATTTTGATGTGATACCTCTACGCGGCGCGGCTGGCGCGCCTTGGCAGTAAAACCGACTCGTATGCTGTGACGGCAAACGACATGGCGCTCTCTTTTGCCGTCGTGTTTCACATCAGCCGGGCGTCCCGTGACGGAATTTTTTCGGGTTTTGTTTCCTTCTCTTTTGCCATAAACTCTTAAATGTTACTTTAAAGACAGTGCCTCTTTTATGGCTCAGGAGGGTTTTGATTTAAAAGAGGTATCATCGTCAAGATAATGTCTCTTTTTAAAAGCCAATGTTTTTTTTGGTTAAAAATGTTGCAAACGCAGTTACGAGTTTGTCTGTGTCAGGAAATGGGATTTTAATCATCATAATAAAAATTTCTATAATTACTACTGTCAAATATCGCAATAAAATTAAAATTTTAAGTAGGTAGTCGTATAGTCGTATTGTCCTATTAATATACCTATCATAAACGCGAAAGTTTGTATGTATGGATGTTTGTTCCTCTTGCACGCTGCAACGGAACAACGGATCGACCTGATTTTTTGCATGTGTATTATAGTTCAAGAACCAGAGAGTGACATAGGCTACTTTTCATCATCATCATCACCATTTTTCATCACTGCGCGGGTGAAACCGCGGGGCGCAGCTAGTCGTCTATAAATAGGTAATGCGAAAGTAAATCTTCTAATCTCTCGTCTTTAATTACGGCTGAACCGATCTTGGCCAAACATCAGACGAGCAGCAAGCGTCTTCGCAATTACAATGTGCAGACAGTTAAAAATAAAAAAAGTCCAAATTTAAAATTTATTTATTTTAAATATAAAAACTCAACAATGATCTCACAAAATAATATAAATAAGAAACAACGTTATGTTACA
The DNA here is from genome assembly GCA_914767915.1 of Agriopis aurantiaria. NCBI lineage: Eukaryota > Metazoa > Arthropoda > Insecta > Lepidoptera > Geometridae > Agriopis > Agriopis aurantiaria. The sequence continues at coordinate 5,132,124 of OU612001.1, read as the reverse complement.
ACTTAGTGTACCATGCATTATTTGTAAATTAAATTTAAATAAATAAAACAAGGAACTTTATTAGACACACGTATGATTCACGTATTCTGAAATATTAACTTGAATTTTATTATATTTACCCTCTTATAAATAATGACTCAGCAAGCTAATCTACGGACTCTACGGTAGATATTAAAATATAGTCTGTCAACTTTTCACTTACGAGAAGCATCACGCACGCGCTAGTTGCTATCTAAACAACGCTAGATGGCGCTGCTCTTATCTTACAAGTCGTTTCGAATAACTAACCGCCACTGCAAAAACTCACACTTGGCCCACAGATTTGCTTATTGAGCCTTTATACCTAAGAGAGCTTGTTTACAAATTATTTTAAATGTGTACGACTCTAATGAACATTACATCGCTCTTTTAAAACAAAAGGCGCAAAGTTTCATAAGTACACAAACTACTAAATTAAAATTTAGGTAGAATTTAAAATATAATTTACATTAGTTAAGCATTTTAATAAACAATTCAAAAACAAGTGTTGGATAGTAAAGAGTGAACAGGTTTTTAATTAGTATAAAAGCAGAAATGCATTAAAAAAGTTTCATAAGTTATGTTACTTGAAACAAGACTAGTAAGATTCGTTCTGACTAGGCTAGATGTCTATAATGTAAAATTATCACCTAACATGAGTATTTTAGGTCAATGAAGTCTTTAAGCCATTTCATTATAATCTATCAAGTATCCTAGTCTAATAGAAGTACTATCGACAACACTTAAAATGCATAATTATAAATTTAACAAGAAATACTTTTTAAGGCGAATACCTAATAGGTGTAAGTCCAATAAGAGCTTATCAGGACTCTTCTTCCGGCAAGCTTCGCTAGATGACGCTTCATGTAAAATCGCTAGGACATAGAATATACAGACGCTAAAATATCGTTCCTAGTACTGTTCCAAATCGGCTATCCTAGATTTAGATTAGCATAATGGCGTCTCTTTCTACATTGTCAAAGCAAAATTACTTAAATTCCCTCAGGCGCCAATACCTAACCGAATCCAACAAGGTATAATTTGCTGGATAGTTACGGTATAGCGCCATCTATCCAGTTAGCTGGAACTATTTTTATCGTCACTGAAAAGCTCTCGTTGATTATTGCTTTAATCCTCGTTGAAAACAACATTGAAGAGTTTCATAAACTAGAATGGTAATATAAATTACTAACAGGCTAGTAATTTATTAATGTTAATGTTATTTTAAATGTATTGATCTGCAAACAATATTTAATACGTATACCTAAGTCTGTTAAGAGAAACTGACTGTACAAAACGTCTGTTAAATTTTAATGATAGATTAAATTTAACTTAGCGCCTAAAGCCTTTAATTTAAAATCGATCTAATCGTTTTCGGGTTTCATCCATAATTTTTAGAATTTCACTAAAAATCACTGCATATTCTTAGACAGAACTACGGGATTTTAGTGAAATTAATTTTGAAGTACCGATGCTCCATCACATTCTTAAATTATAAGTTAAGTACATACATCTTGGGCTTTTGAACATTGTTTAACTGTTGAAATTTAAAAATAAAAGTATGGATTCTGACCGATAGTCCCAACCTTAATGTGGCATCATGTTAGTTTCTGCTATAAAATTTAGGGAGTTGACAAAATTGCATGTCTCTTTTGGCACACATTTCACTATCTCAAATACATAAATACAGTCTCAAATTAGCAGGCCATAAAACAATGTTCAATAGCAAGTCCTTATTTACAGTTAAACCTAGCATTTCTTTAATCTTCTGTTCCTGTGATCCATTGGAGATACTTAAAGGACCTTGACTGGAACGGACTGGCACGCTCTTCTCTCAGGTTCCGTGGCTGCTGGTAGCTCACTTGCTCTCTGAAATATCGGAGAAAACAACGTGAGAGACAAGAATTATTATCATTTTATTTGCTATCAATCCAGTGATGAACATAGACCTCTTCCATGGCACACCAATATTTTCGATCCTTTATTGTATTCATCCACGTCTTGCGCAGACGATATCATCCTCAGCCAGCGGTGGTCTGGTCTACTTATTGATCTTTTCCCTCTCCTGGGTCAGAGAGTTTTGAGTAAATTGTTTGGCACGGCATACTAAGACATTCTAGCCGAGGGCATACATTAGGAAATCGGATATTTAATTGTTCATAATATTACACACTGTTTATGTGACGCTGTGCATGTTGACTAAAAATAGTCCATGAGAGTTGTTCCAACGAAAATGTATCTTAATTTTCGAACCAGGAAACCAGTAACCAGGAAGATTTTAACAGTAGTAAATATGTAAACAATATGTTTTTTTTAAGTTTTTACGATTATTACACATTGAAATTAAACACTTGTTTTTAACTGTGATCACTAACATTGCAAAGTGTTCGAAACGTCCGGAATTAAGTAATGTAAAATTTAATAGCGTACACGTTGTCGTGATAAAATCAGTTAAAAGTATTTAATTTCAATATAATAAACCATGTATTCATTGCCACGAAATTTATATAAGTCGGTAAAGACTATAAAAGTAAAAGCCTAGTAAGTAAGCCTTTTGTTCAGCTCCAGCCCGGCCATAGTCGTGTCAATATACAGCAGAATTTGAGACGACTGCTATAAAGTATAGTTACTTTCTTCAGGCGATATTTTTTTAGCATAGAATAGAAAAATCAGCTTACCTGGGTTCAGCTGAAGCACGGGCGTGGTAAGCAGGCACGTTGGGATTATGGTAACCAGTTGCATGAGGTGCCGGTGGGGCGTGAGTGTGCGTCTGCACCGGAGAGTGCTCCGCGACCACCGGCGGCGCCTGGTAGCTATTCGGGTTGTACCTATCCACAGAGACACCTCGGGTCCTCTCTGGAATAGTCTCTTTTCCATATGAGCTCAAAGGACGACCACGTCCTAAGGTGTTAGTCTTAGGCCATTCCTGAGACACAAACTCTGATTCAAAACTCCTCTCACGCCACGATTGAGGCCGCACCGTCTGGCTCCAAGTAGGAGTCGGCGTGTAGGATGGTTCTGGAGCCTTGGCATATTTAGTTTCGGCTTCCCATGGAGGTTTGACGTTTGTTTCGGTTGTCGTCTGAGTTTGTGACTTTTCACTGAATTCTCTGAGCTCCCTACGCCATTGAGGCTCAACTGTCTCGGAAGGCTCGTTGTTATCGTAGTAGTACGCGGGAGATGGGTCGGGCTGGTGTTGGAATCTGTTATCTCCGGGTATGTACGTGGACTCAGGGACGGAAATGTAACGGCGCTCGTATTCGCTGTAATAGGTCTTACGTCCAGGCATTTTGGGAGGTTCTACGTTAGACACGGGCACGACGAAAGACTGATTTGGCTTAGGTGGTATGTAAGCCGTCGGTGGAGGCTTGTTAAATTTGCTAGTCGGTAGATTCGGTTTCCATCCATTGTTATTAGCAGGTGAAAATGAGCTTGTCTGAGGAGGTGGCTGGTAGTAGTTCTGAGGAGTTTCTGGTGCTACGTATGTGGAGTCCTGTTCCCAGGGAGGTGGCACATAAGACGAAGATGAAAACTGCTGTGTTGTTTTTTGGTAAGATTCTGAAGAGTCTTTGTTAAGATAGTTGTACTGACTCGGTTGGCTTGGTGTTATGATGGTAGGAATTGGGCTCAGAGGCTTAGTGCTGGTGGCCCAGTTAGTTGGCTGAGGTGTGTAGGTAGAGTATGTATTCTGGTAAGTATTTGATGATTTCTCATGCGTGTTCTCAGAGTATGAAGGTTGGTACTGTGGTTGTGCTTGTTGTGGAGCTTGATATTGAGGCTGAGGTGGTCCTTGGTACTGTGGTTGTGGTGATGGTGTGTGATGGTATTGTGGCTGAGGCTGGTATAAAGTCTGATTTTGAGGCTTTGGCTGTGTCCAAGATGGTGCAGCAGCTTGTGTCGGTTGCGGACTGGGCGTGACGTTATTATAAATTGCATTTTCTTTCTGCTGATACCATTGCTGATTTGTAATCTGACTAGGTTTTACATTACTAACAGTAAGAACTTCAGCTTGAGGTTCTTGTGACCACTGTCTTTGTTGCTCTACAGTTTGGTTACTATATTGATAGTTGTTTTGGTAGATATCAGAAGGCACCTGCCTTTCTACGCTTAGTCTCTCTAGCAACAAGCTATGACGTCTCTCCTGCGTTGGTTCTGGTGGATATACAGGCTGATAGGGCCTTGTTGGTTGTGGAGATGTCATAATCTTATCAATATGAGGTGTAAAGTATGTTTTCAAAGTAGGAATACCTTGTTGAGTGATGTCCTCATATGAACGATCCAAAGTTTTAGTCGTCCGGTTGACAGTTACAATATTTTCAATTCTATTTATTTCTGTAAGTAAGCCTGTAGGTTTTTCTGTTACATTTGTAATGATTTCAGTTTTTTCTGAACTCGTTTTGGTCAAAAAGTCACCTAATCCTATGGGTTTTATTTCGACATCTTCTACCTTTTCAAGTGGTACAGATGGCTCTCTTAATGGCACTTTTGTTTCTGATGTTTCTTTTTGCGTTAATGTTTCTTCGTGTACAGCCGGTATCTCTTGTTTGAGTTCTTGCTTTTCCACTAGAATTTCTTGTTTTTCTTCCGTAATTTCTTGAGTCTGTTCTTGCTTGTTATCATTTTCTTCGGAAGTAGCAAGTTTTTCTGTATCTTCCGTAGATTTCTCATCAACTTCTTTCTCTTCTACTTCGATTTTATGTTCAACAGTTTCTACTTCAGTGTTATCTTTGTTTTTAGATTCGGTATCAGGCTCAGAAACTTTATTTTGTGTTATTTCTTTTTCTTCAGCTTCTTCATACTCTTCCTCTTCTTCCACCTCTTCTTCTACTTCTTCTTCTATTTCTGCAGGTATATCTTCTTTGCTTTTTTCAATATGTATTTCTGCTTTTATTTCTTCTTTTATTTCTTCTTTTACTTCTTCTTTTACTTCTTCTTTAACTTCTTCTTTTACTTCTTCTTTTACTTCTTCTTTTACTTCTTCTTTTACTTCGTCTTTTACTTCTTCTTTTATTTCTTCTTTTATGACTTCTTCAACTTCTTCTTTCTCTTCTTCTTCTGGTTCTTCAACTACTTCTTTTTGATGTGGTTCAAGTTTTTCTGCAGGCTGTTTTATTACAAACGTTACTGGTTCTGTTTCTTCAATTTCCTCATCTTCTTCTACTACCTCTTCTTCTTCATCTTGGTCGTCTTGAACTACAACTATCTTTTTACTGGTAGTTGTAGTTGTTTCAGATCGCTCTTCAGTTTTAATGATATTTTCTTGCCCATTTTCTTTAGGTTTAACTAATTCTTCTGTTGATTTTTTCACCACAGTAACTACTGGCTCTTTTGTTACTTTTTCTTGAACTATTTCATCATTTTCCTCCTCATCTTCAACTTCTTCAACTTCTTCTTCATCATCCTCTTTAGGTATTATTGTTGTCTCTGTTTTTGTTCTGATTTCGGTTTTTCCGTCAATAGTTGTTTTAGTAATCGTCTTTTTGACTTCTTCGATGGAACCGTCAGGCAAAGTCTTTTTTGTAACTTCTACTTTAGTTTCTGTCTTAGCTGCAGACTTTTTAGTAGGTAGTTTAATGACAGCTTCAACCTCACTGTCTCCATTTTCAACATTTGATCCATTTAGATTTTCCACGTTGTTCTTGTTTTTAATAACAACTTGTTTTTCAACAACTTTGACTTCTTTCTGAAAAGAAAATTTTTTTTTAAATTAATTATCATTTATTAGATTAAATTATATGTTGTTTAATTGTTTGTTAATATAGTTAGAAAAAAATAATAAAATAACAATCCAGTAATGTAAACTCACGATCATCATGCTAGATAAAGGTGTAGGTATTTTGTTGGTTATAGTTCTTTAACATTGTATAACAAATACATATAACAGATTAAAAATACAGATACATAAACATAAAAATAATAAGTGTACAATGATTTAAGTTGAACCTTTTGATTGTCAGCGCCCTTAAGATCTTCAGCGGGCTTTGACACTTTAGTTTCAGGAGCAAAAGTTGAATAGTCTACAATATGGTTTGCATGTATGTCAATAAGAATTTCTTTATTTTCAACTTCGGTATTGAAGTTACTTTCTGATACAAGATTTCGGTTTTTAACTAGTTCAGTAGGTTGTACAGTTTTTTCATTATCAATGTTTAACTTGTTTTCTTTGTCAATATTTTCGTTAGTGGTCACATCAATTTCTTTAATTTCAATAGTAGGCTTGTAGATATCTTTCAAACTTTCTTTAAATTGATCACTTTCAACATATGGCATAGAAGTTTCTTTTATGTCAATTTCAGGTTTAAATGTTTTCTCAGAGTATATGTCGAATTGGCTGGAATCAAAAGTTGTCTCTTTATCTTGATTTTTTGGTTTAAAACCTTCCCTAGGGTACTCCTGATATTTATTCATTTCTGTAAATGGATTTGGTATGAAAGTATTAGCTGACATATTATCACTTTTGTTGGTTTCATTACGAAGCATGCCATTGCCTGCATAGTTTTTTGGTTGTGCTCGAAAGTATTCAGCATCGTAACTTATTTCCGGAAGTGCAGAAATATATCCATCATTTCCATAACTCGTCGGTGTATACACGTTTGCCGGTGATCCATACTCAAACATCGACACAGGTCTGTTATTGTTTGTCTGTGAGTACGTCGGCGTATTTTTATTAAATGTGTCATATTGTGTCGCGCCGGATGTCATGGAATTGTTTACAAACTGAGACAGCTGTGGCGGTGCCTTTTGTAACGACAAGTCCCGAGGCGGGGCGGGGTTACTTCTCGTTCTGAGCAGCGATTTAGGATTCGCCGGCAGATTGAAGGTGGGAAACACTTGAACTGGAAGACAGTTAAAATTCGGGACGGCGATGGAAGTCAATGGCATCGGTGGTGATTGGACGGACTGCTTTGGTAGCTCTGGAACTCCTTCGTTCATAGCGTTTCGCATGAGACGCGCAGCCATCCGCGAGGACTTGATCTCTGAGAGGTCTAGTCCGCCTGGAGTGTAAGTAAACGGCTTCCGGTCCCGGCTCATCGCGCCGTGTAACGCCGCCGGCGGATTCATCTCGCTGAAATAAATTCCACTTGCTATCAAAACTGTCGTCCATCGATCGATTTATGAAAAATATTAAAAAATATTTTTCAAAATATAAAACTGCCCGAATTTTGGCAATCTGACAACATTGGTAGAAAATAGATGAGAGATACTCACTAGGTCCGATGTTTGCCGCAAAATATTATATTTACTTCCTGCGTTGCAACGTGCGGTCCTCGAGCGTTTGTTTATCCAGTCAACACATTTATATCTGACACTGTAGTGAACGGCACTCGGTTCGAATTCGCATCACATGGAGATGGATCACTTATATTTGTGTGGGAACATGCAGATATGAATCTGGTCGCAGCGGTTAATAATAGCGCGCTTGTAAATGAGGCGGTACATTAGAATCTGGGCAGAGTTGCGCGCGGTCGGCGCGTGCGCCGCCTGCCGCCTACTGCCGGCCGCTCGACACCACTCGTGTATTTTGGTACCGACCCCAATAGCAGCCGCTACGTCCACCATTTGTCTTGGGCGAATCGTCAAAACAACGCCTAACTTCCGACAGTTTCGCGATTATTATTTACTGTTCCATTCATGCTTGAACCGTTTTCGATCTATTAACATGTATGTCAGCGCTAAATTGTTTTGATACCGATGCAGTGAGTGTGCTAAGCGATAGATGTCAGCGGAATGTGCATCTTGCACGCGGTGCCAGCAATAGCAATATCCGTGATGCGCTATCCCAATGCGTTCAGCACGCATTTCTTTGGAATGTCGCGTAGCGTTGCAATGACGCAAAATCCATTAGCTTCGCACACGCTAACTTTGCGAATTCTATTTATTTTATGGTATCAATCAACTAGCGGATCCGATAAGCAGACGTTGTCCTGCCATGCCTAGCAAAGAAAATCTGGATCTAGACAATAGCGCCACCTATTGAATCCAACTATAGCTAAGAACCATATAGGTGACCCTTATATTTATAATTCTTTAGAACAAAAGTATATACAAGTAAAGTTATATGATTATTTACGGGATATTTACCGAGGTAAGGTTGTGGAATGAGCTCCCGATATTTCAGCGCAGTTATATGCACCATGTTATGCCATGTTATGCACCATATATAAGTATGTATAAGTACAAAAGTAGTAGTATATATTAGAACAAAAAAATACAAAAATTACGAATACACGCATACCGGAATTTCATACCTAATTATATGTTTGTATAATATGTATATCAGTCTCTGGCAGCCATATCACAAGCTTTGCTTAGCTTGGGGTCAGGTGACAGTGTTTTTTTTTTTTTTTTTTTTTATAGAATAAGTGGCAAACAAGCAATGGGCCACCTGATGGTAAGTGGTCACCGCCGCCTATAGACACCTACAATACCCGGGGCATTGTCAGTGCGTTGCCTACCTTTGAGGACTCTATTCACCCTTCGTTTGAAGCAGTCCAAATTATATTTCGGAGGAAAAACCGAAGGTGGTAAGCCATTCCACAACTTACAGGTACGTGGCAGAAACAATCGATCAAATCGAACAGTGCGAGTCTTCCACGCATCTATAATGTGCGGGTGGCATTTTTTGCGATGGCGGCCGGTTCGGTGGTAAAACCGGGATGGGGGGATAAAGTCAAAAAGTTCATCAGAGCATTCCCCGGTATAATATCTGTAGAACAAGCTGAGCGAACCAACGTCTCTGCGCAAGCTCAGCGGCTCCAACTTACCAGATAGGTTCGGATCATCGACAAGTCTAACGGCTCTTCTCAGTGTGCAAAAATGTCTCGAAATTTTTATTTACGGGATATACACGGTCAACTTGACAACGGTAAATATTCCTTAAATAATCATAATAGCATTAGTGAACAACCGTGATAGTTTAAAACAGTGTTTTAGAAGCAAATAGGTCATAAGCCAGCAGATTCAAAATTTCGGCGTAGTTCAGTTTTGTGCAAAATAATAATCATACAGTTCTACAAAGAACGGTGGTACTTAGCCGAAAGAAGGTTATTGTACTTATCATTAGTAAAAAACATTAGTTTTACTTTTGAAAACAACCCTGAACTCGCGAAAACCTCCTGCATCTGCTCCATATGTTTCGTTTCGTATGATACATATTATTTTTCTATATTAGCAGATATTTTTGCGTTTTCAGATGAACGTTATTCATAAGGATGAGTACAAAGTCAGCTGTAGAAATGAATCTTGCCTTCTGCATTTCTTCTTGACTCCACTAAACTTGGCTACATTGTCCCTTGCCCTCAAAATCCCTACTACATTAAGTTTATTTAAACGCAACATTAGGCTATTATTTACAACGCATCTGAATACCGTCGGTATTAATGTTGGCTTTATACCAAAACTTCAACATAATATTCAACGGTTTGGGTGATATTTGTGACGTCAGTGGGAGCTGTGACGTCAGATGCAAGTTTGGCGCCGGTGGAATAAATATAAATAATAAAGTAAATTAAAAAAAAAACGACTTCAAGACTAGTTACATGTAAAAACTTAAGCTGAAAAGTAGAAAAATTCTAGTTAAAACAGAGATATTATGTCCTCATCAAAAGTTTAGCTGAATGGTTATTCATATTCACACAAACGAAAACGTCATCTGTGTAGGATAATAGGTATTTTTCGTTTTATATGTTTTTACAAAAAGTGCTGAATCAATTTAGGTAAAATGTATATGGGACTAACTCTGAAGTAGGTATTCATATATATATTCATGTATAGGCGGAGTGATCGCGTAACAACAGTATTTTATATAAATTCTGTTAATTTGTTTGTATGTACAAAAAAACAGTCGGATAGTAAAAAAGTCGGTTAAAAATATTTATTAAATTACTAATCAATGCGTTCATCTAGCGGTTTTAGTCTAACATTATTTCATGTTTTAGTTTGAAGTTGTTGTTTTTAGGGTTCCGTACCTCAAAAGGAAAAAACGGAACCCTTATAGGATCACTTCGTTGTCCGTCTGTCTGTCTGTCCGTCTGTCAAGACTCTTTTTCTCAAGAACCCGTAAAGGTAGCAAATTGAAATTTATACTAAATACTTGGGTCTACGGTTTCTTTCGGCTGTAAAAAAATAAAAGTTGTAAGTCAACGCAATCAAAAGATATGAACGTTTATGTCGCATATTTTGCGATTTCACAGGGGAACCAAAACCTATAGGGTACTTCCCGTTGACCTAGAATCATGAAATTTGGGAAAAAGCAAGGTCTCATAGCACATATATAGGAATAAATCCGAAAGTTATAAATATGAAGGTATATCATTTAAAAATGATTATTTTGCTATTACAAACTTACATTTTGTAGTTGGAATGTATGGAAGAACCTTATTGTCAACTACAAACTTAAGTTTGTCTTTCAATATTTTAACTTCAGTTAGTTTTTTTTTTTTGGTCTCGCGCTCTTAGGGTTCCTTTATGTCGTATATTTTGCGATTTCACAGGGGAATCAAAACCTATAGGGTACTTCCCGTTGACCTAGAATCATGAAATTTGGCAAGAGGCAAGGTCTCATAGTACATATATAGGAATAAATCCGAAAGTTATAAATTTGAAGGTATTTAAAAATAATTATTTTGCTATTACAAACTTACATTTTGTAGTTGGGATGTATGGAAGAACCTTATTGTCAACTACAAACTTCAAAGTTGTCTTCCCAGAGACTGTGGGATCGGCCGATCTGCGAACTAGCATGGAAATCGCTACTAGATACGTGTCCTAGTATTGCAGATCGCGCTCGTATTCTTGCTGTCTCTGTTTGGGAATCGGGACTTTGGTTGCAAGCCATGCCCTCTTTTAACACAGGTAGCCTTTTAGATCCAACCGCATTTCGTCTAGCTGTCAGCTTACGCTTGGGTGCAAGGTGCTGTGAGGCCCATCGCTGTCAGTGTGGTACTGCTGTTGACCAGCTCGGTCACCATGGTCTCTCTTGCTCGAGAAGCGCTGGTCGTATTGGCCGACACGCTAGCCTGAACGACATCATACGCAGGGCACTTTCCACCGCCAATGTCGCAGCTGTGCTCAAACCGAGTGGTCTTGCGCGTGACGATGGAAAGAGGCCTGACGGTATGACACTTGTGCCCTGGAGGTTGGGGCGGCCCCTTGTATTCAACTTGTGTCGATACTTTGGCGCCGTCACATCTTCCTGAGACACAGGGTAGGGCTGGCGCGGCTGCTAATTCGGCAGAGCAGCACAAGCGTCGCAAATATGCTAACCTCGGCAGTGGTTACATATTTGAGGCGTTTGGGGTCGAGACATTGGGCCCTTGGGGACCGGGAAGCTCACCTCATTTTCAAAAATCTTTCAGAGCGCCTGGTTAATGCGACGCGTGACCAAAATGCTGGCGTGTTTCTGGCTCAACGCATTAGCATTGCCTTTCAACGTGGTAATGCCGCCAGCATGTTGGGTACGCTGCCAACTGGTAGTGGGCTTGAGCATTTGGATTGTCTTTAGACCTTCAACGGTCTATGGGCAGTCTAACGGTATTTGTAGTGTAAGTTTTAGCTTGTATTTTGTTTAGTTATTAAAGGCACTTGCCCAGTAAAAAAAAACTACAAACTTAAGTTTGTCTTTCAATATTTTAACTTCAGTTAGTTTTTTTTTGGTCTCGCGCTCTGAGGGTTCCGTCTAACGGAACCCTCAGAGCACGAGTCCTACTCGTACTTGTCCGGTTTTTTTTTTGGTTGGCGCGGTGTTTGCTTGTCTTCTAATTTTACTGTATTTTTTTTTTAGTCTTGGTCTATGCAACCAATATTTGTTTTTACTTTAATTATATATTTTTTAAATGGCTTGATGTTTAAAGTATCATTTCTATACTGCCGTGGCATACAAATATATTAGAGGGGAAAATATATTAGTGGGGACTAATATATTTTCCTCACTAATATATTTTACAAATATATTATCCCCATTAATATATTTGTTATTTTAGTTATATTTCGGTATTTCGGTACTTGTAAATAAAAAAATAATGCTGCTGCAAGCTCATTCAATGAGAACGGATGGTCCGTTTTTTTTTAAATGTTCATTGTAGTCCGTATACGATTTTAAGAAAAAGAATAATTTAAAAGTCGCTCGGATAGTTAGAATTTTTTGGAAAAATTAAAGTTCTTTTTAAATATTTTTTTTGTATGAACTCGATATCATAATAAAACCATATTTTTATCGCAATTTTTGCGATTATTTTATTGATTTTCTGTAAACAACATGTTCTTGATTAAAGGTAACTAACTAGTCAAATTAACCAAATAAAAAAAAAAAGTTTAAACGCTTCTAAATTTTTAGCCGGTCAAAGTTGCGTGAAAATTTATCGCAGAGTTACCACCATTTTTCGACATCAATAACTTCAGATACACTCTTATCAAAACTGCTAATCGTTCAGCTCAGCGATCCCATTCGTACAAACTTTAGTACCTTAAACTTAACACATGAAAACAGAGAAAACAGATAAAACCCTCCGACCTTGACTCCAGTCTCTAGCTGTATATTACTCTTCATTAGCTCCGCGGCCCTTGAGCTCAGCTTAATGATTCAGTTTGAGAGTTTATTGTGTCTGTGTAACAAATATCCTAGGCAGGAGTAAGTGTTACAAAGGTTTATTCGTTCATTTTCACGTCCTGACGATAATAAATTACTTTAGTTTACAGGTTCGTCTATTTTACCATATTTTACACTAGTTGTTTGCCTCGAACTGTGATCTTGCAACCCCTTATCATTTGTATTTGTATTTGTTTATTAAATTAGCACGGCTTTACACCAATTACACTAATTACATACATTAATATTAAATAAAGATAAAAAAGATAAAAAAGAAGATCAGACATCATCATCATCATCAGCCAGAAGACGTCTACTGCTGAACAACAGCCTGCCATCTGCATCAACGGGATGCCCGCCAGTCCCACGACTCTCACAATGTCGTCGGTTCATCTAGTAGGAAGCCCACCTGCGTCTTCCGGTTCGTGGTCTCCACTCAAGAAACTTTCTTCCCCATCGGTTAGCGGTTCTTCGAACGATGTAGCCCGCCCATTGCCACTTAAACTTGCACCTTTTTTCGCGACCTGATTAATTGATTGATTCGATTTTGCCCATATTTTTAACTAGTATCTACAATCGTCTAAAATAAATATATATTTTATCAGCATTCAAGCGTTATTGTTATTACTTGTACTTGGGCCGAGTTTAATTTTTACTTTTTTACCAAGTTTCGTCAAAACCGGACGATTAGTTTCCGAAAAAATATTAACTGTACTGTGTTCAAAAGTTATTTTAAAATGTATTATTAATGATCTAATTGTGAGTAAGCTAAGCTAATCATCATAATCATCATCATTGTCAGCCTATCGTTTTTCCACTGCTAGGACACAGGTTTTCTATCAGGGATTAGGGTAGGCCCTTATACACCACAACTGGCCCAGTGTATGTTGGTAAATATGAACTGATGTTTTACAAGCTAATGAAATGGCCAAACTTTAAGTGCGTTTTTCTATAGAAAAGCTCATTTTTCTTCGTGATTTAAGTGTTTCCACAGTAAAAACCATTCATAATGAGTACAATAACGCCTTTCGGTTTAATAGCACCGTTCCGTATAACCCTCTCCAAGCATCGTGCCAGTTACAAAACAGGCTAAGTAAATACTTGAAACTAACGGTTACTGTTAGTTACTAGACAATAGAAAATACGATTCCTGTACAAAGAGGAAATTACAAGATGCAATGGGAAATTGAATCGAGATCGTGTTACTTACTTTTACTTCAGTCTTTGCTGACTCCGCTGTAGTCGCCATTCTGGAAACAAGAGAAAATGGTGTATAGAATGATAACAATTTTTTTTCTTTGGAATAATATTAGTTTCTAAAACGAAAAAGCACGCTTATGTGACGTGTTAAATCATCATTATCAGTCTATTATGTTCCCACTGCTGGGACACAGGTCGTCTCTCAGAAAGAAAGAGGATGGGCCCTTATCCACCATACTGGCCCAGTGCATGTTGGTGAATGTCACTTGTCTTTGAACTATTGAGGTCCTTAGACATACCGGTTTCCTCACGATGTTTTCCTTCACAGTTTTTTAGCGATGGCATCGAGGAATGCACATAACTTTATTTAAGTACTAAAGCGTACTCTATCGTAGACCGCATCATCGCTTAACATAAGGCGAGTTGGCGGCCAATAAGTACCATTTTTTTTTTTTTTAAATAGATGCAGGGGCTGCAGTACTGAGGATCGAACCGCTTGCCTAGTGCCTTGCCTACTCAAAGCCGCCCAAATGTGTGTAATTATATGTCCATCGTTTGCAGGTTAGGTTCTTTAAACTTTAGTTTTGAGAGAATTGAATAATTATCACCAATGATATGAAAATTTCAAAATGAGAGACACGCTCACAAATCGGTTACAACACCGCCAGTTAGCATGACAGATCGATTTGCAGAATCAGTCCCTAACTCAAGCGTACAACCGTGTCTGTCGTCCCTTTTATCTTCTATTTCAAACGCGGAAGATTTTAGTTATTTTAGAACCGATTGTCATAAAAATCATAGAGCTGAATATCAAGAGAGGGATCAAACACTGTGTTTAGTTGATTGAAAAATGTACGCCATCTGATGAAATATCAACGTCGCATTGTAACGTGCCTTTATGTTTTATGAGTTTAAAGGAACTAGCTCCGCGCGGCGGTTACACTCGCTTTTGACACGAGGCGTATTTCCTTATTTCAGGATACAAAGTAACCAATGTGTTTAACCCTAAGCTACCTTATTCAAGCTAATTTCATCTAAATCCGTTCAGCCGTTATAGAGTTAAATGCGGTCAAACATACACATCTACACACAAACTTTCGCCATTTCACTATTTAATAATGGCATTATTTGTGGTTATTTATGTTTGCTCAGAAAATGACGTGATGTGCAACAATCGCGCACCAACGAAGTCAGGCCGTTGGCTGACTAACTTCACACTGGTGCGCAGTATAATTGTACGCACCACTGAATTAGTACCATTGGAATAATTCATTCGCCTCGTCCATACTACATAAGTCAATGATAAAAATGCATACAAATAGACGCGAAAGAATTTTTATGCGTTCCTTCTGTCTTCTCGTTTGTAAAAAGCAATTTAGGTGTCTAAAGTGTTCATAAATCCAACAACTGGTCAGCTGTAAATTTATTTTTGTTTAGATATTTAATTTTCTCTTGGGGTTATAAATGTTCCATGGAATTAGGTGAAGAGTTAAGTCTGATTTTTACTGAGTCAGAGTGATCTATGAATTACTATTTAAGACACTGTTTAATGCAAAAGTATAGCCATTTCAAAACATGTACACATGTTTCAACTTAATTTTTAAACAAAAATATGTATTTTTCAGTTCTTTAGTTAGTTTTTACAACCACAAAAATGCATATTTTTTTTATTTGAACAATTTCGTTTTTATTTTCTTATGATTATTTACTATTGATTTCACGGTTGTTCCCATATCAACAGTTCTTCATAATTATGAGTACAATTACCTCCTTTCGGCTTAATACCACCGTTCCCTGTAAGCCTATTTACTACAAAAATATAAGAAGACTAATGTTCGTTTAAAATTACACCGCACCTATAATGATAAGGCAGGAAGGAAGATACGAACCTATTAAATTACTCGTATAGATAAGTATGTCAATCTTGAAGAATGTTTTATTTTATTTTATTGCTTCACTAAATTGGCCGAAACGTCTTCAGATTCGTTATCTTATATACATCTTACGGATAAGAAGATGGAATTAACCTAGGTTTACCCGGGTTTACTTGGAACCACCCAAGGATTTTGGGTAATGTCCGAATAATCATTGAAATAAATTTCGTTTCGGGATTTACCCATACTCACCTAGGTCTACCCAATGCAGACTGGGTAATTTTAGAAAAATTTGTGAAATTTAGGTTAGGTTAGTGCGGAGCCCAAGCGCTTTGTGCCACGTGTTTAAAAATGATGCAACACCTTACATTACCCAGCCAGTGTTGGGTAAACCTAGGTGTGTAGACGCCGAAAACAAATTAATTTTAAGTGTAATATTCGGACTTTACCCAAAAAGCTTGGGTAATACTATATAAGTAAATTTGGGTAAACCTAGGTTTACTCAATCTTCTAGCATTACCCGTAACATACATATAGCAAACATGGCAATGCACGACCTCCTAGAAGTGAACACTGCATGCAATGACGTAATGATGACCTATGAACTTATAAAATACTAGATTTTTCCCGCGGCTACGCCCGCGTTGTGAGCAAAACATATACAGGGTTACTGGTAATCTGTAAGCATCATCCGGCTTCAATACGTAAAAACAAACAATTTGTTTTACAAATTAACAAACTTCACGAAAAAAATAGCTTCTTCATATATAGCTGTGTTTTATCGACAGATAATATTTTTTGTATGGAACGGCCGATTATTTTTCGTCGTCGTGAAACAAAAGTTGTTTGATTTCATGTGCTGAGAGCCGCCTTGAAGAGAATGCTTACTAATGACAAGTAACCCTGTATACCTATATACTTATGTCACTCAGAAATATAATAGCTATCTATTACCGAAAGAACTTTTAAAATCGGATCAGTAGTTCCGGAGTTAACCTCGAACATCAGCACTTTACCTCTTTATAAAATTAGTGAAGTGTAGATTAATCCGGAAAACATATTGTATCATTCACTCCTTTAAAAAACCAGTTCTATAAAAACGTATTCTCAACTTGAATCTTAAACTCTTAATGGGGTATATTAGACGCTTATTAAGATCATTAGTCTGTAATCTTCACAAATTTTTACTCCTGGCAATCCTGGACAATTTCGACGACTTCATTTTTGCCGTTTCTTTGTTATTTTCCCGAAATTCTCTCTCAATTATGCCTTTAATTAAAAGGTCGATTAAGAAATTACGAAGTAAGAAGCGAAACTTAAGTAAATTGAGCTTTTCTGAGAATCCAAATATTTGTGTAAGAAGAATTTTTATGGTATTTATTTTGCACGTGCCATATTGAGACGATGACATCAAGGTCTCAAGATGACTTATCCGCAGGTCATGCGTGAAGTAGATTAGCCTGAGATAAGGAAGGGAGAGGGTGCCTATAAATTCAAGGTGAAGGATGCGAAGACAGAGATATTTAAATGCAATTATGCAAATGTAAAAGATTTAGCAAACTACCTAAAAGATAACGTCATTATCTTCTACGAAAACATCATGAATCAACCCTATCACTCTCCAAACTGCATTTTGTCTATTCTCAAACGAATGCCGGTAGCAAATCATCTTCATCCAGAGCGCATTAGGCAAGTCTCCAACACTTTAACAGTAGGGCATTAACCCCGTTTAAGCGTTATCACAGACGTGGCAAATGGAACCCATCATGGCATAATAAACTACTTTTTTCGCATGGAATAGGCTAAAAATAGTAGACAAATCAAGCGCAGAGGCGCCAGTGTGGTTGCCATTAGACATGCTGTCAGATTTGAGGAAATTTGGAGCAATCTATGAGGATGACAGGATTAAATAAATTTTCTTTTCATATTATTTACTTTTTGGAGGAACATTCTGTTAGCACGAATATTCGTTACACGCAAATAGAACGGAAATGAGAAGAAAAATCTGTTACCAGGCATTCGTAGTGAACCTTGATTGAACATTCTTATTTAGATCAACGCGTCGAACTCCGCATCACAGTTGCTAACTGATTTTGAATAACTGACGTTTCATTTATATGGGTGCAACTGGCTACAACAAATTTCTTACAAAAATGTCTTGACAGCCGTGCTAATATCAACAAATAAAAAAATTAATTTCGACGCTGATATATGGTATTCGATACCTACTTATATGACGAAGTGAAAATTCGTACTTCGCCAACTGATGACGAAGCGGTATCACCTTAAAAGGCTTTAGCTTGCCCCGTGGGCATAACAATAAAAGACGTCAAACAGCCCAACTGTGTGCATGGAAACATTGTAAAACGTATATTGAAGTAAATGTATATAATGTATATTGGAGTAAGTTGTATTTCACATAATACATGCTTAGTTCCAAGAAAATAATCAAAGAAATCTTAGAATAGAATTATTTAGAATCTTCTTTTATTCAATATAATATAAGCGAATCCTTGACACTAAAGGAGATTACCTGTATTCTACTATATAGTCAATACCTTTCCAGTGATGGGGTAGCTTATATTGACTCACTTAATAGTCATCAACATCATCATCATTTCAGCCGTATGACGTCCACTGCTGGACATAGGCCTCCCCCATCGATGTCCAAAAGGGCCGGTTGGAAGCGGCCTGCATCCAGCGTTTCCCTGCGGTCTCTTTTAGGTCGTCTGTCCATCTTGTGGGTGGACGTCCTACGCTGCGCTTACCGGTCCGTGGTTTCCATTCCAGAACCTTTCGGCCCCATCGGCCATCTGTTCTGCGTGATATGTGCCCTGCCCACTGCCATTTCAAATTGCTAATCCGGTGGGCTATGTCGGTGACTTTCGTTCGTCTACGGATCTCCTAAAAAGTTATTAAGATAATGCCTAATTCCAAAGGACTTTGCTAATGACAAATTTACCATTGCTATTATTAGTAAGGTAGTCTAAGCAGCCAGAAAATTATTGACCACGTCACGAGTATATCAGATTTGTTTTCTTTTATGTGGCGTCTCTAACTAAGCTATCGGCGTTTACACCGAATAATAGTAACTCCCACGAAATGTGGAGGAAAAATCTCCACTGAAAGGCAAATGCTGTTCCATGAAATAGGTTGGGGCAAGCTTCTTCGATAGCCTATGCATAATATCATACGGCATCTGCTTGTAACGCAGATATTTTTACTTCTTTATCGTTTTAGGTTAGCGGTCCGACATTTTTAATCTTTGTAGTATATTTTTCTAATGATCTTGTGTAGCTTTTCTGGGTTATTGGATGTCTATTGACATTTGAGATGCAAATATTGGATTTAGTGTGTGAAATAAATAATAATATTGTGTACTTTTTTATTTGTACATGACAAATGTCTAGTGTAATTCCGCTTCTACGTCGTTGCTTCGAATACAATAAGGATACAAGGACGATTCGACGTATAAATCGTCATATACAAATGAAATATGGACTTCCGCAAAGTGACGTCTGATTCAATTGTGTATTTTTTTTATTATTTTTTTACTTTTAAATGTTAAAGTTTGTTTGATGGTCGACAAAGGCGTAGGACCCGGGTATGTCCTAAAAATGCGACCAGAACCACCGGGGGATGGGCAGCATCATCCTATTTGTGAAACACAGTGAACGTACTGCGATCCCCAAGCCGCCTGCCGAGCGTGGTGATTATGGCAACACCCCTCTCTAAGAGGGAGGCCTTTGTTCAGCAGTGGACGTTAACTGGCTGATGACGAGAGGCTAGGCGTAAGACCACAGCTAACCTGATGTTAAGTGACGGTGTGGTCCAAGGTAGTAAACACGCTCAGCTTGGTATAGGAATTGGCTCTCAAGTGAGGCTGTCGGAACACACCGTTCGTTGTTTATTGATTTGTCATCCTTGCATGGATTATAGTTCGAAGACTAAATTAGAGTAATGTAGGTTACTTTATATCCCTAAAAATACGATTCCCAGAATAAATGAGAATCTATGCGAGTAAAACCATTAGGTAGGCTTATAAGTCGGTAAAATAAAATTCAGAAATGGTATTTTAATCCAAATTGTGGGATTTAAACTATGTATATTTTGTTTTCAAATATATCCGATTACGATATAATCTCGGTGTATACTATAGCATAGTTTTTAATCTCCGCAGTTAAAACTGAAAATGGAATTCAAGTAAATTACTTTGTCAGTAAAAAGTTTCAATTGTAAAATATTATTGGCTTGAAGTTTGGGTTGGAACTTGGAAGTTATAAAACTTTGTAGCAATGTTGCAGACAAGTTGGTATTTTCATATCTCTTTGGGATTTATGATTCTAAATATAGATTATTCTAAATGTGATACAGGGTGGGTCTGAGTGGTACTAAGTCATAGAGGACCTCAACCTATCTGACCAACCCTAAAATCGTGTCAAAAATTAGCTGTCCCGTTGCAAAAAAGGTCATTGATTCAACGACAACCAATGTTTTTTTGCGGCTTCAGGCTTACTGGTATAGTCAAAATAGGTCGGTCCTCTGACACCTAGCTGCCACAGATCTATCTCTTTATATTTACAACGTGTATGTTTGTGGACTCATATAATTAATGCTTTTAATAGAAAAGAGCGGCAAACAGGCAGGCGGTCCGCCTGATGGAAAGCGGTAATCGCCGCCTATGGACATCTGCAACACTAGCGGCATTATCGATGCTTTGCCAGCCTGGAGAGATGTTGTACCCCATTTCAAAGATTCCATTTTGAAGCTTGGCGGAAAGACGGGGTAGACCTTCTGGGGAAGGACATTCCACATCTTGCTTTTTTTAGGGTTCCGTACCTAAAGGGTAAAAACAGGACCCTATTACTAAGCTTACATTGTCTGTCTGTCTGTCCGTCCGTCCGTCTGTCCGTTCGTCCTTGTTTTCACTGCGAGATTGTGACTCTATAGGAATTTTATCTCGATGGTTGATATACAAACGTTATAAGTATAACAATATGCCGTCACAGTACAGAAGACATAATAGCACACTGTCTAATATTTAAACCAAAATAAATATCTCTCAAAGTTTTCGTGTATATCTTAATATAAACTTTTCGCATTTACTGCTACTCAGTCTAGCGTACCGTGTATGTACCGTATACACAAAATGTTTTGACTGAATACTTTGTTGGTAAAGGATCACCCAACCCTATATGAAATTGTATGTAGATCAGTTATAACATAAAGTTATATGATTATTTACGGGATATTTACCGTGGTAAGGTTGTGGAATGAGCTCCCGACAGCTCATGCCCTTGTGAGCTTAGTGAACAACCGTGATAGTTTAAAACAGTTGTAACATATTTTTGGGGACAACAAAGCTATAAAGGTACTTGTCAAACTGTGCTAGAGTCGTAACAATTTAAGAAGAGATATCGTATATAATGATGTTTTAAATGTTTATCGGGACTTATCACGTATTATTTAATTAAGGTAAAAATATGTACCTTTTGCCTTTATTTATATAAGAGATACCTACAAAGATTTCATACCGATTCTGAGCGATTTGTACGTAACTTCACATTGCATGTATTTTATTTTTCGTGGAATGAGGTAGTTTATAGGTTGGTAAATTATTATGCTTATGTTGCCGGGATGAACAGATGCTTGCTTGTGAAATTGTAATACAGGTACCTAAGTACTTATTTGTAAACGTTAGGTGTATTAATTATTTTTTGTTTTCTTTTATTTTTAATATTTAAATTTATTTTAGTTTGCGCTATTATGTTAGTGCGTATAGTGAAGCTTAGTATCGATACAAACAGCTTAGTTTTTCGATACTAATTTAAATTAATTATGTGTTTAAATATGAAATAAATGAATTTAAAAAAAAATAAAAAAACCATACTACGTATGTTATTTAATCTTAGCTGACCTAGTTTAGATTAGCAAAAACTCCCCATACATATTTTTTTACCTTTTTTTGTAATATTTGGTGTGAACAATAAAGAGTTTATCTATCTATCTATATTTTTTACAAATCATCATCATCATCAGCTTTCAACAGTCCACTGCTGGATATAGGCCTCTCCCAATGCACGCCACTGAGCTCGGTCGGCAGTTCTTTGCATCCAGTTCCTACAGAGATAGCCCGTTGGTCCAGTCCAAGGCAGGTTTACTACGAACCTGCCTTCTGATCTTGGGGGCGTGGGTTCGATTCCCACCTAGGACAAACATTTTTGTGATGAACATTTGTGTTTGTTCTATATCTGGTTGTTAATATCTATATAAGTATGTATTTAAAACTATATAATATGTATGTATACCAGTCTCTGGCAGCCATATCACAAGCTTTGCTTAGTTTGGGGTCAGATGACCGTGTGTGAAAAAATGTGCCGAATATTATTGGAGTTTTAGGAAGGATTCCTATTTTTTTGAAAATAATATATAGCCTATGTCACCCGGGGATAGTGTAGCTTCCCAACAGTGAAAGAATTTTTCAAATCGGTTTAGTATAGTTTCGGAGCCTATTCAATGCAAACAAACAATCAAATCTTTTCTCTTTATAATATTAGTATAGATAACAACTTAGGAAAATATTATGCTGAAGTTCTGCAAGTTTCATCGCCAGTCTAAACTTAACTTTATAATCTCCAACCTAAAAAAATCTTAGTTTTAGTTGAACTAGTTTACTGTAATATAACTTTCAACGCTTTCTTTATTGGTTGTTATACATTTATACGAACGGTGATATAATAAATATGATTTTCAGCTCAAGGATAAAAAAATAGGTTACGTTAAATTGTAGTTTATGATGCTTGGACATTCTTTAATCTATTTCCAACCAAACATTTTTCAAATGATATAAAGTTTTGTTTATCGTGACCACGGTCAACATAATTTATCAAAGCCGAAGGAAACATATCATAAGCTTAGAGGTGCTTCTATATCACACGAGAGGTGTGTCTATATCATATATATAAGTATACGGGGAGTTCTTGAGTTCTTGGGGAGTTAAGGAATGTCTTGCGATAGCTTCCGATGTCTAGCGTCGCATGCGTTTATGTTCCCCGTGTGCGTTCATTCGCATGAGTTCGCTCGCGTTCAATAAGTCTGTTCACACATTTTAACAGACTCAAAAATTTAATTAACAGAATAAACTCATAAATAAGAGACTATTGTCAACAACTCATAGCTCATACCATCAGGCCAATGATCTTCTCATCTCAGCTCTTGGCATAAAAATCTCAGTAATAAAAATCATGACACCCTTTTATGCCTCTACGTAAATTATTAGTTGTGATAAAAGTCACCTACTCTAGCTTATTTATGCTCTACATTGTATACCGACGCTATGATTTATGGTTCTGTGTGAAGTTATGAACCTAGTTTTATTGTTACGTTCTTAGATTATTTCGCACTGTTATAAACTTGGGATATTGTTGGAGTTTGGTATTGGCCGGATTGGCTCAGTGGTAGCGCCTTTGCCTCATGAGCTGGAGGTCCCGACTACGATTCCCGGGCAAATTTTAGAATTTATAAAAAAAAACTGCTCTGCGGGTCTTTTGAGTTGTACATGTCTTTGTTTGTGTTCTATTATTCCTATTCCTGTTTGTGCTCTAGCGTTATCAAATTTCACACTACTAATAGGTTATTTGACTGTATTAAAAATATAATTCATGCGGGTGTTATCCTAGCAGATAATTATTTTAAAATAAATATACAAAAAACTAAAAAAAAAAAAAAACTAAAAATACAAAATAAATATATGATCTTCAACATGTATGGCGAGAAGAACTCGTTTGCTTATGTGTGATGACACTAATGTCACGTGGCCCCATAAATGTCAATGGGAGCTTACGCGGAAGTTTAATAATATGAATTTTGATCTGCCATTTAAAAAACAAATACTGAAAATTATGAGGATTAAATCACAAGATTGCTTTATTTTAATACAAAAATCAATTTAAGATGGTTACCGAAAATCAGTCAAATACCCTATTATTACTTCGAAACTTATACAAACACTCACAATGCTTTTCACTTATAATAATAATAAAAAGGTGAAACATAATATAAATATAAGAAGATCCTTGTGCAAGCGAATCATACTTAACATTATAAATGAGAAAGTGTGTTTGTTTGTTCCTCTATCACGACGCAACAGAGCAACGAATCGGCATGATTATGCAAAGAGATTTCTTCCTGCCCATTTTACTATTGGACAGCCAGAGCGGGTACGAAAAGGCAACGTTTCATGGTCGTTATCTCTAAAACCCGTACGAAGCGCTTTGATTCCACTTTAATTGGAAAAACCGCTAGTCTGTGAAGCGTACTGTCAGAATGGGTTTTCCCCAATAGTTACAATCTGGGTGTTTTCAAATCGTAAGTGAATCGGTTTCTTTTAGGCAAGCGTGCTCCACCGTAGACCGCATAATCGTTTAACATCAGGCGAGGTGGCGGTCAAACGCTAGCCTATTAATAAATAAATAAAAAATATAATTGTAGGGCTACAGGATACTTTTTATCCCAAAATGTACGTTTCCTGGGGGAATGTCTATGCGGGTGACACCGCGTGGCGCAGCTAGTACATATATAGATACAGATTTGTATTCATGCCAGAATCTAAATTCTATCTATTACGATTATTACGTATTTGATATAGATATCTGAAATGGCATTTGATACGGTTCCAATAAATAATTATGCATAAGCTTCAATATTTGGACGTGTATTTGAAAATTGTGGTGAACATACCTACGAGCAATGACTGTTTTAAAAAGGGGGAAGACGCGTGACATCCAAACATTGTACCTAATAAATATGGCTCTGTTTCGGCTCGAATCAGCGGCGACGTTGACGTCTACACTGTAAACGTCAACTTCACTGCTCCATTAGTCACTACACTAGACCATAGAAGTGACATTTAAAGAAAATTAAGTTAATTGTTTTTAAGTATTTACGAGTGAAAAGTAATGCCGTGAAACTTGTTTCTAGTCTTCGAACTGTTGGTGCACCTTGTGAAAACGCAGGAAGTAATACTTGCTGCTTAATTTCACACAATTTTGACAAGTAATTCACGTGCTATCAAAACGACAGTTCGATTGTGACTGAAGTTGATTAGGCCCGTGAGCCTAATTTGTGCGGTCCACGTCAAGAAGTTCGTCCCGTATCTTCCCCTATTTACATCAATGCCTACGAGTTATAATTACGATTTTCAGTGCAATGCCAAGTAACTTTAATTAGCTTGATGACGGGTAATATCTAGTATGTCTTTGAACTTTTCAAATTCTTGTGCATACTGGTTTCTTAAAGATGTTTTCTTTCATTGTTAAAAAAAACAGACTAATAGGTCCACCAAATCAGCAATACACTTTGACGCAAATTAATTAATACAAATAATTAATCAAAATAAGAATTAAGTAGGTACAATGTCAACAGTAATATTATGAAATAAAAATTAAGTAAAAATTATAAAAAAAATAGTAAATAGCAATGGGCAGGCCACATCGCTCGAAGAACCGTTAACCGATGGGGAAGAAAGGTTCTTGAGTGAACACTACGAACCGGAAGATGCAATGTATAGGTAGGACTCCCACTAGATGGACCGACGACATTGTGAGAGTTGCGAGCATCCAGTGGATGCAGATGGCAGGCTGTCGTTCAGTGTGGAGGTTATAGAGGGATGCCTATGTTCAGCAGAAGTCTTCTGGCTGATGATGATGATAATGATGATGATGATAATGATGATGATGATAATGATGATGAAATGTACAAAATGGAATGGAAATAAAAATCAATAAAATTAAATGTCAAGTTACTAATCATTACTATATTATTTATCCCTACGGATATTTAGCCGAACTGCATGAGCAAATTACCAACCAGATGTAATTCGTACGCGCGACCAACGTCAACGTAGGAGGAAACCAAGCCTTATCGTTGTTTTAGGCATCAAAACCAAACCCTTCCTAAGAAAAGCACGACCGCTACAAGAATTTGCACAGAATATATTTCGGGTCATTTTTCACACACGATCATCTGACCCCAAACTAAGCAAAGCTTGTGATATGGCTGCCAGAGGCTGATATACATACATATATAGTTTTAAATACATACTTAAATAGATATTAACAACCAGATATAGAACAAACACAAATGTTCATCACATAAATGTTTGTCTTAGGTGGGAATCGAACCCACGCCCCCAAGCTCAGAAGGTAGGTTCACTACCAACTGGACCAACGGGCTATCTGTAATATTCCCGTAATTTCATCAGCTGCAGAAGCTTCGCATTACATCCGTTTAATGTACCGAAAGATAATGCGTTATTGTTCGAATCATTTTAGATCTCTGGCCTCTTGCCACGGACAACATAAGAGATGTAACACGACAGACTTTGGCCGGATGTCAGGATTTTATGCCGGCTAAAAGCGTATCCGGCCTGTCATATTTTTGAAAATAATTGTTATGAGTTGTTGTTTTCAGTCTGTTCATTATTGTTTTTTGTAATATTAATAACTGAATTCAATAGACACGAAAAGACCTGTTAAAATAATTGAAATTCTCTGCTGAAATGAAATGCCTTAGCAAGACCAGATTATATAAATATATTTCATGGGCAAATTTCAATTTCTTAAACCATTCTATGTGGTTTATATTTTCTAGCTGCATAAATTACAAAAAATACGCGCCGAATTGAGGACCTTCCTCATTTTCTGAAGTTTGATAAACCAAGCTATTTCAAATGATTATGATTTGTACTTCTAATTCTGAAAGTGTAAGCTTGTTACAAAATAGACATTATAATTTAGATGCCAACGACGGGTTATTTTAGTGCGTGTTTGTGTCTACTGCAATGACAAACAAATTAATAAGACATAATCTACGGCTGCACTCGTTATTTTAATCCAGAACGTCCTTAACATCTTTATATTTGTGGGACAATGTATTTTGGGATGGACTCCAAATGTTTGTCAACATGAATTTCCAATAGCTATAATTATCTACAGACGCTTGAATTTGGCCTGTTATTTTTGCTACATTCCGCGTAAATAATATTTACGTTCCAACCCAATTTCATTACACTCGGCTGAAGATCACGTGAAATGTATGGAAACAGTATTTTTTGCCGGACAAATTTTATACGCACCTTTTATTATTGTGTGCACAAAGCTTAACGTTTGACGTGTAACGTTTTGTTTAGCCGCTAGCATACTTAAAATTGAAGAAAAAGAAACAAAAATATGGAAACATTTGTGGTATTCATTCATTTTGAACGTTTTTTATAATTAATATAAAAAAGTTTAGTTAGTAGTTTCTGAATATATAGTAAAGCATTGATCGCTGCCTAACCGGTAATACTAACAATGTCGTGAACCCACCATGTCCACCGTCTTCTCAATCACCACCCTTTTGGCAAGAAAGAACGAACAAAGCGGTTATGAAAAGGAATTTTTGAATTTTTTTTTTACTACGGAGGGCTTTCATGATCACACTTGTACAATTATGTAAAACATACCTTCCACTCCCGATATTTCACTTCACAAAAACTTCATACATAAACGCAAATTTTAAGACTTTTCAATAGTTATTAAAGCAAGCGTTCACGTCTTCGACTTTAAGACTTGTGCACAAGCATGTGGTTTCTTCTGAACCTAAAACAAAACTAATCAAGAACTATAAGAACTGAATGCCTTACATTGGCTGTGAGCTAATTTCAGCATCCAAAATGAAGTGTTTTTGGCTCCTCAAACCCAGCTAGTTAATCTTGAACATTTTATGTAGATTGACTGCACTCTGTACTCTTGATTATTATTTTCGCCTTGAAAGTGCACTAGGTGCGTCCTGCAGTTTCAGCTACGATATTTCTGTCTGTCAACTACCAGAAAATAAGTAATCACTTCCTTTTTATATGTTTGACGGCGTTTAAGCTCAGCTTGCCTGAGTGCCTAGTTCGAGTTTTTCGAATCCAGTTTTTTTTTTTTTAAGTTTAATTCTAGGCTTTTATTTGACCGCCAACTCGCCTGATGTAAAGCGACGATGCGGTCTACGATGGAGCATACTTGCCTAGAAGAAACCGATTCACTCGTCATTTGAAGACACCCAGATTGTAACTACCGGGGAACACCCATTCAGGCAGCGCATTCCACAGACTACCAGTACGCATAATAAAAGTGGAATCAAAGCGCTTCGTACGGGTTTTCGGAATATCAACCATAAAGCGGTGTCGATTTTTTGTGCCCGTTCTGGCATTCCGATAGAAAAATGAGCAGAAGGGAATAAAAAAAATTGCCTACTCGATCGCAATGATTTGTATGAAATAAGAGCAGTGCATCTACATGGCGCTAGATGGCGCTGCTCTTACTTCATACAAATCGTAGTTAACGTTAACGCGATCGAGTGGCATAACCATGTTTTGCAGTCAATCATAACATACCAAATAAAAAAAAACTTTCAATTTGACGGGAAAAGTACATCACAAAATGATGTTAGCATTTTACTTCGTTTACTTAAACGATAATTACTTCATTTGGTAAATGGTGGTTTAGTAGTTTTGGTATATGATAGACCTCAAAACATGGTTTTGTAATTTTTTGAAAAACATTCTGATTTTATATCCGAACTAGGTAACGAACGAACGAACGAACTGAGTAACTCTGACTCTGGCTGTTTGTTCGCTTTAAACGAGTAAGTGGCTAGGCATTATCTTAACGAAATTTGGCAGAATTTGATACTCTAAAAGCGAAAATAACTCCGCCTCTCTGTCTGTTTGTTTGCATTCCATGACTGAACGGGCCGATCTTAACAAAATTTGGCAGAATAATAGTTTATATCATAAGGATGGACAAAGGGTCCTTTTTTTCCCCAGAAATTGCGGAAAAAACTGGAATGCCATCGCGGGATTTAACATATCTTCAATAATGTGATAATGTGCAAGCGATGATTTGTTGAGTGAAACACACAATAAAGAATTTTTCATCCCCCCACCTCGGAAAGAGTATTTTTGTTCTTCGATATCTGATTGCAAACGTCGTTTTTTATCCGCTAGAGGTTAAAGTAAAATATAATTTAGAACATGGTGTGCACTAAATTTGTGAATTCAAAACATCATTAAACCTATTTACTTCTACCTCCATGGTGCCGAATGTATCATACAACCTTTTTTAATTTGTTAAAAACTCAGACTCGGAACCTTCTTGGTGTACTTTATTTTAATTTGCTTTGCGCGCGCCATTTTCTTTTCACGCCATATTGTAAAAACCTTAGGTTAAAAACAAGAAACTTGAAAACTAGAGAAAAACCTAAAATGAGTGATTTTAGTGACGAGGAAGTTTATTTGACGTCAACAGAATTGACTGAAACTGTTAATAATGCGCAAATGTTTTTTTTTTCTGAAAAGATATGTGTTGCACTCGAGTGCAAAGATTTTTCAACTCGTGCTCTTTTGATTCCTACGCTAACGCTCAAGATTCTAGCTATTGAATCCTTCGCTTGCTCGGTCATCAAAATTGAGCACACGGTTAAAAAGCAACTTTGCATTCATGTATAACAAATAACTATAGAATGTTCATTATTATCAGTAGGATAACATGTTTTAAACGTTTATCGGGACTTATCACGTATTATTTAATTTAGGTAAAAAATGCGTGTGTAAAATGTGTTCAAATCGACAAAGTTTAAAAATTACTAGTAGGATAACAGTAGCTATTGACAGCCGGTAGTAAGAATAGGTCGACAGTTAAATTGTAATAAAACCGTGTTTACTTCAGCTATTTGCTCGATATTGTTACTATTAAACTGGAAACTGCGAATCAAATGAGCGTTTTTATGAGAAACTGGAATAGAAAACTCGATAAATGAGTGTGAAAATACATTTGCAGTTTTTATCAGGCTTCAGGGAGAAGTTTTTTTAATGTATGTTCACCGATTACTTCATCATTAGTGTCACAGATAATTTTCAAGTTTTAGAAGCAGCTCTAATAAAACGAATAATTATGTTCGAGCGTCTGTTGATATTGCAACATCAATAATTTTGTTCGAGCGCTTACTAATTTTGAAGTCAGTTTTTAACCCCGACGCACACAGAGAGGTGTTATAAGATTAACGCGTGTATACATGTCTGTCTGTGGCATCGTAGCTCCCAAACAGCTGAACCGATTTTCTATAAACTGATCGTCTTTTTTTAGTTTTTTTTGGTAGGTATAGCTTGATCGAGGTTGTTCTTGGTTATGATTCAAGAAAACCTGTTCAGAACGGAAAAGTGACTGTAACTGACCTGACTGTCTAGCCATGAGGTGGTAATGGTTCCGAACTCGGCAGCACGCAGCAGTGCTGCCGAGTTAGGAATCATACCTTAATCATACTTGTTATGTTTTCTGTTCTTTTGTATGTTTGGTACCTTTTCACCAGTAAGCTTTAATGAAGGGGTATCATCATAAACACGGACAATGGACATAATATAATAAGTACTTTGTATTATAAAATCTTGCAGATTAACTGGAAATCACGAGCAAAACCGGAGGACACAGGTATAATAATCAATTATGGTTCTTCGACTCCCATTTTTTTAAAATACGCTACGGAAATCTTGTAGCGCTAAAAAGATATCAGGAATCCTTCTTTTGCCTAGAAAAGATAATTTAAATAAATGCTCAAGCAAATTCCTGTTTACCGTAAGACATATCATAAAAGTTTCCTCTATTTACCATACTATCATATCAACCCACAGAATGTTAGGGTGTTCCCAGAGTTCATTAACACTTGGCAGTGTTTATAGACAACACCTGTACCCACCTTCACGCTACGTCATCTGGCACGATGCCATACCTGTGCTAGACTTGAATCTATGGGTAGAGCGAGATAAGTGGTCGCTCTAGGCAAAAAAAGTAAAAAAAAATAATTATTGGCGCCTCTCACCTTGCGGGGCAGGGCGGCGTGGCAAACGGTAAGTTATACTTGTGTTGTTTGTAGACAGCATAAAATGTTGATGTGGTTATAGTTTATATCTTGGATTAGCACATGGAATAGGTATTTATCCCGGAATCGATTCTTATATAATAGTTTTGCAGAAATGAAACTCGCCGAATGACATTCTCACTCTAGCCTCTACCCTGATCAAAGGCTAAGGCTGGCGCTGACTATGTATACCATAGACATGAGACGAGGTATAGGATGCCTTTGTCTATACCTCGTCCTTCTTTTCGTGACAGTGATTCGGTTTCGGGTTGAACATGTGAGTTTCACATCCGGTCAACCCACTAAATGGGCGCAGCGTAGTAGTTTTACCTAGTCTATGGGCCGCAGAGACTTCATTTGCCTGTTAGGGTACCTACTCCGGGCAAATGCAAATACTCTATTATTTGAGTGATGGCACCGCAGTCATACCTATACCTCTATTGGAGGATCAGCTAAGCCCTTGTGCCCATGTTTTATTTGCAACATATTTGAGACCGAAGCCGCTTTATAGACTTCCACATAGGCCATTGTAAATCGTATCCAGAGGAGCTTTTTTCCAATGCTAAGTTGTGTGGAGCTATGCCTATTTTCTTAACGGCCTCATATACCAAATTTGACGGTTTTAAATCAATTTTATTCAGTTAAATTACAATATTTAACCTGAAAAAAATACATGTCAAAGATACATCTGTGTTTGAGTTTATGATTTGGTTCAAAACACGACAGAATAAACTTTACTCGATCAAAAAAAAATCTGAAACATAGTCGAGTTAGTTTATATTTTTCGTTTTATGCTCTAATGAAAGCTCGTAACAACCTGGAAATTGCATGTACTAAAAGGCAATTTTATTCATCATTTTTATATTTGGATAGATTTTTGATAGTGAATAGTTTCGTTTTTTAGTGAAATTAAAAGCGTAAAAAGGTCGCGAGAATTTGCGCGCGCCGCATTCAGTACCGCGCCAAAGTACCGCGCCAGGCGTCATCGAGGTCGGACCTATGTTCGTTTTTGTCGTTGCACACCCCCCGCGGGCGTCCTGACTCACATGGCAAAATACATCGTCGCTATAACTTGGCGGGGGCTGAGGGAGCGTTTTGTTGTCTACGCGACTCGGATAACCGGCCATTAAAATTTTCATTTTGCATCTACTGGATGTTTAACAGTTTTCTTTATTAGTTTCGCCTTGCAGTATTAGGTGCAATTTTCTAGATTTCCAGCATATTGATGAGATAAGCACAAAATATTCTATGCTCAATAAGACATTTTACCTCTATGATAGAGCATTAGAGTATTATGATTGATAGTGATGGGATGGTTGGATGTGCGCTTCAGAATCAGACAGCACCCGGCTCGATTCTTGGCCCTGCACCAATGACTTATTTAGTAAACTTATATAAATTATGTGCAGTTTCTATGCCATCGGTCAACAACGGTGAAGGAAAACATCGTGAGGAAACCGGTATGTCCAAGAACCTCAAAGTTCAAATACACATGACATTCACCAACATGCACTGGGCCAGTATGGTAGGTTAGGGCCCATCCTCTCTATCCGAGAGAAGGCCTCTCGGATAGTCCCAGTAGTGGGAACATGATATTAATGAAAACATTTAATTTTACCCCCACTTTTCCAGACATTTCATAAGATACCATATTTCTATCCGTTTCCACTCTCTTCTCTCTAGTAAATTAGTTTGGAAAATCTTTGCGCATGGAATATAATTCCAGTAGAAATGGAATCTTGTATATTAGTTAGTGATATTAGTTTCATGAAACGAAGCTCTGGACGCTCAGTACTTTTGCCAATATATTTTGATAGCACGAAAAACAAACATTATCCTTTATTAGTGTACCGTTATTAAATAAACAAACATTATTTAACAATGCTACATTAGTAAAGGTAGAGTAATCTGAATCTTCGTTCACGGTCATCAAATACATATTATTTTAATGTATCAAATACAAGGGCGTAGCAAAAAAGCCGCTAGTTCTGGTGACCTTAGAATCAAATTACACAGCGACCATGAGATTAACAATGATTTTTAAGCAATGTCTATCTTTTTTATCGCATAAAAGTCGGCGATTGGCTCTAAGATATTTTTACCTGTAGATAAGTTATGCCTGCCACCGTATTGACTAGACGAATGCAAGGCTGGCTGCGTGACTTCGCTCAGCCGTCTCTCAGTCACGCACTCCGAGTGTCCACAACAAATTGTATTTTTGTCTTTTTCTAACAACAGATAAAGCGTAAAAAGTCTTTCATATTCTTTCCCTTATTTCATAAAATGCACGTATACATGCGTAGGTAAGCTATGCTATGTTATGGTATATGCTGCATTTAGTCAGTTTGTCTATAACGTCTCTATTATTACATCTCACTGGTTTCCAAACCAGTGAGTCAATTATTGGTAACAACGATGTGGTCGAATATGAAATACGCAGAATTAGAAGATAGATTATATTATCTCTCAGCAAACAAGAAAGTAGTAGGTTGTTCCATTATTTGAAAGTTCGGATTAGAAACTTTTTATATCTATACTAATATTATGGTAACTAATATATGGTCCTTGACTGTTGGCCTTTTGGAAAAGCTCAAAGTCACACAGCGGGCAATGGAGAGAGCTATGCTCGGAGTTTCTTTGCGCGATAAGATCCGAAAAGTGGATATTCGCCAAAGAACTAGAGTCACCGACATAGCTGTTAAAATTTGCAAGTTGAAGTGGCAATGGGCAGGCTACATCGCTCGAAGAACCGATAACCGATGGGGAAGAAAGGTTCTGGAGTGGAGACCACGAACCGGAAGATGCAGCGTAGGGAGGCCTCCCACTAGATGGACCGACGACATTGTGAGAGTCGCGGGTATCCAGTGGATGCAAAAGGCGGGCTGTCGTTCAGCTATGTTCATCAGTGGACGTCTTCCGGCTGATGATGATGATGATGATCATGACTAATATTATAAAGAGGAAAGATTTGATTGTTTGTTTGCATTGAATAAGGTCCGAAACTACTGAACCGATTTGAAAAATTCTTTCACTGTTGGGAAGGTACACTATCCCCGGGTGACATAGACTATAATATATATCCGTGCAAAGCTGGGGTGGACCACTAGTGTATATATAAAATCAAATAAATCCCAATAATAATCATTTAAAATCACAAGTTTACGTCACACATCTTATCATATGACATGGACCCAAGGATAGATGAAATCTTGGCATGGACCCTTTACATACATTTCCACACTTTGACCCGCCAAATTTTTTTACTCACGATGGTATAGAGAATTTTTATTCTCTTAGGGTGAGAGTTGGTTTGTTTGTGTGTGCAAAAAACGAATGTTCTCATTTATTTTCAAAACAGCTGATCCTATTCCTAATCTAGTATTTTTTTTGTTTGAAAAGTTACTTGATTAAGAGTGTTCTTAGTTGAATGATCTAAGAAAATCTGTTCTGCCGTTAGAAGCATACCAGCTCTTTTTTTTTCAATTAATAAATTTATAAGCATCGTTTTTTTTTTTCTTCAATTATTAAATATAAATCGATTCTGAGATCAGAATTAAAGAAGACACTACTGCATCATACCTATAGCGCGAATTGACTAATGAGCTGATTGCCTGACCGTCAATGCCTAAACTTTCTAATTGTCTAGATAATTTTCGTCTATAAATCGAAATGCCTAATTTTTTTTAAAACATTTTTCACACTCTTTCATCTGACCCCAAACTAAGCAAAGCTTGTAATATGGCTACCAGAGACTAATATACATAAATATACATATTTTTATATACATATTAACACCCAGATAAATAACAAACACAAATGTCCAGCATATGAATGTTTGCTCTAGGTGGGAATCGAACCCACGCCCCCAAGCGCAGAAGGTTCATTACCAACTGGACCAACATTTAATAGTCAATTAATTAATTTTAATATCAACAGTTAATAGTCAATAATCAAATAGTAATTTGTCCCAATGCCTAATGCACATTATGCTTATTTTGTTAGAAACTCTTTGTTGTACGCACTCTTGTACGTCGCACCGCAAAAGTGTAGTCTAGTGCGCTCTTACCTCAAAGTTAAATATAAGGCAAATTTGTCTCCTTGAACGTTAGTATCTGCAATATTTCGCAAACGAGCAATACTTCATGACATTATCGCTTAACCGCCGCCATTCGTATACATATTACATCTCAGACGAGGTTACTGAACAGGAGAAGAGAAAGATTGAAGTGATTGTGAAGTTTAATCTGCGGATATTACAAACCTACCCACTCAGATCAGATAAACAAGCGAGATATGCCTTAGGTAGTCAAATTCAAATTTATTTATTTCACATAAAATGGTACATCAATAAAGATTGTCGACCCTAGCCACCAAACTGAGCGTTAGCCCGTATCTTGGTGGATAGTTCCTTCAGAGTTGACTTAGGTCAGAACTTTGTACATTTGTATTGTTTTTTTGTACAGATATTTAAAAAAATACATAAATTACAATGGATTGTCATTATTATTTGATTCTATTTAATTAAACATATTTTTTAATAATTATAAAAGTAGCATGCAACACATAGAAATAAAACAAAATCCAAATTAAACTAATAATCATAAAAACGAATATGTATCAAAAGTTAGTAATAATAATAATTCTAAAATTATATAAACAACACACACACGTTCCAAAGACAATAAAATTGATTTAAAAAATAATTACATTAGTAGTACAATTATTAACGTTCGTATTAAGGTTCTTGTCGTTTGAAATTCAACCTACAATATACGAATACATCCAATGCACCTGATCTGGCATTCCGGGAATTGACACCTAGCTACGTCACTGCCCAGTTGCCATTTAATGCAACAAACACAGAAAATGGGAAAAAAAATGTTAATAATCTATCAAATAGAATACTAAAAGTATTTCAATTGTCATTTTGTTTGTCCGCTCAAGCAAAGCAATTAAATTTTAAGCATGAATTTAATATATTTAACATATTATTTAAATCAAAACCATGGCACATAGTAGGTTATAGGTAAACACTCAGACTCCATTAAAACAGCGTAAATGTAGTTCTCTAAATACCATCTCAGGCTATTAATAATAACTTATTACGTCGCAAATTTTACAACCTTTTAATGGTGTTTGTCTTTTCGAATTTGTAAACTTGCAAAAAATCTGTGAGTAGAAGTTAAATGTTTTTTTATTATTACGCATTAATAATGTACACTGAAAGCAACAACCGTGAATCGTGGGTTTTATAAGCTTATAGTTTGAGAAAATAAATGTTTAGCAAAGTATTTTGTTATGACTTAAGGCTAATTTGGTAGGCAATTTGTTTTATAACTGTTTTATGTTGAAAGAAGTAAGCTAGGTACTTAATTTGCATGTTCTTTCAGCTTTTGCAAACAACATCGAACGGAGAAGCTTTTCATTTGACTGTATTTTTATACGTACCTTATGTGATACCTCCGTATTTTTGTGAGAGAAGTTTTTCTTTGTTTATTGTCACGAAGATGCTTTACATGCTTTGATGACTATCAAAATCCCACCGAGGGACACGAAGATGCTTAATATGCTTTGACGACTATCAAAATCCTACCAAGGTTCACGAAGATGCTTTACATGCTTTGACGACTTTGAAAATCCCACCGAGGGTCACGAAGACTTAATACTTTACTTATAATTAATGCTTTACTTGTTGTAATGTCTAACTCATATACGACACACCGTCTAAAATAATTGAAGGCGTTGGGTCAATATTTTGTGTAAAAATTGTTATTAAATAATTAGGTGCGTACATAAACGCGACAAAATAGAGTAAGATTAAATCGGTCAAACCATTTCTGGGTTATTAATAAACATAAAAAATGCTTTTACTGCTTCTTATGATCAAACTATACTAAATAATAAACATCTTTTAGTTAAGAATTTTAAAATAAACATTGCTTTGGACGCTTTAGAGAATGTTTCAAGAGCACAAAATGTTTACGATCTATTATTAAAAATACCTCTCCGGGAAATATGAAAAAGTCCTTACCTCCAGGATTTAATCTACATAGTTTCTAAAGGATATATTGAAATAACTGAGCTCAAAGCGGCCTTTGGTGCGGCCATTTATGTATGTTTTCTTGAATGCAAGAAAACTGGTTTAGTTACTTAGCAGAGCTGCAGCTCAGTGAAAAATTATGACTAGTTTCTTTTGAGAATTTATACCGTATTTGTGGACAAATAACAAGTTTTAACCACGGTTGAACCACACGGAAACGGTAAAACGGCGCGGTTGAAACTATAGGCGGAGTAACCGGCTTATTCATACGTGAGTAATTCCCGTGTAATATTAATAAAATGTGTGAAAACCATGTCAGTTTCCATAACAAAGTTTTAACCGACATCGAAAAGGAAGGTTCTCAATTGAGCCCGGTTTTTTAAAAATATTTTTATGTATGTACAACGATTACGGGATTACGACCTGTACACCAATTTGCGTGTTTCTTTTTTTATCATGTAGCAGAAACACTCGAGGTGGTCCCACAAAAATTTCGTTAATTAGGGATCAGTAGTTTTTAAACCAGCTCAAATAATAGCTAGAGCGCCTTCGAATTTCGTGATAACAAATCACTATAATACTTTTGTTGTCTTTTGTTCGAGTCCTTGTGTTTACAATGAGGTATTCATGCATGGATGTGTAATCTATACTTCTATACTAATATTATAAAGAGGAAATATTTGATTGTTTGTTTGTTTGTTTGCATTGAATAGGCTCCGAAAATACTGAACCGATTTGAAAAATTCTTTCACTGTTGGGAAGCTACACTATCCCCGGGTAAACTAGGCTATATTATATTTAAAAAAAATAGGGATCCTTACTAAATAATGTAACCCAAGGTGTAAAATCAATAAGATTTACAATTTTGACTTTGCATGTTTGACAGTTCTAAGGCAGGACAACGTCTGTCAGGTCAGCTAGTCGTATCTATAAATACAACGAATGCATGCTGTGCTTCCTTTAAAAGGTAACACATTTAGCCAAGTTCATTCATAAGATTTTTTTGTGTATGTAATAATGTAGTTATCAATGTGAAGCCTTAATAAATAAATAAAAAATAAATAATAAAAAAAAACACCTCGAACAGAGTTAAAGAAGGTTTTAAGCATTCCACTAGCATAGGTGTTTCACTGAAATTCTAAAATAGTTTATCATATAAAAAAACCGACTTCAAAAAACCACAAAACGCAAACATTCTAAGTTACTATGCCACTACAAAGTACACAATTATATTTTTACACGGATTTTGAAGTCGGGTGGGAATTGCTACAATTTTTATTTTTTTTATCTAAGTTGGATAATAAAACATAGTTTCTGCCCGACTTCAAAATCCGTGTAAAAATATAATTTTGTTCTTGTGTACGTCTAAAGCTAATTGCTCACGTACGAACATTTCCTCTGAACAAATATTCTTATTGTTTTAAAATATGCTCTCCAAGTTTTCACATTAACGCACGAACGAGCTTGCTCTTGCTATGAAAACAACATAATTAGGCCGTACCATTTAAATCTGATTCCGATTGGGACGAAAGTTTTTTGAAGGGAAACCACAAACTGAAAGACGCAGCGTAGGTAGACCTCTCACTAGATGGACCGACAACATCGTGAGAGTCGTGGGCATCCAGTGGATGCAGGCTGTCATTTAGTTTGGCGCTGGTGATGATTTAAATCTGTGTGTTTTTCAATATTTTTTTCATTTCTATATGTTGTAACAAAATTCTTGGAATAACTATCGCGTAATAGGTAATTATTAATAACTATTGCAAATGCAAGTCAAACCACTTCATTCATTGCGTAAATTCATATAAACGGGTGTTCGTTGTAAACATTTGCCTTTTTAATCAAACAGCAAAAACTTATACAAGCTTAATTTTATATCTTGTAAACAAAGTAGGATAGGGTTATAACATTACCGTTTATTTGTAGGTACAAAGATTAGGGACTCTATTTTTGTAAAAGAGTGAATTAAAAAGCGTTAGATTCTTTAAAAACAAACTATGTTCTCGAAACTTGTTTTGAGAAATGCAACAGAAATGCCTAGTTAGCCCTACAAATAATCTGATGGAATTTGATACATGTAGATATTTTTTGACATTTTGGTAGGCTCTCGTATTTTTTACGTACGATGACTGATTGGGTGATGAATAATGAAGCAGTTCGCACCGCATTTGGTGCGCACCACAGTGTTAATCGCTAAGTGCTTAAAATGAATGGAGCCGTTCGCACCGCGGTGCTCACTTTTTTATACTGGACCGCAGCGTCACCGCTGCCGTTTTAGGGCTATACTGAACGGTGGTACTAAGCCGATCATTGTACTCCTCATTATTAAAAAAAAATTGCTGTGGGACCAAACCTGAAATCACGAAAAATAATCGGCTTTTCGAAACATTTCCTCAAATGTGAATGAAATGTTTCTATAGACCAGCTGTTTTGTTGTCTTAGTTTTTGCTATTTCAGTTTTGGCCCTATAGTAAAAGTTGTTCATAATGCTGAATATAATGACATTCTTCAGATTATTACCCCCGATCCGTATAACCCAGAAAGATAAGATAGGTAACACTTAATAAAAAGGCTGTGGTCTTATAAAGTGTAAAACTGATACATTACAATGAAACTATTATCCAGACTTTTAACAGGCGGTTTGATGTTTTAAAACGATCTCTTCCAGGAAAAATAATAATAATTTTCGAAAAATATAATTTCAACTACCAAAATTTATTATTCAAGAAATAATCCTCAAAATTAGTCTGAATAACACACTACGTGTTTAGAATACACAAGCTGTTCTATACAAAACATAATTACCTATATCCATAACTTGAAAGCGTTTTAGAATAACCAAACCAAAAGTGCGAACATTATTTAGCATTGTTATAATAACTGTGGATGATATCATACAGAATTGTAAAAACAAACGGAGATGGTTCACAAGCCGCGAAAATAGCTTGAAAACAATCATGATCTCATTCGAGAGTATGATGGTTAGAGCCGTCTATCTACTGTACTAAAAACGTATAGCTTTCATGAATAGACATTAATAATATTTGGGACATTTTTGCACACACGGTCATCTGACCCCAAACTAAGCAAAGCTTGTGATATGTCTACCAGACACTGATATACATATATAGTTTTAAATACATACTTAAATAAATATTAACACCCAGATATAGAACAAACACAAAAGTGCATCACATAAATGTATGTCCTAGGTGGGAATCGTACCCACGCCCCCAAGCTCAGAAGGTAGAACATTCAACAGAACTTTTGTCTGTCATCTGGTGCCTCTCCAGGCTGGTTGCCAGCTCAGCGAATTTTTGTATGATATTATCTTGAATCAAGCATTTTTTCTAATATAGCAATAAATATATTTAGTCTGGTTATAGGTGCCGAAAGACACAGCCTAGGTTGGCCTTCCACTTGATGGACTGACGACATCATGAGACTCGCGGACATCCAGTGGATACAGATGGCAAGTTGTCGTTAAGTGTGGAGGTCTAAAGGGGAAGCCTACGCTCAGCAGTGGACGTCTTCTGCGTGATGATGATGATGACGAGGTATATGTAGAAAGTGTTATACAT
This sequence comes from Agriopis aurantiaria, assembly GCA_914767915.1. Taxonomy (NCBI): domain Eukaryota; kingdom Metazoa; phylum Arthropoda; class Insecta; order Lepidoptera; family Geometridae; genus Agriopis; species Agriopis aurantiaria. The sequence goes on along the minus strand of OU612001.1, from coordinate 5,091,885 downwards.
TTGATTATCAGTTGGTCTACTATGACATTAAAGGGTATCAACGGCACCCTTTTAAATTGTCACTTTTGAACCGTTATAGATAGCCAGTTGAAATGTTCACAGAATATGTAATGTTACGGCAAATTGACTAAAAAACAATAATAAAATAATAAAAATGAGTTTCCATACAACAAACTAAAAGTAACTATTGTTAAAACCTTAATACAAACAAGTATCAAACTTGGCATGATTATAGTGACGAAATATGCTTCAAATTTGACGATTCGTCATCACGAATATTCAAAAGTAGTCCTTTAAAATTTTAGTGGGTTGATACAGGCTGACAATGATGATGATGATGATGATGAAGGGCAAGTCGGGCGTGCGCTAAAGATCCCGAAGTGAATGAAAGAAAACAAATAATTTATTGAGTGGAGAACCCTCGGTACGCAAATTTGACTCAACTTGTTTATTGTTTATTATTGTCAATGCGTTGTGCGCTTTACAATCTGACGGTAACCGATTCGATCGTCTCAAAAACGGTGAAGGAAAACATCGTGAGGAAACCGGTATATCCAAGAACCTCAAAAGCTCAAAGATGACATTCACCAACGTGTAATAGACCAGCATGGTTGATTAAGACCCATGCTTTCATTATCTTTCTTTCTTTCTCTCTTTCTGAGAAAAAGCACGTTTTACAGCAGTGGGAACATTGAAGACTTATACTGAAAGTAATTTTTATTTGGTATTTAAACCTAAGATTTCAGAATACACCCAAATATCTAATTCTTTTTCAAAAATTGTCATCTTAAATGAATATAAAACATTGTTTACCAGCAAACAACTATAGTCTTTTAGCGCGAATCAATAAACCAATAACCAATTCCCTCCAGACTTCTGAATAAACCGTTTTGCAAATGTAAAGTTGGCTAAAGGAGGTCATATTTTAGTGCTATCTAAACCAATCTCTCACCCGTCAGTTAACTGTTGATTTATTTGTAACCGAATCACTAACATTTGTTTTAAAAGCTCATCATAGGAACTCGATTTATGTAGTAGGTACGAGAATAGATGGTAACAGTGGAAAACAGTAGTCGAAATTCGTACAATTCAAATCAGTTTTAACCCCCGAAGCAAAAAGGTGTATCTGTGTGACTGTCTGTAGCATCGTAGCTCCCAAGCGGCTGAATCAATTTTAATTGTTTGTTTGAAAGGTGACTTGATCGCGGGTGTTCTACTTATGATTCAATAAAATCTGTACAGCTGTTCGAAGATTTTCAGCTCTTGTATTAAGTTGTTTTTTTAATTGTATTTTAATCTTATCTGCTTATTTATTTATTCAAATTACAACTATTACACCACGCCCGTTAGCCGATACCCGTTGGTCCAGTTGGTAGTGAACCTGCCTTCTGAGCTTGGGGGCGTGGGTTCAATTCCCATTTAGGACAAACATTTGTGTGATGAACATTTGTGTTTGTTCTATATCTGGTTGTTAATATCTATGTAAGTAGGTATTTAAAACTATATATGTATGTATATCAGTCTCTGGCAGCCATATCACAAGCTTTGCTTAGCTTGTGGTCAGATGACCGTGTGTGCAAAAATGTGCCGAAATATTTATTTACTTGTTTTATTTACTTATTAGTACAGGAATTTTCTAATGCAATCGTTTTCTTTTTTTACGTACATGATAAAACGCTAAATAAAATGTTTTGGCTATGCGCATTATTCGATAAAGTGTAACTAACTGCAATACTTCTTGATAACCTGCTGACTTATCATCATCATCATAATCAGCCTATATTAGTCCACTAGTAGACATTGACGCCTTCCTAGGCACGCCACTCAGTCCAATCTTCGGCATTTCGCTTCCAGCCACCGTCAATTGCCTTACGTATATCATCACTCCATCGAGTCTTAGGGTGCCCTGCGCTACGTTTGCTGATTCGTGGTCTCCACTGTAGAACACATCCACACCGTTTATCTGTTCTGCGACAGATATGTTAGGCCCTTGCCCACTTTAGCCACTGCTTGCTTTGATTGCTGACTTATTTAATCATTTCAAAATATTTTTGTTGAATTGAAAAGTGAATGGAGTAAGTTTAGAACTTGAAACCTAAACCTTGTCTTAAACACTTAAAAATTTCTAATAGTACAACCGTTTCAAAATGTCTCTGGCCACTTGTAGATCATACGGCATCTTATAAAATGCTAGTTAAAATACTGTCAAAATTCCAACTGTCCCTTGATATTGCAGAAATCTGGACGCAATGTTACAAAATGTTCGCGCCCACGCAAACATATAAAAATATCGTTCTTTTAACTAACGTTCATTGGGATTACGTAATTACATTTTTGAATTTATTTTTGTAAAAGATTAATGTGCTCGAATTTTCAGAGACTGTCTCGCGATTGTTTTAAAGAAAACACCCACACTGGCAATACTTGTTAAAAGTTTTAAAACGGGAAACTGGGGGAAAACACACGTAGTAATTTTCAACACAGGTTCAATCGTCTGAAGGTTTGAAATAATTTTATAGAAAATATATTTTTGAATAAATAAATCGTAGATAGGGAAACTAATACTTGGGTTCTAGCAAAGTGAAATGATGTCAAACCTAATATCATAAACATGTTATTCCGCCATTATTCAAATAAAACCAAAGTCTACCTGCAAAAGCAAGTAACCGAATTCACCGCAACACGACGAAATAACAATTTCGCGGCGTAACATCAAAAACGCAAATTTTCAATCAAAACGACTCGTTCCGACCAAGTTAGAAAATTATTAATTTCTATGCAAATTACACCGCGTGCGCCGTTTCCTCGGTCATTAACATACTTCTGTAATTACTTTGGGGAATGTTCACTTACACGCTGACTTTGTAATTAACTGTGACACTTTTTCGGTGACGAGCGCGTCTATCGCGCTTTCGCGTACGGATCGCGGATGCGGCGCCCGCGCAGCTACGGGCGGGCGATGAATGAAGCTTTGTTATCCATGTGTATTATTATAATAGTGATAATGACATTGCGAGAGGTGAGACAGGTGTACCTGCGAGCAGTCGGTCGCAGTGGGGCAGGCACTGCGCACGTTTCCAGAACCTCCAGGCGAGCGCTCCCTCGCTGACTGAACTCCACGCCGCTCCCACGGTTATTTTTACCCCGCTTATAATTTTATTGTTTGAGCGAAAACGCAGAAAGCGACAAGTTCGCGCGACGGCCGGCACACTAATGCCGACGAATGTTTCCAGAATTTAAACACTCCAACCGTATATGTTCTGTTCTGCAATTCCAGCGTCACATACTCTCGGTCATCTAATGATAAATAAAACAAATTGAATTAGATCCAAAATGTATAACCTTTAACTGGTCGCCCAACAGTAGGTATTTTAATTGCCATAGTACGAAAACATGTTCGACAAATCGCAGTTGGATACTCTCCTTTCGTCAATTACCCAAATCGCATTTGAAATGAGAAATGCATTCGCTTGTTGGACTAAACGCAATTGCTTTGTCCTTTCCAATATTCAGGTCATTCTGTTCATTTGAATTTCTAAACAATGATGCATTTGAAATAGTTTGCATTTCTGAATGAAATGCAGTTTGATGTTCCCACTGCTGGGAACGAACCCTTCTCTCAGAGATAGAGGATGGGTCCTAATCCACCTATTTCATGTTGGTGAATGTCATGTTTGAACTTCTGAGATTCTTGAACATACCAGTTTCCTCACGATGTTTTCCTTCGCCGGTTTTGAGTGATGGCATTTAAACTGCAAATAAGTCATTGGTGCAAGGCCGAGGATGGTGGAAATGCCATTCAACGCACAAAACGTTCAATCCACATTTTTTATAAAAACAACATAAGTGTGAAACTCTACTTGCGTCTATCTTTTCGAATACTATCCGGGGTTTATCAAAATAAAAGTTGCGTGTACGTGTAAATTTTTAAACACTTCAACACTTCTCATCAGTTAACTTTGACTCAAACGCATGCCTATTGCCAGTGTGTTGTAAAAGACTGAAATGGCTCTGTTTTTTCTTCTGTACTAAGATCAACAAATGGATATTACTTCCATCCTGTCTGCAGTCCACAAAATCTGCAACACCTTTGTATTATGTACTTTTATCGGCATTTTTCACCTATTTTACTTTAACAAAAACAACAAAGATTAAAACATAGATTCCGATTATATTTTCAGACATCCGCGCAGTCTAGTAACAGCGTAGTTTAGTTTCCTAGCCTTGAGTATTAGAGTCTAAAGCTAAAAACTAGTCTCACGTGACAAATTGGCTATTGCCAATACGCTCCTTCGGTATTTCTAGTTTGCTCGACATTTTCTAGCTGACATAATAACAAAGTTCGCCGCCAAAGCTTAGTGGAAGAGAAAATAAAGAGAATTCATTTTGAGAGTAGTTTTGGCAGTCGATAGCGTTTTATCTAGGAGGTTTTTTTTACTCGTCAAACAAAATTGAACACTGTTTTAAACCTAAGTTGTTCTAATGAGCCATTCGGAATTGTTAAGGTTTAAGATCGGAAAATTGCTGTCATAAGCAATGTTGATGTCTAAAGGCCGAACGCCGACTATTCACAGTCTTGTTTATATTAAACCAATGAGGTCTATCAAGGAAAATATTATTAATTTTTTGTTTAAATTAGAACGGCTGTCAAGGCATTTTATAAGAAAGTTGTAGCCGTTGCACCCATATAAAAGAAACGTCAGTCATTCTAAATCAGTTAGCAACTGTGATGCGGAGTTCGACGCGTTGATCTAAATAAGAACGTTCAATCAAGGTTCTGTCATAATGCCTGGTAACAGATTTTCCTTCTCATTTCCGTTCTATTTACTTCTCTTTTCTGTGAGGTCTATTGGCTGATTTAGCGATGGTGGCCGAGCGGTAGCATGTGCGCTTTACAATCTGACGACACCCGGTTCGAACCTCGGCCCTACACTCATAAGTTTTATAGTATTCAGACAAAATTATATGCAGTTTCGATGCAATCGCACAAAAACGGTAAAGGAAAACATCGTGAAGAAACCGGTATGTCCTGGAGCCTTAAAAGTTCAAAGACAATTTCAGTCTCCAACGTGCACTGGGCCAGCATTGTAGATTAGGGCCCATCCTCTCTCTCTCTCTCTCTCTGATAGAAATCCTGTGTCCCAGCAGTGGGAACATGATAAGCTGATAATGATGTCTATTAATAAATCGATTCTTTGATGTAGGTCAACCAATTGATAGTAATTGAAATCATCATCTGATTTTTCACTATTTTTATCTTTCGACGAGCTAAAAAAATGTTGGCTAAATTCAGTGTGTTTATAGGTAAATTTAGATTTAAATACCCAAGGCCCACTTGCTAGTAAAGGCGACATTACAACGTTCCAACAGCAGTGGCAAAGTATAAATCAGTTAGCCGTCATCGATGAATCGATTTATTTGTCTAATTATTAGACTAATGTGGTCTAATACAATCAAGGTCATAATTAATGTCACAATATTTAAAACATTTACTTACGAACAACGGAAGTTCTTTCTATAAAACTGTATGATCACGTAAACACGTTCCAGGGTTGCCAGTAGCCTTCGACTTTAAAATAAATTCATCAGTTTTATTACGCGTACGAGTTTCCACGACTAGGGATGGGATTCAATGACAATTCTGGTACATCGATAAAATGCTTACATGCTGACATGAAAGTGCTAAGTATATCAATATCAATTCATAAATGTATTTTACTATATGTCACATCTAGAAGCGTAACTTGTTTCTGTGTTCGGATTATCGACGAGCCTGCAGTGCAAGTACCGTTTTTTTACCGATCATCAAATTTGACAGTTGAAATCGTCTCATTGGATAAAATGCCATTTGATCAGTACTCACTATGATTGATTCTATGGCATTTTATCGAATTTGACGATCGATAAAGAACTGTACTTGCACTGCTGGTCATGATGCAGTGAATTAAATGCAGCAGAGGGTAGTATGGGATTGTGTCGTGTTTTTAATGGGTTTTTTTCAATTAGATATCACCAATGATATTATTTAAAATTAAATAAAAAAACTAGCTCGTTGAAAGACATTTTAACACGGTTGAAGACTTTTTTTAAAAGTTTAAGGAAATGTTATTTTAACGACTACGGACGCAATGTAATTTATGAATTAATTGGAAATTATTGATAAATTTGATTATTATTATTACATGAAATTCTTGACTGGCTTATAATTATTTACACTGTTATCAATAAAATTGTTTATCTGATATGAAGATATCAGATACACAATATGAAGATGTTATGTAATATTATTATTTTAGTTATATAATTATTTTACTATTATTATTATAAATTGTTTCGGTGTTTCTGTGACACAGATCAGATCCTCATCATGACACATTATTTTAATGCGTGGACAGGAAGGGACTGATATCTTCGACCAAAATAAAATGAATGGACGGGCCATAACTATTGAACTTGCTCAGTAAAAACAAGTCAAAACCGTCGACATATACTTCAACACATAATCAGATCATGTATCATGTATCCTACAGTACATTTGTTACAAAAAATTGACAGCGATTTTTTGTTGTGTATTTACACTTCGGGAAAGCACACGAAGGCATAATTTTGTCAGATGTTTCGTTATCATGTAACAATAGACTTATATCGCACTTCCTACGGCTAGAGACCGACTGAAACGAAGTGAGCACCGGCGCTCATTTTGTTATCTTCAAAAATGCGCTTTTTCTGGGCCCATCCATACATTTTATTTTGGTCGAAGACTGATATCCTAAATAGAGGGCAACCTAGTAGGAGTTGGTGCTCAGCCATGTACCTAACCTACCTCATCGTCTAAAATGTTTAGCAAATTAAAAAAAAAATCCCTCAAAAAAAAAAAACTTAGTGCATTACAAATCGATTAATCAAAATTTAAAACTTCGCTCACCATATCAGTTTTGTACTTGAAGAAAAATCAAAGGGTCAAACGACATGCCTAGTTGTTCTGACATCTTTAGTTTTTAGATAGTAAATAATGTTTAATTGTATAACGTTGTTCCTCTTTTCTACGTTACCATGAAGCGATATTATTGTGAAGTGTGCTGATTTGTAAAATTAAAATCTTTTTATGTTAAGACTTGTAAGGAACTTTTTTCAATCAATATAATTATATCTAGTTTCGAGCACAAAAACGTAGATGGTGTTGTATGGGCTTAAAACGCGCAAACGTTTGTTTCGCCAATTCGAAGGGTTATTTGTAAGGTCTCACGGCATGTAACAACAAAACTCCCAAACTGTTAAACTTGTACTACTTTTCTTAAATTTTTACTGGGTTTTCATTGTCATTTGACAAATGAAGCCCGTGACAAGCCTGGCGCACGCGCAACTTCCAAGCGGCTGATGTACTGCCGCGTAATAGTCAGAGATAACGCGACAAGAGTTACGCGATATACAGAGAGACAACTTTGCAGGTAGTTAGCGCTCGCACGTCCTGAATTGCACTTTATTGTGTAGTAGCAAGAGTCGCTACTTATTTAAATGATTTTGCGGAACGAATCTTCTGTAAGTACCTACTTGTACTAAAATTAACAACCAGATATAGAACAAACACAAATGTTCATCACACAAATGTTTGTCCTAGGTGGGAATCGAACCCACGCCCCCAAGCTCAGAAGGCAGGTTCCCTGGACCAACGGGCTATCGGGCTAAATATTAAAAGATTAATTATATTATTTTAAATTGATACCTGTACTCGTTCCTGAGAAAACTAAAGAGAGGCTTGACACACGGACAGACAGACGCACAACAAAGTAATCTTCTATCATGGTTCTATGTTTTCCTTTTGATATATGGGACCTTAAATTGTGGAATAACTACATAAATTCCAATAGTAGTACAAACGTGGCAACCAGAAAAAATTATCATCATCAGCCTTTTGAGTTCCAGCTGCTGGGACACAGGCCTTCTCACAGAGAGAGAGAGAGAGAGAGAGAGGATGGACTGTAATCCACCATGCTGGCCCAATGTCATAATTATGTCTTTGAACTATAACATAATAAAAAGAAAAAAAAAATACGATTTATTAATTGAAAAATTATTAATTAGTCATCATCATCATAATGACTAATTAATAACAATTAATAAATTTTTGAATTTTTAGTGAATGTCATAATTATTTCTTTGGACTATAAAATGACAAAAAATATTAATTGACTATTTATGAATTGAAAATTTATTAATTGTAATTAGTAATTATTACTTCACTATTTAACGCGGTAGACGACTTATTTGCAATCAGGTTATTTCAATCTCCATCATCATCACCATTTCTTGCGTCGTACTGAAACAATAAAAATTCAGAACCATCGCTACAAAATTTATCAAACATATCGATGTTTCTTACCCCATCTCTACCCGCGTTTCACGGCCTGTTGAACGCATTACGTTGATAATGGCCCACCGGCTAATATACAATGACGTATGCTGGAACAGCGAAAATATCTGCCGTCCAATGCAGGAGCATAAATCTCATGGGGTATCGGGATTATTGTATGGCTTTTTTGGAAATTCGCTCAACTGAAATATTTCCTCTGTCAATTTTGAAAGTGAAATATCTATTTTTGGTTTGGTATGTTTGGCCAATTTTAAACTTTTCCACTCATAAATCTAGCACAAAGTATTACGTAGTCTTCACCAATTACTACAATCGTAAAAACCTTAGTGTTCAGTGCCAATTTTTTTTTTTGCCAAATTCATCAAACTTTTGTATGTCAAATATGTACCATCTCAAGCTATCTCAAGAATATCCTACTCATGTTGACACTTGTCTAAATAACGCAAATCGCAACCGTGTCCCAATTCAAGATAGATGTGCCAAATTATTCAAACCTTAGTATTAAACCTCAGTACTCGTAGCTCGAAGGTTCTGGAATGGAGACCACGGACCGGTAAGCGCAGCGTAAGACGTCCACCCACAAGATGGACAGACGACCTAAAAAAGACCGCAGGGAAACGCTGGATGCAGGCCGTTTCCAACCGGTCCTTTTGGAGATCGATGGGGGAGGCCTATGTCCAGCAGTGAACGTCCTATGGCTGAAATGATGATGATGATGATGACTCGTAGCTCGTAGCAGCGTAGAGGCTCTACGATTGTAGAGATGCAGTGTAGAAGCTCTACGATTATGCAGTGCACTACATTTTTCATGAGGCGCTGAACTACCAAACTTCATGAGAAGTGATTGGCTGACAAATTTTTGACAGCTTTATGGGCCTCATTAAAACAGGAAGTGTATTAGGCCAAGATCTCCCATCCCCTGATTCAGCCTTTTTCTGCGCAGTCTTGGATCTTTTCACAAAATATAATCATGGTCATCGCGCCATAGCTTCCAAAGTTACCCCCATGTAAGTCTGGCATTCCGAGAGTGACACATATCTACGTCACTGTCCAGTACCACTTCATTGCAACAAACACATAAATTGGGAAACAGTAAATGACCCATTAAATTATATACAAAAAGCATTATATTGTCATTTTCTTTGCTGGCAAAGTATTTCAAGTTAAACACGAATTTAATATAAATAAAGCATATTAATTAAATCAAAACCACATAGTTTTATCGGATTACCACAGGTAATGCACGGAGTTTGGGGAGTTGTGATTTCATGCTACTGGTAACACAGCGTGATGACGTGGGCGGGTGTCACCCATATGACTTTTGTATCTCGGAGTGTCATACCTGGTGAAGTATAGATATTATTATACCATAATTGCCCCTAGCCCGCTACACGTCTTAAAACTCGAAGTCATGACCTTTTTTGTTAAAAATAAATTCCACAAAGTGGGTCGCAAGTGTCGCAAGCAATGACTGTTTTAACTTACATCAATGGTCGCAACATAAGTAGGTATATACTTCATACCTACACGTGCATATGCATATAGTATCAATGTATGTAGGTAATGTTTCTTGAGATTGTATTAGAAAATGAGAAAACCACGAAGCACTGTTTGTAGAAATAAAGCGCAAAACATTATGTTATTTCTGTTTTTACACTATGTAGTTTCAACATAAACTGCATCGCGCTCGCGCGGTCACGTACACAGCTTGTTTATTTGTCACCAACGACTTCTACCCCATAGATAACTTGCATAAGGTTAACACTTTAAGACAACACATTGGCACAAATCACGCCTATATAAGCTCCGTCTACCAATGATATCCCAGTATGGATGTCATGGCCTTGAGCGAAATAATCAGTATTCCAATGTTTTGCATTGCGTTTTTTTTTGCAACTGAAGCCTGTTGCTTGCCTAATGGCCATCACGCTTGTCATAACAATTAAATGTCATCCAGAATTTGTAATTTCAACAGTTCGAAACCCTGCGCGGTAATCTCTTACATCTCTTTTTGCTCAGTAATTTGGTCTTCAATGTGGAACAAATTAACGTTTGCACACTACTGCTTGGCAGTTGAATAATGTGCAAATACAGGTGGAAGCTCATACATCAATAATCTCAACCATGGACGAGTTGACTACTGGTAGTGGGTGTAGGTTAACTACTCCACTAATTTATAAGGAGTCAATTCACTTAGATTGTTTCTTTTTTAGCTATTACCACGACATAGTTTTGAATCTGGTGGTGTTATGGTATTGTATGTATTGTGTAGTACTTCCCCAGGTGGCTTTTGCTAAATAATCCTACCACTACAAATGTAATGTCTAACAACAATGAAGTCGTTGCTTGCAACTTAGCATCGTTCCGATATGCGATAAACTAGCACTTGTTGATGACACTTGTTGAAAAGTTCAAATTGCGACGCAACGTGAACCGTGCTAAAATACCATAAAGCCACCAACTTGTCTGTTAACTGAATACGTTTTTTGGTAGTTGGAAAAAAAAGTATTATCGTCGGGGATAGTGCAATGCCGCGTAACTACGTACCTATGTAGCCAAATCTATTTTTTGTACCAACGCACACGATTTCGTTGGCTCATCCCTACATTACAAAAAAAAAAATGACTAATAGAAACCGAGATATGTGGTTCCTAGACCCAAAAATTACGAAACTAGGCAGTTTTTTGTCTCACCTGTAAAGAGAAGTGAAATGTAGATACGCGTTATTTACCTGTGTTAGTTTCGCGGTATTGCACTATCCCCGACGTTATAATTCCCTACTTCTTACGAAAATAGTGCTACTGACATCGATCTTAAAAGCCAGTTCTCACTCCAGGCTAGGTGTGGAAACCATCTTCGACCATACCATCGTTTAACATCAGAACCAACCAACCAGTTGCGTCGGTCTCACTTGCACCTATTGTTAGAGCAATGCTTACTTTGTTCGAATTCATTGGCTTGGACGGCCGATTATTCGCTGAATGTTTTTGTTCTTATTAGGTACCTCGTACTTATAATGCTTATAGGGTATTTTTGATAAAAGTGTAACTGGATGGTTTTGGTATATTTAGATTGTTTTTGATTATGTATTTTGGAATTACCACCGCGGGAAAAAGTCGGTTCCGGGAATCAGGTTTCCTTGTTCGGATCGGAGTACGACGCATTATAAAAACTGTACCACAAAAATTTAATCCAAATAAAATAAAAATTATTTATTATTTTTATTTAAGCAGAAAAATCCACCACCAACCAATGCCATGTCAAGCAGAAAAAAACGACTTGGTAGAGATAAAATGCCGTCTAAATTAATTTGGGTGCATGTATGCTTTAATGATACTTGATCCTTAACTGCTGACCTTTTGGATAAACTCCAGAGTCGCACAACGGGCAATGGAGAGAGTTATGCTCGGAGTTTCTTTGCGCGATCAAATCTGGAACGTGGATGTTCGCCGAAAAACCATAGTCCTGCACAGATTTGAAGTAGCAATGGGCAGGCCACATCGCTTGAAAAACCGATAACCAACGGAGAAGAAAGGTTCTTGAGTGGAGACCACGAACCGACACAGCGTGGAGACACAGCGTAGGTAGACCTCCCGACTAGATGGACCGATGACATCGTGAGAGCGACGGGCATCCAGTGAATGCCAGCAACTCTCACTGGCTCTCGTTCAGGGTGGCGGTCTAGGGGGAGACCTATGTTCTGCAGTGGACGTTTTGTGGCTTCTGATGATGCAGATGCTTTAGCTATACGTAATTTTTTTTTTTTTGTTAATATACCTTTTTTTTACTGGGCAAGTGCCTTTAATTACTAAACAAAATACAAGCTAAAACTAACACTACAAATACAGTTAGACTGTAATAATTGTACTACAAATTGAAATCAATCAAAAGATAGATATTGTTAAAATTTTATACGTTTTATTATATTCAACAAAAAAATCCTACATCAATCTCAATAATTACGACTGGTGGCTTTCAAACATTTCAGTATTGACCTGGGCTAAGCCAACGATTTTATTCTCGCAAACAAAACACTAACCGTCTTACCACAAAAGATTTAAGCACGCTTTAGACAAGTGTTTAGCATATTTTTCGCAGTGAAACAATTGCTAAACACATGTCTAAAGCGTTCTTAAATCTTTTGTGGTAAGACGGTTATTGTAGATCATTAGCTCTGACTGAGCTCAATGGAAATATCGCAATTTAAAAAAAAAGTAAAAGAAAAAAAATCGCTTTGTATGATATAAAAAAATATTAAGCATCATTCTTAGAATAAAACTGACGACGTAAATAAAATAAAAAAAATCCAAAAAAAAAACATTTTTCGCGTTTTTACTATCTCCTCTGCCATCCCATAAAATCTCAACACAAAAAGGCTGCAAACTATTTGTAATGTTATCATACAAAATAATGCCCAAAAGGTTTTTCAAAATGCTATCGCAATGACATTTTCAATTCTTTTATATATCTACAAACAAATAAAAGAAAAACATCAAAAACAAACTAAAACCAAAATATTTTTGGCATAATCTAGCTTTCATAAAAGCTTTCGTCTCGTCAATAAAAAAAAGAAAAACATACTTTTTATTGAAGGCGCATCTAAAAACCGCCAAACACATAAAAGTTTTACGCATTATTTGAGTATCAACATCACCAAAATAATGTATTGAATGTACCTAATAATATTTTAAGATCAAACCTTACGCCTTTTGTTGTAAAAATTTTAGAACTGGAAAATCCCTCTTTCTTATATTCGCAGTATGTTTCATGGTTTCACATAATCTTCAATGAAAAATAATAAAATAAACTGTTTTACTGACTGCTTAATTCTGCGTAACGTGGTTTAGGAGTCTATGCTTTGTGCGCTCTTCATGACGCTTGTGGATTTCAACATTGTTGAAGATCACTTCATCAAAACTCGCGTGAGGATTCATTATAAATTATTATTATAACACCGGCTTGCACTCACGATTATGTTTCTATCGGTCGAGACGATCGACCGGTTTCGGAGCCATTAGAGCCCCTTCCTCAGGGAATACGCGCGCTTCTGGAGAAGGTCGCCCGCGTACTCCGAAACCGAGTCCGAAACTGGTCGATCGTCTCGACCGATAGAAACATAATCGTGAGTGCAAGCCGGTGTTATAATAATAATTGTTGAAGATAATAATAATTGGCAAAAAAATCTGTGTGATAAATCCACTCATACACCCTTAAACGTAAACATTTCCTTGGGATATTTAGAGGCATGTTTTTTTTTATTCTACTACTAGTTGACCTGACAGACTTCCTGTCGATATTTCAAGAAATTTAAATCCGTACAAAAATCCCACAAGAAAAAAGCACTGTAATTATTTGGTAAATTTAAAAAAAATCCTGGAATTTCTCAAATGTTTCTTCTCTCTTAAAACCTTCTTCAGAATATTACGAACATTAAAAAAAAAAACAAATGGATACAGCCCTTCTCAAATGATGAAGCTTACCAATTTTTATTTATATAGATTTGAAATTTCAGACAAGTTTCACAGTGTAAAATCTACAAGTATTCCAAGGATAGTATTGATTTATTAATAAAGGGGTATATCTGAAATAGATTCTACATACAAGCATATCTATACACCAAAGAGTTATTCAAATTTCATGTATAAAGTCACGTCATAACCATCCAACGATCTGAAATAAGCTTCCACTAGTAAAAGCTCGTGAACCGGCCAGATCTATCAATGTCGTCGTCAAGGTCGGTGCGCGGGCGCAGCGCGCGTATTTTGAGCTAGTTACGCAATGGACGACACGCACAGGGACAGATTTAGGGAAGAACATTGGGGGGATCGGGGCTTTAAGGAAACTAATAATCTTTAAGCTGAAGTGATTTAGGCGATTACGGTGGATTAAATGTAAATTTTTTCATGCACGTAATAAATTATTCAAGGTTACTTTAGGCTTCGCTATAAAATATAAAATCATAGCTTTCAGCTCCACCATATTATAGCTCGGTGTATCGCTGTATGAATGTTGTTTTACAAAAGGAATGCTAGCTATATTTCGGCGAGGCAGACTCGCGAACTATTGCGAACAAATAACTACGCACTTTTCATTGTGGAGTTAGATAAAGTATAATAAATTATTCCAAAATATTTTTGGCATATCTGAACATTTTTATAAATTTTAGTTTGTTTTCCCCCTGGTCTATAGGCCTTACTCCGCCCCTGTCCCCGACCGCTTTCTTCGGTCACGTTTCTTTTTTCCGCGCTAATTACCGCCATTTCTTCCGCTTTCCATGTCAGTTTTCGTCGAGTTAAAACTGCACAAGATGTCTATAGATAAACTACCTCATTTCCGCTCTTACTGGGAGTCCATTTATCAAACAATGAAGATGATTTATGTAACATGGTGTCAGATGAGCGTCATGCCAGATTTATCAAATTGTTGTAGTAATGAACATTGTATGACCACTGTGATTGTGACAATGGAATTTAAATCATAAACAGTTATTTGAAAACTGTCCTGAGAGGACAGTTATCTAGTGCAGTTTGAATTTAATATGTCTTGGAGAACGACCAATATATCCCAGTCCCTCCCTTGTCCCTATAGACCAACTATTTCTATCTTGATCTTTGCAGTGGTGGACTAAGGAAGCAAGGGGTGGTCCGCCCCGGGCCCCAATACAAAAGTGCCCATTATACTACATTTTCAGCATTGAAAGCTTAAAATGAAAAGAAAAACTTAACATTTTCACGCTCGCTTGCACATTACATTATGTCTAGTTGATTTGCCTTGGACCCATTATCAATTTAAAAGGCCTAAATTAAGAAGAAAATATTTAAATTAATAAAACGAAATCTTGCTGAGGCCCGATGTACCATTTGTACCATTCAAATTAATACAACTTCTTCACCTTGCTTTCCTCGTCCTCTACCGTCACTGACTACTTGGGGCCCAATATTAGAAGCCGCCCCGGGCCCCCAAAGAGTACGCCACTGGAATATCGTCTCTGTTTCTCTATAGTAGAGAAACAGAAAGAGATTTCTCTCTCTCACCTAAAGACTGGCTGCGTAGTAGCTTTACCCAGTATGTGCTCTCGCGTCACTTCCACAATACTAGATCATTTATTTGCCAGTGCGTTAATGTCATTATAAACTGTATTGGTCAGATCTTATTTTCAGAGATTTCAGAAGAGAAGTGTGCTGGTGTTCGGCCAATGTATCAACTAAAATAGTTACTGTGGTTTACGAAATCCGATTGTTTACTACTACTGCTGCGGTGTTATGTTATAGCGACCTCGGTCTACTCAGCGGTCTACTTTTGGTACAGCACAGTAACCTGAAAATGCTTTGATTCAAAGTTCAACTGGCAAAAGCAACGAGAAAATCGAGTCAAAGTCTTTTATAAACATATTTTGTTGTATCATCATCATCATCATCATCATTATTTCAGCCGTAGGACGTCCACTGGTGGACATAGGCCTCCCCGATCGATCTCCAAAAGGGCCGGTTGGAAGCGGCCTTCATCCAACGTTTCCTTGCGGTCTCTTTTAGGTCGTCTATCCATATTGTTGTATATACAGGTTCAAAGCTAACTAACGCAAAAACCTCGAAAGGGCAACTTTGGTGCATCAAGACTAACAATTTTTGTTATAAAATATTTCGAATTACGCAAAAAACAGCTGTTTCATACATTTTGTCGGGAGAGAATGATTTTTTGTAGGTATGGAACAGCTGATTTTTTTCCGCGGATTTCGAAAACTTGTATATCCAATGTTGTTAGTCTTGAATTCTTGATGTACCAAAGTCACCATTTGCGTTAGTTACCTTTGACCCTGTATACCAGCTACGCTCCGGAATTTCACACGGTCCACTCTGGTAGAACAAAAAAAAAAGTTCTGGGCTTAACCCAAAGTTGTCCATAAGTTATCCCTCAAATCAAACAAACAAGGGAATATGGTATGGTGGCGTGGCGAGTGGAAACGCATCAAGCATAAATCAGGCTTGATGCCTTTAGTCGAACTGCAGAGAACCTTGCTGCCCTTTTCTTACGTTGTAGAATACATTAACATCTTGCCATCGATTTCAGGGCCCCCTGGAAGTAGTTCCCAATAGTATTGAGGCATCCATACCGTCCATTTTTCTAGATGCATTCTACAAATGCCGGTCCACTTCCAACTTCTAGTGAAAATAAATTAGCAAATTTTTTATCAATGTGAGAACCTAAATAAACTTTTTGTCATTGTGAAATCTTTTGCGCTCATTGTGATTTTTAGTTGTAACGGCCAATAATTTCACATCTCCCGTCAAAACAATTCTGTTTATTAAAAGTAAAATTAAACTCGATTTATGATACTTTCAATGATGCTCTCAGTGCATGACATTTGAAATTTGAAGTAGATTCCTTTTATGTGCGTGGGTAGATGATAATTATTATAAAAGAGTGATGTTTATTTCTTTGCGCTTTAATGTTTATAATTTGTTAATTAAATGGAACAATACTGCTAAGAATTAATCATCATCATCATTTCAGCCTATCATGTTCCCACTGCTGGAACACAAACCTTCTCTCAGAGAGAGAGAGAGAGATAGAGGATTAGCCTTAATCCACCATGCTGGCCCAGTGCTGTCATGTCTTTGAACTTTTGAGATTCTTGGACATACCGGTTTCCTCGCTATGTTTTCCTTCACCGTTTTTGAGTGATGGCATCAGAACTGCACATAATTTATTTAGGTACTAAATAAGTCATTGGCCGAGGATCGAACCGGGTGCTGCCAGATAGTAAAGCGCACAATTGCCGCACATGCTACTGCTCGGCCACCATCGCTCACGCATCATACGTTATTGCGCATGCTAAGTAGTAAGCTACATCTAAACACTAGATACTGGCACTAGGGTATTGAAGTTGGTGTTGTCTGATCCTCGTAAGACAACTTATGGCATCGCATTTGCATGATCTAATGGAAATTAGATCACGCAAATCCGAGAAAAGTGGGCAAGAATTACATTTTACTTTTTAAGCACAGTGGCGAAGTACGAATTTTTGCTGCGTAAAATACGTATATATCGAATTCCACACAAATTTCAATTTTGAAATTCAAAATTTGTATGTTTTTTTTTTTTTTTTACTTTCCAGGCAGTGCGATCACCCGCCAGACTTGACCACTGTATCTGGAACGTGTCGAGGTCATCGCGCCAGCGTTTTCTAGGCCTGCCTTGGCTCCTTCGTCCGTTTTCAGGCATCCACTGTGTGATCCTCTGGGCCCATCTATCAGGGTGCATCCTGGCCACGTGCCCCGCCCAACCCCACTTTAATTTGGCAGCTTTGATGCCAAGATCAGTGATTCCCGTAATTGAGCGCAGCGTCGTGTTTCGGACTCGGTCTGTCCTTTTGATTCTTAGGACGCTGCGCTCCATCGCTCTTTGGCAAACCCCAAGTTTGAACCTCTGAGAATCGGTATGAATTTTACGTAGAGAATATTCGTACTTCGCCAACAGACTAGCATCATTATCTGTGTTTTAACAGGCTGGTTTTATATGTAAATTTTTATTTAATTTGGGTGTTTTTTCGCATATGTCCTCTATTATGGGTGTCTTCAAATCGGTAGTAAGCAGGTCACGTCTAGGCAAGCATGCTCCACCTCTTTGCTTAACATTAGGCATGATGAGGACATCATGTTTTTTTTTTAAACAGCTTTTTGGCTAATTAGCCGTGTAAAAATCAGATCAATCCATAACTTTGTTGCTGCGTAAAAAAAGAACAAACAAACAAATTTAACATTTACTGAAGACTAGCAGCACCCTGCAGTTTCACACACTAGCTTACAGGTTGTATAACGAGATGAAACATTTGTTTTAGTGTGGGTTTCAAAACGCCATAGAAGCCTAACCACTTTACTGTCCGTGTTACTTTGCTTGACTCTGCTCTGACTTCTTTGATGTTCTAAAATAACTTGAAAATATTTCAATACTTGACACTGGCAATAGCACATAACGTGCAACGCCAAAATCCTCGTACAAGTAAAGAAGATAAAAAATTACAATATAGATACAAAATTCTTTCAATATACTCTTTCTCTGTCTACGTACGCTGGCTTTTTTGTCAACCTGATTTAACACTTATCAAAAGATCTAACTATTCATCTTGTCCGATAAAAAAACTCAATCCAATGTTTTTGTTGGCACAGAAATGATAAAAACATGCAAGTGTACTTGTACTTGTAAATGTAGAATTATAGAGCATAGCTCAAGAGTCAATGCTCCCGCATAATTGAAACAGTTTTCTGCTGCGAATCTCTGTGGGCTGTCAGAATCGATTTACGTTTATTAGCGAACGAAATCTAAATGCAGCAAACAAAAAGCTAAATACATGCAATTTGAAAATATACATTGATTGCTAGTCATATTTTTATAGTAAGATTCAAGGTTCAAATGCAGCTACAGTTAAGCCCTAGTCATGCCCTAGTAAAGTGGTGAAGACTTTACTAAAGCTTTCTGTGGACCGCACATCGAAGTAACACAAGTTTAGAAAAATAATACAATGAAGTGACATGGTTTTTTCACGTCAGCGCTAGAAAACGGTGCTATGGTGGTCAAAAGCAAGCCTACTATTTATAAAATTAAAAAAACTCCACTGCCATTCAACGTGGCAATGCTGCCATGGCTACTGTTGTAATTATTATGAACAACGGTCCTAAAACTCCTAAAAATGCTCTTTTCCGTATACTTCGTTGAGTATGAATGTAATTTTTATTTGGAACAGCTGATATTATTTTTAGTGATGTTAGGGTTGGTCCTTTAGTAAAACTGAGTGCCTAGTGCGAGTTTTTCCAATTGCGTTTACTTCCTCAATCGCGTCAATGTTAACTATGATTTGTATGAAATAAAAACAGCGCCGTCTAGCGCATGTAGACGGAACTGCTTTTTTTTCATACAAATCGTAGTTGACGTTAACGCCATCGAATAAGTAAACGCCACTAGTAAAACTCGCACTAGGCCCTCTGATTCGAAATGATGAAGACAAAGACCCCCTTTCGGGTTAGTATCACCGTTCTGGAATAATGAAAGTAGACTGTAAAAGCGCGGCAAATTTAAAAATATCTGTTTTGGAACCCCAAAAATTTGTATTAAATGTTTGGAATAATCTCACTTGATACTTGTAAATTATGATTTTTATTGTAACACAGTAATGATTGCATTTCATACACATGAGGTTGCGATGCGGATTTTTTCAAATTTGACGTATTTTATTTTCATTCATATATTAATCTTTAGTCTACTTTCATCAGACTACTTGTTTATATTGTCATCCGAAGCCATTCTAAAGTTAATTGTCTTCATTATCACGTATGCACATGAATGCACATATCTTTTTTAAATTTTCTGCCATTTAAATTGCTTTATTGCTAGTTTTTGCCATTTTCATGTCCTACAATTGATTTGCAATTATTTGGTATCATTTCCTGTCCTGCCATTATTTATTTTAAATCCCCAGTGAGAAATGAATATCATTCCACAAATTAAAATAAATTTCAGTCGATGGAAAATTAATGGAAATGTTATTTTAATTTTTGAAAGCCTAGGGTGTTTATTTCTTGCAAAAATACACATAGTACCTATGTTGAGTCTAGATAATTTTAACTACGCCACAGTACCCTTAGTACAAGTTTTGATAGTTTTCGTAAACTTTTTCCGTATTTCTATTGTTAGTCAGAAGAAGGACTAAGGCATAAGTTCTGTGTGTTGTTCCATACATTAGCGAAAAGTCGGTATTAATCAGCAGTATAGGTTGCTTCACTCAAATACGGAAAAAGTTTTCGAATAGCTTTCAGCCCCGCAATGTATGGAACAATAATAACAATATAATGTACCTAATCTATACTAATATTATAAAGAGGAAAGATTTAATTGTGTGTTTGTTTGTTTGTTTGCATTGAATAGGCTCCGAAACTACTGAACCGATTTGAAAAATTCCTTCACTGTTGGGAAGCTACACTATCCCCGGTTAACATAGGCAATATTATATTTTCAAAAAAAATAGGGATCCTTACTAAAACTCCAATAATGTAACCCAAGGTGTAAAAAAATTAGATTTACAATTTTGACTTTGCGTGTTTGACAGTTCTAAGACAGGACAACGTCTGTCAGGTCAGCTAGTAATACAATAAAACGGATAAAAAAATAACTGTCAACACTTGTACTAAAGGTAGGTACGTGGTAGGTACAGTTATATTATGATTATTAACGGGATATTTACTGTGATAAGGTTGTGGATGGAGCTCCCGATATAGGCACAGAAGACATAAAAGCACAATATAGGTAACGGTTAAGGATTTAGGTTGGTGTCTTTTCATGACCATGGTGCATGTAACTGTGCCAAAATATCGACAGCTCTATCCACAACCTTATCACGGTAAATATCCCTGTATTTACCTATGTATTTACGGTTTTCATTTGTAAGGTTTATTTATTTGTCTTCCCGTGAACATGGTGCATGTAACTGCGCCGAAATATCGGAAGCTCATTCCACAACCTTACCACGGTAAATATCCCGTAAATAATCATATAACTTTAGTGAACAACCGTGATAGTTTAAAAACAGTATTTTAATCATATAACTGTCTACAACCGTGTTCGCAACTATGCTGTTGCGATTTTCTTATCATGATATTGTTAGCTTATATAGGTTATAAATAATTTTTAGAATCAGCCCACCTACAAACATACTAAGTCACAAAATTTCAAACGACTTTTTCGTTTTTTTCGTTTCAAATATAACTACGTGAAGTACGAAAATCACCCAATTTTCTTCATCATTCCCTCACAATAAACCGTATTTAATGATGCCAGTAAACAAAATACCTTTTGGGTTCTAATCAAAGGGATGTCATAAACTCGACCCCTATTATATTGATCAACTCGCTTTGTGGATCGGTAAACTGTGTAAAATCGAATAGGGTTAATCGAATAGCTCCTATTAGGGTTAAATTGTATCGTTATCGAATAATAGATTCATTACTGGTTTGATAATAATGTTGCAATATCGGCATGAAAGGTGTTAGTATACCTACCAAATATTTTTTTATGGCCGACTAGCAGATTCCGTTACGTGGTTATACGTTACGTGGTTATACGTACGTGGTTATACGTACGTGGTTATACGTACGTGGTTATACGTACCTGGTTATACGTTACGTGGATATACTTTACATGGCTATACGTTGCGTGCTTATGCCCAACGTGGTTATACGTTACGTCATTAGTCTATTCTATTCCAAAGGCACAGCGAAAAACGGCCATAGACCTAGATATTGTGTGAGCACCGGTAGAAAACTATGTTATCGCTCTCTTTACATTTATGCATGGTTTTCTTGTCGCTTAACGCTCATAAACCAAAAGTTCCGGGTTCGATTCCCGGCCGAACAAAACATATGAGCGTGAAGCGTTATTTTTTAATCTTACAATGCTTTCGCGTCCTCTCTTTGTTACTAGTAGAAAGAGAGACATGTCTCTTTCTAAGACTGAATTACTGAATGCTTGAAGGCCTTTAGAGCAGATACACACCCTACAGATAATCTTAGATGAAAACCAACCTATTGATAAAAATAAACCACATAAACATAACATATATTATACTGTACTACATTTGAGAGTCTCCTCAGACAACGCTACAAATCGCATCATAGCTTTTCCCGTAATATCCACAAAACATTTACACATTGCTATACGCTATGAAATCGCGTATGGCAGTGTATGGAAAGCTATAATACGAACAATCCAACTAAGGATGATTTCTGCTAGACCACTGAAATTGTTTCGAAAGTTAATATAATATTAATATTTTTTATAATATTTATGGTTAAAAATTAATACCATCTCTCTAGATTTGTACCCCTACAAATAAGGCAAAACATGATACAAAGGGACAAATATTTTAACCCACTTATTGTGTATGCGTTTTTAAATGTGCCTGCCCGTGACGCGGGTCACACACGGTGTAACATGAACTGCTCTATATAAAATGTTCCTGAGGTTTTAAATCCATGCCTTGTCTGCGTCACCTACGAGGTACGTCTCGAGCCCACCACTGTCTAGCATTATGATCCTTTATTGGTCAACGCCTAGATCTTCTAAAGTACGCCACTAAGCACAATATTTAGCTCTTTGCATCCAGTTTCTGCACACTTTACGCAGGTCAGCACGTCCACTCCCAAGGCGTCTCTGTGTAGGTTATAGGTAGAGTCCTAGCAAACGAGAGCGGGCAAACTTGGGCATATTCACCGCTTGACACTGTCCGCTCGTTCGCGATCACTGTGAACTTAGAAATACTAGAAACTTAGTTGTTTTAATCCAGGCGTTACTTTGAGGAAGTTCATCTTCAAAACTGTTGCGTGTCACACGACGTTTGGGTCGCGTGACGTTGCCGCTGCCGTCACTCGCAGTCGCCGGTCGCGGTCGCCAAGATCGGAATGCTACCTTAATAGCGAAATCTGAAGAAGCCTCCAGTCGCGCGCCGCCGCCTCATTTCCCCCCAGATTAAGAACGATCTAAAATCGCGAGTGTCATCATAAAACACGATTTTTATGTGTACAGGAAAACAATACGCACGACGCGATGTTATTTTTAGAGGTTCGTGATAAACCTCCGATATAACATGTGTGACACGACGGAACCTGTGTAAGGTGGTTATTACGAGGTATGAGCTTCGTAAATAAATAACGTAATAGAGAAAAATATGAACGACGGCAAAACTCAACACTTAAAAGTCCGCTCTCCACATCATCTTTCTCGCTCGTATATTTTGTGTATTTTTGACATAGATTTTTATAGGTCATAAAGTAGTAATTGAAAACCGATAGGACATTTTATATTTTAAACCTGCAAACCGTTTTCACTTAGCAAGAAAACATAAACTTCACTTGACACTTGAAACACTTCAATAGCTACCAGTAAGCCCTCGAGTTCGGGCTTCTTTAGTTTCTTTCAACGAGTCACATAAGCGTGTTTCTAGTTTTCAAGGTACTTAAAAAAAGAGGTTTCCCATCAACTGTATTTCCCCGACGCAAAAAGAGGGGTCGAAGAACCGATAACCGATGGGGGGAAGAAAGGTTTTGGAGTGGAGACCACGAACCGGAAGACGCAGCGTAGGTAGGCCTCCCACTAGATGGACCGACGACATTGTGAAAGTTGCGGGCATCCAGTGGATGCAAAAGGCAGGCTGCCGTTCACTGTGGAGGTTAAAGGGGGAGGCCTATGTTCAGTAGTGGACGTCTTCTGGCTGATGATGATGATGAAAAAGAGGGGTGTTAGAGGTTAGAGAGGTAAAGAGGTTATAAGTTTAACATGTGTTCGCCTGTGTACCAATCTTATGTATGTCAGTAGCATCATAGCTACAAAACGCCTGAACCGTTTTTGATTTAGTTTGTTGTTTTTTTTTTTTTTTTTTTTTTAAATGTTCATGACCGTGGATTCAATGTCCTTTAGTCGTAATCTTAAACAGTTTACGTAGTCTTAATACCGTCAAACATATCATAGTCACAGTCAGAGTCAAGCTAAGTCAGTCACGGTCAAGTCAAACTCATGCCCATGTAAAGTGGTGGAGACTTTCGAGCTTCTATGGAGTTTTGGAAAAAACATGAAAAGACACGTTTCACCTCGTTATATCACTTGCCCACCCTCGAGCACGTTTACGAGCACTTAATGAATAATAATTCACCATTTAGTACACATTAACACTCGAAAATACACAGGTTTAGGAAAATAATCCAACGAGCCGACATGTTTTTTCCGCGTTGGCGCCAAAACTCTTTAGTTTTTTTTAGGTGACTATACTGTATTATTTTTAAGAATTACTTTATTTTTTAAGACAAGCCATGCCGCCAGCACACACGTATTGCCACGTGATACGGCACGAGGGCCGCTCTGTGCGTTAATTAACAATTTCATGATCAAGCGGGCCGCAGGATTACGGCTGCGGCCCCGACGGACATCACCTGTGATGGTCAGTAGATCGCCATAAACGAACATTCCGATAGGTATAAACGAGAAGTAAACGAACTTCGATCTGATTCTGCCCTTTGATTAAACATATTTGTTAGATGAGTTCGAAGCTAGCACATTACTTTTAAAAGACCTACTATAAGATATACGTTTCGTTCGTGCATGATTTTACAAAATAAACAAATAATTTTAACGTTGCCCTCAACTGCCTGAGTCAAGAAAAACCTGGCTACGCCCGCTACGCCCTTGCTATTGTAAGAAAAGAAAAATATATATAATCTACAGAAAGATCTTTTTTTTATTATTAAAATTAGCCGAAAATGGAAAAAAAATGCATACATAATTACCTTACCTATAATGTTAGTAATGAATTATTATTATAATTTTGAAGTTGTCAGAATTTAACGCTTGAACCCTGACAACACGCCTTAAGCCTCAGATTCAGATTCAGATTCTGTAAATATAACATGACCATTGTCCACTATTTATTATATTTATAGGTTATTTTTACTTTACAAATAAAAGTCTAAGCCTTATCATTATTTTTATTACTTATCTGATTTTTTTGACACTGATTATTACTTACTAACTCATGATGACTTGGTAATTAATTATATCGTTTTTTTATTTTTTTATTTACCTGTTTTATATTGGAACTTTCAAATATTAAATAATGTCAGTAATTCGTATTGCTAATTAAATATATTTAACTAAAGTCAGCATTCCGATCTTAGCACAGGAGACATAAAATCTTAGTGACCGCGACCGGTGACCTCAACCGGCGGCAACGGCTGCGTCGACCAACAAGTAGGTACGAGTGACCCACACGTTGCGCGATGCGGTCGCTTGCATTGCTTAGCACTCCATATAAATTCATACTGAGCAGTGGGTCGCACGACGCAGCCACTGCCGCCGGTCGCGGTCTCCAAAATCGGAATGGTGACCTTTGGTTTCTACAAAATCAGGCGACTAATTTGTGAAAAACTAGATTAGTACGTTTGTATGAAAAGTATAAAAATTACCCGATGTCTGCAGCTCCGTTAAGTAGGTACTCATGTACAGTCCAGCCGCTAAGAGAATGCGTCTGACAGCTGCAATAATATTATACAATCTAAATTAAAACATTTGCTCAATATATTTTACTGTTGTATACCTATTTGCTATTGCTACTAGCTACAAACTAACGTTAAAAACTAGTAAAATTGATCACAATTTACGGTTTTCGTTCAACTTTTTACAATGTTATGGCATCTGTCAGATTTAGTATCTACCTATTCTACCACCCTTGTCATAAGACCACGCTGAATTGAATAGGTACCACGCTAGTTATCTTGTGATTATTTATGAACCGCTATTTCTTACGTTGACGTCACATCTTTCAAATATTTTTATCCGAGAGCCCGTCAATAAAACGAACTGGCATACGTACCTAATTCCCGCGAGACGTTTAACTAGTACTGCGCAACCAACTTTACTGTGGAGATGATTGGGGGAGCCACTTATATTTTTCTCTGGACAAAACTGACAGCCTCAATGTTTAGTTTCTTTATTTAGCCAACTATACAGATAAGTTGGTCGGGATGTAATAGAGGATTAATTGGCTGTATCGGACTGATACGTGATTAGGAGATGATTGCTGGATATTGGGTTTTTTTACGGAAGAGATGTAAGGGTTTACATACAAATTTCAAACAATTAAACAACTAAGTTTAGGTTGAATTCCGCCAAAACTAACATACCTAGCACACTGGCTATATCTACCACAATGCGTTCAAATCCGCCATTAAAGTTTTCCCACATGTTCCCGCTTGTGATCAAGCTGTCAGTAGAAAAGTACCCTGATTCGATTTTGAGGCTTGGTTTAGGCTATAGAGCGGCTGTACCTATCTACATAGATACATAAATACACATAAACAAATTAAGTACGCAAGATAGCCCGTTGGTCAAGTTGGTAGTGAACCTACCTTCTGCGCTTGGGGCCGTGGGTTCGATGGACAAACATTTATGTGATGAACATTTGTGTTTGTTCTATATCTGGGTGTTAATATTTATTTAAGAATGTATTTCAATATATATATTATGTATGTATATCAGTATCTGGCAGCCATATTACAAGTTTTGCTTAGTTTGGGGTCAGGTGACCGTGTGTGCAAAAATGTCCTTAATATTTATTGATTTATTTATGTAATACGTGTAAAATAAATGCGCTAAAGATAGCCAGTAATTGAAATCCCGATTATTTTCGCCTCCCCAAATAAGCTAAAAATTGCTGCGTGTAAAATAAATAAATAATAATAATAAATATTTGGGCATTTTTGCACACACGGTCATCTGACCCTTAACAAGCAAAGCTTGTAATATGGCTGCCAGAGACAGATATAAATAACATATAAATTTTTAAATACATACTTAAATAGAAATGATGTCCATCAACAGCTATCGCAACTGTCAAAACTAAAGAAAATCATTGACAACAACCGCTTCCAACCGGCCCTTTTGGAGATCGATGGGGGAGGCCTATGCCAGCAGTGGATGTTCTGTGGCTGAAATGATGACATTTTCTTTTAACAATAGGCATCACTCTCCTTGAATATACTTAACACATACCTACGCTTCAAATATAGATACGTAGTTGTATCAGTGACAGGAAGACAATCACACTGATCGGATTGGTCGCAGTTCAATGTAGGCTCAATTTGTGCAGCTGATATTCACTGCACTATTTGTTGACTATTTCGAAGAGGCTGAAACAAGGAAAAGGGGTGTGGGGCGTGTGGGATTATAAAATAGTTGTATTTCTGGAATGGTCATAAATTAAGTTTCATTTGAATGGTTTCATTTATAGCTATTAAAACCCTTTGCCTACGACACAGGATAAGTAGGTATGTCGGAGTGACTGCTCGTCGGAAATTATTTATTTATTTATAAGTATATACTTTCAGATAAGTCCATAGAAATTTTATCACAATCGATTCAATAGTTTGATTTTAAATAAAAATAACTGTAAAAAAATATGTCAGCCAAGTAAACGATATTGCGTACTTATCTCAGAGCAAATACGGAGGAGGATATATTATGGAGGTACGTACTTACTAATTTTGAAGTCGTGTTTTTTAATTGATAATTATTGATCAATCATATAAAAAGAGAAGTCTACACAGTCCTCTACGTACTTATTAACAAATTTTTACTAAATGTCGTATATTTTTCGAGAATGGGGCTTCACGTTAATAACGTGAACGTGCGTTATAACCAAAATTAATCAAATAATTTTACTCCGTTAGTTGTACTCTATTATTTACCGTTAGCTTATGTTGCTACATATAAGATGTTCAAAATCTTCTAACATGGCCCTTTGAGGCTTCCTTAATTACATCTCTGTGAATAAGCTGTGACTGTATTCTATTTGAAAAGCGATACTTCCAAAATCGAACTTTTAATCCAAAACGGTGATTGACCTGGCAATAAATAAACCAGCCAAGTGCGAGTCGGGCTTGCGCACTGAGGGTTCCGTACCACCACAAAATTCAATAAATGATCAGTAATAACTTGATAATGAACAGAATCTTCTCACCGACTCGCACTTGGCCATTATTTATTATTTGTTGTTATATATTTGAGTGTATACTATAGACATGCCAAGTTTGACGCTTGTACGTATTACCGTTTTTACATTAGAGCTAATACAAAAATAAAATAAATAATAAAAAACTACACTAAATACGTTAATATTTGTTGTATGGGTATGTATGTATGTAAGTATGTATACAACAAACACACAAGCAACTTATGCGCAGCGAGCACAAGTTTTTCGAAGTCACTAATTTGGTTTTAGACTACTTTAACTGATCCATACTACACCAGCACTACTACATCATGATTTACGATTTCAATGTCGATTTCTACTTGGCTATAAGTCAGTCCTATACAATGTTTCCCAATTCTATAATTTTGTCCTATTTTTGTTGTTGTAAATATTAAAAATAATAATACACCATCGGCTTTTAACTTTTATTAAAAAAATTATATTAAGCTAAATATACATACCTAGGTAATTATTCTATGCAATATAATACGTAATATATAATAATTAACAGTAAATTAATACCTAAACAGTATTTATGTAAAATACTAAGAAAGATCACACTGACTAGATTGCCACACCCTTCGTCTGTTTTATTTAATTGCCTATCCATGTACAAGTAAAAGACAATTAGCAAACTTACATACCTACCTAATAAGAAAAATGAGTTCACAAAAAATCCATTGAGCTAATTCCGTCTGGAAATCGTGTTGTTACAGTATTTTTCAAAATATTATCTACGTATACGTAATCAAGGAGAATTGCAAATAGGAATGAGTATTGATTTGTATTTAAAGTTCTTTTATTATTACTTTTTCATATGACTTCATCCGAAATCATTTAATGATCATCTTTATTCATATAATCGCTTTGAGGGTTTTTCGGAAGACGTTTTGCCATAGTAAACTTTTTCATATGATTTAAAGTTTTACCAATTGCAATTGCTTGTACAATGAACGGGCTTAATTTTAATTAGTTTTTGTTAATAACAAAACACATTCTCAGGGAAAATCCGGAAATAGAATAATTGTACGTACCTAATCAATTCCCAAGTTGTTGTCTGGAATTTTGTTAGTCGTAAAACATATATAATGTATGCTATATAATAAAAATATTAGGTAAAGTACCAACAGTATTAATCACAGTGTTAGAAATGTTAGGAGGGTAAGATTGTCCACAGAAGATTGTTTATTTCTAATATATATACTATTATAATTTGGAATATACATACATAACAGTTATACTCACACAAATCCAAAGTTTAATAAATTAAGAGAAAATATAAAATTATTATCTTTTAAGCATATAAAATGTTTTAGGTATATTTTAAAAGCATAAATAAATAATGAATGAAATAAATGGCAATAAATTAATTTAATAATACAGTTAAATTATTAGTCATGGAATATAAAAAGCTACAATAATCACAATCAGTTATAAGCGAATCCTTATCAAATATTTTGGTATCGTTTAATTACAATTATACATACACTTACATGACACGTTAATAAATTACACAAGTACATATAAATATGTATACCAATTTAATTTATTACTATATAAATTAAGTCAATATAAATTAAAAAATAATTATATTACAACTAATAACTTCTTTGGTAAGCAAGCTGTGTTCACATTAGCATTAATGTATTCGCCGTTCGATATATTTTTTCGATTATTTTTACAAATCTAAACTAAAATACGTAATTATACTTATTACGATTTATTATCAAAACTAAAGTTAAAATAAATTGTTATTAAAAATAAATAAACCTAATCTCTAATTTGTTTATATCCTATCTACAAATATTTTAGTATTGAAATTTGATTATAAAAATAGTTACAGTAGTTTTCTAAATTCGATTAACGCTTTGTATTTTAATGAATTAATATTTTATATCAAGATATATTCCGCCAATATTTTTTAACATAAACTTATAAATATAGGTTAACTTACGAGCCTCAGAAGCCAACGATGACAATTGTGTGAACGATTTATTAAGTTCCAAACTAAATTTGTAGACTTCAAAACTGTTGCCATCCTTTTCTCATTCGTTGAAATGAAAAAAGATTTCGACAACTTCTTGTGTCATGCCAAAGTAGTATAAAATGACCACAAAACTGTCACCATAATAAGCGGTAATGACCAAATAACGCTATAAATCAGTAAACCCGTGTCGGTTCTCTATATTCTGAATGTTATCAGAGTCCTGGGTACCGGTGATAATCTGCAGAACCTTGAAAGCCTTAGACTGCCGAGGTGGGCCTTCTCGCGTGAACTTGTGGTAGTACACGCTGAAAATGTTTAAATTAATTTTATTAATAACGGTAACACTATTATTATGTTGATAAACCAGAAATTTTAAATACATTTCAAACCAAACAAAAGCGCCGATGCCCATATGCCTATAACTTACTACAAATTAGACCCCATAAAAAATTACGCAAAAATAATATATCGCAAATAATAATGTTAGCTAATATATAAAAGCTTACACGCAATAAGAAAATGCCTACATACATGAAATGTAATTAGATATTTTAGGTGTATGACAAAGGACCACGTTACAATGAAATTAGAAAAATTGAAGAATAAAAAGACAAGAAAGACAAACGCGTGTAAGCATTTTGTTGATACAATTATGAAATTAATAGAAACTATGAGTGAATTTGAAAATTCTTACAACCGATATTGTTTAAAATGTTGGTAATGAAATCCATGCTCCCTTAACGTGTAGTCGCTTTGGAGTAATTATCCGTATTTTGTCTTTACCTCTCTTCAAATTTTATATTTAAATTTCGCTCGAAATAGACAAAATTAGGAGAAACTATTCCATAGCCTGTTTTTTCATAAGGGGGTCCTGTTTTTTCATAATGGGGTCGTTTTTAACTTTAAAGCACCAAACAATTGAAAACACAACAAAGCTGTATACATTTCTAGTAAATAATAAATGCTATTAGGTCTTAGTAAGCAAGAATATCCCCCATTAATAAATAAATAAAGCAGTCATGTGTTGTGATAGTCAGTGTGATTCATGATGACGAATAAGAAAATAATTGGACTCGTGAAATCACTTGTTAAATAATCGATATTAGCGCGAGAAACGATTCAATTAGTGAAATAAACAGAATTAGAAGCTCTAAATATAAAGCAAGCAACACTGAGTCAGACGAAGCGCGTAAAAATATTGTTTACTTTGAACCAGTGCAAACTGCTAGTACCGCCCACCGAAGCTGAAACGAGGACAAATAGTGAGAAAGTGTACGCTGTACGTTCCAGACGTAATTGTACGTGTATGTGTCAATTAATACATAAATGTTTTCATATTCTTCAATACCAGATCTAGAACCAAATTTTAATTTCTTACGTAAAAAAATTGTTTAGTTGAAATGGATCTACTAAACGAAAATCTCGTTACATGACCCAAACTTAATAAAGTGGTATGGAAGGAAGAGAAAACAAACAGATATGGACGATAACATAGAGTACATAAAGTGTGCAGTTTCAATTTAAAGACGACTTTAAAGCACCTTGAATAAAGATTTTATGTAATCGATTAGAACATTAAATATATTGCTGTTAGCAAAAACATTTACCTTTTATTTGCCCCGCCATTTCCTCCTTCTATTTGTATTGGAATTATCCTCGTCATCGGCTGACTGTCGTGGCTCGGGAAGGTCCTATTCAAGGCCGGTAGGTCATGTTGTGGTTCGTCCATTCGCACTAGCTGTGGTGACAATACCCTCATGATGCGCTGAGTTGGAGGCGAGAACGGCGCTCGGGCCTGGTCTGAAGGTGGGTTCATTCCAATAGTAATCCTCAATTGAGGCTGTTGATGCCCTTGTCTGCTGTGGTCTCTCGTCTCCGTACTAGAAACTTCCATTTGAATTGGAATAATCCTGCCTGAAGGTGTGCTAGGTGCGTTATCTTTTGGAAGACTCTTGCAATTATCTGAAGGACGTGTTGACCAAGAAGGTTGCGCTGCTTGCTGGTTTTTAAGAGGACTGATGACGTCACGAGCTCCTCGCTGCAGATCGTTGCTCTTTTTCACCCATTCTGGTTCAGTGTCTCTAGGAGGCGTGACTAGTTCTCTAGGAGCGCTCTGTCTACCTTGTAAAGGACGCTGAATCCATTCGGGAGGAGGAGTTTTAGTCTTCTCTTTCTGGGTTTTCACCCATGGTGGTATTGATTTGGGACTACCAGGCTCAGGACAATAGAATACAGGTTCTTCGTTTACATATACCACTTCTTTTTGTGGTGGAGTGACTGGTGCGTTGTTGTAGTTTGGTTGATTGTTATAAGTAGGCTGATAGTTCTGTTTTCGTGGATTCACAGGAATAGACATCGTTGATTGGTATCGCGGTTCTTCCGGAGCTTGATTTCTTGGGGGAGAAGATGGTGCGGTATTTTGTGACCTCCAAGGCATGCCATTGTTCTCTTGAACTTTGTTGTTATTGGCATCTTGATGTGATACCCATGGCGGTTGATATTGTGATTGTTTATTTTCTTGCTTAGCGTGCCAAGCAGGAATGTAACTATTTTCATTATTGTTGCTAGTTTCGTTCGATTTCCACGGTGGAACATACTGTTGGTTATTGTTCACGTTTGTCTGTTGAGGTAATGGCTCCTGCTGGTGTCTGTTCAGAGTATTTGACCTCCACGGAGCAGCGTCAGGTGGACTCTGTGCTTTAGGTTGGCTAACATTATTGTAAACCACGTTATTGTTTTGGGTGTTATCTTGGTTTCTCTGTCCAACTCTCGGTAGAGTGTGGAAAACAGGTCCAGAGTTGGCTGCAGGGCTTTGGGTTTGGAAATTTGGTGAATACTGCTGTGTGTTTGGCGAGAAGGGACTACGATTGACCTGTGGAGATTGTTGAGGACTGCTGATAATAGGAGAGTCCCTTTTTTCAGGTTGCCTCCAGTTGTTATTAGGTGTTGGGGAAAACGGAGTACTACTGTTAGAGTGAGGTGATTGTCCCCCAAACGGTTGAGGACTCTTGTTGAACTGAGAATCTTGTCGCAACAAAAGCTCTCTTGTAGGTGGAGACCCATTAGCAAGAGGTGAAGCAGATTTCTGATGCATATACTGGGCTTCAGGCCTGTGGATAGGACTTTCTGGTTGTCTTTGGTAATTATTTTGCGATGTAGGAGTGTAGGTCTGAGGTTGTTGCTGAGAAAATGTAGACGGAGGCATTTTTACCGTTAAAGGGCTCGGAACCTTTTCTTGATATTTAGGAACTGGTCCGATTCTACCCAGCTCTGCCTTCTCAGTCTCCCAATGGTAAGGGCTGTTAGTTTTCCTGAGCATTCCAATGGGGTTTTCAGGAATGACGATTTCAGGTCGTTCTCCAATGACTACGGGTTTGGGTGATTTTGAGCCAGGGACTTGGATGACTATAGGGGGTGGTGGTGGTGGTGGCGCTGGCATGTTCATGGGAGGTGGAGGTGGAGGTCCTCCTGGGCCTGCTGGGCCTCCTTGTGGACGATAGTTATTTCCACCATTATTCATCTGTTGTTGAGCCTGTTCTTGATCTTCCATACGTGCCATTCTCCTCGCCATGCTAGGAGTACGAATCTGAGACAGGTCCAGACCACCAGGAGTGTATGTGAAAGGCTTCTTATCCTTCGTCATCATCGCGTTTTGGATGCATGCCGGCGGCTCCACGCACCCCATTGGCTGGAATTGAGAAAAACAAAACATCAGTATGAAAAATGAGAAACTTTATTTTGAGATGTTGTTTGAAAGGTAAACCTAGAGCAAATGTTTGAATATTCTGTTTTACCGTGGTGCTTTGATTTTCAACAGATCGCATTATTTCCACAAACAATGGGCATTATGATATACAGTTGTTATTTTACTAGAAAATAGAAATTGTTTTTGTCGGTGTCTGCTTACGTGTCGTAGCAAAAAAAAACTTAATATTGAACTACCAATAGATTAGTACCAACATATTAAACTACAACAGCTGTAAAATTCGTTTTTTAAATTTAAATCACCGTCTTATTTTCGTACAAATTATTTGTCACTGCGGAGATTGAACCCGCCACCTACGCGAGTTTTTCTGGTACTAAAATCCACGAAGCAGTAAAATCAAAATCACTAATGTTTTCATTTAATGAAACTAAAACTTCTACTCAGAATACTTTTTATCTTACTGCCCCAGAGACATATATCTACAGAGTATGTATGTATTTGTCTATTTATGTAACCTCTAGCAGCCTTCTGGATATATTTAGGAGTGCAAGGTCGGTTGGTTCATTTTTGTGTCCAGAGTGTCGTACGATAAATTATGCAGTCGAGTTTTTTCTTTTAACAATTTCCAGTAAACGGAGTGATGAGACAGGGTGAGTAGAGCCAAAACTTAGAAAGTTTGTTATCGTATAATTTTTAGATCTGAAAGTTGCTAAGTTTATTTTCCAAATTCTGGTACACTAAATTCACAAAAATTTGCAACATTTTATTCCTGCTTTTAGCCTAAATTAATAAGGATTTGTTACATTTTACATTTCGTGCTTGTTGCCTACAATAACTAGACTTTAGTGCATTTAGTATTACGTGCGTCTGTAAATTTACAATATAAAATACTTTGTAAGTTATGTCTATATAAAGACAAAAAAAGTATTGTGTTATTTTTAGTCACCGCTTATAGTTATCACCCCGTCAGTTCTATTCACCCCACTCTACCACGAAGATAAGGTACTTGTTGTTGCTGAAGTAAAATGTACTCACATTGACTTGAGTTCTGCCGTAGTTGGGAATTCTGCCGATGTGTCCAGCCATCGCTACGTTCCTGGAAAGTAGCCAATGCTCGCGTTATTTTTACACGCGACACTATTGCGCACTCTTGCGCATGGCCTATTGTTGACCTATTCTGCTTTTTAATACATGGAGAGGATGGCAATTTTAACCTTTGTAAATTTTAGTTTACACTTGACCTCAGATCAGAAAACAAGGGGGATATGTCTTAGTACTTATATTGACTATGTCAATAGTTTCTTTAGTAGTTCTCAGGGTAGTTCGACCAAACGCATCAGGCCTAAATAAGGCATATCTCCGTTGTTTGTCCGATCCAAGGACTGGACAATGAGTGTCGAAAAATCCATCTTCGGCCACAACGTCGCTTACCAACAGGCGAGTTGGTGGCCAAACGTAGATAATATCTATTAAAAAAACGAGAAAAGAAGCACAAAGAGGAAAAAATCTAATGCTCTGCAATTGTCAGATGAAGCGCCCGATGATGATGACGATGAAACCATGTCAAGAGATGATATATCCGTGAAATAATGAATACAGATAGTATAACTCAAAAACACACTTATATGACTCGTTAACCAACAAAAGGAGCACAAGCTCGAAGGGCTAGTGACCAATGAAGAGTTTCACTATCCGCCTCCTGATGGCTTCACCATTTAATCATATCACACATCACATCATCAGCCAGTAAACGTCCACTGCTGAACAAAGGCCTCCCTCTTAGAGTGGGGTGTTGCCATAATCCCCACGCTTGGCAGACGGCTTGGGGATGACAGTACGTTCACCATGTACTAATAAAACGCTGCTGGGGCCTTACGGACAACAGCTATTACAGGCACCTAATTCGCTCAGTTGGAAAATCACGCGACCGCAAACCTTATCGCGCCCAGATACGGTTTGCGGTCGCGTGATTTGTCAACTGAGTGGATTAGGTGCCTGTAATAGCTGTTGTCCGTAAGGCCCCTGCTCATCTTCCGGTTGTCGCTGTTTTAGGACATACCCCCGGGTCCCATACCTAATTTAATTTAATCAGTGTGATGATACCAAATTATTGTACTGTCACGCGATGTACATATGCTAGCAAAGTTTTAAATCGATATGACAATGAAAAGGTAAGGTTGGAATCAATTTCAAGGGATTTAATTGGAATAAAGATAAGTACAGGGCCCTGATTCCGTAATTTCAAACATGCGCGTAACCTCTAAAAAATGGCCTTTATTCCTTAGAAAATAGAGCTCAAATTTTTAGAGGTTAACTTAACGCGCCGCGTTAAGTGCGTGTTAAAGTTGCGGAATTAAGGCCCAGGGCTACACAGAAAGGGCGTTCTTCAAAATGCAACCAACTAGTCACACTCAACGAAATACATGGAACAGTTGATTTATTTTCACGATTTCATGGTAGATCAAATGGTCACTTCATAACCATGAGTTCTTACGGCTTGGAATACCCTTTCCGTACAACCCTGTAATATATTAAAATCTACCAAAAACGTTCGATTTAAAAGGTGAGGGTAATAAAAGTTATATTTACCAGTTTTCTGTCAATGTCTTTCAATGCTTCAAAAGTTCATCAAAACGGCAGTCTTGTATCAAAGCACCGTCTGAAAATAAATGAGATCATGGTTAAAAACTATAAACACTGCGTTTTCTGGAAGATGCTAAATACCACATGTTCTTTGAAGGTCGAAGGCTATTTTGGGAAAGTGGACGGGTTAAATCATACGTCCTTGCCGAAGGTTTGCAGAGCATTCAGCAAAGATTTTATATTATTACTAACAATACCTACGGGAGTGAAAATTCATCTGTAGGTGTACTGTATCATCATTTCAGCCGTAGGACGTCCACTGCTGGACATAGGCCTCCCCCATCGATCTCCAAAAGGGCCGGTTGGAAGCGGCCTGCATCCAGCATTTGCCTGCGGTCTCTTTTAGGTCGTCTGTCCATCTTGTGTGTGGACGTCCTACGCTGCACTTACCGTATACGTACCTGTGATTATACTGTATACGTACTTATGATTCCATTTTCATTCCTTTTTACAAGCTTTTATAACTTGCCTTCTTAGTTTGGGTAAAATCAAGAAACAATTTTTTTAAACAGTTATCCCTAACCGATTGAGCTGAAATTTTGCGTACACGTTTAGTTTTAATGACAATGTATGTTTAGCTAAATGACGTCATTCTAAATCCATTATGGTGGACTCCCAAAGATATCGGACCAACAATTTTTTACTGACCCCATGATAATGAGTATCAAATGAAAGAGTTTGCTGGTGAATACGAAAAAAATATTATGTATGTTTTCCAAGCAGTTTTCTCTTTGGATAAACCATAAAAAGTAGGTATACTCAGATATATCAAGATGATACATCTCTAAAATTTGGCTAAGTCTACAGAGCTTTATTCGTTAAACTTTTTCTATGAACACTATTTTCTAAACTAAAAATGTGAGCACAAATATATGACTTTGGATATACGGAAGCTAAAATGAACCTATTTTTGATTAGATAGTAAAAATAATATTGGCACTGCTGCGTCGGCAAAGTATGCACCTGGTCTTCAACACTTCTAACTAGTCATACCACTGAAATATTTTGCCATTAAACATTCACGCCAGGGAAGTTAATGGCAACAGAATTTGGCACTCTCTGTATACTTATAATAGCACTCTTATAGTAGTGTATAAGTACTCTACTCACTTGTATAATTCTACACGTTAAACTGTGGCTGGTAGCCAGGTCTATATTTACTAGCTGCGCCTTCCTTCCTTGCCATTCCTAGGTATGGGTGTAACTATTATAGACCAAAATTAGGGTAAGCATAAACAATGTTATTTTTTTTATATAAATAACCTGTACTATTTCAAATTTTCTAATATTTTTGTTTGTCATAATCATACCAATGAGGTTTTACCAATAGAGACATTACACACATTAAAAAAGCACAAAAAATATGGCGATATTTTACTACTGTTACAGCCTTGTGTTCTATGGGTAGGTGTAGAGCTACTCATAGAACACAGCCTTTTCCGCCGTCCCAGTATAAGTATTTCTCTTTCTAAATATGAACACATGGCACATGGCATTTTTGATTATTTTTCATTCTCCAAAATCGCACATCGTACGTTTGCGACGTCGCCAGACACATCAGGATGGACTAAGTTCACTCAAGGTAATTAACTTTCGTTTGTATTGCTGCGCATGAAACGGTAAAACCACAGGTAAAACGTTTCACCTCAGTTTATATAATTATTATTATAACATCATTGAATCATACTAATATTATTAAGTGTTATTTATTGACCGAGCGACGAGAGGTCTGAATTCTGATTCTAATGGCATTCTGATTCAAGTCGGCATTACATGTATATTTTTGTATATTTATTCGTCGATAACTTGCGTATCGTCGATCCGATCATCATGAAATTTTGCAGGCAAGTAGAACATTTCAATACAATTATTAAGTTTGGTTAGATAAGTCCAACTTAGACAAAGAGGTCGCCCGAAGAATCCAACTCGTTGGGTAGCGTTCGGGAAATTGCGTGACATCTCCAAGATACCACAGTGCCTAAAGACAAGAGTCTTTGACCATTGCAGTGTGTGTTGCTAGTGATGACATATGGTACTGAGACGTGGTCCTTAACTGTTGGCCTTTTGGAAAAACTCAGAATCACGCAGCGGGCAATGGAGAGAGCTATGCTCGGAGTTTCTTTGCGCGATAGAATCTGGAACGTGGATATTCACCAAAGAACTAGAGTCACCGACATAGATGTTAAAATTTGAAAATTGAAGTGGCAATCGGCAGGCCTCATCGCTCGAAGAACCGATAGCCGATGGACCAGAAAGGTTCTTGAGTGGAGACCACGAACCAGAAGACGCAGCGTATGTAGGCCTCCCACTGCATGGACCGACGACATTGTGAGAGTCGCGGGCATCCAGTGGATGCAGATGGCAGGCTTTCGTTCAGTGTGGAGATTGAAGGGGGAGGACTATGTTCAGCAGTGGACGTCTTCTGGCTGATGATGATGATGATGATGATTAAGTTTGGATATGTGCGGGGTGGTAAGTCTTCAGTTAAATCTTTTAGGCTGAACTTTTGCCTCGACTCCTTCCACTCTACCTTCAACTTTCTCTTAACAAAACACTGATTCACACTATTATGCCGGCACAAGTACCTTACAAATGTACTTTAGGCATTCTACGCTACAACTCGATAAACTGTTCCATATCGATCTACTTATCACTCTTTTATCGATTATAAGCTACTCTGCCCCATCGAGTTTATCTTGGCGTTTTATGAAAAGCTTTCGAATCAGTATTACAGGATTACGGCGTTATCTTGTTGTTTAATTTTGTAAAGCTAATTTAGCAGGTGACATAAAAATTGTATCTCCACATAATTTTATTATTGCTAGTAGACATGTAAACGTAACAAAAAAAGCCGAATCATAGTATTTAAAAAAAATTATCTCATTTTAAATCTATTTTTAGGTAATATTGAATATTTAGCAATATTGTACACTAATTATTTTGCTATTTTAAAAACAAATTGATGAAAACTTAAAATATAAACTAAAAACTAAAACTTAAAACAACTAAATAAAAGGTACAATTAAACTAAAATATGATTGTATAAAATATACAAACATGTACTACATACTACAAAACAAAAACGCCGTCGAGATCACCACCGTGCGGCAGGGTTCCCAGAACACTAGCAGAGTTGCCCCGCTGTATAGCAATACTTAGCTTTTGTGAAAAGTATATGCCAGCTCTATATGTATATTGTACACTGTACATATATTACATAAATAATACATAACATACACATAACACATAACTGTACATAAATTTAATGATGAAATCTATACATATTATTGCATGGTGCATGTAACTGCGCCGAAATATCGGGAGCTCATTTCCACAACCTTACCACGGTAAATATCCCGTATATAATCATATAACTTTCGTTGATTGGTTCAATCAAGTATGTCAATCTCATCTTGATATTCCACAAGTATTTTAACCTTTTAAAATTTTAAACAAATTATAATTTATTTTCAGCAGAGTACAAACTAATTGGGCGGTCTATTCAACGTCATTATGAAAGATTCAGCGGAATGACACGTTTACGGGCCGAGTTATTGTTAGCCGAGAATTGGGGCGCTTGCGCAGGTGAGAAGCGTATAAGTTTAATTAACGTGGAACATTTTAGCGATATGGTTGTCCTAAGGAGGAAGTTAAATTGTTTACATGTTTATTTCTTTAATAGTTATCAACAAGTTTGGCTATTTAGCGTGGTAAAGTACATACTCTAAAGTAAAACAACAAATAATGAATACTGGCCAAGTGCGAGTCGGTGACAAATTTCTATTCACCACCGGTTTTCGTACGATCACCGAAGTTAAGCAACGTCGGACGCGGTTGGTACTTAGATAGGTGACCGCCTGGGTATAATGTCTTTTTGCACTACTTTTTTGTAATTATGTAGTTAACAATTTAAAAAGCTTATGCCTTAACGAAATCGTGTTTATTTATTTGAGAAATCAGCCAAATTAAAAAGATAAATTTGTTTTATGTCCAGTTTTTTTATTTCACGTAGCGTTACGGAACCCTCAGTGCCTGCCCGACTCGCACTTGGCCTGTTTATTTTATTCCTACATAGCAAATGTTTATCTTTTAATATGATGAAAATGTGTGAAAAAGATTGCTCTGGGCGGTAAGCGCGTCCGTTTGAGACAACAGTTACGCATCGGCATCTATAAGCCGCCGTGAGTAATGAATAACTGAGTCAAAGCTTCGATTTAGATGCGCGCACGCACCGTGGTGCAGCGCGGCGCATTCAATGGTCACGCGGAATTGATGTGAAAAGATTTGTGTCGTCAAAACGAGGCACTAAAATAAGATTAAGTACGACTTTTTGTCTGAAATTAAGGATTTGAATTGTATGATTATTTTTTATTGAAATGTACGCCTGCGCTTGACCGTCATCTCATTTGATGTTAACCGATGATGCGATTGATGATGGACCACGGTTGCCTAGAAGAAACGATTCACTCGGGACCTGAAGACACCCAGATTGTAACACCCATACCACAGAAGACATGTGGCCATATAGGTAACGCATTCCACAGTCTAGAGTTTAGCACAAAAAGCGGAATCAAAGCGCTTTGTTCATGTTTTGTAATATCAGTCATGAAACGTTGTTGCCTTTTCGTACCCGCCCTGGCCGTCCGATAAAAAAATGGGCAGAGGGTAAAAGATAGGATAACTGTTTATTGAAAAAACAAGGATAACAGATAAATTACAATGAAAATATTTCTGGGCCTTTAACAGGCGGCTTTATCGCTTAAAGCAATCTCTTCTAGGCAACCACGAAGGGCAAAAGGCTTTATTAAATTAATTTAAATCAGTTGGTGGTCGGCTTTCGAAGCCATTATATAAAGAAGGATGATCATTAGACGATTTCAGATGAAATCATATGAAAAAGTTATAATAAAAGTATTTTAAATACAAAATAAATACTCATTCCTATTTGCAAATTCTCCTTGATTACGTAGATAATATTCTGAATAAACAGTAACAACACGATTTCCAGGAGGTACTACCTATAAATGTAGCAATATAAGCAAGTACATCCTTGACAAAAAAATACAGAAATGGATATTGTTTGGTGTAGCACAAAATTCACAAAAAAAAATCGGTTTACCTATTTAACTTTATATCATCATCAGCCAGAAGACGTCCACTGTTGAACATAGGCCTCCCCCTTTAACCTCCACACTTCTTCTTCTTTCGAGTCGATGTTCCGCAAAATACAATTCTATTTTCAAATCAAGTTTCTAGACCAAAACTTTGCCACCTCAATGGCATTTTGCGTGGCTTCATTCAGGTCGTCTTGTGTGCAAGTTGTAGGACACGCTGCACAGTTCATCAAGTGTGTCATTGTCTGAGGGTTCACACCACAAAGACATTCGGTGTCAGAGCCCTTTATATAACCCCACTTTGCCATATTATCTCGACTTCGGCCCACTTTGGACCGAAGTCGGTTCAGGGTTTTCCAAGTGGGCCATGGTTCTTTATGGCCTGGGGGGAGTTCTTCAGCAGGGACAATGTAATTTGGAGGAGGACTGAGCAGTTCTTGCCACGTGGCAAGTCGAGCGTCTTTGGGGTGACCTTCCAGAGCTATTGTATGGTTTAAAAAACTTCTGCGGCTTTTGAGACGGCTGTTACATTTATCTACGTTAAATAAGGAGTGGCGGTAGTCTGCTTCCTGACGATGTTTTTCAGCGGCACAGGCAACACTTCTGCGAGCTGCTGGTGGTGCGATGCCTGCAAGTGGGTACAGTTTGTTAAGAGGAGTCGGTTTCAAGCACCCTGTTATTGTCCGACATGTCTCATTTAAGGCTACATCTACCTCTTTTGCGTGAGTAGAACGATGCCACACTGGGCATGCGTACTCTCCAGCAGAGAAGCAGAGTGCCAGTCCGGTAGTCCGGAGAACATGTGGAGCAGCTCCCCAGACTGTTGAAGTGAGGCGCCGGAGGAGGTTGTTTCGGGATTCAACTTTCACACCTCCACACTGAACGACAGCCTGCCTTTTGCATCCACTGGATGCCAGCGACTCTTACTATGTCGTCGGTCCATCTAGTGGGAGGCCTACCTACGCTGCGTCTTCAGGTTCGTGGTCTCCACTCAAGAACCTTTCTTCCCCATCGGTTATCGGTTCTCCGAGCGATGAGGCCTGCCCATTGCCACTTCAACTTGCAAATTTTAACAGCTATGTCGGTGACTTTGGTTTTTATTTAACTTTATATAGATTATCCTAACTAATATTATAAAAGCGGATTTAACTCTGTCTCTTAAGTCTGTTTGCTTGCTTTTCACAACTAAACAGCTAGGGAGATTATAACGAAATTTGGCAAGGAGATAGTGTGCATCATGAGGACGGACACAGGGTACTTTTCCTCCCTGAAATGCGGAAAAACGCATGATTCAGCTAGTCTCATATAAATCCTATATATTGTCACAGCAATTTGCAACAATTTTATTCTACAGCTGTAGCTGTTACAAGCGAGTTCGTCCGCGTAGAATTTAACAAAACAAATCTGTTCCTAGAGTTTACGAAAAGTTAATAATTCTGTATATTCCTTGTAAAGAATTGGTATACGCTAAGCAAACGCTAAGTTTAATTCTTCTTCATTGCGAGTCGAGGTTTAGTTTTTTTACTTAAAAAAAGACTTAAATTATATTTTTTTGCCTATTTTACTCCTTGGCTATAGGAGATTAGCCGGAACACACATACAAACAGAGAGCCATTTTTTTTTCTTATGTCCTATACATACTTTCTATAACTATGCTTTAGTAAAAAGCTGTTCTTTTGACTTTTTTTATTTTTATTTATTTAATTAGATTCTTTTTGGGATGTTGACGTCCGCTAAGAATGGACTTTACGAAAGGGCCGGATGAATGGGGCTTCACGTATAGAGTCGTGAGCAACTGCTAGTTAAATAAATATGTGTTATTTCATTTATTTACCTAGGTTATATATTCAGAGCGATGTAAATAGACACGAGTGTCAAAAGCTCTTGGCTCATGTACCGCCATTACTCATCACGACATTGTGATGATTTGCATAGGACAGCTGCTGGGAGACACCAATATATCTCGGCATCACCCAGAGACATAGATTAGGCGCTCTAGCGCTTTGTACTATACAGCTAGGCTACACGGAACGGAGGTACTAAGCTGAAAGGAGATCATTACACGTCATTATGAACTATGCGAGAAGCAGCCGCGCGCGCGCATTTACCTTAAAAAAGACCGCCTAATGCGGTTGAAACTATAGTCGGAGTGACCAGCTTAATCTTACGTGAGTAATTCCCGTTTAATATAAATAAAATGTCATTATGAACTTTTACTATGCGACCAAGGCCCGTACCGTCCGATTCATTTTAGGTGACTATGAAAAGTTCCGCCACCGCAAACCGTAATATCTCGGCGCATTAGGTTCACATTTCCCGTAGTCACCTAAACTGAATCGCGCTTAAGAGCTCACGGTACAGCCCTAATCCGGATATCGCGAAAGAAAATTAGCTGTTCCACAGAAAATAATAATTTGCTTTCAACTATATTTTAAGGAACAGTATTTTTTTGTCGTGGTTTACTTATCAGGGTTGGTGTCATAGTAATAGGTTTATTTATAACGTTGAGTACAATGACCTTTCAGTTTAATACTACCCTCAGATCAGACAAACTAGTTGGTGTGGCGGGTGCGAATGCATCTGGCATAAATCAGGCTTGTTGCTTTTAGTCGAGCTCACCCTGCAGAGTGTATATAAAGTAGAACAGATGGTAACCACCCCAGACGACTTTGTCGCCCCTTTTTTTCATGAGGACTATAGAGGAGATAGTCATTAATTTAGCTACAAGTTTCATGAAAAATAAGTGAGCCGTGTCGTAGTACGAAGCAGTTTTTTTTTTTTTTAATATTAGAGCAAGGCATTTTTAATCAAGAAATTTGTTGTAGCCAGTTGCTCCCATAACGAAACGTCAGTGATTCGAAATCAGTTAGCAACTGTGATGCGGAGTTTGACGCGTTGATCTAAATAAGAATGTTCAATCAAGGTTCACTCATATGCCTGGTAACAGATTTTCCTTCTCATTTCCGTTCTATGTACTTCTCTTTTCTGTGGTAGTAAGTGATCCGTACTTAAAGTTTTTGAACGATATAGTAAAAAAAATAAACATGGAGACATTTGAACACGAACGATAATTAGGCGTTTCTCTTTGGTTTGTCTGCTCTGAGGTACTACTGCTCTGTGTTACACTTTTCGCGTTTCATTAACTGGTCACACGTGTGATCAGTTGGTGACGAAGCCGTAAATTCTGTAGCGCTACCTGCAATCTGTACCTAGATAAATAAATAAATAAATATTCGGGCCATTTTTTCACACACGGTCATCTAATCCCAAACTAAGCAAAGCTTGTGATATGGCTGCCAGAGACTGATATACATACATATATAGTTTTAAATACATACTTAAATAGATATTAACAACCAGATATAGAACAAACACAAATGTTCATCACACAAATGTTTGTCCTAGATGGGAATCGAACCCACGCCCCCAAGCTCAGAAGGCAGGGTCACTACCAACTGGACCAACGGGCATATAGGTAGAGTAACT
Source organism: Agriopis aurantiaria (assembly GCA_914767915.1). Lineage (NCBI taxonomy): Eukaryota > Metazoa > Arthropoda > Insecta > Lepidoptera > Geometridae > Agriopis > Agriopis aurantiaria. The sequence goes on along the minus strand of OU612001.1, from coordinate 5,047,014 downwards.
ATTCAGGTACCCTATCAATCACTTAATCAGTAAATGGTAGTAGCAGTAACTAAATAAAAGCAGCCAAGTGCGAGTCGGGCTCGCACTCTGAGAGTTCCGTACCACCACATAACTTGTTAGCTACTAAAGTACAAAAAAGTAGTACAAAAAGACATCACGCCCAAGCGGCACCCATCCAAATACCGACTGCGCCCAACTTTGCTGAACTTCGGAGATCGTACGAGAACCGGTGGTGATTAGAAATCTTTCACCGACTCGCACTTGACCAGTAATTATTATTTAGAGTTTTACTTTAGAGTGTCTAGTATAATAATACGAATTCTAACGCTTGTACGTATTTTTTTTTTTACACTAGAGCCAATACAAAATACGTTAAAAAAGTAGGACAGACGGACAGCGTATAGGCTTACTAAGTAATAGGGCCCGCTTACACGCTTTGGGTACGGAACCCTAAAAAGAAAATTCAACTAAGTTTGTATAGATAGGCTCATCCCTATTGTCAAGGTTTATCGGCCAGCCAAGGCCTTTTTACATGGATTAACAGAAAAAAACGAATAACGATTGTTGTATTATTACTATAACAAACAAGTAAGGTCTACAAGGAGAACCGAGGATCGGACTAAATGGCCTACGTCCAGTTGTTACTGGACGTAGGCCTCATCCAATACACGCCATTTATGTGTTGTTGTGCTGGGTACGCTGCCAACTAGTAAAGGGCTTAAACATTTGGATTGTGTTTAGACCTTCAAAGGTATACAAACAAATAAATATTCGGGACATTTTTGCACACTCAGTCGCATCTGACCCCAAACTTTGCATAGCTTGTATTGGCTCCCAGAGACTGATATAGGTACATACATATATATATTTTTAAATACATACTTAAATAGAAATAAACAACCAGATATAGAACAAACACAAATCATCACATAAATCTTTGCCCTAGGTGGGAATTGAACCCACGCCCCAGAGCGCAGAAATTGTTTTTAAATTGTAATTGTTGCGATTTTAATTGTTAAATAACTGCCTCAAAATTGACACTTTTAAATAAAATTTTTATACTAGAAAAATACAACCACCTGATATTATAACTTAGTATAAAAAAAAACTGTCAATTTTGAGGCAGTTATTTAATAATTAAAATCGCAACAATTACAATTTAAAGACAATTTGTTTAGTAGAATCGGGGGGCAGGTTCACTACCAACTGCGGGCCGCCGGGACAGTCTATGGGCAAACCAACTATTTTGTATTGCTAGTTTGTATTAGACACTTCTCAGTAAAAAAGTAACATGCTGATTTGGGCTGATGATGATGGTTCCATTGGCAAAGGTGGGTAAAGGCACAAGTGAGCATGGAAGCTATAGCGGGTAAGTAATGCATGATCGAAAAAATAAATATATATATACAAATGAAATACAAACTTTTGATATAACATTCATTTTCTATATGATACATTATGATCGAAAATTCGAAAATTCGAATGAATTATGAAAATTCGATCAACTGTCCTATATGGCAAAAGACAATTATACTCAGTGAACGGTATTGAAATAAAATATGTAAAATTAATTTCGACCAAATTGGACGCACCCAGCTATAGCGCCAGTCCAGAAAATCTAGCACATTTCTAGAAAGGTGCAGATTTCGGCCAAATTAAGCTCCACAAAATATGACAGGTACGCTTAAATACAGCGGCCTTAGTCACAAACGTTATGCTTAAAATTGCCTGTCACGTTATCATGAGTGACAATTTCCGTCAGCGAGAAGTTAACAGAGCAATTTTAAACATTGCTTAACTTAAGTAACGTTTATAAGTAAGGCCGTATATATTACCGGATATAAGCCAAATGTCTACTGGGGATTAATAACATAATCTTCTAATTCTTTTTCATATATATCTTCTTTTTAAACAGGAAATTGAAATATCGGCGGCCATGGCTCCGTTGTAAAGCTTCGTTGTAAAAATTCAATTATTACGGACGATTTGCTTTTTCTCAAACACACGTCACGTCTATATAAATGACCATGCGAACCCTACACTTGGCTAACTTGGTGAGTACAGCACGACATAACAAGTCTCTTGATATAAATAATCTAATCGAACAGAGATCCAGGCTTTACAAAAACTAAAGCTCTACCCTCATAAGCAAAAACACCAGAAAATCTAATCTATGCACACGAAGTGACACGCGTTAAAACGAGACAGAAAATATATGTAACAGATAAGTTTATCAATCGTTTATGCATAAGACCAGGAGTATATGAACATGTTTTCAAACTTTTACTCACTTAAAGCATTAAATTTTAATAAAAGGTCACAAATTCCGACATTGAAACTAAAGCACATTTACTCACATGACGTAACCAAACTGACTCACCTCGAATTAAACAAGGCAGAATAAATCCAATCCTTCGCCAATTCGCCACTCACAAAAAAAATATAAACTGAATTTCAAAAAAGGAATAAATTAAGGTTGCTATGTGGTAACGCGCGTCGCGCGGTTGCGGTTTCGTTCGTTCGAAGCTGCCGGGCGCCCGGGCAGTCTGTGCGAGAGCGCGGGAACACTGCGGGACGAGTAGGGATGAGACTACCTATCGACATTTAGCTCGCACCTGGATATATCGATATTAGTATAACTTGATGAGTAATTGTTTGGATGCACTTTTAGCACACAGATGTTCAGATTCACACCGATACTAGGGCTGGCAAGCCAAACAAAATAAAAAGATAATTATATTAATTTCTTATTTTGAATATCATTAGTTATTAGTCATGATTAGCTAATTATATATTTGTTTGACATCTAATGCATACAAACTCGTGACTAAGTGACATGATATATTTAGTAGGCATGAGCGAAGCTAGATAGTTATTGATAAGAAAAACACACTAACACTACAATTATCATTTACTAATTAGAAGTTCAATTGTTTTTTTTTAAATAATATGTAAAATGTTTTGTTTTTCAAACCACGTGTTTTGTTTTTATCTATCTATCGATAAACACAATTTCAAAAACTTTCCCAGTTATGTTACCAGCACTAGCCGCTCGAAAATCGTTCTTGAATTTTCTGCGAGCTTTTCTTTTTCTGTTAACTAAAACTATATTTAAATTGCTTCTTACTTTTAGTATTTTATTATATTGAAGCTTATTAATTTATGTTACTAAATGTCAATTATTGTGAATGTCAATAAAATGTTGTTGAATGTCAATTAATTATATTAATAACATGATATTCACCCTATCGGGGGTAGGCCAAAAGTCCAGCAGTGGACTGTTAAAAGGCTGATTATGATATAAATGATTGTCATTGTCATTATATTTACTGTGTAGGTACTTATATTATGCTATCTCTAGCATAATACATATAATACCGTACGTATTTGTATGCGTAATATGCAAAACACGATTCAAAAAATTACAAAATTTTGAACACCTATAGGTACCTACTAGCGTTTTAAGTGTGTGCATGTATTACTCACGTTTAGTGCAAATTAATTATGTTTATCTTTTACAAAAAAATACAAGGCCATTAGAAAAATATTCGTTGCCATATAGCTTTTATAATATAATAATAACGTAAATTGTTCTATGCTCTACACTGCCTACATCGTAGCACTATTTTTGCAAATTAAAATAAATAAGACATCGCTTGTATCATGGATGCAAGCAGTGCAAGTACCGTTCTTTTAGCGATCGTCAAATTGACAGTTGAGGTCGTCAAATTCGATAATATGCAATTTTTTCAGTACTCGCTGTGATCGATTCTATGGCATTTTAGCGAATTTGACGATCGATAAAGAACGGTACTTGCACTGCAGATACTGATAATATCAATTACGATACTGGAAATTAGTCGCTAATTTATTCGATTAAAAATAAGTCTTCAACAACTACAAGCTAAGTTTTTATATAAAGATCGGAAATGCCAGGCGTTACGAGGCAACTGGCAAAGAACATTGCAGACAGCTATGATTCACCTGGCTACCTGGCAAGGTGGTTGGTATTTAGACTAGAGCTTCAAATATCTCAGCACAGTGAGACCAACAAACGTTACGAGTTGTACGATGGGAGCCAGCATCGTAACTTTTCAACAAAACTTACAGCTATCCGTAAAAATTTTTAGTTCTATCTTTTGGCCAACTTTACAGATAAGTTAGTTGTTCTGTAGGAACCTACGGGATTGTTTATTCGATGTTATTGTTTGCGCACCACTGATAAACTATTTATTTTATGCAACATTGTATTCTATACGTATCTCTACGCGAATAAACTGCGGGATCCGATACTGCTAGACATACTAACCTAACCTAACTATATAAATACAAATCAACTTTTTTTTAAATAAGCTTTTTCTTATTCTTCTCAGCAGACCCTTTCATTTGATACCCATAATATCATTATGGTAGATAAGAATATTTTTTCCGCCATATTAGGGCATCCGCCATATTGAATTTATCATCTAGGACCAAAGTGCTTAGGAAAACAAATCCAACGAACACAAATTCGACGGGGCTACGTCGTTTCGTGAGTTCCTATGACCACTTTCTGTCTCCATCATCAGACCAGCTCAATGGTACCATAACATTGCATTGTCACCGAACTTGTAGCTTACATAAGTAGGTATGCCAAATTTTAGTTCAATCGGTTGAGGATCATCATCATCATAATCAGCCTTTTAACAGTCCACTGCTGGACTTTTAGCCTACCCCCGAAAGGGTGATTGGGCCATATCCACCACGCTGGCCCAGTGCGCGTTGGTGGATTCACATACGCCATTAAATTCCTTCTCCGTACGTAATATGCAGGTTTCCTCACGATGTTTTCCTTCACTGAAAAGCCAGTGGCATGAAAATCCGTATATAAACTCCAAAGAGCTCAGAGGTACGGGCTTGGGATTTGATCCCGTGACCTCACGCTTTCAAGTCTAGCGGTCCGGTTGAGGTTGACGATAACTAGTCTAAAATTCAGTTGCAAGATTTGTCTTACACATACGAACATACCTACATACCTACTAACAGGGCAAGTTGAATAAAAGCTAGTAAAAAAATAGGCAGCAATGGGAACAGACTGCTGACAGAAGTGAAAACTTAAAAATATTAGCATTTCAATGACGCTGTCACATTAGCATGTCGGTGACGCGAACCCATAAGTTTTGACCCTACCAAAAATCGCTCAACACGGCTAAACAAGTTTTCACTTCAAAACTTCTGTCTATCTTTGTGTATCCAAAAAATCACTGGACCGATTTTGATGAAATTTGCCAAGGAGCTAGTGTGCATAAGGACATCAGATACTTTCCCCTCTAAATATGTAGGAATGCTACAAATTCGTTGGTAAAATCGCGTGGCGTGGCTAGTTTTTAGTAAAAATTACTTTGATTTTAGATTTTACTAATGATAGAGCTTACGAATTTTTATATACGTTACCTAAACAAACTTTGTAGGGAAAGAAATTAAAGTGTAGGTAACTAAGAGTTCATCCCGAACTGAGACCTCGCGACCCATACCTACATTTACGGAACCCGATTTTGCCCATATTCGAACATTAACTACCTACTTGCCTACAATGTTTCATAAAGATCGGATCAACGAAACGCTAAAACAGGTTATTGTCGAACAAACCCGTGCATTGAAATGCCGACTTCCGACTTGTCCCATTAGAATCTGAGACTTCTCTTCGTTCGGTCAACAATTGTCGGGTTGTTCTAAAATCGATGAAAACTTGAATTTAAAAAATTCTAAAGACACCATGTTGACAATTTTTTTTCCTTTTTTTTTATATCGGACTATGCTAACGTTTGACCGCGATCTCGCCAGATGGAAAGCGATGATGCGGTCGAAGATGGAGCACGTTTGCCCAGTAATCTATCTATCCAGCTATCTCTACCAAATAGGTACAAAGTTTTTTTTAAGGATAGGCATGCACTTGTCCGCCATCGTATGCGGTCTACGATGGAGCATGTTTGCCCAGAAGAAACAGACCCTCGACTCGCGACAGATTGCAACCATAAGGGAACGTTTACAACCACCGCGGCACCGGAAGAAATGAATATTAATTGAAATAAATCTGCCCGCCATTTTAAATGACCACTGAAAATCTTGAAACACATGAAATAAGTCGGTCGTACGGTGGAACATGTAAACAAGGCCGGCCTCGGCTAAAAATACTATATATTTAGGAATATTCCGCCACCGCGCGCAGACAGACACTTATAAATATTTAACGCAATCGGAGAAAAATTGCGAACAAGTAAAAAACGCTGCAAGCCTTCAGAGTTCAGACTATGATAAACACCTATGCAGATATTTTTTTTTGATATAGATATTTTTTGCGGTAGGTACAGGTTATGGCTGGTAGGTTTTTCTTCAAAGCTGTTTCTTATTCGAATCTCTAGAGTAAGTATTTCCGCTTCTATGTCTTGTCAAGTACAATAAGAAATGACAAGTACAATGAAATAACGAATTTATAAGGGTTCCTTGTAGGACTACGGAACCCTAAAAAGGCATTAATTACAATCATTGACAAATTCCTGAAACGTTAAAAATTTCTCCTTTCAAAACTTATTTCTGTACTTGATACTACAACATTGAAGCGGAAATACGCTAGATATTAGTCTAAGAAACAGTTTTATCGACATGATTTATAGTTAAACATTATTGTTCACATCATTAATTACATAGGTACAAATGAGAGTTGAAAAATTTACGGCCTTATAGCTAAGAACAATATTATGTCTTTATCCTTGACCAAAATAAAATGAATGGACGGGCCATAACCATTAAACTTGCTTAGTAAAAACGAGGCAAAACCGTCGGACACATACTTCAACACCTAATAAAACTATAACCATTTGCAGCACATTTGTTACAAAAAATTGATAGCGGTTTTTTTTGTGTTTTTACACTTCGGGAAAGCACACGAAGGCATAATTTTGTCAGACGTTTCGTTATCATGTAACAATAGTCTTGTGTCGCCCTTCCTACGGCTAGAGACCGACTGAAACGAAGTGAGCACCGGCGTTCATTTTGTAATCTTCAAAAATGCGCTTCTTCTGGGCCCGTCCATTCATTTTATTTTGGTCGAAGTCTTTATCCACACCCCGTGCTAAGCCTGCTACTTAATAAAAAGATTGTCAATGATCTATCTCAATAAAAGAATGTTAGTTCTCACTATGCCACGGATAATGGCAAAATATGTGACAGAACGGGCACAATCTCGAGCTGTCAACACGACGGGGGTTCAATTTTACGATGCATTATGACCTCTTCAGACTGCGTTACAATAAAGCAACATACCTATAGCATCAAAGCAATCCCCGCATTGCCCCACAATATAGTAAGTGGGTACACGATTCGGCGTGTAGGTGATACAATACAATACTTGGTTTGGTCGTGCTAAATGTAAGCAGGCTGGGACTTGCAATACCTACGAAAACGCAAGCCTATCATGAATAACCTATACAAATATAACCTACATTTTCTCACACAATACTAATTAGAAGACAACCCCACCATAGCACGTCGTGCTGCGCCAGGAGAGATAGAGCTACGTAATAGAAAGAGAGCGGCTCTCTAGGTGAATATAGCAAGCGGTATCCAGAGTTGAATTTTTACTTTATTACCTCGTTGATAGAATCCTTATTTATTTAAATTTCTTTGCGGAGTAAACTATCTGCTCCCTGGTGTATTTTTTGCTACTGGATTCAGCGCCAGCGCTGGGGCAGAGGGAGAGAAGCGGCCGCTCTAGGCGCCAGATAGGGAAATAGGGGCGCCAAAATGCAAAGAACAAAAAACCAAAAGAAAAAAAAAAGAAAGAAAAATTATGGCATTCCGCGCCTCGGCGCGAGGACGCAGCGGCGTGGCAAGCGGCGGGCACACTTGTTTTGTTTGTAGACAACATACAATTTTGATGTGGAAATAGTTTATATCCTGGATTACCACATGTTATGGAACACTTTTAATATCGGAATCAATTTCTGTACGAAAGTTTTCAGAAATGAAGCGTGCCGATAGACAATCTCGCTTTACCTTGACCGAAGGGTAGGACCGACGCTGATTGGATTATGCCATAGCATAGTCTGGAGGGGTATTTACGTGCCTCCTAAGTTTAGATCTACCTACAAGCTCTTACAACCTTCATTTCCCGGAATGCATAGCGAAATCCGCTTGACGCTACGGTATAAATAGCTTTCCTATACTATTCCTATATAGCTTAACTGTTTCGAAATTACGTTGCAAGTCGTTCTTTTATTTTTATGGTATTTTGTAATTATTATCAAAAAGTGTTTATCTTAGAACGGTACCAGTATAGTACCGCGTTTAAGTATTTTTTTTTTTTTTTTGCCTACTCCCTTTCTTGTTTAGGCAAGGCTGATTATGCGTAGTATTGAGCTGTCGATAGATAATGTTCGCAGTAAAAACAATTTAGAATAAGTAGGTAAACAAGTTTCGATTTTCTGTACTTAGATGGCCCGAGAAACAATGCGGAGGAAACTGGTTCAAATTATATTTTAATTTTTTACTTTAGTACATATATATTTTACATTATTTTTATTTACACAAAAAGCAGTGCCTACCTACTACCGACTACAAACGCTTTTATTTTACGCGTGTTGAGAATTTTCATGATACTTTCATATTAAACCCCCTGGCACCACTTACCTAGCTGAATTTCGATGAATTTTAGTGGGCTACCCTTAGAATAACTACTCAGAGAAGGTAAGTTTCCAAACTCCGCCTTCTCAAAACGTAAGCTACAAATTCGCTTACGTTTCGATTGGTATTTTAAACGATTTAAGCAAGAAAATTAATGGATTACCTGTAGAATGTCACACCATAACTCTTATGCTGCTTTTCTGATTTGTTGTGGTACGATTTCACCGCGCAAACTGTCATAGTTCATTGAAGTATATATATGTATTATCTATATAGATAATACGTAAATTCTGTAGGTAAGCATTCAAAATGACCCTGCATAGTTATCTATACATCATCATTTTAGATAGGACGTCCACTGCTGGACATAGGCCTCCCCCATGGATCTTCAAAAGAGCCGGTTGGAAGCGGCCTGCATCCAGCGTTTCCCTGCGGTCTCTTTTAGGTCGTCTGTCCATCTTGTGGGTGGATTTTTGTGGTTATCTAAGCATAATCTTAAACAAATATGCAGTGCAAGTACCGTTCTTTTATCGATCGTCATGCCATGCCATGATTAAAAAACGCTTTTCTCGTTTTTTACCGTCGGTCAAAAAAAAAAACAGACCAGCCAAGTGAGAGTGTAGTTACATCACTCTAGTTCAGTCTAATGTAAGAAAACTCAATGGTCATACGATTAAAATGTGAGGGCCAGTGTCACTTCCAAAAATAAATCTCATTTTCCAGCAACCAACACAGAAAACTGTGCCGATTACCGAGCAGATAGACCAGTAAAACAAACTTATCTTTACAGTTGGCAAAATGAAAGAACAAACTCCCTAACGCGATGCTGTCTTCTCCACTCAACTGTAAAAATAAGTCTGTCGAACAGGAAAAACATGCTGATGACGTTTAACACAGTATTAAAGTGCTGTAGTTGGAATGACGCCGGGCGGTGGTTGGATGGGTGCCGAGGTGCGGGAGTGAGTCTCAGAGTATTTATAGTGGAATGACCAAATCTAAGATTGGTGGAAGCGACAGAAGGATGGCTGGCGGTTTTCCTAATTGTCGCTCGAACTTTTATCAGAAGATGCAAAAACTATATGTAGATACAGAAAATCAGTCACTGTTTTTTTTATGGCATAGCAAACAAGCAGAAGGGCTGCCTAATAGGCATGATGACTAATATTTTTTTATTACCTCTTTAAAAAGCTGATCATAAATAGAGCGAAAAACGAAACAAAACAAAATTCGAATCAAAATCAACGAAAACAAAATTAAAATTAGTTCAAAAATAAATAAGATATAAGCATTTAAATTTCATGCTAGACAGAGAGCGCACTATACTGAGCCGTGACGTCACGTCAAATCTTATTTTTTTTACACCTTGGGTTACATTATTGGAGTTTTATTAGGGATCCCTATTTAAAAAAATACAATATAGCCTATGTTACCCGGGAATAGTGTAGCTTAAACAGTGAAAGAAGTTTTCAAATCGGTTCAGTAGTTTCGGAGCCTATTCAATGCAAACAAACAAACAAACAAACAATCAAATCTTTCCTCCTTATAGTATTAGTATAGATAAGCGTTTAATACAGGTTTTACTAATCACTTTCCTCGTTTGAGTGGATAGGAACCCTATTTGGGTGTAGGCCTCCTCCAGCTTATTCCAGGTTTCTCTGTCTTTTGCTTCGTTCTCCTTTCTCTTCCCGCTACAGCTCTAATATCGTCGCTCCACCTCTTCCTAGGCCGTTCTTTTTCTATTTTGCCACTTGGTCCGTTCCATTTCGTCGCCTCTATCGTCCACCTTTTGTCATCGTAACGCACTAAGTACGTGTCCTGCCCATCGCCATTTAGTTTGGGGTCAGATGACCGTGTGTGCAAAAATGTCCCAAAAATATTTATTTTTTTTATTTTATTTTTATTTTAATCTTAGACTGTAGTGCAGGGCCTCGATTCTACTAAACAAATTGTCTTTAAATTGTAATTGTTGCGATTTTAATTGTTAAATAACTGCCTCAAAATTTACAGTTTAAAATTATTCTTTTTACTAGAAAAATACAACCACCTAATACAAAAAAATTGTTAAAAGTTAGTATAAAAAAATACTAAAAACTGTCAATTTTGAGGCACATTTAACAATTAAAAACGCAACAATTACAATTTTAAGACAATTTGTTTAGTAGAATCGGGGGGCAGAGCATCTATCAGTCTAGCCTTTATCTTATGTCTTTACTTTTGATTTTATGTACTATTATTCTTATTTTTAGCCTAGTAGATTTTCTATTAATAGAAAATAAATTCAAATGGTTCAAACCACTCGTTGTTAGCAAGTGATAATAATTATTCAAAAATGCGACTTTTGTTTGGGCTTTCGTTCTAAAGTCATTAATTTCGCATATTTGCGTGCTAAATAGAGAGGTATCATACGAGTGCGCACATGCACCCCCGGTGCGCAAGTCCGACTCACACTTGGCCGGTGTTTATTTTATAACTCTCACTCGGACCAAGAATCTCAGTCCGAGAAAGCAATAAAAAACCGCTGTCGCTTCTACTTCAAAAAAATGTTCGCTAGTCCATCACAACTTGACAATACAGCTGTGGCCGCCAAATCCTGTGGCTATGAATATAATAAAGCTATTATGATCCGAAACTAATATTATCCCACAAATCTGCCGTAAACAAACGGACAAAAACACCCACTGGCGAATAAACAAAAAACAGTGAAATAAATACGTTTTCAATAAGAGCTAGACGGTTGTTGGCAGTCAGCAGGCACATTTGACGGATCTTTACGGGTTTTCTTAAAAAAGAAGCAACAAGTCCGCCAGTTTTATAGCCACTTGCTGAGCCCGATTTACACGCCATTTTTAGTTTTTCCGTTTTTTTTTTTAATTCAAGTATCCTGTGTCCGTCTTTTCTGTATCTTTTGATCACAGTATTTGGTATTCATTCGCATGATGCACACTTCTCCTGGCTAAATTTCCAGCATCGTAACTGAGGGTTAGGCGTTAACATGGCGCCTTATAACAACGACGTAAACGAACGACAGCGTGAATAGATGTAAGTACGAACAAGCAACGAAATTTTAAACAAGATCAATGCACAGATGCTCACGCGTCTCTATCGAAGCAAATGCACGTCTGCATAGAAACAAATGCACGTCTGCATCGTAACAAACGCACGTCTGCATGAAACAAACGCACGTCTGCATCGAAACAAACGCACGTCTACATGAAACAAATGCACGTCTGCATAGAAACAAACGCGCGTCTGCATCGAAACAAACGCACGTCGGCATGAAACAAACGCACGTCTGCATCGAAACAAACGCACGTCTGCATGAAACAAACGCACGTCTGCATCGAAACAAACGCGAGTCTGCATCAAATCAAACAGAAGAATCAGAATGATGTCCCTTTTAATTCGGCGACAAGATATTTTAAGTGCATTTGACTTCGCATAATAAGTGTGATTAATTAATTATTATGTCGAATGAACTCGCTTATAGTATACTTTTATAGGTGACAGTCCATTAGTAGGATCACGATATACTTATCCTTATGGTCCTACCGGTAGGAGCATAATAAGGACTTATTAGAGCTCGTGCTCCACCAGTAGGAGTGCCCAGTAGGAGCATGCGGAAACGCTCGTCTAAACCTACTTACTACTGGAAATTGTATGAAATAAAACAAAATATATTAGAGGAATAACCTTTATATTCATTTGTTTCATAGTTTCACTCTTAAACTATGCGCTTACGTCTATATTACTCGTCTACATCCCATCAACGTTGTACTACAATTAAATATCCAAATAAAACAACAAAAACATCGCATCGTTACAAAAATGAGAATTCACGATACAACAGTTAAAATTAAATCAACGTTTACTTAACACATCTTCGCCAATGTCAAAATTTTAACTGCGTGTTGGGACCGACATCACCAACATTTTTTAATCGATCGTTAACTAGTAGTTAACCTAAAAATAGCTGACTGACATCTGCGTGGAAACTGTCAGATCGATTTATGGGACATGTTTATCTAGATTCTTTTGAAATATTCTTGAATGTTTGGGAATTGGGTTCATCATCATCATCATAGTGATAGGTGCCAAATTATAAATAAATATTTCGGTAGTCCAGTTTACCATACTAATGTTGTTCTGCAAAACTCCTTGGACCTTACTACAACGGCTATGCAAGATAAAAATGCTGTATCATTTCTCACAAATAAAATCGCTCTGATATGAAACAGCCGCACTATATTAAATGTATCGTCAAAGACTTTGGATCATTTTCAAAAACGATTAACGATTACAATTACAAAGGTGATCAAAATATTTCAGATGCTGTTTCGTAGAATTTAACGAATAAACGATTTCGGTTTTCTCTGTGATCGACCAAAGTAAACGACCGCGTAATTTATATCAATATGATTAGGTTTTTTACTAAACAAGTATGTTGAGGGATATAGTGCCACGGTGATGATTTTGACACGAAACATTCAAATTGCTTGTTTCAAACAAGATTACACGCGATTTATTATAATTAATATGCATGCCATTTAGCTATACTTATTAGCGTGCTAAATTGCATGCTATTCCGGCTAAATTCAGAATGCTAATCAAACATTCAACTTTGTATAACTTCGGTATATCTCAAACAGACTTGGGTCTATGTTCATCAAAATTTCACACGATGATTATTTTCTACCGTTTAATGTTGTTTTCATAAACAATTGATTAATCATCTCGTAAAATTACGGTGGAGTTTGACCTTACAATGTCTCAACGATATAATTGTACGAAATAACGGTCATTCAAGTTCACGATAAAATTGTACCAGAATTTTTAACGGTTCAATAACTGTGGTATGTAGAATTTGACAATCTTTTGTTTAAACTTCAACATTACTTTAAAAACCTTACCGCTTATTTTATAATCTAAAAACCCTTTAATTCCTTTTTTTTGATCACTATATCAAGAGGTATTTCTGATAAATTTTGTGAAAGCTTTCTAGTGAGTAATGGATATAACTTCTAATATACCTACTTCTCGTCCTGATTCTCCAATACTTCGAGCTTACGTTTCGTAAAAATAGTTATTTATGATACAAGTGCGGTAAGTTGGTTATTACAAACGAGTAGACGAATGTAAGCCCGAGACGAAGTCGAGGGCTTACCATAGTCACGAGTTTGTAATAACCAATCCGCACGTGTGCCATACAACGTTTTACAACACATTTGCGAGAAAAAAACAAAAAATTGAAATTCAAAAAATACCGTAAAGTACACGCACGGTGCTATACAACGGAGCGTGCGGTAAAATTCATTACCGCACGCTCCGTTGTATGATCCGTAATGTTTAACTTTCGAACGATGTATACAGGCTTCGTAAGTGCACTTTTTGAGCAAATGTGTTGTAAATACTCTTTTTCACTCTCAATAAATTGTACTGTTTACAGAAAAAAAACTCGCAGTGATCGAACAATCACAATCAAATTCACAATTCAATGGTAACAATTGTAATAATTGTAAAATTCCGATGCATAAACTAAAACGTTATAAAGCAATAACAAAATTAATAGTTAGGTTAAAAAAAAAAAAACATTTTGTGATGCGCACTTGTTATCAATTAGATAAAAATGTATAAAATCTACCAGCAGTAATATTCCTCCGTTTTAATAGAAAATAACTACGATTAGTTAATATTGTACGAATTTTTTACTTAATGACTGTTTTCTCATATTTTAAATGTTAATCGGGACTTATCACGTATTATTTAATTTAGGTTAAAAAAAAACGTGATAAGTCCCGATTAACATTTAAAATATCTGTTCAAATCGCGAAAGTTTAAAAATTACGACTGTTTTCTCATTGCTAACTGAAATCGAAAACACATCTCTGCCTAAGTAACGAGAATTACGCACGTATTTAATCGCTCGAATTTACCCGCACGAATAGGCATGATGACTAATATTTTTTTATTAGCTCATAAAAAAGTTGATCATAAATAAAGTCCATCGAAAATGAAATTAGTCGAAAAATAAATAAGATATAAGTATTTTAATTTCATGCTAGACAGAGAGCGCGCTATACTGAGTTATGACGTCACGCCTTAGGCGCGCCATACAAATGCTAACAAGATTTGCGAGAAAGGGACAGAGTATTCCCTCTCTATCCCCACCTAAAACTTTAACCGCTCATATCTCAGAGATTTATCAGCGAATTTATTTTTTCAGTATGTGTAATGTATTTAGTTATGTTCATCGCTAAGCCTGTTAATTGTAATAAATCAAACATTAGGACACATGCCTATTTTTACTCGTACGAAAGGGCTTTAAAGTTTTTTGTATGAAATGAGGCCCTGACACCCGCTTTTTTTTTTTTACTTCAAAATCGCGGTGCTCTTTGAAATGTCCTTAAGACATTATATTACTGACATTCTTTGTTTGTATAAGTGTCCCAAATATATTAATATCAAAGTGCACAGAGATTTAAAAAAAATTGCGGCTGATGGGCAAAATATTCAAAGCCCTTTCCCGTACTACTTGTAGTAAATTTACTCGCACGGAATTGACTTCTACGAAAGTTTTACGGAATTAATTCGCCAAAAATTACCATTCACAATTCATTCGCGCCAGTAATTTTTGGCGCAGTATTTATGTGCACATTCATTGTCGTTCGTATTCAAGTCGTACTAAATATTATGTTCTACTCAGTACGTTCAAATCGCAAGTATACGCGCGTTTTTCAAGTCACCTAGGTACAGTCCGTTTGCTTTTAGATGTCCAACCAAGCAAACAAAGACAGGTAATGTAATCACTAGCGAGGAAATTCAGAGCAGTCATTGGTCGTAAAAAACGCCATGTTTGTTTACAAAGTTGGACGTCAAAAAAGATTGTAAACACTAATACACATGAGATAACAGAACTGTCGCTTCGTTTCATGTTGTTTTGCTCTGTGTATTCGTGGCCTAACTGAGGTACTAACAATATTGCTATCTTTCCTTTTACACTAAATTATAATATGAAAATGGCACAAATGACAATATTTAACGATTAAACGATATTTTAAACGTGCTGTATAGCAAATCGTTCAAAAGTCGTTTAAAACTTTGAAAAGCAAAGCATAACGTTTCTTTCAAGTAAAGGCCAGGTCACACGATGTGTGGTAAGTACTTAACAACAGCGTTAAAAAAAGAAAAGAAAACAACTCCACTATCGCCTCTCAGAATCCATAAAACCAACCATAACACAACATAGTATCTGCAAGTAAAATATAAAGTTACAGCCTTAAACAAACGACAAAAAAAAATCTCTTTTACTTAAACATATTTCAACACCTTAACATAATGTTTTCGTACACAAAATATGTCATTTTCATCTTAAATTAAGTTAAGTCTAAAGGATCGACCGTTTTCGGTGGATCGAGTGAGAAATCAGTTTATAAATAGCACGGTGTTGAGTGGGTTCCCTACTTTACGTTTTGTTAGCACATCACAGTTTCATCGAAAACAATTTAGCGAAATTGCATGAACTCTTTAATACTTTTAAAAAGTAAAATGAGCAAAACATTATTATGTGCAAAAGATAAATGATAACAATAAACACATATTACAACGAATAAAAAATAAAATAAATATTCAGGACATTTTTGTACACACGGTCATCTGACCCCAAACTAAGCAAAGCTTGTGATATGGCTGCCAGAGACTGATATACATACATATATATTTTTAAATACACATTTAAATATATATTAACACCCAGATATAGAACAAACATAAATGTTCATCACATGAATGTTTGCTCTAGATGAGAATCGAACCCACGCCCCCAAGCGCAGAAGGCAGGTTCACTACCAACTTGACCAACGGGGCTATCTAATAGTAACTTTATTAAAGTTTTTCATCAGTGACAAGCTTAATTCATTCGAGCGTTTGACAAGACAAGGTCAAGGAATAATTATTGAGTCTTCAATTTAAAAAAAAGTTATTTAATCTGTTTTCATGCAATTTCACTAAGTAGGCACATCACGCTAACAAATATACAGCCTTGCCTTAAACAACCCAACACCTAGATATAGTTTAAAAACGGTTTGGCTAAGGGCACACGGGCACTATACGACCAAACAACGACCAATTCCAAACGACCACAGAAACATCACTGACGACTTTCTTAGATAATCATGTCAAAAGGAACAGCACAATACCTTAAAATTAATTTTAAAAAGACTGCTTATATTGCTATACGTAACCACTAACGTTCTATCGACATTTCATGCCGATCGCGAGATCGTGTTACTTCAAAAATAAAACAGCTCAAAGCTGTTTTTAAAGATATTGAAGGAAAATCATTCGCAAAAATTCACCTTTATTAGTTGTTTAGTGTCCCATAAATACAAAACATCAGACAATGGCGTCGATTCTGTCATACCGCTCACTAAACTAAACCAATCTGACAGGACTAAAATTATCTGCCTCTCTTTTCATTTTAATATGTGAGAGTACTTAGGATGGCAACAATTTTAGAGCTGTCAAATTTAGTTTAGTTTAGAGTACATCAGAATCGATGCCAGTGTCATAGCCAAACCAATGCAGAAATCTTTAGTTATATTTGTCGTCAATTGCTTTATAACACGAGATGCGAGCATCTAGTGCACGTGTACCCCAATTCGTCACTAGAAATGTGACATTTAAGTCGATAACTTAACTATAGCCAAACCGCTTTCCAAGTTGTGATTAATTAGAAAAACGTCTAAACTATCATAAATTAACTTTATCCACACTTAAGCTTATCTTATGTCTAAGAAAGCTTATCCATTTGGCTTCTTTCAAGTTGAACCATAATTATGTCTTGTTCTATTTAAACTAGAGTACAAAATGCCTTATTTTGGTATCGCTGCAAAAATTCGTATAACGTCGCGACAAACTTTTATTATCCGATAAGAGATAAAACATGTCATATCATACAGTTTCAAATTTTACAATGTCATAATAATTATGCCATACTATGACAAATCAAGCGACGTTAATTTTCATACAAACACACAAGTTAGCACAAGTTAATTTTTATAACTGCTCAGCAGTGTAATTACCGTTCTTTATCGATCGTCAAATTCGATCTAATGCCATAGAATCGATCATAACGAGTGCTGATTAAATGGCACTTTATCGAATTTGACGATCTCAACTGTCAAATTTGACGATCCCGAAGTTCGGTCAAAATCTAAATGGTACAACTTTTGAAAAAGAAAATAAGAACTTAAATATTTAGATAAATATCTGACATATGCTAGATAAACAAAAGAGAGGACTGATTACAGCACAAAAGTATCAAAAGATGACAGTTTCACACTGGCACATGCAAAAGACATGCAAAGCCAAAAAACTCACAGGAGAAAAAAAAACTTTTGACAGTTTGTTTCACTCTAACATGGTACATCTCTTACTAGAAACTACTATTGAGCAAAACCAAGTTTGTCATTGCTACTCTAGTATCTAATAATTAAAGTCACATCATCATTTGTTTAGTAAAAATAGTTGCTGAAATCTTTTCATGTTTAGTTTGTTCTCAATATTGTAAACATATTTAATTATTCTATAGCTTATTGTAATATCGACTAGCTTATACTTTCGAGATTTTACGAGGTTTTTAGTTTAGTAAAAAAACTGCCGTAAGCAAGTCACGGACGCGTCTTCGGCTGGCAAAAACGTCCAACCGCCAGATCCCTAAAGATTAAGACACCTCGAACATTTTTAACGAAAAAAAAACGAAAACTGGACTTTCGGCTTT
Source organism: Agriopis aurantiaria (assembly GCA_914767915.1). NCBI lineage: Eukaryota > Metazoa > Arthropoda > Insecta > Lepidoptera > Geometridae > Agriopis > Agriopis aurantiaria. Next base: position 5,028,578 of record OU612001.1, on the reverse strand, counting down.
TTCTCACATCAGCCAGTAAACGTCCACTGCTGAACAAAGGCCTCCTTCTCAGAGAGGGCCTTTTAATTCTATTACTCAGTAATATCTATAGAAAATTAAATGTCTTTAATAAATAGATGTATTTATTATTAAAAATCAACAAATAATTACCTCCAAATTACAAAAGTAGTTTTTCGGAAAACTCTGGAAGGGAAAGTTTGAGAGTGGATTTCGTCAAATTACTGACATGATATAATGTTATGGTTTACTTGTTTTACATTCATTTTGACAAACACTGCTTTTTTTCTTTTTATACCCGTAAATCCATCTAAAATTTAACGATGCGACGACGCGTCCGATATTTTGTTTACTGGACTTGACCGTGACTTACTTCCACTGTGACTATGACTTGTTTGAAAATATCCTGTAATAGCGGCTACTTCAAAATTTTAATGTAACTGTCACCCGGCAAAATTGATAACATGTCCGAAGCCAAAAAAAAAAGTCCTCAGTGATTTATTATCACACAAAAGATAAGTTAGTCAGCCGATATAACTAATTAGCAATAAATAAAAACAAGACATAAAATAGTTCACCTTTTTATAATAAAACGCGTTATTCTATCGCGTATATGTTTGTTTCAATGCGCCTTACATATTCTTACCGAGACCATCCACATATAATAGGAAACTAAATTACAAGAAAAAATTTGGAAGACAAGTCCGAAATAGGAAATAATAATTGTAATGACTATAAATAAATGCTGTTTTATGGCTTTTACAACTCTTTTCGTTGAGGAGAATGGTTTATGCTGTTTTACATTTTGCAAATTCAAAATTGTTTTTCTGGCGAATCTCTATATATTTCTGCTTCTATGTCGCTTTTTTTATTTACTCTTTTTTTTTTTTATATGTTTGCGTTTGACCACCATCACGCCTGATGTTAAGCGATGATGCGGTCTACGTTGGAGCACGCTTGCCTAGAAGAAACCGATTCACTCGTGATTTGAAGACACCCAGATTGTAACCACCCATTCAGGTAGCGCATTCCACAGACTAGCAGTTCGCACAATAAATGTGGGATCAAAGCGCCTCGTACGAGTTTTCGGAATAACAACCATAAAGCGGTGACGATTTTTCGTGCCCGCTCTGACAGTTTGATAGAAAAATGGGCAGGAGGGAAATTAGATCGCGCAGATCAGATGCACACTCTCCGAAATGTATCCGAAAAAAAAACCGATAGACTAGCAACTTTACGTCGATGCTCAAGACTAAGAAGGTTAGTCCGAACTAAGGATTCGTTGCTGATGAGCTTCTTGGCACGTTTCTCTATAGATTCCAATGCCTCAAGCTGGTACTTAGCTGATCCATCCCAAAATTGAGAGCAGTACTCCATGCACGACCGAACTTGTGCTTGGTACTCTATAGATATTTGTTAATGATGCAAAATTTGCCTAACTTGATATAAATAACAAAATTACATAAAAGAGAAAACGAACGTAACCTGATACAAAACATTCCTTATTATAATTTGTAATAATGATATTAATTCATGGTGATGCAGAAGACGTTTGGGACCACCTTGAATAGCGAAAAAAAATCTGCTGTTCCATAGAAAACTGCCATTCACTCAACAAAATGTATGTAGCAGCTGATACTTTTGGCTTGACACATTTTGGAGTATGTCTTTAGATTCGTCTTCATGTCTCGAATGTCATAAGCTACATTTTGCAAACGGGTTTTTTTTTAATATACTTGTTACCAGATAATTAATGAACGATTACATCTTGCTAAAAATAAAACAGCAAACCAACCCTCCTCTACAGTCGGATTTCAACACCTTTATAGAGATACATAAAATTTGTGGATTTTCTACCCAAACGATTGGTTTTACCAAAAGACCAGAAGAAAATTTTGTTTAATCCATTTTATAAAATAATATCCCATAGAATTCAATGAATCCTATCCTATAGAATCCATTTTATAGAACATCATATCGTGATTTTAATGTTTATCTTGAAATATCTGTATAGATATTCAAATCCGACTTCGATCAAACTCAAAATAAATCAAAACCTTCACTTTTCGCACACCACACTATTGCGTCCCACAATCTTGCGTCCGCGACACTCGAGGTCACTTTTCACTTAGTTACACTTGACAGTTTTGAGGGTAGGTAGATATTGAGCATTTGAATTTTTGATCCTTATAATTTTCACAATACTTGTCATAACGGATTTTGAGAACTTAAAACCGGATGTCTCCTGCGCCCAAAACCTAACAAAACATGTGGGCTTATTATGGAGTCCGTTCGTGATTCAGATTGTGATCACGATCGCGTATCATCCCTTTCCATTTAAAAACTCGCACCACGCGCGTGAGCGAGAAGGCACGCGATCATAATCACAATCACGAACGGACTCCATAATAATCCAGGTGTTAACTAAACATGTTTTGTTAGATTTTGGGTGCAGGAGACGCGGGTTTGTTATAATAACAACGCTGTCAAAATTTGTTGTCAAACCGTCATTACAAAACATCTGTACAGGGCCCAAGGATACAGCGTCACAACCAATCGAATCAGTGATTTTCCAGTTTTTAAATAGCAGTTTAAATTCAATAAACGCCTGTTAAATCTAATTAAACTGATCATAAGAACTGAGATTAATTTTTACCGGGGATTAAATATTTATCATTTATCTAAAAATAAGGCGTAATCACACGGATTGAAATCTGTTCTCACTAACAATGCTACGCCCTTTAGGAGTATTCGAAGATCAGCCTTATTTTCAAAACGATATGAATAACATTGGGGAAGGTAACAAATGCGATTGAATATTGACAGCGTCCGGAATCAGACTGCCGTATTTTAATTCTTGTGTCCTTTATAGCATTATTAATCTTCTAATCTTGGATATGAGAACCAATACAAACACTCAATTCTTCCGAAACCCCCAAAACTGTCTTTACGCCCCCATTAGACCCCCTCGGGTCACGCCAGACCCCTCAGGGCCCACCGCACCCCTAGTGCCGTGAAACAAACATGTATACGCCACGCGCCGCTGTCCCGCGGAGGCCTCAAAAGAAGCCGATCAACTCCTACTCGATGTTCGATCGTGGCCCGTCGATCGGCATTGTGTGAAGTACTTCGTCCAACAGTTGCAGAGCTCTGGAAGAAAATAAACTTTATATTTATGGATGTAAGAGTTAAAACCGTAAAATGGAGATTGTAAAAGAAAATGGATTTTATGGTGAGAGATATACAATTAAACCGATCGAGTCTTGAACAAGGCAAGGTTGCTAGTCTGTCAGTTTTGATAGCCCTGTTGGCCCAGTTGGTAGTGACCGTGCTTTCTGCGCTTGAGGGCTTGGGTTCGATTCCCGCCTAGGGCAAACATTCATGTGATGAACATTTGTGTTTGTTCTATATCTGGGTGTTAATATCTATTTAAGTATTTATTTAAAAATCGCCGCTTCCAACCGGCCCTTTTGGAGATTGATGGGGGAGGCCTATGTCCAGCAGTGGACGTCCTATGGCTGAAATGATGATGATGATGATGATGCACCATGGTGTCTTCTAATCACGAGTGAATCGGTTTC